>JAVHKY010000002.1:11221425-12558031 GCA_035079385.1 Aspidiotus rigidus
AATCCGCCCTCAACTCTTTCATCCAAGCAGTGGAAGAGGATATTTAGGCTAGATAATAGGACAGTCTAGGCTAGGCAAAGGAAACACAGAAAATTTCCTGGAGGCGAGAGCTCTGACCTGCTTAAAGAACTTGAGAAAACTTTCGAGGGTTGACATGGGTATTCGAGGACTTGAAGAAGAAAGAGAAGAAGGAGTGGTGGAAAAGACTTGAATAATTTTTCCTTTGATGATGTAGGACGTGGCCTACGAAATGTCAGGTTTTTTCGTTTTTTTTTTTTTTAATTTGTGGACGGCAAAGATGTAAAATTCAAATAAAATTTTTCTGTCAAAGAGTTCCCATTTGTCAAATGTGAAAGGCAAATCTAAGGAAGCAACTTAAACAATATCACGTAACACTTGATATTATTTGTGAAAATGAGCATATAAGTAAGGAAAGAGAAAAATTATTATTCAACGTTCCATTTTTGGCTTGTCCGATTGTATCTTCCCATCTAATTCAAGTTGTTGCTCAAGTGACTCCGGAAAATGCTCTTAAGAGCGAATGGAACTTTATGATCAAGTCGCTACGTAGCTTGAGAACTGCCCCTACTTGTAAATGCTTTCGATACAACTGAATTTTCTTCTGAGCCATTTGATAAATGCGATAATTTTTCGGTACTTGGGCCGTAAAATTTGTAAGCCGGGACTAATAAGTGGAGTGAATTCTACGCAGCCCATATTGAGACCTTTGGTGAACTTCACGGAATTTTATGAAAAATAACAAGATCGTCTCTCTTTATCCATAAACCATATCAAGATTTGAGGGTTTTTCCCAGCCACATGTAGATTTAAATTGTTAGAGGAAGTTCAGAAATGAGTTCACAGGCTTAATGATTTTTTCCTCAGACTTGATATTCCAAACATTGGACCAAAATCTTCTACAATCTCAATTTGTGTAAGGTGAAAAACTTCAGAAAAGTGTAAGAAGGCAAATATTGTAACAACCACTGTTGTGGGCGGAATAAAGTATAGGATCACTGTGACACATAAACGTTTAGTAAAAAAATGACTGTACAAAAAAAGACACAGCACGTCAAGGAGACTTCAGGAATCTCCCTAAGAACCTACTTCCAACGATATTAGTTGCAAGACGATATTCATCCAAAGATACAATTTTTGCGCAGAGAGAAAGAGAGAGAGAGAGAGAGAGAGAGAGAGAGAGAGAGAGAGAGAGAGAGAGAGAGAGAGAGAGAGAGAGAGAGAGAGAGAGAGAGAGAGAGAGAGAGAGAGAGAGAGAGAGAGAGAGAGAGAGAGAGAGAGAGAGAGAGAGAGAGAGAGAGAGAGAGAGAGAGAGAGAGAGAGAGAGAGAGAGAGAGAGAGAGAGAGAGAGAGAGAGAGAGAGAATGGGGGGGAAGGGGAAGTGGCAGACGATATTTGCCAACGACAGAAGACTTTAACATTTGCAACAATAGTGATTATCAGTATGTCGTGCATCTGCTTTTATAAGCTGATCTCTCCAGTTTTGAATTGGTGGTCAGTAATATTTACACATCTTAAGCTACTGCATTTATTTGGTGGCCAGTAATGTTTGTTAGATAAGTGTTCATTCTGACTGATCAATGATGAGCGCAGAAGTACCGTTTATAATTATTTTCTGTCTACAACTAAACGATTGAACGATAAACAGGCGCTTTAATATATTGTGTACACAATTTCGCAATCTGAATTATATGTTGCAGTCGATGAAAATCAATGGCTAGAAAACTACTTGGTACTGAATAAAAATGATCTAGAACGTACAAAGAAGAATCTGGATCTGTATTTCAAAATACGCACCATACTACCGGAAGGCTTTACCGACCGAAGTCCGCACGCATCTGACATGTATCAATCATTCAAATCAGTGTATGTATCAGTAGAGGTTTACCTATAATAATGAAGAAATGTAGATCTAATGATATATACTTGAGCAAAATATTCGCCGTGGTTTCTGGTATAAGTATGTACACAAACAGATTCCTAAACACATACTTAAGTTGCGCTAGATATTCACCGACATTTCGCAATCACTTTCTTCTCCGTCTCCGCAACTAACATCACTTCAAAGAAATGTATAGGTACTCAGTCCTTAGGTTACGGGACAATTAACCAGATATCATATCGTAATTACATTCTCTATGTGTATTAGACTTACATTTTTTGGGGGGTTTTCGGTTTCGGATTTGCGGTGTAGTCGTTCGATTCAGTTCACGTTGCGAAAATGAGGTCATCTCAATCTTATAAATTATACTCGTGGCACATTACATATCAGTAAAAATTACGTATCTATCGTAAGATTGAATACGTTAGAAGTTACTGCGTGAGTGGTTTCTAGTTTTAAATACCTGTGGGCCAATCGAGGACGAGGTGTACCAAAAACACGAATTATTTATTTGAAGAAAATTATAGTGCAGCTTCTCGGATCAGAGGGCCTCTTATGAGCAACACTCGAACAACAATAGAGCTGTTAAAAAAAACTCATTATATTGTCTTTTTTGATTGTAAAATATTTCTTTTCTCTTCTTTCTTCCTTCTCTTTTTCATTTCCCTTCTTTTCCTCCCTCACCTTCCCCCGTCTACAGTATAAGGAAAAACGACGGCTTCCTTAACGAAGTTAAACGAGGAACGCAGGGAACCTGCTTTATGAGTCAAATGGGATTTGGTATTGAAAATTCAAGGGAGCCTAGACCTAGACAAAGCTAGTTAAAGGAGGCCTAGACCTACTATAAGCCTAGTATAATATAGTTTGATAGTCTAGCTATATATGATAGCTCGAGAGTTGAAATTTTTCCAAGTCCCTTTCATATCATATATAGCTCGAGAGTCGAAATTTTTCCAAGTTTTTTGCTGGACGGCACACGGCAAATTTCTTAAAAAGCCCCCCATAAAACAGGTTCCCTGTTGAAACGGAACTAGATCATCCATACATTTCCCACAGAGTGCTCATAATCTTCTTGATGAATACATTTTGTTTATTAAATACGATGTCCAGGGTTCGATCAATTTCCGATATTTTAATGTACAGTGCCATCCCTTCACTCAGAGGCAATGTGGCAGAATGCTGAGTTCTACAATGTGATACCTGGCCTGTTCTCACGGGTGCAAAAAACACAACCCTTTAGAGCAGGGTACGCGAATCGAACCGACCACAGATCATGTCCCGGAATAGTAGCACCAGTACCACGTCCCCTCTTACCCCCAACGTAGTGGTCTCATACTCCTGTGCTGACTTCCTATGTAGTACTGACGCAACATATTAACCGAAGTTTCTAAGATAAAGATATCTCAAAAACCTTTCCAGAGTACGCTTTAGGGTTTGAAGCTCTAGCACACACTTGCGAAATCGAGGTGCGACCGTATCAACGAAATATATAGTAAACTTAGGGTCCTTACATTCCAAAACTCTCGGTAGTGTCTCATAATTTCGTGTAGCGGGTGATCTTGTTCTATTGACGCGTTGTGAGTACCGCAGGTCACTTCATGAAATTACCTCAACATTTATTATCGTATTGACTGACACCAATGATTCCCCTTCAAAGCACCGTCCAAATACCTCTGAAATCTTCATCATGAATTGGAGGGTAATCGTGCGATCACTGCACCGCAGCCACAAATTTTATCATTATTGAATTGGATCAAGTTCATGTAAATGTACATACGTCTGTTTGGAACTTTGAAGAATCTAAGAATCGGAGAATTGGACTGAAGAACCGGTATGCGTTTTTGTTTGTTTTTAAGTAGGTTCCCAGAGTCCAGGAACTAAAGTTAGAAAGAATTTTTCTCCCTTGGTGATTCTTTAGGATCCTCCGCTACGTTTTCACTTGAAAATCCTCATCACTCCACATGGGGCCTCCCCCACAGGAGAGGGTACTTGGGGAGGGGTAAAACTTGTTTTTTGTGAGATGACTCGCGCACAAATAGGTTTGTGCGGTGAAGAAAGAGGCGAGAAGCCCCTTACGAGATTACCGGATAGCTTCCAAACTACAAATCCGAGGCGAGATAAGTTAAACTGATACTTCATTATTGCATCCGAACAACAACACGTAGTCGCGTAATTATAAACAAACACGATACGAAAGAGCGTCTTTCGGATTTTCGCTGTCAAGTCTATAATAATAATTACGGACAGAGAGTTCCCTAATATTTGTATACGCCAGCGAATAGGCGTCCGCCAATACTTTGTTACAGCCTTCAGGTCCGAAGCGTGGATATTTTTCGGTAGCTCGTACGATGTGAACCTCATGCTTACTCAGCTATTCTCGAGCTGTAAATGAGGTATATTTCTATCGATACTGGCATCAAATCGTTATGACCAAAATACTTATCACATCACGTAATCCCCTTACACCTTAGCCTGGAAAAAACGTTGAACGCAAAATGTTCGGCGTTTGATATTTGTTTAAAAATGTTTTTTCGTAATACCGTAATAGAGCGTGCTGAAATTCGTCACTAAATGTACTGAGAAATTATTTCTTAGCAACACAATACATGCGCCTATATCGAAATCTTGAATACTGGAGTTTTTAGCGGAGAACCCGCTAATTCTTTTATTAGGCGATCATTTTCAGAAAACGTGCGTGTCCCTTTCCGCACATTTGTGACGTCATTATTTTCGCGGGATTGTCTAGGGTTGCCCTCCTGTGGGTGAAACTCCAGGTGGATTAAATTAATGATCTCGCGGGGAAGGGTCTTCAACAATTATCAAAAGAAACAAATTCTGCAGCTTTTACTTCTACCTAAATGTCTTCATTGTCTGGTCTATGATGATAGAAACTAGGTCTTCTTGCTCTATATCCAAGTTCACTATCAACTAGACCTTTACATAAGGTTTGAGTCCCATTGCTCAATTTGCCCGTATGAAATTCGACATGGCTGCAGGCTGCATCGGAACATTTGACGAAACTTGACCCGGTCCAAACGTATTTTCTTGGTGTACGTAAACGAATTATCCACCACCTTAACGGAAACACAATCAAAGAGTACAAATAGCTCAGGAAAAAAAAAAATATATCGCTGGTGAGGAAGGAAGACTTAAAAAATGAACCTAGCAAAAATTTTCAATAGGTAATTTCAAGGTTGTAGAGAATAATTTGACGGATTGAAAAAAAATGTCCGCGCTATTTGTTCCATTCTAAATTCAAAGAAGCAGCTAAAAAATTGTTTCCTTTTTTCTTTGAATCTTAATTAACAGGTTAAAGAAACCATACAACAACCTCCAGTTTCGGCGCACATAACGTATTTTTGTAGGATTATAGAATTTTTTTTCATGTATTCGAAGAAGTTCTTTCGTACGCGAAATTTCTTCAGCAAAATTAGCTGTACAAATATATTAATTTTCATTGTTCATTCACTTTTTTTTCAAAGACGTTTCTTTCAATGTTCCCCCAATAATATTTTTAAGTTTTCCACGTCTTTCTTTCTTTCGCCATGTTTACTGTGAACAATTATCATCTCATTCGGATTACAAGGTTTCTTAATTGAATATTCAAGTCTTTTAAAAGTCGTCTCGATCTATGAAGCACAATAGTATATTACACTATAAGGCACGGAGGAGAGCGATTTCTATACGAGCGCTTTGGCGACCCGAGCCGCGGCGAGGGCCGCCATGCAGCGCGAGTATATCGCTTTCCTCCGTTCACATGTGACGTACGCTATTTTTCGGTTCACATGAATAAAAAATGATTTTTTGTACTTGCTGAAATTGTTTTTCAACGGTATTACGATACTCGAAACATAAAGATATCACTACCTTACTCACTCGAAAAAAAACTATCAGAGTTTCTCGTTCTGAAAGTACCTAGTCTATTTTCCTCATCAGAGAATGGTAGTATTGAGTCGTTTACGAGATCGTGATAACAGTAAACAAGATGAAGCATCGACACGAGGAAGATAAGTTGCATAATTTGACCGTCGTCTAAAGAAACTCAGGCGAAACTCAGCGGCGTGTATAACTTTTTGTAGCCCTAGCCAGATGGCTAAGTGCCGCCTTCGTCAAGCTACGATTGCCACCATTTAGACTGAAAAAAGTAAATTTCTATTTGTGACCCCGTCTAAAGAAACCCGGCTTAGTATTCAATTGAAACTAGGAGAAAAGGAATCTTCCCCCTGCTGTAAAAGATACTTTTCTCCTAATCGATATTCAACGCTAAGTCGAGTTTCTGTAGACAGGGTCACATTTGTTTTTATTTATTAATCAGAACGTAACCAAAAGATTGCCGTTCTGGCAAACACCTGCGCTGCCTGTGCGTAAATCCATCGCTGTAGAAACTTCAGCTATGCGTCATTGTTATTATTATCTGGAATAGTCATCGCGGGTATAGAAACCAAGGAAACGGTTGCATTAATCATCAGTGTTAGAATAGAAACTGATGTTGGAAATTGTGCTCTCGCATTTACTGTGATTGCATAGGTGTTCGTATATTTGAAGTACTTACCATACGAGTATAGAAGCATTGTGAATTTACGGCACAAGTAATACAGTTCGGTTATTTGTAGTTGTTCTATATCTTTTGTATACAGTGACCGATGGAACGTCGAATTGGTGTCAGAAGTGGGGTTCAAGACATCACGCTTCAGAGAGAGTTAGATATTTGCGTGTGAAGATGAGCCGTGAGTCGAAAAATTGGACTTCCGATTCCGGTATTGATTATTAGTGAATCGGCAAACTATCTACGATGGTAATGAGAAACTGCATGAACTATCGCACGCCGAGATACGAGACGAACTTCACTACAGAGCATCATTAGTGAGTGGAAGCAAAACTGAATTAGTTGCACGTTTACAACGAGTTCTTGCAGAGGATGGAGTCAATGTGGAAGATTTTGAATTTAAAAAAATGGCGACGCCGATCCTATGGATGGAACCATCAAAGGCGATGTACTGTCTCGATTGTAGCAAACCCCACAGATAGATTATCTTGGCTGAATTTGATGCAAAAAAGAACCTTGAAGTACAGCATTTGAGGCAAGGAATGCAACAACAGCAGGAAGTAAAACAGCAACAGTTGCAGAATCTATAAGAGCAAGTTCAGGCATTACAAACAACGAGGTCAACTTTTGCTGGCCTTCCGCTGCCACCTGCTTCAGTTACCACCTCGCAGTCAACCACTGGAGATTAAGGGAGCGGTGAAAGACCATCACTCCAGTGATCATTAGTCCGACCATTCCCCGAGTTTATACACCCGCGGTTACTATTCCAGATATTTCATCAAGTTTCTAGACATCGGTCAAGTTATGCAACTTATCTTTCTCATCTTTTCTTGATTCTCCATCAATCATGCTCCCTATCTTGTTTACTGTTATCGTGATCTCATTTATACCACAGTATCCACTGACCAGTGGAACGTCACAATATCCAAATTGGCCAGATTTCAGGTGCTAAAGAAGAACTTCAACAATAGGAAAACTGAGAGCCAAATGAAAAGAGTCTACGGTATGAGGTTGGGAGTAAATCAATTTTTCGAGCAAGAAGGCCGTTTCATATCACAGCCTCAAGCCCTACCCCCGCCACTCTCCGAAAAAAGTGCGAACATTATCATCTAGGTTGACTGCATAAGGTCTTGCTAAAGATCCAAATTGCATACTTCTTTTCTTCCGCTTCGACTAGACCATTGTTACTCCACTGATCGAGCGTGTAATTAAGATTCTACATGATTGTCACTGTATAACCTTGACCACGTATTTCGTATGCGACTAGTGAGGTCACCAAAGAAATAGACTGCAACAAGGCGGTGATTGTTCAACAACTCATTTTCACTGACTTTTTGTAGAAAAGCCACACCCGTTACAGTTGTCACAGAGGGAGGGAGAAGTGAATTTTCTTGACGTTTTAGAGGTCCGTAAATCATCGCTATGTCATTCAGGTTTCCTTATACACGTAGCATATTCTTGCACGCTTTCTCTGTTTGGTTTTTCGTTTACTTTATTCTTTTACTTACTTTCTAATCCAATTCATATTTCACAACTCTTGACCGATTTTTGTGTATTTTGTTTCAGAGTCATTAACTCGGTTTTTATTTTTTAGACTTTGGTTTTCAAAATTCATTTAATTTATTCTCGACCTACTAAAATTTATTTGTTTCTAATGATTTAGTGATTGATTGAACATTAAACTGTTACGTTAAACGAAGAAGCGTTCTCAATTAAACGAATCCGTTCCTCTAAGTTACGGCTATCCATAATAAACGCGAAAAAGACAAATACTATGAAGGGAGAGTAAACCTTGCAAACCGCAGAAAATACAAAACGACGAGCGCTTTCGGTTAATAAACCATCTTCAAGCCTGAAATGAAAGCAACTGACAAACGGAGGAGAAGAACAATGTATTAAGATTGGCTAAACGAGAAATCACGGTGTGAATCATAGACCAGTTCGATCAGGCCATCCTCCGGAATGAACGAGTTGAGTACAGTGATACCGTCAGTGTTGCGATGACGCATTATCTCTATATACTCGAGGGCGATGCGCTTTCGGTCGGAATTCTCCTTATGGAGGAGCTTTTCGGATCCCTCACGGAAGCTGTGGCCACTGTTTATCAAATGATCAGCAAAAGCTGACTCCCCTAAGCGTCCCTTCTCCCAAGACTTCAGGTGCTCAGCTCCTCTAACTTTCATTTGGCGGCTGGTCTCAGCAATATAAGAGCCTCCACAATCCCCAAATTCCAACTTATAAACACCACTCCTCTCATCAATGGGTATGGGGTCCTTCAGTCGCACAAACAACCCCTTAACTATTGTAGGGTTGTGGAACGCGGGTCTGAAGCCAAACAGGCGGAGGGCCCGACCCAATTGGAGGGAGAACTTCCCCAGAAAAGGGAGACTGATCCAACGCAACCGGCGATCACGGATCATGTCTCGGGGGAGGGAGGTGGTGGAATCAAGAATGCTCCTTGTAACTTTCCTCCGAACCATCACGTCAACGTCGACATTGACCCCATTCACTCTAGCCAGGTGTTTTATTGTGAGTACTTCTTTCTTAAAAGCAGACTGACTCAACAGAATACGAGTCAGTCTGTGAACTAGGCTATGAAAAGCAGCCATCTTGTGAGCAACAGGACCGAACGAACCACCTTGGACTAAAAGTATCTTTCCTGTAAATTCCAAACTCATGGATACCGTACATGATAGAGATCGATAAATCCAAAAAGTTAATGGAAAATACCCCTATTTCCAACATAAATTTGATGGAAGGGTACCAGGAATTGAGATACCTCAGAAACTCGCCAAGGAGTTCTGGGTGACAAGTTCAGGTACATAGAACGTCATCAACGTACCTGTGCCAATAGTGAATATGATTAAGTAACACCTGGTTCGAGGAAGAAAGGTCAAGTTCAAACTTAGACATGAAACTTCGGAGATAAGAGAGCCTAAAGGTGACCCAATGGGGATCCCTACGTCTTCAGGGAACTCGAACAATTTCCCTTCAAATTTACTGTAGTTAGGGGACCAGCAGGTATTCAGAAGATCGAAAAATTCCTGAAGCTCATTGTGAGGAATGTTGGCTCTGACGAGTAGCTCACCCATCCGCTGGATAGTAGCAGCCTTGGGAATATTCGGGAACAAACCAACAACATCAAAAGAGCAGATGGTCGTTCCCGGGGGAAGACTTACACCCTTCAGGACATCAGTTAAAGAGGCCGAATTCAAAACCGAATGAGGAGATTCAAAATCAATGCGATTTTTGAACCATCGGTCAAGGAATTTGGCAAGTAGGTAAGTGGGGAGGAGACGAAAGAAACAACGGGTCACATCGGGGTATTGTTCTTATGCACTTTAGGCAGCCCGTAGAGGAGGGGGGTGTGAGGTTAGGAACAAGGAGGGCTTTTTTCAGAGCAGGAGTCTTGATAATAGCCTCACTCCTGTTGATGACACTCCTAACTTCTTTGACGTGCTTCGGGAAGCTGAAATCCTCACTCTCTTTAGCACCACACTGCTGGAGGACCTCGTGGACCTTGGAAGAATAGGCGGATTTCTCCATCACCACAACAGCATTTCACTTGTTCGCCTTAGTGACGATTAAATCTCCCTATTTAATCTTCCTCTTTAAACCTTGAATCACTCCTTCCAATTTATTACTCATGCGGAGGAGGGGGTTATTGCGGACTATCTCCAGAAAGTTTGTGAGCATTCTTGATTCCACCACCTCCCTCCCCCGAGACATGATCCGTGATCGCCGGTTGCGTTGGATCAGTCTCCCTTTTCTGGGGAAGTTCTCCCTCCAATTGGGTCGGGCCCTCCGCCTGTTTGGCTTCAGACCCGCGTTCCACAACCCTACAATAGTTAAGGGGTTGTTTGTGCGACTGAAGGACCCCATACCCATTGATGAGAGGAGTGGTGTTTATAAGTTGGAATTTGGGGATTGTGGAGGCTCTTATATTGCTGAGACCAGCCGCCAAATGAAAGTTAGAGGAGCTGAGCACCTGAAGTCTTGGGAGAAGGGACGCTTGGGGGAGTCAGCTTTTGCTGATCATTTGATAAACAGTGGCCACAGCTTCCGTGAGGGATCCGAAAAGCTCCTCCATAAGGAGAATTCCGACCGAAAGCGCATCGCCCTCGAGTATATAGAGATAATGCGTCATCGCAACACTGACGGTATCACTGTACTCAACTCGTTCATTCCGGAGGATGGCCTGATCGAACTGGTCTATGATTCACACCGTGATTTCTCGTTTAGCCAATCTTAATACATTGTTCTTCTCCTCCGTTTGTCAGTTGCTTTCATTTCAGGCTTGAAGATGGATTATTAACCGAAAGCGCTCGTCGTTTTGTATTTTCTGCGGTTTGCAAGGTTTACTCTCCCTTCGGAGTATTCGTCTTTTTCGCGTTTAAAACTGTTAAGTTCTTGTGCCTCACGACCTCCCTCTTCGGGATTAAATTTTCACAGCTTCGAATTGTTTTCCTTTGCAGTAAATTATGACTATAGTGTCCGTTCTCGTCTTGTGAGAAACGAAAGGTTATATTTAACTTCTTTGGATTTTCAAAATCTGGAACTTGAAGACCGTCCAGTGTTTTGTCCTTGCTTCACTCTACCGATGTTCATGATATTTTAGCACGCATAATTCTATCGAAGAAAAGAAATTTTTAATTCTAACGTTGGATCGATGTAGTTTCTAGAAAGTATTTAACAGCGTCGATGTAAGTCGTTGTTGTCACCGCTTGAAAAGAACGAAGTCTGATATTTTTTTACCGTAAAAATCAGTCGTTCCTATCGTTTTATTTTAATAATTTCCTCTAATCCATTTTCGGATATTTGACGGTCATACCAAAACTGTTTTATTCATTCCTTGTCATCCATTTTTAGATGTTTGGCAATCATACCAAAACTAACTCCAGACGGTCGTATGGTCGTCGTCTTCAACCATCTCACCAGCAAACCCTCCGACTTCGAAGTGGTTCCATTCGCAAAAAGAATGATTTCCATGATCGATGTGCAATTACGTAGCGGTATTCATAGGACCGGTACCATTCTAATCATGGATTTAGATACATCGAGAATTGGCCATCTGGCACGTTACCAACCACTAAGACTGGTTAGAGCTTTTTTCACGCAAGTGTGGGTAAGTACAATTATGGGTGGATATTAGATAACTTGACAATAGGTGTGTCGAACTTGTATGAAAGAATTAAACGAGCTTAAATAAACAACGTAGAAAGATGTAGACAAAAAATTATAAATTATGTCAAAAAACGCTCGACAAATTTCCTAATTTGAGCTTCCCATTTCCGAGGGTTACTAAGTAAAAAAGTCTCCTTGTAATTACGAGACATGACAAGTGTAAGAGAAATATTTACAGTCACGTAACGAAAATTTTTTTCTTCAATTATTACACAACCAGGTTTCGCGTCGGCTGAGCGGCGTATCATCAGGTGGTGTACTAACTGAAAATATTATATGCGGTGACTAAAACGTGCGACGAGAGAAGAAAGGAAGAAAAGAGGTGGTAAGAGGATAATAAGAAGATTAAGGAGAAATGAACTCACCAGACGGAGCATGATTGTACATGTGAGAAATGAAGTGAAACAAGTATCGTTGAGAGGAGACTCGCCTGAACGATCGAGAAGGCTCGGCAATTATTTCAAACTCTTCTAGCCTAAGGAGTCGGCCTTTAGTCACTGTGGTTTTCCTCAATGCAGTGTTTCGCTATGGCGGATTTTTCCGTATGATGGTTACGAAAAACAGAAAGGTGTTCATGGGAGCGATCTTCAAGGGAACGGCCAGTCTAAACTGTGCAGTACAAAGGGTACGATAAAAACTACAGCACTGTTCGTGGGGGGGGGGGCGCATTCTTCAGAGAGGATACGTGGCTTAAGGTAGGACCATTTCGTAAGAGTTATGGCCGAGGAAAGGCAAACAAACCCAGCGCTTACAAATGAGAGAATGGGCGTGCTCAAAAAAAAAGGTGGAATGTATCGCGCATTGGAGGAATTTCCTTCGATATCAAAAGGGATGTTATTGATGCGCGCAAGTTCGGACATGTGAGCCTTCTTTACATACATGGAAATTGCGAGTTGAGAGAGGAATGGCGAGGAGGCGGTCGATGAAGGCGAGTAAGGCAGAAGATTTATGGGAATTATAACGAAAGAATGAGCCGTTGATAAGAATGCCAGTTGTACAGGTAGGGAAATCAAATACTGTATCGTCTTACTCTTCGCTTTGTTGTACAAAACAATCTTGTACTTTAAATTTTCATAACGCTACCGTTCTCACCAAAAATAAAGACGATCCGTGGATTACAATATCGGTCGAAGTTTTTTCTATAAGTACCAAACTCATAGACGCCGTCTCTAACAGAGATGGACAAATCCAAGAGGTTCATTGATGGGCCATAAACTTCAAAAAACAATTTTATGGTAGGGTATTGGCTATTTAAATATACAAGAAACTCACTCAGGAGTTCTGCGGGACCGATCCATGCACACAAAACGTCGTCTACGTACCTGTACCAACAATAGACGTGACTCAAAAACACCGGGCCTGAGGAAAACAGCTCAATTTCAGATTTCAATTCAAGTACGCCATTTTATCATAATAATATGTGATATAACTTTCACTATCCTGTTTCTGATGACTTAATATCTCAACAAGGAGCTCAGCATAATCTACTTTTCAAGGAAACGCCTCTAGAATCATAGTCTTCTAACGAGTCGAGGTTTTGATACCAGGTGGGCACACTACCCTGAAGTCGCGCTTGCATGAAATAAATAGTCATAAATTTGGACCAATGATTGGCAGCTTACAACTGCTCTAGCCGTTGAATCCATTTCTTTGAAGTTGGTACCTTTTCATCACTTGGGTCAAAAGGTGGTACTGCTTCCGCACTCAGTTTTTCCCTACTCGAATTACTTGTTGCTATAGCTGCGAAATTATTGGCTATGCTGCAAGCCAAAGTTTGGGCAAAATGAATCATCATCTCAGTCATCTCTCGTGTGGGAGAGGAGCGTTTTCTCTCAGGAGAACTGGGCTCCAAATTGTCATGAGGTTGATAGCGTTCACCAACTGGAACTTCTCTTCACTGTTGAGGGTTTGGACACTTGCAACAGGTTGGAGAAGAACTGGCTACAGCATGGCACGGAGTCGAGATGGTTCTTGGCATCACACTGCTTCGTCCACACACTCTATGGAGGAAAAACTCAATTCTGATTTTGATGATGATAAGATGAAATTAATGATTGATAAAAATTGTATTTACGTCCACATATGATTCAAACAATACAAACTTTCTTTAAAAAAATCTTAAATTTTTCCATCTCAACTAACACCCGCATTGTGTGAACTTTGGAGATCCACATATGAAGTAATAACATTTCATTAAATGAGTCGCACGTTGCAACTTGTGTAAAGTGCTGAACCCTTTTCATTCTTTTGTGTAATACAAGACTGACATTTTTAAGTTTTCATGTCTATATAACCAGTAAATTACTGAGTTTAAACTGATTGTCCAGTCAAAAACAAAGAATCGTTCTCAAACTCATTCCAAAGATTGTGAACCTAGGAGCCATTTGCAGCAATGAAGGGGACGCCAACAAGTATAAAACGCATAAAATTCGTATAAAATGTGACTCTTACTAGAGATTGACCAACATCTTTGGTCAACATTTTCTTTTCAAATTTTTCTAAATTATGCGTGTGCGTATTCAGATCTAGCAAGCGTTGACAGCATTAATATCGTGTTGTAATTACCTACATACCTACGATTAGATTAATCTGTTCATACCGGTATACAATGTATAGCCTGGATACCCATAACTCGTACTTCACTCACCGTTTCAGACCATGTCCTTCATGTTCTACTTACCTTTCAATTATTTTGTTGTGAACTATCCAAAATACACACAAAAGTAAGCACTGCCATTACACATATTGTCCGGTAGCTATTTTGTAATTTTTTTTTTAATTTTTGTCAAAAAATCAACAATTCTCTTGAGTTACGACGTTCACTGTCTGTGCGTTATCATAATATTCACTTCTCAGTTTCCGCCTTTTCTTACAACAGATGAACGTCAGATAGCAGTTGTTAAAATTAACAACATCCATTGAGCAAGAATAATTAATTTCAAGATTGATACAAAACCAGTCCATACAGAGTACAAACGAATACAAGCCTAATTATATGTAAGATACATTGTATCTTCGCGGGTTCTATCTCGTCCGTTCCCCTTGGTCACTTCCATGAAGTTACATATTCCGATACTCATCGAATTTCATGCCTCCTTCAAGCAGAACACATTGTAGTAACTCAAGTCAATGCAGTGCAGCCACACTTCTAAAACGAAAAAATTTCAACCACGTAATTGTTCAAGTTGAATATCATCGTCGTTTCCATTTTTTCGCCATGTAACGAGGGGAAAAATAAGAATAATAAAACTCTTGACGAAGTTGTCCAAAGAATTAAAGAAACGTCGTACCTATAGCAAATCATCGTCGTTTTGCCGAAGTAAGTACACTCATAATTATTTTACGGCGTGCGTAAGATATTCCGGTATGAACAGACCTGCTCTCCAGCGAACTTATACTCGCAAAACAATTTTTCATCACTCCAAACTATTTGGAAAGCAAAGAAAAGAAATGAACACTATTTTCTTTCACCTGGACTGTTCAAGTGAAAGAAAGAAAGAAAAACTTTTTAAAAGTAAAATAGTTGTGTTCGCGACCTTTTCGGCAACAAAAAAATTCTCGACCTTTTCTTGGCTTTTTCTGAAATAATTATATCTCCCCGGCCTCTCTGGAAACAACAGTACCTGGGTCGCTTATGCAAAAAATTTGTTCTAGTAGACAGGTAAACACGATACACCTCCGAGGTTTTCTCCTGCGCCTGACCATTCGGTGTATTCCCAAAGTAGGTGCCCGTCACCTGTTTTGGATTATGTCGACCGTTCCCCTTCTCATAGTCCCCCGCGGAACTGAACGAGATTCCAACTCACCTTCCATCGGCTCGCCCAAACAAAAAAGACTACTCAACAGTGATATCATCACCCTATTAAATAAGAGGTTAACTGATAATCGTACTAGAGCACTGCTACACACGGAGGTGACGTCATGGTAGCAGGAAATTACTCATCCCGGACTTAATGGAGAGCTGACACCCTTAATGACCAAAACTGCACCTAGTGAGGGAAAAACCTTATCTACTCTCATTTCCTCAGAATCTATCGATACAACGATGCTCAAACCCCGTATAAAAGCAGAACGTCTCCTAGCTGATACCTTGTATGAAGAATCGGTAGTTCGCCAAAACATTATCCTATCGCTAGTAAGCATGAATATGAACGATACACTGTCAAAAAGTAACATTGTCTCTTCGGGTCATTACACAATCAGCTGCAGAGCTAAAAGTGAAAAAACCGCCAGCAAAAAACGTGTCGTTCCAACCCAGGCGTCTTCAGACTCTCAATCGGAATTCGTCGGGTGGGCAAAAACCGTACTGTCGTCCTCAGCAGCGTCTTTCAGCGGTATACAAACAGCAATTGAACATACCTCATCCTCAATCGAACTCCCGTTGATTGGAACATTGGTTATCGCGCAACAGGAATTCATCGAGAAGACTATAAGCCATTTAATAAATCTGCTGGAAGACTACCGTCTTTCTCCAAAGAGTGGAAACTAATCACAACAGACCCAGTGCTTCTCGGGTGCGTCAAGGGATACAAAATCCTCTTTCGGCATTACGCCTATGCAAGTGACTATTCCAAAAAATCCACCATTCCTGCCTGAAGAGGAACTAGCGCTACCTACAAGAATTCATCTTGAGATACGTTCTTATTGAGCAGCGATTTTATTGGTCGAAATTGGAGTGAATTTCATCAAGTTTATTTATTTACAATATGATATACCTGTTACGCTTGTTGTCATCATACCACATTACAATTTTATATAAGTCTTAACTTTGGTAATAATGATTTTTATTTGTGCTCTGTTTCAGACTGCCTATCCGGAACGAGTAGCTCAAATACACATTATTAATCCACCACTTATTCTGCAAGCCGCGCTCGCTTTCTTCCGACCATTTTTAAAGGAGAAGATGAGGAAACGAGTAAGCTCTCTTCAAATGTAGCTTACATGCCCTAAATACAATAACATACTCGTACATGTACGATTACAAGGATACAGACGCGACGTTGAGTGCATATGCTTCGGATTTCACGAGTGGAGGAATATGATTACACAAAAATATTTCAATACAGTGTACAATTCCGCTCTATGGTATTTTTCTCAACTATAAATAGAAAACTACCAAGAAGGAAAAAGAATAATGAGGCAGAGCATTGAAAAATCTCCCCTGGTTTACTTTTATTAAAAAGCCTATTATTGTCGAGTTGATCAATTGAAAATGGAAACGTACGATCATAGAGGAGATGTGAGCGTCGTCAATGAAATAACAGATATGACAAAAAAGCTGAACGGCAAGCTTCGGACGAGATTACAAGGATCCTTGAGGACATTAGTTTATTAAAGGTCAGATTTTCACCCTTCAGCGCCGTAATTCTCGCAATTGTATAATATAAACGTTTATTTTCTAACTAGGTATTTCAAATTAATATTTCACTCGACCGGGGAATAGTCATTGCAAAAGCGCGCGATGTTAGCTTCACATTTCAACAAATTTTCCATCACATCGACAGGGAATATGCTTCTAAAACTTCAGAGTCATTAGAGCTAATTTTTCTCAAAAAAGCGTCAAGTTTGACGATTTTTTACACCCGCAGTTCCAAATGAAAAGAAAACTTTCAAAAAGCTACGAAGGACATCTGAATAGTCGCCAAGGATAAATTCGCAGGGGTTCTATTCGAAAGAGTCACTGGTTAAAAAAAAATATTAATTTAAGGTTCCATACAGCTTGGAAAATTTCTTCAAGAAAATCCACTGTTAGCGTGTGCGGTTTAAGAAGTCGGAGGTAGAAAAAAAAATAATATGAATTTCCATCGAAATTAGATTTAATCAACGAGATAGAAACGGTTCAAGGGCGAACCTGACGCTTTCATAAAATTTCAGAATCATATTTTCTGTCTTTTTTTAAGCATTATTTTGTTTGGTCTCCGTCACTGATGTGTACATTGTTGCAGCTTTCACATGGAATTTTGTAAACTAGTTTAGACGACTTACACTTTTTAAATCCAATACTAGCTAAAATTACACCCAGGAGCCGACGTTAAATCTACCTTGTCTTGACAAACCTAACTACGACTTTTTGGCAACTAAACAACGTTCAAAGTTTTGATGTCGATCCCCTCTTAAATTTGTTTTCCCAACAGGAATAATCTTGTTGTGATTTTCTGACCTAACATTTTTTGAACTCTCCATTATGTGAATACAAGTACCGGTAAATATTGAGGGGAAAAAATCTATTCACCATAAACAGAAAATGTGACGAGAAAAGAACGAAAAAAAATTAATTTTGGACGAGGAAGAGAAAATATAATGAGGATGAGAATTGATAATTGGTAAAAATGTATGATTTAATAACTATTGTATGAATCTTTCAGATAGTGGTGCACTCGACATTAGAATCGCTTTACAAATATGTACCTAAAACTCATTTACCGAAAGATTATGGTGGAGACTGTCCGGATAAATTAGAACTCAATTGTAAGTTTAAAATGATAATTACAAAACCAATATATGGGTAAGTTTTGTAATACACGTAGGTAGTCTACTCCTAATCATTAAAAATGTTTGCTCGTTCAAGAAATTCAGATACTTCATTGAATGACTTTATCAAACGTCAAAATCGGTAAATACAGAAATAGGGACTTTGAGAAAAGATATAGAAAATCTGAGTTTGAATTTAATAAGATTTTCGTCACAATCAATTTCCCTTTTCTCGTACATGTAGAACAAACAACAGAATAAATTAATACATAGGCTAAATACAAATATTATTGGTTTGTATTTTTTGGCCTGATAAGAAAGAGGAAATAAACAATAGGGCTTTTCCTGTTGGCGCATTGCATACTCATTTTCATTGTGGAGTAGTTTGCCATAAGAGCAATGTTAGAAATACTACCATTTTGATAACACGTAGGAGAATACGTATGCAATGCGCCGACATGGAAAAGCCCTATTAAAAAGATGATAAATACAAGCGTTAATAATGTCCAGCAATTTTTTAAAAGAGAATGCAATGTCGCACAATAAGAATATCAAATCAGATGTAAGAAAATGAATAGAACGGTATTAAAATAATTTCGCAATTTATCTAGATCTAATATACTAAAAATTTATGCCGTCCCTTCACTTCTCATTCCTGATTACCCGATACAATTTAGCTAAACATAGCTAAAGCCAAATATTACGTGTATTCTATTACTATAAGATAATCATATATTATATATATGCGTGAAATGAATTGCCTAGCAAATTAGAAAGTAAAAAACGATTCAATCCTACATTGATTAGGCACCTCATCTCTTTCAACGACCGCGCCTGAGGCTAGATGTTCAAATTATCGATAAAAAGTAACTAAATTAATGTGTTGGCGTAAGACAACTGAAATGAATTTGGCGCGATAAGTTTTAATGACGTCACGACGCCCACAATCTGATCGTTGTAACTAAAGTCATATATGTATGTAGAACGAGGAAGTCGTTTAACTAGTGAGTTACAGCATAACGCTGCTCTCTTCATACTGTTCTACAGGAAGCTTAGGGCAAAGTTCAACATTTTTGCTTCATCTCAGAAACGATACATTTTCATGAAAAAATGAAGAAAGCCAAAGTTGTTTGTCTTTAAATTTCTTATCTGGTGATTTCAGAATTTTCGGGAATAAAATTATAAAATAGATCTCATTTGATAGAAAATTACAATAATATAAAGAAATTTCGTTCACCAACTTTTTTCTTAAAAATGTACTTATAGTTTTTGAGATAAAGCGAAACCGTATGTTTCCTGTTGAATGCATGAAGGTCGCCGCGCGTATCTAACTTACTGTACATAAATGGCGATTCAAACGATTTTCTCTTTCCATTCGTATATTATGACTTTAGTCGTAACACTGCATATTGTATAGTATACTAGGTAATATACATCTTTAGTAGATCAGCATTAAAATTAATAACTTAGCAATTGGGAGAACTCAATCGCCCTTCGCACCTCATGCCCAATTTACCTAATACAATTTAGCTGAAAAATAGGTAAAGCCGAATATTATAACAGTAACAATTTTCCCTTCATACTTCAAACCTGATTTTACCCTATACAGATCAGCGCTTAGCAAATTGGAGAATAATTAATTTGACAAAAAGTTCTAATGACGTCTCAATATTCACATAGGTACCAATAGTATCTGATGAAAGAGAGCCAACAGGAAAAATAGAAATTCATAGCTAGTAGTCACCAAACCGCAATAATACCTAATTGGTGCAGTGTCAACTTTTTGAAGCAAAAATCACTTCAAGTGAGAGGAAAAGCAATTGTAATGGAATTATAAGGCTGTATTCTGTGTTTTACGAGTACCTAGCGTCACACAATTTCCTGACTACATATTTGACAAAGGAAGGAACGCTAGAAGGATTTTTCAGACAAAATACTCGTAATTCAATTGACAAAAGTATTGAGAGAAGTAGGCCTATAACATAATTAAACTACCGTACATATATTGAGGAAAAAAAAGTGAAGACTGTAGTTTCTTTGATCCTCAAAATAGGTATCAAAAGATTTTAAATTAAGAAATACTCTAATTGCTGTTCATCAAAGTGCTAAATTTTGAGTCAGGAGAAAAGACCGGATATGTATAAGTTAGGACAATTGAGTAACGCAGGTATAGTTGAGAGTTGGAAAATTTTTTGAAGTAATAGAACAGAGGATATGACTTAGGTTATATTGTAGGAAGTATGTTGATTTTGGAGAGCAGGACATGAAAAGAGGTGATAAGTTGTCAGATTATCTGCATAATAAAATTTACCTGAAAGTGGAGTATAAAAAGCCAGGAGGAGATGTGAATGGGTAAGTCAAGAGTAACCAACCCAAAGTCGAGCGAAGATATCCTTTTCATGGTGAGAATTTCTGTTTGAGGAGGATGGGTTTACTTCTAATGATTTCAATTTGTTTTAGGTTTGTTTCTCTCATGCAAGTGATACTAAGGAGCTAGGATTAAGAAATAATTACAGTTCTTAAGGTAGTAAATGGTCAAGAGGTGGAGTTGGTAATCTTACGTGAGAGGGTGGAGTTTTCGAGCATGCGATCAGTTTGATCATATTGGGGGTGACTGATGTGAACTGAGATCCAAATAAATGTTCCTGATGATTGGATAGATGATAAAGTATGAAAAATATACGTGGAAGATGGGCGTAGAAAATTGCCCAACACTTATATAATGAGAATTTCGACTATGAATACGTCATCACCCGAGAAATTAAGCGAGATGTATTGACAAAAAACGGGGTAGTGCGAGTCTCCAAAGACCTTGACTGCATGAAAATTGTAATGAAGCTTTTAGTCAAATTCCTATAGAGTCTTTCACGCTGACGTTACATCACTGATAATAATACAAACTGTCGATGTTCTAGTGTTCCATATTTCCATCACAAATGTGAACAATTTTTTTTGCATGTACTTTCCCATAAGAAAAAATAGTGTTTCAGAAGTCGTTGAATACTTCGAAAAGAAATTGTTTGTAAGGAACCAAAACTTAATTTTTCATTACTAAGAAGTTCTTAGATTGCCATCATACAATACTTGTTCCTAAGAAATTTTCCGTTCTCGCTATATATTTGACGAATTTTAGAACCAAATTTGTTCCCATAAGGAATAACGTGTAGAAAAAATTGTTTACATTCGTGATCATGGAAATATCGATCGCATTCTTAGATATTCTTCAACGATATTTCTACTGGATAGTGCCACGTCGAGCAAATGTTGATACAACGTGAGGTCGACCGTGAATGACCTTATTATTCAACTGTTGTAAGAAACGATGCGATGGCTTTCTTAACAAAGTTAAACGAAGAATTCAGGGATCCTCTATTATGAGACGACATATCGTCTGTTGCGTCGTCGCTACGCGTCGAAAACAGCCGTTAGTAACATGAGTACCAATTTTGAAAGAAGAAAACGATTTTATCCCCCAAAAAATTTTCTCAGAAAAATTGACTTTCAACAACACGCCAAAAATGCGACAGAACTGAGACTGGGTACCTACCTTTCATCAGAAAAAAAGGATAGAAACAGAAGCTATACCCCTATAAACAGATTTAGCTACAGTTCGATACTAAATTAATTTATTTTCTAGAAAAATAATCATAAGAACTTCTTTATATTTCAATTTTCAAACTGGCTGAGCTCTTGTACATTCTATTGTTTTGTCCCTATATATAAGAGTAGTCCCTGCTTGTGAATGGCATATAATATAGAACCATCTTTAAGGCTGTGCTGATGGGAAAATATCAAAGAAATAGAGTTTCCTGGAATAAAGGAGTCAAAATGATTGTACTTACCCAGGAGCTGAAATGGGGACAAGTTTGTACCTTAATAGGGAGGTGAGAGGAGAAGGGTGCCGTTTGACAATTTGTTCGTTTTTTTATTTTTTCAATTATTGTAATTAGACGAACTTTCTCCACGCTCTTTTCATGTTTGTATGTGAGTTATGCACCAAATCATCAACATTTTGAAAAATATTCCAAGCTGTAAAACTTATCCGAGTTTGTCAGCGACTTCCGCTGGACGGATCGGGCTAATCTTTCTTATTTTTAAATAAAAACTTTTTACCCATAGATAAGCCGCTGCTTATTGACTAACGGCTCTTGGACGTCTGCTCAATCATAACCGAACAAATCGACTTATAGACAATTACAATTATATAACTTACTCATATGCATTCCTGATGCGTCAGTGCTTGACTATTGTAAACTCCCTTCAATGAGAATATATTCAGCAAAGAATATTCCATACAATCATACAAATTTGAATCTCAGACCCAAATTAACGTCACTATTCGATTTGAAATTGTAAAATTTCATTTCATGCAATAACTTATGTTGATCGATGACATGATAATATAGGTACCGGTACTTACAGATATTGTAGACATAGATTTCAAGCTTATTTATTCGAGCTCTTCTTATAGAACTTGTTTTACGATTGTCCTTTGAAGGAAATATGAAACTCGGTTTAGAAGCAAAATATAGCTTCATCATAAATTGATTCACGTATTTGGAGTGCCCCAACTCGCGATTGAACAACAACGACGAACTATTCAATGAGTGATTAATACAACTACAATCAAACGAGACTAAAAGATAGACAATTTAAAAAATGGTAAGTTCTACACAGGTGAATGGAGTTCAGAATACGCATTTATACGTCTGCAGCATTGATTCTGATTATCCGTATCCGTTTTACATGATATTGATAGTACTTCCAATTTACATCACACTCACGGCAATATCAACATAGGGCTTTTCCATGTCGGCGCGTTGCATACGAATTCTCCTACGTGTTATCGAAATGGTAGTATTTCTAACATTGCTCTTATGGGTGTTGCTGGATTGCATAGGTACTCATTTTCATTGTGGAGTAGTTTGCCATCAGAGCAATGTTAGGAATACTACCATTTCGATAACACGTAGGAGAATACGTATGCAATGCGCCAAAGCCCTATAGATACAGAAGATACTTTTGTATCGAATCGAGTAAAGCTCATAGTGATTGTTACCGAAAATTTTACATACCTTTCTGTCCATCTTCGACCATATAGGGCTTTTCTATGTCGGCGCATTGCATACGTATTCTCCTACGTGTTATCGAAATGGTAGTATTTCTAACATTGCACTTATGGGTGTTGCTGGATTGCATACTCATTTTCATTGTGGAGTAGTTTGCCATAAGAGCAATGTTAGAAATACTACCATTTCGATAACACGTAGGAGAATACGTATGCAATGCGCTGACATGGAAAAGCCCTATATGGACCGTATTTTTTGGAAGCCCCACCTTAACACAGTCTTACCCCAGTTTACCGTTTGTGTTCAAAACAAAAATTTGACTTTATAAGAAATACATAGGGACGTTTCGATCATTCGTGATTATTAATTGAAAACTATAAATAAATAAGGAACCAGAAGAACATTTGAAAATACCTTAGAACTTCCAGATCTGAATATAAACTTCAAATTTCTTATTTCTTCCTTTGTTCCTTACATTCAAATAATGATGAATGATCAAAACGTTCCCATGTATTTCTTATGGGAATCGATAGTACGTTTGAACAAATAAGGTAAAATATTGCAAATTTCATGCGGGTGCATTTGCTTGAAGTGGGACAAATCCAAACGTGCCGGCACGGATAATATACGGTCCATTACATGGACATGCCATACTGATAAGAACCTTAAGCCAAACAAATCAATTGTGAGATGTGACGAAGTGTTATTCTTATGGAAGATGATAACAAAGTGCCTTTTTGTTGTTTCTCACTTCCAATTTCTTATCAGTATGGCACTGTGGCATGTCCAAGTAATATGGTAATATATGGTCAAAGCTGTCCATTCACCCACTCATTTTAAAATTTGGAGTACAATCTCTTTTCTGGATAGTGCTTGCTTCGCTCGCTTAATTTCTGCATGGTGCGATGGTGCGAGCAAATGATGCTCGCTTCGCTCGCTTAATCTACCAATAAGAAAGGCCGTCCATTACCTCTCGGTAGCGGTCAATCTTACGGTAAACAAACGTGCGTTCTTTTATTATAAGAGATTTGGTTTTGATATTGAGAATTGAATTCAAAATTGGAGTCTCAAAATTTAAGGATCAAAGGAGTTGAACTCAATAAATATTGAGCATAGCGCTATATAAGGAGGAAGGGACGGGGAGGGCTTGAAAGAAATTCAAATATTGAATTTTGTAGTACCGACCTATTGTAATTATTGTTAAAGGGTAACTTGGAAAAATTCAGACTTTCAAGCTATATATGATTGGAGGGGGTTCGGAAAAAGTTCAAGAATCAAAAGGGATTTGAAAATATTTAAAATATTGGGCATCTAGCTATATGTGGAGGAGAGGAACGTTTGGATGTTTTGACCGCTGTTTGAAAATTTGACAGTATATTTTAACCAGTTTGACAGAAAATTGTTCAGCCGACCGTTGTTTGACACTTTCGCAGTATTTGACCAGTTTGACAAAGAATTGTCTAGTCAATGTTTGACTACTGTTTTACCATTTGATAAGATTTCGAACATAACTTGGTCATAAAAAGAAATTGTACTTCTGCGATATATATGACGAGAGGAGGACTTGAAAAAAAATTTCAACTCTCTTTCTTGGCAAATTTTCAAAAATCACTCCCCTCCTATAGAGCAGGTTCCCTATTAAACCTTAATTTGAATAAGGTAATTTATAACATGACAAACTGAATAAGAACTTAACGTCATCAGGATTTAACGGAAAAATCCCTATCCAAGAGCGACTTACAAAAATCAGGACTCGACGTCAAGAATAACTGTTGGTTGAAGACGGGTAGACCCAAAGAAATATATTTAGGGTCTCAAAAAAGTGCGTCCCAGTTAAGCTAGATGAAGAAAGGGATTTCAAAATCTCTACACAATCAACTCAAGAACAGAGGGAGGAATTATCGATTTGCGTGTAAAAAAGAGAGGTCATAGAACTTGATACTGCCAACCTATAACAAATACAAAATTTCAAAGACAACCTTACGTAAAGAAAAAGAGAAAACTAATAAACTAATCTTAGAATCAAAACGTTTTTCTTTCCATTAATTTACAGATTAGAGAAGGACGATATGTAGAATTATTTATTACTAGAGACCGGATTTGTTGGTATTTGTAAATCATTTTCTGAAGGAGACATAGAAACCAAATACAAGCACGTTTCAGGGAGTGGGGAGCCTGGGAAAAATTTTTATTTCGTCAAAAAGTTCCAAAAACGAGTATAAATGACAAATAATAATACTGAAAAGTGCTGAAAATGCGAAAAAAAAGTAAATAGCGAGAAAAAAAAAATGAAAAAGAAGTTGAAAATGGAGTACTTGGTGGAATGCAGCATAATTTTTTACGGATAATTTCGAAAAATTCTCCGAAGCGGTTGAATGGGATGATCGATTCACCGGGGACGATTTGCCGTAAGACGATTCATCGCCCAGGAGGGGCTATTAATTCGTCGCAGATTCAATTCGCCATCACGGAAAGAAAAATTCACGAAAATGGGGGTAAGAGAAATTATTACCTACATATTAGGGGCATTAAATTTGCCGTCACGAAAAATGAAAAGATAGAAATGCTAGTGAGACAATAAGTTCGCATGTGTTTGGATAATTATTTTTTTCCAAATATCAGCGGCTCCACGGTGGCTCTGTCGAAAATTAAAAAGAAACTACAAAATTAGCCAAGGTGGAACACCAACGGCACAATAAAATATTATAGATTCGTTCAAAAATATGCATTCGGTCATCAATTACTAGCTAAGTATTATCACTATTATTTATTATTATTAAGGCTCGGATTTTTTGGCATTATAGAGGATGTTTTTGGAGAAGTTTGGCAAATTACGCATTCATGGGCGACAAAGGAAAATTATAGAATTTTTGAGTATGAAAAAAATTAATTTGTGAATTACTGACTCACTGAAATTTGCTACGTAAATTTTACTGAAAACTAATTCATAAGACACATGACTATGTATACGGAATAGGTATCGAAAATTTTACCAGTGCAAATGAAAATCAACATAGGTACTTACATAGTAAATCTAGAACTGAATATTACAACTGAATATTATAATGTTTCTCTATATTTTCTTCCTCGGATAATTGCATGGGTAAGGTTGAGGACAGCATTCATCCGCAAAAGTAATGAATATAGAAACCTAAACTTGATTTATTATTTGTAGCTTAATTGTAACATGTAATGAAAACCAATAAATATATAAATAAATACATCGGTAAATACGAGCTTGTAGTTCAAAAAAACGCACTTGCAAGAAAGAATACAAAATAAGCATAAGTGAAGTGATTTTGTTCCTGTTTCTTCACTTATTGAATAGATTATATATTTTAATGTGCTGTTTAATATAACCCAACAATATTTTTGCTCGGGTAAAAATGAGAACATTCTGCGACAAATCCTCCCCCCCCCCACACTTATAATTTGGATTTTAGTTTTACTCATATTGCTTTAACGCGAAACATTAATTAGAAATTATCAGTGCCTAATTATCTTAATTATTATCATTACAGATCGATGGGAAAAAGTGATGCTTGAAAATGAAGAATGGCTGAAAATTACCGCTGAAAAGCACAGAATACCGCGCAGTAAATGGTCCCCCAAATGAATCGTCTTGATAACCGAAAAAGCCTCGAAGGGTCGGAGAATTTTTTGAAATGTCTCCAGTACTTTTACTTCTTCACACATAATCACGTAAACACTGGATTTTGTTGTCACTGGAATCACTCGTCGGCATTGTATTTGTTGATAATTTTTTAAACATTTATTTTGATACAGGCTCAAAAGTATGTAGTAGACAAAAACCATAGACAAATTCTTACTTCTGTCATGGAAAAAACTTTTTTCTTATTTACTCCTATTTATTGATACTTTGTACCAACGTTTTTTCATTTCAAGTTCAAATTATCTGTGTGTATTTGGTGAAAGGAAGGAAAAAAAGTATGTTTATGGTTTATTTGTGTGCTTCCTTATTTCTCAAAACACATTCAATGTACTCAATTCTATCTTTCACTCTTACTTGGTCCTGAGTAATTGAAGATAGTCCCATTGTCACAAGTTGAACTGGTCATCTAGATAAAATCGGTTGTTTGAAATCCTTATGTTATTTCTTATAAGAGTAGGCCTACATGTAAACGTTAGGCCCCTAGCGTTTTTGTCATTTTTCAGCCTACCGGCTTGTAACACTAGAGACGGCCACGATAGAGCGCAGCTGCATAATATAATCGGCAATGCAAGGTGGGAGGAGTAAGGGAAGTATTGTGGCAGCAACGCCTGGCAGCAAGGAGACACAAAGTGCACTGATATTATTGTCGTGCACAGCTGAACACACAGACAAATTTGTGTATTTCCTCGACTAAATTTAATCAAATTTTTTCATCAACCAGCCATTATTACTCTACGTTTAAAGACAAATTACAAAAAAAAAAAAAAAATGCCTTCGCCGCCGTGTAAGCGACACACAACTTTTCACAATTAAGCATTGCGCTTAAACCTTAACTTCAGCACACCAACTTATTCTGTAAATCATTCTCTCAATAAGGCTCACTCTCTCTCTCTCTCTCTCTCTCTCTCTCTCTCTCTCTCTCTCTCTCTCTCTCTCTCTCTCTCTCTCTCTCTCTCTCTCTCTCTCTCTCTCTCTCTCTCTCTCTCTCTCTCTCTCTCTCTCTCTCTCTCTCTCTCTCTCTCTCTCTCTCTCTAATCCACCAGAGAACCTTGCCCTGGTTTTAGCGGGGAATCCGCCGAAACCAGGGCGTTTATTTTGTATGGCTATTTTGTTCCAAATTTCATGATTCACAAACTGCCAAAGCTAGATGCCCTCTAAGAATCAAATCAATAATACCCACTAGAAGAAACCTATCTACGTCTTCCGACAATATCAGACAATTTTACCGACTTTTCGTAGAAAAGCGAGTATTACACCCGTCACAGTTGTGGCAGAAAGGGGGGGAAATGAACTTTCTCGACGTTTTAGAGGTCATAGATCATCGCTACGTCATTAAAAAAATTTCAGGTTTCCTTATATATATATATATATATATATATATATATATATATGGATCAAAATTTGTCCGGACTTCTCCTCCGAGACTACTGGATGGATTTTCTTGAAACTTAGTCAAGTTGTAGTGTTATATCTGAAGTTGTGCACCTGCATTTTTTTTGACGATCGGATCAGTAGTTCTCCAGATATACCCAATTTTAAAAAAAATTCCCCACTCCTATAACTCTGATATGGTTTGTTCAATTTTTTTCAAATGTTGATATATTGTAATTTACATGTCTAAAAATGTAATTGTGAACTTTTGGTGTTGATACGATGTTTGGTTCGTGAGAAATCTCAAATTGAAGCGTGAACTAATTTGATGAAATTTGCAAATATTCGAGCTACTAATATTTTGTAGTACTAAACTTCAGGTAGTCGCTTTCGTCATCGAAAGCGAAGGGTAACCTTTGATTACGTAGATTGTCAGTGTAGTTGTAGCTAGTTTTATTCATTTTTTGGGTTACCTGTTCACACACGTAAGGATACGCTCTTTATGAATGAATTTTTAAAGATGTGTTCGTTCGTGTTGAGTCAGTCATGAATGAATGTTGTGTTAGTATAGTATTAGTGCAACAATCCTTTGCGTATAATTTTGTCATTTTTTTGAGTATGAAATAGTTTTATATGTGTGAAAGATTTGCTCGTTTGTGTTGAGTTTCTCATGAATGAATGTTATGTGTGAGTCTACAACAACCAACATTAAAAGATGCTTGAGAATCGGAGATGATCAAGAATGAATTAGAGTGGCAAGAGATATGTTGAGGATGTGTGTATCTTATTGAGAAAACGATTCATTGAATAAATTGGAGTACTGGAGTTAAAGTTTAAGCAAAAAACTTGATTGTAGATACAGGTGAAAAGTCGTGTATTGCTTACGCGGCTGCGTAAGCATTTTTTAATTTTGTTTCGTTATTTTGTATGAAAAATAAATCTTATTCTAATATTCTATAACAAAGTTTCAAACACATTTGAACTAGAACAACCTAAGGACCTAAACTGCCGGCTGATTGAGGAGCTAGAGCCTCTAGAGGTATTTTCGCTCAATGTAAACAGATGAGGATTTCGAAAAATCATGCGGTGGTGGTGGTGTGGTAGTGCACGTTCTTTATGAACCCACCTGGGTTGCGTTCAGAGACGACAACATACGCCTACCAATAGCAAAACGCTTACACGGAGTAAAAAGTGACGTCACTGTACTCTAGTTGTCGTATCTTGACCCAGTCCCGACTGGATTACAAAAATTCTTCCCGGGTGCTCTAAAAGCACTTGCAACGGGAGTTCCTAAACGGTACCAAAAAATTAACCGAAGTAACGCTGAAAAATGTGGGCGTAGTTACACTGGTTACATAGGATGAATTCCTGAACAAGTTTCTGAAAAATCTGTAACGCGTTTCTGAACACACCCGTCACTTAATTTTTCCGATTCCATTTCCACATCTGTTTACATTGAGCCAGAATACCTCTAGCGCCTTAGGGTGATAACCACAGGTGATAAATGATAATAATGACAGACGATTTTGATGATAATGAAAATTTTCTGGACCAATTAAAAATAGCACCACGGTAAGCCAATGAGAATAATTATTTGACTCGTCGATCTTTCTGCCGTACAAAGTGAGATGGACGTACATCGGAAATACGAATCTAGAAAAATGGATCTCCTGGCGGATTTATCTACAAGTGTGTGCGTGTGTGCTCCGTCTGTAAAATTATTCAAAAGTGGATATACGTCCCATTCCTATGTCGGCAAATAGGACGTATATCCACTTACGTCAATATTAGGTAGTAAATATCTCTAAAACTAATGCCGTTAAAAATTTAAAACGACCATCGGATTCTTAGATAAAAATAATTAGAAATTGTGAAATTTGCAGGAGTGTAGAATGATTTTTTCGTTCTTTTTGACGAAAGCAACATATATTATCATTCTCCGAATCGTTGTTTTGGATATACGTCCATCCTACTTTGTACGGCAGCAGTTTGCTCTTGATTCGCCTCGTTGGGTCGAATGGTAGCCGATAGCACCCTTGCTGTCGTCACGAAGGACCGACTGAGCGCACCCAGCCAACGATCCCGTCCCGCACCATGGCCGTCCCCGCAGCCCGCACTCACGTTCTACGGTTTGCTTACAAAGTGGTCAGTGGTCACACGGCCTTATCATTTAAGAAGATGATAATAATGTAGGATATCATCTCTCAAATTTTTCAAGACTCAAGCGTGAAAGTCTGACAGAGATGAATGGTAAGAAAGTCTTGGAGTGTTTCAATCATTTTGTAATTCATTTTATTTTTAAAATGAAAAAAATATTGGTATTCACACTTGATTTTCAGATGCTAGTATCTCGCTGTTGAATTAAGGATTCTCAACTCGATTATGTAGCCTTGAATATGATGGTGACCGAATGCCAAGGACTAGTATTGATGATCTGAGAATATTGAATAAGTTTCAAAAACTGTACGAGTTACGACGCATAATGTCGAAATTTCTCGTACGATTTATTTTTCAAACATATGCGCTGAATTTAGGTTTCCGTGAGTCGTCTGTGAAGTTTATTTATTTTTATGTTCAATGTGTTTGTTTTTAGTGAACGAATGAGTGGTGAAATATCGAAGAGGGTAGCGTTCGTGTTATTGTCGCCATCATCATGACGAATAAGTTGGATCAGATTTATCGAAGTATTAGACTCACCAAGTACTTTACAAAAGGTTGGGGTAAACCGGAAAATCTCAGAAGGTCGACAATTATTTACTTCTTGGAATATCTTGCATTATTTAATTAATAAAAAGCTCGATAATCTTACAGGCTATGTGAGTTCAAGAAAATAGTTTCAAATCGGGATACTTGTTATCCATTAGTATTATCGGACTACCCAGTCGTCATAGAAAGAGTAGGTGGTGAAGAAATTGCTTGGTCATTATAGATTTATACTGTTTGAAACTAATTTTTACTTTAAATATATTTAGGAGCACCATGACAAAAATTGTATACTCATGGATGGTTATTTCATATCTCCATTCTCTCTTTATTTGCCGGATGTGGTTCCAGAATCATGTCGTAAGGCTTACTTTCAATTAGTTCTGCCGAAACAGTGGACCGAAGAAAAGTTTAAACCCGTCATACTGCAAATCGCCGGCACAGGAGATCAGGTATCTACCAGTGCATAATTTATTTTATTGATATCGTATAAACGAGGATTCTTTGAAAATGTATTTTTTTATTTCTCAAGTATTACTGGAGAAGGCGTCAATTTGTAGCGAAGCCTCTGCTGAAAGAAGGTGGTATCGGTTCTGTGATATTGGAAAATCCTTTTTATGGTTTGAGAAAACCCGAAGAACAACAGTAAGCTGCTGCTAAAGGGTTTCTGGGTTTCATCGTTTTCTACATCATTTTCTTGACTTCGTTTGCAGACGATCCATTTTGCACAACGTATCAGATATTTTTGTCATGGGAGGATGTCTAATGCTCGAGAGTTTAGTAATCTTCCATTATTGTGAACGCATCGGTCTCGGCCCTCTTGGCATAACTGGTCTGTCGATGGGAGGACACGTAAGTATGTCTTTGAATACTAGATAATGTACCTATTCGCTTCGTATTCAAGTAATTTATTCTATTTTATGAATTCGATAGATGGCCTCTATCGCCGCTACAACGTGGCCCAAGCCATTGGTAATTGTTCCTTGTTTGTCTGGACTGACAGCGTCTCACGTATTCACTCAGGTAAAATATTTCATCTTTTTTACGAATTATGAAACAAATTTTTCATATTTATAGCTAGTTTTCTTTCGGTTGCAGGGTGTCATCAGTCAAGCTCTGAACTGGCGATTGTTGGGCCAACAATATGTGACAGAAAGTGGTCTGAAAAATGAAGTTCAAAAGATGGTCAATATTATTGAAGGTGTAAGTATATGGAAAAATTAATTTTGGTTACCACCTAGAACAGTATCTTCCTTGCAGTTCTGTCCGTATTTTTTCAATACGATGTTAGGAAAAAAAAACTTTACGAAACTCATCTTTGTGAGAGCTGAAATGAGTTGGGCGATGGTATTTGAGAAATTTTACGACTATATGTATTGTCATGGTTCATCTGTTTTTAGAACAAAGTATTTTATTTCTCTGAAAGAAATGACTTGGGTTGTAAGGAGCTGGTTTTTAATTCGTATAAAAACTCGTTTATCAAAACCATAAGATTACGTGTCCTTTTTTAAGTAAATACATGTGCAATGTCGCAAAAACTCGAAAGAAATTTAGTTTTTTCAAATCAGAAGACTGTCTGTGAGCAATTAGTTGGCGGCTGTTAGAGATATGTTTTCGCTCGCGCTGGCTATTTTTTACCCACACGCGCTATTGTTGCTAATAGTATAGGCAGGCCGCGGGCCCCGTACGTCAACCGCCGACTAATTGCTCACGAACTCTAAGGGACTGTATCGTACGTACCTTAGAAAATTTGCGAATCTAAAAATTATTTTCACAAAAACCGTTTCAAATAAAAATTTTCATAGTATAAAAGTCACTAATTTGTTGACGGTTTCGGAAAATTTCATATATTTAATACAATAATTACGTCGCTTCAACGCTAACAAGCCACAATTTAATTTGACAGTTGAGGACCGCTACTTACTCGTATGTCGACGTAAATTTTGGTAGCTTTGAATGAAATTTGATGATGTAATATTTGGGCTATTATTGTATAGCTCGAGTTAGACGCAGTCATCTTGTTTCAGTTATGGGCGAGTACATAATAGTTCATAGTGTTTTTCAGGATGCGTTCAAAGCAGGTCAACAGTTTGCTAAAGATCTTTCGACGAAAACTGAGTCGGTTAATTTATCACCCTTAAGAAATGTTCATGAAAAAGAATCAAATATCAACAAACGTGATGCAGAGTCTTCCAGAAACGTTGTTACCCTACGCGATTCCTCCACTACCCATAAAGACTGTGATACTTTAAATTTTATCGAATCAAACGCACCTACCTATGCAGAAAATATCCATGTTACCAGTAATATGACCTCTACTCAAGCTGGTCTTAAAGAAGCCATCCACAATGGAGATGAACGAACAACCTCCACGGAAGTCACTGCCAATTCGTTGTTAAACTTGATCGTTAGGCTCGCCAGGGCATCAGTCAATTTAAATATTTTAGCTAGCGATTCGAACGAGAAAGAAAACGAATTGAAGAAAAGTGGTGAGCTATATTATTACATTTGATTTGAAATTCAGTCCGTGAGATAGCTGTTTTGAAGAAATGTGATTTTTTTTGCCCCTCTAGAAACATCAGCCAGCGAACAGGAAGCGCTCAACTTTATGAATGGTATAATGGATGAATTGACTCATTTGAAAAATTATTCTGTTCCGGTAGATCCAACGCTTACGATCGCTGTTTGCGCCGATAATGATGCCTACGTACCAATCAAGAACCGATCTCATATAGCAGAAGTTTGGCCTGGAGCAGAAGTGCGTTATGTTCATGGTGGGCATGTCAGAGCTTATGTACAATATCAGAAAGAATTTAGGTTGGTATATTGTTTATTTAAAAATTAACAATTTACTAGCCAACGATTGAAAATTTTTTGAGAGTTAATGAAACGAGATAGGTTGATTTCGAAAGTATTTTTCACGCTGAATTCACAACTGTTTTCCGGTTTTCGATAGCGGATCGCGTTTTTTTGTTATGATCTTGTTTAGTTGTGAGAAACGAAGTATTCCTTATCGAGTGTAGATACTCAAAGCTCGAGAACAAACAACGTGTTATTACCGTTCAATTTCCCGAAGCCACAATACCAGAGAAGGAAAATAAGCAGCGAGTAACAAGATCATAACAAGGAGATGTAATTCGCCATCAAAAAACGGAAAACGATTCTGCTCAAAAAATACGTTTAGAAACGACCTGTTTCATTTCATTGATTTTCAACAAACTCTTAATTGTTGTGTAGTGTATTAAGCTTGCATTGTTGAGAAATTCGGAACGTTGGTCAGATTTTGATGAGATGAATATGTTTTTCTTAATAAATTGTATTCGATCGCTTATGTGAATTTTTATTTTTGGTCTCGAAAATCTTCTTATTGTCAACTTTCTACGGGCGTAGATTAGAGGAACATTGAAGAAGGCACAAATTTGCACCCTTATTCAAAGGCGCTTGAGTTTATGGCGAAATTGTTTTGCAATCATCTCGCATTCGAGAGGTTGCAGTTTCGAGCTTTTCTGAAGGAAGCAGAAAGTTGAGCATATTCTGTTGTTTTTTCCCTTCCTCTCCTTAAATTAGTATATAGTTTGATCATCTGCCTTCGTAGAGTTAATAATTTCTATTGACGTTCAAGAATTATAAAAAAGCTTTTCTAACCTTCACTTTTCAACTAGTATGAGTATGACATTATGAAAACGTCAGTTATTTACATTTTATGATTATGATATCTTTGTGTTTGAACATGATTAATTTTATAAATAATTGATAAAATTGTCACAGACGGGCCATTCAAACTAAAGTATTTAATATTAAAATGGTTCAACATTTAGTCCGCGGTTCGGGGCTGCGCTCCCTTCCCTTGGCCCATCTTCGCCAATAAAACCTAATTTTTCTTCATAAACATTTTTTTTTTCTTTTTTTCCCCCAAGGAATTTGTAGATACATAACTGCTGATAATGTTATTCTCTTTTAATTAGATTTTCATTTCTTTCATTTCAGAACTGCTATCATTGATGCTTTTCAAAGATACCGTGAAAAATACACCGATACTGAGTCGAATTCAGAAGCGGCTAGCAAATAGATAATTTTTAGTTTTATCTTAATTGCCAATTAACTTTCGTATGGTCATCTACCTGCGCTCAATGTAAAATTCTTTTGTGCTCCTCAAATGAATGAATTCTGTTTTTTTTTCGTTGTGTTTTGATGATTTTATTTGTAATTCTGACTTATTATATGAACTGAAACAAGATTTCAGCTCCTTCCTTGACCAAACAGCTTCCATTCTTCTAAGAGGAGGGTAAAAGATTTAGCAATCAAATATTCTGAACAGGTTGTTCTATATTTCTTGGTACATTTATTTTAAAATTCCTTTTGAAATAATATGTTCTAAAAAATGTTTAGTGTCGTGTTCGGAAAGCAATGAATGGAAACTATGTAGTATGAATTGCCTGATGTTACGGGTCTGTTTCTAGTACAATGATACTCCTTGCCTGCGGTTGAATGTTAGGGTAGGTAAATTTACCGGACACACTATTACATTTTCATTCATCAGAGAATTTCAATCCGCCCCTTGATGATAAGAAATTTTAAAAATATTTTTAGGTTTCTTCCAGGATAAATATCTACGGTAATTACCTTTCAATTCGAAGAAGTAGATTGTAGCATTTGAATTTGTGCCGCAAAAATTTTTGCCAACCCTAGAAGGTCATAATCTGTCGTGATTAAATTTACCTTCATACCTAATTTCAAACTTGCTCACGATTATATCAATGTATCGGTAAAAACTTCGATAGAACTTGGATGCGAAATGCAGTGATTCATTTTATAAGGTACGGCATTATCAATATGTTTTGTTTTCAATTCCTAACAACGCAATTTTTTATCGAAATTCAAAATATTTTTACTCTAATTCATATTATTTGAAAGTGCGGTATTTTATTCACTATCTCAATGGAATTCGTGGTTTTTCTTTGTGCACCGAATCAGTTGAGTCATCTGGGCACGGAAGTAAAATTTTTTTTCGTTGTATTGCTGACCGGTATACTTGCGGTTTAGAGAAGTTCTTGATCTCCCCTTTTGCTAAAACCTTAATTATTTCCGAATTTTTTGAAACAGGTGTCAATTAAACTGGTTTTAGTCATTGAAAAACATATTGACTCGAACGAGGGTAAGCTAATTCATTAATGGTTATACGATGGTACTATTTACCGGTACTTCTGATTTTAAACTCAGGAAACAAGTCATTATGTTAGGTACCGGTACTCGTCAGTATTCTTCAGTTAATTATTCTTATAGTTTACCTACCTATATCTAACCTTATCAATTTCAATTTTCGGTGTAATATTTCGATTATATTCACATTACATATTTTCCACATCGTAATACCTCCAATAAGTACTTTAAGGCTTGATAAAGTTTTGCTCCTTCATGTTGACATGATTCTCTTAGATTATTATGAGTTTCAAGAAATTCACGTAGCCTATGCGTTCATTCTATGGTTGTCTGTTAAGAAATTCTCTGAAATCTTCAACGCAATTATGATCCGCTTCTTATGTTAGATGTCATATTCAGAAAATCATTTTTATGGACTATGAACAATAAGGGTTGTAGAATGGAGAAGTTGATCAGAATCAGATTGTTACTGGTCGGTCGTTCAACTGTGTGATACCTGATAGGGGAAAATCATTAGAAAGTCATTATATGGTACCTAAAAATTTTCCGCATTATCGGTCACAGTGATTATTCTAGTACCTCGCGTTTATTCCACTTCTAGTACTATGGACTCTCAATGTAGACACCTAACACCTACACAAATGTGACCTGCATGAGAAAAGGATGCTCATTGCCCATTGGCGCGAGAACACCATCTATCTCTGATTGGACATCTAATAAGAGAGAAATGGTGTTCTTGTCAGTGGGCAATGAGCATCCTTTTCTCATTGCAGGTCACAAATACAGAATGATTAGCTAACGGTACCCAGGCCTACGTATCTTATTACCTATATGTACATGACTGTTTATGATATGATCTCTCTCCAAGTTACAGCTCAAAGCTTTGTTACAACTACCTACTTAAAGTATAATATTCTCTCCAGTAAGTTGTAATTACGACAGCGATCACCATTATCATTACTTAACCAAAAAAGGCAAAACCCACAAGCCAAATAAAATAGCCATAATCTATAGCTTACTTATTTCGAGGTTCGACCTAGACGGTCAAACCAAGTCGATTTCGCAGTATTGCAGTCTGAAGCATTTATGGACTTACGGTTATGAGTCCATGGTTGGCGTTGTTCTCTTTAGGCCTACTCTCAAACAGTGAACTCAATTCGTAGTATGAGACTAGCTGGAACGCGCGCTGAACGAAGAAAAGAGAGAGAAAGAAGATATTCTGGTCAACGGGGCTCCGTCGTTTCATGCACGCTTAACGAAAAAAGAGAGAGAAAAGAGATATTCTGTTATTTCGTTTCACGTTTTCTGTTCAGCGCGCATTCCAGCTAGTCTCATACTACGAATTGAGTTCACTGCTCTCAAAGTCTCAACACTCTCACACCACTCAACACAATAGAGGAATATAATTATTTTCATTCCTCCGCGACCCGCGTGGCTCCTTAATTCTATCATATCTGGTACGGGCTGTGGGTACGGGCCAGTCCAGTCGTGTCGAAAGTCAAAAACTCGTGTAGTGCTGTAGTTATACTTCTTTATGAGAATTAGGATTAGGAAACTACGATATTGAAGATTGAACTCAATTATTTAAATTCTAGACAGGTACGGGTCCTTTCATGCAGTTGAATGTAAACTATCTATAAAGATACGACAGATGACTGAATATTGCCGGCTGTTCGCTGGAAGTTTCGATTAAAAACTTGATCTTTTTGATATTCGCATAATCATCGTCTGGTTATATCACCTTGTTCCTCAGCGATTCGGTGTTTCCGTATCCATAGAGAATCCTACGGTTTTAAATGAGCATATGATTATACCTAATTAGCTTCAAACGCAAGTTTTGTAAGTTCACGTTCTATTAGTTCTAATCTTATCATTTACAATTGGTAATCATGTAACTTAAATAACAAGCACCTAATCGAAATGAATCTAATAAAGTATAGGTGGTGTATACATAGCGCATAGGTATATATAATGTTCCTGTTGTAGTGTACCCAACTTATTCATGAGCATGGATTATTCTCCCTCCTCATCTGGTAGAATCGGAAGTAGTGCACTTACTAGAACATTGCTCCAAAATTATACCTTGCGAATCAAGAATCTGGAAGATGAATTCTCGATGGAAGAAGTTCCAGCGGAAATTCGTAACTTCTTCGTTCCTTACGTCAGGCATATGCAGGCGATCGACAATATAGCTTACTGTCTCAATAACCTTTTTCGAGCCAATGAACCAATATTGAATGCGTTCAATTCGTTATATTATCAATTAAACGATTTGACTGGAACTTTCAAAAAGAATTTGGACGAACTCACCAATAATCTTATCGATAACTTAGCACCTCCCATTATTTCCGAGTTAGTATTTCTGCAGTGTTCTATATTACTATTTAATAGGTACTAAGCCTACCTATTTTTGTTTTGAAATCACGAGTAGCTCAGTTTAGCGTATTTTTGTACATTTTGTATTTAGACCAACGATGCAAACCCGTTCCAACCGGAAAACTTTCGACGTTTCGCACGTTGCAAATATTGTTAAAGAGCGAAGATGTGTCAATAAACTGAAGAATCCTGGTCGGAGAGGAAGAAAGCCAAAATTAAATGGACAAAATACTGGTAACGAAGTTTTAATTTAGGTACAATTTTCCTACATGTTAACCATTTTTATACTTATTACTGATGGTTGCGTGTGCACAATAAAACAGAGGAGCTTAGTTATCTCTATAAGCATATTATTTAGAGTGGGTAGAGGTTGATCTAATCATCATCAATATGCTTGTAAAATACAAATAAAAATTTACTTACAACTATTGCCGCGTTTGAATGCAATCAGAGGGGAGGTTCCCAATCCCTAGAATTTCAAATAGCAATTCATGCGCAAGTTTTCCTCTTGATTTATTTGAAACTGTGTGCTCTCAAGGAACCTATTGGTGAGTAAGTGGGTAGATATAAAAATAGATTGAATCTTGGGAATACAAATACTTTGCAAGTATTGTATCGGTATTTAAATACAATTCACACTCATATAATAAACTTTTCAATTTTTATGAATCAGGTGATTTACAATATATTGTATAATTATTAATAAAGGGCCTAGTTATACATTTACTTTTTTTTATTATTTTCAGCCGATAAAGGACTGACTTTAAATGATGAAAATGAGAAATTGAAGTTGGTACCTATTTTAAACGTTGTTTCTGTCCAAATTTGATTGTGACTAGAGAATTTGATTGCTTTTGGTATTTTGTTGTAGATGGGGCCAAGTGATTTCTAGAACTCCTGTTTGTCAAATTCGCGATGTTATTCTTGGACGAAAATCAAAGAATGAAGAAAATGGATCGACAGAAAAAGGAAAAAATTGTGAATATGACTTGCACCGTGTTTCTGGTAGATTTTAAGATACCTATAGTGAGACCTAAAATGCAGCATTTATAAATCCAAAAAATAAATTATTGTATTTTCTACGTACATCAACAGAAGGAGATTCAATTTGGAATGAATTTAACGTTCTTGTTCCAAAAGAGGAACCTCCATCATTAGAAGAAGACATGTATGTATAACAAATTTATGTTTTTGATACCCAACAATGTATCAGTTCAACTTAGACCTATTTTATATACCTGCGCAATAATTTGAAGAAAAAGGACTGTGTGGAATTTGTTGACTGGGGCCCAGAGTTGAGAGTCCTCACATTTACCAATGATAGTTTTGAAGACTTATGAGGAATGTAGTTAATCATTGTGAACTCTCCTTCATAAAATCTGTCTGCTCTCAGTTCATTTAAAGAATGAAAACTCAGATGCACAGTTGACAAAACAAAGATTAAGAGGAACGCTCAACATGGTGTTTATAACGTACCAATACTTGAGCGCTCCTTAATAGTTAATAACGTTAATTTATATTCTTAATACAAAAAGGGTACGGTTGAAATTGTCGCGCTTTGAATTTTACATTTAGTAACTACGGGCTACCATGCATAATGTAAAAATTGATTGCTAAAACCACCTAGTATTAATTTCTGTTAGACCATGAAAACCTTTTTCTTGGAAATTTATCGGAAATGTAAGAATTTAGTTGTCTACCTAATAATATTGGAAATATGCATGTTGGGTTTCCCTTTTTTTCATTTAAGAAAAGATTAGGTGAATTTTATGCGTGAGATATTGTGTTCTAGATTCAGTATGCAGCCATCTGTTACTCTTACAAAATGCAAGAATCATTCTATGTTTCCTGAACTAGAGAAGAGGAATAGTATGGGACTGAAAACAAATGTTGAAACTCATAATAATTATCCAAATGGTATGTATAATTATGATTCACCAATTAGGAAATTTTTTATTGTGAATGATAAATTAAGAATTAGGGGAGACAAAATTTATTATTTTCTCGATAATTCAGATATTTATTTTGTTTTCATTTATTTATTGATTATTTTTTTTCTTCAGTGGAAAATTTACTGTTAAGAAATGTCTGTATTTAAATGAAACCCCGAGATAATTTAGATGCTTGAAAAATTTTTATTTTCTTTCTTGGAGGAGACTTAGCTTTAAAAGATGGGAAAATTGACCAACCAATACCTATTCAATAATTATTATTATTATTGCATAATGGGAATTATAAGAGATATTGTGTAATAACTATGAAAAATATGTTTCAGCAAACAATAAATCAACGTTTGTGAGAAACGTAATATCTAATTGCGTTGAAAACCATACCTCAGTGATTGAAAATTTTGCTACATCTGATAAACCAGGTGAGACTGTACAGTGATGCGTGTAAGATTGACAAAAATGAACAACTATTGTTACTTATTAACATAAATTGATCGTAATTTTTATATCCGCGTGAAGCTGACCTAAAATCTATTTAGACAGCAATTTAAATTGAGCATTGAGAAATCAATTCACTGCTTTTCATGTGATAAAGATATTATACCGTAATGAAGTCTCAAACAGTTGATCTAGGTGCCTAGGAGGACTTGAAGAGGCATTCATAGCTCATTACGCTACGGTTACTTTCAATATCAAGCTTAATTCTTGCCTATTGTACACCTAAAAATGATGGCATTGTACTCAACCAAGGTATTAACAGATTGATTTATAATTTTGCAGCTCTCAGCACCGAAAACTTGTTATTTGACGACGAAAATTTGATTCTGGTTCATATAGTGGGTTACGCCAATCCATTTTGTTTCAAATCAAAGAAATCCGCCAATTCAATTACACGTACTTACGTAGCAGGGTGTGGTGTTTGGTTTAATCATAATCACTCCCTGTAAGTTATTGATATTTGGGCTTTGAATGAAAATACGAGGTTCCATAGAAGACTTATTAGACCGTATTTTAAAAAATAAATGAATAGAAACTGTCGACCTACTACTTCGTTCGCTGCCCAGGGTTGCCTTCATTAATTGCGTTAATCGAGGCAAATGGGGAACCTGTTTTATGGAAGTCTCTTTATTTATATTTTTTTCAGATAAAGATTAAACTTTGTTCCTCATCACCTTGACAGTCGAAGCTCAAAAGTCGACATTTTTCGGTCCTCCCCTATCAGATATGTATAGCTCGATATCCGAATTTTTTCCATAATCAAAAGTTTTCCAAGTCCACCTCTTATCCGTATCATATAATTGTGTAATAGCTCGAAGGTCGAAATTTTTAAAGTTCCCCTCTCATCATATTTAGTTTATGTCCTCGTTTTTCCGGACGGCGCCTGGCCTCTCTTCTTTGAATGACCCCCTCCATAAAATAGATTCACTATTGAAAGACTCGTAGGTAATCAGAACAAATGCCTGCTTTTTCTGTGAAACCTTCGTACTTCTTCTATTCTGCAAAAAAAATTCTACAAGTTAGATTGTTTCTATAATTTTCAAGAAGAAACACCAAGGTTTAGCCCGTACCTATTGACCAAACTTTATTCTTCAACGTTTCGGTTACACCGTAACCTTTATCAAGAAAGAACAAAATACAAATGACCGGGAAACGTACAGAGAAAAAAATTACAAAATGAAAAAAGATACAAGTCAAGTATTTGCTTATGCTGTACAAATATTGCTAATCATCGGCGAGTAGAACGGTTCCATTCTGAGTGTATCGCTGTTTAAGTTAGCAGTGTTTTCTCGTTTCACTATTTCAATTAGGTATTTCTCAAATTCTACGCTTTTTGCAATTTTAATATTTTCAAAATTAAATTTACGATTTTCCTCCCTAGCATGCGAAGCTAGACAGGTCCCACCATCACCTTTTCCCTAATTAGATTTATGTTTATAAATCCTGCACTATAAATGTTGCATATATTGACCCACATAAACCTTGGGGCAGTTGGAGCACGGAATACCATACACAAAACCCAATCCTTTGGTAGGGGGATCCGAACAAAAATTAGATAGGAGGGGGGGAGTTGGTAGATGAGAATACAAGCGAAAAATTGGGTCACCTCGTCGGGATCCAAACCCGACGAGGTGACCAAATTTTTCGCTTGTATTCTCATATCTACTAACTACTCCCTCCTGATATATTTCCCGCACGTATAATATCATTTGTCTTTTGAAAAATTAGATAATTATTCACTAAAGCTAAGGAGTAGTAGGTAAGAACTTACAATATTTAGTACTTACGTGAGTAGCGTAACCTTATGATTTGTCTACTGTCTAAATAGAACGAGATGACTATGGCTATGAGAAATTGCTATCTTCTTTTCCATATTTTTTTAGAAACGTATCAGTTCCGATGCGAGACGGAGCTCCATGCTCTTACAGCGCTGAAATTGAAGCTGCAATTTTGGCAATAAATCAAGCGAACGATATTGGTACGTCATGACAGACCTACACCTAATTCAAAATTTGAAGATGACTGTCCTTCAACCCAATCATCTCTTTTACCAGGCATCAAGAAAATTAAATTACGTACGTCTTCAAAGTTTCTCTATAAATGCCTAACAAAATGGATTGGAACATACAAACAAAATAACTGGTCGACAAGAATGGGAGCTCCAGTGAAGAATAAAGAACGTCTCATGAAATTAGATAAACTTTTATCACTTATGGATGTAGTGGATCTGGTATTGAAATTTTTAAAAATTATAATGCCTACATTCTGTAATGCAATTGACTTTCGTTACTTCATCTGCAGGAATATATTAAAGAACGGAAGAATATTGTTGGTTTTCAAGGAGCATTAGAACTCGCTAAATCAGCTACTTTAATCAAAAAAGAGTCAATATGAAATTGTGCTATGAGTCAAATAATCAATCAGTTTATTTTTCGACTATAATATCTAGTTCCAAAGTTTTTACTTGAAGAAAGTTTTGTATTTTATGTTTAATAATATTTCTAGATATTCTGACATGACTTCATTCTGTTTCTACTGTACCTCAGGACTTTGTTTTCAATTTATATCTGTGTAAGATTATTTCACGGAAGAAATTCTGTTTTTTTTTTTTTTTTTTTTTTATTTTTCTCCTAATTCTACTTTGTCTTCATTTTTTTCTATTTTTTCTTCAAATAAATCCGTTATTACACGCATTAATTATAATTATTTTACAGATAGTATATTGCTTATTCGTTTCTTTTTCATCAATTTCTGTATAGAGTTAAGGGTCTACAATCGCGTAAGCAAGTGAAGTCAGCATCATATCTTCACTATTGAAATTTGCCGATGATACGCAGGGTGAGGGAAGAAATTCTTTGGTACAAATTAAATTAGAGAAGAAGAGTATATTTTTATTGAGAGACATGGAAAAGTGAACAAAATTTCTGGTTTTCTTGGTACCCAGTTTTTGATCCTTAGCTACTGTACAGCAATGCCCTTAACATTCAAGAAAGGACAAAAAAGATATAAAGAAAAAATTACTCCTTGAAGTGACTGTCTCGCGTATAGACGTCAGTTCAATTCTACCGAAGGAGTATTAAATTTACAACTTCGCCCTGTGATGATAAACTACCTCTGAAAACTTGATCGCGACTCACTGGCATCTGAATAATTGTTAACGTTGTACCTGTAAATTCAAAAAATATAATTTTCACGTCGAATTGTAGGTTCAAAGAAATTTACAATCTTATTGGAGTAGTTAATAATGGCACGTTTCTTTTAGAAATCACATTTTGCATTATTTTTATTCAATATTTGGTTTGTCATTTTACATGAAAGAGAAATATTCTTTCAATATTATCAAGTAACGTATTTCTACAACACCAACTCCTTATTTAATTGATGGATTACATTGCGTACATAAGTATTTGATTCTTTAGCACTCATCCTTAATCTTGAGTATACTCCTATGGTATAAATTGAGAATTCATTTTTGGAGATGTTGGTTTTTGTATAAATAGCAGAATTTGTTGTATTCTTACAGCAATCTACAGTCAACGATGAGATCTCATTTCATTCTCGAATAATATTTTTATTTGTTAACTTCGTTCGTGTATAGCTGATTAATTTTTAGTTTTTCGCCTTTTTCCTCGCCATTCGCGAAAAAAGTCTCCTCCCGTGGTAGGTACACATTATCACAATTCTGCGAAGCACGACGTTTTGACGTCACGAGTCGAGATACATAATTCTGTGTCATGTAAGATTTTATTTTTGCATAGTTTTTTCAAATTTCTGTACAGTCCTGGCGAGTTTGCCTTTTTTTTTATGGCGTAATTTTTGAAATTTTCGTAGTATTTGAAAAAGTTTCTTCTCCTCGATAGTTCAGTGATGGTAATATTATACCTACCGCATGTATTCTACAACCTTTAAGACTGTTATACTACATTTTTTGATCGGGTATATCTTAATTTTTTCAGCTGATCATTTTGGCTGGGAACACTTTCGTTATGATTATTAGTGAAGATACTTTTGCACCTCGGATCTTGACCAAATATCTCAGTTTCTAGATCAAAGTGGAATAAGAAGATGCCAGTCTTTCGCTTTGCAGACCTTGACATAAGAAAAATTAAATCTCTGAGCTCTAGATCTTTGAAAAAAAAACTGAAAAATGAATTTATACCATACGTACTGTAGAAATAGCTCCTTGGGAGACAGTCGAACGATAGAGTTCGCGGAAAGCGGGAGAGAAAGAAAAAAAAAACTAGGAGAGAAAGAAGAAAACGGGGAGAGAAAAACCAAAACAGGGAGAGAAAATAAAAATGGCGTTTGAGGAAACTGAATCAATGAACCACAGACGTCCTTTTTTTCGTACTTATGGCATACCTAAAATAGTGTATGCACTCGGCTGTGGTATGCACGATGAGAATGCGAAGTGATCGCTCGCACTCGTCATACAAAATCATCACATCTCTCCCTCAATGCATAATATACTACTTCGAGCTGTCTACGATGTTATACAGTTTTTAATTTTACTTAAGTCCTACCTACGATGAATCCCAAAGTATTTACAAATATTTAAAAAAGTTTTTGATTAATACGAAAATTGTCTCAAAAAGAGTAATGACCGTATAACTAACCTAACCGAAGTCATTAACTGTTGCATATGAGTCGCGAACAGAGAAGTTTTTCGTGTTTTTCATAATAAGTAATCGTGGTTAAAGTTTCCTCATTATTTTCCTCACCATTTTGCGTGAAATGAATATTCTGCAAAATTTTCGAATTATTTTCAAAGAGACGTAGGCTAACGTAGGCCTACATTAAGACCGCTTCGTCCGCAAACTACGGTAGTTACGGTTACGATCTTGGAAAGTAATTGTCTTCATCCTCGAATAGCGATATTATTACTTTACGACGACAGATGGCGCTTATGTAAGCGGTCGTTTCGATTATAATTCCAGTGAAAAGTCGGTAACTGAGATAGTGCCGTGAGACTCGCTCCTATTGCCGGTATAGAGAAAGATCATAACTTTTGCTACGCACGGAGATATATTTGTTTACGTATTCAACTCGTGTCGGATTTATTTTCACGTACGCGTCTTTCTGAATTTTCACTTTTGCTCTTCAGCTCTTCGAATACGAAATTTTTTCTACAGTCTGAATTACGTGTACCCACTTACATTGTGAATCCTTTTTTATAATAAAAAATTATTAAAAGAAAGTTCTACGTTCGCGAAAAACTTGTAGATTTGTGCGATAATCTCGTTCGTTGCGAGCATTTTTTTTCTTTATTTTTTTTTCTTTTTCTTCAAAACTATTTTTTTAGTTCGCCCATGTTCGAAGTTATAGAACGTATTGTGAGAATAATAATTTATTGTGATAGTGCGTTAGTAAATTTGATCAGTTCCTGTTTCTTCTTCACCTTTAACAACTTCGGAAAATTTTGAGCGAAGTACAATGTCCAATTGATTTCAAATCCGGAAAGAAGCAGTGAGTTCATTTTTTTTTTTTTTATTGTGTTCTTCAAATCAGAAATGACAATTTGATCAACGGATAAAAACTATTTCGGTGAATAGTCCGGAGGTCTATAGTAGATATTGTGAGTTGATAATGACCACGGTACAATGATAATGACGGTCCTCTAGAAACGTTTCTAGTATTATAGGTATGTTTAGAAATCTGCGACTTTCGTATTTTGTGTTTTTTTCTTCATAAAATCGAAGTCACCTAGTAGGTGTAGGTATTGTCGATGAAAAATAAGTGCTGTTCTTCGTTCAAGAGTGAAGAGAGGCGGCCGGGATACCTATACCTACGATAATTACTTATTTTTTGTAGACTATTAAAAACACTTTGGATACAGGTCCAGGTCTCACGCACCAAAATTGGAACGATATATATAAGTTAATAACTGTTACCTTGCCGTCACCAGTGTATGAAATCCGTTTCTCAATCATGCACGAGAAGGGAAAACCGCGGTTGCAGAATTCAAATCAATCACAAACTTATAAATAACTCGGGTATTCCCCCTCCCTCCTCCTTTTCAAGAGGCTTGAATGCGGGACCAAATAAAACAGAAACCTTTATTTGATCTTAATGAACTTGTTTTGTTTGTTGAGGGATGATGAAGACTATACTATCATTCTACAGCCTGAATTTCATTTGTCATTGGATTAAAAATTGCTGTAAAAATATTTCCAACCTAATAATTTTAAATGAATTTTGAAAATTTCAAATGAGTCCAAATCTAATGGAAAAAAGTGTTCCAGAAAATTTCTAACAAATTTGTCTGTACCCATTGTTTTTCATTAAAGGAGAGAAGAGTACCTACAGACCTGAGCTATGATCAAGTCTTAATTATTGATTTTGAGTTTATCAATATGAATGAAACACTCAAATTACCTACCTACCCTAAATTAAATTACGCAAAAAGAGAAAAAACAGGTACCGGTAATTGTTTTGAAAGAACTTGAAGTATCAATTATTTTTCACCCCACTTTTTTTGTTGTAAAGGATCGATAATTACTACGTCGTCTGATTCATCAAATCTTTCACGTTAGTGCCCCCCCGGCATTTTGTTTCTTATTGTATTTCTTTAGGTTAAGGTTTATAATTGAATCAAAACTTACTTCGCCAATACACATCATCAGTGTTATAAATGATCGCAGTAAACCAGTGTATTCCGGACAATACCTATTCAAACCGGACAGTGCTAGCTATAGCATCACGGAAGTCGTACGTGAGAGGTATCATGGAATACCTGTGGAAATCATTTTGTAAAATCGAGTCTCCGTACTGGTATTCAAAGTTTCATTTGACGGAAATAAATACATGTACAACGAGAAAACGATAAATTTAGAACCGTTTTTTTGAAAAATCATTTGAATACCAGAACCGGCGATTTTTGGTGATTTTGGGCTACTTCGTGTGTTCAGCAGCGGCAATTTTGTGCTCGGCGGCTTTTGGCTCCTCAATTCAACCACAGGAATTGGCGACATTTTATCATAACCATCTGGCAACACTGAAAACAAGTAAGATCCAAAGAAACCATAGACTTTGCGCTTTACTTCTACAAAACAGAAACAACGACATGAAACAACGAAAAACAACGATACCTAGATTTGAAATTTGTAATAATTATGTTAAATTGGATGAATATTTGCTCGGAGAGACTAGAGAAATATGTAGGTAAATGTACAACATTTATTTTATTCTTGGCGAAAGTGAATTTTTATTGGAGTCAATTTGTGGACAAAGAGATGAATTGGAAATTTTAATAGACCAAGTTATTGTGACGTCACAAGCTCCATATACGTTTACCTCAACGTATCCCATAGCCTGCTTGAAATTGTCAATTTTACTTTGCATTATTAACTTGGATTCTAAACAAAGTTGCAAAAAAGAATAAATTTAGTTCTCTTCCATTCCTCACAAAATTTGTCCGTTCCCGAGATAAAGCGATTATTTCAAAAACTACTCGTAAGAGCCTGTGTTATTTTGCCCCCAAGTTGATAAGAACGCATTCTGTGACATGACGTGTGAACACCTTATGTAGTGTAAAGAGTAAAATAAAACTTCTATTTTTAAGCCACAAGCAGGCAATGGTAACATTTAGTTAGGTTTCATACTTTTATGTAGGCTCTTATGGAGAATTATCCTTTACAAGCTATTTTCTCAAGAAATGTCCATTTTGATGAAAAATTTATGAGAAATAATTTGAAACACAGGGAATTTTCTTCAAGTTCATCACTGATTTGTATCCATTTTAACGCATGCAGTCTTACGTTCAGATTTGAAAACCAGAAATAAATAAAGAACCGTAGATGCATTTTCAGATCCTACTTCTGAACGAACATAAACACGCAATTGTTCATTCAGTACTGATTTTTCAATTTGAACCTATGATCGAAACGTTCCAGCGTATTTCTTAGGAGAATCGATAACGTGATAGAACCACAGAACCAAGAATGATAATTGATAATCTATCACAACAAGGGTTTTTGATGTGTGTTCGCACGTTGTTGATACTTGATAGGGAATTGGCGATGAGTGACGTCATGATATTTCAGTCTATTGTCACTGTGACAAAAATTCCCTGTCATTTTTTTTGTCATCGCGCAGATCGGGTATCAATTGGGAAAAGTGTCGACATTTACGAACGATTATTTGTGCGATTTATTTTACTGGATTACGCGTTATCGTCCTACATAAATGACAAAGGTAAAAGAAGGACACCGGTCTACGATCGCAAATTTCTTGCACCAGCTAGTAATCTATCCATACATCTATCAGTAAGTTTGTACTTTGTACATTGGTAAAACAGCTATAAAATCACTGTCACTCTGGTACTCTTCTCACATACTACTACTGATTTTAAGGTACTACCTTGGTATTCCTGATGGAAACATTTTGTCATCTGGTCCTTGTTTGCTGTCTCAAATTTTGTTTCATATCATCAGCTTTATGTCCATTAGAAACAGAAAAGTAACCAAGTTGGATTCTACCATAGAATTTATATTCGGTACTTATGACTGAAATGAGTACCTAAGTAAGTAGGTGGTAATGAATAGTATAAAATCCCATACTTTATCGATTGTCGAAAGACTACTTCGACTCAGAAATGATAATTGATGAGCGACGAACTTTCGTTGAAATAACTTACCGTATTTATTTCTTTGAATAGTAATCCTTCGATAGATGATCAGAGTAGATCCTTTCTATTGTATCACTCACCTTGAATGGGCTTTTTCCTTTTCGAATGGTAGAACTTGAATATCCTCGACGCTATGTGGGGACACCTAATGCGAAGCCAGAAGTCGCGTGAACGAGAAACGCTTCTGCGAGCATGCAGCCAGCGAACTTTCATCTTCTTCGGCAGCGCACGAGTAACTTAGTACATCGACGACTTATGACCATTTCGCCCGCACTAGAAAACGATACGTACTTGTGTTTACACGTCGTATATACCGGGTAACCATCGTACATTAAGACAATGATTAATGATCGGCGAGCCTTCGAGTTACAGATATTAGGGTTTCTCAAGCGCTTTTCACCTCTTCTTGGCCTGCTTTTTCGTCGCCCCCTTATCTTCGCCAACCACTGAACGGAGGTGCGAATTATGCGTGTAGTATTTTTATGTATTTTTAAAATCGTACAGACAGCTGTCGGAAGAGTATAGCGTGCTTATACGCGATAAAACTGGGTAAACGCGAGTAATATAGGCTTTCGAAGCGGGCGACAATGTACGACGTTCGTTTGACGACCACTGTTCTCGAGAATCTATGGTAATGAGATAAATTATAATGTTGCTCACTTTCTAAGATGTTTATCCAAATTTGGGAATGCGTTTGAGCAAACGTACTGCTCGAACCTCGATGTACTAAGCTATAGGATAGAATTTCAAAGGGGTTCTCTACGCCACTCCATCTTATTGCAAAATCTAGCTACGATTGTTATATACCTAATGATATTAGAATAAAGAAAAAAAAGAAAATGATAATAACAATCATGATTTCAAACTATAGAGGAGAGAAGAAAATAGTATCCAGGTCATTATTAGATTGAAATGCTGAGCGAATAATCTGTCCTAATTACGCTTGTTGATCTCTGCACGAATGAGACGCGAGTGGTAATGACGTTATCGCAAAGAGAACGGTTCAAACGGTCGCATTGATTTTTATCGCATAATAGTTTATTTATAAAAAACGAAGATTATCATGGACGCATCTTTGTATAAAAAATAAATAGAAACATTCAAACTTTGAAAACGATCGTTTCATACCGTGTCGCTCGATACGTAAATTTGAGAAATACGAGAAATACGTTGCAAATCAGTCGAAAGGAAATTTTTTTGTAGTAATTAATTGCCAATTTAGGTGTAATTACCTACCCTTCTTTTATTGTGTCGATCGTCAGGAATTTCGCGTCGCACACGTAGTCGTGTGATTCTTGCACCGTGAATAATTTTAAATTTCTGTAGACTGCTCAGAATGTGTTTGAAAAATGGTCTGAATTTTTTCAAAGTTACGTTTACGTTCATAAATGTAAACTAAACGTGTATTTATATTCGTCGTATAAGTTGTGAAGGCAAATGAAAAATAATAATTGGGTAAATCGTATGAAGAAACGTAGGCCTAGATGAGCCAGGAAGAAGTTTGTCATTAGAAAAATATAAAAGATTAAAATAAGGAAACTTTGAAAAGTTTACGCATAAAATATCTAGAAATAAAAGACTTTCGTTCGAATCCTTCCTTTTTGATGTTTTTGGCGGAAACAACTGTATTGTCAAACTCGCTCATCTCTTTTCTTTGTGTTGGAGTAAACCGAAAAATTGAAAAATTGTTCAAAGTTTTTATATATACCGTTGAACCATACCTCCATTCATTCGCGATGTTGTTCCCAATTTTCTATCTTACCGTGAATTCAGAGGGGAGGAAGGGGAGTCATAGAGATCTACTTATTTTTGATGGAGTTTCCCGAGCAAATCGTACATCTATGTCTCTCGTGACTGATGCATCAGATTTCTGGAAGGGTAGAACGTGTTGCAGGAAAATTGTCATAATTCTTTGAAAGAAAGCATCTAGGTGCAGTATTGAACGTAGGAATGACAATTATTGAAAACTTCTACTTCCAACCTTGAAGAAAAGACTGAATTACGTGAAAGAAAAAAAATAGAAATGGATGGGGTCCAAAAAGAATTTGAAACCATTTCCACGAGATCTGCAAGATTTAGACTATTGTACATAATTACCTAGTCAGGTTGGAAGAAACAAAACCAGGGATGCAAAAGACATCTAATGAAGGAATCAGCGGGGAGTGGTAACTAGATTCAAGTTGGCCAAGACGCTAGATACAGAACTTCTATTGTTAAAATCAATAATATATCTACATTACCTCATTTGATAGTGCTGCAGTTATCGATTGGATTCCTAGGCAACTTTTATTGATGATGTTTTTTTTTTTGCTGTCGTGATTTCTATAGTTTCCTTGGCATGAGGAGTACAGGCTTTTCCTGGTTTTTTAATCAGCATATATAGGAATATCGTGTATAATTTCTAGTAAAATTCATTTCATTGTTGAAATCTTCTTCTTCAATGAATCAAGGACGACTAAGTACTAGTAATGCTGTCGGTTTTTCTTGTAAATGTCTTCTCAATGTTCGTATCAAAAATTCGGTATGGCACTCGTTGTCATACGACTAATGCGGAAATATAGGTAACGGTATTCAAACGCTTCTCTATATCCAGCAATCAAACACACAACAACGTGATGTATAGATAGACGTTCATATTTCGAGAATGAGCGCACACAGTCAATATTGCGTCAACAGATTTCGCATTGAATAATACGGTGAAAGTTGATTTTAATTCGCCTAGGGTCATGAAATAATGAAACGTTGCGCTTTTTTTTTCTCTCTTTTTTTTTATTCTCGATCTTCATTTTGGTCTTTCTATGTATTCTAAATAAACTTTTTCTCAAAATGTAGCGTACTCAGAATATGAAATGTGTGGGTAGGAAATTATTTTACAACTTATCAAATACGAGCGAAATGAGGTCCAAAAAAGCGTTTCATTCATGAAATTTACCGCATTCAGAATTATTAAAATAGGAAATTTACAAGTACTTATATTTTTTCATATCTATGCGTCATTTTGGACACCATTTTTCTCACCTTTTATTGTTCATTTTTTCACTTTCTTTCAAGTGTCTTTTCAACAGAGCGTTAGATATATGAAACTGGAACTGAATGCTCTTAGCGAGAACACTTACCGCCTCATAAATTTTTTTAGCTTCAGAGAGTATCTTCGAATGCCTCATTGTGGTACACGAATAACACCAAATAGATGGACCGTTTCAAGTTTTGATTGGTTAGTCTCCCTGTGTTCTTCTTAACCTTGGATTGCAAAACAATTTAACAAGCTGTGGTGGACTTGCGCTTTCCTCGTAGGGCTTGTGGCACTGTACTATCCAATACACGCCGATGTTTTTGGGTGCACCTATTGACATGCTTAGGATTTAAGGTCGGCAAACTAACACATGCAATGTTTCGAAAAAAACGACGGCTTCCTTAACGACGTTGAGAACCTGTTTATAGGTTGAAAAATTTTATATTACGAGTATATGACCCGCATTAGGATAGCCCCTTCAAGTAACTAGACATGCGATGCTGTGTACACCAATTAGCTTAGCCCCTTCAATGAGCAACATCATAAGTCCTTTTTCTAGCATACATTACGGGTCGCGAGTCGAAATTTTTCAAGTGTCCCACCTACCATGTATAGTTCGAAAGTGGAAATTTTATTTCTGAGTCTCTCTCCTATCGTATGCAGCTGGAGAGTGGACATTTTTTCAAGTTCTCTTCTATCATATATGTAAACCAGAAAGTCAGAGAGAGGCTTCAAGAGAGGTATAGTAAAGATGATACAGTTTGCTCAGCATATCAATATTCCACTTATACGGTCATACTGACATTCAACGGCGCGGTGTCCCGATATTTATTGCACACTAAAATCTCCTTTATAATTTAAGAATTTACAAGATCAACATTATTTTAGTCTTATTGAACTATTTAAATTGAGTAGAGCTTTTCGGTACCTATTTTCAGTCAAATATTGTCCTTTATGCAGCTATCTTGACTCACAATGACGTCCTCGTCATTGAGAAATACCATTTGGTCATTCTGATTATAAACTTAAATTGTCACCATTGGTTCTGCTGAAATATTTGCTACTAATATTTTTAATCTCTATGGAAAGGTTGTCACCATCTCCACAGAATTTGTCAGTCCAGAATTAGTAGTAGTTGAGCTGCCGTTAATTTTCTGCAGATAGTGTAATTGGGTTCGGAAATGTAACATGATGGTGCGCCAAACGCTGTCAAGAATTTGTTAGATACCGTTGCTGTACCGTATGTTTGGTGTTTTCCTCTATTGCAGGTTTCAACCAGTAGTAAACATTTATGACACCTTGTTCATCTCGTTAGCAATTTCTTGTTTAGTACTGACGTGTCAAAATGGCCTATTGTACAATTGAACGCCATGTTGACCTGTACCAGCGCGTTTATTTATTGCATTCTTAGGAAGTCGGCATTTGAGGCTCGGTATCTCCAGGAGCTTTGGATTTGTGGTGGCATCCGGCAACACCACTGGCCTTGCGTCGTCATGTCTAACCCTATAATTGACTATGTTGAATTGGTTTACAAGTCACAGTATCCATGTACGTACCACTTCAAATTTTGGTGGACATTGTCAGCTCCTTCTTGGTCTCTCGTTCGACGTTATTGTTAGATTTTCTTGTTTCTCTTGCGCTGATGTATCAACTCTTGTGACTCGTTTGTTCATTCCATTGTCAGAAATCCGAGTCAAACATTTGATATTTTGTTCTTGGTAATAATCAATGCGATTTCTAATCATAAATTGAGTGACGAAGTTACGCAGCTTGGATTAAATTTTATTGCCACCAATAAATCCACAAGTCTAGTCATTCGTACGCTTGTAGGCATTGTGTGCTCTTTGTTCTCTGGCTTCCTTTCTAACGGCAGTTTAGTTTGCTCAGCAACATTTTCTAATGACGCTTAACAGAGGGCGACGGCAACAGTCCTTGAAGTGTATCACTCTCTGCACATCTTTATGGCAATATTGCATTTCTAAAGAGATATTGCTGGTAATCCATGTACTCCAGTAAGGTTGTTGGGTAATTTTGGACAATTTTTGGCGGACAGTTGAACATAAAGATGCCTGGTTATCCCGTTAGACCACAAGTAGATCTTGACTAGGGGGTCAATTCTGCGAATCCATTCTTCCAAAATCAAATAACTAGTCCATGGGCCCTATGAAAATGCGGTACCATTTGGGGGGACAAAGCGTTACTTCAGGATATGATAGTAGGGATGATATTTGATACAAAAAACGATGAAAGACTTCTGAGAAGAGCAGCTTTTCAAAATGGTGGCCAATTTCAAAATCTTGCGGTGAAAGGCAAATAACTCATGTTGTATGGGTCGAATTTACTACTTTTCTTTTTCAATAAAAGAAAATGAGGCTCCGAATGACATATCCAACTTCCTGTCCCCCACATCCTGTGATAAATTTTCTATGGCACGTTCTAGCTCCCTAAAATCAATTTCTTTGCAAATATCTTGAAAAATTGGGCATCAATCATGAAAAGTTTCAGATAATTAATGTTCCTCGTGAAATTTGTTACAGAAAATACCATTCAAACTTTGCTATGCGTCCAATTATCAGCTTAAAAGTTCGTCAAAAGTTGGGATCATTGGGAAAAGGTCAATTTTTCAGCAATAAATATCTAAAAAATCAAACACTAATGAAATAAAATTCCAAACAAAAACAGTTTATTGAAAAATTTCAACTGCAAAATAGATTGCCTAAACTTTCTTCCAATGTTGGTCAAAAGTTCTGAGCTTTTGGAAGAAAATCGATTGTTTCCAAATATTACAAAAAAATAAGCTGTTCGAATAGGATAAAGTTCCAAACAAAAAATGTTTTTCATGGAATTCGCTACTCACTGACCATCTGAATTTTATTGTCGGTCTAGTTATGATCTTGAAAAGCTTCCAAAAGTTGTGAGCTTTTAGATAAAATCGATTCATAGTAAATATTTTGGAAAATTGAGTTTCAATTAGAAAAACTTGTTCTTTTTGAAATTGTCGGTAAAATAGACTACTTGAACTTTTTTTTAAAAATTGTCGGACGTTCTGAGCGTAAACTCGAGCTTTAATGAGAAAAAGTTTTAACCCAAAAGTGATTCTTACAAAATTCACCGCATCTTCATTGTAAAGCTAATGGTCATCATAAAAAGTCTATTGTGAGCTCCAACATTGAAAAAAAAAAACTTTAGGAATCACCTTGAAGTATTTTTATTGGTGAGTGGTGCCAATAACAGTTCAGTGGCCTAGTTATAATCAGAGGAATAAAATCTTGATGAGGAATTGTGATTTGCCGTTTGCCGCCATGCGCGTTGATGTTGATGTACTTTGGACCAAATTAGATAATACTCAAGCTGTTCATCCGCACATGGTGCTGCATTTCTTAAAACCACACAAAACAGGTTTTGAATATCTGCTCAATGTTTAATATTTATCAATCATTTAATGCAATGAAATGATTGTTTGCAAATTATTTTGAATTACCTACCATTGTAGAACACAACGTAAAATATAAAATATTTAGAAAAAGAATCTGGTGTTGCTTATGAAGTTGATTGAATTGAGTTTATCATAATATCTGAGCTATAAAAAGAAAAAAACAAGCGTTTGAATAGAAAACTCTAGAATAAAATATTGAATAATTTTGTAATCAAACATTCATATGTAAAATCTTACAGCAAAACCGCCGTATCCTAAACCCTAAAAACCTTTTTACGCTTCCTCATGAGTGCTACAATCATTTAGTTATTCATTTTTCCACTATAATAGGAACAAACAGCCTCTAGATTTTTACCTTCTATGTAAGTGGATACTATAAGATTTTACATATGAACGAAATGATTCAATATTTTGTTTAGTAACTAAAGAGTTTTTTTGATTCAAACTCTTGTTTCTTTTCTTTTTAGTTCAGTTATGATAAAGTCAATTTAATCAAGTTCATGAGCAACAGCTGATTTTTTAAAAATATTTTATCTGAATTATTTATATTATTAGTTAAAATGTATTGATGCGAACGATGTGTCCCAAAACATTTTTTTGTTAATAAAAATTATAATAATTGGACTGATAAAAAGAAGAAAACGCTCAATTGGTCCAAAAAGTGACTGCATTATCAAATTATCCACAGTAATAATTTTTATAACTTGTCCGTATTACAGTCATTCCGTCATTGTCTCGCAAATTCTTCAAAGAAGAAGAGAAATTCATAAACAATAAGGCGTATTCGGCAATATTTTTCTTTTTACGGCAGCTGATGACATAATTATAATTATGTGTAATTATCTCAAAGAATATCAGCAACTTGAAATTGAAAAAATTATAATCAAAAACCACCCATTGTCATTCTCCGTTCAATGACGAATTTAACCAAAAAAAAAAAAAAGTGACTAGAAGTGACTAAAGCCACTCAAAAGTGACAAACTGGACACCCTGAAATAATCAATTTCCTCCCAAAAGCTCGGAACTTTCGACAAACTCTGGAAGAAAGTTTATGCAATCTATTTTGCAGTTAAAATTTTTCAATAAACAGTTTTTGTTTGAAATATTTTTATATCATTAGTGTTTGATTTTTGGATATTTTATTGCTGAAAAATTGACTTTTTCCTAAAGTTCCCAACTTTTGACGAACTTTTTAAGCTGATTATTGGACGCATCGCAAAGTTTGAATGGTATTTTCTGTAACAAATTTCACGAGGAACATTAATTATCTGAAACTTTTCATGATTGATGCCCAATTTTTCAAGATATTTGTAAAGAAATTGATTTTAGGTAGCTAGAACGTACCACAGAAAATTTATTACAGGATGTGGGGAACGGGAAGTTGGATATGTCATTCGGGGCCTCTTTTTCTTTCATTGAAAAAGAAAAGTAGAAAACTCGACCCATACAACATGTGTTATTCGCCTTTTACCACGAGACCGATCCGCCATTTTGAAATCGGTGGAGTGTCAAACAAAAATAAAAAGTTTTCAGATCTGATAAAATTTTACAGAAACAATATCGAGAATGATGGAACTTGTGTTTCGTTGGCTGAGCTAGTGTTATGTTATAAAAAGTTTGAAATGCACAAGAAAAATGACTCACAATTTATCATACCGAAAAATTCTTTTGATCCGCTAAATGCACGCGACGAAAATGATTTTCCAGCCGTGTTCATCAAGTTGAAAATATATTGTACACTTCCTGTTTCGGCAGAGAGATCGTTCTCAACGCTTCGGCGTATAAAAACTTATTTGCAGAGCTCTATGACCGAGAACAGATTAAATGGCCTAGCTTTTTAAAATAGCCACAGGGAAATTCCTATCACTTCCGATGACGTACTCAACGTATATTAATTAAGAAACGTCGGCGTTAAGATTTTCTTTTAAATAAAGTAATCGCCTACCATACTGTGTACGTATAATGCGTCTTTTGATTCATTTTACGTGATTTATTGTAGGTATAGAAATTAATTTTTCTTTCACACAAAATTTGGTAATTTACTTATTAATTAAGAATTAAAGGTACCGATTATTAATGAAGCTTTTCCAATAGCTTCGTTGAAATATAAATGACGCGAGAGCGAACACTATAATACAGAATCGTCATCCTGGACGGTTTGTCGGCAAGAATTTCGTGTATCTGAAAGCAAAGTTGACTGAAGGAAGTTTGAAATTTTCGCCTTAATAACTTTTAATCAACTGTAGAACTTCTTCTATCAGCTGTCAAAAGCAAAGTTGTAAAAACTTGAAAGTAAACATGCAATATCGTTCGAACACTTCTTTCGTATCAAATTGTTTGAGCGCATATTTCGTTTTAAAGGTTGTATGTACGAGTACACGTACAACTTCGTTTTCGTTATTGGATGTTTTTGAAGCTTTGTAACAGGTGTTCTCACTCGCATATCGTTTTCAGTGGAGAAACAAAAATGCTTTCCCTATGTGCTCGTTTGTCGATAAAAAGTGTCTGCGGACGTCTTAGACGGTCAAAAGATTTGTAATTCGGCGCACGTCAACGTCTCGCTAGCTCACACATCACATGTCATCAATTTGCATATTGACTCACCTGGCCTGTGACATTCGCACGAATCGACTATGAATTGCGGCGAAGTTTAAACTGATGTCCGTGCAGATCTAAAATAGTTCGAGCGAAGAGCGCAATGCCCCAATTTTCTGCTCGTATCTTCCTTGGAAAGCTATCTTGATATACGAGTATGTCCTCTTTGCCGCCACTAATACGAACAATATTTCGATTTTCAATTAGTCGGTTAACAAATAGCGATAGCAAAGTTGCACCGAGTTGAAGACGCGTTAAAAAAACAATTTTTGTTTCGAATCGAATGTGGTAAATATTAACAAGTTGCAAACTTTTCAGATACTGTTCAATGACATGAGCTTGCATGGAGGGCAAAATGTGACCTTCGCTGGAAACACTATCTCACAAACGACTGCAAACGTTGCGAAATTCGAACATTTATACTGACAAGCAATCGGATCAGAATCTATATACTTAGTGCACTGTTTTAATGTTCAGTCCCATTTTGATTTTCTGCTGATATTCAATATTCATGATAAAGAAAGAGAAGATCATTTGGATCACCGTACTCGCAAATAAATGACGAAAAGCGAATAAGACACGTGGCGACCATGTTTAGTTTAATTGTCGACTGTTTCTAATCTTTTTGCGAATAAGTTTTCACTTTCTTTTTCAACTTTTCGCAGTACAGAAATGATAACCGAAAGTATTCTAAATGGAAGGTAGTTCGTTTTGACGAATTGTGTAATTATAAAACTACCTACAAACTCTACAATATGGACGTATGGAGAGAGAGAGAGAGAGAGAGGGGGGGGGGACGTTTACTTTGTATAGGGATTTTGAAAATTTTCACAGGTGATCACTGATATCGGGGAAAACCTCCTATCTAATTGAAGGTTTTGAAAAAATTTCAACTTCCCAGCTGTATGTGAGTTGAAAAAGTTTTCCGAATAAGTATACAATTCTACTTTATTAGTTGCTTTTACAAGAGTACTTTCGGGTGTTATCCCCTCATCAGATGTGTCGCAACTGGAGAACAAGGCCTTAAACATGAGTTTTTATAGTATAACACTGTGTTCTTATTGCCTAAAATATACTCCTTAGTGATTGGTTCACTTCATTGGCCTAAATACCGCGTTTCTATTGGCTACCTAGTTTCCTGCCATCTTATTGGTTGGTTCTGTTCTTCTTCTCTCGTCCAATCACCAGGCCGAATAATTTTTTCTATCAAACGTGATTACATTGTTCAAGAGGCAGGCTTTCTTCCTCTTTGCTTTTGCAATCCCCATTTGTTCCCAGAGTTTTCTTCTCTTTGTGCGATTAATCGTTACAGCGTTTACCAAACAATCACTTGACATCTTCTTTCCCCCCTCGACTTTTTGTGCTCCTTTTTCCTGATCTCCAACTTTCTCCCAGTCTCACCGACGTAGATTCCATCGCACTACTCACAACTGAGCTTGTTTAATCCGCTCAAGCTTTTCTTGTCCTTTTCTTCCGTCTAGTCATTGCTGATTCTCTTCACCATGGGTTGGTCATTCTGGATACCCACATTTACATTGTAGCTATTGAACGCCTTTATCACCTTGTTCGTGTAATCATTTTCCCAAAGACTCCGTCCACCACATCTCTATGGTAGCCCATGGCTTCTGCGATCGGCTTTACTATCTCAATTTCTTTCCTCTTCTCTTTGTTGTTCTCAAGGACAGAAAATGCCCGATAGCAGTAGTTCCGGATTGTCGACTTTTTCCTCTGTGAATTTGGTGCTTTCATTCATCACGTTCATCTCCGAAATGAATAGGTCCACCTGTCTATCAATGCCTGACCACGCAACCAAGATATCATCTACATATCTGACCCAATGTTTGATCGAGTTTCTCAACTTGCTGCCCTTCAATATCTTGTTTTCCATATCATTCATGAATATCTCCGCCAGTATTGGTGACAGCGGTGATCCCATCGCAAGTCCCCTTTCCTAACTATAGAACCTGTTATTGAAGCGGCAGTAGTTCTGGCTCAAGATCTCTTCCGTTATGTTGGCGTACTTAGGCCCATCGGGGTTCCCATGGTATCTGGTGTTTTTGAGCAGGGTGAGAAGTTCCTCCTTTGGTATGGCACCAAACATGTTTACCACGTCGAAGAATATCAGCTTGTCGTTACTCTTGATTTCCAACTTGTCCAATACTCAATCAGCTCTCCCTTGTTTCTGATACTTTGTCTGGATGCAAACTGGTAGTTTTCTTGCCGGAATGTGACTACAATCTTCGCCATCTTGTAGCATGGTGATTGAATGCTGTTGACCAAACGTCTCATTGTACAGTTCGCTTTGTGGAGTTTTACAAGCTCCTTGATTTTTGGTGCAACCGGGTTCATGTCAAGCGTCCTTCCATTGCCAGGTACATTGTTCCGTTTCAACACAGCTTTCAGGTCATCTTGGTATTTCTATGTTGGTTCCTTTATCAGCTCTTCGAGTCCATTCACTGCAATGTACGACTCTACTTTTTGGGTGTAGTCCTCCTTCTCCATTACCATTACCGTGTTGCCTTTGTCAAAATCAGGTTGTTCTGTCGGATCTTCTTTTGTAGATTTGTGACCTTCCTCTGCATTACTTGCGTTCTGTCATTGGTTTGGTACATATTCTCCTTGATGTCCAACACCACTTTTCCAATTTTGGTCCGGGCTTCTGGTTCATGTCGTGTTCTATGGTTTGGATTACTTGTTCGCAGCTAACGGCCATACTTTCAAGCTTACACTTGTTCAGTCTCTATGGCTGTACGTACTTGGTGCCTTTGTCCAACAGTCTTTTTTCTTCTTCTGTTAAAGTGACGCTTGATAGGTTCTTGGTTCTGGGAGTAAAGTTGTGCTCAGCTCTTGCTGTTTCTTCCTTTCTTTCTGCTTTCTTTTGGGTCAGTTCGGCAAGCTTCTTCTTGATTTGTTTTGTTTGGACTTCTGCTCGTTTTTTCACACAGTCCTCACTTTTCTTCCTCTCTCTTCCTTTTTCAAACATGATTTCTTCAAATTCTAGGGGTGCAGTAATCTGGACAGATGGAAATATTGATCATTTCACTGCTGCGCTGTTTCCTGGTAGCCTGATAGTCGCATACTTGGGAGTAATGCCTCGTCTCAAGCATTCGTTATTGAACCAAATCTTCGCATGTGTCACTCGTAGTTTGGCCTTGGTAAAAACCTCGTCAACCATGTCTGGTGCGCGAACTGTATAAATGCTGTTCTGTACCCAATTTTTTTCAAGAGATTAGCTATACTGTAAGATAGTTTGCCGAGGAATGGCTGACGTATATATTTTACGTTATCGTTAATTTCTTGCTCGTTTAGAGTAGAGGTGTGACTCAAGAGTTTCTTACGAATTTTCTTCTTAATAATTTTATCGATATCAATATTTACGTTATTCCTATTAGCGATGTACTTAATAATACGAACCTTTTTTTCAAAATTTATTTTGCTCATAGGGATAGTAAGAGCTCTATGTATCATAGCTAGGTAAGCTGCGTTTTTATGATTATGTGGGTGGAAGGATTGTCCGTTAACTGTGATATCTGTAGCAGAAGGATTCCTAAAGATTTTAAATTCTAAAGGTTGGATATTTACGTTACTAGGTTGATTATTTACGTTACAGGACTGATAATTTACGTTACTTTTACTGTTGTTAATGGTGATTCTCAAGTCTAGAAAATTAATAGATTGTCCACCCACTTCTAGTGTAAATTTTATGTTGGGGTGATACGTGTTCAATTTTTGGAGAAGAGCATTGAGGTTACAATCATTACCGTTGTAAATACATAAAACGTCGTCCACGTATCTACCCCAGAAAATAACTTCATACATGTACGGAATATTGTTAAACATATACATTTCTAGGTAATAGAGAAAAATTTCGGCCATGAGTGAAGAGATGGGAGACCCCATGGGTAAACCATCAGTAAATTTGTAGGTCTGGCCGTTAAATTGACATACGTTGTAATCGAAACAATTTTTTAAAAGGTTAACAAATTCTTTTATACAACTTTTTTCTATGCTAGACTTCATCATTATATCAATCACACATTCGATGGTTTCTTTAAGAAGTACTTTCGTAAATAAGCTAACGGCGTCGAAGGATGTCAGTCTGGCGGTGAGCGGGAGGTATTCAAATTTTGATAGTTTCTGAACGATCTCGCCAATGACATACTATACACCGATGATCTCACTACTCGCATATACCGATACTCTCACGAATCCTGTAATACCTAGCTCGTAAGTTCATTTCTCATTGTGATCGCTGGTGATGTAGCTGCCAGTGGCTAGGCTACGAAACCGGTCCGTTCTTTAAATAGATTATTGCATCTCTGTAAAGTACAACTTTTTATTTTATTCTTGGAAGAATCTTCCCGATAGTTCAAATATTATGTGGGCTTCGGGGGGTATTGGGAATCATAGGCTTGAGATTTTATAGGCGGGATTGCAAAAATTACAGCGCCATTAAATTTACTTGGAAGAAGCAGAAGTTTGTGTTTTTCGTTGTTTCATGATCTCATGATTCCTTGTCCTCGCCGAAAAATCTGTTCATCTATCCTGGAAAGATCACATACATACATCGAGATGACTTGAATGTTTTCTATTCGCTGTATTCAGCTTGGTCTCGGGACCTATAAATTTGGTTCAAAGGAAATGATAAAATTCGTAAAAATAATAAATTAGTTAACGCCAAATTAAATTTTATACCGTTTTTCACGATTAAAACCACAACTGCCGAATATTGAGATCCATTAGGAGAGGGAAAAACATCATATACATCGTTTCGGAAGACTCAGTACTCATAAAACTGTCATATATTAAGTTACTTACAGAACTTGACCGCTTAAAAGCTTAAGCGTTGTTGTAAAATTTGTTGCACGTGGCATTAAACGTAACCTCGCCGTACGTTACAACTCGACGTTACCGCGAAAATTGTTTATGAAGTCTTATTATTGCTAAACAAGCTATAAGAAAGTTCAGGATGTAACTTTTCTGCGTCAGAAGCGTAGGACTACGTCTATACAGGAATGGGGAAGATATGTGAGAGAGAGGTGGACTCGACGCGCGTTGGCTTTACCAGTAGAGGACTAAGCTCTTCATTCTTCAACGCTATTAGTTTGTAACCAAAGACAGGGCGTAAAATTAAAGAGCACGTGGTAGATACAATAACAGTCCGACAAATGCCTGAATTGATTTATAAAGTTTTGTATTTTTTGTGATTGCAATATTTTGTCAAAATTTACATTAAAATGTGCATCTCTAAGGCCAAAATAGATGGTGAGATTTTTACAAATTTCTGGACATCTGCAAGCACCAAATTTCCAGTCCAGAAAGAGAAACTTTTTTTGATGGTGACTCATTTCACTATACCGAGATTAAATAATTTTGTCCTCTTACTAGTTTCTTATGGACCATCATCGCTTTTGAGGAATGTCATCTCAAAATGTTTCTCGAATTCTCTGTATACTCCAAGAATTGTACTCAACAGTACAAATTCGATTTGCAAGTGAAAGGTTGCATTAGTGCGCTGTATACTTACGTCCAAGACAATCACCCGCGAAGTTCAATGTGTATCCGGAAAAGAACGACACCGTTTTGCTGAAAATCATAAATATTTACGGAGTATTTGTTTACTTCGCGGTCAAAATTTACGTCTGAGGTATCTAGTATGCGGGCGTTAGAATCCCTGATCTCCTCGTGTGATTAGCGAGGTTGGTAATGATAGCGCCCAAACAACTAAATGACGACCGCTGTGCTTTTAGAGAAGGTCGAATCGAAGGTTTGAACTCTGTTTGAAATTTATTCTGCAGTACTTGGTGCTGCAGAATGAATGATGATATTGTTCACTCCGTCCTTGTACACTCACTTCTGCTATTCAAATTCGTGTACGGAGAACTCCCAACTCCTTCATACGTGTTCTACCGTCGTGTGAATGAAGAAAATTATTTTTACGATCTCCGTGTGTTAATACTAATGGCGATTAGTGAATGAATACTGCAACTGGGAGTTATTTGATACCGTTTAGTATGATGATAGATATGACCCATGGAAACATTTTTGAAAAGGGTACCCTTCGAACCCTCCCCTCTTTCGAATTCAAGATGACGCTCAGCATTAAGTGATGCCAGGAATCGGAGATGAAGAAGAATTGAGGCACTCAGCCTAATATATAGTATACTAGACTAATACTAGGCTAAGAATAACGTACAGGAGAAAGTGATTGTGAAGCTCTTTTGTTTACCGACTTTTTTAGCTCGAAAAGTGAGGTATTACACCTGTAGCAAGAATGACAATGAAAGGAAGCAGCGAACTTACTCTACGTTTTCAGATCACTTTTAGCCCAGAAACATTTCGGGTTTCTTCATAATATACACAGGCCCATATTTAGGTTTACTTGATTTTTAAGGTGGATAGGGGGAGGAGGGATGAACTTTCTGTAAACGTTTTGTAAGGTTAATATGATTCCTAGCCTAAATTGAAATAAAATTCAAGTTTCCTTTTTGAATCATGGGTTTTTTTACTCTGTTAACAGTTGATGTGACGTCATAGTGATAGAATTTATAAACTGAGTTTTATTATTCAGTCTACAAATAAAATATGTGGCTCGATTAAGAGGTCATTGGTATTTATTCTAAAGATAGGGTGTTACTCTCTCAATGAGTTTTGCATTGCGTGAGTATTTTTTTCATTCTTATTAGTTATATCCAATATTAAAAACTTTCAGTTTGAATGATTGGGGACAATTTTTTGGTCTTTATCAAGTCTGCTAAAAGACTCTTGGTGTCTTCATTCTTAAATTTATAATTGTTTTATTCACCATTTTTCGTGCATACGTAAATCGTAGTAGTTTATAGTCGATTTGACGTGTCTCAGGAGATGGCAATATTATTTTCAATTGTCGTTTTTTATATTTTTCTATTATTTTAATTTTTTTATTTTATTATTTTTTTTGAAATCAGGAAGTTTGTTTTCTTTCCTTCGAGAAGGAAGCATTTTGCCGTTAAGGCTCATTTTTTGATTCGCGGCCATATACTTTAATGGTCATTATAGATGATAATTCTGAACATCGTTTTAAATATAAATAATATTAACACCGTGGAGAAAATTTCTCATTTTTGATTAAATAAAATAAAATTTAGATTTCCTTATTCTTGGATTATAGGCCTATAAACGATTATTTTGTCCGCGGTACTCTTCCAAAATTACTAGATGAATCTTCTTAAAACTTGGGCAGATTATAGTGGTTTGGGTAGGTAGTTCTTAAAATACCGGTATATTCAATTTTAGTATTCAAGAGTTGATTTGTGGTGTCTGAGGAGATGAGAAAAATTATTTTGAATTTGAGCTAGCTTTTTTGAGTGAGATTTGAGGTTAGACTTATGAGTGAACCAGACTCGGGTGATGTATTCTGACTTCTTTCATTTACGGCCACGTACTTTACTGCGGTAAATATATAGACGATAATTCTGAACGTCGTTTCAAATGTAAATAGTATTAATATTATTGAGAAAATTTCTCATTTTGGATTAAATAAAATGAAATTTAGGTTTCCTTATTGGGTTATTGGCCTGTTTATTTGTTTATATGTTTTCGTCCGTGCAAGTCCTGCAAAACTACTGGATGAACTTGAAAAAATATATCTTACTACCACCTACGAAGATACTTTAATTACCGTTTACCAATCAATAACTCAAAATATGAGGAACTCACCTTTTTCATCTTTCTTTAAAGTTTAAACCATGATAAGATTCACCAGTTTCTCGTAACATTTGATTCTTCGCTCGTTTCTAGGGTTTTTGATCTACATCCTTACGTTTCTTCCTTTTACGCGTCGTTCTTGGAAATATTGATGTTTCTTCTCCATCTAACTTCAATCTTTCGTCTTCCACAATAATGTTATCATGATTTGTACAAATATCCAGGGAGTTCTGCGTGTCACTTCCATCGTTTATTAGAAAGTAGTCTTCATCGTTTGGATCATCTACTACTTCTTCTTCATCTAATGCTGGTACCGGTATGTAATCTGAATTATTTGAATAGGGTGAAACGAACTCGTATGAATTGTCCACTTCATTTTCTTCTCGTTCGTGAACCATCAATTCTTCAACAAGGAATGAACTTTCTTCCAAGGAATAAAAGGGCGAGATTGAAACGTTGAAGCCAGTATATTCGAATTTCTCGTGAATACTAGAATAAATAACACAATAAATGGTACATATATAGGTAGTCAATCACGTACATATTCGTTATTCACTGATCAAAATAGTGAATTTAATAGTACTCACTTCAAAAAATAATATAATTAATATAATAAAATAAATTAATAATATTAATAAAATAATTAAATTTAATAATAATAACATATTACAGTCGGACCTCGGTAAGTCGAACATAGATAAGTCGAAATCATCGATAAGTCGAACAAATTTCTTTGGTCCCGACGCACTCCCATTTAACCCTGTACATTTTTTCCCTCTGTAAGTCGAACGTCGCCATAGATAACTCGAACAAAAAATTACAGATTTTTTTCACTTTTTCACCGGTTTCGAGCGTTCACACCTTCCTTGTAGAGAGAATTTGAGCATGTTGCAACAGGTTTCTTGTCCGAACTTCACTCTGATTGAATTGTCTACTGAATTTATACATGCAATTCAGTTGTTAGACGGTGGGTCTTATGCATAAGTTCGTGCGACGATCGTTTTTAATCATGGCTCCTCGCGCTTTGAAAGCATTAAAACTCGAAGATAAGGTGTCGTAATATTTTGTACTCCTATTGTAATGTACCCCTTTACTTCATGTGTACCTGCGTCGCTAAATTAAAATTTTTTTCTTGCTGAGTCGAATTGCAACCGCTTATAAGTGAACTTTAGATAACTCGAACATCCATCAAACCTAACTCGAATTTTGATAACTCGAAACATAGATAACTCGAACAAATTTTTTCAGTCCCTTCAGTTTCGACTTACCGAGGTCCGACTGTATATAAAAAATAATTTTTATTTAAAATTAAAGAAAAAAAATATAACGAAAGACACAATTCGTGGAGGATTTGATCGCCCTCGTAGCTCAGCGGTTAGAGCAGTCGCCCGGCAAGCGAAAGGTCTCGGGTTCGGATCTCGACGAGGTGATCAAATTTTTCGCTTGAGTTTTTCATTTACCAACAACCCCCCTCCTGTAAAAAAAATATACTTCAGATTATAATGTTATATCTGAAGATGTGCCATTTAGAAGGCGGTGGTGAGAGCGTGGATACAATTTATGAGTCGATGTAAAGAAGAGCGGCTGGAGACAGCATTAAGTGATGCCATGAATTGGAGATGATCAAGACTTGAGCCACTCAGCCTAATATTCAGTATACTGAACCAATACTAGGCTGAGAATAACGTATAGGAAAAAGTAATTGTGAAGCTCTTTCTTTACCGACTTTTCTAGCTCTCAGTGAGGTACTACATCAGTAGCAAGATTGAAAGGAAGAGTTTTTCGACGTTTTAAACGATTGGCTATTTTATTATCTGATATTGGAAAATACTACATAGCACTGATAACCGTATGCCTAATTGTAAACAAAAAAATTACGTACTTATTTGTCAAAATTCCTGTTCATAACATTGATCAAGAGTATAGACTTTATAAACCAATTGCTTCAGTGTGTCAAAATAATGATGAATTATGCCAAATTCAACTCAAGAAGACGTATTTATTACATCACCAAACATCCCATTCTCATCAGATAATCACTGGTCACGTATTAGAAAATTGTCGCCCTTACAACCTATTATGTCAGATAAAATCGTCAATTTGGGACAGCATAACAAGGTATCATCGCACTTGAAGAAAACTCTAGTACGCCTAAATTAAACTCATTATGCACTTTTTCATGCACGCCTGTACAACTAAATGAAATACCTAGAATCTATCACATGAATCACCGTACATATATCATTTCCAATTCTGACTACGAACACATTCATTGTTTTATCAACGCATTTTTTTAAACTTGTTACATTTGTGTATTGGCGCAACATACAAAAAACTATTCTATAACCGTACTATTGCTGAGATACGTCACAAACACACAATTACATTAGTCGACGTTATTGTAACATGTTTTCAAAATTGTTGAATATCCAATGATACCAGCTCAGAGAGCGAAACTACCTCCTGAGGCCGTTCAATGCAGTCTAAAAGCAATACATAATTATGAACTTGAATCCAGTCGATGAAAATTGGAAAATTAATGCACCATTGAAATCAACAGCTGATTACAAACAAGACTTGAAAAATATTTCATTACAAACTACTATGAACATCTTATAAGGGTCACAATTCCTGACTGACATCATAATAATATTATACATCCTTTATTAGCCCACATGTCAAATCCAAATTCCCAATATCCTAAATTTAATCCGCAACCTTTTAATAAAATGCGCCGTAAGTACTCACTCTTCCAATTCCATCTCCAAACCATCCAGAACAAAGTCAACAAAATATGCCGCCACAGGCTATCGGCGGTCCATATACTAGATGGTCTAAGGTGTGGTTTCATCTGCTATTTCAATTGTTATAACGATCCACTAGGTCTGGTAGGTCCTACCAATGTTGCACTAAAAATCTTCATGCAGAAAATCTGGTAACTCATCATTCAAAAAATATATAAACCTGTAAGTTAGGATAAACAATTACCAGATGGTCTTTTCTCCTACTAGAGACATTTTGTTCAAACTACAAAGCCATTCCTCGAGAGTTCCTGGAATCCATACTTTTTCAGATAAATAGAACGCGAGTATCTTGTTATTTTGTATTGGAATATCTTTTTAACAAATGGTCGACTGCCCTAGCGTTTACAAATATATAGGAATGACCAGCTGTCAACTCCAAATTAGAGTTGACGAACACAAAAAAGCTTGGATAAAAAAGAAAGTAGGGGAGCCAGCCTTTGCTGATCATTTGATCGAAAGTGGTCACAATTTTAAATAGGGGTTCGAAGTCCTCCTTCATTGGGAAACGTCTGGCCCTTGAGGAAATAGAAATCCTCCGACATCGGAATAATAGTGGCGTTACCATTCTGAACATGTACATTCCTGAAGAAGGATTGATTGAATTAGTTTACAGGAATGTTTCACATTTCGATGACTTGTAGCGTCGGATTCCGTTTGATTTCGCCTGTTCTTGTTGGTGTTGGGTTCATTTGCTTTCCACACTTCAAGAATGGCTGATTAGCCGAAAGCGCTCAGTGTTTTCAATTTCGTGCGGTCTTCTGCAATTCCTTTCGTGTTACTCCTTTGAGTATCCTCTTCATTATGGATGACCGTAATTTTCTACAAAAACGAATCGATTCCAGCAAGACGTGTTGTTAGATGTTCTATATTGACGAAAAAATAAATACGAGTGGTGTTGTCCAATTTATTATATTCCGCAGCTCATAAGTTGACCAGAAAACATTTCACTACATAAAAAGAACTGCAAAGTAAGAATTTCACCATAATTTCATTCGCCTCATTATAAATTTAAATTTTTAAACGACTATATAATGTAGAGCGATGAATGGAGAAAATTTCACTACTGAAGAAAAATCCGAAACTCATCTTTTGCCTGAAAGTTTGCTTCAATTTTTAGAGCTGGAGTTTTCATCGAGCTTGTACCGTTTCAGAGTTTTTGCATAAAACACTTTGATTGTAGGACGTTGCTCTTTTTGATATGAACGAAATTTCTCTTTCATTGTAAACTACATTATATTATGGCGTTTTCAAAGTTAAGAGGAACGCGATAAAAAAGAGAAAGAAAGAAAGAAAGAAAAAAAAAGAGGAAAATTCTAGTAAATAAACGTCGGACCAAAAACAAAGAGTATTGAAGACAGAGCGCGCAAAGTAAAGGAAAAAACATACGCAGTGTACGTACAATAATACAAACCCATAAGAACGAACAGACAACATTTGAAAGTTTTTGCGGGCTAAAGAAAAACAAAATTAAGTTTATCTAGCAGCGTGTGGTCCTCGCGTCACAGCTTTTTTTCCACCCGCTTCTTTTGCCTCACCATATAACGTGTTCTCGCTATATCTCGTTTGCCTTTCGACTCTCTCGTCGGGATGTTTCTTGCTTACGAGTAATGTATACGTTTCGCACTGATGTGCAAAAAGTTTCGCCAATAAATTTTCGACTAGATTTTTACTAATATTTTACGTAAGTGGGAAATTTTCAAAGAAATTTTTGAATTGTACACGCATATATACTGCAGTTGGTACACTGAGATGAAATAACTTATAGTCTGCTAGTGAGGCGAGTCTGCAGAAGAAGACGCGACATGCCACAGAGGAATTAACGGAAGAAGATAAATTTTATAGTTTTGAGCGATGAACGCAGCGGGTTGAAAAGAACATCAATGACTCTGTGTGCGTCACCATCACCTTTCGAGGGTGGAGCGAATGAGTCAGAAAATACTTCGTTCACTGGTTAATGTGACGCCTACAAACGCAAATGAATAAAAGATTAGGTCCCATTTTCTACTCCTACCCAAGTGCATCATCATCTGAACGAAAAATTTGAGCCATGGCGTCACAGTCCAAACCCCATAGGGGCCCCATAATAGCGGGTTGCCTAACTGCAAGGAGTTCTTGCATATATAAATGACCGAAATATTCCTTTTGGTTCGCAATTTATGTGGATTCTTATGTAATTCGGACTGCCAAATTTGAAAAAAATTATTAAAAAATCATTTCGACATTTTAGGGGCGTCGAGGGGTTGATAACCACTAAAATAGGGGGAATATTGAAGTGACATATTTCAACATATCTTCACGAATAGCTGTATGAAATTTTCCGTAGAATTTGGGAAAAATACAAAGAAAATTCTCCGACCATCCAAAGGGCCCAGAAGGTTCACCCCCTCCCGCCCATAATTGAGGAAAAAAAATATTTTTTTTTTTTGGAAAAATCTCATCGGGCTCAGAAGTAGAATTTAGCGCAAAATCCGGGAAAAATAGCGAAAAAATTCGTGGGGGTCTAGGAGGGGGTTAAAGGGGGCACAAATCCTGGAGAGTGTTGAAAAAATTTTTACTTTTTTTTTTTCAAGTTCAACAAATTCTTATGCAGAATTTACCGTGGAATTCGGAAAAAATGATCAAACAATTCCTGGAGGTCTCTGAAAGGGGGTAAGAGGACTCAAACCCCCAAAACTCGAAGTAAAAAATATGAGTTTTTAAGAACATTAAAACGGATTCTTGTGTGAAATTTACCGTAAAATTCAGAAAGAATCCTGAAAAATTTCATGACTCTTCGAGGGGGCTTGGAGGAGCATGAAATTCTTTGGGAAAAGTTGTAAAATTGTAGAATTACACTTTACATGTGAACTGCGTTTTTTGTTGGTTCGAAAGTGTCTCTTTGCGGACTCATTAATTTTTCTGATGGTTTCTACTTTTCTGCCCGTCATTTCAATCTTCCGTCCTTTTCAAATTCATCAGTTATTTCTTTTATTAATTCTATTCATGGCGGCGAGGTTAGCTTAGGTTTCGATCCCACCATCCAAGGTGCTCTCCAACAACACTGTCTTCGCGCGGTTTATCGGGGTTTTACGTGTGGGGGCAGTGTCTGAAGAAGAATCAAAAATTGCCAGGTCCACAAGAATGGGGCTGGAAGCGAGCGGCTGATGGAATACACTGGGAACCTTTATAGACCCTTCAGCCACCTGGCATTGGACATTCTCATGAAATGCGGCTGCCAGAAAGGCTGCTCTACGAGACACTGTAAGTGCTGGAAGGCTGGAATGCCATGTACTGATATGTGTGCATGTGGTAATGAGTGCTCGTTTGAATACATTATTTGTACATGGGCATTATACAATCGTCATCTGGTTTGAAATATATATTATTTTGGTGAATTTATTGAAGTATTTTATATTTTAGTAACACTTCAGTAGTTTTTGTAATATTTCAAGGTATATCTATTTCACGTTCTATGCAACAGGAAATTCGATTACATATAATATCTCATGAAAGTTCCGAGTATGGAAATGCTGTTCTACAACTTCTGTTCCAAGACGTTATATTCCTCCTCCTCCCCTCCCCCTCCCGAAGAGCGATGAAATCTTTTTCAGGATTCTTTCTGAATTCTATGGTAAATTTCACACAAGAATCCGTTTGAATGTTCTCAAAAAACTAATTTTTTAGTTCAGATTTTCGGGGGTTTGAGTCCTCTTACCCTCTCTCGGAGACTCCGTACGGTACCATGTTGTTTTTTCTTATCAAATTTGTACATCAATCGCGAATGGTACAGTATTTCTTGTACCAAGTCCGATATTTCGGAGTCTGTACAAATGGGGTTGTTTATTTCGCGAATGGTACGAAAATGCCTGTACCATCTCCGACCTGTGACATATTATTTCGATTTTGTGTAGATTTTGATATTTAGTGAATAGTCATTATTTTCCCGTGTAATATTTTTTTCAATTGTGGTAAAAAGATGCCACCCTTTAAGAATACTTTGCAGATAACGTCTTTGTACAAGACTCACCGACTCCTCCTCCGTTACAAACTGGACATTATACACGAAATTATTGTGCCTCTTGCGAGTAAACGTTTACAGGCTGTTGATCCTTCTTTGTGGACTGTAATGATGATAATTTACCTTTTATTAAACCCTAAGCGAGCTCGTTTACAGAATAGTTGTATACAAAAATAATAAATAAAAATAAGCGTAATAGAGCTGGCAGTTCGTGTAGGTAAGCGTACTATACAGAGAGTTAGTAACTTACGAATATTATGAGAGTGAGAGAGAATACATGTATACTGTGTATTTCGTATAGAATATTGTAAGGCGACGTGACCTCAAAATGCGGCGCACGCAAATTTGACATTCTTGACATTCGTATAAGCTTTATCCGCGGTCCACGCTATTCACGTGTGTGTTTTATAAAAAGCACATTAACATGATGATTTCAAAGTCTTCGCCTCGCTTCTACATTACAGTCGTATTGTACACTATCTGCCTAATTAGCGAGAAAAATTTATTCAATTTGCGATAATCAGTTCGGTATTTTGTACCTCCAAAATTTATTGTATCCCGTTCTTCACTAATGAATCTTTTTAGAGTAATTAGGTTACAAAGCTTTCGGCAAGACAGGAGGTGTATCCAAGATGACTACTCAAAATGTTAATTGAGATCCATGTAGAATTATTACTATTGGAAAATACATAATACAAATTACCGCAGGATAAACTTTATTTGACCGTAGAACAGGAGAGTACAAAGCAAACACAAACGTTTCTACAAATAGTTAAATAACCACGTGCTAACATCATGAATTCCGTAGACAGGTGGGAAAGAATAGAAGGAACCAGAAAGTTTATGAAAAGATGAGTAAGACGTTTACAAAAACAAGTATATTTCATTGATCAATCCGCTCTCCAGAATGGACTCATCAAGCAGAAGGGACACTAAATCATTTCTATGACGCTTAATTTCGATGGCTTTAAGAGCTAGCCGCTGTTGATATTTATTCTCCGTGTGGAGCAATATTTTGGTACCTTCCTCGAAAGAATGGTTACTGCCTAAGAGTTGATTGGTGAAAGCCGACTTCTTGGGTAATGGTTGGAGGTGCTATCGAAAACTGGCGACTCGACTCACCAATGTATATGGCAGGGCAATCATTACAAAGTAACTTATAGACTACACTTTCTTCCTCTTTAGAAATGGGGTCCTGTAGTGTACAAATTACGTACGTTGCTCAAAATTATACCAAAATAGAAAGCAGATCGGAAGGTAGAAAAGTTGTTACCTAGATAAGGTAACCGTACCCAGCTGAAAGCTTCTTTATTTGTGGGGAAGAAGGATGAGCGAGTAAGGGAGGTGGTAGAGTTTGGCGCTAATCTTACTCGCTTCTCACAAATTAAATTGAAGAAATTAATAGGACAAAAAGAATTGCCGTGGACAGTAATATCAGTCGAAGTATCTTTCCTGTAAATGGCGAATTCGTGGACTCCGTCTCTATTAGAGATTTTCAAGTCCAAGGGATGAACCGCCGACGGCCAAGGTAAATTTTATGGAAGGGTACTGATTGTTTGGATACTTTAGGAACTCCAAAAGGAGATCCCGGCGACCAGTCCACGTACACAACACACCTTCGACATACCTGTGCCAATAAAATATATCACTCAAGAAGACCTGGCCAGAGGAGAAGAGATCGAGCTCAAATTTAGACATGAAGACCTTCGAGATGAGGGAATCCAAAGGGCAACCGATGGGGATGCCAACCTCCTCAGGAAACTCGAAAAATTTCCCATCGAATTTACAGAAGTTGGGAGACCAACAAATATTAAGTAAATTGAACATTTCTGCCAATCCTTCGTGACAAATACTTGCTAAAAGGTCTCTTATGTGTTTGATGACAGTTGCTTCAGCGATATTGGGAAGTAGGCCGACCACGTCAAATGAACAAAGGGTCGAACCCGGCGGCAGAATGACATTTTGAAGCCTATCAGCCAAGGAAACTGAATTGTTCACAGAGTAGGACTCAAAATCTACTCTAGACTTGAACCAACGGTCCAAGAATTTCGCTAGGGAGTACATGGGAGAAGGTACAAGGGAAAGGACAAGACGCGTTGGAATATATATCTTTCTTATGGACCTTAGGCAGCCCATACAGGAGGGGAGGCACAGGAACCTTTTCAGCGAGGGGATTTTAATGAGAAACTCGCAGCTGTTAATCACACGTCTAACTTCCTTCACGAGTTTAGGAAAATTGAAACGGTCATTTTCCTTGTACCACACTGGCCGAGAACGCCATAAACTTTGGAGACGTGAGAGACTTCTCTATCACGACAATGGCATTACCTTTGTCAGCCTTCGTAATTATTAAGCCCTCCTCTTTATCCCTTCGATCACCTCAATAGTAACATCGTTTAAGCGAGGGAGGGGGGTATTGCGGACGAGGGCGGCACAATTTTTTTGGTTATTAACCCCAGGTCCAATGTTTATAGATAGGTCAGCAACCACATTAGCCAAAGCATCAGCATTACTGAGAGGGGGTAACCCGAACTTTAAACCTTTCTTCAAGAGTTTCAACTCATCGCTATTGAACTCAACCTGACTGCGATTTATAATACTCGGTTGGAACTTTTGGACAACACTGACGTCAGTTCTCACTTCCTGGACAGCGGAGGCTTTCAAACTTGGAAGGAAAGAAATTTTCTTGTTTTTCTTACGTTTTAACTTAGCCTCAAAAGTACGACATTTGACATCGACAGCCTAAATAAATAGATCCAACTCACCCGGATGGAGTAAACTAGAAAGCCTAGAATGGACCAGCAAGTTCAACCTTGTAGTAACATTCAACTTCCCGTACCACTTCTGCAACTCAGTAAGGATTCATTTTTCCGTCAGGAATTTTTCCAATTTTTTGATGGTAATATCGCAGTCGGAGAACAGTGGAAACTTAATGAATTTAAGTTTTAGATGTAATTGCAGACATTTGCGGAGAAACCAAATATGAGATGAAAACGACAACCGTTGGTTTCGAAACTTCACGAACAGAAATCGTAAATACGAGTACGCTGCGTCAGCGTCATTAATAGTATCAATACTGATTATTTTATTCTTCCTCGAGATGTGGATTTAGCACTTGAGCAGCTGTGGGAAGCTGAAAAAATGCAAGTTTATTGAAGAAATTTCTCCTCACCCCCTAAGAATTTGCAATTCTATACACCTGCCTGCTTTTGCCTCCTGCGATTTACTTTTTTTCCTACACAATTTGGTTCATTTTGGCAGGGAACCTTCGGTTCAGGGGAACAGTCTCCATTGTACGTACGTTGTGGGCAAGGGTTATTCAGTATTTCGGATGAATGATGTACTGGATCCCTTCGATATACTTTCAGGACTTGATGAAAATTCGATCATCGATCTATAGGCCATAATAATGTATATCAGGAATATTGGAGGAAAATGTTATAAAACCCTGAAAGACATCTCACGAGCAGCGAAAGAAGTAACGTGCGAGTTTTTTCTTTCTCGGCTGTGATCACATTATTCCCTCGAGATACGTCGCAATTAGGAAGTCGCAAACGAAATTGTGCGCATTTCATCCAGTCATCCCAAATAATATGATTTCGAAACGGTCTGAAACTCAAGACGTCTGCAATCGGTAGTAATCAATCTTTTTTTTTTTTTTTGTAGTTTGATTTTCCGTTCGTTTCTCTCTTGTATATTTTGCGAAGAAAGTTTTTAGAAATATGTAGATACATCAGATTCTCATATTGCTGTATACAAATCCGTAAAATTCACACGAAATTTAAATACCACGTACCACAGCGACTCAATGATATCGAGGAAAGCGAATACGGATGGCATAAAGGAAGTCTAGAAGGAGGGAAAAAGCTTCAATTTGGTCGGGAGAAAGTGCGGGGTGTTGTTGCACTCTCCGTTATACGAAAATAATCAATTACCTGAAATGAAAACGCAGTCAATGACACGATGACGAATGAAAAATGAAACCAGGAAAACGCATTTTATTAAATGTTACCTACAAACACTTAATCTTTTACGAATTCTATTATTGTGACAAACGGCGGCCGGCGGAATACGAGTACGAGAAAATCTCGACATCGTGGAGAGAAGTTTTTCTTCGTCTTCTTTTCCCAATTTAATTTCCTTCTCAATAATTTACGTAGGCAAATAACGAATCTCTGGCTATCCGGTATCAAATTTTCGATGATAATATGATACCTACTTACCGAGGTCAAAATGCGTATCTTCCAGAAAAAAAAAAACGTGACCGTGCGGCGTCCCTAAATGTATTCTCGTATCGTGTTTGCATTACGTGAACTTTCCATCACTTTATCAAGTTAAGGTGGTTCTAGAAAAGCGAAAATGTACGTAGGCGACTAATTCTGAACTCGATGTTTTCATCATGTATTAACAATTCTGTGTCCTAAATATTTCTCGTAAACTCGACTTTCCCTTTCATCTGTTATAAAATATGAGATGGACATACCTTGCGATGTCATGGTTACTCAAAAGAAGGATTTTGTATGTAGTTATAATTTCTTAAATTTTGAATACTCATCTTAACTCGGACGTTATACATAAACTAAGAGTGAGGCTCAGTATAATGCAAGCTAAACCTGCAGTTTAGTTAGTATGATAAGCCTAGTTCACGATTAGTACACTGTATGTGAAGCTGACTGGCTTTCGGGCTGCCGTCCAATATCTAATTGACGTACGTCATGAATCGCAATTCGCAGAAATAGGCGTTTTATTCATGGAAGAAAGATATCTTTCTCCAAAATACTATTCGTGACGTACGTCAATTAAATATTGGACGGCAGCGAGGGGACGAGCGGATTACTGTATATTAGTATAGTCGAACTAGACACTCAGAAAAGACAATCTTGGTAGATAGCAGGAGTTTGTTGGAATGTGTCAAGCTTAATGTCAGAAACAACAACAAAAAAACCCACCCTCAAAGTAGATGGGAAAATTTTCTGTGGTACGTTTTAGCTGCCCTATTTCGTTTTTCGTCAATATCTTAAAAAATACGCATCGTACGGAAAAATTTCAAGTTACAAAAATTATTCCTCGTTGAATTTCACATAAGACGAACTATTCACAACCCAACTACAGAAAATTTTCCCATCCACTTTGATGGTGAATTTTTTTGTTGTTGTTTCTCACATTAAGCCTAACAAATTCCAACAAACTCCTGCTTTCTACCAAGATTGCCTTTTTTAGTTAAATTTATTTCGCCTATACTATTTTTTCTTGTGGATCGGTTTGGTTATTTGAGCAGTTTTCAATTTTCTCTCAAATTTTTCATTGTCCACAATCCAACCAATCATCTTCATTTGACTGCATGATGGTCGCAGTATATTCAACGTAGTTAACGAAAAATTTTGAGGTCACTTGTGTGACTGGTTTTTGAGTAATTCCTAAGATGAATACCTAGATCAAGGATTCATTAGAGTCCTCAAAATTGTATTGTATAAGTCAGCATAGCATTTACTGATAGATCTAAAATATAATCACGTATATTTTTGATTACTATGAGTACATCTACATGATTAAATTCAGAGGAGGAGGAGGAGGAGGAGTGGAGGGGGGGAGTAATTTAGAGATGAAAAGTCGGTATTGTTTATACTGCTGCGTAAGCATTTTTTGTCTCTCTTTCTTCGTTGTACTGATTCATATGGATTTGATCCTCACCCTATGAAAGGTATTAGAAAAATATATCGCTTGAAATTAATAATTCTGGCGATGAATTTTACTCGCGCACAAAGCCTGGATAACAGTAATTTATGTATTATTATTGAGAAAATAAAGAAACTTTTGAATAGGGAAATGACATGGTCGGTATAGTTTTCCTGACTATAGGAGGTATCGCATTCTTTGCAGTGATTGAGTTGGTGTGAAGTATGTTTTTTTTTTTTTTTTGCCTCAGAGGGTCTAGATCAGAATTTTGATTTTGGCTCAAATTCATATACCGGCATCTTATATCTACTTATGTACGTATGGTCATAATTATTTATATTTTTGTGCACGAATGTTCTCTGTAACTATTGGATCGATTCATATGAATTTGAAAAATACACCTTGTTGAAAAATATAAAAAGCCTATATTCGAACTTGTCCATAGGATAATTATTTTGAAAATCAGATTAACAGTTTTCGAGATTTTTCATTTTTAATTTAGAAACTTGAAGCGCGGTGAGTGGGATATTTTAGTTTGCTAACTATCTCGCGACGAGAGAATGTTACTATGGAAAATGAAAAGTGTGTTTTTCACAAAGTGTGAGTAACAATAATTGTTTTGTATTTTATGAGAGACTTTCCTTTCCTCCCCCCTTTTCAATTGATGCTCCATTTATTCAAGCGAGAGGGGAAATTAATGATATCGAAGAGTGAATAAAAATAATGCTTAGTAAGCTTCGAAAGATGTCATTTTGCAGTTGACAGTGAGAACGATTATTATTATGTCTTATTTCATTTCATTGAATTAATTTTGCGTATTTATGTCGTAGTTACAAGAAGGGATGCGAAAAAAATCACATTCATCAAGGCGCGATCATCGCGAGGCCAATAATAAAGAGCGGATGCGTACTGCTCGAAAAACTTCTTTCGCTGTTTAAAATTTCGGAACATACGACAACCTTGCCAGAGACTGGCATTTTGAAAGGAAATAAAAAAATAATGGATTTAACTTCCGAAAAATAATTTGAAAATTACCGGAAGATCTGAGATAAGTGTTAACAAAAAGAGAAAAAAAAAATAATATGACATAGCCAATAATAAATAACGAAAAAAAAAAAAATAGAAATAGCAAAATAAGACAGGGAAAGTCGGTTTTGCTTTCGCGCTGCAAAGGCTTTTTTTTTCATTTATCGCGCCCCTAGCTAGTGAACTATGACCTCTCGATAACTTTTTCCGGTAGTTATCTCGTAATCTTCGTAAGTATTACCTCATAACATTATGGAAAATTTCACAGTCTAGAGGGTAAGAAGACGAAGAAGAGAAAACTTTGCGTGTATTACGTTCAGGGAATAAATACAAAGTACAATTACGCACTCACTAATACAATTAATGTTTGACCAACAATGAATTCCGTTTCGCCAAAAAGAAAATTATTTTCAAGTTAGCGCGCCACGTTTTTCTCCTCGGGTAAAAGTTACGAACCTACATTTAGAGGTTGCTCCAGTCGTTATATACTTTGTTGGGTCGTTGATAACGACGATAATAATTTGTAGTTTGGCGAAAATTATTATTTATTCGTCGGTAATTGAGAAAAACGCGTACACTACTGCCTTCGACTTACGATTCTTCCTGCTTTTGTATTTTTATCTCCGAACGCTGCGTTTTATTGTCGATGCAGTTTATAATAGTAAAGTTTTATGTGTCGATCGAATCCTTATAGCGTTTAGTTGCGCTCTTTGTATCTACACTCGGAGATCTTATTTCATCGTATACTGTATACCGCACGAGCGAGTTCAGTGACCGATACCAAAAGAAACATTAGGTACGAGCTTTTACTCCAAGGTGTTAACTTCTTTCAGGCTATTCCGCGCGAACGTTTTTAATTTGCAATGTAAAAAGATTCGACCAGCGAAGATATATGAGCTCTAAAATCGTCGTGTATGCGATGTTTCGCGTCAAAAGTATGGGCTCCGATCCTAATTTTAAACGTCTGAATTATTATATCAACAAAGATAAGACTGAGCACTGATTAAAAATTTTACCAACTTATTCAACTGAAGTCATCAGCACCTCTAACATCTCTCGTTCTCTAATTGACTAGAGATAATTGTGGATTTGCGTATCAAGTGCGTTGAAGAAGGTGATCATACAACATTTCCGCATAGGAATATGAATATAATAATATGTATTTTGTGTGGGTAGCGTTGCACTAAACTTGCAAGTAGCATTACGAATTGGGAGTATCTTATGCATAGTGCCGGTGCTTATGAGTACAGAAATGTTTTACACCAGCTGATCTAAAAGCTAATTTTAGGAGTATATATTTTTCCATTTCATTCAAGTACTGCACATGAACAATCAAAACTGAACATCTCCTGAGTTTAAAACTTTTAAATTTGTATGTAAACACTTCCATAACGATAGAAGTATTGACAATATAAGAAAATGAGGAGATTGACCCAATTAAAACGTAAATTGTGTACATCTCTCGACATCTAGTGAACTCAAGATACCATTGTTGCAGAACGTTTGAGTTGGTATTAGATCGCCATTTTGTCTGTTCATCTTTCTCTCTCTTCCGCATGGTACTTCTCAATCACGATTTCGCTACAGGAGCTCGAATTAATTCATCATGAGCCTAAATCCGAGTTACCAGTCAGATAATTTAAATACGATGATGGAGCATCGAGTTTATTGACCATTCTTTCATGAACTAACCGGATGTGACCTGCACAGACCTAGGAATATCGGTTTCGGCGAAAACTGTTGAGGTCCTGACAAAATTACGTTCGTTTTGTGAAGAAAAATTTTGAAAAGTCTTTGTAATTTGAATACGTAACTAGACCTACTTATGAAATAGTGGTCAGTTTACATACATTATTGTAGGTCAAGTGCTCAACCCAGGTCCATGCGAGTACTTGACGCCTTTAGCGACACACTGATGCTTGCCTTCGATTTCCGAACTCAATAATGAGACGCTGGCAAGTTTACAGCGCTGCTTATTCAGTATACACCTTGTAGGTGTCATGAATCCGTAAACCAATGCAAACATTCCGTACTTCTCGATGACAGGCGTATATGCCTACACGTATACAGTAGTATACAATACATACTACATATGTACTCGTGATCGTGTGACCCGTCTAAAACATTCTCTACCTTGTTTTGTGCTGACCGTTTCTATTAATGATAATCTTTCCCCCCTTTCTGTTTTTTCTCATTTTCACGGCACTCTGTATTTATAGGTATGTTACATATTACGCGAATTCATACCCACTGGGCGTACTTCGCAAACTCAATCAATTTGATAGATAATCAGTATACTCGTCATCTCGATATAATCTACTTCGGCTAGCGTACAAGTGGTGTGTGGCCCCGGAGGCTGTACTACCTGTTATTTTTCACTGACTCTTTTGGCTTATATTTCCTTCAGTCATGTAATGATATACCTACCTGTTTCTTATTGATAAAAAACATTATAGTCAGAAGAGAAGTGTTTAACTTTGGACTTACACGGTCTTGGTCAGTATGCTCGATGCTCGTAGATGAACTCAGTGGCGTGAATAAGGAAGGGGGAGGGAATATAGAAAAGGAATTAAAAATATTAACGTATATGTCGTTCTTTCATTATTATCTTCAGTAAAATGGTCTTTTACTATTCAATACATAACTCACAACCGTCGTTTTGTCGGCGAGTAGCAGAGCTCCATTTTATTTTTACGTATACCAGCGGTTGGCGTGTGTTCAGTAGATATTTGGATTTTAAAGGTTAGAGCTAACTTGACACGTAAAGGCCGTCTTACAGCAAAAAACGAAACATTTCGTCAATATTTTGCCAGTTGCAATGATTAAGAAAATGGTTGGATAGTAGATAAAAAGCCTGCCATACCCCTGACGCATTACATCAGTCTGCATAGACGCATAAGACGCGTTCAGTCGTTTCCTATATGAGAAACCGGATGTAATTTTCACATTTCTTTCTCTAACCCAGTACCTTTTCTTCGGTAGTTTCAAAACTTGACGATAATAACTTGCAGCTTATTAAATAAGCGCTCGGGATTGCCTTCATTAACTGTGTTAATCACGGCCAACAGGAAACCTGTTTTATGAGGGTTTCTTTGTTTATACTTTTTCTAAATAAAGATTAAACTTTGTTTTATATCACTTTGGGAGTTTAAACTTGAAAGTCCATATTTCTCTAATTCCCCTCCCCCCCTCATCAGATAAAGTTCAACACTCGAAATCTTTTCAAGCCCCTCTCCCGTCATATAAAATTGGAGAATCGAAATTTCTCCAAATCCCACTCCTATTTCCTATAACTCCGGGGTCGAACCTAATATTTAAAACTCTCACGTCCAGCTCCTATCATAATAGCTTGGAGGTTGAAATTTTGCCGGGGCGGCCAGAGCCCGTTATTTTTCTTCATTTTTATTTTATTATTATTATTTTTTTTTTGAAATTAGAAGGTTTGTATTCTCTTCTTCCAGAAAGAAGCATTTTGCCGTTAAGGCCCATTTTTTCATTCGCGTTTATGTACTTTAATGGTCATTATAGATGATAATTCTGAACATCGTTTCAAATATAAATAGTATTAATATACTATTGAGAAAATTTTTCTTTTTCAATAAAATAAAATAAAATAAAATTCAGGTTTCCTCATTCGATGAAAGAAATATTCTCCTCATGAGTACAAGTTTCCGACATTATATTATCAAAAGTTATTCACACATGTAACCTAAAATGGAAAATACACGAATTTTGAATCGGGTGCAATTTAAAAAACGAAAAAAATATAAAACTATAAACAAAATAATCTTAAAATTCACGAGAGTTTACTAATTACCCACAATTGACAAATTAATAAGAGAGCGACTGGTTTCAAACTGGGTGCAGCTCATCATCAGGCATAACTAAACAAATATACGGAGAAACTGTTGGGAATACCAGAAACTGTCGGGGATTCATGAGAGCACAGTGTGAACAGTGTTTGTCCAAGAGAGCTCGAGACACGGGCATCATCAAAATTCACAGTTTAGGGTTTGCCTAACGCAGTCTGCAGCACTCAACAATTTGCGCAGTGTATAGCAGTTTGCAGAGCTTGACGCGCACTTAACGCGTTAGGTGTACTTAAATTACAAATTTGGATGATGCCCGTATTTGTTAACGTTACAAGTATAGCAAAGACAACCTCTATTTACTCTGTGCAGCGTGAGAGAAAGGAAAAAAGAACAAATACCCCGTGCGTTGCACGAGGTGATGAGAGGGTCGGCTAATTTTTTCTTCAGAAATCGATTACAATTTACAATTATTAAAAGCTCTCGCATGTAAAAAATGGACACCCAACAATAAATTCATTAATTCTCAAATCTCAATCTCAGTAGTTGAATAATTATGAAAATAATAATTACTTGTACTTGAAAACATATTCTGTAATATCAAAAACTCAAATCTTATTTCTCTTCTATCCTTTGGTGCGATAAGACAAAATAATTTAATTCCCTTTTAACAAATAGAGCAAATGATAGTAGGCTAATTTTGCGATGCAATTCCCTAATTTGGCTCATAACTCAGACAGGCAAACCCAGATTACAAACTAGATTATACATTGCAACCGAATAATATGATTTTGATGATTAGGTATTCTCCTTCCCAACAATTATCATTTTAGTAATGAAATAAGGATAATAAGTAGCACAAATTGTACAAAATCACAAAATTGAAATCCTTAATACTGTCACAAACTTCATTTGTCTGCTCAAATCTATTGTTAAAGAAGGAAGACCGCCAAATACACATAAGAATTTAATCACCTCATCTCGGATTACATCGCTATTAGAAATTCATTTCACTCGCAGGAACTGCCCCTTGTCACCTCGATTGCTCAAGAAGTAAGCCCAATTATTATCACAAATCGGATCTTATTTCTCTATCTATGCTCTCATACGATCCAGAACGAAAAATAATGGTCAATTTTGCGACGCGAATTGAAATCCTCAATTGAGGACCTTTCTGTCAAAAGGGCGTCCGTTAAATGTATTTCTTATGGGACGGACGCCCTTTCGACAGTTATCTTATGTTGATCATAGTACTCTAATTTCATGAATATTGCTCCAACCGATTTAAAGAATTCATCTCTCATCACTTTTATTTTATTCCGTAAAAGCGACACCTAACAATTAATTAGCAATCACCTGATGTGACAACTAACTGTCGAGTATGAGTCCCGAAATCAATGATTTGAACTTTTTAATTACAAGTGGATCAATACGCAAAACGCAATGATAACATGCGAGACACAAGAAACACACACGTCTAACGGATAGCGAAGGAAAAAAAAAGAAATAAATGCGCCTCGTCCACACAATTAATAATGTATCAGTAAAAATACCCACAACTTACTGCGTTGTGGACTACCATGCCGTGACGTGAGCGTCTGAACTGACCCAAAGAAGAAAAAAGTGATTACAATACGGTCGGCCTCCGGCTAGCGCCTGCACGGCCCTAAAAAGGAGATCATGAATGGACGGGTTAATCAGATAATAACATGTAACGTGTAAACAGATTGGAAAATACATGCTCTGAGTCATTAAGAATATTGTTACAACTACGTTTAATAGAAAATAAGGTATAATATTCTTCAAGTCTGTTCATTTTTGCTCCTTTCTCATAATATTGGAGGGGGGGGGGCAACAACACCATTGAAAACGTGCTTTTTTTATTACAATGCCTAGCCATGGGCGAGGGAGAATCCGATGATGACTTTTTTGTAGAATTTTGGAGGCTATTGTAATCTCGGAGATGTTCTGTGAACCCGTTCTTTATAGTTCGTCCTGATTGGCCAATGATATTACGTGTATGAATAACTGTTGATAATACGAGTATAATTTCCTTATTCGATTATGGGTATTTTTTTACTCTGTTATCAATCGACGCGACGTCATTAACTTCATTACTTGCTTGATTGATAGGTGTTTGATATTTAATCTGAAGAGTGCGAGATACGCTCTTGATGAGTTTTGAATTGTGAGATGAAAAGTCGTGTATTACTCACGCGACTGCGTGAGTGTCTTATTCACAATTTCTCGCCCAATTTTATCGTTTTTTTTAAGCCAAGAAATTTTCTTTTTAGTGGTAGCTCTTCCTGGGGAAAATACCCCCCATTGCATCGTATTGACGCCACTGGATGAATTTACGTTCTTTGGAATTTCAATGAAACCAGCGAGCGCAACGCCAAAACTATGAATATTTTTTATGTGCATGTTACAAAATTATATCTGAGAGTAGTCAAGTGACAAAAAAACTATATTTTCTGGAACACTGCTTCGCTCTTTGAAAAATGTGATGGATGCGTCTTCTTGAGATTTTAACCTAGAATAAAATAGGTCAGAGAGAGCTTCCTTGATGACTAATTCCACCAATAAAGTTCTCTCCTCAAGCTGCAAGTTTGTTTTTGTAATTGAAAAATTGAAGTCTATATCAAACCTTTTTTATTTTTTCTTCCAGTTTGTGACTCAAGCCAACTCAATGTTGTTTATCGCAAATGTAAATGATCGATCACCAGTCAATCGCTAAATGCTACTTCAGCCACGACAACATGAAGTGGAGGGCGTGTTCCTTCAGGTGGAAATTGTTCTATCCAAGGTGAAGCGTGTATCACTCATTACAAAGCCACTGGAATCACTTGGATCGCAACTGCAATAGTGGCGGTATGAGTGCGGTCTGTAATCAGACGATCACGTCCGCTTACTTTTGGGCCTTGCTGACATCGCTAGTTATTTTCGCCACCTTTTGCTGCGCCTTGGGTACAAACGATGGGAGCTTGTCACTGTGCGTGGGTTTCGAATCAATCCGGCAATGTCGCTGCACCGAAACGACGCTTCCTAAAATCATTACTTGTACCAAAATCGGATTCACATTTGTGCCGAATGATATACCAGCGTCAGTCGTCATGCTGTAAGTACTTTCCTCACGATTTTAGAATTTAAAGGGTGTATTTAATTTAGGAAGATCGCAAGCTATTTCTTTGAGGAACGACACTTTATATTATTTTGAGTCACGTTGACATTGCGTTTGTCGGTCGCTTGATTAATTAAGAGTTTATTTTATTCGAGCGACTGATGACGAAGACGCCGATGTCGACGACGACGACGACGATAACATCAACAATGAATTTGTGTCAGACGAATAACGTTTTCTGATAGTGTGGCTCGACGGCGTCGAAAAGCACACGCGGCCACTTCGTCGTTTTACGCTTTTGCTGTATAGCTTTCCGCTAAAATTGAGCAAATTTGTTCGCAAATTCTACGTCATTATGAAATTGTATATACGGTCCAACGATTCACCAAGCATTTGTTCGCGCTATTTTTTCCTTTTTTTCGTACAAGTCTCTTTTTCTGAAACTTCGTCTTCTCCAGAGCTAACAGTGCGCTCATTTATTACATACGTCGGTTGGAGAGGACGCAAATACAATGAAACACGTTCGTTTTTAAAGAAATTATTTCTCTTTTCTATTTTGACGTGGTAATGGCCTCTCTCTTTCCTCTGTTTTGGACGTCGACGACGTTTTGTCGTAGGACTTGTTTCGGATGAATGATATTTCAATTTTTTCGTCGTTGTACTCGTTTTTCTTGGCTGTTGGATTTGAAAAAATCGACTTTGTTTTTGTTTCAATTATGTATTTATACATATTCTTTCTTTAAGGTCCTTCCGAGTTTCATGAATTGTTGATTTCAAAGATGATGACCATGTTTGTGTTTCGGTCTAGTAAATATTTTAATTATTTGGTCTATATTGCGACAGCGACATACTTACTTCATAATATGTATACTACCGGTAAAAAATGAATTCGAATCTACCGATGAGAATTTATACAGATGTATGCGTTCACTCTTAAAAAACCGGTCAAAAGCTTTCTTGGGTAATTGGTTTTCGAGTGAATATCCAGGAGTCGCAGAGTTTGGTTTCTCGTTTGGTTGATCTGAATTATCTGTCTGGCATCTATTTTGTAGGAACTTTTTAGGTTGGTATGCTGTGGAACCCGTGGGGAAGACTCAAATATTTTGTTCTCTATTAGAAAACGAATGTGAACCTGGACGGTCGGTGTGATTGACAAAGGGATTGAAGAGAGTTCATCAAAATAATATAATATTTTAGGTTAGGAGTATGGAGAGCGAATTAGGTGAGGTGAATATGAAAATGGAATTCTAACAGAAACATGTATTTTATGGGAGTCTATTTATAAAAATGTTCGTTGTTCACCGTTCTTTCAAAAAGGGGCGGCCTCCCGGGACAAAGTTTCTCGGAGAAATGTACAGGAATTCTTTGAACAGCTTTGAGGACCTTCGAGATTTATGTTTGACAAGAGGGCAGGACTTGGAATAATTTTGACCATCAAGCTGGTTGAGACGCAAAAAATGTTGACTTTTGATCTGTGTGTGAGGGAAAAGGGAAAGTACATGTTAACGACCTTCATGAGGAGGGAGAACTCCGAAAAACTTCGATCATTGAGCTATATGTCTCCGTACAAGAAAAGCCAAATAATTCGGAGACCCCATCGAAGTGAGCGGCGAGTTTTCGGGACAAGTATCTGGGATATCTGGGAGGGGAGAAATGATTTAACGAGGATCGAAGAGTTGAGTCTGGCCTGCTTAAGAAGATGAGGTTCAAGAGAAAGTAAGAAGGGCTTGGAGAGGGTATGGGGTGTTGATTAAAAGGTGAGGAGATTGGGAATTAACACTTGAGGTTGAAAAGTGGTATCGGTCAAGTTCAGTGGTAGAACGGTAGCAAAGTGGACCAGAAGCCACTTCGAGTACTGCAAATAGAATTAATTGTATAATTGACTTGACAGTTGTATATTAGGGTATCATTGTCCAGTTGTGCGCATGTATTCTACTTTGGTTCATTTAAAAAAACTATCAATGCGAGGCTGGTATGGCCTAGAAAGATTTGACGTTGAGAAGATTTGGAAATTGATACAAAACCTGGGATGAAGAGAAAACAAAAAGTTGGGAGAATGACTAGAGGTGTGTCACTTCTATGAATATTAACACATTAACAATTAATTGGCTTCTGTTTCTACAAATATAATTTCGCCCATCTCAGACCATTATTATCAAGACTACAGTCCGTGAGTAATTAGATAACGGTTTTTAGAAATGAGGGTATCTTCGCGTTGGCCTGGTAGTGGAGATTCTGCACGATGCATGTATTATAGCGATGAGTTGACTGCAATTGAGGTGCTCGAATGAAGATGCAACGCATTGTTCGATTTTAGATTTTCACAGTGATATTTGTTTTTCCGCGTCACGTTCTAGCCAGTCTACGAACCCGCGTTGTTTGTACAGATTGCATAGGTGTACGCCGTTCGCCAAACACCAACTAATAGCTCCCAGACTGTATTGTGTTCATATGAGTAGCTGTCCAGGACGCATGAAAACATTTTGTCATTCTTCGAATATTATCATTTTTGTTCCGTACAGACAGGGTCGGATTTAACTTTTTTGCGCCCCTAGGCAGGAAAAAAATTAACTCCCCTCTAGATTTTTCCACATTGCTTTTTATTGAACACATTAGTTTTTAAATAATAAAAAATTGACACAGGTTTGGACAAAAATTGAACTACCTGCCGGTAAATTGTTTTTTTCTTGATTTTGTTTCGGCGAAAGTCTTAACAACATCCCCAAAATCGTTATTTCGTGTATTCTGTATCTATGGCCAAAACTATTTGACCAATTAGTCGATATTGACTCCTACTTGGTGCCAGGTAGTTCTTAATACGTTTTAAACAGGAGAACGACCGCTCGGCGCTACAATTTGTAACTGCGGTACAATTCACCTTTATGTGACTCATCTGGTATAACTTTTCTCCTCCTTTTCCTACAAACTTTTCCTTCAACACTGCCAGGCCTAAAGACTGCACTGCACAGAACGCCGCAAACGTGCATACTCTTTATATGAATGAATTATATGCATATCTTATCTCTATGTCATAAAACTCTCTATTCTCCCTCTCCCATTGTTAAAACGTACGATATGGTCATCAATATTGTGGCTTCCTATTACTATTAACATGCTCTCACCTTGCTGGATTTTTCACTAGCTCTTGATCGTCGGGAAATGAAACTGATAACTTAACACGATTTATACTTCATACTTCAACCTAGTGATATTTAGAATATAAATATTGAGTAGGTAGTAGTTTTTTCCCTTGATGAATAAATCAATTTTTGAAAAAGCGCTCAAAATTCAGCGCGCCCCAAAATCCAGCGCCCCAGGCACGTGCCTACGTTGTCTATGCCTAAATCTGGGCCTGGTACCGAGGAAGTGAAAAAAACTACTGTATGTTGGAGGCCCACAATGAAATTCTGTCACAGCTTTGTCCATTGATTTTTCAAGTTGAATGTATGTTGAATTTGATATAATATATATGGGCTTGTTAGAGCATTGGAAAATCCGTACGTTATCAACTCATCATTTCACGGATGCGATCGAAATACAGTAAAAAGATTGAAGTCACACTCGTATTAAACAGGAAGAAAACAATTTCCACTGCTAAATGGTAGTTTACTAGAAACACGATGTGATCAAATGAAGTGAAAACAAAAAAAAAAGCAAAAAATACTCACGCAGACGTTTCAGCACCACCGACTTTTTCAATATGACCCAATAAACCAGATCGACCAAATATTTCTGTCAGCTTTGAGTAAAGGTCGACCAAAAAAGCGATCGCTCTGATGAGTGACCAATAATAGACCAACTTTTTCACTCGATTTACTTCCGCTCTTCTCGACCATATTTAGACCAAGACAAATTTTGTCTGAAAAACTTGGTCGATTCGTAGGTCATGTAGGTACGATAAAATGATGTATCCTCAGCCATTGGTCATATTTCCTCAGCAATTGACTACATTTCGACCATTTTTGACCCAAAAAACGGTTGACTTCTTGGGGAACTTGATGACATAAAATGGTCACTTGTAGTCAATACTCAGTCAGTGTCTACAGACCTTTATAATAAGACCATTTCTGACAGAAAAGATCGGTCGATTTCCGGGCAATGTAGATAATATAAAATAGTCTGTCGTAGTCTATATTCAAGCGATATTTATTCTATTTATTTTATTTTAAGCGGTTTATTTTTTTGGGTGGTGCCGACAACAGCCTGGGGCCAATTACCACCAACACCACTTTTACAACCCATGCGACCAAAAAAAAAAACAGGAGTGGGCGTACATACACATGCATCCGATAAAGTCAGCCTCACTTTCCATACTATTAAAATAATTAATAAATAATTGTTACCTGTATAAGGTAGAACATACATATCTCATGAGTAGCGTGTAAACAATGTTTATGAAAGGCTGCGTATTGAATAAAATATAGGTGTTTTAAACAGGACTGTTTGTACCCGGGTAGTCCGTCGATTAATCCACTGCGGAGTATTCGCGGGCCGAACTTACCGATTTATTCATTCTATTACTGGTGATATCATCCGTGTAGCGTATTTTCCTTTTTGTACAGTGATCGTAGACCATAATCTTCTCGTCCGATGTCTCTCTCTCCCGTAAACAGTTTCGGCACGCTGAAGCAATTCAACACTCCTTCTCGTCAGATCCTCCCGGATGACGATGAGTTTCCTCTTTTGCGTGAAGACCCGTCGACGCGTGTTATATGAAACAAATTCCACAATAATGGACGAGGAGCGTTATTCTTTACCGTTCCGTTGGATTGGTGTTTCTCCGTAGATATTCTATGTGAGCGACATATTTCCACTCCCAGCTGTTTACAAAAGATATCCCGCAGAACTTTATCTGTGTCTTCAATTACGCCTTGGGTAGGCTGAGGTACACCAAATACACGCAAATTATTCCGTCGAGAATATTGCTGAATTTCGTTCAAGTCATCCTCCCGGCCCCGTAATTCACTGATCTGTTGAGACACAAATTGTTGGACATCCGTAAGATGCTGAGTAAGGACGTCTGAGACTGCTTTGGTTACAGCTTCGACCAATCGTGTTTGTATAGAGTCGAAAAACTTCTCGAAGTCCAATACATTTTTGACAGTGGATGTAATAGAACCCGTCTCGACTCGAGAGTCTTGCTTCTATTGAACTTCAACGAAATAGAACCCTTATTAGCATTACGAGTTTTCGCATTTGTATTGATCGGCGTTGAAAGAGCATTTATGGACAGCTTTAGCGCTGTTGTTTGTAGTGCGACCTGTGATATTGTTCACATTTTTACCCGTCATTGCAAGTTAGATCATGCACTTACTAAATTTCTATTTGTGTGCACGCAGGATGAACGCAGAAACGCAATATAAATAGATATTAACAGCTAGACCACTACAAATAGACCACTTTTGACCAAAAAGATCGGTGGACTCCCTTCACCACGCCTCATACAAAACTGCCGCGTATATTGCCATGGCTCATAGGGTAGCTAGCCTCCCACTCTCCTCTCGTAACCTCCAGAAAGGAATTAATACAATCACGCATATTGCGCTTTCTAATAATATTAATATTAATGTTCAGAAAATTGTGCGCAGAAGGAGGAAGGCTATCGCTTTACGGAGGACCACCTCCCTGCCTCCTCTTGGTAACACTGTGGAGAAAACGCGTTGGGTTCGTGTCCCTTATCTGGGTCACCTGTCCCATAAGATTCAAAGACTTCTGAAGAATCTTGGGTACAAGACGGCTTTTTACAGTCCTTATACTCTGCGGTATCTTTCTAACCCTAAGGACCCCACCCTCTCCCAGCAGAAAACGCGGATTTATAAGATCAATTGCGGTGATTGTAATGCTGTGTACATTGGCCAGACGGGTAGGGCTCTTGCGGATCGTATTGGGGAGCACGAATCCGCCATTCGTGACCACAAACTTGAAAAATCTGCCTTTGTCCGGCATATTCTCGACACAGGCTATTCCCCCTCGAAAATGATGGTCTCTCTCCTCCACTCCTCGCCGAAAGACAGGATTCTTAATAGATTAGAGGAGATTGAGATTATTAAGTATGAAAATAATACAGCCTGCGAATTACTAAATGACACGGAGCATGTTTTGTTTGGCAGCTTCGTGACGTACATTTTTGGGTTAGTACCGGAATGGTCTTTTCCTTCTCATTATTCCTTTTCTCTTCTCTGTTTAGTTGCGATCTGATGAGGGTGTGTTTCACTCCGAAACCGGTAGTCGCTTCTATAATAATATTTTACGTGCCTGTATTCGTTTTCGTATCTATCTTCCTTTTTCGCTAAATTTGGCTCGTAAAATTTCTTTAATTTCACTTTCACTGCACAATTTCTTGATGCGGGGACGAATTTTTGATAAGGATACGCGCATTTCATTTTCGACAGATTCATCCGAAAGGCGCTCTCGCGTCCTGCATTTTATGTTCGTTAACCCTGAAAACCCCTGCTCACACAAATACTTGGTCGAAAATGGTATTAGAACAGAGATTGCTTTCTCTCTTGTTGCAGGATATTCTTTGAAAGCGTAAATCCAAAATGTAGACAGGGTCTGTTCTTTCCATTGCAGCTGTAACATTCGGTTATTTTTTAGCGAGCATAGGTCTATAGGTCTTCTTCTTCAGCAAGCTTCAAATTGCATAAGTCGGTGATGGAAACTGAGTCATAAGACTTAATGTCCAGATTAGGAAAATTATTTCTCAATTTGGTTTTCAAGCAGAACCAGGGAATCATATATCAATGAAGTAATATGGGCGTCAACATTGCATGCGCAGTTCTTGGAAACATTGATAAATCCACTTGAGTAGTTTTTTTTCTCCATAGTTGTACTTTATCTGTGAACGCGTTCATTTTGTCCGAGGAAGTTAACAAATGTTCATTACGACCTTGCATCATGCTTGTATTCAGTCTATTAATATGTTCAAACAAATCCGCTAAAAATGCCACATTCGTCCACCACGTTTCATCCCCGATAAAATCAAATGTAGTTTCCTCCATCGTCGAAAATACGAGTATTTCCTCCCTTAATTTGTAAATACGCCACAGAACTCGTCTCCTCGACAACCACCTTATGGCACTGAAATAGAGCATGGTTTGATAATGAGTTTTCATACCTTTAGGGATGTCTGCCCAGAAATTGACTGGAAATTTTGGTCAAAATTGAAGGACTACGCGGCTCGACCGATAATACTGACTTTAAACCAAAAAGAAGAGTGAGAATATTAATGGACGTCGAGGAAAAATCGACTGAAAATGAACCAAGTTATCTTCCACAATATCTGCCCAGAAATCGACAGTCAAAATTGAGTTATAAATACAGTATTAATTTTAGACTAAAGACCGAGGAAAAATTTCAGTCTGTATTGACAGAATAATGACCAAAAAATGACCAAAATGTATATCCCGTATGATGATCAAAAATCAACCCAAAATTATTATCTAAATTTAGTAGGAATAATATCTGACCAACAATCAACGGAAATGAATAGGTATTCAAAATTTGGTCGATTTGTTTCAGAAATTTACAAAAAATCTATCATTTGCTGATGGTACCACAGTCGCTCAATTTTCATTTTCGTTACGTTTTATTTTCACTTTTATACATTTAACACTACATTTTAATGATTTTAACGACCATCCTTCATCCATAAGGTATAATCTAATGCGTTCCGTTGTTGTTCATTGCATTTTTGTTGAAAAAAATCACGTCTGCATTGTATGGGTGATTACAAGTCTCTACTACCGGTAGAAACTGGTAGTTATAATTATAAAATCATCAAGAGACCTCATCTCAATATCAAAAAACGTGTGTTTGAATAAAAAAGAACAAAAGTACATATTGAATAGATATGCCAGTGGTACCACACTGGTGATACAAAATTCTTAAACTAATATTCTTCCTCAGTTTTATGAACTGAAAGAATTATAAATAGGTACATAATTTCCAAGTATAAAAGAAAACTATGAAACAAGAAAAGTTAAAGCTTAGGTGTTCTCCCCTAGTTTTATTTTACGAGGAAAACAATTAATTCTTTAAGGAAAGAAAACTGATAATAATAATTAATAACTCTTGAAAAAAAAAATTCAAGAAGATACAAAGTTGCAACAATTTGACTCAAGTGATAAGAAAAAAAAAAAAATGTTATGAGCTCAAGAAAACTTGAAAATTTACACAATAAAAAAGACTTTTGCCGAAAATTATCGCATTGGCATTTAAGACTAAAGAAATGGAACACAACAATTATATTTGGACAGATTTGTATGAAATAATTTTGCCCAATCTAGTTTTTTTTCATTACCCAAAGATTGAGTACTGTTTGAACGATTGATAGATGCATTTGACTCTGGATTCCTAATGGAAGTTTCACGGGAATTATCTTTCTGTGGGCACTTGTGGCTTTTATGACCAATTTCGTTACATTCAAAACAATGTGGTCCAGATTTTGATTGATCATTAGCTTTCTTTTCACGATTCTGATTCTTATTTTTGGTAATTTCCTATTTGCTGAATAGTTTGGCGAGTTCGTACTTATCTGTGACTCTCTGGGTGAAAATATGTACTAAATGTTTGACAAGCAGGCAGTTCATTCTTCATGGAATTTGACGTTTTGAGATAATCAGGTTCAAGTGCTTAACGAGGTCAAACATCTTATCTCTCTCAACTAGATTATTTCCTGCTTGAGTAGCTTCGTCAATCCTACGTTTGAATAGGTTGAGGAACTTTTGAAAATCACTTTTCTTATTGTAACAAAGTTTCTAGAGCTCTGCTAACGCAGCTACAGCACCTACATCATTGACAACTAAATAACGTTCATCCATAATCCTCATGATCTCACATGACAAAGGTGCATCTCGAATATGTTGTAAATCTTTGTTTCAAACTCGTTTAAAAATTATATTCTTAGTCTTATCTTGAAGTTCAATGTACGCATTATAAGCTACAAGTCAAACAGATGGCGAAGTGTTCACATACTGTTCTTCAAGTGTATTTAGAACTGTAACCAGTTACGCGTCTTCCGCCGCAATTGCCGCCAATACTCTGGCTTTCCAATCAAGATAATTTACTACATTTTCCAAAATTGCATCAGAATTCTTAATTGCAGACCAGGACTCTCCAGCAAACGAGTTATTTGAACCAGAAGCCATATCCGCGCATGTGATTTGATCAGTACCAGTGCCAGCCAAAGAATTATTGCAAATCAAGATGATTTGGACGTAAATCAGAACTTTGTAACTTCTTGTTGTACAAGATGTGTCAAAGAACGATACAACACTTAAGAAAGGGATCCGAGGACCATTATGTAGATCATGAAGAGACTATATCTCAATATCAAAAAACATGTATTCGAATAAAAAAGAACAAAAGTACATATCAAATAGATATGCCAGTGGTACCACACTAGTGATACAAAATTCTTAATCTAACAGTAGTCAGACTACCTATCAAATAGTTTTTCTAGTACCACAGACCACCGGTAGTACCAATACCTAGTTTTTGAGAGAAACCACCAGTAGTACCGGTAGTACTACCGGTTGTGCCCAGTGCTAAGAATTTGTTGGCTTTTTGTGTAAAAATTCTCAGTCTAATATTTTCTCCACTAGAGTCGTTTCAGTAAACCTTTCGCAAAATATTTAATCCAGGATGCAATATCAGTTTTAATTATACAGTTATTTACTATTATCAAACCCATCTGCTATATTGAATCCTTGTCGGCAAATGTGATTTTATTCAATATATAGACAAATGAGACCAATATCTATATAGATTTTAGACGATCGGATTTGATAATTATTGAAAATCAGGCACTTCGTATGTATATAAAGTGTAACTTGGAAATGATATTAAAAAGTAGAGGAGAATGTCAATATAGACAAAACTAATTTGCCATCCCATAATTTTTGATACGTGTAGTTAAAATCCGGTATTACTCTGGATGTTGGGATGAAATTATATAGAGATCAAATTTCTATAGGGGATGCTTACTATTATAAAAGATAATCGGCTGATTATTCAATCCGTCGCTCACGCGCAACCTGTACTTAACGTACCGAATAAATGTTGATTTTTTTCAATAATATACGGTTTTTACAGCCAATACATGATGCATTACCTTTCAGGCGAAAGAACTCAAATTGAACAAGCCCCGGCGGCTTCATACGCATATTTTGAGTTCTACTCAAGAACCACTCGTCCAATTGATCATTTTGAATACAATTCGACGTAATATAATGATAGGAAAATAATAAGATTGATGCTTTCCGAGAAACAACATTAAGAAATTTTGAGAAAATTGAGAGTTATTTAACTACTCATCCAATCTGAGTGAAAAATGTAAATCCCCAACTTCAGATAATCGACTACAACTTGGCCAAATTTTATGAAAATCGGACACCAGTTTTTGAGGAGTTGCGTGAACAAAAAAAAAAAAATCCGTATGAAGAAACCTGAAATTTTCTCATTAGGCTAGAAGTGATCTAGGACCTCCAAAACGTCGAGAAAGTTCATTGCCTCCTTCCCCTGTGAACCTTGCGTCGGGTATAATATATCACTTTTTACAAATAAAAAGTCGGTAAAAGGTAGTCGCAATGTCTGTGGTTTAATTAACCGCACACGAGAATTTCTTGTGAGAATCACGCCCACCCTTATCATCGTGATACTATACGTCTGTAAAGAAGGAGAAAAAAACGCAGTCCAGTGCCCTGCATGTACATGACCTATCCCACTTTATTTTAACGTTATGTACTGGTACAATTTTGTGAACGAAACTAGGAAACGCTGATTAAGACGTGACACGAACGAGCTGTACCTATCTTCTATTTCGCATTACTCTCCAGCATAATTTTGTGAATGGAAACGGCGTGGTCGTGTGTTGACGTTGTGCGCGAATTAAATTACAAGATAGCTAGGAATTATGGTCATGAGTGTGTTTGAAAGGTCTGAGTGAAATCAAGATGAGTGTAGTGATGGCGTCGGAGTTATCGATAGCCTCATCTTTTCTCGACCTTTGTGTCTTCTACTGGCACCTTTTTTTACTCCGCTCTCCTATACTTGATGTTGTTGCAGGAATATTCGCCATAAATACATAAACGAGTACTTCGTTCTATTTCTGTATAAAAAGTTCATCGTTTGCGCCATGATTTACTACGAATACGACATTAAAAAGTTTGCACATCACATTTTAATCCCGTGTACGGAAGGTCGTAAAAATTTTCGCGTGATGATAATTCATATTTATAGTCTGCTCATGTTAACGTTTACTGTACCAGTATACTTTTACGCGGGCGCATCTTAACGAAATTTTCGTTCGAGAACGCGTCGTGCATAGAGAGAATTTAATTTCTTAAATTAAATCAAAGTCATCGGTTCTTTTCCTTCCTCCAGCGGTGGACTGCTGATTTGATGGCTTTCCGATGCTTAAACTCGCGTTCATTGCGGTCTAGTCAATCCGGTAACGATAGACAGAAATTTTTAAAAATTTTCTCTCGTTTCTCGTACAACATTAATGCAAGGCGAAGCAAAAACCATTTGTATCATCGAGATAGAGGTAATGGATACGGAACATGTTCCGAATGTAGATCAAAGTAGTCACCTCATTTTAGAAAATATGCCATTATGTTATTATTGAGATCCTCTTGAAAATAGACAATCTTTTAAAGCAGTAGTATTGAATCGATTACGTCCCCCATGCATTAGTTAGGTAAGCACCTGAACCATCATCTTTAATTCAGATCCCGACGCTGGAGGATTCGCTAGTTTGCCTCCTCTAGCTAGAAGCTTCCTTCTGGACGAGCCCACACTTTTCTATCCTGGAGATGTACTTCCGTTACGAAAAAACGTAATTATTCCTCTTCTTCGTTCATAGCTCAATACACTCGCGTTTCCAACAGTCGCCTATCCGAAATAGCAGTCGGTAATCGAAACTATTTCAAACTACGAGGAGATTCGAAAGCATTCAACTACAAATGACAGGTGTGTAATTTGTTCCTTCGAAAGCGTACAAGTGTCTTCGCGGAATTGATGACTTTAGAAACAATATTTGTGTATTATTTTCGAGTCCGGTATCATCCTTATTGAACTTAATGAACCAGGCACAAAGTAGTCTCGAGTTCGGTGTTGCGAATAATAACAGAGTACGATTTTGTGCTACGTACAAAATACGATCGTACCGATTGCCAAATTAATTTGACCGAACGCGAGAATAGGGAGCACTCACCTCCAACGGTAATAAATCATTGCAAATACGTCGTTACGTACTATAAGGACAGAGACTACCATAATGATTACAAGAGTATTGCCCTTTGTAGACGAGTGTTGTTGTGCACCAGCCGTAGTGTACCTATTCACTGTATGAGCGCTCCGTCAGGTGTTTTTTGTCAACGAGAAAAGGTCGTAAGTTACGCTTCGCCAATTTTTTCGCGCATTTAAGAAGGTTCTTCATTATCTCCGTTTCTATAATATCGCGCAAACAACGGTAAACTGTTTGATGAGATGAGTTTCAGCGCTGAAAAATCAATTTAAACCTAGACTGTATCGAAAATTTTTAATAATATCGAAAAAATTTACTGTAAAACTATAAAGAAGAGAACAGACTGATGAGTGGAGAATTGTAGAGTACTGCTTTTCATCGTTGCGTTGTCGTAATACAAAGATTTTAGTAAGCTTGTTACAACCAAAGATGCTGAATTTCTCTTTGAATATCATCTACTTCGAATTTACGTTCCCCGTCCAGCAACCTTACGTAACCTTTTTTTTCTCCCTCTTATTTTCTGGAGTTTTTCAATCGAAATTATTTTGTAGAACAAGTTTATTTCAGGTAAATGAGTATTTTTATAATGGACGAAATACTCCACAATACTCGAAAGAGTAAACTGAACGAAAGCTACAAAAGCCGCGGAAAATTATATGAGTCGCGAGTATTTTCGATTAAACAACCACTTTGCAGAAAACTTCCCCAGATGAGGAAGTCTGATCCTATCACGGCTTGAATTGCGGGGGAGGGAGGCAGTGGAATCGAAGCATTGCTGCGTCATCTTTCTGCGACCATAAGATCGATGTCCAAGTTGACCTCATTCACTAGGTCTTTTTGAAAAACCGACTGACTCAACGGAATGTGGGTCAGTAGATGAATAAAGTTGTTGAACGCAGCTATCTTATGGGCGACAGGGCAGAATGATGAGCCCTGGAGGACGATATTGGTCGAAGTATCTTTCCTGTTTGTAGAAAACTCATGGACCCCATCTCTTCTGGAGACAGTTGGGTCCAAGAAGGTAATGAAAGAGCCTCCATTTTCTAAGGTAAATTTAATGGAGGATTTTGCACATTCAAGTACTTGAGAAACTCACTAAGGAGATCTTGGAGATCGGTCCACGCACATAGGACGTCATCTACGTACCTGTGCCAGCAAGGAACATGATTCAAGAATACTTGGCCCGAGGAAAACAAGTCGCCTTCAAACATAGGTATGAATAACTCTGAAACGAGGGAACCCAATGACGATCTAATGGGAGTGTCAACCTCCTCAAGGAACTTGAAAAATTTCCCATTGAATTTACAGAAATCGGGGGACCAGCATACATTAAGTAGATAAAAAAATTCCCGTAGCTCCTCGTGGAGAGTATTAGATTGAAAAGTAGAAAAAAATTGACGGCTTCCTTGACGAAGTTCAACGAGGAACGCAGGGAACGTGTTTTATGAGTCATATGAGATTTGGTATTGAGAAATCAAGGAAGCCTAGACCTAGATAAGAAGGCCTAGACCTACTATCAGCCTACTATAATATAGTTTGAGAGTCTACATTTTTCTCGACTCTCGAGCTATATGTATGAATTGAGTCCCGCAAAAAAAAATTGATGTATGAATTGAGTCCGATAAATTGATGTATGAATGTTTTAAAGTACATTTAAAAAAAAATTTCTTTTTGTTAAAAAATAAAATTGAAACCACTTTTACATTATAGGACAAGTACCTCAATCAAAAAATTTGATTTTCGTAGGTAAAAATTTTCGCGACACAGTTTTCACAAATTCATAACGCGTCATTTTCTCCTCCTGTAATTTGATGAAGTGATCTTCCAAGAACATATGAACTTCTCTGGGCGGCGGGTTCTCATTCTGATGTATGAAAAATCCTGTATCTTTAGAAAGGCTTCAAAATCTTTAATGATGAAGTCTTCATTTTTATGAGCCTCTAAGAAGACCAAGCTGAAAACAGCTCTGAGGAAAGAACCTTTTGCCGGTTTACTTCGGTAGACCTGTTGTATTTTTATGTGCCAGGCCTGTCCTAAATGAGACCGGCAACCATGGACATCTGTTGTGGGCCAAACCTCTTGAACGGCTCCCTGAATGGCTTTCTCAAAATCAGTAAGCGTTGTCTTAGGCTCATAATTGTGCGGTAGATGTGCTTTAAAGATGGAAGTTGAATCGTATGAATCACATTGCATCCGTCGGCCCCAATTTTTTGCCACATGACTGAATTCGTACGTCTTCTTTTTTTCCTCGGGCCTCAATCCGTTGTTTTTTGCATCGGACTCAATTCATGGGACTCGATTCGTTATCGTCCATATGATAGAAGTGGGACTTGTTGAAATATATAGCTCGAGAGTCCAAATTCTTCTAAGCCCTCTCCTATCATATATGGCTCGATAGTCGAAATTTTTCGAAGTTCCTCTCCTATCATATATAGCTCCAAAGTCGAAATTTTTTCTATGTTTGTCTCCTATCATATATGGCTCGAGAATCGAAATTTTTCCAAGTTTTTTGTTGGACGGCGAACGGCAAATTTTTCAAAAAGCCCCCCATGAAACAGGTTTCCTGTTAAAAAAGAGTTTTTTTTTCCTAGATTACTTGCAGAATAGGGCAATGTCTATGATAGCCAATCGAACTTGAACTCATAATTCGAATAATAGAAGGAAAATTCGATTAGCTGACCCATTAGTAAGTAGAATACACTTCGTCATGAATATTGACTGAATACTTTTTACTGCGATCGCGACACCGACCTTAGATTTTACACTGCGACAGAAAATTCGCTGCAACGAACACAAATTAATGCAATGAAAAGTTTTACAACCGCCACAACTCGGATCCTTGTGAGCGCCGAAGAAGAGCCATGCTGGCGACAACAATCACAGTTTTATACTTGCGAGGATAAGCTTTTTCTGTACAATATACTCGTATCTTTGTGCGCAGAGTATAAGGAGAACTGCATGAATAATTTTAATGATATTTTTGTAAAAAGGTTCGACGTGTGCTTGATTTATTAATAATAAAAAGAAAAGAGAATTATTTAAGACAAAAATTGAATTACGCCCGTATTTCAGTTCTATGTTAGGACAAGTAGAAGTTCTGCAGCTTAATTATCTTTCTTCTCCATTTTTTGTTCGGCAATAAAAAAATACTAAAATTGAAGGTCTACAAAGCGAGAGTATTGGAAGCAATTTAGAGTTCTTTTCTCTTCTTCTCAGCCAATTTTTTACGTACAATAATAAGCACTTTAACAAAGTAATTAAATTCTTCTCAATCAATTTTCTAAAAGTAAGCGCGGTAGACGAGAAAAGAGATCTAATAAAAATGTGAAAACATAATGACGCTACTCCTCAGCGCAATAATAGCGATGAAGAATTTTTCTCGTAAACTACCATTCCCACGTTGATAACGAGTCGAAAAGAGAGAAAAATTCTACCAGGAAATTTTTTCAGTATTTGGAACCAGAATACGCACAAAGAACATTATCAAAGCGAATTTGAAACGAAAAAATTGACCCAATTTTGAATACGAGTCATTTGCCCGAGTCCGAACATAAACAAAGAATAAGAAATCGTGAAAATTGAAAATAAGGGATATTCGAACGCGCGTTGGCGCGGGCGTGACGGACGTTTCTGAATGAAACTCGACGACCACTTGATAAAATTCTCCTGTCGTAGTATTTTTCGTTCGTTCGTTTTTCGTTTGCTTTTTTTTCTGTCACGAAGATTCATACCAGTCTCGTTTCCTTCTCTGTAACAACGCGTTTGTCTCCACACTACATAATTATCTCTATGGACCTGGAGCAGGAGTGAGTTTTAATGATTGTTATTATTCTCTCTCTACGTGACCTGGTTTTTATCGTTATCATTTTCGAAGAATTTTCTTCTTCCAGTATTTATGCCTTGGGACACGCGCGAAGGCGTAAGTATAGGACAACCAGGTGATGATTACCCGCAAAAACATTCGGAAAAGAGATTTCACTCTCGAAGTTTAAAAACGGTTGTCAATGTTAATGGTAAGCAAAGATTTCGATCTTCTGTTTCCAATCTTGATAGTAAAGGCTCTTTTTTGTGCTATCCCCATCAAAATCACCTTATATTCGCTCATTGGAACGCTCCTCAAATTATCTATATCATCAGATCAATAATTATGATTTGGTAAATTCAGTAGGAAAGCAGCTTTCCTTGAGAAGGGGAGATCGGGTGACTCTGTGGAAAAAATACAAAAATTCATCAGAATTCTCCAGGTTGAAAAAGTGAATTTTCTCGATTTTTTAGTACTTCCAAACCGTTCCAGCGACTAGAGAATTGTTTGAATATTTTTTTGAACTTGGCGGACCTGTTTACATGAGAATTGACCTAATCAATAAACGAATTTTTTATATCTGATGAGAATTTGCCTGTAATTTGTATGAGCTGTTTCAGAATCAGTTTTGACCCAGCATATAATTTTATATCGTCCATATATATGAGGTGACTGAGCGTGTGACTTTCCTCACTGACCCTGATTTTAAATCCGTATTCCCTTCCATTCAACATTCCAGACAGAGGATTCAGAGCGATGCAAAACCACAGCGGGCTAAGCGATTCAGCTCAAAAAATGAGCCGCTGTGTCCTAATTTTGTCACTTTTTATAATCATTATTATTACATATTGAAAACTTACGAACTAAGCCCGTAAACAGACAGAGGCCTCGCTCAGCCTTATCTATTGAAGCCGGTTATAACTTGTTTTTTTAAAGTTGGACTATGTCGTCATTCCACGTAGCTATAAAATCTCTTCAATTCTTTGATTTATTTTTGATCGTATGTATTTTTATTTTGTCTTTTCTTTTCATACCTAATACAGATCTTTCCATTGAATTCTCGGTGATTCCTTTTTTCTTCTTGTCTTTTTTTGTAGTTGCCCGTGTCAGTGAGCCATAAGTGAGTGTGGGGAGAACACAACTGTTTATAAAAAAAGGGCCCTTTAGAATATGCTTCAGAAGCCAATACTTTTTTCATTCTAGTGTGATCCTTCTATTTACTTCTCTTATTCTGTTCGCTAGATGTATCTCTGAGATTAATTTTGTTTTTATTCTGTTCATCTTATACAAATAATTTCTTTTTCGTCAGTCAATAAATTCCACAGTCGCTGGAGCAATCTGGAAAAAGTAAAAAATCGAGGAAATCCACTTTTTCAACCTGAAAATCTGTGATTTTTGGTATTTTGTTCATCGACTACGTCAATTCTTATATAAACACGTCCGCAGAGTTTGAAGAAAATAATCCAAAAATTCTCCACTTGCTGGAACGTTTTAGAAATACTAAAAAATCGAGAAAACCTATTTTTTCAACCTGCGGAGAATCCTGAATTTTGGTAGTTCGTTTTTCGAATAGGTCAATTTTTATGTAAACACATGCGCTGAATTCGCAAAAAATATTAAATCAACTATCCAGTGGCTGGAACGTTTTGGAAATAGTAAAAAATAGAGGAGCGCGAGGCCGAAGATAACGCGCCCCGTTTACAAACCTCACCTTGCATCCCTTCAAAAATTCTGAAAAAAATATATGTTTCAGATGACGCTCCAATACTTGATATGTATTTTTTCCAGCTTGGGCCTCTGTAAAAATATATTTTAAAAAATTTGTCTAACTCAAAAATATGCATTCATATGGATTTTTTTAGCGAGGAACCCGCTATCCTTTTTGTTTGAGGTACTTTCAGGAAATTTTCGTCCGCGAGCGCGGGCGCGAGTGAGGCTGATGACGTCACGGATAGGGGGAGACTTGGTAAAATTTTGACCCACGAGCTATGTACGTATTATAGGAGGAGGACTCGAATTTTGACTCTCGAGCTATATAATAATAGAAAAGGGATTTGAAAAAATTTCATCCTCCAAGCTACATACGATAGGAGTCGAAATTTTTCTTAGTTTTTTGTTGGACGGCGCACGCTATGTTTCTCAGAAAACCCCCCATAAAACAGGTTCCCTATTAAAATGTTGACTCTCGAGCTAAATATGGTAGGAGGGGGGGCTTGGAAAAATTTCGACTCTCGAGCTAGGGAGTTGGAAAAATTTTCAATGTTGAGCTGTATATGACAAAAGAGGGACTTAGAAAAACGACGACTTCTTTGAAATTGCAGCGCGTTCAAGTTGTCAAGTCATCATTTTCGGGACTTACAAAAACTTCAGGCTCTAAGCTTTATCTGATACGAGAGGGACTTGGAAAATTTTTCGGGATAGCGGGTTCCCTGCTGCCATTGCAGGACTGCAATGGCATCTGATTTTTTCTTTTTTTTTCGTTCGAAAAAATTATCATGAATGGTCCTTAAGATAATTCATTTTCCTTCCAATGTATATGTTACAGTTAAAACCCGAAATCAGTAAATTCTAAAATTCACTAGTCAAAACTAGTTGCCACGAATGACTTTAGTCAGAATTAGTTTTGACTAGTTAACTCCAGAATTTACTGGGACCCTCAACGTTGGAGCTGGTTTTAACTCAAATAATTTCAGGTAAAACTAGTTTTTACTGGTGAAAACTAGAATTGACTAGTAAAAAGTGAAATAGAGAAGAAATTATAATTGTCAGGGAAAACTAGTTTTAACAAGTGAAAACAAGGAGGGTGAATCCAATTAGTAAAATGAATTTCTTCCCTCGTACAAATGTAATTGCATTTTTATCAAGCATATTTGTTTTTAGAGGCCTCCGGAACGAATACAGAAAATGACCCTCCGACTCCGGTTGCCTCCAGTGGACGTTTGGAGGCGCCTCCTGACTTCCAAAGTATGTCTCAGGAAGTATCTTCACATGCCTCTAGCGCAATTACTGAGGCAGTGTCGAAGACGCCTCCAAAGACGTCTTCGGAAACGACTTGTGACCAGATGTAGCATATTGGCTTATCAGTGTTGCCAGATGACAGATGATACTCGGAAGGTGTATTTAAAACTTTGGCTTTTACTCGAACCGAGCAGTGTCAGCATCAAAGTGGCTGAATGAGGTTTCAAGAAATAGAATACTGTTGAAAAAAATGCCTCCTGAAGAATATTTGGAAGCACCTCCAAGCCTCTAGGTAGAAGCAAGGTACCTCCAGAGGCAAAGTGTCTCCAGCCTCCAACACCCTTAAATTTTTATTTTTCACAAAGCTTGCTTGTACTTGAATGACGTGCGTCAATTAGTCACTGTTAGATTTGCTCTTGTAACGTTTATAGGCCGACGAATTTGTATGATGTACGGTTCAATGAGTGAATTAAGAAAATTTCGTATATTATTTTATCCCAGTGTGAGCTACCTATTCTTAAAGTTGAACGGAACTACCAAATATCTATCAATTTGGCCGAAGTACGTATGTCTGGAAACACCATCACCTTTTGAACTCGAACAATTTTAATTCATTTCAGTTAAAACTAGAATTTACTGATGGATTCAACCCATTTTCTTATTCTAGAATTAACTAGTCAAAACTAGTTCTGACAAAAGTTATTTGTGGCAACTAGTTTTGACTAGTGAGTTTTAGAATTTACTGATTTCGGGTTTTAACTGTAACACACACTTTTAAATATTACGAAGGATTGAATGGACTTAGGTGGCTGAAAATTTGGAAATAAAGAGTTTCATTCCGTCCTCAACAACTTCCTATGGTTGAATTTGAGATTCCCGACTAAGACCGAATGCCCATTGTTATACGGCTAGAGCCTTTGAGTCAGAAGCCAAAAGACGAGAATTCCTCAAAAAGTCCATAGCTAATTCCAGACGTTAAGTTTTATTTTTTGGTTTTCCCCTTTCTAATTCTATGGAGGTGTTGAACGTTTCTCAGAAACAAATACATCTCAATGAGAGAGTCTCTAGTTGTACCAAATTTCTACATTTACAAGCGAGAAATTTATACAAATAAAGTGTAGAGTTAGTTTACCTTTCTTAATAGCGCTGAGTTTTGTTCTTTGCTTCGGCATTTAGTTTAGTTTTTTCCTACCGTGATAAAGTGTTATCAGTATAATTAGAGTAGGAAAGTCTGAAGATAAATGATGACCCGCTCATGTCCTCACTTGTACTAGCAGGGCGGATTGATAAAACAGAACTCGACGTGAAAATGTAGAATGACTTCGGTGTCGGACCTGGATTATAGAAAGCTGGTCTCAAAGTCAAAATCTAATTCAATCAATAATCTTTTCCCCACTGGTAAGACCTTTGTTCCAGTTAGCTTAAGACAGGAGATAAAAATTGGACTATTCCCTGTTTAAGCATAATATTTTAGTGAATAATTTGGTCTCGAACGTGCTGCATATTTTATGATTTTTTCGCGAAGTGACTTGTTTCTGGACATTCCGACGTTTTCGTAGGGAAAAATTCGCGGTGAGCACGATTGACTGTCGGCAAGTCTGTCATTAGTTTCGTTTTACCAGTTGTAGGCGTGAATATAGGCTACTTTATTAACACCGTCCGCGAGCCAAACGGATTCCTCGCTTTCGTAGACATCGTACTCACACCTACTCATCTCGAATTGCAATCATTCTCCAGAAATCCAACACCCATCACCTGTACCATAGCTGTAAAGGAATGGAGGAGAAAAGAAAGGAGCGATTGTAGGTACTTTTATATGAAACGCGGTCAATTAAAAGTCGGCTACGCTTGAAATGGAGCGAATGAAATAAACATATGCAATACGCTGCTGCGCGTTCGCGCGATAAAGGAAAATGGTACGCGCGTAATAAGGCTTTCCTATACCTATTCCCTTCACGACGATTATGTGGAAGACGACGATCAATGGAGAAGCGACTTTCGTAGGACGTGCACCGGTACGGTACGTGTACGATGTGTACCGTAATTGAGGAATCCGTTCGAGTAACGTTTTCACGCTTCCATTTCAAACCTTGACTCGGACGCTGCAACCATGAAGTTTGTATTATACAAGTACAACAGTAGGCTCTATTATACAACAGTTCATCAGCTCATCAGGCCTGCAGATTTTGTTTCCAACTGCACATACTCACTCGTCGTGTATTCTTTCGCAATAGTCTACATTACATGCATACGTCAAGCCAAACACGATGCATTGTTGTTTGTAGGTACAAAACATGGATACGGTCTTCTCGGATAATTTATCCGCCGTTGTTGGCGGGCACACGTAATGCCGGTACGGTGACGCTCGACGATGGCCGGCGTGATTTATGAGTAACGCGCGTACTCGACCAGCCTTTTAATACGCGCTATAGGTATTCTCGCCGTCAAAATTTCCTTTATGTCTTTTTGGAAGCGATTTTCTTCTATTGTCCGCGGCTTTTATTGTTTCCGCCTCTTTACCGCCTCTTTCGAAGTGCTTCGTGCATTCTTCGACGGGCTCTTTTCAACGTACGCGTGATGGCCGATCGCCGCTTCGAGCTTAATTTGCTTTCTCGTCGTCTCCGACGTGCCGCTCAATTTTCGCAATTAGCGAATAAAATTAACCCTTCACCGATGCGCCCTCGCGATCGCGTGTTCAATTTTTTCTCGATTTTGTCGACGAGAATTTTAGAGCGGAACGACTGCGATGCTTATAAATTGTCGAACTTCCCTCTTCTCTTCGGGCGCAGATGATTTACGCGAATAGAATCCTACAAAAGCGAGGTGCTTAAAGAATCGCTAAACACGGGATTAACCTCGTTTTCGTTGCGAGACCATTATTGCACGATATTCCGTATATCTAGCTCTTGCAGTCTCGAGGAAGAACGCGCTTCAACGAGCGAAGATATGGTTAATCATCGTATTGGTTTAATAAAGCGTGAGAATGTGATTCTTTCCGAGTTATCGTGGCTTTAAATTTATTTCTTTCCTTTGACTTATATTCGAACAAGAACGGCAAAGTAATGTGCTAGTGAGAGCTGCGAAATTCGTTTTCTGATACAAGTCTCGGGGCGTACACCAAAAATTGTAAAAACGAAGGGATGCTGACAAGCTGAACTTTTAATGAATACGAAGTACGAACAATTTGTCATCGTTACGAGAGCACCTGTCATCAAATGTTATTCAACTGAAAGTAGAGTGTTTCTTAATATGAAATATCGAAAAATCGAAAAATATCAGAAAAATTAAGTCAGTTTCTCCACTTCATGGAAGAATATCGAATCATGTGTACGTCTTTGGGCCTTTGTAAAGAAAAACAAAGTAAAGATGAATCAATGTCGATTATATCGATATATCTATCATATCGATACATTGATCTCGAATATACCGACGTATTGATTTCGATTGTGTAGAAATATCGGTTCTATACTCGGCGGCTATTGTAAATTTAGCGAACTATCAAATTTCTAATATTGTAAATTTTTGTTAAATGGGGGAGACTGTTGTATATTTGATGACGTTGTGTATCTTATTAGTTGTGTGTGCTTTATATCAGTGTTCCTTTCAGAGGTCGCGAACCCGCTGATGAATAATTTCAAATTTTCGCAGACCCCCAAATTTTTTGAAATTACCATTCTTCCACTATCATTCATCACTTTTCTCCAAAATTCCAGTAATTCGGTGTTTTCGAATACTGGTGTAAGAGGTTTATCACATGAAAATTCTATTAACTGATTTTCAATATTCGTTGGTAAACTCAACGTGTCAATCTCGACAGTAAAAGGGTTTAATATCCACGGAAACTGAAGTGAATAACTAGAGGCTGTACGAAAATAATCTTCGAAATATGAAAGCACCTGTTCTAAATGGTTATGTATGTTATTCGTAATATCGTCGTCAAAATCTTCTGAAAGATGTTCTGCATTATCCGACAGGAATTCTGAGAAAGTAGTAAACATGCTTGTACATCCACTCTTCACTTTTTTGGCCCATACTGTTACTCTCTTCTTAAAAGCCTGAATTTTTTTTCTGTACCAAAAATTGTACTTTTCCTCCCCTGTAAGGACAACATTTGATAATTTAATGCAAATAGAGTAGGCTATCAATTTATATTTGTGGCGTACATGGTGCCGAACTTCATACCGATTTTTCTTTTCCCTTCATAAATTCATTCTTGTTAAATAAATTTATTAAAAACTGGTACCTTCCGCGGTTGTAAAAGCACTGTTCTATACTGTACTATGAGAATTTTGAACAAATATTTTGTCCACAACAGGGAGGAAAAGCGAGGCTATATATTGCATCATACCCATAGTTCGTGAATCTGAGCATCCTACTGTCAGACGTTGGTTCTCGAGCTGTAAAATCTTCTATGAAGCTAGATTCTACGGTAGCACTATTGGCCGAAATGGTTGTAGGGAACGCAGTCTGCATATTTTTTGCTAACCGCCAATCAGACGTCATCGGTTTTCCTTGAGACCGCAAACTGGGTTATCTGCAAATTGCCTGAGATGACCGCAACTTAGATGTAGCCCAACTCAATCTCGACCGGAGAATCATTTGTTTGAAAATTTTAGAGTTTTACATAAGAAAAAACTGCGTTATCATGGCTGGTAGCTAGCTTTGAATGACGCACTCATATGTAGAAGAGTATCTTTCTCTTATTCTTGCTCCGTAGAATTTTCAAAATTTTCAAACAGATGATCCTCCAGTCAAATTTGAATGGACATACTAAATTTTGCAACTATATTGTCGTATGTGTGCACAAAAGAATACTGGAAACTCCTATCTTTTCACACTGAGCGCTTGGTAGTGAAGTTCGTTACATTTATGCGATATTAAATTATTATCAAACTCCACGGTTAGCGCTTCTAGCTGATTTATATTCAGAACATTGGGGTGAATTTTAATTTTCATCTTAATTACCCCCTACGTATTTGCTATTATGCGAAATCGACACATACATACGTACGTACGTACGTTTATATGAATTTGAGCCAATGTTAAAATCGTGATCCACACACTCTGAAACGCCGAGAAAACATACCGCACACCAAAAATTCCACCGTGCGCGAGACTGCAATACCTCGTAAAAGTCGGTAAAACATCAGTAATAATAACGTTCATTTCACGTTCAAAAATATTGCTGAAGAAAACGAAAATTAGCGAAAGGCCAAGAGTTCAGTGAACCTGGATTCCATCGACGCACTATCTGAAGGAGCCTGTTCAACTTTTACGAGGGAGTTGACTAACATTTTTGGGCTAATTATTCATTTTTTTAATTGATTAAGAGTAATTGAGAAACGCGAGAGGGCGGGGAAGTTCATCCCTATTGGTGCTCCCTGGCTGCGGCACTGTCTTGAATTGGAGGTTGATACCTCCTCTTTAAAGTTGCTTATCCCTTTTTTTGTTTTTTTGAGGGAAAACATTAGTATTTGATTTTTGTGAGACTCGGGCGATTTATTTTTTAGAAAAGCTTGCCTAGAGCATTTCCTCATGTACAAATGGGGTGTGTCACTCATTCACTTTCGCTGTATATTGTATTTTATGAGAGTTTAAGCTCAGTCAATCTTTGTATACTTATCAACTCAGTGTAAAGGTGAACGAGGCAATCTCTGAAGAATGTGACCAAGATCTAAAGTCAGAATTGTAAGAATAATTATTATTGTATTGCGATTGTACGCATTGCACGTACATGTACAAGTGTGAATGATAAGGCTATCGTGTTAAGGTCAGCTCATTCTTGTCGAACGCATAATTATCCGTTTCTGGTTTAAAAAGAGAAATGGTTTACGTGAAAATATTGCCGTTACATCACGCTCTACGCCTCATTGCCTTCATTCTGACTCCCGCTCTGTTTCGTCTGACGTCAAAGATGATGACAAACACCCAACTATTGACTTTGTCGCGGATCTCTTTTAAATTCTTTCAGCAAACTGGCAAGAGGCCACCGATTACAACTCCGACAAAAGTCATCATCTTCGAAGCGCCTAGAAGATATCGCACCGCGGCAATAAACGAGTGGTAGCGAAATTCGGTTACGTAAAAACGGAAAACGATACGAGGTTATTGGCATCGAGCATTCTCGTAATAGTGGTCTTTTATGCGCGGCGACCTTAAAACGAACGTTGAGCGGAAAGGAATATTTCCTTCATCGCGGAGAAGAAATGCAACCCGAGGGAGCCTTAAATGTGCAGTTACTGTTTGTTAGTTTTTGTGATTCGGTTTAACGCTCTGCTCAGTCTCAACCGTAACTGGTAACTCTTACTTGCACATTGGACGTGGATATTGAGAAATTTAGCCTCTTAATGGCTCGCGGTCAACTCGAATAATCAATTTCTGAATAATATTCTTTCGTCTATCCATCTCGATTCTCTTTGATAGAATTGACGTATCTACTCACTATACCATGGAGATTCCAGCTCCGAATTATCACCGAGAACTTCTTTTCAAGATAAATTGTACCATTTTTCATCCTATGTACACGAATAGAATAAAAATTTGACGGAGAAACAGAAAATCGAAATATGTGTTTCTGTACATCAACGATTTTCCCTCATGAACTTTTTTCTCTCTCACGACACTCTGTTAACGTCGTGGGAATGATATTCACAAATTTATGTTTCTTTTATTCCAATATCGGCGGTCTGGGAACGGGTGAATGAAAATATTCATCTTACACGCCGGAAATGAAGCGAGAGAATTTTTTATTAAAAATTCTTCGATGAGGAAGACGAAAAATGAGAGAGCGAAAGCATGAAAATGAGGGCTATATAAACGAGTTGTGAAGCTTAGATTATTAGTAAATTTGTATCGAGTTACGCTATCTGGATCCCAATTCTTGCCAAAAATCTCTTGAACCCTAAAGTAAATTCAGTAATTTCAACTGGGAACCTATTTTGTGTGCGGGGGGGGGGGGGGGTGGGTTAGGATTTGAACTGTCTTACTTTAATATAACTAAACGCTGAGTGAAAAATTTCCTTTTTCAGCTTTTTTGAAATGGGAAATGGGGTTTTGAAAATTCCGACCATTGAGCTATATTTGGGTGGCTTGACTTTTAAGCTATAAAAGACAGGAAGGGAAATTGAAGAAAATGTCGATTATCGAAGTATGTACATGTATATGCCAAGAGAGAGACATTTATTTCTCAATATTGAAACCAAATTCGTCCCATAGAATAGGTCCCTTGAATTCCTCGTTCAACTTCGTTGAAAAAGGCGTCATTTTTTCTAGATGTGGCTATTACCTCGAAATTCTTTTTTCCTTTCTTCATTCAATCATTGGATTAATTATAATGTGAAGTCTTTGTATCCTAGGGCAATGGATCAAATTCTAGTTTGTAATTTATGTACTTTTGGGCGTCTCCATGCCGGGAGTTAGCCCCTCAACAATCTACAAACAATAGCTACTACGAGTATAACAATAACGATGATAATTTACACCAAATTATATGTTACTAAACCTATTTAGTCTTCTCCTTCCACGTGACGCGATTTTCCTAAGACTTTTCCTTGAATGGCTAACTCGAATATCTTAATTGATTAATAACGCTATTGCGACGTATTTACTGTTCCTATTTCGGAAGTTCCGTACCCAACGTGTGTCTTATGCCTCCCACATTTGGTTTCTAAGAAAGTGTCTCCAACTCCATCTAAGACCAAACTTCGTTAAATTTCGATTCTGTTCCGATTGCGACTCCACGACCAAAAAGTTGGAGAACTTCATAACGGTCGAATGGATCAGAACGGAATTGAGAAGGTGGTATGGAGAGCTCAATGTCACTACAAGACTCAACCTTTTGGTCCATTCGAAGTTTGTTAAGTATCCATCTTTTCATGCGTGTAAATTGGTGTGTGCAAATCGAATACGTATAGCTATCTTTCTCTCTCCATCTTTCTCTGTCTCTTTCCTGTATTTCTTTCCTTCCTTTTTTCCTTTCTATGGTTTTTCCCATCATCAAATATTATGTATTTGATGATTATTCTCGTTTTATCCTGTTCCTATTTCTTCCCACTTGAGTTCATGACCATATTTGGTCATGAATTTGGGTGCTGTTTTCCTATTCGTCTATTCCAATATCTTAAGATGGAGGGGGCAAGCTATCTTATCGTTTTATTCGAAGTTTCGGTCGACGAGCGTTTCGCTCGCTGCACGAATACTTCAGTTAGGTTTGCAGACCATGCGGAGACCCCACATCCTGCACCGAGTTGTGACCATCGTCGGGCCTACTCCATATTTTTCTTGTGAATAGTGCGTTAGACAAGTTGACCACGTTCATATTTTAAATGTGTAAAAATCTCTGGGTACAATCCTCTCTTTGAAATCGATACCAACTCGTCTGGGATTTCTCGTAAGATGAAGTGCGCGCCTGAGTACTACCTCTGGATACCGATGAAGGCGTAAATCGAGTTACCAGTTCACAGTCTAAAAAGTAAACACTAAACTAGTCGCTGCTGGGAGTCGCTTCCTATTGCGCGTAGCGGAGACTCTAAACGAGAAGTCCATGGTTTTAGTCGTCGTTATCCATGCCAACTCTCACTAAGTATAGGCGTTGTCCTTGTTTCTAAAGGATTTCTTGAAGACCACTACATCGAGGACGGACAGTCGTTGGACGGAAGAAACGCTCGACACCCTGCTACCAGCCGATAGGCGGATAATTAATTGAAGTATCATTATTCGAATTTGGTAACGTACGATTTTTTTCTTAGTCTTGCGACGTAATAAAGATATAGTTGCTAGGATTAATGTCATTTTTCGTTATTTGATACTAAGCTCTCCTTCATTGAAAGAGAGTCCCCTTTTAATTATCTAGAGCGTCAGGGTGTGCTCAGCTGTCTGTTTCTCAAGATTCCATTTTTTTCTCCCCTCTGCGAATCTTGTATGTGGGTGGGTTTTCTGAATATCGAACTTAGCTGCGGAATTACCTAGGGAGGCGGAGTCATTTCATACCTTGTCCAACTTTGAGCCATTTTCATGTGAGAATGTAGGGTTTCCATTTTCTTTCTACAATAGTTTTTTTCTTGTTCTTGTTTTTTGGTTCTTCTAAATTTTCTTTTTTTAGTTGGTCGTTGTTTTTTCTTTTTTTTTCTTGGATTGACCATCCACGTTCGATAGCCAGTTCTTCTCTTCTCCCCCCACCGGGATTACCGTAGGTGTGTAGATGAGAACGTAGTCTATCTCCCTACGAAGAGTCACAGTGCCCATTCGGTCATATAAAGTTCATCATTAGTCCAATAGTCTTGAATCAGGGACAGTTCGTTCCTTACCTAGTGAATCCGTTCTCGGCTCGTCTTGAGATTGCTCATGTCCCACCACTGCTTAGCTAGTTACGGCCAGAGGACGCCTCGAGATAGAGATATTCTCCTGATCGTGTCGAGTTCGTGAGACACTATGGTAGAAGCAGTTTTTCTTCTTTTTGATTTCTTGTTTAAATTTACCCCCATAAGTAAAGTAAGAAGAAACCTCCATCTCGACGTCGGTGCTACGGGAGATCACTCTTCTGAGTGACAGATGTAAGTCGGTTTATGTCGGTGTGGACAGTAAAGGGATACACCACAAGTTGTCTTCCTTCCTTCATTGTGGTGAGTTTGATTCATTTATACAATCCATTAATGATGATTGTCGTGATTTTGAACGGTATTTAAAAGAAAAGAAAAATCGCAAAATTGCCTCCCTCCTAAGTGCAAAGACCTCAGCTGAGAAAAAAGATTGTGTTGAGGATGGCATTGTCCAACAATTTCAGCCGCGTATTATCAACTACGGTTGAGTTGAGTTTAATAGTGGCGAGTTAACCCTCTTGGAGAACGGACTAAAGTTTGGGCTACCCCCTCTCAAAAATAGAGAGACCCTCGCTAACGTCGTGGCTGATCTTACCGTGAAGATTGAACCTGGGGTAAATATCCAAAAGAAGTGCACCGAAATGGTTTGCAGTAACCTCTCTCTCATGAGTAATGCTTGTAATGACTTGATCCTAGGCTTAAAGAGGAAGTTCAGGGAGGAGGGGTTAATCCTTACGAAGGCAGATAAAAGTAATGCCATCGTAATTATGAATAAGTCCTACGTATCCGGAGTTTATGACGTGCTCAGGGAGTGTGGTGCCCAGGAAGATGCACTTTTCAATTTCCCAAATTTTGTCAAAGAAGAGAGGAATCTCGTGAACGGTAGTCAATTTATTATCAAAAGCCCCTGACTAAAAAGGCCATCTCGAAACCTATTACGGTTCCTCCCCTCCTTTATGGGTTGCCAAAAGTTTACAAAAGAGATATCCCAATGCGGCCAGTTGTATCTTTCGTTTTGTCACCTACTTATACCTTAGCTAAATATATGGATCGTTGGTTTAAGTCTCGAGTCGAGGTTAATTCTACGTACTCAGTAAAGAACTCCGGTTCCCTTGCAGATAGGCTAAAGGACCTAAGTCTTCCTCCGGGATCGACTTTATGTTCCTTTGATGTTGTAGGATTATTTCCTCACATCCCAAAGGCCGTCGCCATGTAACACATGGGTCAGTTACTAGTCAAAGCTAATATCCCTCACGAAGAATTTGCGGAATTTTTTGGCCTTTCAAATGTCTGGTGGCCCCCTAAATTTTGTAAGTTTGATGGAAAATTTTTTGAGTTCCCTGAAGAAGTGGGGATTCCCATTGGTTCCCCCTGCTCACTAGTAAATGCCTCGACTCCACAACCTCCCTCCCCAGGGATCAACTAGACAGTAGAAAGAGGTGGATTAGACTTCCTTTCCTGGGTAAGTTCTCTTTGAAGTTGGGACGTGTCCTTTGCCCTTTTGGATTCCGACCAGCATTTTATAATCCTAATACGGTTGAAAGCTTATGTGTGGAATTAAAAGACCCCGTTCCGGTGGCCAAGAGGAGTGGAGTTTATAGTGTAGCGTGTAACGATTGCTCGGGTATGTATGTAGGGATGACGGGCCACCACCTCCAAATTCGGGTAGCTGAGTATAAAAAGGCTTGGGAAAGGGGTAAATTGGGTGAATTGGCATTCTCAGATCATTTAATCGAAAGTGGCCATAGGTTTATAGAGGGATCTGAGGCCCTCATCCATAGGAAGAATTCGTACTTCAAGCGGTTGGCTTTGGAAAATATAGAAATTATTAGACACCGGAATAATGAAGACATCACTGTTCTAAACAGGTATATTCCTGATGAGGGATTGTTTGAATTAGTATATGAGAATGATTCATATTTTGATGACTCGCTAGTTCAATCATGAATTTCATTTTGAGTTCCTCTGTCTTCGTTGGTGTTGGGTTCAGTCGCTTCCGTTCACTTACGCTTAGACTTCTATTTTCTTATTCATCTGTTTTACCACCCCTGCATTCTTCACTAGGTCCAAATCGAGCTTCATTCCGCTGTTTGTCCTCTTTCTTTGATTCATCTTCTTCAAGTGGGACAATGAGCGACCAGCATTATATGGTCGGAATTACAATCGGCCGATACATATGTATGGCAATCTAACACACAGTTACGATACCTCCTGCTTACCATGATATAGTCAATCTGGTTACGCGTGTTTCCATCGGGGATCTGTCATGTATGCAATCTTCTGGGATGGTGATTTTGAAGTGTGTGTTACACACTATCGAATTGTTAACTTTCGCAAACTCTACCATGCTTTTTCCCCTAACATTCCAATCACCTAGTCCGAAATTATCGATAGTAATTCCCATTTGACCTTTACCGACTTTGGCATTAAAGTCTCCCATCACAAACAGGATATTGTCTCTATGTACTGACTCCAGTGTTTTCGTCCTCTGTACTGCTTCCTGTTGGCGCATATGTCAGGGCTTTTGGCTCGGTCTTGATTCTTATTTTGATGATCCTTTCATTTACTGGAATTACTTCATCAACCGTTAACGTGTTCCTCACCAAAACGCCAACGCCATATTCGTGGGTGTCTTAACAAGAGTAGATGAACTCGAATTTCTCACTGCGTATCCAATTACACCCGATCCAACGAACCTCGCTGCCTCCCACGATATCTAAATTCAATCTTTCCGCTTCCATGCTTTCCACATTGATAGAGAGTTCTTACATTTCAGGTACTGAGTCTAAATCACTTGTCAGTAGATAGTAATCCGCTAGTTCTGGCACTATAATGTGTGTTAGTGTGTAAATACACAAGTGTGTGTGTGTGTGTGTGTGTGTGTGTGTGTGTGTGTGTGTGTGTGTGTGTGTGTGTGTGTGTGTGTGTGTGTCACTTGTGAGTCTTAATGACATATGCTAATTGGCGTATTTGATTCTTAATCATTCCAGATATCAATTAACTCTCTGGATTCACCCTTAATTAGTCTAGATAAGTTGAATCAGGGAAAGAAAGCTTACTTCGCGAGCATATTGGAGACTCGAATCACAATTCAATTTTTCTACCCACTTTGTAATAACACTTTAAGTGCATTCAGTTTGTGTAATAACACTTCAAGTGTATTCTTCCAATTGGTATATTTTTTTACCTTCATCAACAACACGTCGCTAAAGAAGATGCAAGCTGCACCATCTGGAGTTGAAAGTACCCAACAAGTTTCCTCCTCGTCTGGAATGGGTACTACAAGAGTCTCGACTATGGGTCCTGAAGTAAGCTGTTGAATCTATCTCATCATTTCACTTAAGCTAAGATTTAAAGTTTTAGGTATTGATTAGAATTTTTGAATTAACGTAGGGACGTGTTATTTGCCAAATATGCGAGCAATCGTACCGTCCTGCTTACAAACGGCAGCATACTCTGTCAACAACACATAAGCGAGCTGTTCTCATAAGACGAAGTACTACTGGTGATACCTCAAAAGGAGTTATTGTTCGCTCAACAGCTAATGACACTGTTTATGATATCGCTTTCACCCCTTCGAGAGAGAACAATTTTTCTCGCACATCGATACCCACCATGAATGATGAGAGTCTGCAAGCTGATCTTCTCATAATAGAAGATTTCTTCGCACATTTCCATGATGGAATTATATCAAGGATGGAAGAAGCTAGCGTAAGGTTAGTTGAGAAAATTAGAGTGGGAAAAAGAAAGAATCATCTGAAAGAAATTTTTTTTCTTCTACAATAATAAGTTTTTTTTCCCCCTTACAGACTAGTCAATTTTAAAATTGACACATCACTGAGTCTCATGATACAATGATCAGGGGTTGAAAATGAGCATTCAGAGTTAAGCAAATCTTCTCTACGAACAACTGCATGGACTATTCTGCGAGGAGATGATCTAGAAGGATGGTTTGTAGAATTAGTTTCAATGATGCAGATAAAATACGAGGGTATGCCGGAACGTGGATCGAATTGGACGTTGGCTTGTAAAAATGATTTGGAGCTTCATATTAGTCGGTAAATATATTTATCGTTTTTTTCAGATAGAGTGGGCCTATATGTATATTCTGAAAAGTTCAACTTGGTGATTTTATTGTTAGATACACACCTCTAATGGCAGGATCACATATTCCTCTACCGCGCTTTATTTCTAATAGAAAGGCAATAATCAATGTGACAAATTCGAGTGAACGATGTTTTGCGTACGCAGTCATGTCTAAAATTCTGCACGAGAGAAAAGTTCCAAATCCGCAACGCGTAACTAAATACACTACCGAAATTTGGAATCTCTTCAATTTCACGGGTATTCGTTATCCTACACCTTTCAGCGATGTGAAAGTTTTCGAGCGAAACAACGAGGCATCTGTAAATATTTATGGCTTGGATCACGACCTCGATGGTAAAATTTATGTTTACCCAATCAAAATTAGTGAACAATGTCGAGTAGATAAATATTTTGATTTACTCTACCTACAAGAGGAGAAGAAGAACACTCCAGATGAATTTCATGGGCATTATTGCTATATTACCGATCTAGGTCGCCTTGTAACCTCACAAATTTTTGGGAATCATAGAATTTTTATATGTCGTCGCTGTCTGAGTCATTTTGGTAGAGCGGATCTTCTCATTTCTCACATGCAATTGTGCAGTTCACTCTCACCTATAACTACGCGAATGCCACAAGGTGATCGACTAATTTCGAAATTCAAAAATTATTCTTATCAACTACCCATCCCTTATATAGTGTACGCCGACTTTGAATGCGCTCTTTTTCCGTTTTCATCAACTGCTCGCAATCCAAGTGTTATCGCTTCATACACCGATAAGAAACAATTGCATGTTCCTACCTCTTATTGTTATCTTATAATAAGTAATAACGAAAGTGATTTAAATTTGTATCAACCGAAATTGTACAGAGGTCCTGATCCAGCGCGCCATTTCTGGGATAGTTTATAGGATGATTTGAGAAAAATTTCTGATATTTATAGAGATATCAAACCGATGAACACGGATGAAGCATTTGCACTTCAAAATGGTGATGCTGACGTGATTTGTCACATATGTGGATATCATTCACCCGCAAACAATCTCGAAGATATGGTTATAGATCACTGCCACCACCTGTCCCGTAAGCTATGAATTGATCGATGTGAAGGGGGGGGGGAGGTACTAAAGGGATGTTTTTACAACGAAGAACTTCTAAAGACAAATCTCACAGATACATATATATGGTAGATAGAATTGTCAAGAGGCGGGGTAATAAAGTTCTTGTAAAGTGGTATGGATTCCCATCTTCGGAAAATACTTGGGAAGATATTGGAAATATTGCTGTATAAATAGATTTGTTTTCAAGATTTATTGATATTTCTTCTTATAACATTGTACTATGTAAACGTGTTTTGCTAAAATGTGTAAATATATTATCGATTTTCAAGGATTTAGTCATGATAATTCATTTATTATTAAAGAGTTGGCAATTGTCAATCTATATGAGCAAAATGTTCAGCATTTCTTGGCTAAACCGCCATTTGATAAGGCGATTCTTTCGGATGATGATCAAAAAAGTGTTTTGTGGCGTGAAAACAATCATCATAAAATCACGTGGGAGCATGGACTCATTGAGTACACCAAACTGTTTTCAAATTTGCGTAAAATTACTCGAGATGCTGACATTATTTATTGCAAGGGTCGCGAAAAGGCGTTATTCTTACAGAGCGTAACTGGAAAATTTATAATCAATTTGGATACGACAGGTTGTCCACAAGCAAGCAGTCTTCCAGTCCCAAAGCTATGGACCTTGTACACCTGTTCTTATTACGCACATTCAACTAGCAACGGTGTATGCGCGTTGCTTCAAGTCTTAAAGTTTCAAGAATGGTTGAGGAATCATTTATGATTATATAATTATAATACTTTAAATAAATAAAGCGCATTCTATTTTTTCGCAATCAGTAGTTTTTCATCATTCCTCCGAGATAGTTGTATATGAATAATAATGGAAGTTGACAAGTTTGGTAGATTTCGAAAAAATGATCCTTCCCTTATTAGTCTTTGGGTTCGCTTCCCTTACCTCAAGGCAATGGTCTCCGTTACTATACCTCCACTCGTCTGCTTCATAGGTATCCGCTCTTGAATGCGAGGGAAAGTATGGACCTTTTTTGATAACGATTTTGGCCGGATTTATTCATCGGAGTTTTCCTTCTCCTAAGTTCACCCACCTTATTCGCCGCGCGACTATGTCGCTTGGCTTAAAGGGTCGCCGCATGAAGGCTGTGGAATTGGATGGTATTGAGCATGGATGGCCAGTTGTGTTCAGTTTTTCTTCGAAATTACCTTCCTATCGAAAGCTCAACAAGACAGATCTCCGTATTCGCCTGCTTTTTCTGAAGAGACACACCATCAAACAAATTCTCCTGAATTCTAGTGCACTCTGGCTACCTACGTCACCAAAAGTACCTTTGAATATTTTCTATGCCCTCTATTGTAAGTTGGTACAGTTTTCAATTTCTAGCATGGTTACTTTATATGTATTTGTAAACTCGCAAAATCCTGGAGGGTTGTGGTAGACTGATTAGATGAAGAGTAAATTATTTTGCAAAATAAGCTTATTTTTGATAACCCGTGACGCGGTGGAAATAAAGGGAGAAATCCTTGATTACCCATGTATCTTGTGTTCATCTTCCGTGCATGTGGTCGCAAATCACAATATCGTTTCATCCACAGCCCTTCTGAGTTCACGAAGAACAGATGATGATCAAAATTTCACAGCCAAGGATATCGTTCAAGAAGATATTCTTTAATTGCGGAAAAGTCTCTCTCACTACCCATTTGTAATACGTGATTCCTTCATGAATCTTTTTACTTTTCGTCTCTTTTCACTTGAGTTTTCGTCGTCGTCATTGTCAGAACAAATTAAATTTTCGCTAAAAACATAGTCCAATCCCATTTTTTTTTGCCGTTGATTTTCCTTTGGCACGCCCCTCGTCGCCTGCGACCCGACAGGCGACAAATTGCAAATAAATGTAAATAATGGAAAATGCGCTTTCATAACTCAGTTTATCATAATTTTTTCTCTCTCTTATCCTTTTAAAGACGCTATTGTTACGCGTCGCGACCTCATCTTTGACGTCAATTCTCAAATTTCCGAAGCAGCGCAATGGAAAAAGAACCTCGCGTTATGGTTGAGAGTTGTTCAGTCTGAATTTGACAGTAGCAAACGATCTACTGCTTAAGGCGAGCTGAACAGAGAAATATTTCTGGCTTCCGACGAACTCGGCGTTACGAAGTTTGAATAGAGCCTGAGGGCAAGCAATAGGAAACTTTTTCCTCTCGATTGTCTCTTCTGCCTATTCCTTCAATACATAAATTCCACTCAGCGAAACCATATACGTAAATGTAATTTAGGTGATGAACCTGATACTATCAGATCTTATATCGCGTATAAATGTACAGCAAATCATTACATTCTTCTAGGAAGAAAAGTTTCCAAAAAAGGGCGGTTTTGTTATAGTTCTGTTGAGACCTAGACGCGATAAAAAATTGCATCGTACGTTTTCAGCCGCTTTCTCAAGTTTTTCGGATGTAGCAAAAAATTACTCGTTTACATTCTAAAATGACTACGCCGAGGTTGAAATTTTTATTCTCATTAAAAAAAAAATCGCAATATTGTTGGAGGCGGATTGCAGCCTTTTAATGAGATGGTCTGTGTATCGACGATATACAATTTCGAATATGTACCGTGATTTCGAACTGGGAAAAGACTCTTATTTGTGCTTGTTCTACAAGTCCCGAACTGCTTGCAATCGCTATTTACCGACCATGGAAGGTACAGTACTCAGACGGTCCACGAAAAAAAAAAACAAAAAATTTTCCTTTCTTCGTGTTTCTTAGCATTAAGAATACATTTGTACGATTTTCCGAATTTCGAGTATCATTATTATGTGTATATGTATGACTGTACAAATTCTGTGCAGCGGTAATTGTTATGAAAAAATATTTCATTCGTGCATGTTCAATGTTGGTGAGAAAGGGGTGAGAATTTCTTGAAAAATCCTCAAATTATAGAACATTTTCATTCGCTTGTATCTCTTAAAGTATTTTATGTGGTTATTTGATGAGAACAGAAGACTTAGGTGTTGGTCTAAATTGTTTGAATATTATGTAATTATATTCAAAATTAAACGAATCCTTTTTGTTTCAATTAGGATTTGCTCACATAGGATGAGGACGAATTCAGCGAGAAGTATTTCTCGATCTATACATGTCGCGATACATAATTTCGTACCCAGTGGAAACCGGGAGAGTACCTACCGGAAAACTTACCTAAAATTGGATATGAAATACCCTTGGAATACCTTCATGAGTTGATTAAGAATTTATCAAAGCATCGTATAAAGAGCAATCAGAAATATTCTATTGAGGGAATACTTACTATCCTCTGGATACCCACACTTTAACCTAGAATTCCGCTACCCTCGTGCTTCCCAGCCACCACCTACAAAATATCCCACTTCGCAATTTTGTTTTTTCAAAAGATGAAAATATTTTATGTTAAATCCTGTACAATAATTTTTTCTGGGAATGATTAATTTTCTTCGAGAAAAATAGGGGAAAAAAAAATCAAGTGACACACGGTAGTGAATTTTTTCAAAGGTTGACGCAGATTTGAACCTAGTCCTACATGACCTACACCTGAACCTACGTCCCTAACCACTATGTCACCGTATTGCTATTCAAAATTGTTGGTTTTCATGAGTGTATTTTGTCCCAGTAATTTAGATTGAACACTAATTAATTCATTCATTGTATTCACAACTTTTCTAGCCAGAAAAGTGTGGTATTACATCCGTTGCAAGGTTGACAGGGGGAGTAAGCAAAGAACTTTCTCGACGTTTTGGATTTTTAACCTAAAAATTTTCAGGTTCCCTTACTTATGTAGGTCTATATTTAGGCTGATGAGATTTTTCTTGCCGGCGGATGTCCTCCAAAACTACTGAATAGATTTTTTTGTTACTTAGACAAGCTATAGTGTCATATCTGAAGATGGGCACCAACAATTTGTTCGAGGGTCGAATGAATAATTCATCAATGCATTTCCAATTGAGTTAATACGATTCGGTAGGTTACGCTTAATCATATTGAAATAAGAATATTCAGTGGAGTAATCGAAATATAAATTTGCAAAGACCGCAGAAATAACTGTTATAGCTCATAGCAAGGTGGACAGGGGGAGGACGCAAGGAATTTTCTTGAGTAGTTTTGTAGGTTTAGATCACTACTAGCCTAAAATAGAATAAAATTCAGGTTTCCTTATTGGATTACGGGCACTTATACTCTGTTATCAGTTGATGTGATGTCATGGTGATAGACTTTACAAACTCGAGTTTTATTGTTCATTCTACACATATCTGGCTTGATTGATCGGTCGTTGGTATTTAATTTAAAGGGTGGGCTTGACTCTTGATGAATTTTGAATTGTGAGGAAAAGTCGTGTACTACTCACGCGACTGCGTGAGTGTTTTTTTCCGAAGCTCACGTGAAACATATATGAAATGGAGTTAGTCTATGGATAACTGCCAACTCTACAGCCTTTGTACGGAACGTTTTTCGAAAATGTTCAACACGTTGTGACCTTTTTGTCCTCGTATCAAATGTTTATTAAATTAGGTATAAAATACCCGCCAGTTTTTTTTTGTCTTTCAATGCTCACAAAAATTGAATTTTCCAAATCACAATTTCCAATCGACATAATACAGCGTGACTGTATGATAACCCGCCACAATGATTTTTAATTCGTTTTTCCCCTCACTCTCTCTCTCTCTTCCTATTTCCCTCGTGTATTTTTCTTTCGTATATGCCAACATAAATCATTTCTCAAGCGGGAAACCTCGCCTCTACACTCAAAAATTCCTACTATACCATTAACGCGAGAAGAGTAACAAAAACTCCAACTTTTTGGTCTGCAAACGAGAGAAAAATTGTCGATCAGCAGCAAAAACTATCGTAGCAATAAAAAAAAGTGGATGAAGGACCTGCAACGCATTTTGAAAAGCGCAAAATATTTGTAGTCGTACAAACGAAAATATAACGAGAAGCGGAATATAAAACTTGGTATAAGCCGAAGTAAATCGGAAAAATAACCGGGACAGCCGCGAGTAAGTTGATTTGTTCAAGAGGGGTGCCACGAGACTATCGCTCGTGGGAAATATTAAAAATCAGAAAAAATTTATAACTTGCATAGAATTTTTCAATCTACAGAGGAGGAAATAGTGATCGCGCAATCAAATGCTTCGTGTCTATTGCTGGCGTCGTTGTTTTCAATCGCGAATTTCCAATCAAGTAATTCCTAAACCTAGAAAAGTATTTTGATACTAAGTAGTTTCCTCGAATCATCAAGATCTTGTAAAACTTATCCTATGAATAAGTGAAGGACTATCAGATATTTTTAGCGTGATGTTGAAGTGCTGTTTTCCCAATCAACACTTTCTGTGCGGTCCATGTAGTTATTTTTACAAGATACGCATAGGTAGTCAATCGTTCAGAAGTTACGGGAATCTTATTTCCTGCCTTCAATTCTATGACGTCTACCGCCGCGCCACAACTCGCGCACTTTAGCTTTCGATTGAAACATTTTGTAAATATATGAGATTTACTTCCATAAGCTAAATACAGACCCGATAGAGCTAACTTTTCGAATGCTTCTTGACTATAGGTACACTAAATTTTTGCCCGCAATTTTTACTAGCACATTTGCGCACAATAGGATTACGGAAATTTTTGGTAACAAGACTGCGAACGAGATCGTCGATCCTGATGAAATTGTTGACTTCTTTTGTAGGTACTCATATCATCCTTCGTGATTTGGTTGATTGTAGTAGTGGTGCCTTTCTCCGTGCTGTACTTTGCCAGTAAGCAGCCTTCAAGTCCTGCGCTGCTTGTAGTGTTTCCTCTAAAGATCTGTAGGAGTTTTTCTTGGATGTAGGTTTTGCGAATTCCTCGTATGAATTGGGCTTGGAATATTGATGTGATATTTTTTTCTTGCAATATTCTTCATCACAAACCCAGTGACATCATTGCAAAGTCTGTTTTAGAGCAGAAATGTATTCCAATAGTGTCTCGGATTCACTTTGGATACGGGACAAAAATTTATGACGCTCTGTTTGAACATTGTTTTGTCATATCTTCGTTTCAAGTGAGTAATTAATTCTTCGTAGGGTAATGCTCCCGGTGTGTCTGTCTTGAGTTCAGCAATCTCTGTTCTTTGTATACAGGCTAACAAAAGGTCTCTTTAAAGGCCTTAATTTGTCTCAAGACTCAAATGCCACGTCATAGAAAATTATATTGCGGGACATGTTTAATGAACAAATTATAGCATAGAATTTCACAAACCACACAAATTACAAAATCTTATATCGAGATCTTTGGAGTGAGTAGTACGTAAAAGTCGAGAAGTTGGCAGCACAACTTTTAGGTCCTTGGTCCTGATCATCAAATTCAAAAGAATCAGCTTTCACTGTTTAGTTTCATTTCGAAGCTGCCCAAGATAGGAGGCTCAGTCATTTTCTGGCGGCGGATTGCTATTAAAATAGCGTTGGGTTTTTCAATTCCTTTGTCAAATTTGGTTTTTAAAATTTATTGTTCAGTAATTAGTGAAATTATTGCTCAAACGTGCTGAAGTATTGTTAATGAGTTATTGTTGATTTCTTGTTTATTTATTGCTCATACCTATCATTTACATGTTCAGCAACCTATTGTTCAAACCATTTTTTTACTCGTAGTGTGCAAAATACTTCTCCCCATAAATTTTTCCAAATCATCCTATCAATGTCAAGCTCAAACCCATTAGAAACAGCGAGATTCTTGATAACAGACACCTCCTCAAGAAAAGAGGAATTAAAAGGAGACGATGGATGAAGCTATTGAAGAAGCGGCCATTTTTTGGGAAGTGGGGTGAAACGACGCTGTGCAAGTATTTTTTCGGAAGATACTAAAACTATGAACGACACCTTCCATAGAAATAGAGATGTCACCCCCCACCTCCAAGGTGAACCAATGGCGGATTAAAACACTTTGCACTCTACGCTGAAGGCAATTTCGCGCCGCTCGCTGCACTCGCGATAATGTAAAATAACTCTCTGTTCGTAATTCTCTTCTATTCTCGGGTTCAGTCACTCTGTTTGTGAGCCTCCCAACAGTCTCCATTATACCAGGCCTAATAGCGACTCTGCTTGAGTCTTCCTTATACTAGGCCTCCGAATGACGGCTGATAACAAGATACTTGCAGTTTTTAAGATTGAGTACTACTACTTAGTCTCCATTATACTGGGCTAGGCCTACTATTAACCTTCATGAAGTCAGTTTTACCAGATGGTGATGATAGAATATCGCCTATTCCTTTGGTTGAAGGAGCCTAATATCGCCAAAAATCGCCAGATTTGGTTGTCAGAGCGCCCAATTGGCAACAAAAAGCGCCAAGTTTCATGTAGCCCAATTGGCTTGTAGGAGCCAAAATATCTTTTGTGAAGCCCAATTGGCGTTTTATAGCGTAACCTGGCCACACTGCGTGAAGCCAGACCCAACATAAGACTTACATACAGCAGTAAAAGCCTTTAAACCACTTACAGATTACGAAGATGAAGAAAGGTGGTTTGAAATCGCAAATTTCAGAGTTAGGATCGAAGTCAAGGTTGATGACGTCATAGTTTATGGTAAAGAAAGAGAAGTGATACAGTACACAGGATTATTAGTGAGAGGGGGAAACTCGCGGGGTGGTGTGAACTCGCGAATTTTGGAATTACGGGTCAAGATTCAAGACTTATGAAACTCGCAGATTTTCAGAATCATATTTAAGGTTCTTTTCATGAGGTGGGAGGGGGAGCAACCGGTGGGAAGGGTAAATTTTGGAGTTAGGAACTACGATTCAGGAGACTTCAGGAGGGATATGTTTTTTGAGGGGAAGGCCAATTCAAAGGGGTGGTGTGAACTTGCAAATTTTGGAATTAAAAGCTAGGCTTCGGGAAAGATATGAAACATGTTAAAAGAGAGGAAAAGGGAAGAGAAGGAGAGTAGTGAGAAATATCAAACGGATAATGCACCTTCCATTATCCGTACATGGCTCCTTCTTAATTTTCATACGTACACGATTTATTCTTTCTAAAGAGACATGAAAAGTCAAATTCTTTCTTTCAGTAAGTCGAATTTTTCCTAAGTCGAATTATTATATTATTAAGAGAAAATTTCGCACCGCCTAAATTCCGCGCCTTACGCTACAGCATAGTCAGCGTATAGGGAAATCCGGCACTGAGGTGAACTTGATGGTGGGGTATCTTCTGTTGAGGAAGGTGAGGAAAGCTCGAAGCTCCGAAATTGAACATCTTCAAAGACGAAGGACATCGTCAACATAACGTTGCCAATAAACCACATGAGGGGATATAAAATTTTGTAATTTGTGCGATTCGTAAAATTCTATGTTATAATTCGTTCATTGAAGCGACATTACGTCAACCAAACGACCTTTACTTATTTGCTTGTCGACCATTGAATGCGCACGAGCTTAAATATTCCGTAGAAGAAGACTTGCGAAAAGGTGCACGCTAAATAGGGTTTAATAAATACGACGCGACGTAATCTTGAAAATAGCGTTTCTTCCTCCTTGTCATAATCATTACAAAGGACATGGTTGTCGTCTTCTTGGTTGACATCGAGTCGCTTCCCAGCATTTTGGATATCGCGCGACGAATTACGTTTCATTTTTGTGTGCGATTACGTGACGAAGCCCGTCGTCGTCATCGTAATTCACGAGCTCGCGGTCGCTACGTGTGAACTGCTCGTCGTGCGCACGATAGTAATGTACGTACAAGTACCTCCAGTAGCTGAAGTAAAAGGTTATTAAAATTTGGCGAGAGCGCGAACAAACTTAATATTAAGGCATGTTCGTCATTTTTCTCTTTTGTTACTTACCCGAGCGGCAGCGCGCGGTATTAGTACGAACGCATTAACCCGATTACAGTACGAAATATTCCTGTTTAAAAAGCTATTCGTTCGAATGAGCCATACATTTTAGACGACGTGTAATGTGAAAAATATACGAGGACGTTGTATACGATATGACACAGATTACTTATCAAAGCGAGTCCGCACCTTTTGGTAAGAAGGTAGGTAAAGCGTTTTCTTTCGCTCCCTCGCTTCCGCGTCCATCTGTCACCTGGGTTGGCTTACATGAAAATTAAGACGAACGCGTTAAGGAAATATTCGCAGTATAGACGGAAAGACAGATTGAATTGTCGAGCGAGACAAGGAGTGGGGAAACAAAGAGAGAAGATCGCCCGCTGTTAACAATTGTCTATCGCGAAAGCGTTGCAATTCCTCTTTCTTATTTCCGGATTAATGCGTAATTCTGTGCTTCAACAACTTTCGCACTCTCCTCGTCACGAGTTCAGCTTTCCTGGCTTATTCAGGTATACTTTTAAGCTTCGCTAAAAATACAAGATAATAATACACATTACGGGGTTGTAGTATTATATATCGTTTTCTCAACTTTCTCTTTCTAATGGCTGTACGAGAACGAAGGCGAGAGTCGTTGCTAAGGAATGAATGAAGCGCGCGAAAAAAGAAAGTCCATTAATCAAAGGGATTTCAGCGTTTTATTTTTATACTGCATCGAATTCGTCTTTGTCTTTTTAAATCCATTTATCTTCTTCGCCATACTGCTGGTACGCGCTTGTATGTAACGCATCGAAGTCAAAGAACGCGCCAGGCAGACAAACGAAAAAACGAAATGAGATAGACGTATCCGCGTATAATATCGAGAGTAAATAGGCAGCCTATATCAAAATGGATGTACTTTTTCACCGAAAGACCGAATCTGGGAGGCTGGAAAAAAAGTAATGATGAAAGAAAAAAAAATATATTAGATAAACGTTTATAATATAGACGATAAACCGATCCCTATATCGTTTGGCGGCCATTATATCCCATCTAGGCTTATTCGTGTATATGTACGTACGTTAGCGTTAGCGGGGAGGAACAGGCCGACGTCGAAAAACGATGATGATACGTGCACATCTTTTCACTCTTCACGGTTTAACTCACCAAAACTGTCTACCCGTCGATCGCTTAAAACCTAATGATCCATTAATACCCTTCAGTAGAAAGCATCAGCTTTCGGTACGCTCGTCTTAACCGATATAATTTTTTATATTTTATTGCTGCACCTCTGACGGGAAATAGGTTAGGTATCGTACGCCGTGCCTTCATCCGACTTAGTCAACCGTGAATTCTTCGTAGATTAGTTTTCTGGAATGACTATCATTTGCCTTTTGGGTCAAGACTACGAAGCTTTAACATCAAGGATTACCGTATATACGAGTATCAACCAAAGTATTATGTGACCTCGAATAGTAAATTTTCTTTTTAAATGGAAGACATCAACTTGAATTGATTATCGCTTCAAAGAAAGTTGATCCCTGATGGGATTATGCGAAAAGTAATTGCAGCCCTTGAGTAATTGAAATTTCTTGGTTCCTTGAAACAATGTATGAAAACAAGTTCACTACGTGGTCATTCGGTTTCACACACCAATTGGGAGGCACCATTGGATGATAATAGACCAAGTTGTTCGTTTCCGGTACATAATAATTGATTTGAGGTGTCTCAGGAGACAGGAACATTATTTTCAATTGCTTTTCTATATTTTTATTTTATTCAATTTTTTGAAATTAAGAAGTTTGTTTTTCTCTCTCTCTCTCTCGCTCGAAAGAAGTATTTTGCCGTTAAGGCCCGTTTTTACCGACTTTTCCTATGATAATTCTAAACATCGTTTCAAATATATTAAATAATAAAGGTTGACAGGGAAAGGGAAGGACTACTGGATGAATTTTTTTCCTCTGAAACTTGAAAGGATTATAGTGTTATGCCTGAAGATGTGCACCTGCAATAGTTTTTAGGATCGTATGAGTAGTTTTTGAGTTATATTTAATTTTGATATTTTATTTATTTCATATCTTGCTGCGGTTGTATTTCGTCCTCTTTTCCCTTATTGACGGACTTGAAAAAAAAATGACGGCTTTCTTATTAACGAAGTTGAACGAGGAACGCAGGAAACCTGTTTTATGAGTCGAATTGAATTTGGTATTGGGAATTCAAGGAAGCCTAGACCTAGATAAAGCAAGGCCTACACCTGAAGCCTAGTATAATATAGTTCGAGGGTACAGAATTTTTCTTGACTCTCGAGCTATATATGATAGGAGGGGGACTTGGAAAAATTTCAACCTCCGAGCTGTGAATGATAGGAAGGGGCTCGAGTTTTGAAATTTAACCTCCGAGCTATAAATGATAGGAAGGGACTCGAGAGTTGAAATTTTTCCAAGTCCCTCTCCTATTATATATAGCTCGGGAGTCGAAATTTTTCCAAGTTATTTGTTGGACGGAGCACAGCGCACGGCAAAATTTTCAAAAAGAAAAACCTATCATAGAACAGGTTCCCTGTTAAAATTTTGACTCTCGAGCTATATATGATAGGAGAGGGACTTGGAAAAGTTTCGACCCTTGAGCTATGTTACGCCTAATTCATGTAATTGCCCATTACATGAAATGGGCAGCAAAATTGACAAATTCATGAAATGGGCAACGACTTTGCTCATTTCATGAATTAAGCAGAAAACCCCTTTAAAATTGCCCATTTCATGAATCCTCATCGCTTCTTGTTCTCTTCGACTGTCCACACACCTTCCTGACTCATGCTTACGAAATAAATTGTCAATTTTTCGAAAAAAATTAGTAACTTGAACGATGAAAGAATAATACGAAACCGCACGCATGAATCGTCAGATAATTTATAGTAAATACTTTAACAGGTTCAGTTATGAGAATAAATGAGATTGTGTGGATGTTCCTTTTCGTCTACATTTATGCTATCGTTTTAATGAAATAATTCCTTCATTCATATTGGTTAATCTCGTTGATCATTCCATGAAATGAGCAGGATTTTCATTTCCCATTTCATGAATTCAGCAGACAATTTCTGCATATTACGTGAAATTTGCTCATTTCATGAATCTGGCAATTTTGCTGCCCATTTCATGTAATGGGCAATTACATGAATTGGGCGTAACATATATATTCAATATATATGATAGGAGTCAAAATTTTTCCAAGTTTTTTGTGGCACAGCGCACGGCAGGTTCCCTGTTGAAATTCACGGGTTCATTAAGGGAGTTAAAGTAAGGGAGACGGGGAACCTGCTTTATAGGGTAACTTAGAAGAGTATTCTGAGTCTTATGATGTTTGAAGAACTGCATATCTGGCTCGTTGAAGGGGCTCAATCAATTTGTGTATATTGCATTGCATAGCCAGTTACTTGAAGGGACTGCATCGATTTCCAAGCTATATCTCTAATATATAAAGCAGAAAGTTTGTCCGTCTGTCTGTCTGTCGTCCTGTCCGTTTATAACTCGAGAACTACTGGGCCGATCGCTTTCAAACTTTCAGGATATATTGTCCTCATCCCAGAGCAGCACATAGACTCATAAAAATAAAAAGTTGACGGGGAGGTGCTGAGTAATTTCAAAAAAGGGCGAAAACAATGACTTTTTTCAATATAAAAAAACGTGGTGGTGTAGCTTGCCATCAAACGCGTTGTTCCAACATTACCGTTCAAACGCGTTGAGCGGCGCAGTTATAAAAATTAAGTTATGGTGATAACTCGAGTTTTACTCATTTTTATGAAAAATTGAAGAGAACAAAAATTGTTGCCCCTTTAATTTCCTTTCGAATGAGCCCAATTCCAGATTTTTAGGAGGAAATTTTGGAACTATTGGTATTTTGACTGATGCGTATTTAAGATCATTGTGTTTACAGAGAGAGAGCATTTAAACCGGTTGCTCTGGATGAATCTACAGAGACTATTCGAGTTTTACGTATCCAATTTTCGATTTTGAAAGGAGACGTTTATGTAAAATAATTTCTTGAAAATTTGCTCTTCTTTTGTGACGAGTAACTATACATTAGGTAAATATCGTCGTCAGAGTTTGAAACTACCTAAGAAAAGGTACTGGGTTCGAGAAAGAATTAAGAAAATTACATCCGGTTTCTCATATAGGAAACGACTGAGTTCGTCTCATGCCTCTACACAGACTGATGTAATGCTTCGGGGATATGGCAGGCTTTTTACCTACTGTCCATCTATTTCCTTAATCATTGCGACGGTTCTTGAATTAGTCCGTTTTTTGCTGCAATACAGCCCTTACCTGTCAACTCAGCTCTTACCGTTAAAATCGAAATATTTACAAAACACTGATATCTACTCAACACACAGCTGGCGGTCAGCGCCAACCGCTAGTATATATGTTACAGTGAAACTAGGAAATCAGTGAAACTAGGAAATCGAACGCATTTCGCGTGATATACGAGCGTGTTTTCTTGCTTTGCGTGAAAATTAGCGAAAATGGACAAAAGAGAGAATGAAAAAAAAAAAATATTGTTCAGCGGTGTCTCTCTCTCTCTCCCTCTCTCCCTCTACCACTCTCTCCCTCCCTTTCTCTCTCTCTCTCTGTCTTTCTCTCTTTCTTCCGTGTTTCTCCATTGCGTCTCTGTATTCCGGTGATGAGCGATCTTTACACGTATGTCGACCTCCGGGAACTCTGCATATGATTGAAACTCTCTACGTACGAATCCGCGCGCTTGACCACTCGGCCACGAGTGCTGGAACATCAACACGAGTTTAAAATGCAGCTATTGCCATGTGAATGTCGAACGCCGCGCCGGCATTCTTAATGCTAAAATGCATTGCACATTTTTTGTCCATTTGTCTACATGAAATGTAGTTACGTATTATTGAAATAATGTATTTTTGAAATTATTTTTCATTCATTAAAAAGGGAAGAAAATGAAATTGCTGGAAGGAGATAGAAATTATTAATTGTTGCACGGCATACTGCTGCCGTCGCATTTTGAATTGCAAAGAATATTTTTCTTTTTAGGTAGCAAATTGCGCTGACGCACTGAAACTATAAAAATTGATAGAATGAAAATTTGGATCGGTCTTGAGGTGAAACCATAAGTCTCCTGAGTCTAATTTAAATGTTAATTCTATCAATTTTTTATGGTTTCTTACTTGGTCTAATTTAAATGTTGATTCTATCAATTTATTCATGGTTTCTCTGTTGGTCTAACTTAAATGTTGATTTTATTAATTTATTTATGGTTTCTCCCTGAGTCTAATTCAAATTTTGATTCTATTAATTTTTTATGGTTTATTCTTTAGTCTAAATCAAACATATTGATTACATCAATTTTTTTATGGTTTCTCCCTTGGTCTAACTCGAATGTTGATTCTATCAATCTATTTATGGTTTCTCTCTGAGTCTAATTCAAAATGTCAATTCTATCAATTTTTTATTGTTTCTTACTTGGTCTAATTCAAATGTTGATTCTGTCAATTTATTCATGGTTCCTCTGTTGGTCTAACTTATAAATCTTGATTCAATCAATTTATTTATGGTTTTTCTTTGAGTCTATTTTTAATGGTTTCTTCCTCGGTCTAACCAAAATGTTGATTCTATTAATTTGTTTATGGTTTCTCCCTGAATCTAATCCAAATTTTGATTCTACTAATTTTTCATGGTTTCTTCTTCGGTCTAATTTAAACAGTTGATTCCATCAATTTTTTCATGGTTTCTCCCTTGGTCTAACTCGAATATTGATTCTATCAATCTATTTATGGTTTCTTTCTGAGTCTAATTTAAATGTTGATGTAGTCATTGTTCGTTTTCCTGCGTCAGTTTTTACTTTTGGTCTCCTTCCAATGAAGATTCTTATCAATTGTGATTCCAAGTACATATTTTGTGTGTTCAACTTTCCCTAATGACAATAAAATAAAACAATTTTTGTGGTTTAAAAAAAAAAAAAAAAAAAAAGCTTGTACGGGGCTCGAACTTGTTACCATATTTCACATATACGTAAAACGTATCAAAATTGTGCAGAAGTGTAAACGCGACGGCGCGGCGCGTACAATGATGATCATAAGGCTGAAGAATCACTCGAAGATAATGTTGGTAACCGCATATGTGCACGAAAAACACGCCACGACACATGAACGATAAAACGCGCGTGAAATTTCCTAGTTTCACTGATTTCCCAATTTCACTGTGACATATATATAATAGGAGATAGATTTGGATAAATTTCGACCTCGGAGCCTTGTTGGTTGGCCGGACAGCGGACGTTTTTTCTGCCCTCCCCCCCCCTTTCCCCGATAGAACAGGTTCCCTTTTCATTATTATCATTATTCATACTCGATAGAAAACACCTTGAGATTGAATAAAATGAGGACAATTTTTTGGTCATTTGGTCTTCATATAAGTGTGCTGCGAGACTCTTGGTGACTTGATTCTTTGATTTATTATTGATTTATACATATTTTTAAAATATTATTTGTATTATTAGTCATACTCGATAGTGAAAACCGTACGTTTGAATGATTGAGTACAATTTTTCAGTCTTTATCAAGTGTACTGCGAGACTATCTTGGTAACTTCATTCTTAATTAATTATTAATTTATACGTTATTTTTTCGTGTCTAATTGAAAAACAAAATTCATAAATCTTCCCATATCGCACATATGAAGCATAAAAAAATAGTTACACACTTTTTTCTTAATGAAAGTAATTAAATATAAACAAACAATGAGGAAATAATCTTTGATACGAAATTTTTTCATTAATTATTATGCAATAAATGTTGTAAGAAATATAGTTAGCCTAATTTCAAATCACCATTATATCATTCCAGAAATTTCGGTCTTAGCATCACAAGAACTCATGAAAATAATCTGAAATTTGATTTAACGTACCGGTATAGGTAACTAATTACAAATCATTCACGAATTTAATATCCAATCTTCTAATAAAAGCCCGTAATGTAGCGTTTATTTTAAAAAATTTAACAGGATTTCTGATTAATTTTGATCCTGCCAAGTCACTGTATGCTTGCATTTCCACCTCTTCTGAGATATAATCGAACGCGCGCGCCATATAATCGGGTACATCAGCTATTAAAATATTCTCTGTACTCAATTCATTGAAGAAGTCACGTCATACAGGAGAGATAGGCTGCTTCATTGTCATATACTCCCACCTTTGAGTACTGAGCATACGGTGGCATTCATTAATAGGAAGCTTTTTTCATGGTATGTTTGTAGGAGCAAACCCTGTGGAGTGTTCCTTTTCAAAGCTCTTTATTTTGGTCCTAATGATTTCAAGCCATTTAAGCCGTTGTAATTGTTTCAAATCATTATCCTTACCCAAAATTACTGAATGAACCGGGGAAGTCGCATCTGCAAACCCTGCCTGATAACTCATGTAATTTATGTAAAGCTTTCGTTAAGCTAGCAATTTTTCATCGATCTTTTTCAAGTTTGGTATCGTTTTTTTTTTTTTTTTTTTTTCGATCTTCCGTATTTTCCGCATTTTCATTCGGTATCACATTTTTTCTAACTGTAGGCGGTGATAAAGGGATCATTTTAGAGTTGTTTTTGAAATTGAATCTTGTTCAGTGATCTTTTCAATACTAATACCAAATTCTAAAACAAGTTACTACCGAAAATCCAGAAACAGTTGCGGATGTCCAGAGAAGTAACAATAGAATTGAGTGGAAAAAGGCTATGGACAAAGAATTGGCGTCTTTGAAAAAAAATGATACGTGGGAACTTACACAACTGCCAAAAGATGCTAAGCCTTTACCTTGTAAATGGGTCTTTCGCATTAAATTGAATCCTGATGGTATAATCAATAAATATAAAGCTATAGGGTTGTCATTAAAGAAGATACGGATCTCTTGGTTTCCAGATCTTGGCATAGAAAAAATTTAGATCTCTTAAGCTTCACATCTTGGTAGGAAAAGAAGCTCCAGATTTTTTGAAAAAAATTGAAAGATAAATTTCCGTCACCTAACAATCAATTGGAAAAAAAACCAAGAGACCCAGATACTGAGGCGCATGGCGACTCAGTCTTGTTTTCCTTTAGTGTCAGTAATTGTTCTTTCATTTTCGATGATCAAAAATTTTTGACGGATATTTCATTCATTGAAGCGGGAGGGTGAGTGGTGTTCGAGTGTGGATCACCGATATAGAAGAATGAATAAGAATAATACTTAGCATGCTTTGAAAATGTGCTCGTTTTGGAAAACCAAAGTTATTTTGGTGTTGGAAACGAAAACGATTAAGTAATATGACACGGTCAATAAAGAAGTGAAGATGCAGGAAAATAAGAAAGGGAAAGTCGGGTTTGTTTTCGCGCTGCGAAAGCTTTTTTCTACTTCGTCTCTTGGTTCGTTTTTACGGTTTCGCAACTGATTCTATTCTGTAACTGTGGCAAGAGAAAGTTAGAATTTTAAAATTCCCCTGTCGCCGACAAAGCCGAAAGACGATTAATTTGAAATTGCGTACGAAAAGTAGAGACGATCCGAAACGTGGATAACAGTGGAGCAATTTTACGTTCTTGACCTCGCTTCGTGTTCAGCTGGGCATACGAGGTTAGTCTGTCAAATTTTTCCCAATAAGCGTAAGCTAAGAATTGCTAACTTGATTTAACGGTTCAAGATATGTACAGTTCTCGTCCGCTTCATCAATATTGTGATCGTTAATTTATTAGGTTTTGAAAGATAATTGAACCACGTGATTAATTTACTGCTGGTGCTTTGTTGGTTCTTTATAAAAAAAGTCCAAGATGTTATATACCATCAACGTTTTCATTTTCTCTCGCCTTTTTTCCGCAGTTGTTTCTCTTCTTTACTTGTCTGGACGTTGATAGCGTTTGTTTTGTCTGTGTAAAGATATACTGCATTGTGGTTTTGTGTACTTTTGGTTTCGCTATTGTATTTTTTATTCTCTTCGTCCTCGAGTTACTTAGCTCAGTTTTTATTTTCTAAACGTTGTAAGCTGGGTATCATGAGAGAGAAATGAGAGCGAAGAGAAAGAGCTACAGAAAGTAGTTACTACCGTGTAAATTTTGTAGCAATTTTAGATTTCAAATTCGGGAAGAGAGTATTCGCGGGAACCGGAAGGAAGCCTTGAAATGTAATCAAGTTCAATGAACAGCTTGTTCTGTAGGGTTTGCGAAATATTTTCGCTTTGAGTGAAAATTGCGCACCAAACTTTATCCTTTGAGCCACAATAACGCGTACATTCTTCTGCGTATTTGGAAGAAGTTTCGTAATCACGGAGACGAAACCTACTCAGGGAAATCTGACTTCTTATTGGAATGATAATTTGAGTACGTTATCCGACGATGTGAGATGTTACTTATAGATTTAGTATTTGCACGATATTAAAATTTTCTTTTTCGTATTGAAACAATTGGTCCGAAAAATCATACAATCATGAAGAAAGAAATCTTACTAACGGTACTTGTATAATAAAAACAAATTCTACGACAAGATCGGGTACTAGAGTATACTTATAGATGACCTTGCATTGTGGACGGACATTAATAAAGAGATCTATTAAAGGTCAAATGTTTTCCATAATTATCTCTCTTAGGACAGTGGATAAGATAATATTGAGAGTCTCTGCTTAACTATCTAGTTGACGGGGTTATTGTCTCTTCATTTTCGACGACGTTTGACTGGTGGCTCATCAGCTATTCGTTGTTCATACTTTCCTATAGAAGCACTTGTTCACACAGTAGTGATTCTACAAGTTTGAATATATTGGCATGTGAACGGGAGAGCAAGTTGCTGAAACCATGGAGCCATACTTCCACGATGTTACGTATTTGTTTTTGGTATTTTAAGCAGAGCAACTTTATCACAATTCCAATCGTACTTTGGCATACAACGCGGTCGTTTTTTCTTGGACGACCAATCCATGTGTCTTCAAAGTTCCATTTAGATAATGATAAAAGAGGAATTATGACGAAGAATCTATCGTGGTCTTTAGACTCTCTCATTCACAAGGTGGAACATTCATCTGAGGGCAAAATATAACGATCTAATCTTGGGGCCTGGAGTGTAGTGGTCATCTCACTCGTCATGAAAACGAGAGGTTGTGGGTTCGTTTCCCGCTCGGGCCAGGAGATTTTTTCGTCTTAATTCCTATCCTTATGTGTATGATTCCTTGTGAACTTCTGCAATTACCATCTTCCTTTAAAATCATTTGTCAAAAGTCTACCTCATAGAAGGTGTTGTTATTCTATTAGGATTCGGACACGTCCTCAACATCTGCCACAGGCACAAACGCAAGTGCCGATAAGTGACGCACTTTCAGAGCAAAATAACCTCCTTCTCGTACTGTACCTTGAAGCCAGAATCGTACAAGTGCCTCAGTATAGCTGGTGTGAAATGAAAGAAAAAACTTTGGACAGTTGCAGTTGGAAATATGGTCTGTATAGTACAAAAACGACGATTAATTAATAATAGAGGTTTATGAATGAGAGTAAAAGCTACTGAGAGGGAGTATGAGTATTACCTGGAACGCATTTATTGTGGCTTTCTCAAAATCTACGAGGATGAAGTCTGGATTTAAAGGAGCTTTTAGTTCTTTTAATTTCCTCAATATACCTAAGTATGTGTATTTGTTTTATTTGGCAGCAGAGTGTACACAAGTGTATCCTCATTTGGATGTAGTCCAGTCTTATTAGATTAAAAAATTGTATAGGTATGGAATAAATAGAGGACAGCTGAAATTTGGCATGTATTCATACAACAAACTAAAAGTCCCACTTGATATGATGTGCACATTGTCCCCAGTGGGCAAATTGATTTTTTGTGATTCCCAGGGTGAATATTGTTTTTTGAAAAAAAGTCAAGACACAAAAGTTGTAAAACGTCAAAAGATACATAAATAATGTTCTATTAAAAATTTCCGTGCGACGCTCCATTTTTGAATAAATGAAGGATAAAAGTTGGATATCTAGGTGGCAAGCAATACGTACATCTTGATTAACAGTGCGTCGACTTGCGTTGCATGTGACAAGCATATCAAGCGTTACTTTTGCAACTACCAAACTTTCATCCTTCATTTATTTGAAATTGGAGCATCGCAAGGAAATTCTCAATAGAACATTATTTATGTATTTTTTTGACGCTCAATAAATTTTGTCGCTTGGCTTTTTTTTTCAAAAACTGATATTCACCCTGAAAATCACAAAAAAACAATCTTGCCCCCTAGGGACAATGCGCCCGTCATATCAAGTGGGACTTCTAGTATGTTGTATAAAGGACATATATATGCCAAAATTTAGCTACCCCCATTTATTCACACCAAATTTCCTAATATGACTGGACTAATAGAAACCATGGAAGATATACTATAAAGTTGTGAGAAGTGAACGGGAATGACATCAAATATGCCGTCCGCAAACCAATGTTTGCAAAAACTCAAAATACATATTTAAATTGGCAGCCGTCCCAAACATCATCATGCGTCCCTTGTCATCAGGACCTGCATCAAACAGCAAAAAATTGCCACCTTTTGCGGTCTTCAAGACGTCTTCTGGCAGGTCAATGTCTTTCAATTTTTTTAGAATGGGAGGATCTGGCATTTCTTTGACCTCGCATTATGAATATTTTGTTTCATATGACGTATTTTAGGAAATGTTGCAATTGCACTCTGTGAAACATTTTCAAGACATTCAGCAATGATGGAATAACTGGTCTCCGCTGCTTCAACTTTTGCCGTATTACCCAAATGATGCTGCTGTTTTGGTCGACTGACAATCTCTTGCCTAACAGTTTTCACGCGAGCTTTACATTTACGATCTCGTCCATGGATGCACTTCCAGTATGTGGCGTCGTTAATCCGTCTATGACAGTAATAAATATGGCCATCGCACAAACACTGTTTTTCTTTCTCACTTAGAATGAAATCAAGCGACGGGGTGAAGAGAAAAACCAAGTAGAACGCTTATCAAGAACACAAGTAAGGACGAGAACCAAAAGAACGACTGAATTACGGAAAGATGGGATACTCATTATCAGTGATGTGTTCAATAACTTTACGTTGTCTGTTCTTGCGCGAAAGGAAGAAAAATTCCGTTTGTAATAAAAAGTATGCTAAGTACAAACTTGTTACTCTTGCTGAAAGAGAAAGTGGACTTACTTTCTGAAGGCGAGAATTGAATCTCTTTTTCGTGGCATTTTTTTCGACTAATAAATTTTCTTCTACTAATTTGATCAATTTTTCGAGTAATTGTTTTATGAATAAAAATTTATTTGACCAATGTTTCAAAATTCTGAAGGGCGATATGTACGAGTAACTCTTCTAGTGTTTGGGGAGTGGTGGGTATCGCTGACGATGTACTTCTAGAATGATTCTTAACATTGTTACCTGTTGATTTCTGCAGTACTGCTTCATCCAACTTGCGACAAATTAATTAACTTGGTCCCGCAGTAACATCATCCCGAGCTTTCCTTTTCACATCGTTACTGATCCCTTGTTTTTCCAATAAAACCAACGTAATAGAGTTATGGTTGTGTATATCTGCTTTAGACTCATTTGTAATTGTTCCGCTGCAAGATCTTTTCAAGAAGGCTTTACAATTTTTTCGGTGCAAGCCCATCGCTGTACATCGTTTGTTAACGCGTTCTGATAACAAAATTTGAATTCATCTCGACAAGCAACGTTTTCTCTTTCACATTCACACTCAACATTATTTTTCACAGTTGTTACAAGCAATAGGCCTAAGATTTTGAATTGACGCTCGAATGATATACCGACACCGTGTAACCGAACTCTTTTCATTTGGTTATCGGAAATATTTCACCGTTTCTATAATTTACGAGCTTTTGCTGTTTTACTCTTAGGGTTGCATGCCGAAAACTGACTTTAACGAGCAAAAAATTCTGGGTTATATACCTATTCATTAGCATTTTTTTATATACACCTAATGGTATCGGCGTAGATTATAAATTTGTGAATATATTTAATTTCAAAAGTGAGTTCTGCGTGTCACAAACATTCTTAGAGTTATTAGATACCTAATGTTTTCCTCAGGGTGCCATTGCAGTAATTGATTTGTCGTTTTTAGGAGGTAATTAAAGGGTAATAATGTCACATCCAAAACAGTATTATATATCCAACATTCGTTTTCAGTCTATTCAAACTCATGATTCAAGGTTTTATACGGTATATTCTCAGGATAGTGTACTAAAAAGGCAAACTCCGCGAATGAAAGTATGGAAAAATATTCTCGTATCTAAGGACCAAAGGTCATGTTGAGAAATCGTTATTGGATTGCTCGTTTTGGACAAAATTTCGTTATTTTCACCTCGACGATGATAATTGGACGTCATTACAGAAAAGAACCGACACGTTTTTAAATTTCAGAAACATTACGGATAATTGTCGAAAAGAGAATGCAGAAGGTTATGTGAATGCGCACAAACACAAATCTCTGGAGATGTATATAAGCTATTGCAGTACTGCGAAGTCGAGTATTTTCGCTCCAATCAAAATGTTAAGAAGCGAAGTCAGGGATTATAAAGGTCGAAGAATTACGATTCTAATTACAAAATCGATATCGTTTATATTTTGATTATACCGACTACAAGTATCGCCGCGAGAACTTACGTTCAAGGTTTATTACAGTGCAGTGTCGAGAGTCCCTGGGTCTCACTATTAATCAGAAAGCCGATGGCAATAAATGCCGGCACTACCCTCTTTGGAATGGACCGAACCTGAATTAAGTTGTAGAAAATTTCTTGATAACGTTTTCACAATTTGCATTTAGTTATTGTTGTGTGCTTTCTAAAACTAGCGACGCGACACTCGACTCCGCGCAATAATTTTCTCTGTTTCGTCAAACGAGCAGCGCATGTGAGATACAATACTTTTGTATCGTGTTCTCTTCAGGGAGGCATTGCGCGAACGTAATGATGGGAATATTTTCGTGGAGTGACAATTTTTTATCTTAAACGTTATCGCAGTGTTTAAGGAAATTAAAAAAAATCAAGTATGAGGATCTTACTACCCTCAATGTTTGTTCACATAAAAAATTTAAACTAGAGATATTCAAAAATTATTCGTTGAGAAATTTTTAATTACTCGACAAAATATGCGATGGTCAGAAAAGAACAAAAACTATTTTTCTCCAAGTATATAATCATCAAATTCATCAAGAAGAGCCGTTCTCGTGATAAAGTTCCCCAAAAATATATATACTACATCAAAATGATGGATTCGGTACCTACTAGCTGAAATTCCTTCAGTATCCGAAGATTTTGATCTACTGCACTGTGAAGTACGATTGTGAAGCCCCAATTAAAATTTTGCAATTTGTTTTTATTTGTTTTTCGAAATTTTTTGGGAGGTATTCAATGTTCACCTATTGATGAATTGATGAGTAAATTTTGGCTTCAGAAAATCCTAAAAGAATAACATGTGGGTACGGTCGATATCAAGGAGGATGTGTGCCAAACCAAAGACAGAACGCAAATAATGCAGAGCAAGGTCACAAATCTACAAAAGAAAATCCGACAAAACAACCTGTTTTTGACAAAGGCGGACAAAGGCAACACGGTAGTGGCAATGGAGAAGGAGGACTACACCCAAAAAGTAGAGTTGTACATCGCAGAAAATAGATACCAAGAACAGACAAAGGACCCAACACAGAAATATCACGGAGACCTGAAAACAGTATTGAAACGGAACAATGGAAGGATGCTCAAGATGAACCCCATAGCACCAAAACTCAAGGGGCTTGTAAAACTCTACAAAGTGAACCGTCCGATGAGACCCCTGGTTAACAGCATCCAATCAACGTGCTAGAAGGTAGGAAAGATCGTAGCCACATTCCTGAAAGAAAACTACCGGTTCGCACCCAGACAAAGCATCAGAAACAATGGTGCGCTGATTGAGCAACTAGACAAGTTAGGAATCAAGAGTAACAACAAGCTGGTATCCTTTGATGTGACAAACATGTTTGGTACTATACAAAAGGAGGAACTTCTCACTTTGCTCAAAAACAACAGGTACCATGGGAACTCCAATGAGCCGAAGAACGCCAACATAGTGGAAGAGATCTTGAGCCGGAACTACTGCCGCTTCAATAACAAGTTCTATAGTCAGGAAAGGGGACTTACGATGAGATCACCGCTGTCACCAATACTGGCGGAGCTATTCATCAATGATATGGAAAACAAGATATTGAAGGGCAGCAAGTTCAGAAACTCGATCAAACACTGGACCAGATGTGTAGATGATATCCTAATTATGTGGTCAGGCACTGATAGATAGGTGGACCTATTCCTTTTGAAAATGAATGCGATTAATGAGAGCATCAAATTCACAGTGGAAAAATCCTAGAAATCCTATAATTTTCCATACTGAATATTTAGTTGTTTTTAAAGCAAATGTGGGTCATTTCACCCTATTTTTCTTCTCCGGTTTGAAGATTTCAGAACTCTTGTATCAAATTTCTGTCATTTTTCTCTTTTTTTCAACCTTAAAAAATCATTGCAGCTGAACTTTGTAAGCTTACGAAATTATACGTCAGATCTCTATTCTATCTAACCTAAAAAGAAGAAATAAAAATGATCATAATAATGGACTTTCAGATCTAAGTTTTATTATTAAGTAATATCGAACATGTATCTTTCAAAATATTGTAAATACGATTCATCATAAATCCTTAGCTTTTCAGTCAGTTAAGGTTAAAGGGTAGAACATGCCGTTGAAAACTCGAAGAAACAAAGTAAAAAAGATTTTGAAAAATAGATAAATAATCGGGAAATTATTACCGCTTGCGATACTAATTGAAATGGGAAAACGTTCAATCAATGGTATGGACAACTATGAATTGTTCATTTTGTAAAACAATAAGATTAATTGAATTGCTGAGAATATAACTTCGAAATATTTCCATAATTTCGTGTATTACAAACACATCTCATCAAATAAAAATCTGTCAAAAGAGTAAAAACTAGAAACTTACTTTTACCAAAACCGAAACCATCTTTTTCCAAGTGCCTTCATTTGTTTATCCTTCTCGAAGATCTCTCTCTCTCTTTCGAGAAGCTTGCGTTTGGTCTGCATCTTTTCACGAGAGGCTTTCTCCAAATTCTTCAAGAGTTCGTCGTTCTTTTCCACGACTTTGTTGTACTTCTCCTACAAGTTCAACTTTTTAAATGATCGAGTAAACATTCACTCGGTTGATTAGAAAAAAAGGAAGTGCACTCGTATGATGTATTTTCTGGCATAGCCAAATGAATAAAGGTCATATTTCATGTCTTTTCCGGCTGTTTAAAAAGAACGTCAGGTAGTGTTGTTGTCTCTTACGAACAATATATTAGGCTGAATGAAAGAGCTTTTTATACGTGCAAGGATGACATCGTGTTCGGTACTTGATAAAGATCGCTAGTCGATCGAAATGTTGTACGTTTAAATGAAATTTAGTGCGGGAAAAGCCTCTTTTTATTTTCAAACAAATATTATACTAAACTAGCCTGTCCGTTCGTCCGCCCTCTTTCTTGGTCCCTGTCTCGGTTTAGCATAAGTCTGATATGAAATATTTTGCCTTTCGTGAAGCTCACTCGCTCCGCTCGTTCGCCCAATAAATCTGGTATGAGAAATATTTTGAGGTATCGCCTTTCATGAGGCTCACACGCTCCGCTCGTTCGCTCTCTTTCTTGGTCCCTGTCTCGGTTCAGCATAAGTACTTCTCTTCTTCTTCCTCCTTCTTCTATATAGCATATATACTAAACTAGCCTGAAACGTAGGGGGGTGGTGCTCGCAGATTTCTCAATCACCTCCCAGGTATAAAAATTTTTCTCGAAAATGTCCATTATCGGGGGGAGGGGGTGGTACTCGCAATTTTCCAATAGTGTATGGGGTCTCAGAAAGGACATGAAACATGTCAAAAGGCAATGAGACCATTGACTAATTGAACCTCACACTCACACCGGAGAACAACGGGATGGAATACAAAATTCACAGGAAGCCGATGCACACAGACACCATCGTCCCAAATGACTTTTACCACCACACCAGGCACAAATTGGCGGCAATCCAGAACTACTGCTATTGAACAATATCTGTCCTTGAGAACAATGAAGAGAAAAGGAAAGAAATGGAGATAGTAAAGCAGATCTCAGAAGACATAGAGGTGTGGTGGTTGGAGTCTTTGGAAAAATGGAAACAAAGGAGGAACCCGTGATAGCACAATGATAAATTACTCCGTATTGATACCATACATACAAAAGTACACCAACAAAGTGATAAAGGCGTTTAATGGCTATGCTGTAAATGTGGGTATTCATAATAACCCATCTATGGTGAAGAGAATCAGTATTGACCGTATGGAAGAAAAGGACAAGGAAAGCTTGAGCGGAGTGTACAAGCTCAGTTGTGAGCAGTGCAAGGGCATCTACTGGGAAAAAGTTTGAAATCAGAAAAAAGGAGCACAAAAAGTTAAGGGAGAAAGGAGATGGCAAGTCACTGTTTGGTAAACAGTGTAACAAAGAACATCACAATAGAGAGGGAGTATTTGAAGAAATATTTGTAGAGAATCGCACAAAAAGTAGAAAACTCTGGGAACAAATGGAGATTGCAAAAGCAAAGAGGAAAAAGGACAGCCTCTTGAACAATGTAATCACGTTTGATAGCAAAATATTATTGGGCCTGGTGATTGGACGAGAGAAAAAGAACAGAACCAACCAATAAGGTGGTAGGAAACCAGGAAGCCAATCAAAACGTAGTATTTAGGACAAAAGAGTGAACCAATCACTAAGGAACATGTTACAGTCAATAAGAACACAATGTCATATTATTGTAAGAATAAGATTCTCCAAGTTAACCAATCACAATACCGCATTTTTACAGCCAATCATTATAATATTGTATCCGGTTGACATTCTAAATTCCAGCTTCTGTCCAGTGCTGTAAAATCCGAATGATCTCCCCATCTATATCCTGGGCTATTTTAGCCGTGTCAAATTTTCCAAATATTAGGCACTCAAAGAATGTCCGTAGTCCTGTGCCTAGCCGCAATGGCACAGACTGTCTTCCGCTTTACCCCATTTTTGGAGAATATACCTCATGCACCTAGTTCCGCTTCTTATCCGATTCAGGGTCTTCCACAGTCGAAATCGGAGTTAGTGTCCGCTTGGCCGCATACGTCGCTGCCTCCTATAGTCTGCTAGGCCATCAGCCTTTCAACGTCCTCCCACGAGGGGTTTAACCCCTCGAAGGGAACGGTTTCTTGACCTCAGGCGGGATTCAGCAAGATTTGTATAGCCGTTCAAGAGGTGCCTGGTGTCCTCATCTTCTTCGATTCTCTCTTTCTCGGCCAAGGTTTCTCACCTAATCTTTTTGGGCGTAATACCAGGGAGTTTATAGAGCTTTTCGAATGGATTTGGTTTCAAGCAGCCAGTCATTATTCTACAAGCATCATTTAGAGCTACATCTATTTTTGGTGCGTCTGCTGAGCGACTCTACACCGGGCAAGCGCACTCTCCCACCGAGTAGCAGAGCGCAAAGGAAGAGGTTCATAGTAAATAGAGCTTTGCTCCCCATGTACTGCCGCTCCAATAAGATCACAGTGTTACACTATAAAAAATCATGTTTAAGGCCTTGTTCTCCAGTTGCGACACAACTGATGATGGGGTGACACCCGAAAGTACTCTTGCTAAAGCAACTAATAAACTAGAATTGTACACTAGAAAAACGTTTTCAACATTAGTGCTCTACTTACACCTGACTCACTCAATATGAGTTCCAATAATCATCACTAGCCTCACAGTCAATCACCTTAGACTCACACACACCCAACTTATCACTCATCTTACACCTCTCTCGCGCTTTCATCGCAATTAGGTTAGGTGAAAAAAAAATCAGTTAGTTGAAGAGTCTGTGATAACGATATCCAATTTTCTAGACGAGGGTAATCAATCATCAGTATAATTTACTCGCAAGAGCTACAAATAATCGTCTCCATAAAACCGAAAAGATTGTCTCCATCATTAAATACAAAAAAAGTATACTCGCGGTAATTGTACAGCAGAGAGGGTAATTCGCGAGTACTCGCCACGCATCCGGCGATATTGGCTATCTTCATTCTTGAACGCGTTAGCGAAAAAAGAACCACAGTCGCGTCGATTGCGGGAAACGCGAACAAAGTGGACAATAAATCATTCGCAGATTCGACCGCTGTTGTAAGTCAGGTGTCCTCGCAATTTTCGTCCAACGTCCTGCTACCGCGTTCTTTCTCACCTACTCTGTATTTTTCTGTTCAACGTGAGTGTGTATGTTCGATAAAAATCTGTATAAAAGCAAAAAAAAAAAAGAGAGACTTTACCCGTTCATCCTCGTCAGCGGCTGATAATTCATTTTCGGACAACTTCCAATGCTATCTTTTTTTTTTCCTTCGCGCTTTGCCTTCGTGGGAAAACTATACTCACATACAGAGGATAAAAATTACGCTAAACTGAATTTGCGGCGGCGCGTATAGTTGGTCCTCGTAGATGATGCGGAGAATTTTCTTTCGTTGTAGAAACGCTTCTACTCGTAATACGAATATAACTCATAAGGTTAAAGAATAACATCTATTTGTTCGTGACACTATTCAAGAGATAATATTTATATGGATGTCGGTCGATAAAATTTTTCAAGAATACGTACGTGAGTTGGAAACCTTATTTTATATCTTCTATAAACGTTCCAGCGGCCTTATAGCCCTCTGCCTCAAAGAAAATGTCTTGATGAAATTCATTTTGAACATAGGAAAGGTGAAGACCTGATTGGGAGAAAATGTTCATCTCCTGAAAATTCGTCAAAAATAAGTACCCTCAAATTAAGCTGTACCCGCCGGTGACTCTTACAACTTGATTTGCACCAAACTCACTCTTTCGATGTTATTCGAAACGAAAATGAAATAAAATAGTCATACCGAGGAGAAAATCGACAGGGTTTGTACCAGAACAGACTCTGATAACTTAAATAACCGACGGACAGCCTGATTGAATTACAATGATGATGAAAACTAATATTTCAAAAAGCAGCAAGCAACAAAATCCAATACACTGGGTTTTGTTGACTAGTTCCTGATATTAATGAGCTCATCCTCATAAGCAGCGCGATTCACCAGTTCATAGGCGTGATGCATCTTCTTTTTCACAATTTCGACAGCTCCGCAACACAGTTACATCCTTGATGAAGAAACTGAGGGACGGCCATACCATTGTCACAAAAGCGGATAAGGGAAACTCCGTTGTCTTGATGGAACCGGAAGATGTACCAATGTCTTGATTCTATTGGCGCCACCATCGATCGTACTTTTAACTTTGATAGCTTCAACAGTAGTGTCCGGAGCGAAATCAATAAGAGTAAGTACATCCTAGACAAGGAACCTCTCAAAAAAGCAGTCCTTTCATCTAATCCTAAAGCTCCTCGCCTATACGACCTCCAGAAAATCCATAAGAATGGTTCCCCCGTGCGGCCTGTGGTATCATTTATTTCTTTCCCAACCTACAAGTTGGCCAAGTACCTTGATATTTGGTTCAAACAAGTAACCAACTTCCAACCCCCTTATTCAATAAAGAACTCAATTGAGTTATCCGAGTCTCTTATTTCTAACCCCCCTTCCGGAAGTATTCTTGTTTCGTTCGACGTGGTGAGTTTGTTCCTCCACGTCCCCCTCCTCCCTACCCTTGAACGCATGAATGAGTTACTCAATGAGGCATTAGTCCCTCCTTCTTTGATTTCTGAATTCAATTCCCTCCTCCAAAAATGCCTCAGTCCCAATATATGTCAGTTCAACGACTCTATCTATAAACTTCCTCCTGACATAGGTATCCTCATCGGATCACCACTGGGGTCTCTCATAGCTGAAGTTTTCATGCTGGGCCAGATATGTAGATGATATCCTAATTGTGTGGTCAGGCACTGATAGACAGGTGGATCTATTCTTTTCAGAAATGAATGCTATGAATGAGAGCATCAAATTCACAGTGGAAAAAGGCAATGAGACCTTCGACTATTTGGACCTTACACTCACAATGGAGAACAATAGGATAGAATACAAAATCTACAGGAAGCCGACGCATACTGACACCATCATCCCAAATGACTCCTACCACCACCCCAGGCACAAGCTAGCGGCAATCCAGAACTACTGCTATCGGGCAATTTCTGTCCTCAAGAACAATGAAGAGAAGAGGAAAGAAATCGAGATAGTAAAGCAGATTGCAGAAGCCAATGGCTACCGCAGAGGCGTGGTGGATGGAGTCTTTGGGAAAATGGTAACAAAGAAAGAATCCCATGATGACATAGTGAGAAAGTACTCCGGATCGATACCATATATAGGAAAGTACACAAACAAGGTGATAAAGGCGTTCAATGGCTACGATGTAAATGTGGGTATCCAGAATAACCAACCCATGGTGAAGAGAATCAGCAATGACCAGACGGAACAAAAGGACAAGGAAAGCTTGAGCGGAATGTACAAGCTCAGTTGTGAATAGTTCGAGGGAATCTACATTGGTGAGACGGAGAAAGTTTGAGATCAGGAAAAAGGAGCACAAAACGTCGAGGGAGAAAGAAGATGGCAAGTCACTGTTTGGGAAACACTGTAACAAAGAAAACCACGATGGAGAGGGCATATTTGAAATCATACTTGTAGAGAATCGCACAAAGAGAAGAAACTCTGGGAACAAATGGAGATTGAAAAAGCCAAGAGGGAGAAAGCCTGCCTCTTGAACAATGTAATCACATTTGACAGCGAAAAATTATTCGGCCTGGTGATTGGACGAGAGAAGAAGAACAGAACCAACCAATGAGATGGCAGGATTCCAAGTAGCCAGTAGAAACGCAGCATTTGGGACAAGAGATTGAACCAATCACAAAGCAATATGTTTTAGCCAATAAGAGCACAATGTTATAAAGAATAAGTTTCTAAGAAGTGAACCAATCACAACACAGCATTATTATAGCCAATAAGATCACAGTGTTATACTGTAAAAACTCATGGTTAAGGCCTTGTTCTCCAGTTACGACACAACTGATGATGGGATAACACCCGAAAGTACTCTTGTGTAAGCAACTAACAAAGTAGATTTGTACAATTGGAAAACCCTTTTCCTAGATTTGAAGCTGAGGTTTTCAACTCTGATCATCCTCACCTCAATCACGTGTTTCTTTGGCGTAGATATGTCGTTTACATATTATGTGAAATAGGAAAGTTGAAATACGCATATTCTTTTGCGCCGCCAGTAACGAGATTTGGACCACGCACCTCTGAATCAGAAGTCCGCGACTCAACCGCTCGGCCACCGGCGCTGCAAAGAAATATCACCCTATTTCAACTTCAAACGGTAAGTTCCTACTTGTGATGAGGTACAAAGGCCACACGAGGCTGTCGCAAACGTGCACTAATGCCGGGAGGAGTGTCCAGAAAAGCCAGGAGTGGCCAACTAACAGAAATTTCGGAGTGGACATGTTCACAAGGAATATTAGAAATAGGAAAGTTGAAATACGGATGTTCTACTTTCCTATTTCTAATATTCCTTGAGAACATGTCCACTCCGAAATTTCTGACATATTATGTGTTTGGACGGCCGATACACGTTTGCGCAAATTGGCGTTTTTAGGAGGTTGGACAGATGTAACGTTAGCGCAAACCACATGTGTACGTTACCGCATATGACGTATTAACGTTGTTGGTGAGACCGGCCGAGCGTTCCGCACTAGAATTAATGATCATCTCTCCGCTTATGCCAACGGAAATGCCTTTGCAAGGCACCTGTTGGAAAAGAGCCTCCTCGGTGGAGATGAAGTAATATTGCACCTCCGGCGAATAGCTCTCGAATATATTGAAATTGTGAAAAAGAAGATGCATCACGCCTATGAACTGGTGAATCGCGCTGCTTATGAGGATGAGCTCATTAATAAGGTTTACTCTGATTCACCACAATATGATTGTACTGAAGTATGATATACACTATGTCATTTTCTCGTTTTTTCTTTTAATTGTTATCTAGAGTTCGGTTTTCATTCTGATGATGACAGACAGCCTTGTCGAAAAACTTCTTAATCAATGTACTTTGTCGCCCTTTCGTTTGTACCAATTAAAGATTGAGAATAAGAATATTCGTGTTGTTGTTTTCGTTTTTCTTTGGTTTCAAGTGAGGTGATTCAATACGGGCTTCGCAAAATTGTATTAATCTCATTACTAGTGAACATGCCCCGTAAAATTAAGGAATTTCTGTCGAGAGTTCAACCCCTTAAACAGCCCTCTCAAGGTTACGCGATTTTTATGTCGTTTGAAATTAATATTTAAATAGACACTCACTTCATCTCTTTATATAGCATTCTGTCTGTTTCGTGACTTCGCTACTTGCAGACAGAATGCGTAATGCGAAGTCATTAGGACTTTTGAAAATTTCAGTGTAGCAATGGTCGAATCCACGCTATTTCTTCGTCAATTTTCAGTCAACATCGAAATCTAATAGTACCAGCAGTCGACTAATTTTTCATTTCGACTCTACAACCTATTGCGGTAAATTGTTTAATTAAATTAGACTTCATGTACTCAGAATAAAACGTGGATATCAAAGGAGAAAAGAAACGTACAAGGTAGAGGAGAAAATAATGGGGAAAAATTATGAACTATACGAATCCTACGCTATGATCATGATACAAGCTACATTCACTATGTCAAAACCTTGACAAATGACTGTAGAGCTCGTCTTCACCACTCAATGGGGTTGTAGAAGAGAAAAATTGTCGATTCACTCACGAAAAACGTTTTTCGCTCCCATTCGCAAATTTACCAAAAATATCACGTTCGCCGTTCGTTGACCCACCGCACTCATCTTTATTCTTTATCGTATAAAAATTACGTTATACTCTGTAGCGAGCCAAAAGAAACTCGCTGAAGAGATACGCATTGCCTTCTTCGCTATGAAGTCGTCATTATGTTTCCGATCCATACGTGTATCGTACGTAATTCACGACATCAAGATGGCAAAAGTGCTGCCAACAAACCTCGAATGCATCGGCCATCAACAAATTACAAGAAATTTGATGTAATCCCTAATTCGAAAGAATTACATCTGTCACCGGAAAGCGGGTAGAGAACGAGTACCGTCTGCACGTAACGAACGCACTTCGAGACATACTTTCTACCGCGACTACGACAGTGACAGATAGAAACGAACGTTACGTCGCCGACACAACGAAAAGGCGTCTCTCCGGTAGTCGTTTGCCACGGACTACTGTAATGCAGCACGCGCGAGCGCGCAACCCGACATCAATTGTACCAGCGACCAGATATATCGTTTTTGGAATTTCGTTCGGCACGCGAATCTTGAAAAACATTCGAAAGAAAAAAAAACATAACTCGCGTCCTGTCATACGTATGATTATTCGTATTATTCTCGTTTTCATACGAAGTACCGTTTACCTGGGCTGTATCAGAGGCCGGTTGCGGTACTCCGTCAGCGACGGAACGTCAGCTGCGCGTAACGTCTTTTAATTAGCGGCCTCAAACGCTCCCGTTTGTTGCGATTATCGCTCACGCGGACGAAGGACGATCAGACGTTTTTTCAGACGACTAATTAAATTAGGTTTACCTTTAGGAGCCGCGTTACGGATCTCAGTTGCCGGTTCGAGCGTGAAATACGTTATCAAATAGCTCGCGAAGGTGTGGAGAGGGTGAGAATATTTGCGCGCTGCGCGTCAACTTAGAAAACGTGTGAAAAATTAGGTTCCTTGTCTTCTCAGGGATTGGGGGTATTCGTTTCATTCCTCGCACGACCGTAAAAAAATGGATTTTCTCTTCAAGTGGTGACTTTGATCACATGATAATATTATGGTACTTCATCTTTTTACTTTTCGTTACAAAATAGTTCTATTCCGCCCGTCGGTGTAAGTCCAGCACTTACAAAACCGGTCGCGATACTTTTCTCAATCATTTGAGAACTTACCCAATTTTGTTTACATTCGTTTTAAAATTATTTTACATTCTCTTTCGTTTTTATTCCTTATTTTTGACCTTAAATTTTTCCCTTTAGTTTGTTTTATTTAAAAAAAAAAAATCCTTTTTGTTTTTTTTTTTTGTTTATTGACTTCTCTAAAACATTTTGATTGCGATTATTTACAAAAATTTCACTTTTCTCGACATTTATTTTTTATTCTTATTTTTATTTTGTGTTCAGTTCTGTAAAATTAAATTCGTCGGTTGTTATCATTTGATTCGTATCTTTCTGTTACGTGCCTATGTAAAATCCTTGTTCCCTGATTCAATGGCTCGTACATATCTGTAAAGAGCAATTAAGATACTTGGGTCAAATACACATTTCGAGTCGTCGTCGTCGTTTCCTTTCCCCTGCGGTGAGCCTAGCGGCCTGTCGCCGTTGTTGGAGCTGAGCTAGATTTCAATGTATCGACAAGCTTTCTTCTGAGTCTTCTTCTGCTTTTCTTTGATGTTGAAGTATATTTCAGTCCTATTTTTGGCGATCTCGTTTCCTCCATTCTTTCAATGTGCGATCTTTATTTCTTCCTATACTGTATATGCTTTTATCCTGTGAATTATTGGTGTTACTCCCAAGGATTTTGTAATTTCCCCCTGTTTTTTTTTTGTCAAGTAAAGTGACATCCGCAGTTTTCCTCATGAACCACATTTCCGCAGCAGTTATTCTCTATTGGTCTGTCTTTTTTAAGGCCCATACTTCATATCTGTACAGCTAGGGTAATGTATACGCGTGTTTGCGTTTCCTTTCTGACCTCATTTGCTGGCAGTGTTTTGTTTATGGCGTCCGTGATCCTTACGAACTTTTGCAACTTGTTGGCTATATCGACCTCTCCATTGTATGATATATTCACTCCAACGTATTTAAATGTATTTTAGCTCCCGTTTCTGGGCAAGTTTTCATCGCAGTTGGGCCGTATCCTCGCCTCTTCGGTTTTCGCCCCACTTTTTGTAATCACATTTCTGTTAAGAGTCTCTTCGTGAAATTAAAGGACCCTACTCCAGTGGCCTAGAGGGGAGGGGTCTGTAGGGTGGCTTGTGGAGACTGTTCTAGCGTCTACATAGGTATGACCAGCCATTAACTCCAAATTAGAGCTGACGAGCACAAAAAAGCTTGGATGAAAGGTAAAGAAGGGGAGTCAGCCTTTGCTGATCACTTAATTGAAAGTGGTCACAACTTTGAAGAGGGGTCCGAAGTCCTCCTCCATAGGGATAGTTTGTACTTTAAACGTCTGGCCCCTGAGGAAATAGAAATCCTCCGACATTGGAATGATAGTGACGGTACCGTTTTGAACAGATACATTCCTGGAGAAGGTTTGGCTGAACTAGTCTACGGGAACAATTCACATTTTGATGACTCGCTGGTTTGGTCATGACTCCGTTTGATGTTGCTTATTTTTGTTGGAATTGGGTTCAGTTACTTTCTATACTTCGAGAATGACTGTTAGCCAAAAGCGCTCAGTGTTTTCAATTTTGTGGGGTCCTTTTGCAGTTTTCTTTTGTTTTACTCCTTCGGTTTTGCTTGAGGATATTCATCAGCAGTTTTCTCGAGTTTATAGATGCTTTTCTGCAGTTCATCCTCATTTTCTGAAAATAAAACCCGATCGTCGGCAAATAGTTCTTGTTTCCAAATATTGCTGATTTTCCAAATGTATTCCTTTTGGGTCTGTTTTAGTCCATTCTCGTATCATGTTAGCCAGTTGAATAGTACGCAAGACAGTGCACAACCCTATCTGAAACCTTTATTTATTTTTGAATACGTGGATATGTTGTCGCCTAGTTTAATGTCTATTTTTATGTTTTTGTATAATACTTCGATTATTCTGATTAGGTTTCTTGGTACGTAATCTTCCAGAATTTTAAACAGCTTCTTCTGGTTAACATTATCGAAGGCTTTCTCTGGGTCAATAAAACACATGTGCGTTTCCAAATTATGCTCGATACGCTTTCCCATTACTAATTCAACTGTAAAGCTCGCATCCGTCCATGCGCGACTTTTGCGAAGTCCATTTTGGCTTCCTAAGGTCTTATCGTCCACCATCTTATGGTAGTGAAGCCATTCAGGAGTTTTAATCTCACTGATGCTGTTCTTTCATGGTGTATGTTGTATTCCTCGATATTATCTTTGTATTTTTGATGGGTACATAGAATTCCTCCTGCTGCCGTGCGGTGTGACTTAGGAACTTCGGTAAATATAGTTATGTAATTTTTTTTCGAGTCTGTTTCGTTACCTCATTTCTTAGTTTCACTCAGTACTGCTATCTGGATTCCTTTCCTATTAAGTATTTCGTCTATTTGACTTTCTTTTGCGGAGTATCCTCTCACGTTCCAACCGAAGCTTCTTTTCGTGGTATTGCGAGTGGGAGAGGTTCATTTGGTTAGGTTACCAGCCTTACTAAATATAGTTTCCCAATTTTGGTTCCGGCTTCTGGTCTCCCGTCGTGTTCCATGGTTTGGATTACTTGTTCGTAGCTAATGGTCTTATTTTCAAGCTCACACTGTCTCAGTCTATCCGGCTGCACGTACTTGATGCCTTTGTCCAGCAGTCTTTTTTCTTCTTCTGTGAAGGTGACGCTTGATAGGTTCTCGGTTCTGGAAGCAAAGTTGTGCTCAGCTTTCGCTGTCCGCCAGCCTCTTCAATAATGTAATCACGTTTGATAGCGAAATATTATTCGGCCTGGTGATTGAACAAGAGAAGAAGAACAGAACCAACCAATAAGATGACAGGAAAGCAAGTAGCCAATAGAAGCGCAGTTTTAGGTCAAAAGAGTGAACCAATCACTAAGTAGCATGTTATAGCCAATAAGAACACAATGTCATATTATTGTGAGAATAAGTTTCTTAGAGTGGGTATGTTTGTTAACGTGTTTGGAGAATAGAGAAATATACTCGCAAAGAGTAACGAAAACAAATACTAGAACCGCAATAATACAAACAAACCGAGCGCTTCGTAAAATTAAAAAACACATTGATTCTAGTGTTTGGAGAACTTGCTGGTGGTTGACTGGTTGTCTGTTTGGCTGCTTTGTTGGTTCTTTTGTCGCTTGAGATGCTCTTGTGCCCAGGTATTGACATAGAAGATAGCAATGAGAGCGTTCATACAACTTATGAGTGGATGAAAAGAAGAGCGACTAAGGAGATAACATTAAATGTTGCTCAGGAATCGGAGAGGATCAGGAATGAATTAGAGGGGGCGAAAGAGGGTGAGTCTCATAAGTTGGGAGTTCTGAAGATAGGATTTGAGCGCAATGCTTAATTGCAAGCAGAGGTGAAAAGTCGTGTGTTGCGTCAGCGCATTTCCAGTATAAATCTCTTCTCTCTTTCCTTTGTTTTTTAATAGTCTGTAATTGAGAGATCGCAAATCATTTCTGCTCGATATTTCAAGTTCCATCTACTGCTATCCTTTTTTTATTCATTGGCTGAAAAGTTGATTCGAAAGAGAAAGATTAACTATGTGCATCTCAAATAGCGATGTATGAATCTATTTTCGAATACCGGAAGAAGTCCTCTCCGATACAGGAAAATTAGGGAAGCTTGACTTAAGCTCCAATTTTGAATTCATAGCAACAGCGAGAGAAAGAAAAAAAAAAAACTTCGTCGCTAGATCACGAGTTGCTGATGCATAGAAAAGCGAACATTTCTCGCTTCCACTTTTGCTCGCCCTATTCGCAATCAGAGTTTGGTTTTTGTGTACTCTCGAACAATACTGCACAATTTATAGCTCCGGTGTTCGCGGTTTCTGACGATCGTACTCGTACTCGCAATCGGAGTCTTCATAAACGCAAAAAAGCGACGCGACAGCTGCGTCGACAATTTTCATTTTGTAGGCTACTATCCCTTCGCTCACTATATTTATACCCATAAATCTTTTCCTTATTCGAGCAACATCGTTGATGCGCTTAACGATTTTCTATAAGGGAAACCGTAATAAAAATTTTCCTCAATGATGACACCAAAGGTGAAAATTCGCCCGCGAGATACGAGCGTCATTCGTATGCTGTCTTAGAGAATCCGACCACATAGGTATTGAAACAAAAGAAAAAAATAAGTAAATAAGAGATCTCATAAATTGAAACGCTACTCGAGACGCCTATACGGTGTACACAGGAATCCATTTAGCATACTGTTTGAGAGTAATATAAATGTTATAGAGGATGATTAAAGCAGAATTGTAAACTACCTCCAGCTGCAATGAGCATCAAAGCTTTGCAGTATAGAGTATACGTTTTAGTTGAGTGGCTGTTTATATTGCATGGAATATTGTAACTGAAAATAATATGTACGTACTCGTATATATAAGGATGAAGCGCGCGATGAGCACTTCGTATTTAATGAGTCAGAAATGAATAAGATGGTTGCTGCGGAAGGAAACGAAGTAAATGAAAGAAAGTTTACGCGACGTCGAGAATTCTTTTGGAAAAGTTTCTGATTATCACGAATATCCACAGCGCATACAATCGTCGCAGCATCACCAGTGCTGCGTGAGCTCTTTTATCACAAGTTGTCGTTGCTTGAAATACGCAAGCCGAGTATGCGGTACGACAAGAGAGCGAGGCTGGGGGTTTTCTTAGAAATTTAGGAACATCGTGTATGTGTGTGCGAGACATAGTTTTTTTCTCCTAGAGAGGAGCTCATACTCATTCGAAGACCGGCGGACTTTTTAATTCATTTCTCGACGCGGATGAAAATGACATTCGTCGTTATGGAAAAAAGGAAGAGAATTAGAGAAAATCCCGAGAATTTTATTACTCGCGGTGGAAAGTTTTTTCCCTTCCTGGAATATTATTTCCTTCGTCCGCGGACCTCTTCGGCTATCCTCGAGACGATCATAACTGTACTTAAAGATAGAGCACAAACAAAATGAGACGCGTGGACGGTCTGCGACGCTCACGAAGTATCTAGGATGAACCAATCTGACCGCGGCTGGATTAATACTTTTATACGACAAATAAGGAAATACTAATGCGACGCGGCACTTCATTCAACTCCGTTTCTTCGCAGTTCCACTTGAGAACATTTTTCCCGAAGATAAACTAATCCAATTTAAATATCCCGTGCAGAGAAGCTCGCGAGGTATGGTAAAATGTGCCAAATATCTACGGAAACGTCAACGTTTTTCCAATACTCGTAGTCGTTTTGCGAAAACTTATATGGAAGACAATTTGTCTCAATTCGATTGTTAGCGAATTTCAGTTTCAAACAACTGTTTAAAAATCTATAGGCTTTGATGACATCAAAAAGTTTTGTCAGCGTTTTACGACAGGATGAGAATACACTTTTTACTGTTACGTCTTTCTGACGGGTATTTGGAATCATTTGAAAACTTCTAAAGAGACACCAAAATATAAAGCTTGATTTATTCCTCGCTCTCTGTCAGCATCTGTATCATTTGCTGGGCTCATTCTTAAAATGAAAGAAGAAATTCTGGTGAAGAACAAAATTCCAAACTCTGATTACACTCTTTCACAGGGCAGTGTGAGCTGATCCATACCCTGGTAATACATACAAGTAAGATCGATTTTTGGAATTTCTTCACCGTTAACGGTGTACCCGCAGTCCATTTCAACTAAAGCGTTCCAATCAAACTCACCCCCTACTCTTTGCAAACAACTCTTTATTACTGAAGTTGCTTTTCAACATCTCTGTGAAGATTTTTCTAGCCAATAACTGAAAATTAATGTCACACATAAGCGTACATCCAATCTCTGGATTAAGGAGCACGGGTTTCTGAGTAGGTCACGACCTCAGTGTTTCCCTAGTCTTTTTGAGCTTAATAGCCATAGAATATAGAGTGATTTTTGCCCATCATTATCTCATTTATTACGCGAATCCGGTCATAGATGTTATGGGTCATAATTAATTATGAAAACAGGGCAGATTACTTGAGACCGTGTATTAGTTAATAAATAACAAAAAAGCTTAATTTATTTTTTTTTCTTTGTTACTTGAATCCGTATATTAGTTGATGAACAAAAAAAAAGTTACAAGTGCTTTTGATAAGACTATTATTATCAAATATAAGAAGATGAACTTGACCTAGAAGATAATAAAAAGAAAAAGGAATGTGTGATTGTGACCTGCGATGAAAAAAGGATGCTCATCACCCATTAGCAGCAACACAGATACGGCATCCGATCAGACCAAAGTGGTGTTCCTGTCAGTGGGTAATGAGCATCCTTTTTTCATCACAGGTCACAATTGTTGAAAAATAAAATCTTGATACTGATAATTTTTTCTTTTGAAAATTAAAGACGAGGCTTTCAGCTTTTTCTTAAAGCCCCTTTGGTTTCCGACCGGCGTTTTATAGTACCAATACGGTGAAGAGCCTCTTGGTCAAGTTAAAGGACCCGATTCCGATGGCCGAGAGGGAGGGTGTTTATAGGGTGGCCTATGGTGATTGCCCGAGTGTGTACATAGGGATGACTAGCCGTCAATTCAAAATTAGAGTTGATGAACATAGAAAAGCATGGGAAAAAAGAAAAGTAGGGGAGTCGGCGTTTGCTGACCACTTAATCGAATGCGGTCATAGCCTCAAAGAGGGATCCGAAGTTCTCCTCCACAGGGAAAAATCTTATTTTAGGCGCTTGGCTTTGGAAGAAATTGAAATTCATCGTCACCGAAATATTAAAGACATTACCGTGGTGAACAGGTACGTTCCTGAGGAGGGATTGATTGAATTAGTCTATGAGAATGATTCACATTTCGATGACTCGCTGGTTCAGTCATGACCTCCTCGTTCGTTGTTTCTTGTTCTCGTTGGTGTTGGGTTCAGTCGCTTTCTATACCGTGAGAATGACTGTTTAGTCGAAAGCGCTCGGTCTGTTTATAATATTGTGCGGTTCTTGTATTGTTTCGTTACTCTCTTTGAGTATATTTCTCTATCACTATAACTATATTTATTTGGTAGTTTTCCGGAAAACTATCGGTAGTATCGATATACCAATAGTGTTTCCATTTCATCCTAGTGTTCAGAAGAAAATCACTCATGCTTTTCCTCTGTCATATTTCCAATTTTTATACTCCACACAATTTTTTCTTATTTCTTGGTCCATTTAAAGTTTACATAATATTTTTCTTCTTTCATAAATTTTTCTCACTTGAAGAAGAAAAAAAATAGTAACACATATGACAGAATTTCTTGAAAAATACGACTACCGGTAGTGACAATAGCGGTGATATTCTATCGATAGTTTTCCAGTTACCAATACTATCGGTAGTATCGATAGCTCAGCAGGAAAACTATCGGTAGTATCGGACAGTACTACCAATAGTGCCCAAAACTAAGTGATACAACTTAGTGCTCTATACAACTTTGGTGTACATATTGCTTGCCATCTAAACAAATACACTGAACAAGCAATACCGGAAACTCCACTAGATTTTCATGCTCTAGCGGCCAAATTAGTACTACAAATATGTTATGTATTTAAATGAAACTAGTACGATCTTGCGGTAGGGACTAGCGTAATTTTTGCAATAATCTCAATAGGATGGACAGAGACAGAACATTGCGTACAGCGCTCAATGTATTTCTGATGGAGTTCCCCGTATTGGTCGTTTACATATAGTACGTTCCAAATAAGAGTGCCCGCTTTTGATAAGCAATCGCCCATATGCGCTGTTGTCAAAAGCGGGCACTCTTATTTGGAACGTACTATAGTGTATTTGATCTAAATTAGTAATTCTTTCCTTTCTAATTGCAAAATCATTGCTGGCCACCAAACTTGAGATTCTTTTCTTTCTGATTTTTAAATCATTGTTATCAGTTAGTTATCAATCTATAATTGATTCATTTATTTAAAATGATGGCATCAATAGAAAAAAGAATCCTTTGCAACAGATACATACAAGTTCACATTTGCATCAATTTACTCGAAACTGAACCATTATACATTATAACGGGTAGGTGACGCTTGCGTCGACGTGCTTTGTGGGTGACAGTCACATAATTATAATGCGTTACTTCCACAACTATCCAACTTTCATCCTTCATTTATTCAAAAATGGAGTGTCGCACGGAAATTTTTAATAGAACATCATTTATGTATTTTTTGACGTTTTCCAATTATTGTCTCTTGACTTTTTTTCAAAAAACCGATATTCACCCTGAAAATCACAAAAAACCAGTCTGGACCACACTTTTTTGCCCGCTGGGAACAATGCGCACATCATATCGAGTGAGACTTTCAGTATGTTGTATAAGATGGTAAATGACATATATATATGCCAAATTTCAGCTAGCCCCTATTTATCCCGTACTTACACAATTTTTTAATAATATGGCTGGACTAATTGCCCAACGAAGGAAAATGTAGGAAGTTTTTGCAACACCAATTACAGCTTGTTGACTCGTGAGAAAGATTTTGGAAAATGTTGAGTGAAATTTTATGGATGTTTGGTCACCGCTGGAAATGAAGCCTCAAAAATCATGACATATGTAACTCATTTGGTATAAGAGGTGAAAAAATTCATTGTTTTCTTCAACGTTGAAGTAATTATCAACTTGGGATATTTAAGCACACGTCCTCAATATTGGTTGGAAAGAAGATTTGCTTGGCGGTCGATGTTTATAATTAAGGAAATTATAACGAGAATCGAATCTAGAGCAAAAAAGTCGAGGATAAAGATGTTTTACCGCGTCGTTTCGGGTCATACCGTCAATTTGGTGAACGTTTACCTTCGGTTCGCTCTTAGCGCCCTATCTGATTTCCATGCTAGCCAGAAGATGCTCGTAAAAATTCATGTTTATTATGTCGCGCTGAAAATACGATTAGCGAACTACTCCCGAGTACTTCCCCGTGCAAAATGTTACCGTTACAAAAGGATCACGTTTGGAACATAGAAAAATTCGGTCTCGGGTTGGAAGTTATTTTTTCGTCGAAAAATACGCAATTGTCTGAGATACTTCAGATGAGAAGAATGAAAATACATATTAAAAAAAGCAAAAATTCTAGTAAAAAATTGTTGTATTGTGCGCTCACAATGTCTCGGCCAGTTTTCCTTCATCCTATTCACGCGCGTAGAATAATTCTATACACGAACAGAACTGAAAGCGAGTGCTGTATTGTGAGAGCTTTCTCAGGCCGTTTTAATCGAAAGACGACGATTTAATGCAAGCAAATACCGTGAAAATATCTTTAACTTTTTCTTCCGGATATCCATTTTCGGAATTTAACAGTTTTAGAATTCTCGCCCTGCGTTTGCTCTCTCACTCTCTCTATTCAATTTACAATCCGAATAGAATTTCGGTATATATCCGTGTGTATGATATAGGCTATACAACCGTCTCTAGGCGCTCGTAAAGAGAAGAAAATGATTTTCGCCTGTTCGTAATGTAATTGTATTTACATCAATCGAAGAACGCGAAACAGAGAACAAATTCGCGGCGATTCAGTAAGATGGAAAAGCTTTCTTTTCTTTACAATTGACCGATTTTAGTACATTAGTTTTGCAAATGTAAAACTGCGGGTTTTATATTTATAAAATATCTAACTATAGAGAAGAGTTTCTTCTGATGCGTTCATTTTGAATGCTGCTCGAAAAAATGTGTTTCTTATCTCTTAAATCTACCACGATCATTTTTAAACCTTTCAAGTTACAAAAGCAGTGGAAACATCTTTGTTGTATACTTTTGACCAAGTATTCTCAAAGTCGCCATTTCGATATGATATTCTTTCTGTACCGAATAAATCGCGACAATGAGAAATTCTTGGGCGTAACGCTGATATTTCGATATTAAGAATTAGTGACGAGGATCAGATTCTCATAGCTTACGATGAGAATAACGAAAGGGTTTCCTGGGTTGGCGTTATTTCGTTCAAATGAATAATTCTGCTACGTTTACTGAAATGTTCTATTTTATATTCTACTCGCATAATTTTTGAATCTGAAATTCATTGTGTAATCCTATGTAGGCTTTGTCTGTTTCAATTCACTCTTGCATATTGTACATGTTTGTTTCTTTCGAGAAAGCTAAGTTGTTAAATTTCCGATATTTGACAAACTAAGTACGAATAATAATATAGGCTACTGCCATTTTAGTAAGAAAATATGTTTTTCTACGGTGTTTGGCAGCGTTCGCAAGAGAGCTGATTGAAAAATTTGTCACAGGTCGCGCTTGAATGTGAGAGATTTAGCCGTAGAATTTGACTTTTTGTTACCTATACCTGACGGAAACCGCAGACTCGAGTATCTGCTTCTCATCGCAGCGAAATAAAAAGCATTAGAATCAAATCTGCCGCGTTTTGGTACTCATAACTTTTTCTCTGTTGCCGAACGTTAGATTTTTTAAACACTACGTTTTGCAGCTGGAAAACCGAACATTTTGATTACTACGTGCAACAGCCAAAATACAAGTCATGAATACATACCGTGAAATTCACAGCCCCCCGCTGGGAAAAATTGACGCCTTATGGGTAACATTTTGCCAAATTCTTGACAGAAAAACTGACCACGCCCACTTTTAAAATTTGACTAATCAGAACGATTAAAAATTACAATATTGTTTTATTTGTTGTAAAGCTGGCATTGACAAAATTTTTCTCGGTGGGGCACCATTCTGGTACCGAATTCCAATTCTTACTGCTAGAAAAAGTTTCTTCTTCAACCTCTACACTACCTCAAATGAGGGATAATTTTGAGATATGTTCTGTCTTTCTCAAACTTTTCCTACCTTCCCATCAATCATCGATTAGATCAGGGGTCTTCAACCTTTTTTGTATTACGGGCCACAAATCTGCGCATTAAAAATTCTGTGACGAACATTTCATGTAAGGGAAAAACTCGATATATTTATTAAAAACTTATACGTAATTTTGAAAATCAGTAACATTTGAATCGCGACGGTATTTACATAGGAAAGAATTTCATTCACTTCAGTGTGAGATCTGACACTGCATATTTTTCAGAAGCGCATCAATATCCAGTTTTAATTTCATAGGTGGCAATGCGGAGAGAATTTTCCAAATGAACATCAGTAAGACGACTTCGCAGCTTAAATTTTGTTATTTTCATGCACGAGAAAAGTTGTTCGCATCTGTAAGTCCCCCTGAAAAGAGCAGACATTTTCAAAGCGTGTCGTCGCAATGATGGAAAATGGTGTAGAAGTCTAGAGCTGCACGAAAAAATCTTTAGTACGACAACATCTTCCTTGGTAAACCTTCTGGCTAGTTCGGCATTTGATTGCAGGTCAATAAGTTCTAATTGCAACTCATTTGGGGCGGAGTCAACGTTGACTGTGAAAGGCGTCGAAAACACATTGAACAAAGAGGCACTGCTCCGGAAATCATGGAATCGCTTACTGAAGGCAGTCTTCAAATTAGAGAGCGTTAAACAGAAGACGTCAGTAGTAGGCGATGAACATTGCAATAAGCTTGGAAAATGAGCGAAATTTTTATCCTGCAACTGTCTTTGCCACAACTCAAGTTTCCTTTCAAAGGACACTACTAGGTCGAACAAGGAGTGAACAAAATTATTCTTTCCTTACAATCGAAGATTAAGAACATACAGATGTGCGGAAATACGTATCTGCGAGGTATGCCAAGTTTGTTACTCAAGCAGGATCATCAAACTTATCCTCAGGCTGGTCCTTACATTTTAAAAATTCCTTTATTTCATTTCGCAACTGAAAAACTCTTTGAAGAACCTTCCCACTACTCAGCCAACGTACTTGAGTGAAGTATACAACATCCCCGTACTCGGTGTCCAGTTCTCTCAAGAATATTTTTAATTCCCCGTGTTTTAGGCCTCGCGATCGAATGTAATTGACAATTTTAATTACATCTTTCATCACAGCATGGAAGCCCCACCCAGGTGTTCTTGGTGGATGATGCAATGATATTACAAAATATTATGAGTGACTCCACTTGCTTTTGCTTCATTTATCAATAACGCCACCGCACCCTCTTTCACTCCAGTCATTGAGGGGGCGCGATCTGTCGCAATCCCAGCCAAATTGTCGAGAGACAATGAAAATCGATGAAGCACGACCTCCTTCACAGCATACCTTTTGTAGTACCTGAAATGGGATATAAAGCTAATATTTCCTCTCTGATGTGGACCACATCAGAATTTTTTTTCCGTTTCAAAGAAGCACTTGAAGCCATCGATACGAACACGTTCACCTCATAGGTTGAAAATAACATTATGACTATTCTAGTGTTGTCTTCGAAATAATGCAAGAATAAAATCTTATCTCAATAATACACATGTTTTCACATGCTCACTTGAATTGATAAAATTGAAGCCTACCAGAGAGATACATACGTACTTTTCAAATGAAGGTTTCGGCGGGTACCTTTTTCTGTCCTCTTCCCTCTCTTTTTTTTTTCTCTATTTCTTCTTAAATTTTATCATGCAATTTTCTCCATTTTTTGGTATATTTTATGTACATTATTAGTGTATTTCGAAAAACCTTTTGCGGACCACTCGGAAGCCCTTCGCGGGCCACGGGTTGAGAACCCCTAGATTAGATGTATTTTTTATGTCATGCTTTTTATCGAAACTTGCATATTAGTGAAACGCGTACGCGTTAGAGGCCGTATAATTATGTTTCCTCTAAAATTATTACTTTTCTCCTTTTTACCCTGGTTCGAGCCCTGCTCAAGATCTTCGCTCACTTTTTTTTTTTTGGAAAATTTTTTTTGCAAAATTCTGTCAGATAAATTATTACAATTTTTTAGACCAGAATTTGTAATTTTTATCTTTAAATTAGGATTTTTAAAAATCAATAAAAATGAAAGAGGATGCAAAGCGCAAATTATAATGGTCACGCGGCCGAAAAAAATTGATGGAAAAAATATTTTTGAATTATACTAAGGAAGAAACCGTGATAAATTGATAGATTCAAAATTTGAATTAGACTAAAGAAGAAATCATAAAAAATTCATGGCATTAACATTTAAATTAGACTCAGAGAGAAACCATAAATAGATTGATAGAATCAACATTTGAGTTAGACCAAGGAAGAAACCATAAAAAAATTGATGAAATCAATAGGTTTCAATTAGACTAAGAAAGAAACCATGAAAAATTGATAGAATCGACATTTCAATTAGACTCAGGGTGATTTACGGTGTCTCCAGGAGTCCAATTCAAATTTTGATTCTATCAATTTTTATGGTTTCTTGAATTGAATACTCTCCTCATGTGTACGAGCCATTGAATATGGGAAAGTGTAGAAATACAAGCACGTAACGTAGAAACACACGAAAGAACTACAGCGGGAAATACAGAACTAAAATCATTTAAATAAGTTTATTAAGAAGAGAACCGAAGGACACAAATATTGAAATTTAAAAAAAATAAAAGAAAGGATTTCGAACAACAACCAAAAGCAAAAAGAATCGACGGAACCGAAGATCGAAAAATCTGAATTTAGAAAATCTAAAACGACCAGCCGAAACAAAAGAGGAATGCCGAAAAATGAAAAAGTCGAAAATGAAAACTATTAAAGTAAAAAGAATTAAATTATAAAAGGTAGTCAAAACAGAGGTCAAAAGCGGGGGGGGGGGGGGGGGGGTTAAACAGAGAAAAATCAAACAAAAACAGGGGAGATCGTTGAAAACTGAAATAGCTGAAAAAACGAACTGTAGCAAGTTTGTTAAGAGTCGACCGGTTTTGGACGATCATCTTGTGTTTCCCGCTGTAGTTCTATTTTGTGTTTCTACGTTACGTACTTGTATTTCTATACACATTCCCATATTTTCACAGTATACCAGAAGTCACGTACATTTGATAGAAACTCCCGGTTCTTCCAATGGGCCCATTTCGGAGCGCAAAAGCAAAAAAATTAATGCAACCAAAGAAAGAAACTCAAAATTTTCAGGAAATACCCTTTCCTACGATTTAATTTGAAATATCAATACAAGATGTTTATTTTTTCTTCCAATAACGAATGGAAACGCGCTTATTAACCTAGTCTCGCGACGAGCGCGTCCGTATACGAATCCTCGATTTTTTGCCGTTTTTCTCGAATTTATCGTCGTTCTCGTACCCTGTAGAAAAAGTACCCACTTCCGGATGCGTTCGAATAAAAATCATTAAATTTTAACAACCGTATACGCGGCAATTGTTCATCAAATGCGGAAGTATCAAGCGCATGATACAGAAAGCAAAGCATTGCCGGAGCATCGTCGACGAAGAAAGAAAAAAGAAAAAAAAAGAAGGAATTTACATAAGTATCTCCGCAACAAGCCAAATTGTATCACAGCAAAGAGGAGAACCGAAACTGATCTTCGCGGAAACTTTTATAATAATCGTTGATAGAAACTCAATATAATGACGTCAAGTTCCATCCGTATACATTGATAGCCGGTCGCTTAAATATTCCTATACAGAATAAACTATTGCAGCGCGCAAACCCTTTCTAATTCGATGCAGCGCGGCCAAACGATGGAGGAGACAGATACACACGGGTAGACGTAGAAATATAAATAAAGCATCTGTGGCATAAATAAATAGAAATAAGAAGACAAACGTTTTTATTAGCCCTGATGCGAAAAGACGAAAACCAACGGGAATACAACAGCGTGCAACCAGAAGGACGTTAACAGCGAATTGCATTTAATCTTACGCGCAGTCCCAGGGTGTACGATCGCGGCGAATTTCCTTTTTTCATTCTTCTGATGTTGTTGTTCTAGGGAACCTCGTATCTACCTTACCCAAATTACTGTGCATACATGCTGAAAAAGCCATTCATACATGTAGGTCAGCATTGATAAGTGATATAAACGAGTTAAATTTGTATTATAATGATTATAATTTGTAGCAGTTGTGTAGTAGTGCGAGAATTTGTTATTTTCATAACACCGTAAAGGGGAGCAGAGTACCACTAAGGAAAATCGAATGAACCAGTGTTATTCAAAGAAATATTGTTAGCTTAGATTACAATCCCAAACGTTCACCCGATTTCTTTGTTCATAAGAAGTACTTCGTGTACGAGGAAGTATTTACACATAACAAATCCGAAAATAAAACGTTATACCACAAATCTTACACGCCGAATCTTAATGCGCTTTCTATGTTCGTAAGTACTATTTTCCCTCCACCCCCGGACCGCTCATCACGTTGTCTGTATTCGGAACGTATACCAATATTTCCGCTTCTTATATAACGTTACAACGTAATCATATCATTTTTGTCAGTCAGGGTAAAGAAAAACTGACCGGACGCAACAAAAACACTGACCTTTCCACACGAGAAACATATCGTTCGACATTAAGCGCTTTTACTTTAAATTTTCCCCGGCGAATATCACTTTATTCAACGACTCGTCGCGTCGTCTTTTCATTGGAAAAATATCATTATTCAACATAAGAATTACACTCAAAACTTGTGTAAACTAGAGAATTGTAAAACTTCTGGTGCGTGATGAAGATTGTAACGTGAATGGAAAGCGAAGTACGCGACATCTGAACGAACCAATTTAACTTTAAAGAGAAAGAAGCGTCACCTCATCATCAAGAGCATTGAAAAGTTCAGTAGTGTATTTCCAGCTTTCCTTTCGGCAAGGGGAAGACTGTCTATGTAGAATATTTGAGTCTGGTATGCCTTTTGTGAATGTTGAGAAAGCAAAGACGATCGAACCTCCTGATGCAGGATTTTTGGGCTCGTTTCCAGTGAAGCCCTGTGCTCCAAGATTGAAAACCACGCCCACTTTTCTGAAAAATTTGAAGTAACCCATTTGCAGTCTTTTTGAAGCACTCTCAAAGCCCGTGTAGTTGAGGGCTCCCAAAGGCTTGATGTGGGTAATGAACTTTTTTTCCAGGAAAGACCAAATGAAGCCCGTGCCACCCTCTTCGACACGTGCTACAGATGAGTAGTAGAGGGCCACAAGAAGGTAGTCATCTTTTATTGAAGTGAAGCCCGAAAGAAGTAGTCAAATTGCTACAATTGAGTAGCTTTAATTTTTCAAGTGTCACTCGCAGGTAGCGCGTATCCAGCTTTATATTACATTTTTGCTGCTCTGGTCTGTTGGGTGATTTTAAAAAATCTATCTGCCTTAGTCACCTCTCCCTTCTCTCTTCTCACTACCTCAACATTTCCTCCATCTTCGAATGTCCTCGTCTGAATACCTAGTCTTATACGAGTATACCGGCCTCCCGAAATACAACGCAGCGGGTCTAGAAACCATGCAAGTCTCGCCCTGCTCGTAGCCTGATACATCGCTTGACTCATATCTTCTTAAATCAGGTTACTTTGCATACCTAGAATTAATGACAATAAAGCACTTGGCTAGAGTAGAGTAAATCAGGTCAAGGTGGACATTGACCTTATGGCTCGTAGAAGGCTTACTAGGAAATTCCTCGACTCTATGACCTCCCTTCTTTGGGATTCGCACCACGGTGGTAGACAACGGTGGATTAAGCTCCCGTTTTTGGGCAAGTTTTAATCGCAGTTTGGTCGTATCTTCCGCCCCTTCGGTCTTTGGACCGTCTTTTATAATCACACTATTGTTAAGAGACTTTTCGTGAAATTAAAGGACCTTATTTCAGTGGCCGGGGGGAGGGGTCTATAGGGTGGCGTGTGGAGACTGTCCTAGCGTCTACATAGGGATGACCAGCCGTCAACTCCTTATTAGAGTTGACGAGCACAAAAAAGCTTGGATGAAAGGTGAAGTGGGGGAGTCAGCCTGTGCTGATCACGTAATCGAAAATGGTCACAACTTTAAAAAATACTCACGCAGTCGCGCGAGTAGTATACGACTTCTCTTCTCACAATGCAAAACTCATCGAGAGAGTCACTCCCTCTCTGTAGATGAAATACCAATGGCCTGTTAATCAAGACAAATATTTGTATAATGAAAAATTAAACTCAGTTATGACGCCACATCGACTGATAACAGAGTAAAAATACCTATAATCCAATAAGGAAACCGGAATTTTCTTTAATTTAGGCTAGCTCAGGTCCAGAAAATCCACTCTCCCTTCCTGTGCCCACCTTGCCATGGGACTATAACAGTTGTGTATGCGATCTTTGCAAATTGATATTATTTCGATTACTCCCAATATGATTAAGCCTAACCTACAGCTCGTATTAACTCAATTGGAAACGCGCTGACTGAGGAATTACTATCAATTAATCGTCGCAAAATTTGTTGGTGCCCATCTTCAGATATGAGACTATAACATATCTAAGTCTCGAAAAAATCCATCCAGTAGTTTTGAAGACATCCGCGGACAAACATTGGCAGCGGGGAACCCGCTGTCTCGAGTCCCCTAGAGCCTGAGGTTTTTCCAAGTCCTGAAAATCATGACGTGACAACTTGAACGCTCTGCAATTTCGAGGAAGCCGACGTCTTTCCAAGTCCCCCTCCTACCATATATAGCTCGGAGGTCAGAATTTTTCTAAGTCCCCTTCCTATCATATATAGCTCGGAGGTCGGAATTTTTTCAAGTCCCGCTCCTATCATAATTATATAGTTCGGAGGTAGGAATTTTTCTAAGTCCTTCTCCCCTCTCCGTGACGTCATCGACCACGCCCGCGCCCGCGGACGAAAATTTTCTGGGTGTACCCCCAACAAGTGGGATAGCGGGTTCCCCGCTAAAAAAATTTATTTAAACCTAAATATAGGCCTATATAAAGAAACCTGAATTTTTCATGCTGAAAGTAATGTTGGGCCTCTAAAGCGTCGAGAAAGTTCACTGCTTCTTCCTCCTGTCAATCTTGCTACAGATGTAATACCTCACTTTTCGAGCTAGAAAAGTCGGTAAAAAAAAGAGCTTCACAATCACTTTCTCCTATACGTTATTCTTATTAGTTTAGTATACTCTATATTAAACAGAGTGGCTCAATTCTTTTTCAAGTCCGATTCTCAGCCTCGTTTGTTTTTATGGAAATTCGATCTCGAATGATTTTTGGATCGAGCGTTCTATTTTATTTTGTGTTACGCTCAATTTATGAAGCAATTAATAAACTTGGCTAAGGCGTATCGAAGGCTGAAATGGAATTAAGGAGGATATATAGCAAGAATGAGGAACGATAGATAAACCTATAAACTCACATTATACCAATTATTACAACAGAGAAAAAAAGGAAAGCAAAAGCTTGGATGGAAAAATGATGTAAATAATTTTTTTTGAGAAATAAGCTCTTTCTCAAAGAATTGAGTAGGGTAAACAGAGGGAGGCCTTTAATAAAACTGATATAAAAAAAAACTTATTATCATCATTGTTTTTAGGATATGGAGGTTGAAAACGATGCATATTCTGTGTTTGATCCGTTTCAACTTGTTCTTACTCTCGCTTCGAGCTATTTAATGCACCATCAAGTGAGGCTCCTTCGTTCCAAGTTCAATATTTCTACCCTCCGCCCTCTCATTCTCATACATGTAATTGGAAAATTAAAATTTTTCAATTCTTCAAAGTGAATCAATGATTTACTGTACATTATTCCGAATAACTCTTTTTTGAATAGTGCTCCTTCCTCCTTACAAACACAATGGCGGACACCGACCATCCAAATAACTTCCATAAAACGGGCGCCCTAATGAAATTCTATTTTAGAGATTTTTATATAGAACCTCTAAACCTCTACCAAACTGTCTTCCGAAGAATTTGTAGTACGTACCAGTATTTGTCGCAGAACTCGAGCCCATATCTGATAGAGAGACGCAGACAAGAAATTTTTGAATTGATTCCATCGAGATTGAAAAATCGCATACACCTACCTAAGCCGGTACCAGGGTCTCTTCCAAACCTATTTGTCGAAGATCCTGAAATTAAGTATGTTATTTAGCTCGAGTGTTTAATTATAACTACATATAAACTAATGGAAGTGATTTCATACTGTTGCTTGTCTTCTTCTCTAGGAGGGGAAAATCGTTATGTTCAGTTCTTGATTCTGAAGACTTGTAAAAACCTGGTTCATATTTTCGCAATGATATACAGGCCCAACAATTTTGAAGTTTTCAGTTCTCTACAATACAAGAAGATTCTCAAGGGTTCAACTGTGATTAGCCGAAAGGAAGGGAAGAAATATACAGAAAAAAAAGAAGAAATTATCCGCAATTCAAGTATACTCCAATAAAATGGATGAACAAAACCAACGAAAAGAAGTTCTCCTTTCCGTACTCTTTACTATATTTAGACGTAATCTGCTCGGCGTACACAAAAGTACAAACGCAAACAGTAATATAGTTCCTGATAAGTATATAAACTTTAATGCAGAGATATCAGACTTCTTTCGGATATACTCTATGCTGTGACGTCATAACGGCGCCGCGAACTTCATTTTTTTTTTCGTATTATATTCGAATTACGATTTATAAACTTCGCATTCTCCGGAGCAAAATGCTGATTCGGCCAGTTCTTTTTCTTCTATCTCAATCACGTGTACGCAGAATTCGCGCAGTAGGTCTGTCAAGTGCTTCAGCGTCAAAAATACGCTAGTTGATAGGAAAACAATTAATTGGCACCCCGGAATAAAAAATTGCGGATTTATGCGATGAGAAATAATAGTTGGATGTGCCAAACCGGAATTAAACCCACGTATACAAAATTTGCAATTCAGATGCATTTAAGTGTGAATGATATTGTGGGTACGTACGCGCGAACTCGTGAATTTGCCGAAGATTCACTCCGATATTTTGCAGCTGTGACTCGCTCTTCTCAAGTGAATCGATTCGCAGTATTTGTGCCCCTGTAGTCGGATTAGAAACTTGAAATTCTATCCAACTCGACCTAATTCTTTGTCTGGCTTGGAAATATGTGTATTTCCTAAAAGACCACACTACATTTCGGAAATATAGAATAAGAGGTGAGCCTGAGAATTTTGAAATTACGATTTGTATAGTCAGCAATGGGAAAGCAAAATTAAACTTTTATCGTGTTCTGGCGAAGGCATGAGGAGCTGGGTAGCAACAGTCGGCTCCTATATTTTATTGGGTGCGATTTTTAATTTGTTGTAAAAACATGCAACAAACTCCAGTGTCACCTACTTTAATTCCAAGTACCGCCAGTCAGCGCTCTGGCCAAACAATACAATTTATAATAATCAGAGATCCCCGCTCGCCATTAAGGAAGTTTTAACTGATGAAGCAGAGGATTATTTCACTGAAAAAAAAAAAAATCACTTTAAATTACGCTTTTCGTCGTCCATGTCCTCCAAACAATGCCGGTGCATACGTTCGCCACGCGCGGAGAGAGCGTTTTTACTTTGTCTTTGAAATAAATTAAGTTCCGTTTTTAAGTGTATTTCGTTGTAACATTGTGAAACATGATGACCTGTTTATCTCTTTCGGGAAGTGCGAAAAAATAATAGGAGAAAAAAATAAGTAAGTAAAAGAAAAAGAGATACCGCCATTATTGTGGCGCCCAGCTTTTTTAGCTCGCGCACGCCGTGTCGTGGCTAAATCGTCCTTCATTATTACATTATTATTCCATCTCGACGCTTTCAGTCGTCTCGAAAAGCGTTTGTTTTAGGGATGAGCGTCGATTATAACCAGCGTATACATGGTGTGCTTCGAAACTGGAAAAGAGCTGGCAACTTGAAACTACTCCGATATACGTGAAAATCGCTGTCGTTGTTACAAGTGAATGTATCGTCGACTCGGATAGAAGAAATAGAAAAATTTGTAAAGAATAATTCCGTCAATGTACTACTCGTAGGCAATAAAATTCGTGACTCGGTCCTGTCAACCTACCGACGGCGTCAGCTCCAAGTTTTTCTAGCTGTTTCTCATCCAGCTAACAACATTATAGGATGAAATAGAATTCTCACTCAGAGAAGAAGATAGTTGAAGGAATTTGTTACCATTTTAAAGTCGTTACATGGGGGTTATGAATGATGATATCATGTCGTAGGAGATTAAAATAAACTTCCTTTATGTGAATTACAATCTCAAACTATAGAGAGAGAAAATATCGACGAGTGAAGAATTACAAGTACAGCAGCGGGCTGGCGAAACGGATCTCAAAGAGGTTTCAAAACGGTCAGTATTCCATCATTATAGGTAATCGCAACTAAAAAAGAAGAAGAAGAAGAAGAAGAAGAAGAAGAAGGACGGAAAGGAAAGGGAAGGAAGAAAGACCATCACACTCAGGTATCAACTCGAAAGCGAACATCTCGAAACTACCAGATAGGAATGCTCAATGCAGCGTGTTTGTGTAAGAGTCGTTTTTATACTTGACGTATAATTTCTTTATTTTCCAATTTCTTGAGAACTTATATTTTGGCGAGCTATGAAGAAGAAATCCTTGCTTATTTGAAGAAAAGTGGCTCGTAGACAGGATATGCCGAGCGAAGGCGCACATTTCGCATAAACAACTCTTGTTTTCCCTCCCTCCGAGCAATCGTTAATTTGGTTGTTGAGGACAAAAACAGAGTCCCGGAGGAGCATTGACAGAAATTGGAATTGAAAGAGGCAATTGGTCAACTTGAGGAGGCTTTACTGGCCCATTTTGTGTAGTTTTTCTTCGTGCTGCCGAAAGGATTGTGGGGTTGGTCATTAATAACTATATCGACCACATTTCCGAACTCTTTTTGTGGCAGTACATTTTAAGATCCTCAAACCCCTCCAGCGGCGAAAACATTTTTTAAAATGCAACGGTTTGCATTGCGGAATATCAAACGTGTGATTTGTGTGAATGAAATGTTCATAGCAAAGGTGGACTATGGGGATTGATTTGTGCTCTTAGTACCATTGCTCTCAGCACCAATAATGAGGTGTCATCCCAGTTGCCTAGGGCTTTGTTATTGCACAGTTCGCTCTGTCCAAAAGATATAAAAAGTTGAATTCTGGAGCTATAGAGATTTTCCTTGAGACGGGCTGGATGGTTATACAATATTGAACTTCATCACGTTGAATCATGTTTTCTTGTCATCTCCTGTTTCAATTCTTTCTGTGGTTCATGTCTTGTTTGATCTGTCCTTCATACCATTTGTTATTTCAATCTCATGGGTAAAGCTTTTATGAATGAGAGTATTCCAAAAATGTAAACCATATGAAGTACAGTAAATATCTGCGATTGAATTACGTTCTTGCTGCTATAAAATGAAGCAAATCCCAAGTTATATTATTATGGGTCACACACTGGTCCAGATTAAAAAAATTGTGGCCAAAACACTGAAGAAAAATTTTGTTTCGTTTCTGATAACAAACTTCAATAAACATGTTTTTGACAGAGATAGTCAAAAAACTGACTCATTTTTCGAGGCACTGATCCTGAATTTGAGGAAGTTCTGTTCTCAAACCTGAATGAACACATTTTTTTTACCGTTTTACTGAAAAAAATGTCTCTTCAGCAAAAACCATATTTTTCAAGTAGAAAAATATGTTTATCGCATTTTTGCAAACAGAAATATAGCGAGATTTGAAATCAGCGACCCAAAAAATGGGTAGATATATTCACATTACAAATTGAAAAAATATGTCGTATGTTTTAGACAAAAAAACATGTGTTTTTGGGCTAAAAAAAACTTTTGTTAAAGTCTGCTAACAAGACTGTTGCCAAATTTGAAGTCAGCGACCCAAAAAATGCGTATACTCTTATTTTCAATTCAAGAAAATATGAAGGTTAGATTGTGAGCCCGCGACCCAAAAAATATGTTTATAGTCATCATATGGTAGTTTTGGCCGCGAAGGAGTATTTCTCACCCAGTGTGGATCATAGCGAATCAGAATATTCTTGACGCAAACCAATTGAAAGATCTGAGAGAAACGAGTGTTGGCTGTGGTTGGTGTAAACTAAGACGCAAACAATCACGCGAAGTAAAAGTGGGTAAAATTTGTTACTCTCAAAGGGCTCATTTAATTCGCTTGCGCAAAGTTTGAACAATACGTAGAGCATATTTAGTCGCGTTATTTGGCCTTTAAATATGGTCCTTGTTAATGTTTTAAGATACAAAGCCTGTGTTTATTCTAATTACAAGCTATACGTGGGTGACCTGCGACACGAAGTCACATTGATCCTCTCGATTCTACCCGAGAATATTTTGAATTTATGAAACGACCAAGTCGAAAAACGCGAATTCTCAAGCGCATCGATTTTAATATGAACTCGGTCACAGTGACATATTGTCGACAATCGTGAAAGCGAGCAGAAGACGTGAAAATAAAATTTGTATAATCTTTGATAAATGGAACTCAGGCATTCATGACGCGATGCTCTGTACAAAATGTGTGTATACGCTTTCAAAAGGCGAACGCACGCAGTACGCACGGTCTGTATCGAATAATACAAGGTCGAGCTCTCAAAGTGTACCTATGTATTTTTTTCCTGTAATTGTAGTGAGAAGTACGTTGTGCTAATAAGACATCTTCCATATTTTCAAAAATATTTTCTTCCCAAATATATTTAGAATTTTCATCTATTTCTTCTTCATCTATCTTAGCAGTTGATTTCCTTACTCTTTCACGCTGATTTGGCCAGACAGTAGCAATATTTTTGACTTGTCCGCTACTTTCGACCATATAATGTAAGTTCAATAAATACCAAGCATGACTGCTTATTTCCACTAAAATCAACGTGCTTTTTCCAGGTTAGTGTCAAGATTTCCGGGTCTTCTGCATATTCGTCATATAACTGGACTGAGTGGCATTTTTCCCATGCTAGGAGCTCAATGTACTTTGTTGTATTCACAACATTGTTTGTTGTTGAGCCAGTAACAATTGATGATCACTTTTTTGGTTGTAGGATGGAATTAGTGACGTTTGCCCATCATTTCTATCAACTTCTTCATCTTTGCTTGGAAGCACAGGTGCAGAGGCGTTGTATTATTGAAATTCTCGAACTGTATAATTTTTTGTTTTATGTTTTAATTTACTTGGAACAATGTTACCTCCCTCACTATTCTTGGAAAAGAAAAATATAGAAAAGGAATTCAAGAAAACGAATTTTCGATAGATAGAAAACATATGCGAAAAAAATTTGTTTCCTTTGGCAAGATCCAAACCCACAACCTTTCGCTTTCCATGCGACCGCTCCTCGAGTGGAGCTACAAGAGGACTCAAACTTTTTGTAACATTTCACAATATTCTTTAAAACATAGATTGAACTACACATACCTTCCTATTTGAAAAAAAGATTGTCGAAAGAAAAAGAAATTGTATTCAACTTATTTTTTTGAGAAACATAGGGGAGATTGAATTTGTTTGCTAATATCTTAGTGTTTCTGTATGTTTCAGAGATCTGAGCAGCAACAATATTAGTCACCTTGATGAAAACTCTTTTGGTAAACTGCATAGACTGGAAGAACTGTAAGTTAACATTTTACATTTTCTTTTTCGGATAATTATTCTGTAAACTCCGATAGTTGTTATAATTTTTGTATAATGGACCTTTTACCAAATTCCTTGCATCTATTTCAGCTCGGATTGATATTTTACTCGTTTTTTGATGAATGTGAGAAATTGACGTCTGACTGGCGCGTTTCGATGTATTGTCGATTTATTCATTTTGTAGTGTGTCATCAATTTTATATTAAGAATATGAAAAACTTTACTTGACCCTGTAATTTACTTGTGTCGCATGTGTAACACCGCTTGTCCTCCATGATGACGAGGGTGCGGGTTGCGTATACATTTAATTTTGTTTCCTCCAACACCGGAATCGACCCTTTCAGGTGTCAGAATAATCTTACCGACGGGCCTGTTGTGATTTGTATCTCGCGGTGTGCCGTGGATCGTACGAGATTTGAAGACTTGACCTAGCAGGGAAATCACAACAAGTTTTGAGGGAGTTTAAGAAAGAAAATCGGTTATAGGTTAACAAATATTAATTGGTTACTAAAAAAGAGTCAGAGGCGCTTAGTGGAGGTTGCTTTCAAATAATAGGTAGGTTCAATCTCGACTCGACCAAAGCTGTCCTCAACGAAGACGAAGTTGTCTGAGTCGTATTTGAAGGATGTAAATTTAGAGGTACACGACAATGATCCCGTAGAAGTCTTTCGGAGTTGGCAGATCAAAATAAGAATTAAGTACTTACTACAGCGATTGCCTCTTCGAGGCTTATAACTATCTCTTCTGGTGGTTCCATTTATACACCGGTACTTGTAGATTTGAACTTGCGAATTTGAAGAATAGAATTTGGTAAATCACTAATAGGTATAAATAAACACGGTATAGACACAATGAAATCTACTTTGTGAATTTTTACGGTTTTTGACAGATCGAAATATCGGCAGGATATCGTAGCTGATAAATTGCTTAGTAATCGTTGTAATAAGACGCCGTTTATTTTTAATGGAAAGGAGGTCGAGAAAAGAAATGGTTTAGCCTATTTAGGCTAAGTCGAATAATCGATGATGTAAATAATCGAGGATTTCGACAGGACCCCCCTTCCACTCGGAAACCGCCAAACATCCGTGGCAACCACCAAGCTACAGTGCTCCCAGACACGCATACGTACTATTCCATTAGCAATGCTGAACCACGTCATATTCTGTTAGTAATGCTGAACCACATATTCCATAAGCAATGTTGAACCACATTATTCCATAAACAACGTTGAATCACATACTCCATAAGCAATGCCGAACCACATATTCTATTAGTAGTGCTGAACCATATATTTGGTGAACCTTATATTCCATAGGCAATGGTTACCCTTATATTCCATAAACAATGTTGAACCACTTATTCCATAAACAATGTTGAACCACTTATTCCATAAGCCATGTTGAACTACTTATTCCATAGGCAATGCTGAACCACATATTCCATAAGCAATGGGTAACCTTATATTACATAAACAATGAACCACTTATTCCATGGGAAGTGCTGAACCACTTATTCCATAGGCAATGCTGAACCACATATTCCATAAGCAATGGTTAACCTTATATTCCATAAACTTATATTGCATAAATAATGTTGAACCACTTATTCCATGAACAATGTGAAACCACTTATTCCGTAGGCAATGCTTAACCTTATATTCCATAAACAATGTTGTACCACTTATTCTATGGGCAATGCTGAACCACATATTCCATAAGCCATGTTGAACCACTTATTCCCTAGGCGATGCTGAACCACATATCTATAGGCACTGACGAACCATACTTGCGGTAAACCACATATTCCATAAGCATTGCTGAACCGCTCTCCGCTTCTTTGGTGGACCTTGCTTGGGCATGGCCACATTGCATGCTTTGGTGACAGTATTTATCATCCTTTCTGCCGCTACCTCTGTATTTCCTCCTTGCTCTTGTCCTTGGTCCCATGTGATAGCGAGGTAGCTAGCCTTGAAACGGTCGTTACTTAGCTTCCTGACAGCTCATTTTCTTACAATTTTGTGGAGCAGGGACCTCAACTTCCCGCTGGCAAGAAAAGTTGATATACCGATGATGGCTCCCAGAAAGTTTCTTATCCAGTACTGCCCAGGCTTCTATTCTTTGGACTAGAGTCTCTGCGACAAAGGTGACATCAATAATGGACCTATAACTTTGATGCTCTTGTGTAGGAGTGTTGCTCACATTGACCGTTTCCATTCCATTGCAGGCAATCCAATCCCCCGAGGTATATCCACAGACGTTAGTATGGCTAGAATACCATTCTTCAGACCAGGCAATAAAATCGTCAGCCACAATGAATTTCTCACCTTGCCGTCTGAATAAGCTTTCTTCCAATTTGCTTAGGAAGACCTCAAACTCCGGGAAGGGGCGTATCGGCGAGAAGTAGCAACTGTAGACAACCACATCGGCCATCTTTACAGCAACATACCTCTCCCCTCTTTCAACCTCTCCCGGAGTGACCGTATAATTAGATAAAACACAAGCGCTCTCGGTCAATCGACCATTGACAGATGGGTATAAACAAATAGTTAATGAGACCGGCTCTACACTTGGAAAAACCTTCAAGATTTTGGTTAGTATGACGTCATCAATGACTTAATTAGACTAAAATACTTATAGTAGGAAATACGACTTTTAAAGTGGGATGAATTTTATTAAATAGAGATAATTTGAAAATAGGTCTTTTTTTATAGTCAACAATCTACGCCAAATTTCTGCGTTTTGTAGTTCCAAACTATAATTATGCTCAGTGACCTCTCTAGACACCTTTGTTGCAGCCGCTGCAGCGTTTTGGGTCCGGCGACACCTGCCAGGGAGTGTCAGAGCGTGTAGGGTCTCCAGCCAGGGCCGCTACCTCGGCTTGCTGAGTTCACAATGCTCATCGTACTTGTACCTTCGCCCTTCAGTGTGTTCGCAGTACTCTTTCGGGAAACAACTCTCAAGCACAAAGACACTCGCCTCTGTGGATTCCCGCGTACCTTGACGCCAGGATCTCTCCCCTAAGTGACAGCATCTTCATATCAAAAGTTACCCAGAAATGGACGTACATGAATGTGTTTTCAGTATTCAGTGCATTACTTTAATTACCTAGTGTTATATAAATGAAGTTTACAAAAATAATGCGCAGCTTCAAAATCAGAAACGGTACTCCATTACGGGTTAAGTGAATCAGAAAATACGCGAGAGGAAACAGACAGGGAATCACGGTAACATTTAAGAAAAAAAGGACGGCAGTAAAAAATACTCGAAACCCGCGACTAAATTCTAAAAATATGTACCCTATTTGAAATTTATTTGCAAGGCATTAAACGAACGCTTTGTTGAATTTATCGCACAATGAATGAGAGCTCCGCGTTAGGGAAAATGATTTCCGCGATAAAATTTTTACTTACTTGTTTTTCTCGTGCTCTCTCGTTCGCTTTCATTTTATAAAATACAAACTGTACATTTTTTCTCGCTTACTTTTCTAAATACGCGCGGGAAAAAATAAATATGTTTGTACACCTCGCGGAAAACATTATTTCTTAGCAATTTTCTCCTTCCCATGTGGTAACTCACTTTTTGGGGCTCTTGCCTCGGCAAACCAAGAGGCTTTATGCATCCACGAAAAAAAAATAAATAATAATTGAAATAAAAATAGAAATTGAGTTTCCTACTGAACGGTACGTTATGACGTCACAACTCGAGATACGTATTCTGTATCACCTATTTTGCATTTTTAAAATTTATGTGCTGTCTTGGTGAGTTTTATTTTTGTATGGCATTTTTCAAATTTTTGCATAGTCATCGAAAAAGATTCTTTTTCTCGATACCTCAATAATGGTAATATACCTACCACATGAATTCTACAACCCTAAAGACTGTTATTATACTCTTTTATCAAATATACAGTAAAACCTCCCTTAGCGGACACCTCTAAATAACGGACACTTTTTCAGGAACGGAAATATTTTGACCTTATTTATATGGAAAAATGACGGCTTCCTGAACGAAGTTAAACGAAGAACGCAGGGAACCAGTTCTATGAGTTGGTATTGAGAATTCAAGCAGACCTAACCTAGTATGAAGCTATTAGGAAGGAGGCCTAAACCTACTATGATCCTAGGACATTATCAGCGACCTGATCTATTTTAGGGACTTCGAAATATAGGTCAAAAGTCAAAATTTTTCCAAGTCCCCTTCCTATCATATACGTATAGCTCGAGAGTCAACATTTTTCCAAGTCCCACTCCTATCATATTAGGCTCGAGGGTTGAAATTTTTCCACGTTTTTTGTCGGACGGCGCCCGGCAAATTTCTAACCTCCTCCCCCCCCCCTAGAACATGTTCCCCGTTAAAAACTCGAAATACCAGACACTCGAACCTGAGACTTTTTCCGGCCTTTTAGGTACTTTTTCTCGTTTTCATGCTCAATTTTTCGAATCAAATTAACAAATTATCATGCAGTTATTGAAAAATGATGATAAAAAAAATACTATTGTTTTATTTTTCTACATTTTTTAATAATTTTTTTTAAATAATATTTTTGGGTTTTATTTAAGTTGTGGAAAAGTCAAATCAAACTTCATTGATCGACAAAACATCCTACCACGGAGAAAAGGAGACAAACTTTTTATTTTTTCACTTAATACTGTGATTTTGGTAAAACTATCTGCGTGCAACATTCATCACAGATAAAAATTTTTTTTTAGTCTCCTCTAAATACTGGGCACGTCTAAATAACGGACAAATTTTAGGTGACTGTGAGTGTCCGTTAATCAGAGGTTTCATTGTATCTCAATTTCTTCAGTCGTCTATCATTATTTTGGCTGGGGACACTTATACTATGCTTATTTGCGGAGATAGTTTTTGCATTCTAGAGCTTGACAAACAAAACTATGGGAGTTTTATCCGTGGATACCACTACAATAGAAAAAAAAATCAAACAAACCAAATCTCTCAGGTTCCAGATCTAAGTGGAACAAAGATGCTGATCTCTTGGTTTCCAGATCTTGATATACCTAATTATAGAAAAAAACATTTACGCAGCAACGTAATCATTACCGACTTTTCATCTCTAAAGGCTATAGCTGCGTTTCAATGAGTCATCGACCCTCTGCCCAAATATCATATTCATGCATTGAAAATGTTTTTTGATTTTAAAAACGATTTTTAAAACGAATTTCAGATTTTTATCCTCTGCATATCCTCAAATATGGCCAAATAAATGTTATTTTCTTGAAAAATTCATATCTCAGGGAGTTTTTATCCGATTTTTTAAAACTCTGATCAAATGAAAAGTATTTGTTGAGGCAAATCGACTTATAATTTTTTTGGAATTTTCCAATCATTATTTTTTTCCTAATTAACGCTCATTTTCAGGTTCTTTCATACTGCAATTCTGAAAAAAATATATATCATATATTGAATTAGTATCTACTTAAAGAAAAAAACACCCATATTTTTTCAAGGTGTGCATCATAACGAAAATTTACAATACGAGTAATTAATTTTTTTCTGATTTTTACCATCAAAAATACATCTTTCTCTAAAGAATGATTTGAATATGTGTTAATTTTGACAAGTATATCTTGGGTAAAGGCAGTTATTCAGCCGTCCATAAAGAGCAACGGGTTAAAGTGTATCTGAAATACCTTTGGAAACATTTTAGAGGGATTATAGGAGTGCTGAAAAAATTTTTTATCAGAGAAAGATGTATTTTCGATGGTAAAAATCAGAAAAAAATTAATTATTGTCAATTTTTGTTATGATGCGCCGCTTGAAAAAAATATGGGTATTTTTTTCTTTAAGTAGATACTAATTCAATTCATGATAAATATATATTTTTTCCAAAATTGCTGTGTGAAAGAATCTGGAAAGTGAGCGTTAAAAATCACCAGAATTTCTAATTCGAAAGAAAATATTGATTGGAAAATTTCAACAAAATTATCAGTGGATTTGCCTCAAAAAATACTTTTCATTTAATCAACGTTCGAAAAAATCGGATAAAAACTCTCTGAAAATAACATTTATTTGGCCATATTTAAGGATAATATATAGGGGATAAAAATAGGAAATTCCCTTACAAATCGTTTTTAATACCAGCAAACATTTTCTAATACGTGGATATGATCAGAGCCTGGATTCCTGGCAGTAAAAAATTTTATTTTCAGCATCAAATATAAAATTTCTGGCAACATTTGGCAATTGAAGAAAAAATGGAAAAAACACGTATTTTTAGTGCTTTTACATTTTATTGAAATGTGTCGCACCACTAATTTTGAGAGTTGATAATTTTTCTACCTTATACGGTTGCTCATAGAGAATTCTTCCAGCCACTAAATGCTATATGCATACGTAATAATCTTCATGTCTTATACGATACATACGATTGTGAGGGCTCTAATGAATCGATTCGATCCATTCATCTTGAGAATTACTCAAAAATGATTTATCCAAATGACCCCAAAATTTCTTGGTAACCACGTTGAATATACTGTAATATTGTGCAGTCCTATATAAAGACGATTCGTTGAATAGTTTCCGAGAATTGGCAATAACAAAGAGAGAAAATTAAGAACTGCTCAAATAATCAACCGATCCACAAGAAAAAATCACATGCACAACTTCAGATACATGACAATAATTTGAGCAAGTTTGAAGAAGATCCACTCATTAGTTTTGGAGGAGTTGAGCTGATACAAAAAAAGTTATAAATATACGTAAGGAATCCTATTTCTTGAGCTCTATATCGGTAGAGAGAGGAACTGTGAATAGTTTCTACCATCAAAGACTTGAAAAAATTCCATCCCAAGCATTATTTGCGTATGACTCCAAACAATCAAATTTCCTAATCTTATCTTTACGACCTCTCTTGAGTTTTACAGCCGAGACATAAATATCTTTTTTAAATCAGCGTACACTTCAGTAGCATATAGAAAGGAGTTTTTCCAAAAATTTAAAATGCACAAAATAATTTTTTCTCTATTTATGCTTTTTTGTTACAGCATACTGAAGGATAACATGCTGGAAAGTATACACCATAATACGTTTGTCAATAATACTCGACTAAAAGAGCTGTAAGTAATATTTCTGAATTCTTCTTTCATCTGAAAATGAGAATGAAAGAGCATCTAAAATACGTGATACTTCATTGGCGGATAGGCCCACCGGGATATTGGGTATTTTTCCGTTCATATCTGATGACTCATATACATTTGACGCCGTCAATTTATTTCCGCAACAAGAAAAAAATGCCCATCCAACCCTATAATAATTCAGATTAAAAAGTATTTGAAAAAATAGTAAATATTTGTACTTCTTCATTTTTCCTATTTACAAAATTAGACTTTACCAGCAATTTCAGAAGACACTCTAATGATGTTGCGACGAAAGTCAAATTTTATGCTTTCCATCAACTTCAGCCAGACAAAGCTTCGTAATTTCGAAGGCCGAAAAATAATTTTTTTCAAATATTAGTCCCGCTATTTAAAAATTCGAACACCCTTAAGTGTAAAATTTCTGATTAGCGCATTGATACCAAGGGATCATTCAGTATTCAGATTACGCGGCTTGTTCTTTGATGAGAAGTCAAACGTGTGCGGTGTATGAAAAAGACGCTTTGAATCAACATTTTGTCTGTACGCTCGCTCGTTGATTTTATAATTCTTTGCGCCAACTAATTTGATTCTTGACAGCTATAGAATACGAAATTGTTATTCCGCGCTTTAGACGTGAGAGAAGAGGTTAAAGTCCCTACAGACAGTGCAGTGGGAACTAAAATTTACCCTTTTTAAAACGTGGACGTTTTTCGGGAGTAGAATTGTGTTGTGGGTGGGTAAGGGTGATCTATGAAAAATTGACAAATTGAAGGATTTAATTACTAATTGAAAATATGAAGAAGATATTACAAATGACAAAAATGGAATGATTAGGATTACAAACAAGAAAATGCCTTTTGGGCGTGACAATAATTTATAAGTTTTACCATTCTTTTCTATACTTAACGATGATCTTGGCCTAAAATTTTTCTTCATACTATAGCTATGTTATACCGAATTTACGTGATCGTCGAATCCGTGGATTCAGCAGAAAAATTGCCGAACCCATGAACTCAGCAACTACTTTGTCGATTCCGTGGATTTCAAAAAAATGTTGCTGAATTGATGGATTTTGTACCGAATATACGGAATTTTTTGCCGAGTCCTTCAGACGATTTTCTACACAATCCGTGGAATCGGCAGCACTAGTGACCTATGAAAATGCTTGAAGCAATTCGTACAAAGCTTGACTTTTTGATCAGACTTTTCTTTCTGGTTCCATTTTGATTTTTTTTTTCATAATTTTTTTTTCAAACTTTTCGTTTTCTTTTAGTTTCATTTTAGCATGAAAAACTGTTCGTCGGCATTCATAATTGATATCCGATTTGCAGTTCTTTTACAAATCCGAGTCTTTCATAAACTCCCAGATCCTTAACCTCCCACCGCAACTGCCGCTTAAAGTGGAATGTCATACAAATTTCAATACATTTCATCGTCGAACCCACCTTCGGATGTACAATAGGGAGTCCCCATCATCGTTTGACTAAAGTGATATAGTGTGCTCCCACAATCAAATTAAAACTTTTTTAATGATGAGTTTTCCACTCTCGTACTGCTTTGCGATGCGAACATGATTTTCTGTTTAGTTCTATACTAAATTTCTTTCCTTCTCTCTCTTGTGTGGATTACAGATCGTTTGAAAATTGCGGTCTCATCAGGGTTCCGTCGTTACCTATGCGAAAACTAAAGCAGCTGACGTCATTGTGAGTATTATCGAATATTTTACGCTTTATATTGTTATGGAAGTATACGAAGTGACGAAAATAACGGCTACGTCGGTTTATTTTCGTAAATGAAATTTGCTAAGATTTTCGTTTATGCAGCAATATTTAGAGAAATGTGCTGCGCAAAAATAAACTCGAAAAGGGAGGAAAGAAGGGATTCGAGAAAAATGACTGAGTCATTTGTGGAAGAGAGAGTCTTTATTTAAGGGGCACTGCACCGCTGAACGAGTTGCAGATACGGCCATTTTAGTGAAATTACGAGATACGGTCGAGTTGATCATTGTTTTTTTTTTCATTTCCCTCTCTTCCCCGATGTCTCATAATTTCGTTTACTTTTGCTCGATTCCAGGCAATTAGACCGGAATGAAATCACGACACTAGAGCGAACAGACTTTCAATTCACGCCTGAAATACGCATCCTGCGGCTGAAACGTAACCGACTCTGTTCGATACCAACAGATGCACTGGAGCCTTTAACGTTACTCACAGATCTGTAAGTAGTGCGACTGTTTTCTTAATTTCAGTTTCTGGAATTTTTAGCGTGAATGACAATCGTTTTAGCGATTTTTTATTTCTGCTGGTCCATCGTTATTACGATTATGTATGAGCCCTTGTATAGAGGAAGGGAGATAAAATGCGTGAGTAAAGTATTTTTGATGAGAGCGTATATATAATAGAACGGCGCGCGAAGTTTATTTCATGCACGCGACCGAAGCCTGAATTATTTTCTCGTATATTATACGATTTTACTGTATTTTTATTCGAACAAATTATTATAGCGAGTTTTATGACAACCATAATAGTGGGACGCGGGATTTCCTCGAAGAACTTTCTTTTTTCTTTTATTTCGTCAGATTGGTGTGTCGTCATGAACGCGTAATAAAGATACAACTAAAAGCCGGACATACGCCTTTTTGTTGCCTTTGACAGCGATAGCGCGACGGTCAGAAAGCGACGTGACTTTTTATAGGTTTGAAAGGTCTAAGATAGAATTCCGTCACCTGGAAAAAAAAAACCGTGAAAGCGCAGTGAGCCGTCTGAGGAGTGTCTGAATAAATTTAGGATTCTGTTCGTTACCGGGGCGATTCTCGTCGGTCGTGGTCTTTGTTGACCTCACGCAATGAAAAGGTAAAATTATATTGTTACTGAAAAAGTTGGACTGTTGGAAAAGATGGACGTCGATTTCCGCATTGACTATATTACTTTCGTAACGACGAAACGGAGGCATTTTAGAATAATAAAATAGTCTTAGTAGGGGTATATTTTCGCACTATCATTATATCTGACTAGAGATGAATACAGCTTACTTTTGTTTAAAAACCTTTCGATTCAGTCCACCCTATGGTAGTGAACGATGGATACTTTACAAAAGATACGTGAAAACCTGTGAAAATTCCTGGATGAAAGAGTTCAGGAGAATTATGTCGATGAAATAACGAGATTTTACCGGCCCTCCTTTTTCAGAATCCTGAGTTCAAACTTACCTCAAGGAATTGTGCTCGATTTTTGCTGAATTGTGCTGCAAAAATTATATTTTTTGCTTGCCCCCTTCCGAAGATAAACAAAAAAGTCTCCAGGAGGGGCTGGTGAAATGATACCCCCCTTTCTTGAAATTTTTAATTTTTTGGGTGCAAAATGAATTGTGCTCAATTTGTGCTGAAATGTGCCGCAAATTTTATGTGTTGTGCTTCCCTCACTCTGAAGATATTTGAAACGTACCTTGGGGGGTGGTGAAATGGCAACCCCCCTTTCTTTTAAATTTGTAATTTTTTGGGGAAAAATGAATTGTGCTCGATTTGTGCTGAATTGTGCCGCGAATTTTACGTTTTGTACTTCCTCCCCTCCCCTGGAATGGACCTAAGTTCGTCAAACAACAGCCCTCTTTCTTTCTCAAATTTTACATTTTTGTCTCGCTGAATAAAATGTGCTAATTTTGCGTTGAAATGCGCAAAATTTATGTTTTTTGTCTTCATCTTTCTTGAAATATTTACGATCTTCAATAGAGCTACTGTAAAAATAATATCCTCTCCCCACTTTTCAAAATTTCAACTAGAAATCTGTTCTACGGGACTTGGAATGTTTTCGACCATCAAGCTACGTATATAATATACGTGAAGGACTTAGAGAAATATTCACTTTCGATCTGGTGGAAACTGACCTAACCTAATAAGGTAAGTGGAACTGGACGAAGTCGAACAAGAAATTCAGGGAACCTGCTTTATGGGTAGAATTTAGTTATGAACGCATTAAGAATTGAATTCGAAATTGGAGTCCAAAAACAGAAAAAAGAGAGAAGAAGGAAGAGAAAAAAAGAAATTTTTTGGTCAATACCAAATTCTTTTTCAATTTCTAATTCTATTGGATACAACTTGAAGGTCAATATTCTAAGAGGGAATCTTAAAAAATATATAATATCCGCTTTCTGGTCGAAAAACAGAAATTTGCCAACCTAAAAAGAATTCGGTATTGACCAAAAAGTTTCTTTTGTTCTCTTCCTTCTTCTCTCTTTTTTCTGTTTTTTTTTTTTTTTTTTTTTTTTTGTAATGAAAGTCAGACCTAGAAAAATTCCGACTATCAAGTTATATGGCATAGGGCTGGATGACTTCAAAAATTTGAACTTCCAAGCTATCATATGATAAGAGGGGACTCCAATTTCGAATTCAATTCTTAATGCGTTCATAATTAAATTCTACCCATGAAGCAGGTTCCCTGAATTTCTTGTTCAACTTCGTCCAGTCCCACTTACCTTATTAGGTTAGGTCAGTTTCCACCAGATCGAAAGTCAATATTTCTCCCAGTCCTTCACGTATACATAGCTCGATGGTCGAAAACATTCCAAGTCCCATAGAACAGATTCCCAGTTGAAATTTTGAAAAGTGGGGAGAGGATATTATTTTTACAGTAGCCCTATTGAAGATCGTAAATATTTCAAGAAAGGGGAAAGCGAAAAACGTAAAATTTTCGCATTTCAACACAAATTGAGCACATTTCATTCAGCGAGACAAGAATGTAAAATTTGAGAAAGAAAGGGGGCTGTAGTTTGACGAACTTACGTCCATTCCGGTGGAGGGGGGAAGCACAAAACGTAAATTTCGCGGCACATTTCAGCACAAATCAAGCACAATTCATTTTGGCCCCCCAGAATTACAAATATTTAAAAAGAGGGGCTGCCATTTCACTAGTCCCCCAAGATATCTTTCAAATATCTTCAGAAAGAGGGAAGTACAAAACATAAAATTGGTGGCACATTTCAACTCAAATTGAGCACAATTCATTTTTCAAAAAAAAAAAATGATAAATTTCAAAAAAGGGGGGCTATCATTTCACTAGTCCCTCCTAGAGACTTTTTTGTATACCTTCGGGAGGGGGCAAATACAAAACACAATTTTTGCAGCGCAATTCAGCACAAGTCGAGCACAATTCCTTGAGGCAAGTTGAACTCAAGATTTTGAAAGGAGAGGGCGGTGAAATGGACCTGAGGTATTGTCCATTAAAAAGGTGAGTCGACTGCAATTCAATGTTGACAACTTTTGTTGGAACCGCTTACGCTGGCTTAGGGATACCCGCGCATGATTAAAGAACGCTTACTTTAATAGGTGACTCAGGTGTGATAAGCGTCTTTTGCGAGGAAAATGGTTGAGTTGAAATGACAGTATGATTTTAATCGCTGCAAGCAGAATCGTTCCGTTTGTTTTCCATGAGAGGAATTAAAGGATCGAACAATAGTATGTCTGTGGTTCACAATAAAAATGGCAATAGAAATATTTTGGGGGCCAAAAATGGATTTTGTTGAAAAATATCAGGTTAAGAAGGTGGTACTCCCAGATCAAGCAAAGCAAGTATGACAAAGACAAACTAGTATCCTACCTTATAAAAGACGTGAAACATGATCTTCGTTTATTTGGCTACGCCAGAACATTTTTTCAGTCGATTTTTCCTGAACATACGCAACCAATATTTTTATTCTCATTTTTCGTCTAAAATGAGTATTATTGGGTGAGCCGAACAGTCACTCAATTTTGACCAAAATTTCCAGCCATTGTCTGGGCAGATATCCTTAGGACATATCTTGGTCCGTTTTCAGACGATTTGTTCTCAACATAAACCAATATTTTTACTTTCTTTTTTGGTCTGAAATGAGTATTATTAGGTGAGCCCTAGCCACACTGTCACTCGGTTTTGACCAAAATTTCCAGTCGATTTCCGGACGGATATTCGGAATGAATCACCTATTCCTATTGCTTACAAACTCGCAGATGCTTTCCTCTCAATATAACCCTGCCAACGAGATTACCATCTTCATTATTGTCTTCTCTCACTTGAGGAAGCTTTAGGATATAGACTGGTATTTCCTGTTGATAAAGGTCTAAATATAGTGGTATTACCTAACTAGAGACCGTTTTATGACCTCTCTATTGCCCAGAAAGTGACCGATCTGTTTTGTCGAAAGTGGTCTATTTGTGATGGTCTATTCATATCGCTTGAATCTAGACTACGACAGACTATTTTATATTGTCTACATTGCCCAGAAATCAACCCATCTTTTTCGTCAGAAATGGTCTTAGACAGTTGAGATACTGATTGAATATTGGTTATAAGAGACTATTTTATGTCCCTACATCACCGACAAACTGACTACCTAATTTTTTCATTCAAAATTTCGTCCAAGTTGGTTTAAATGTGGTAGGGAAGGGCGGTTAGGTAAATCAACTGAAACATTGGTCTATTATTGGTCTTTCATTAGAGCGATCACTCAGCCTATTTTTGGTTGATATTAACTCAAAATTGACTGAGATATTTGGTCGATCTGGTTTATCAGGATTCCAGGAATAACAATATGCTAGAGCGTTCTGCGTTACTGTATTTGGACTTTCAGAACGCTCCACGAGTTACTTTCTTTTGTTTTCTTCGTACATCATATGAAGTTGCGAGTTTTTCTATGCTCGCGATAGATGATGCGAGTACGAGATGAAAAACAAAGCAAAGATACGAGCGCGTATACCCTCGCCCTCGGTACGACGATAACGGCACCAAGCAGCGGTTAATTGAACGAAATTAGCTTAAGCTTTTCTCGCTATCTGATACCTACACACTCTATCTTCTAACATCCTGTTTTCTCGTTGGTTCACAGGAATCTCGAATACAACCAAATAACCAGTGTTCCGGTTCACTCGTTTCCGAAGCTCAGCAATTTAGTTACCGTGTAAGTACAAGCATCCGCTATTCAAAATAGAAGAGTGTGTTACGCACGACTGGCGTGTTAATGGTCTAAAAAAGGAAAATAAATATCTAAAGTATAGAAAAAGAGAGGATGTGATTTACGTGTACTCTAAAAAAGACCATATTGAAATAAAATTGTTTAGACAATTTGACAGACTACCGTATCCATGTGGGAAAAACTGATAAAATAAAGTGCTTATTAGGGATACATATTAGAAATTTTTATCAACTTACAGTGAAAAGTATAATTGATACTAGAGATCGATATTACGGAAAAAGTTCACTGAACTTTATTTCAAGTTTTATATGTTTGAGGAACTAGCCACGTCTAAGAATATAAGTGTTTAGGAAGCTACAAATAATTCGTAATAGAATGACCTTGTTCGAGGCACTCCGTGGTAGGTATATAGAGTGCGTCATAATGATGTCAACGCAGTTCAATGGGATTTTAATTTGCTCTTGCGCAAAAATGCGAAACGTCAAATGTATGCTTTAAATGTACATAAGTTGTACTTACCTCAATTTTATCTACAATTTGAGCCTAGAAAGATTGAAAAATTGCTTGAATTTTCAGATTTCACTCGATTGACAAATGAAATTTAGCACTGATTCCGAGATTTATACTTGAATAACTCTACAAAGTTTTAAAATGAGGAAATTGTTGAACTTTGGGTACCGTGGCAAATTAGTCAATTTCTGGCGCATGTTGCACCGTATAACTTGGCCTAGACAATTCATAGAATTGTTTATAAACTTGAGGTACAACTTTTGTGCAGTCAAAGTTTACTTTTGTATTTTTGAGCTAGAACAGATTTAGCGCAAAATCCCATTCAACTGTTAACATCACTTTAACGCACCCTGTCGCCAAGAATTTTGTCTAAGCTTCATTTGATGAATAGGCTACTGCAATTCTATCGTGGATTCTGGAAGATTCGCCCTTAGCCGTTCTTCTTCGACACACACCCCTAAGAAAAGAAATTTTATAGCTAAATTGGGGAAACTGATATGATAACAAAAGTATCAGGTGAGACTAAAAAAGATGATTTAGCCTAGAAAATTGTCTATTTAATTTATCAAACTTGAGAATTCCACCTTCTGATAAGTTGAAATGATTTTCTTTAGCCTCTCCTTCCCTCTCTTGTGTATAATATAATTATGTTGAAGGTCGAAATCTCTCCAAGGTCCTTAAGCAGGTTAATTCCTTTGCATTTTCAATGATATTTTCCCATATTTCCCCGACCCAAGGCCTCTACTAAATGGCCGGAATTTTCTCGAGAGTCCTTATAGTCCAGTTATATTAGAATAAAAGATTGTGTGAGTACAGAATGAATAAGGGACAGCTGAAATTTCGCATGTATATGTCATTCACCATCTTATTACAAGATACATGCTAAAAGTCCCATTCGATATGACGTGCGCATTGTTCCCAGCGGGCAAAAAAGTGTGGTCTAGATTGGTTTTTTGTGATTTTCAGGGTGAATATCGGTTTTTTGAAAAAAAAGGTCAGAAGACAAAAATTGTAAAACTTCAAAAAGTACATAAATAATGTTCTATTAGAAATTTCCGTGCGACGCTCCATTTTTGAATAAATGGAGGACGAAAGTTGGATAGTTGTAGAAGTAACGCATGATATGTGCCTATCACCCACAAAGCAAGTCCACGCAAGCGTCACCAACCCGTTATCTAATATATAAAGTAGAATGTTTGTCTGTATATCTGTATATCTGTATGTATGTTCGTCCATAACTTTCAAACGCCTTCACCTATCGACCTTGAATTTTTTTTGAAAAATTTCGTTTTTTCTGGGTCAGGTTCTTAAATACATTTCGATGTTTTGACTCCCTGAAGGTGGAGTAGGGGGCGACAAAATTGGGAAAAACGGGCATTATCGAGTACTGAAACTGCTTTGCGCTGTACGTTAGACCTACGCGTGTTGAGTGGCGCAGTTTCGAAATAGTATATTACGCTATAAGGGACGGAGGAGAGCGATTTCTATACAAGCGCTTTGGCGACCCGAGCCGCGGCGAGGGCCGCCATGCAGCGCGAGTATATCGCTTTCCTCCTTTCACGTGTGGCGTACGCTATTTTTCGGTTCACACGAGTAGAAACGCAAATGCGAGATGATCTATAACTAAAATTTTCACTTTTTTATTAGAGCATCATAATATTGTTGATGGAAACACACATAGAATAACGAAATTGTAATTTTCTTACAATTAATGAACACAAGGAAAAATTCGAGTGTTATATTTAAAATTATTAAAAGATCAGATAGACCAAGAACACGCATGCAAAATGCGCGCATGCGCGCAACCTAACTCTTCGAGCCCTAAAGTAAAAAAACGCGTCTTCGCGTTGCGTCTTACAACGAAGCACCGTCTTACAACGAAGCACCGAAGCACCGAAGGAACGCGTTTTTATTCATGTGAACCGAAAATTGAATTATTGTGATAACTCGAGTATAACTCATTTTTATGAAAAATTGAAGAGAACAAAAATTGTAGCCCCTGTAATTTCCTTTCGAATGAGCCCGGTTCCAGATTTTTAGGAGGAAATTTTGTGACTACAGTATTCGCTGTACTTCCATACTAAGTAAGTTATTTTATTCACAGTTTTAAAAACACCTACATAAAGGATTTTACATCCGGTATCTCATACAAGAACCAATGTCTAGACACGGTGCGCACTGCCTATGGGCTAGCGGAAATGACCCTTTTTTTTACCTGTTGTCCGTGTGTTTTCTTAGGGACTGGCAAAATGTCAATGGATTTGTCTGTATTCTGCTGCGATACAGGCTTCACGCGTTAAGTCAGCTCTCAAGTGAATTAGTGTGTAAAAAATTTAATTTGGTGATTTTATTTTTGTGCGACTCGGAACTTTGATATTTTATAAGTACAGTCGCAGTTTTTGGTGTCTATTTTCTTATTTTTGAACTGAATAGTTGTGAATTTTGCAAAACTCTTTCCACTGTTTCTTTTTTAAAAATTCATCTGAATTCCAAGATACCTACAAAACACACATACCTACAAGATACAGATACCTATAAAACACAGATATCTACTCAACACACAGCTAGCGGTCAGGCGCACCGGAGGCGCGTCGCCAACCGCTAGTAATGTATAATACTTCATTTTCAAGTAAATTGATGCAAGTGTGAACTTGTACTCGTATGTATCTGTTGCGAAGGATACTTTTTTTTATTCATGCCATAATTGAGTCACAATAAATAAATGAATGAATTACAGATCGATAACTAACTGATAACAATGATTTAGGAATCGGAAATAAAAGAATCTCAAGTTTGGTGGCCAGCGATGATTCTGCAATTAGAAAGCTTGTACAGTAGATGGCAGAGCGGTAAAGAGAGGGCCCTTTCAGCCCGTGAATTGGGTCTCTCTTCACTCCTGCACCAACATACACTGTTATCAAAGTGTATGTTACGCTCAATTCACTTAATTGTTCATTATGCGTACGCGTAATAAGCAGACGTGCTGCTCATCACGCGTACTGTGCAAAATTGCTGCCTATTACGCGTAATCAGCAATATTTTTCTGCAGCATTCTAGCTGCCCATTGTGCGTATTGAGCATCTTTATGATCCAATCCGAATTGGTTTGGTTGGAAAGGATATTGTCGGTGCGTCAAAGCAATCGATAAACATGCGTAAAGAATGACATAGTATGCAATTTGTCATGCCATGCAGGCCAAATAGACAGGTGGACTTTTTCTTGCAATGCATGTCTATTCCTGAGACGTTTTGGCAACCATCCGTTATAAGGGTAAAAAGACTCGCTGAATCCGCATTTCATGGTTGCCAAGTCAAATTTTGCCTCCTTGTGGCCTAAATCCAAGCTGGCAGCCAAACTTATTTCATTTCTGTTTCAAGGTAAAACAGGAGGTTATAATTTTTTTTTTTTTTTTTTTTTTTTTTTTGGGGGGGGGGGGAGGTTTGCTGGTGTACAGAATTGGATCTTCAAACTCTACTTGAGATATTGGGATCACATACAGCCCAGATGAGGACCCAAATTTGGGTCAAACTAAGGCCAAATTTATTGGCAATATAATGAATGCTAGAGTGTGGGGTATCGTTCTATGGTGATTTGACTCGGAAAAATCAAAAACAACCACCATGAACTTGCCTGGGAATCAAAAGTCGAGATACATGAGTCCTGTGGTTACGTTCTTACAAACATGCTCGTCTGTTATTAATTCTTTTTCCTTTTTTCTTAAGAAATATGATTCTTTATCAATAAAGTTATTTGAGCTATAATTATCCTCCTTATTTTACAGTTCATCTTATTTCTATACGGACTAATTTTGGGGTACATATGCTTTGTTTTGATAGTGTACAATGCAGTCGGGAGAAAGCTCCGTGATTTTAACCTGACAAATTTCCAAAATGTCAACAAGAGTTTGAAGATCCAATTCTGTACATCAGCAACCTCCCCCCCCCCCAAAAAAAAAAAGATAAAAAAAAAATTACAATTTTCGGTTTCACCTTGAAACAGAAATGAACTAAGTTTGACCGCCATCTTGGATTTGGGTCATAAGGAGGCAAAATTCGACTTGGCAACCATGAAATTCGGATTCATCGAGTGTTTTTACCCTCAGAACCGATGGTTGCCCAAATATCTCAAGAAATAATGTTGGAATGAAAAAATTAGCAATTTTCATGATTTGTCCACCAGTCTAGAAGTCGAGACAGTCGCGATAAATAATAGAATAAGATTTTGAATTTAGAAAGTAATGACGATCTCCTGGAGTGATAATAGAAAGTAATTTACATTATAATAATTTTTTGAAGTATTCCAAGTAAAATGAAAATACCATCAAATTAGCTTCTCATTGGTCAATTCCACCTGCCCATTACGCGTAATGGGCAGCACGTCTGCTTATTACGCCTCTTGAGCAATTTTACTGCTCATTACGCGTAATGAGCAATTACGTGAATTGAGCGTAATATGTACCTACACTCCTATTTGGGACGTACCCATATTATGTATACCCTACCGTGTACCATAGGTAGTGTGTTTTCAACAGTATAATGCAAAATATGATACACATACAATTTTATTGTACAAAAAATCGGTACGCCACAAACAGACTAAACAAACGTAAACGGAAGATACGGAACAACGGATTCAATAAGCGGAACCGACGGACAATAATACGGAACAAACGGACAGTGACAAAGCAAAAAACCTATTCGAGTAGGCTAGGCTACGGTAACGGTTCCATTTTTGAACAAAACAAACTTTAAAGATAAAGACCATAGACTATGAGCTATAAAAGAAATAAATCGTTAATAATTCCGGCGCTGAGAGCGCCACAATCTCAAACAGGTAGTAGATAATGGATTTTTTGGGATATGTTGTCCTGAAGACGATACGCCCTACTCTCTCCTCATTTCCACATTCTATTGTCCTGGGCAGAAAAACGCTGCGTTCTGCTCGACTATAGATAATGTCCAGTTGACACCACAGTATCACAAAAATTACCAAATTGCTATCTCTGCACTGCGCTGTATGAATACACAGAACACGTACGCGTGCACGAACCAATCGAGAGTAGTTTTCAAATGCATTAGAACACTATAGCTCGCCTCGCGTGGATACAAATTTCTTTAGACGTTTCACACAAAGGAAAGATTTTATATTCTCAAAATCACTGTACATTTATCTCAATAATCGCATTCGTCGTTATCGGTACCTACTAAAACGCACATCTCAATATGGAAGAAAGTCGTAGTGGTGGTTTGCCCACCTATTAAATACCATGAATGCCACCACTAGAGACCATGAAAACAACTGATGAGGATCAAAAACCATTGAGCAGCATAAAATTCAAATATCTTCAACCATACTGATTTAAAGTATTTGAAGTAAGATATTTCAAATGTAACCCTATGTTGACTGCAAAGGAAAACAAATGATTCCTTTCCCCCTCTTCGATACACTATCTCAATTACGGTTCTTCACATGTAAGATTTGCACCCATTTGAACAGGCGTTTACCACCCGAAACGCATAGACAAAAATAGAAAACAAGGACGTACAGTTATGGGAAGAGCACTTGCTTCGTGAAAAACAAGGTTAATGATTTTTTGCAGTCATCTACGCTCCTTATACCTATAGTTTGATTACTTGTACGCATACAGTATACTCCTGATACTAATGCACAATTTTCAAACGCGCGCACGTGCTTTCAAAAAGGATGATATAGAAATCGACATAATGCTCTACTCTACTTCTATTACGTTGGTCATGGCTTTCTACCCGTGCACGGCGAAAGTGGGAAAAACGATAACCGCATCTGTTGTAAATGCAAAAGGTGGTAGCATGACGCACGCGTTCAACGTACAGGTAAAGTTTTTATTGTCGTAAAATTTCATGGCCTTTTCTTGACACAGTACAAAAAGTTCGATGTGGCAATTATTATGAACCCGCATTTAAAGTTTACGATTCATATACGCGAGAGTTTCGAATTCATTGCACATCAGAGTTGCAGATACTCCACTGTATTAGTTCTTGCGAAAAGGAAATCGCTTGAAACACTGTGCTCATACTCATATTTCAAAGTTTTTTCGCGATCAAACAATCTTCTTTGTTTGTTTTTGTTTGGAAAGATTCGGCCGGAAATTTGGCACCAATTAAAATGAACTCTGAACATAATCTTTTTTTGTTGTTGCAGTCGTTATTGCATTGTATGATCTACCGCGAGAGACAAATTTCAATTTTTCAAATTTACTTACTGTAAAAATTTTCCCAAACTTTGATACCTAGATAGATGAACCTAAAATGTGAAAGAAAGGAGAAGAAAGGATGTAGTTTCTATGAATACTCATAAAAAATAAGGGAATTTTTCAGCTTGTTTTCCAAGAATTATCTTGCTTTGGCTTTAGACTTTCAGCCTTCAGCTAGCTTTCCAACTCTGGTTGATAATTTGGGCCGGTCAGCCGACTAGGAACGTTAAAATTATACCCTAGTTACAATCAAACGGGATCAGAGTGATTTCCCATTAGAACACTCAGTGAATAATCTCAAAATAACTTGGGAACAAAGCAATTTAGGAAAAAAATAAAGAGAATCAAATTTGTAAAGTCTACAAATCATCTCTCATTAAAATTGATTCAGATCATTTTAAGGAAATCTTCCATCCATCACCCGCACTATGAGCAGATCTGCAAGACTAGTTACCTAATTATGTGCTCCGCCTAGGAGTCACGAACCTATTCCAATCACTTTTTTTTTTTCTTCTTCTTCTTCTTCTTCAGCATAGTTCAAGACGTTATCGGCTACAGCGCTAAATGTATCAATGCAGATGAGTGTGCTTTTGCTACTGCATACTGTGTAGTATGTTTGCTTAATATTATTCAGGAACCTTGATCACCTGTTCTTCTGAGGCGTTAGAGTTCTTTGTATTTCCTACTGCGGATTATTTTAATCACGATTATTACCGTCGTCATTCAAATTTTTATTTCTTGATGGATACCTATCAGTTTGATTACCTTAATTGTGTGTTCGCTTTTATGTAATAAAGTTTAAGTGATAAGAGATGAATTGACATTGTTGCAATTGGTCGGGGAAATATGAATGAAAGTAGAGTATTGGAGCAAAATGGATGAATGATTGTACTATAGTATCTTAACACTTGAACATGAAAGCAATATCTATTAATCGCGTTTTCCTTATTCTTTTATTCGGTGAAACTACATCAGCGAGCGACTGTTCTGTTGTTCAGTGTTCTGGGACTATGACAACATCCCTACTGTACAAAGTTTAATTGACATAATAGCCATAGCAGCAACCAGAAAGAAACATTCTTTTTTAGTCATTCAAAAGATATAGTTTGCCTCACCGTCAATTTTGATATACCTGAATTCTACTTTGTAGAGAAGAGCAGGGTACAAAACAGAGCTGGGCACGATTCGCAAAAATTTGATCCGGATCGCGAATCATCGGTCTCACGGCGAATGGGATCGCAAATCAATCATCGTCCATTGAAAACAATCCGGTTCACGGATCAGTAACGTTTCTTTGCAATCCGACGGATCAATCAACTGCGGATTAGAACGCGATCTGTGCTTAGCCTTGCTCTAGAGCGTTCCACTTCAATCTGGAGTGAGAAAAAAAAATCGCGATCCGGATCATGAAGCGCGGGAAGAATGATCCAAATACGGATCACGGATCGCCAATTTTTGATCCGCGATCCGATCCGTGCCCAGCCCTAGGCACAAACCTCTTCCAGCCTGTCGCAGGTTGCTTGTTTTTCCTACACTTGTCAACGCTGTATATATTTTGTCTGTTTGCTCAATTTCTTGAGGCTGCATGGTAACGCTTTCCAACCACGCTCAACAGAACGGTGACGCAACGGTCCTTGAAATACACCTTTATAGCACTCTTCTGGAGCACAAATGTTAGTAATTCAAATATTCCAGTAAAGTTGATGGATAACTCTGCTTCATGTTGGATCTGGGCAAATTTGGGTGGACAGTTGAAAAAAAAATTCCTGGTTATCCAGTGCGACTCCAAGTAGATCTTGACGAAGGTGTACATTCTGCAAATCTGTACTTCTTTTTTGGTCTTTCTCATCGAATAAACACATCAGCTCACAAATACGTGGTAGTAACAGTTTAGCAGGAGTCATGATAGACAATACAGAATCACTTTATAGAGACGGAAGTAAAGGGTTCAGGTAGAATGGTTCAGGAAAAGTTTCAACTGTTTCTGTCGGTAGAGTAACATGTGTTTCACTGAATATCTCTTCAGCCAATGTGAAAGAATTTGTCAACAATGATCGACTATGCATTTGAATTTGCGACCGTTTCTGTTGTTGACATTCTAATTGCTTCAATTTGTCTTTGAGAGCACTAGACCGGTGTACACGAGATCATTAGGTGCAAATCTCATGGTACAGGATCATCTTATAGCAATGTCTCAGTACAGTTTCAATTGTTCTCATTTGTAAAGTGGTATGATTATGTTTTACCAAATGACAAGCTTGCATTTTTACGTACAATGCATACTTTTCGAGATATTGAAGAGAAACAAAATTGGTACGGGGCTGAAATGTACCACAGAAAATTTTCTCATTCACTTTGGGATTGAGGTTTTTTTTGTGGTTGTTCCTGACACCAATTCTAATACATTCTAACAAACTCCCATTTTATACCAAGATTGTCTCTTTTAGCTGAATTTCATGTTTATTGAAGGATAAGATATAGGTAGTAATGATCGAAATTTCTTTTGAAGTCCGTAAAGTAGGTTAAGGTCACTTATGAAAACATCAGTTTGTACTATCATTTCCGTCTCGATTGCGTGATTGCGTCACGCAAATTTCAGATACAGATCCTCAGTCTTAAGCCATGAACAAATCAAAAAAAGTGCGAGAATTGTTTTAAAGACAGAAGGTGTAAAAAACGCGAGAAGAAAACTTTATTGGTTATAAAGATCTTCCTGCATAGTTCAAAGGCTAACCTTAATTTTTTCAGGCTCCTCTTCTCGTATTCTTACTTCTGTGCTTCTCCTTTTATAAGTCTTCAGAGATCTGTAGTCAATCTTGAGTTTCTAAAGTAGGTCGCAGTGCCCTTTCACTCTTCAGAGCCGTACAATTTTCCGGAAAGACGGTGAATATTTTTCTGGAGAAATCAAGTTCCCTGTCAAGAAAAAAAAACTGCTAAAGTGGTGTATAGCATTAGAAAGGAGTCTGGGAAAAAAAAGGAAGAAGAAGAAGAAGAAGAAATGACCAAGTTCAGAGGGCATGACTAGAGATTTGTGCTGATTTGTAAATAAAAAATGAACGCTCTTACTGAGATCTTTCTTCCCGCGTTAAAAGCAGAATAAATGTTTAACCCCCTTCTCATTTTTCAAATTATCACACACCCTCTCCTCTATTTGAGCTTGGTATTCAGCTCAGATAATATGAAACTTGAACATCAAAAAGGACAAATATTCGAGATTTCCTTGTCAGATAACATCTACGATGTTTGTTTAGTTGTCAACTGACAGCAGTATCGCGTCGATGATACTTTTAAAAATAAATGAGCCGGAATTTGTAAAATTTTCCTGTGTCGTACGTTGGGTCGAAAAAAAGTCAAGACGTTGATGTCAATTACGCCTTCACCTTATCCTCGAGTCTTATGAACTATATTCACCTTTTCTTCTCGTCCATCTATCCTAATTAAACTATGCAACGTATTCTGCACACGTTGTTTTGCGATAAAAAGTCATCAAACTAAATCGCCTTTTTTGTTTGCTTCCGGCTTGCAGATCACTTAAACGCAATAACATTACTCGAGTTGACGACGACGCGTTCCTAAATTTGACATCGATTCAAATACTGTGAGTATATTTCGTACCTATCTAAATTACTCTCGTGTTCGACGGTGGCGACAACGCAAACTCAAATTGAAGTGAAAAGAGAGAGAATAATGTTCTCGTTCGAGCGAATATTCACGGAAATCAAATTCTCTTTTACTATCCCAAAAGGGGGAGGACGGGACAAACAGAAGTTACCCGTGAATCTGATGGCTTTCTGCCTTTTCCCCTCTCTCAGAAAAAAAAAAAACAAAAACAACACAAAACTGAAAGGTGACGCTCTAACAGAAGAGGTGTAACACGTTTTCTAGACAGGAATTACGGAAGCGAGGATCATTTGTAAAGTCGAAAATTCCCAAAGGTCTTGTGGGCGACTCTAATCGACCCACGAAATTCTCGTCCGCAGACAAATTGTCAACCGAAAACTCCTGTGATGATAGAATCGCCCGCTTATTGTTTCAATTTACTACTTATTTTGTATAGAATTTCCGTGAAAAAAAAAAAAAAAAAAAAAAAAAAACCTAATAAGCTACAATATTTTGATAATATAAATCGAGAAAAAAAAGTCTTACGATATACCGTTCAAGATGCTTCTTTTGTTTTTTTCAGGAAACTAGATGATAATTTGTTGATGGAGATACCGAGTGCGGTTACAAAGTTGGAGAACTTACGAGATCTGTAAGTATTTTGTAATTATCGTTATTTTTACATTAAAGTTCTAGTATTATATTCAGTGAAGATTTTACAAATAGGAAAGAATCTGTACTGAATTTCCGCGTGCACCTTTTGACTCATCTATAATTCAAGTTTTCTTTTGCAGTTCTGTGTCCGGTAACAAAATCGAATACATTCCAGCGGGTATATTACAGAAAACTCAGAAGTTGGCCAGACTTGAACTGAAAGGGAATCCTCTAAAACGTGTCGATCCGTACGCTTTTTCTTTCCTGCCAAATCTAACTAAATTGTGAGTATAATGAACTCATTGTGGAAAATGATCTTCCATATTTGTTTGTATCAAGAGGTCTTTGCTCATCAAAGAGCACCTCCTGTAACTATTAGTGATAGGTGAATGTAAATGCGATGAGGACAAAAATACGAAGCTTCCTCCATCCTCGACCTCTTCTTTTCCTCCGATGAATGGACTTGGATTTCAAAATTATAGTTTTTAATACAATATGGAACTTAACCCGTGCGCTCGTTGAATTTTAATTTCGTAGTGCAAGTAAGAGAACTACATTCAATATGAGAGCCAAAAAAATGTTTAGCAATGTAGTTAGAATTAAAGAGGAATAAATTAAAATTGATTTACTTGAAGACACTGACGTCCAATTATTTTATCACACACAATTAGCACCGACGTTTCGACGACACCGTCGTCTTCATCAGGGTGAAACAGTCAGTGCCTTCAAGTAAATCAATTTTAATTTATAAAAAGCGTCCTATTAAATACGTTATTTAATTTTTATAAAGAGGAATATTTGCGAACTATATATCCGTCTTCGAAAATTTATTATGTGAACTTGTTAAGCGATAGGTGTCAAGACGTTTGAGAGGATGCCAAAGGCATTCACGCAGGTCAGTGTCAAAACACTTCTTATAAAAGCTTACGTAACGTACGAACTCGCGATTATATTGTTTTTCTGGCATTGGTAAATGAGTGATTGGAGAAGCGAGGGTGTTTTGAATTAGGTATTTACTGAAATGAAATATGAGACGTCGATCAGTCTTTCGGTATTGTGTACATGGCCGTTTCGCGTTTCTGTCGCATTTGCAAGCATCGCCCGTCCTCCATGATGGATTAGGTGCGGATTGCGTATGCATTTAATTTTGTTTCCTCCAACACAAGATTCGACCCCTTCGGGTATAACTTCAGTGAAGGAAGCTCTAATCGACAACCGTCAGTGCCCCCTGGCACGCAAAAAGTATAAGAACACACACAACAACAACACCACCACCAGATTACACAACATAGTAGATCGCTGTTGAAGTTTTTTCATCTTCTTCTATCTTCAGAAATAATCTTAGTCCTCTTCTTCCTGCAAATCTGGATGTTGATGGTACACCAATATCGAGTAGGCCATAGAGTGGTTCTGAATGTGCCTTTTCCATTCATCCTCGGTCCATCTTCTTCTTCGTAACGGTGGCCGCAAATGCAGACACCTGGTTCCATGCTTTTTTGGAACCTAGCATGGTGAACACGAGGCTACTCGGTTCAAGCGCTTTATCTACCTCGATTTTGTCCCGCTCACGCTTCAGACTCAAATAAGGTGTGTTGTGGTCCATCATCCCGCCCTTGGTTACAGTGCGAAGACGTAGCCTGCTCAACTTTCCTTAACTTCTCGTGAAGGTACTTGTTGAAGCAGCCATGGCCGCTTCACACCTGCGTCAGGTGAAAGTTCAGCTGACCATGGTGTCGGTTCATCCACTCATCAAGATCGCGTATTAGCATACGTGTTGTCCGTGTACTCAGCTCACTCTGGGCAATTCTTATTTTCCATTTTACAAGCAAGGAGCGCCTGGGCTCCAGCTTGACCCGTAAAGCCTCTTGATTGGTCGTCGTTGTCTTCTTTGCTTTGAACACCACCGCTCTCTCCTCAGCAAGGAGCTCGATTGGTGGTGAATGTGCTAATACACAAACAGCCTCCGTCGAGACATGCGGTAGGCACTAACACACCTCAGCGCAGCTCTTCGTTGTATCTTTACCGTCTCTCTCCTTCTGTATGGTATCTTTATGGAGTCGACCCATACTGGCGCACCCTACAGGAGGCTTGGCAAGGCGGTGCTCATCATGATCCCTCTTCTTGCTTCTCTCGGTCCTCCTAGGTTCCTCGTCAGGTGGCTTAGGGGGCGTCTATAAATTACGTGAGACGATTTTTGTAATTTTTCGACCCCCCTCCCCCTTGGTGAGATATTGTGAAATCTGTCTTCCGAAATGTGTATTTTTACGTTTATTTGTGCTTAATCGCGTTTATCTATTGAAAAAGCGTAATTTTCTTGATCACATTTTATACCTATTCAAAAAGGACTTGTTTTTATTAAATTTAAGCCAGTTTAGCAATATTTTAAAATGTATTTGTGTGAGAAAAAAATTACGTGAGATTTGTCGGCATGTGAGTTTTGGTGAGACTTGGCTGGACCCCCTCCCCCTCCCCAAAAAAATGCCCCACGTAATTTATGGACGGCCCCCTAGGTATCCAACTACCCGGGTGCCTTTTCCGCTGCCATCAGGAAATGGTGCCTGAAGCTCTGTGTTGAGTCAAACCAGAAGCCCAGGTACTTCATTCGCTTCTTGGTTGCTATTTCCACATCTTGCAGGCGAAAGGTGGGTGGACTGAACTTTCGACGGGTCGTGAATAAAATGGCCTCCGTCTTACCAGCTGCAAGTTCGAGTCTAGCCGACTTGATCTAACGCGTCATTACCTCTAGAGCCCGGTTTACCCTGCTCTCCACCGCTACAGTTGTTTCGGCAGTGCATACCACTAGGGTGTCATCCGCATAGCAGATAAGCTTGACCGTCGGTGGCATCTTCACCTTAATACACTGTTAAATGCAACGAACCACAAAAGCGGCCCAAGGACCGACCCCTGCGGCACCCCACAAGTAACAGGTCGTTTTACTGTACCAGCAGACGTCTCTGCTTGGATTTCACGATAGCTAAGATAGCTGCTGATCATCCTGAGCAGGTGTGCGAGCACTCCTGCTTCCACAAAAGCTTCCAATATCATGTCCCGTGGAATCGAATTTTCGAGGCTGAAAACTGACGCGTAGCAATTGCTGACTCGGCTATCCTTTTCAGCTGGATCCCAGCATATGACGTACAACGTCCAGTTTGAAAACCGTACTGCAGTTTAAAACGTCAAAAAATTTCACCCACACACCTCTCGTTGTTACTGTATTAAATAGAATTGTCGTAAAAACCTGTTTTTATTGCCACGTATATTCGAGAAAATTCTTTTAAACAACTCCAACGTTTCAACAATGCCAGTACGTCATTTTTAGGGAGAGAATTACCGTTGGAGTTTCATTTTTTTAAAAGAATTTTCTCAACTGTACGTGGCAATAGTAGCTGGATTTTACGAAAATTATGGATTATTTCGTTGTCACGGAAAAATTCCAATTTAGTTTGGTAATTGTACGAGTATTAGATGTGAAAATAAAGTGTAATACATAATATAATAAAAGCTCTTTGATTCAATTTTCTTTATCTCATGTTTCAGAATACTGGCAGATCTTTTAGAACTAAACGAATTTCCCAACTTGAATGGAACTTCCGCTTTGGTCGCTCTTCTTTTGGACAACGCCAGTTTATTTTCAGTACCGTCAAATTTGTGCAGAACGTGTCCTTTGCTGGAAGAATTGTTAGTTTGTTATTTTATTTTCAATTTCTTACTGAAGTATGCTATTTACCTGAAGTGCATTCTGTCGCGCATGACTTCCGGAAATGATACGCTGAAAAAGTTACCAATAAAATTTTTATTTCACTTTTCAGACACGTTAGTCACAACAAATTAGGACGAATACCAGATCTCACTGAGTGCAAAAATCTCAAAACCTTGTAAGTACTGGTAGTTGGTTTTCTGTTCAACATTTGACTGCCTACCAAGAACTATACACACATAATTACACATATGTTACGCCGAATTCGGACAATAACACAATGCGCGCAGTCTTCAGTAATTTCACCGCATGCGCACAGTCATTAACCACTTTGTTGACAACGCGCATCCCCAAAATTTTTTGCAGACTGCGCGCAATGAATGATGAAAACGTATTTTTTGACTCTGATTCGGCAATATTTTTATGGGGAATGCGTGCATTCTTGTACAGCTTTTTTGACGTTGACTCGGTAATATTTTACTGCGGAATATGCGCATTTTGAAACTCGCTGATTTTTTCAGTCGTTTGAACGACTGATATTTAAAACCAAATAATTGTACAATAACCTTTGCCATATCGATAAAGTACGAATACAAAGCACACTACCGGTAATACTTGAATGGAACGTCACCCGGAGATAAGAACAAGTTTATCCAAGGTACATATTATCATGTGATGAATGAGTGATTAATACAGTCTACAAATCTGACCTAGTGCACCTAGTTTTTTCCTGTCTAATCAAATTATACCTTGAGTCAGGACGCTTTCTAGAAGGAACAAGGGATAATCAAGCACCTGCCTAGAGTGAATCAAGTGAGAGTGGACATTGACTTAATGGTTTGTAGGAGGCTTATCAGAAAAAACCTTAATTCCACCACCTCCCTCCCCAGCGATTCACACCTAGATAGGAGGAAACTTTGATTTCCTTCCTTACTTGGGTAGATTTTTTTGTTGAAGTTGGGCCGTGTGCTCAGTCCTTTCGGATTCCGACCGGCAATTTATAATACTAACACGATAAAAAGTTAATTTGTGAAATTGAAGGACTCCATTCCTCTAACCAAGAGGAGTGGTGTATACAGCAAAGCCTGCAACGATTGCCCTGGAGTTTATATAGGAATGACCGGCCGTCAGCTTCAAATAAGAATTGATGAGCATAAAAAAGCGTGGGAGAAGGGTAATTTGGGTGAGTCACCCTTTGCCGATCACCTAATCAAAAGTGGCCACAGGATCAAAGAAGGGTCTGGTACCCTCCTCCGTAGGGAGAACTTATACTTCAAAAATATGGCTTTGGAATATCAAAGTCATATTTCACCGGGATAATAAGTATATTCCTGATGAGGGTCTGGTTGAGCTAGTCTATGAGAATGATTCACACTTCAAAATTAATTACATCTCTAAATTTTTTGCCTACGTATTCCCAATACATTTTTCTATGCATGAATTCGGCAGAATTTCTTTCAACTGCACGCACCTCTTGCCTGCGCAAATTCAGGGTACCACTAAAAATGATAACTTGCTGAATGCGCGCAATGTACACTTAAGTATTGCCAATCGCGCGCACTCGTCAGTATTTTGCGCATATTTGGCAATTACAATGCCGAATGCGTGCGGTCAGCAAAGTGGTTAATGACTGCGCTCATTGTGCAATTGCCCGAATTCGGGACTGAGTCAAAAAAACGATAACACTTAGTCCCGCGGGAACAACAAATTTCTTTTGACGTGAAACACGTCTTTGACCTTGGTGTAAACCTGAAAAAAACGTTACGCTGGAATATCAATATGCTCGCAGACTCAGGTTTCAAAAAGGTATTGCAATACCTTTAGAGGTATAAGAATGATGAAAGAAAATCAACATTAATCAAGAGAAAGGAGACTACCATTGTTTTAGGATTCAAGAGGGAGAATATCATTATTATTTCTCGCAGGTACAAAAAGAGATTATTCATTCTTCCACTCTAGGTTGACGGTTGTAACTAAGATGGTATATTTGGTTCTGAAGGGAGAATTATTACACATTATGATCATCATCTTGCAAGGTGGTCAAAATCACAGTAGTTTCTTGAAAAAGAATTTAGTAGCGATTATAAATTTGGACTATTTGCGTTTCGTTTTGTGGTTTTGTAAAGTTTTGTATGATATTATATCTAATTAAACATGTCCCGCAACGTCGTTTCTCGTATTAATCTCTTTTCAAGTTTCATTGTATTCATTACCTATAATTTTTATTTGACCAATAATTAGAGTATTGTACTAAGCTGACAAATACAGGCTTATGAAGGAGGCGAACGAGTAAGCTTATAAGTTTGGTAGTTTCATATTCCAGTCATATTAGATTAAAAAATTGTACAAGTACGGAATAAATGGAAGACAGCTGAAATTTGGCGTGTATATGTCATTTACCATCTTATTCAACATACTAAAAGTCCCACTTGATATGACTTGCGCATTGTCCCCAGGAGGGAAAAAAATATGGTCTGAATTGGTTTTTTGTTATTTTCAGGGTGAATATCGGTTTTTTTGAAAAAAAGTCAAGAGACAATAATTGGAAAACGTCAAAAAATACATAAATGATGTTCTATTAAAAATTTCCGTGCGACACTCCATTTTTGAATAAATGAAGGATGAAAGTTGGATAGTTGTGGAAGTGACGCATTATAATTAAGTGACTGTCACCCACGAAGCACGTCGACGCAAGCGTCACCTACCCGTTATAATGTATAATGCTTCAGTTTCAAGTAAATTGATGCAAATGTGAACTTGTATGCATCTGCTGCAAAGGATACTTTTTTCTATTGATGCCATAATTTTAAATAAATGAATAAATTATAGATTGATAACTAACTGATAACAATGATTTACAATCAGAAAGAAAAGAATCTCAAGTTTGGTGGCCAGCAATGATTTTGCAACTTGCGTTGCATGTGACAAGCATAATCATGAGTTACTTTTGCAACCGCTCAACTTCCATCCTCCACTTATTGAAAATTGGAGCATTGTTGAGAAATTCTTAACAGAACATTATTGATGTACATATTTTTTGACGCTCTACAATTTTTTTGTCTTGACTTTTTTTTTCAAAAAACTGATATTCACCCTGAAAATCACAAAAAACTAATCTAGACCACACTTTTTTGCGCCTTGGGCACAATGCGCACGTCATATTGAGTAGGACTTTCAGTATGTTGTATAAGATGATAAATTACATATATATGCCTGAATTCAGATATCCCCCATTTATTCACACCAAATTTCCTAATATGACTGGACTAATACAGTATTCTAGTCTTGTATCATGCTAACAAGAGGAGGGGTGAACAAGCGCGGCGAGTGAGTCCTTCAGCTAGAAACAAACACCTTGTGCAATTTACAAGTTGGTAAGAGGATTGCTCGATTTGAACTTGAATCTTGATTACAATTTAGGAGCTCTTTCTTAAAAAAAACAAACGCCCAACATTAATGCATTAATTCTCAGGTTCAGTTTGTTTGTAATCTTATTTCCCAACTTCAAATAATATAATTTTGAGGACTATTACCCTATACTGTTATTATACCTAAATATTTTCTACATATTTACTTTCCATCCAATATGAGAACTACAAACTAAGATTGAAACAAGATGAAACACAAACTGCGCTATACTCTAATACAGGTAGTAGAGTGTACAATTCTTTGTGTAGGGTGCCTAGTCAGCCACCCTGTCCAGGCAGTACAGTGATACCTCCTGAAATTCATTTGAACAAGACGCCGAGATATAATACAATGGCAAATCAACCAGTTAGAAATTACATCAGTCTGGGTAGGAACACCACAAAGGTCATCGAACGTTATCATCATAAATTTTACTCAGCAGAATCCAAGGTACTCGTTTGGTCTTTACACACGCGATAATCCGACGTACAATTCTTTCTCTCTCAACTAATAATATCTTATGAGCATTCTATAGGAACGCCGAGATATAATAATCCGACGTATTTCACGTGCACGGAAAATCCGCGTGCGTTTAGATTTCTCTCTCTAACTAATGATGTCTTATGAGTGTTCTGCGTAGGATCGCCGATATCACGTACCGTTCGCAGACCAGTTCTGTACATAAAACTAATGAGAATTTAGTCAAAAAAATGCAAGCGGAAATCCCTCTCATGTTCTCAATTTTGTTGTACTCGAGAATCATTCTTGAGAAGATCACCGGGCAATGCAGCGTGATCAGATTTAAATTATAAAATTTATTTGTGGTAAGAACTCTCCACAGGTGGTCAATAAATTTTTCTCTCACATCTGTATACTCGTAGGAGTGAAGAGTCTATATCATTCAACTACTGCACTGGTTGAATAAATTTTCTGAGAAAAATTTTTAATATTTCTTATTGAAATCTGTGAAATTTTTTACTCCCTCAGAATTTTGACAACTGAGGTTCGGAGGTTGGTTACTAGCTTGTTGTGTAGAATTAGTCTTATATCACTTATTGTTGGTTGACTTTGATTTTCTATACTCATTTCACAACTTATTTTCCTATTATTGTATGGAATTTTGTATTTTTTCAAATATTTTAATATATTTTACACTCGTATTATATTTCAATTAAAAACTTCCGAAACCGTTTTTCTTAAAGTTGCACAGTGGTCGGAAATCAAATTCTAGCGTGAGATATTCTTTCAGGTTATGAGAAATGACGTGATGTTGTTATTTTTTGTGTGTATACTTACCTAAAATTGAACGTGGAATTCGAAAAAAAAATATTTAAAAAATTCTCTGAGCTCAAAATTAAGCACATAAAAATGTGAAAAAGTCCAAAATGTCAAAGGTTATCATTGACTTTTGAGTCAAATTTGCTGTGTAATATAGAGAAAGTTTGTACAAAATTTTTATGGGTCAAAAGAGATGCCTACGGGCATGAATTCAATTTAAAAATCAAAACGTCCTTTCAAGTCCCACGTTTTTCCAATTTTCGTGGTCATTTTATCATGGACTTAAAAAAAAGTAACAATAATAAATGACGGTAGTAATGATAATTCTAGAGTTCAAAAATCTCTAGATGACTAGAATCAAACAAGGGCTAGCTGGTCCAATCATCTAATTGGATATTCATTAAGGTACCCTTCACATTTTCAAGGGTGATACAATTGGTTTTTACTTTGAGTTGCCCAGCAAACAACTAATCTTGATTTATTCCCAGGTTGGCATGATATTGCTGACTTAGTTTGATTGTATCTCCATATACTTGGTTGTACTGATCAGCAGTTAGATTCATATCATTGTATAATACCTCTTGGCTTCACCAGTCAGAGCTTTTTCCAGCTGAAGCAGTCTTAAACCCTTTTCAGTTTCTCTCATAGACGGCTTTATCGATGTGGCCCCACCAAGCTAGCACTCTTTGATATTGCCACCAAACTTGGGCAAGGCTGGATCCTTTAGATTGTAACTTGCTGCACTACAATTGTAGGAGTAAGAGCTTTGAATTGGGCCTAGGTCTAAACTAGCAGCTTCTTCTAGCAACGAAAGCTTCTCATCTACCTCAGAAGGATGCTCTTGTAATTCAGTTAGGGCAGCATAATCATTCAACAGATTAGCGTTTTCTCTAATTTTTTTGATTCTCAATTTGAGGCCATCAATGGCCCCCTTTGCTCTTTTGAAATCACTTTTTTTCATTAGTGACTGTCAACCCTTTGATTTGCAGGTCAATGATTCGCACATCCATAAGGAGGCGTTTCTTATCTATGACTGGATTCTCTACAGGAGGTTCTTGAGTATTAATTCCTGAAGAGGTTTCCTGGAAAGATCAAAGTACAAAGTTACATTTTGTGACTGATAGCTTCGGCAGATCAAAAAATTTGTGAGTAGTTTCGTGCAGATCAGTGGTAGGTGAACTGGTGTTCCTATTTACAGCTCAAACTAACATTCCTACGTTGCAAGGTCAATAATACAGAAAAGGACTTGGTCTCTATAAGGGACATTGTCCTCTGGCATATGCGTAAATGAGGCTTTATCCTGTAAAAAAAAGAATGACTACTAGCTTCAAAGAAATTCACGAGTCTCTACATAACATTCACACTTCAATTGTAGGCACAGCGCTCTGTAGAAGATTTACATTAATCCTGGATTAGCTGGGACGCATGATCAGAACAAGAGTAAAGCAAGAGTTCTTCCTCTTCGAAGACCACCTACTTAACAATTAGAATTATCACTCTGAGTCACAGCTTAGTTCTGGTATTGGAGATATTCCCCTGGGTGATTCCGTGCACATCACCCAGTCAAAAAGAAATAATCATAGTTCCAAGGTCATGGTTACCTTCCTCAGATTTAGAAGTACATGCAGCTTCAAAGCTTATAATTAAAGATATGACCATATAGCACTTACAATTCGCAATATCTGACCCTATTGCCTAGAACGTTAGCTGATTCATTTATAAATACAATGAGAGGGTAGCCTCACTGCTGAGCTGTAAACCACTTCTATTTTGTGCCCTATTCATGAGAGCTACAGTATTCTTATGCAAGCAAGCTATCTTTGCGAATTTGTGACAAACTTTTTGAAATGATTGAAGATGACAAATTATACTCATCACATTTTACTCAAGAGTAGGTGGAGATGAGTTGCGCGCAAAATATGTCTCTGTCCAAGCATGGTAGGAGAACTCACCCCGGCAGCTGTCTGTAGAGGATTGAGGGGTTGGAAAAAAATGTTCAGCTATTAAGGTCGCCGTTGTTATTTGATCTCCAATATTCTTTGTAAAAATTCTTGCCAAAGAATGTAATGAAGTGTTACTTTATGTAAGTGCGAGAACAAGCTGTTCAGAAAATGAGTTTCTAGTGAAATGATACATACCTACTACTTGTTCAAATGAGAAAATAGAGAAAATTTAAAATATAACATCAAATGGAGACATCAAAAAGAAAGGTTTGATACTTCCTTGAAGAAGAAATTTAGAGTCTTCTGGTGTACCCCACACCTGACACCAATTAGCCAGATATTCTTACTAAAAATGGTTGAACCAAGATCAAAAGAGAGATAATCAATATGACCAGCCTAGTTTGATACAGAATAGGACAAATAATAATTTGAAGAAGCGAGAAAAACGTGGAACTGCGTTCTTCAATATTGCTGGTTCAATTAGAACATTGCGACTGTGGCGCCTCTTGGAGCAAAAAGGAAAACAGTATTGTATGGTCCCTCCAGATTGCAAACGCGTGTGTGACGTTGCAGACTCTATCTCTACTTCTAGTGAAAGGAGACATTAGGCGCATGTCACCAGCCCCCCCTTTCTGATTTGGGGGTCCAAACCTATGAGTCGTTTGTACTGCGTTAGTACTGGATTGTATTGATTTCAAATCGTTTCTACTGCCCCCGCCTCCACAGATCGTCTGGGGGGCTGGGTACATGCATCCCCCCATTCTGAATTTTGGACTGAAATTATGCTGCATCGTTTTTACTACGTTAGTAGGGGATAGTATTGACAAAAATTCATTTGTACTGCCCCCGCCCCCAAAGATATGACGTAGAAGTCAATTAGGGGTCCTTGAACCACCCCCTTGCTGTTATGAAGTTGAGAATGTTTTCAATCGTTTGTACTACGTTAGTACTACATGAAAATCACATGAGTTCCTTTGTATCTTTCTCAGATCACTCCCACCGCCTCAGCATTGAGATATTGCCTTATGGGAGGGCTGGGTACATGCATCCCCCCCCCCATTCTGAATTTTGGACTGAAATTATGCTGTATCGTTTGTACTACGTTCGCAGGGGATAGTATTGACAAAAATTCATTTGTACTGCCGCCGCCAGCAAAGATATGACGTAGAAGTCAATTAGAGGTCCTTGAACCACCCCCTTGCTATTATGAAGTTGAGTATGTATTCAATCGTTTGTCCTACGTTAGTACTACATGAAAATCACATAAGTTCGTTTGTATCTTCCTCAGATCACTTTCACCGCCTCAGCATTGAGATATTGCCTTATGGGAGGAGGCTGTGTATATGAATACGCCCCGACTGAGTTACGGGATGAAAACTAGGATGTATTGTTTATATTACGTTAATCAAGCGGATTTTACTGACCAGAATTTTCTTCTCCTGCCCCCTCATCCCCTAGGTATGGGATGAAACATGGGGGTAGGAGGTGAAGATCACTTTGGAATAGCCAAATCATCTCGTTCGGTGATAAGTGGTTCAACTATGGCTCAATTATTTGACTCTGTCTGTACTATCGAGTGTTGATCTCAGACCCTCCCCACTACAGGGTGTGAATTGGCCTGAAGAAGGTCAAAGTCAGCTTAAATTAAAACCTTTCCTAATGTTCAAAATGTTTCTCAATTCCTCAGTGAAATTTAGCGCAGAGTCCGAAAAAATACCAAAATGACATTACAAAGCTTCAAAATGAAGAAAATTGCTCAAATCTTGATCAATTCTCTTGTTCTATCTAACGCAATTTTAGACGAGAGTCGATTCTGTTCAACAAGGAAAATTGAGAGAACAGAAAGTTACTACTTTTTCCAATCCAAAAATAGGGGGAATTCCTTAGATTCTGCCCTCTCAATAATTTGTCAACATCCAGAGAACTTTTTGACCATTTTCTCCAGACTAAGGGAACAGTTTATTTAGAAAAGAAAATTCAGAGATCTGAAGCTTACTAGGTAAATTTTCCAATATAAAAGTATGTAGGTACGTATATTTTATTTAGTTTCTGCCTTCACCCTCATTTCTGAAAATTTTTTGATTAGGTGTTTTTTTTTTGAAACATGAACCTAATTTTACATATAAGAATAAATTAATTTCCTTAAGCTATTAGGTGACATGGGCCTGGAGACATCCACAAGTAACAGAAAACTTGTTTATTATAAAAGGAAATCAAGGAAATGCATCCACAAAATATAAGAAAGGAGGAACACTGCATAAATGATGAAGATGTCTTCATCAAAAACTAATTAATATCGATGTTAGGAACAAAAATTCATTGTTTCCCTTCAGCTTCTATCAAATCCGTCTTACCTATTGGCAACAGAAAGAAAGAGTTGAGCTACCGTTAGTCATTAGGAGTCAGAAATCCAGGAAATTAGAGAGTTTTCGCATTTGAACGTCATCTTGACACGGTAACCCTAACGTTAAATTCTCCTATTGCTCAACATGAGAAAATTTAACGTCAACGTTACCTTATCTTGATAACGTTCAAATGCGAAAACTGTCTATTACCTCAAATAACGTCCGATAAAATAAAAGGTGAGATTGAGTAGGTACTTAGGTAGTGATTGTTAGAGTGCTAATAGAGAAGAAGAGGGATCAAGACCACGCTTTGGGGGAAGTTATGATTAGAATTGTACAAAACTGACTTATTGATTTCCTCTCCATTTGATATGATGGTTGATAACTTTGAAGATTCACTCACACTTTATAAATTGAACACAATGTGAATTGAATTACGCAATCAGATAGCACATTTTACTTAAGTGCTGAAACTATTTTAAGAATTTTTTTGCGGTATGGTATCACTCAAATGTTGGTTTTCCTTGCTTGTCAACAACTTTTTGGGTTGTTTGAACAAGGTCTCGATGTGACGTCATTGGATGGAGGTTTCTAAAGCCTCGATTGACGTTAGTGGTCCCTATTTTTGACATACGGTGTATTGACATGTGCGTTAGTTCTTATAAGCCATTAGTATACAAAATGAACTACATTTAGGTACCTAGTGCATTTATAATAAAAATCATGTTTTTCAACTAATACATGAACTATATACCTACCTATTCTTCCTTGTTAAAAACGCTATATATTATTACTCCATTACTTCTCTCTCCTCCTCCCTCCCATTATTTCAGCTGCATTACTGATTGCTACACAAATTTTTACCCGTTCTATAATAAATTATTTGTCGTGAATTAATATTTTGCAATCATGCTTCTGAATTCCAGAAATTTAGGAAATAATTATATTACTTCTGTGGATGACAGAATTTTCAATGGTCTGACCGAGCTGGATACCTTATGGTTATCACATAATTTAATTTCAAAAATCCCTGCTGACGCATTCCGAGGACTGATTAAATTAGAAGGATTGTAAGTATTTTATCCAATCTCCTTCTCTGATATAACTTCTTTTCATTGTCTCTGATTGTAACTTGTTTTGCTTACAGACATCTTGAATATAATTCGATAAGTTATATTCACCCCAAAACATTTACCAGAGTTCCAAATCTGCAAAATTTGTGCGTATCACTTCTTGTACCACCTACTATAACTTGTATATATATTCACATAATGATTGTTCTCCTTCAATATTTTTATTTTTCAGAAATTTAGGAAATAATATATTTTCCAACTTTCCGGTCGCTGGTCTTGGAAAATTAGTGCATCTACAAACACCAAACAACCCTAATCTGCGGGTATTTCCTGCTCCGGAGCATTTTCCGCACATACAATCGTTGTCCTTATCATACGCTTATCATTGTTGCGCTTTTATAACTTTGATGATAAAGCAGCAGTCTACAACGCCTTCAAAGATCCTGATTGTATCCCCAAATAAAACGGAATCAAAATTCTGGAGTAATCGTGTTCGAGATTGTAAGTGTCTTAAATAAAAGAGTAATTTATTGTAGTTTAGATGAACGTAAACAGCATGATAACAATCTTACCTATATTATTTTGGGATGTGAATATATAAAGCACGGATAGTTGTCCACGCTCATTAGCTCATCTCCTTTTATATATATATATAAAATTCATAATACAAATATTTTGAATATCTATTTCATTTTGACGCTCTCTTCAAAAAGAAGAAAATTTTCCGTGTGATTTTAAGTCGGGTCTGACGCAAACCTCAGGCAGGACCACGGTACATTATAGAGGAATTGACACAACGAAAAATTTCTGTCGCACGAATTGTGTTAATTCATACGGAATTCCGCTACGCTCGCAGCGATCGTTTTAATACCTTCCACACCTCACCTGTGTCGGAACCTTACCGGAGGTACCCTAATATTGACGAAATTTTCGAGGGTTGTAAAAGGTGAAGAAATTCACCTAAGAAAATAATTTTTTTTTTAAATAAGTAGAGCATGGTGAGTTGTTTATTCGTACCAGGTTTCAGATTTTTAGGTTAATACCTGATTCCTCCACGAATTTTTAAAAATTGATGAATTTACATTACCTAGTATTCATGTAGTTTTCATGCTTAGTAATACCTTGCAACGCTCCTAGCGTAGATTATATCAACTGACACAACTCAGGCGACAGTAACAAACACGGCTAATATACGTTCGTGTCAATACCTCTATAATGTACCGTGGGCAGGACCAATATTTCAGAGCAGCTCATTTTAGACAACCAAAGATGCGTTTCATACAGAGAGAAAATACCACAGCGTGGAAACATTAAGACGAGGCGAGGTCTGTACGTACATGAACAATAAGGAATTCAGATTTTAAAAACTTTTAGACATACATTTGCATTTTTCAATATCATCTTCCACAATATTTTGATATACAGGTGTATCTATCATTGATCAACACTAGCTTCCTAGATATTTGCTTATAAGGGTTTTTTTGCTAGGAGCGCCACTTTCTCTGCTACACTTGATGTACTTTGTACTACTTTCTATCCTTTCTTAACGTGAACAGATAGTCATTATCACTCATCATTGCCTTTGAGTACAAGCTCTGAAGAAATTCCACATAGCAGCACATACTTTGCATTTATTGGCAAATGGGTATTAGCTGTAATAAAGTCAGACTGCTGAATATTTTATTCATTATCTCTGGTTATCTTGAGTTACTCAAACTATTGTTTGACAATGTCTCCAAAGTTCAAACAAAATGTGTTTGTTAACAGGGAACCTGTTTTATGGGGGGCTATTTGAGAAATCTGGCGTCCGCCGTCCGCCGTGCGCCGTCCGCCGTCCAGCGAAAAACTTGGAAAAATTTCGACCCTCGAGCCATATATGATAGGAGAGGGACTTAGAAAAATTTCGACTCTCAAGCTATATATGATAGGAGGGGGATTAGAAAAAATTTCGACTCTCGAGCTATAGATGATAGGAGGGGAACTTAGAAAAATGTCGACTCTCGAGCCATATATGATAGGAGAGGGACTTAGAAAAATTTCGACTCTCGAGCTATATATGATAGGAGGGGAACTTGGAAAAATTTCGACTCTCGAGCCATATATGATAGGAGAGGGACTTAGAAAAATTTCGACTCTCGAGCTATATATGATAGAAGGGGGACTTGGAAAAATTTCGACTGTCGAGCTATATATGATCTAGGCTTCCTTGAATTTTCAATACCAAATCTCATTCGAATCATAAAACAGGTTCCCTGCGTTCCTCGTTTAACTTCGTTAAGGAAGCCGTAATTTTTGTTTATTGTTATCACATAGATCTTTATTTCCAATAATGTGCACCAATATCAATAGACCGATTCCCTGTGACGACATGATTACAAACAAATGACAATGATTATGATTTTAATCAATTTGGACCAGAAACAGACCTGCCTGCTGCAGCTGTCTCTCTTCAAAATGTAAACAAAATTTTCCCGTGTCGTTTCCCATAATAAGGACCATATTGTGTTTGTAGAAACGCAAATATCTCAAAAATAAATGTTATGTTGATGATGAGTGGTCTTGTTTCATGAAACACAAACACTCTACTTTGTATATCAAGAATACCCATCATTAAAATATCATATTTGCGTTTTTAAGGACGCCACATGGACCTTATGGGAATTAATACGCAAAAAATTTGTTTACATTTTGAATTTGAAGGGAGACAGCTGCAGCATCCAGCCCGATTTGTTCACAACTCATGTGCGCATATTTGATTCATGGACATCATTGGGAATAGTGTTGGGGAAAAACCAGTATTTTTGATTAACCGATTATACAGTTATTTAAAAATTTGATAACCGGTTAACCGGTTACTTTTCCATAAAATGACCGGTTAACCGGCGTTTGAAATACCTTTTGATTGTATTTTTATGAATTAATTATACAAAAGATGAAAAAAATTTTGTATTAATTTTGTTAATTGAGGCAAAAAGGAACCCGTTTTATGGGAATCACTAGTGTGCATTGTCATTTCTATACAGCTTGAACTTTGTTCCTCACCACCTTGATGGTTTTTCCTCATCAGGTCAAGTTCTAGGCGCATTTTTTTTCAGTGGTTCTCTAGTAGGCCTAATCCACTTTGACGTCCAAAGCTTCTCCCAGTCCTCTTTCTATTTGAAAGAGCGCGACCACTCCTACGATATACAGCTTGAAATTTTGTAAAGTCCTTACTGCTTAAAGCCGAGAATTCTTCCCCTCCCCCTCGTTAATTTTCTTTCAGAATGAATTTGATCGGGGATTCGAGGTTTTTTTTTCTTTTTTTTTTTCTTTTTTTTAAATCATTGATGAAATAAATATTTGCGACTTCTAATGTTCTTAAATCTACAGAAAGATGAAAGTTAGGGGTAGCAATCATTTTTTAAACCTTAGTTTCTCGGATTTTGATCTGAACAAACTTTATCATAATATTCTTATTCATATTTTTAGTTAATCAAACAACTGAAGTATATGATATAGTGTCAATTGACGAGAATTACCCCAGTAATTTTTCTTTGTACGGATACTCCGAAGAATATTATGACAATACTGAGAGTCATCTATTAGCTAAACGAATACAATGTAACCCAGTAACTGGTAAAGCAACTTCTATTTTCAACTTAAATTACAATAATAATGTGCGTCTACAGCTACTCCTATTCTCTTTAGGACCGTTTTTACCATGCCAAGATCTTTTTGATTGGTGGACATTGCGATGTGGAGTCTGGGTGGTTTTTTTACTTGCCATTTTGGGCAACGGTACTGTTGTTATTGTTCTTATTTGGTCTCGAAGTAAATGTGATGTTCCTCGATTTCTGGTTTGTAATCTCGCTGCTGCTGATCTTCTCATGGGTATTTATTTAGGTTAGTAAATTTTGTTTGACGTTCTACCATTTCATTAAAATAAGTTTATTAATAACATCAATCATCAAACATTGTTCTTATAATAATAAGTACCCTAGCTTTACATGTAACTTCCCCAGGGTCGACTGGATATTTTTGTAAGAAAGTCTCATTCCTGGAAAAGGTTAGTTGGTTGGGTTCAACTCCATCACGTGAAATGAGAAATTTGTTTGGTAAAGCAAAAAGATACGAAATATCATTTTCTGATAGTATTTCTGGGTGAGGGTAAGAAGCTTAACTCTCCCTAACACCACGAGTGGTAACCGGGCAAGTGGTATTCAATAGTTTACTTTCTTACAGCTAGGTATTTTTGATGATTGTGATCAAGCATATTTTCTCTATGAAGCTCAGAGAGCTCAAACTTTCTTTAAGTCCTGAAAGGAATGCATCACCAAAAGAGCAATAGGGAGTGACTTATTTTCCTTTTGGAAGCTCGAAATTGAATCCCTTTCTCTCATTAGTATGTAGTGGGAGTGCAAAACTTTTCCAAATCCTTCTTTGTAAGGATTTTAGCGAAAAGTTTTTCAAGTCTCTTGACTACGAGGATTCAGGCATGTTTTTGTGTCATCAGTGTTTGTTAGGTCAAATGTAGAATTCCAACGACTATTTTCACCTACTTATTTTGTGAGAAGTAGAACAGAAGAAAGGAATCTCTGAATTTCTTGACCATACATATTATGAAAATTATTCTATGATTTGATCGTTTTTTAGGTATCTTGGCCGTTGTAGACGCCTATACTCTCGGTGAATTTCGTATGCACGCGGTCCACTGGCAGTATTCGGGATTCTGCCAATTCACTGGTCTCTTAGCCGTGCTCAGTTCCGAGGTATCTGTTTACACGCTGGCTGTGATTACTTTAGAACGTAATTATGCTATCACGCACGCCATGCATCTGAATAAACGTCTTTCGCTGCGACACGCTGTCTACATAATGGTCACCGGTTGGGCTTTCGCGTTATTTTTCGCTATTTTACCATTTTTCGGTATTTCGGACTACCGCAAATACGCGACTTGTCTTCCAATGGAAGTGACCACGGGACCCTGGAGTGTAGCGTACGTAGTGTTTTTAAACTTTTTCAATAGCGTCGCATTCCTCATATTAATGGGTTGTTACCTGAAGATGTACTGCGCCATACGAGGCTCGCAAGCTTGGAACTCAAACGACTCGCGGATCGCTAAACGAATGGCTCTGCTTGTTTTCACCGATTTTCTTTGTTTTTCGCCGATCGCGTTCTTCTCCCTCACCGCCGTGGCTGGCTACCAGTTGGTGACGTTGGAACAAGCAAAAGTTTTTACAGTTTTTGTTCTCCCTTTGAATTCATGTTGCAATCCTTTCTTGTATGCCATACTAACAAAGCAATTCAAAAAGGATTGTGTGCTCATCTGTAAATGCATAGAAGAGTCGAGAGTGACAAGAGGCATCGGCAGATGTAGACACAGCTCAAATTTTAGTAATAGACAGACTCCTGCAAACACAAACAGCCTTGTAGATCGATCCTCTCGCGAGAATTACGTTCACGGACAACCATGCACCTGTAGTACAAAATTATTGGGAGAGAAATCACCTCTCGAACCAAAGAATTGGCGACAGTGGTTGCATCATAAGGTTCGTAGATTCTTATTATGTAACACTACAGAACCGGATACTAGACATATTATGCGTTCGGATCAGTACGCCTACCAGATAGCTGAAATTCAACAAAAACAGCATAAAAGAGCGTCCTCGATGTCGTCTAGTGAAAACTACAGTTCATCCAGATCTGATTCATGGCGCCAAAATCACCATCATTGCGGTATACCGATGAGATTACTTGATCCGAAACGGAGGGCGCTTTCATGGGTCGTGACGCGTAAGACGTCACAAGATTCAAATTTATCTAGTTCGCGGAATGATAGTTCAGGTTCTGGTAACACAGCCAGCACGAGCTTGTCGCGTATTTCTAGATCGAGCGCATCTAGCGATAATAAACAACAGAAACCGAGACTGACGCGGCAGTCGGCCGTTGCAGACGAAGCGGACTTGCTGGTATCACCAGCTAAGTTGACAGTCAGATTCTTGGCGACCATACCATCGCAGACAGAGAATAGCATCAATTTGGAGGATGACAATCGAACAACGTACGTTGTGTTACATCAAAGTCCAGAGACATCACCAGGTAACAGTTCTAGGTCTTTGTCACCGTGTTCACAATCCAGGCCGTTGTCACCAGTTCTTACGACTTTGCAGAAAAATCAGATTAACTGATGAACTAGCAAAAAATCGGAATTGAAATCCCAGATAGCATTTTGTGGTGAAGAGTTCCTAAGGCTCGGAGTGGAGCCAAAGAGTGTACTATGTGTTTCACTCCCCCAAATACCTAATTTTCTCACCTATTTTGTTTTACGTCTCTTGTGTCTCTCTTCTCTTTCTTTCATTCTGTCTTCCCTCTGGTGTTTGACACTGACCTCCTTAACTCTGTAGGTACTGTAAAAAACCTTTTGTTCTTATATCTTTATACCATCATCTTATTTGTAAGTATATATGTTCTATTGAAATATCTGGGTCGAATGGCGAAAATATGAATGAAAGAATAAATGGAGGTAAATTTTTTTTTTAATTTGTACCCGATTATCGTTTTTTCTTTCCTATTTCTAGCATTTAATTACGATTTTGTTACTTATTTTAAGAAATTATTTTATTCCAACAAAAAAATAAAAAGGCTGTGTTTTCAAATAATAATTATTATTATATATTAAAGATACAAGTTGTAATCTATGAATCAAATTGGGTACAATTAAAAGCAGCCTATTTTTCTCGGAAATGATTAAAATAAAAAAAATCATTCACATGACAGATTCTTACTAGCTGGAATAGGAAGATTCCAGTAGATATGACGTATGTTTTAGCGCGTTGCACTTATTTACTTTATTCAACAGACTTTTTCAGTATTTCTGACTATCACACAAAAAATTCTAAAAATCCTCTAGTTTTCAATACTGAATATTTAGCTACCTATTTTTAAAGCAAATGTGGGTTATTTTTTTTTTCTTCTCTGATAGTTCAAAAATTTTAGATCTTTGTATCAAATTTCTATTGTTTTTCCCTTTTTTTAACCCTCATTACAGATGAACTTTGTAAGCTCATAAAATTAACCTTTATCTACTCAAGATGTCTAGTTTTCATAACTCTCTCCAGTTGTATTCTTTCAATGCGCCAGAATTAGTTTCTTTCAACATTTCTAACCATCTCAAAGAAATCCTAAAAATACTCTTATTCTTCTCATTGAATATTTAAGAAACGCATGGGAACCAATTTCTTGAGCGCAGTGACTATAATAAATCCATCGATATTACATATGTAGACAACAAACAAGTGATTAATTTCTCTAGCATGGTGAAGTGTAGTGACTAATAAATCCATTTGATCGCGGTTATGCCCACAATGACCGAGATATTGTAGTAAATCTTTCAAGGGTGCGGTGGGTGATATCAACTTGCATTCCAGGTGACGATTTGTCAAGGTAGCGTTTGCTGATCTTATTCACCAATCCTCCAACATCACGTACGCCGATGTCAAGTTCAAGTTTCGCCAACTTTATCCTCAAGTTCCGGTCATATATATTATTGCCAGTTCTCTTTCATCCTTACTCCATTTCTTTAGAGATCCTAAAAGTTTCTAAAAATCCGAGACTTATTTTATAGCTACCTATAAGGAAGAAGTATGTTTGAAAAAGAGTGAGAAGATAACATAGTTGGTAATAGTCGAATTGTACTTCATACAAGTCATGAAACTCTGAATGCAGATACATTCACGTGCTAGAACCAAATTCATTACTGTGATTCAACAGACGAATATGAAGACGTTACACGTAATTTTTTGGGTCATTTTTGTCATTTTTTGCGGTAAGTATTTACCAAATTTCGTAAAAGTGATCTACGTTGACACTTCAAAATGCGTATAATCTTGCAGTAATAGTCCACGCTTTCGTGTGGGTCAGCGGCGCACCAATTTCAAATGAACCTGATGACGAAGGTTCAATTAATGTGAGTATATCGCCAGTGTTTTGTTTTTCGAAGTTATTCAGATAACATTTAAACGTATTTGAATCCCTTAGATAAAATCGCACGCAAACGCTGGACGCCTAAGAGGAAGACTAGACCACACATCCGCGTCATCATCTTCGGCCCATTTGTTAATGGTGAACACAGGGTCAAAAAATATTCTCGAGGAACAAAACAGAGAGGTAAATTATTCGTTTAGACTGATTGATTTAGAAAATTTACGCTCCCCCATTCACCATTCAGCCGTGAATCTAGAATCAGTTCAGCTTTAAATTTCTCTCTTTCTACCTATAGGTACCCAATCTGTGCTCTTTTCATCTTTCTTACAAACTAAAACGTATCTTATACATTATCTGAGCTCTTACTAATTCACTGAGTAATCCTTTTTCTCCTCTATAGCGCTGTAATTCTACTCCCAGCTAGTTTCCGTGCACAGCAAAACTTCATTTCAATATTTTACATCTTAATATATTGATTTGTATTGAGAGATTGTGATATTGGTGTTCAAATAATTTGCAAACCAGTGATAATACTAAACTTCAGAAACCAAAAGTTTTGTTTATTACGTTCGACGAGATAAGGAATCAGGCAAACGCTTTACCATCCGCAATAGTGTGAAAGCCTCAATAATCATTGTGCGTGCGTGTGTGGTGGATCGAGGATTGCGGATTGTGTTGAAGCAATGTTATTTAAATCGCCCCTCAATCCACAATCCTCGATTCGGACTGTGCAAGCAACAACAACAACAAAGATTTATCAGTTTCGCAAAATTTCCTAAAAATATATTTTACTGAAAGAGAATTTTATGCTCATTAAACTTTGTTCTTTGCGTTCTTTCTTTAAATTCAGTATTTATTGAGAAATTTAAGAAAAACTGAAAAACTGTATACTCGAATTAATCACCCTTTCCTTATCAGTACTTTTTCATATATATAATAATTATGTAGATATAATTTTACATGGGCGACGCTACCGCACCTACAATATGCACACTCTGAATCCACCACACACGCACGCACGATGTTATCACTAATCACTTATCTTACACTTATCAGTGTGATCATTAAGGACCTATGATCATACCAGTTTTATAGCTCCTCGGAAGCGAGAGACTTTCGAGTTATCGAGTGCGCGATAACTATCGCTATGTATTTCTTTTCTGATAAGGTCTGTATCTCTGAATATTCTTTTCAAGATGATGAGTCTACTTACACGCACACATCCAGCTTTCTTTCACAGTACATACTCCTAGGTCTTGCACCCTCCTTTTGAATACGTCACCCATGCACAAACACCTCTCTTAGGTACTAGAAAATAGGTTGCATAAAATAGAACAGGACAACAAAGAATTTATAGAGTGCCTGAGAATATTCAAAAATGACGAGCAGAAACGCGAAATATTCATCAAAAGAAAAAGGGTAAAATATGGTTTGCACCCATCATTCGAATGCCTATCCATGGCTGATACCCACGCGAATCACTCCCTAACTTCGTTTCTCGTGCTTGGGCTCGTCTACTTACTCCATTCTGCGTTCATCTTTTCAGCGCCTGTTTGTAAATGTTTTGGCAACTTGGCTATCCAACTATGCACATCGTTTGCGTGCGATTTTATTTATAGGAATTCAAACACGTTTGAAGGTTATTTGAATAACTTCAGGAAACAAAACACTGCCGGTACTCGACACATCCATTGAACCTCCGTCATAAGGTTCGTTTTGAATTAAGGCGCCGCGGACCCACAGGAAAACGTGGGCTGTAAGATTATACGCAACTGAAGTGTCAACGTAGATCACTTTTACGATATTACCTAGGTAAATAGGTGAGTTACTTACAGCCAAAAATGACAAGGGTACCTCGAAAAATTACGCATAAAGTCTTCATATTCGTCTCTTGAATCGCAGTAATAATGAATTTGGTTCTAGCACATAAATGTATGTTCATTTAATGTTTCATGAAGTTCATCCCGTATCTTACTCAGTGATAAATGATATTAAGTAGTGAAAATATTTAGGCCATAATAGAATCTGTCGATATATAACCGATCAGATACCTATGAAACTGATATAGAGATAATAAATGAACAAGATACTAACTCAGAAACTAAAGCTGATGAGATACCTAATAGAAAATAAATAAGAGTAGTAGGTATTAGCTATAATGTTTTTAAGGGTGTGCTTTATTTGTGAAAATATGCTCGTAAAACATGGTACCGAAAATCACATTTTTAACGGATCTTTCTGAATAATTGAAGGGGCACTATCGAAACAGAATTTTAAAATTTTTCTCATACTTTCTCAATTAAACGTTGAAATTGGTAAAAATTAGTCTATTATCTGACGAGAGCTAGTGAAATTCTTCTGGTGCCAAAATTCAGGATTCTGTTCCGATAGCGCCTTTCGTTGAACCCTTTTGTGCAACATTTCCAAAAATCGAAAAAATTCGTCGGAAAATGGAGCCCTGAGATGTGACCTTGCAAAATCATTCCTCGTCATTCGTTACAAGGACTACCCACGCACAGTGACCGCCGGCTTCTCGAACCTTGCAGGATTTTTGGTGATGTTTATACAACTTATCGTACACCGTTTCGGAGTTTCCAAACAAGTAAAGCACACCCTTAATTACGTACATAATTTATTTCTACATCAGATTCAAAATTATTATAAAGAATAACAGATTTTCTATTTTGTTTTCAACAACACTCAAATTATCAATAATATTTTATAATATTTTTGCTTTACTGTCTTCAGGTACCTAAATGTTGCAAATTTTATTAGGAAGAGGGTCCATTAAAGTTTCATAATTCGATCTTGATGTTCTAGTAACAGGATTTTTGAAATTGATATATTTTCAAAATCAATTAATTCATCTTTATCAACAAAAGAATCTTTGTAGACTTCCATATTTACGGATAAGTTTCTAATAAGCTTTTATTTATTTTTTTCTTATATGAATATAAAATATCTGATTCTAAATCAAACTCAGAAAATATTATGAATAACATTGAAGAAAAAGATGATTTAGAAAAAATATTTCAGAAAAACTTGATTGTAAATAAACATTTAAAAAGAAATGATGAAGCGCTTGGAGAACTTGAACCATTTAAATATGATGATGGTAATTTGAAGGAGTTTTTTGAAAAATTTTTCGAATTTGAAAATAATTAGAAACAATTAGTTGAAAAAATAAATGATTTTAGAGAAGAGATGAGAAAATTAGGTATCGCCGTCCGTCCTAGATCAGTATTATAATTACTTGAATATGATTTTCAAGTTTCCTAAATGAATAAAATTGAAATAATCGTGTGAGTTTTTGAATATAAATTGACTAACAATAAGATTAAAAATTTTCGAAAGGACTCACACGATTATTTCAATTTTATCATATTGGTAGAAACAAGTTATATTGTGACGTTAACCTAATGCAATTTTACACAACACACTTTGTGTTTAGATGAAGGGGAGGGTGAAGAACCCAATTCTGCAATCTATTCAAAAAGAACGGAAGTCGAGATACGCCCTTCTTGAAAAGAAGGGCTCAATTCGAGAATTTTCATGATTTCTTTGGTTAGGTTAGGTTTATTGAAAGAAACCTCTGGTGCATTGAAAAAACATTAGTGGCGCACTACAAATGTACACTGGAGAGAATTTTGAAAACTAGAGATCTTGAGTAGATAAAGGTTAATTTTTTGAGCTTACAAAGTTCATCTACAATGAGGGTTGAAAAAAAAGAAAAACGATAGAAATTTGATACGAAGATCTAAAATTTTTGAACTATCAGAAAAGAAAAAACAAAGCAAAATGACCCACATCTGCTTTGGAAAAAATAGCTAAATATTTTGTATTTTCAGAATTTTCTAATTTAGTCAGAAATACTAAAAAAGTCTCTTGCGTCAGGTAAGTAAGAGCAGTGCGCTAAAATACACATACCATATCTGCTGACTTCGATGCTTAGAGATATCAATCGGTAATATAAATTTTACCCAAGTAAGATTGGGCTTCAGTATTTTTGTTTATAAATATTACTCAAGTGATTTATACCCAATTTCCACTTTTATATGAAAATGGATAGCGATGTGAAAACTTTTATTAGGAATTGATTCAACAAAGGTAATAATGTACATTAATGATTATGTTTTTCCATTCCCAAGTAAAACCCTACTGTTCTGTGAACTTTTTACCGCGTTCAATTTGAAACAAATTTGATGGTATTTTATTTATTAAGTTTTTTCATTTTTTTCTCTTTCAAAACTTTCAGTAGTACCTACGTTTTCTTGTAAAGGATTAATCTTATAATTGTGACGAACATGATTTATACGTACGCATAGTAAGTGTATCTAAGTGAACAATTACTATACTTTTAATGTTTTTTTTTTTTTTTGTAATGCTGCATGTGTGGCGCGACTTCAAAGCTTATATCGTATGTTGTTTCTTCTCTTTCTTTTTTTTTTTTAATTTTATTTTTTGAGTTTCGTTCCCTCTATTTTAAATAAATTGATTTAAGAGTCGATTAATTTGAGTGAAGCCTGTAAACGGATGTGTGATATTTTGCGACGATAATTATAGTCAAAAATTTACGTGTTATCGTTTTTTTATCTAATGAAAATTCATATTACAATTTTGTGTGCAATGCGATGAATTTAATATGAAGTAGGAAATCGATAGAAATTTTGGAGGAAGGGTGTGGTCAATGTGCTCCTGAGAGGTGCATCTACCAAACTTGATACATTTTTCTATGATGTCAGAAAACAAGAAGCGTCTACACTGAAGTGGGAGAACCTTTTTTGAAATTCCGATTCTTAACCCTCACTAATTGATATGTTAAATGTCTTTCTTCAAGTCTATCCCCTAATTTAAAATTTTCCAAGTTACCCCCTGTTGATGGAATTTGAAAATTTGTGACTGGTACCAGAAATCTGCTTCAAAATTTTCCGAGTTCCCACCCTGTCTGTTTCATGTAGTATACTATACTAGGCTTAGACTAGGTCCAAGTTTTCTTTATACTAAAGGCTTATTCCGAGAGGAGGCCTGTATCAGTTTGTACTGACTCTATTATACTAGGCTTATACCAGGAGGTCTGTACTAGTTCATACTAGCTCTATACTGATACTGCAAGCTAGTCATCATTTGAAGAGAGAAGACAAAGTTTAAGTTTAGATAGGCCTATTGTATACTAGACCTATACTAGGTCTAAGCCTCTTCCATACTAGTTTTATATTAGGTTTGGGCCTCGTTTATACCGTGCTTCTCATCTTATACTAGGCCTAGGCCTACCCGTGTTTTATGCATTATTTATACAGTATACTACTTTTATACCACACGTATACTAGATAGCCTCTAGCAGCTAGAGGCTAGCTAAATCCTACCCCAAATTTGGAAATTTCTGAGTTGGCAAAGCCCATATCTCTCTTGTAGCTTTGATTGTTGACGTACTTCGTGTTTTTGAATGTTAGTGAATGACTGCAACATTTCCTATGTATTCTTATGGAATTCTAAAATGGCTGCCCCAAAGCCAGCAGCAGAGAACAAGCATTCAATCGAAATCGAAGATGTTGACGTCACGGGGAATCGCTGTGTATGTAAGACGTGCAGTATTAATTAAACGATGTACATTATCATCAATATTGATGTTCAAAGACTATCTTGGTCACTTTTGACGAAGACTGTACGCGAAATAAAATCTTCCAGGCAAAAATTAAATCTCAAGAGACAGAGAATGTATATCTTAAGCGACGTCACAACACATTTTTTCAGTAAACATTTTTTTTTTCTTTTCTTTTTGCGATTGCATAGAGACTTTTGCCTTGCCAGAGGCAGTCCAATTTGTAAAATATATTGTATCTTTTCATGACATACTTCTAATTAGATTGATCATCCATTGAAGTTATGGGGAGGAATTAAGCTTTAAGACAATTGTTTCATAATGTATTATTTATTTCTGGATCTGTAAAATTATATACGCCCTCAACGATTCTTTTCTTTCTTCACAAAGATCAAATTCCAGAAATATAGCTTTCAGAAAAAATTTTAAAAAACAAAGACAAATTTAGTAGATAGAGAAATTTTTAATCTTCAACGCCTATAGAGAGGCAGCTTAAAGCTGGCGATTTTGGGAAATTAGGTTTTAGAGTAAGATCAAAAAGTTTTTTCTTCAAGAAACTTGGTCCGTCACTATCTTTTCTGTTTTTACCGAACCTATTAGATCTTGAACTTGATGATTCGTAAGAGTTGGTAAACCCGTCGTTTGTGACAGTATTGCTAGATTTTTGTAGTGGACAATTCCCAAACACCCCGCAGTGATGGTGATTTTCATTTTATAAAATTTTGACGGTCGCAGCGCTACCCAAAGAGGGTGTAAACCCAGAAGAGAGGACAAAATCTAGAATATGTTTCTCTTTTCCTGTTTTTTTTTCTTTTGATTGTAAAATAGCCTATACTTTCTTGGATTCCTCAAAATTTCTAGACTAAAATTCTGAGTTTACTTACTCGACACATTCTGCCATGATCATCCATGAGGAGTTGATATCATTCAAATTGTGCTCGAGTCTTCAATGTATACTACAAGGTAATACACGTCATCATAGATGGGGTACAGGTCTCTTCTTCTCGAAAGAAGACTCCCATCATATCGACACACCTGAGGAAAATTCTAGACCTGGGGGGAGGAGAATTCAGAATTACAACCCATAAAACTATGCTTTTACTGAGGTCGGTTTCCCCTCCTCGAACAATAGGATCTCTCCCGGAAGCAGAAAAAAGAGTTAGTACTTTTACAGTATTCTCAAACTACAGTTGATCAGGTGGATATAAGCTGTCAAAAGTAGTAGAGTCTTGACGTGATAATGTGTCGGATTAAATGTCGCATTTTCGACCGTGAAAGAGGAGAGGCGAGCACCACACGCACATCAAATTTTAAGATGGTCGAGATTGACTCGAAAATAGCCCAGACTCGGTTCTTACGACCATTCCGTATGAACAAAAATAAATTGACAGTGACTGAGATAAGCACGTGTGGGGTAGATCATCTCTACACTCGTACACCATACAACACACTCGGACACACACACTGGATTTCGTGGAGAAAGCTTGTAAGCTCACAGACCGGAAGCTGCTCCTCCACTACCTGGGTGATAGCACCCAGATAAATAAATATTCACTGCTTAGAATACAGTGTATTCTACACGTGGATATAAAGAGAATGGTCAGAACCATATTCTTCTGTCAGGAAATTTACAAGTGAGGAAGATAAGGAAAACGAGGGGAGGAGAGAAAGAAGAAGAACAGAACTCACAGATTATTGTCCGCAGCATTTACAACAAAAATAAGGGAAGAAAACTGCGATGGCGAAAATGACATATATTATACACCACAAGTCCCTCTTTTTTTTCATCTCAAAAGCCTTGATTTTGTACAAAATACAAAGAAAAATGAGAATACGGAAAACGATTTGTGAGACAAATCCAAGCAAGTACATTTTTTGAAACACCTAGTGACATCAAGCACAGGTTCCAAATTGTTATGATGTATGCTTTCTTTATTTGCTAGTACAGTAGGTACAGGTCAAAAATCTCTATTGAGGTCGACTCTTCAAGATTAGTAAAATTGAGTAAAAATGAATTTTTATTATTGTAGACTACTTGCGAGTATGTAATTTTACTTTATAGCCATTGACACTTCTCAAAATGAAGTCAAATTTAAACTTAATATCACTCATTTCCTTAATATTGGTCGTTACTCGATACTTTTTCAATGACATGGCTAATGTAACCTTCATGGAAAGCTGCGCATAGCGAGCACCTGAAAAGAAGGAAAGACAAAGTAAGAAATAAGTTGAAGATAAAAATATTACAATTTTATTTACTTTTCCTTGCGGCTCAAATATAATATTTTTCAACCCACAATATTAATTGCATATAACTATATAAGTTTAATAGTCCAGTCATATTAGGAAATTCGGTGTGAATAAATGAGGGGCAGCTGAATTTTGGCATATGTATGTCATTTGTCACCTTATACAACATACTAAAAGGCCCACTCAATATGACTGCGCATTGTGCCCAGGGGACAAAAAAGTGTGGTCTAGATTGCTTTTTGTGATTTTCAGGATGAATATCAGTTTTCTAGAAAAAAGTCAAGACGCAAAAATTGTAGAGCGTCAAAAAATACATAAATAATGTTCCATTAGGAATTTCCTTGCGATGCTCCAATTTTTCATAAATGGAGAATGCAAGTCGAAAAATAATTGCTGGCCACTAAACTTGAGATTTTCTTCTTTCTGATTTCTGAATTATTGTTATCAGTTAATTATCGGTCTGTAATTTATTCATTTATTTATTGTGACTCAATTATGGTATCAATAGAAAAAAGTATCTTTTGCAGCAGATACATACCCATTTGTATCAATTTACTTGAAAATGAAGGATTATGCATTATAACGGGTTGGTGACGCTTGAGTGGACTTGCTTTGTGGGTGATAGGCACATATCATGCGTTACTTCCACAACTATCCAACTTTTGTCCTTCATTTATTCAAAAATGGAGCGTCGCACGGAAATTTTTAATAGAACATTATTTACGTACCTTTTGAAGTTTTAGAATTTTGGTCTTCTGACCTTTTTTTTCTTTCAAAAAACCGATATTCACCCTGAAAATCACAAAAAACCAATCTAGACCACATTGTTTTGCCCCCTGGAGACAATGCGCACTTCATATCGGGTGGGACTTTCAATATGTTGTGTAAGATGGTAAATGACGAATACATACCAAATTTCAGTTGTCCCCTATTTATTCCGCACTTACACAATTTTTCAATCTAATATGACTGGACTAATAAGCACTAATTATTAGGATCAAAATGCTGATTATCAGTCATCAGCTTGCCCGCAAAACAATACAGCGTTGATTGTACTTAGAACTTTGACTATATTACTTGTATATAGACTGAGCTATGGCAAGGTGTACCTGTATAAAAATAAGAAATACTCTTAGACCATATAGTAATATAGACCACCGATAGTGATAAGAAGTAAGTTGGAACACTGGAGAGGAAATAAGCTGCTTGGGTCCTACGGCGTTAAATGTAGCATTGAGCGTGGCTTACATCATCCTTTCTCCATTGGTAATCAAAACGTCCATACTGGACCCAAGCGGCTTATTTGTCGCCTTCAGTCTTCCGACAACCGATAACGTTGTTTACATATTGTATCGGCGGTCTATAATAGTTATTACTATATGGTCTAAGGAAATACCATACCAGGTTCAAACAAGGGTGCGTTCTGAAATGTCGGCCAAACGGCGATGATTATCCAACGATGGGTATGCGTATGACGTTACAGACAACGTGGATTTTTTTTGGAACGGTAAAAGTGATAAGCAGGAGAACGCGTTGCTGTTTCGTTATAATCATAACAGTTTGCCACTAAATTGTCATGTCAGAATACAGATTAAATGCAAACTATTTTGCATATACGATAATATATGTCCGTGTAAAGATGATGACACATTGTGCGGTGCATGATTGCATCCACCTCTTGTAGAGATATTCAAGGCACAACTTCCGTAGATGAACAACTTCCTAACAATATTAGTGTACCTTCTATATAACAAACGACAAAGCAATTTGGAAAGAATAGCGAGAAACCTCTTAGAGGAATAATGAATAAAAACATACTTATACACGTAATAAATGCTTTCAATTTCAAAATTTTTCCCTCCTTTTGATAAAAATCTTGGAGACGAAACGCTGAACGCTTCATAGATAAGTCTGATATCAAGGAACAAAAAATTAATGTAAATAAACAGAAGCTGAATTCTCATTAGTCGCTGTTAATTGGGCGACTTCATCTACGCACTCGAGAGCACGGCAATATTTGCGTTGCGGGGCGAAGATATGGTAACATTTCAGAACGGTTCATAAATGTCGCCACATGTCACTTTTTGGAACGCTCTGGGCGATCATCAGGCAACGACAAAGTCGTTGGGAGCGACATTTTAGAACGCACCCTAGGTAGGAACGAGACAACAAAAAGCGTCTTGCGTCTGTTGCAAAAATTGGCGTATTAATAAATTCGATTGAATGTTCAAAATTGTAATTTCATTTTATTTTAATGAATGCGAATGAAATGGAATAATATCTTACAACGGGAATATTGTGAATTACTAGCTACAGAAGTGAGCACAAATTGCGAAAAAGTGATCCACATTTGAATTCAGGGATGGTAAGCTGTTCCCAACAGCTTGCGCTGGCTAAAGCTAAAAAATTTTTGCAATGACTTCCACTAACGATTAATGGCTTACAGCTTTTTAGCGGCTAGCTAACAGCTGACTAACGGCTAATCGAATTTTTTTCCTCATGTATGTCAAATCATATTATAATTTTACGCTAAAATGACAAATAAGGACCATATTTCAATAAAAATCATACTTTTTGCTATTTTATTTCTAAGTTTTTTTGAAACTATTCGTAGTGAGGTAGGATTATTAAATTCCTTATTTTTTAAAAGTGATTGTGACCTTCCAACAGGAAAGGGCCCGTAGGGTTAACGAAAAAATACCACTTTTTTGCATTTAATTACCAAATAACGAACAAAGTATCAACAAATATGAAATATTAATGTTAAGTAGGTATGACCTTGATTAGATACTCGTATATATGCAGCAGGCAATGAGATCAAAATGAAGAAGAAACAATTCATAAATTATTTACAGAAATTTTCAAAATAACAGTAATGTTTTAACCCCAAGGGCCCTAGTCCGTTGGAAATTCATAATTAGAGTGACCAGTGGCATGGCCGTGCCAGTGGCTATTCTTAATACTAATTCGCCTGTAAGGGCTTTGCTAAGAGCGCCACTTTCCACGCTATACTCAAAGGTGATGGCGTGTAGTAGTCCCATATCAATAACATAGGAAGGATTTTCAAAAGTTCCTCACTTCTTAATTGATCAATCAATTTTAAAAAATGAGATATACAAAAGTTGAAGCCGAGTCACTCTAACAATTTCAAAACTCTTTTAAGTGGCTTTCCATTTGAATTTTACAAGAAAGAAGAGCGAAAAGAAAATACATTGCTTCACTCATCATCACCTTGCAGTGCAAGCTTTGGAGAAATTCCGCATAGCAACGCATCGTCCACCTCTATTGGCGAATAGAAGTTAGAAACCTAGAATAGGGGGAAAATAGTCTCCATTGTTAGCCGTTAGAAGTTTGATTTTGATTGGCTAATAGCTGCCTACTGCTAATAATATATTATTTTTCCTGATCGGCTAGCTGATGGCAAAAATCACTCGGTTAGCGGCTAGCAGCTAAAAGCTGACGGCTAGCTAACCATCCCTGATGCGTCTAATCAGAGATTTCAAATCATTGATTTTGTGACTCATTATCTATCATACAAAACACTGGAACAGAGGGATGTTATATTTCAGCAAAGGATACAGAAATGTAAATGAGTAAGAATTACGAGAAGCGATGGTAAATTGGTAAATAGTTTGTGAAAAAGCTGATTCTGATGTTTGTATAGTAGATAGGTATTGATGATTTATAAACAGGCGAGCGAAACTGAAAGAATCAACAAGTAGTTTATTGTTCCTGAGAAGAAAGATGAGTATTATCGCAACAATTGAGAACAAACTTCTGAAAAGAGAGGTGAGTATTATCAACTCAAGCAGAGTTGGAAAGCTAGCTAAAGCTGGAAGTCTGAAGCCAAAGCTAGATAATTTTGGAAAACAAGCTGAAAATATCTATAGTATTTATTCATAGAAAAGAATACATGAGCAAGTGACTGTTCTGTTGTTCTGTGTTTAAAGAACTATAGTCTTATACTCTATTCACCTTATAAAAAGGGATAAGAGAGATTTCTAGGAGTCTGGAAGTCCTTCTTACCTCTTTATTAATGTGAAACAGAAAATGACTGTTGTCCAGGTAACTTCTCATCTTCCACCTGAAATAATGTCCTACCCTTTTCAGATAAGGTAGTTACCATCGGGGAAATTGCCTACTTTTATAGAAAATTGCCTGTTTATGTAGACAATTTCACTGCTTTATTACAATAACATACTTTAAATAATCAAAGATTATGCTGCATGAGTATTCAAAGTCTTAGATTGGAGTGACGCCAAAAAAGCAAAAAGAGGTTTCATTAGTCGTAGAAGGCGTAGCGTTCATAATATGGATGTAAATTGTAGCGTTGTACAACACGAAATTATTAATCTGGCGATAAAAATCAAAAATTGCCCTCTTTTTACAAAACAAGTCGGTACCCAGGTACCGGTATTCAATATAACTGCAAATGAGTAACGTACCAAGACATCCTCTGGGGCCAGCGCTAAAGGGAATGAAACTGTAACTGGGTCGTTTTTCAGCTTTTTCTGGCAGAAAATTATCAGGATTCCAGACCAGAGGATTATCATAAAGTTCAGGTTTCCGATGGACCAGGAATGGTGCTATAACCACCGTTGTACCTTTTTCAATTATTTGATTATCACCTGGAACGAAATTTACCGATTTTCATTTATGTAATCTCTAAGAAAAAAAAAGGCTAGGTAGTTTTCATGATGTCTCACTTAATTGTATGTCGGATGTTACATTACGACCATATGCTGGAATGACCGGAAACAATCGCAAAGTTTCCTTGATGCAACGATCGAGAAGCTCCATTCGTTCAACATCTTCAAATGTTATCGATCTTTCGTCTCCCTTTCCCATGATATCAATGATTTCCTTGTACACTTCGTCCTTAGAATAACAGTTACCATAATACAAATACGCATGAATTAATTTTGAACAACATAATTCTAGTCTGCAGCAATAGCACGATCGTAAGGGATTTCCTTCAGTAAACGGAAGTTGGCAACGAGTTACAAGCGACGGGATCATCTAATTCTTCATTTTTTATGATGTAGCTTTTTTTTTTTTCTTATTTTTATAAGAGGGAGAATAATTTTAACATTTGGAGGGATACATTAATATACATTTTCTACAATAGGGCTACAATCCCTATTTCTTCTCAGAGACCGAAATAGTAACCAGAAAAGCGTAATTTCTTTACTTTGCCGTGAGAAGAAAAATATTAAAACGGATATATATCTTCAATTTTTTGGCCACTATAACAAAGTCTCGATGTATAAAAAGTCAAGCCTGAGTATAACGCAAATTTTTCGACCGAACCGTCCCCTCCCTTGCCCAAAGATTCATTCATATCAAAACGACGGCTTCCTTAACGAAGTTAAACGAGGAACGCAGGGAACCTGTTTTATGAGTCAAATGGGATTTGGTATTGAAAATTCAAGGAAGCCTAGACCTACATAAAGCTAGTATAAAGAAGGCCTAGACCTACTGTAAGCCTAGTTGTAGTTTGAAAGTCCAAATTTTTCTCGAATCTCCAGCTATATAATATGATCGCTCGAGAGTAAAAATTTTTCCAAGTTCCCCTCCTATCATATATAGCTTGAGAGTCGAAATTTTTCCAAGTCCCTCTCCTATCATAATGGCTCGAGAGTCGAAATTTTTCTAAGTTTTTTGCTGGACGGCGCACGGCGAACGGCAAATTTCTCAAAAAGCCCCCCATAAAACAGGTTCTCTGATGTTAAAAATTTCAATCGAAGGGACTACAGCCACGGTTACGTTCAATACTCCAAAGTTTAGAAAAATCTCGTTTCATTACCAACTTTTTTCTCTCGTAATCTACTTTGATTTGCCATACTATCCACTATATTGTTGTCCAGTCATTTACCTGTATTTGTGGACGCATAGCCAGCATAAGCATGGTGTAACACAGGGTGAGGCCACTTGTTTCGATCCCCGCAATCATCATGAAGAGGACCTCTTGCGTCACATCATCGTCCATGATTTCTGCTATTCCAGCTCTTTTCGCGTCTAATAAATTACGAAGGAAAAGAGCTCCTTCTCCTTGTTCTTCGACGTCTGAAAAAACTGAATACACACCTAACCAAAGGAAAGGATAAATTCAAACAAAAGCGTGTGTACAAAAATCTCAATGAACTACTATTTATAAACTTAGAAGACCTACTTCCTCGCCTAGCGTCCATTTTTTCCAATTCTTGCTCGTCCATTAATTTTTTTTTGTAATTTGCTATCTGTTTTGAATGAATTGCGCTTCGCACAGAATAATTTAACGATAAAAGGTACATTATGTTCCAAGAACTGTAAAATGAGAACTTTGCTCTGCAAAACGAGTCGTGTAGACGCACAAGTACGAGTAGTAGATTTCTCATTTCACATTCTTGGTCAATAAGATAATTCACTGTACAAACGATTAGTATAAAACTATGCACGGTGAAAAATTTGAAATTACCTTTGTCGCACTCTCTAGTAGTTCATCATTGACTCGGTTATAACCCTTGATCCAGGCTAGTGGTTTGTAAATGATATCCGGATGTAACCAAATACGAATGGCTCTGTTCAGATTCATTCGAGAAAAACTGAATACAAACATTTTTAGTTGGTTTGTAAAGTTCACCACAATAATTAATGATCAAGATCACTTGTCACGAGAGAAAATTCTTACTTCTCGATGTTTTGTGTTATTTTTCGTTTTTCCACATCTGAGAGTAATTCATCACTCTCAATACCCATCATAGTTCCTAAAGAAAAGATGAAACGTGATGCACCTCGTGGTCAAAACAGTTCTAAAAAAGTTGATTGATCTACAAACCACAAAGTGAATCGAAAGAGAGTATTGAAAAATGATCCCACAAATCTATCTCTTCGTTTGTATCTGCAAATTTTTGTAATTTTTTAACCGCCTTACGATTTCTATAATTAAACGCATCAAAGAATCCATCCAACATTCTTGTATGGAATGAATGCGAAATGAGTCGTCTGTGTGGTTTCCATATTGGCACTAAAAAAAAAAATGACAGGAATTACCGATGTGAAATTTTTTCTTTCCAAAGTGCACTCGATGAACCTTCAAGGAAAAAACCTACCTAGGTATAACCTAATAAATGAGTAAAACTAATCTTAGACTCTATAGGAGTGACGTCACGACTTAAATTAGATATTTCGGTTGCCATTTTTTGGCAAACGGACTATAGAAGTGACAACTGGAGAAGGGTTAGATGTCATCAAAGAGGAAGGACATTTTCATGACCTTTGTTTTAGAGCTGGTCAGCTGGAGGCCCTAAGACTTGTATGTTACGGTACTACAAGGGAACAAAGTAAGCGATACCTGAACAAGCGCTTTGGCGACCCGAGCCGTGACGAGGGCCGCCATGCAGCGCGAGTTCATCGCTTACTTCGCTCTTGTGGGGCAAAGGGTTTACACAAACGACGTTTGTCACGTACGCAATGCGCATAAGCAGCGTGTTTTATTCGCTGGAGAAAAACCGTCGCATTTTTCCTACCTGAAGAATAAAACGCGACTCTGCAACATATGTGACCCAGTCTACGGAAACCCGGCTTAGCCCACCTTTGGCTAAGCCGGGTTCCCGTAGATCGGGTCACAATAACAAAGGACGTGAAGAACACGTTTCCATTCATGTGAACCAAAAATAATAATACAATTCTGCCTCTGTCCACACAGTTTTATTCAAGCTCATATAAATTGAACGATTCTCGGACATTTTCCTGAATTTTTCACCATGAAAACCTAAAGCCTGAATGACTTCTCCCTAAAAATGTTCTCTTGAACGTACGCTTATACTGAAAATATCATCCCGAAAAAAAAAAATCTGAATGGGAGAGAATCTGAAAGCCATCCTGAAAAAAAAGTTCCTGAATGGGCATTAAGATGAAATCAAGAAATCATTTTTTTGTATACATTTACGCCGACCCGTAATTTGTTTCAAAATGTTTGTTCAACGCACGAGTCGATGGATGTGGAAAAAGAAAAGGATTTTGACGAACAAATCAGTCTCGATTATTTCTGCTCACCAATTTCTGCACTTCTCTCGATAATCGAGTGATGGGAAGTACTTGGGAGTGTAACTCTGTGCTCCTCTTCAGTTGATCTTGTTACCCAGTGAAAGACACAACAATCATGGCAGCGAAACTAATAGAGACCAAGTTGCACATTGACTGCTATATTTACCACCGTGGTAGACTAGCGAAAGGCAAGCGATACTGGGACTGTCACTTCGTTACATCTGGAGAGTGTGAAGCGCGGGCTGTGACTAGTGAACCCACAGCAGATGGAAAAGTAACGGGCTAAAAGAATCCACGCACGCGCATCCTCCAGACCGAGAAGAGGCAACTGCAAAAGAGATCAAGCAGAAATAAAAGATGACGCTGCTTCACGTCCTGAACAAACTTCCGCCCAACTCTTACGTTCTGTAATCACCAGTGTCGATGAAGGCGTGCTTAGTCAGCTTCCTGAGAAGGACGCATAATTACGTACAATAAGAAGAACTCGCTCAGCTAATCTTCCGCCAAACCCTCGAAAGCTGTCAAAACTGAGAAACCTTCCTGAACCCTACAAACAAACTTGGCAAGTGAGAGCTTCCTCCTGCACGACTCTCAGCCATGGGATGGGGATAGCGAGGATGACGAGGACAATTTTGAAGTCGATGAGGACGGAGATGAAGCGGAAGATACCACTAGTCGAGCGCTTGGTTTCGCGACCAAACGGGATATTCAAATTTTCTGCAAGAGCCCCGTTTGGTTTTTAGACGGCACGTTTACAACGTCTCCGTTTATTTTCACGCAGATATTTATTCTTGACCTAGTAAAATAAAATAAACCACTTGGAAAATCGGTAGCCCGACCACTTGTAAACGTCTTCCTGCCAGGTAAAAGACAAGATTTGTACAAAGAGGTTATTAAGGCGGTCCGGATCAATGCTTGGTTGCCTATAAGAATCGTCACGGATTTCGAACTAGGTATAATAAAGGCCACCGAATCCATTTCTCCAGGCGTGCAAACAATGTGCTGCTTTTATCATTTGGGGCAACAAGCCATGTATTGCCGAATACAGGCCAAGATACAATGACATAGGTAACAGAACGGTCAAGATATTCAGATAGGTATTCATGAATATGATATCTTGGCTTACGTTCCTGTGCGTGACGTAGAAGCCAAATTTCAGGATCTACGTGACACCTGTCCGGAAGAATTAATACCAGTCTTGTATTACTTCGGAAAAACGTAAGTCTTAGGTCGAATGCGACAGAAGCGACCTTTCGCTCCTCAACGGTACCTACCTCCTGTTGGAATTAGTAAGAGGTGACGCTACACAAAGAAGCGAAAACGAATGGGTCAGAGAGGTGGTATAAGAGGTTCTCCCTCGTTGTCGGCAAACACTACCCTGACTTGTATTTGGCGATAAGAGAGCTCTAAAAGGATCAGGGGTACACCTAAACGTGTATACTGGAATTGGGATTAGGGAGCCATACCTAAAAAAAAAATGGAGTGATCTTCAGGACTGAATTTAAGGTCAAATGACATTGTGCCACGAGTACAAAAATAACGACACCACACCGTGGACAAATACCTTCGTACTTTAGTATACTCAATCAAGTTGTCATTGAATATAAGTCTACATTGTACCATCGTTATTGAATGTACCTTGTCAAGAAAATTCATTCAGTAGAAAAACTTCTCAGTTTTTTTTTTCAGGATTTTGTTCGTTCAGATTCTTTTTTCATCGGGATGATTTTTTCAGTAGGGAAAAATCATTCAGACTTTCATTGGCGGATACGAAATTGAATAGTTTGTTCACTTGGTAATCTTTATCAGTACAAAGTGAATTAAAACTGTGCGGGTAGAGTCTTAATTTTATTAATACTCTTAATCAAAACATCCTAGCACGGGAAAATCTATATTTTTAGGCCCCAAGACTCACTGCTTTTTTTTCTTCTTCATTCTCGCCCAAATCTTGATAAGACAAACGTCAAAACAGTTTAATGTTAGGCTAATACAAATAACCAAGCAACAATCTGTATACAATTAGTGATCATCTTACGCTTCTAACCATTATATAACTATACCACTTTGCAAGTCCAGAAGTTATAAAGTGAGAATTTAGTTACTTACATTCACTTGCAAATAGACTACGTCCAATTGCCTTGTGGCCGATTTTATACATGTCAGCTTTTTCCAAAGTATTTGGATTGTTAAGTATTATCTGCAAGCAAAGTATTATTTGAGATCACAACTTCAACACCTCGAGTATTTTCATACAACTAATTCAAAATTTCATGAGATAGGTGCGGGGAAAATTGGTTGTGTTCGTTGAAAATGATGTTCTACACAACTTATAAGAAGTTGGATTTATCTTTGATGGGACACTACATTACTTTCTCTATAATGTTTTCTATTTTTTATCGGTCGTGATTCTCTATTTTTAATACTAGATTTGCCTTTTGAGTGATCATTACAGAATTATCACATTGTAAATTATGTAGGTGTTGTACGTAGCCCCTGTAAAGAAATTTATGCTATCAATACAGCACGGAACTTAAAAATATTACAAAGTGATTGTTTTATTGGTTCAAAAGTACATTTATGTGGTGTAAGGAAAATATAGGTATTATCTTTTCCAAACCCTTCATTATCCACATTTTTAGCCACATCTGTAGTTTGTCACTGGGCAATTCTGCAATAGATTTTTTGGAAGGAAAAATTGTTTCATGAATTGGGAGCGTCCCTAATAACAGCTGAGTATAAACTTTCTAGTTACATATGTCAAGTAACTTGTCTGAAATGAACCAGTCTACAAAATCATTAGAGAGATGGTTTAACAAAAAAAACTTGCAGTATATTCTTGTTCAACATAAAATTTGGTAGTTTCGGCTGTGGAAAGAGTTGTCTGCAGATCTTTATATTTTGTAATTCTCTCGAAGGGGGTCAAGATTTCAATTTTCTGGCTGTATCGCATAGTGGTTCTGAAACTCACTTGTATATCCGCTGGTTTATCCACGTACAACGATGGTACAAACATGTTTTTCACTTTGAATGGTGTGGGCTGTAGTTTATTCATTTCAAAAAATGTGGCCATCAAGAGACCTGCAAGAAATTATATGAAAAATCAGCAAAGCAGGAACAATCCAATTTTGTTTCCTGAGGGTGTGACCTACTTTAGGGACTTGGAAAAATTCTGATAATCTACTTATATGTATTCATCAGTGAAGGAACTTGAAAATGAGGAAATGGAAGAAAAGATTGATCCAATCGTCTACTTCAGCTCTTTTACCTCTAGATCGTGTATACTGAGACCCTTCAATTTCTATCCCACATTTCACTCTATGGGCACCACCAAGAAAATGCTATCAAGTGAGATCCACAAGAGCGGTGTTTGTGGACTTCAGTGCACGGATTGTCTTACTATTCGTTCCGGACAAACAGGCTGTCAGTTGAAAGAAAGAATTTCTCCGAACGAACCTGAAGATTCATTCCTTCTCTTCTTTATTGCAACCTACGCCAAAACGTATGAACATGCTTCCCATGGAAAGACAAAAGTCCGTCTCCTTTATGATGAAATTTTATTGGGGAATTTCGATGTAAAAAACAGACCACCACAAATTTTTACTCGCTGATGCTACTCGTGGTGAGCATAACATAGACACCCAACTTGAGTACCATGGTATCTCAACTCAGCCTCATTTTCAATCTTCTGAACATTTTTTATTTCGTGCGAATGACTGAGGTCTTCCAATATCGTAATTTCGAAATTTTACTGATGTCATAGTTTTATGAGGTTCTGTAAACATTACCTTGATTTGATTTTCTGTCCTTCTATCCGAGAATAAAATTTGGAGAGTGAAACACTGGAATACAGCCTCTCCTTCACCAATTTACACTTCAAAGCAACTCAATCTATATTGATTTTGTAGATATAAAAAATTGGAAAAGATAAGGAAGTCGCCATTGAAGAAGGGAAAAGTGTCTGTATTTTTCCTGCATCCCAGATTTCAATTCTGATGAGTTAAGCAGCGAGAAAACGATGACAAAATTTGCAGTCAAGTTTACAAAATCTTACAAAGTATGCATAACATAAAATTACGAGTATGACATCGGTCAAATTTCGAAGTAGAGATAAAGACGGAAATATGTAGGGGAAGATTGTTAGATAGGCTCATTCTGGCCCCCAAAAACCATGATAGACACTTCAGAAGAATAGCTATTCAACTGGCGGCCATTTAAAGATGGTGGATTCAGGTATTACAAATTCTCCTATATATCGGGTCTGGGTAAACTAATTTCAATTTTGTTTTTTTGTTTTAAATGGAAGATCTCAATGAGAACTTCATCTTTTATCCTATAATTCTACCTAGTAGGTATTCTGAAGGCGCAAATTCATAATTTCATATCATTATTTCAAGCTGCCGCTACTATATGGTGGCTCATAACTTTTGCGGAGTCCCGCTAATGCAATAAATACCTATTATAAAAAATTTTGGTGAATAATTCGATCAGCTTTCCATCAGTGCTTTGACTTTCAACTTTGAATAACTTCGAGCAAAGTTACATAAGAATGAAAAAATTGGAAGCACAACAAATGGTGGATTAGTGTTTCACAAAAACCCTCATATTTCAAGTCTGATTAAAGTAATTTCGATTTTGTTTTTCTTCATAATTATAAAGGATCTTAATAAACGCTACAACTTTTTTTTTGTACATTTTTTTGCTCAATTTCTATTCTGAAGGCGCAAATTTATCATTTCTTACATTTCAAATCGCCGTTACTATATATTTAATTGTGGGTCACAACTTTCGCGGAGTGCCTCTAATCCAATAAATACCTATTATAAAAGTTTTTTGTGAATAATTCAGTTTTCCACTGGTGCTTTTGGTGTTCACATGGAATAACTTCAAGCGGAGTCACATGAGGTTGAAAATTTGAAAGCAATACAAATGGCGGATTTGTGTTTCACCAAAATCCTTATATCTCCGATCCAAGTATGATAATTTCGTGTTTTCATGAAGTATCAATCAAGAGCTATAATTCTGGTTCAAACATATCTTTACCTACTTCATAAATCCCTCATTTACAATATTTGGAATTGCCCCCACTATTTTGTTTATAGCTTTTGTGGAATACTTCTTATGAAAGCAATAACTAATGTAAAAATTTTTTGATAAAGCCAAATTCCTCAGTAATAAAAACTAAAATTAAAGCTTCCAGTCCCATTATTCCTGATTACATTGCTAGTTCCAGAAAGAATCCACCTGCAGTAAGTTTATATCTTACAGATAATATAGAATTGAATTCATTTAAAAAGGCTAAACTCGTATGTTTATATGGGTAATGGCACGAATTTTAGATACCAAGGGCTTATGTGTAAAATCGTGGACTGGTTTTAATATTTGTGCGCGAAATAACTTGGAAGTAGCAATGTCATGCGTTCAAGAAATTTTGAGAAATGCTTCGCTAATCAGGAACTAGGTAAATTCTGAATATATTGTAGTAGTGCTGGACCAAGCCTTGTTGGCTAAAATGTGTGGAATTGTGTGGAATCATCAAGAGGTATACAGACCCTGTCATGTTACAACGACATGTCGAACCGTTATAACACACAACATCATGATCGCATCCAAAACAGAACACAGTATTCTAAAAAATAAAATACTTCTCTATAATGTAGCCTACAATTTAGAGGGATGGCCCCTGGAAAGGACCAGAAGACTCATGCAAACCAAAGTGCGAGCTATGAGTCTCGCCTACCCAGAATATGGATGTACACTGAACAAGGGTAGGGAGTGGGTGTTAAATCCACAAGTCAGGAACTCAAATCACATAAACTAGAAAAAGGATAGATGTAGGCTAAGAGGAAAACTATGGCTCGACTAGAGGATGGTTAGAGCAGAGTATGAGACTCATAGTTATATCCCAGGGACATGGTCTTCGATCATTTACATAGCAGTACAGCATACGACACTTACCATGTAAAGTATGAGGACAGCTCAGAATGATAAAAAAAGGAGGGTAAAAAAAAATACAAAAAAATCAAAATAACCAGATCTTATAGTATAGACATTGATTATAGAAGGCAGTCCGAAGCCGAAAAGGGAAACCTAAATAAATAAATAAAAAATAAGGAGTTCAGAACATACTTACCACTTCCACACGTCCCAGCGTCATCTTTTTTGAATATTTATCTGACAAAAAATTATACGGCACGAGGGTTTTCACCCCATGTTGAAGAAGAATGCGGTAATATAATATTTTGTACGAGGGAGGGTTTTCGACGCAAATTTGGGAACTACAAAAAAGGAGAAATTCATACGCAATCAAAGAACGTTTCGACGCAAAAATGATCAGATGAGAGCTAAAGAAAAGAATTATCGGAACTCATAATGAGTGAGTGAGGTGTAAGTAGAGTACTAATATTGAAAAACCCTTTTTCAATAAAGAAAAGAAGTTAAGCGCAATGAAGACGACGTACGCGCGAAACTAATTAATGTATAGTTTTGAACAAAATGAAATAGATTGTACTCGTAATACTGTGCTCGAGTGAGAATGAAAAAAATGAAAAATAACATTATAATACGATATAGAAGTGACTATTGCGTCAGAATGTTTCTTTTTTCGCCTTCCGAGGCCCGCCTTTCTTCCTTAACTGACCAAGTGGCACAGTTTTAGCTTCAAGAGGTACACCTATTAGCTTTAGCCGTATGAGCATCCCAAGGTTGTGCTTGCATGCAGCATTCTGCAGAAAAATGGGACACGAGCAAGTCGACTCCATGAGGTTTTCCGTGTTCCCAATTACAGTCCATAATATAGTGTATCGGTCTCCTTTGAAGCGATCGAAATGTCTCCAACCATTATCCCTCTTTTTGTATTCGCTCAAAACTTTTGCTGTGAAGCATTGTTTGAATTGTGGAGAAGGAAGGAAGAATAGATTGCTGGCTGGAACGTTGAGAGGTTGTTGTTGTTGTAGTACTGTAAAGTTTGCTAATGCCCACTGATACGCTGTAGTCCAAATCTTGGTCGTTAAAGTTGGTAATTCAGCAAAAATTTCGTAATTTGCGGACTTTGGATCACGACGTTGGGACCAGTTCCTCAATATGGTCTCTATACCACTCAATGACCAACTGGTAACAATTCTCGTGAAGTATGGCTCCGTTTCAGCCACATGTTGAAAATGAGTCGGTGGGCTGAGTGAGGTTAGGTTTTTCTATTTTTTTGGCGCTCAAGAAGTTTTTTTTTTGTGTACGAATATAATATGTTTTTGTAGCTTTCATATTTGCGTTTGAACGTTATCTTCATTGCGTATGAATATTTTTTCTTGTAACCCTCTGATTGCGTACAGAGTCTTCTTTTTTTTGCGTTCAATAAATGCATCCCATATAAATAAACCGAAAATTCTTTATTTACTTGGATGGAAAAAGAATGAACCTAACACTTGCCCACTGAGTATCACTAGTGATGAGGTAAACTCCAAATCTTTGCAGACATACGAATGGGTATCTGATCGTTGACGGATTTTGAATTGAATATTTCCTAAGAGTGGCAGGAACCAATGTATTGGACTAAGATTTGCATTACTTGACGAATAAAACAAAAATTTTCGTGTTGTGGCGAACAAAAACCAAGATAAGATAAACTAAGACTAGACTTTGTATAGTTTAACTTCAAAGTTAAGCCCGAATTCGCAAATGATAAAATTATCAACCTTTTCTTTTTTATCGTCCGGGAATTATTCCGGGACTAGTATATTTCCAATAAAAAAAAGAAAATAGATAAATGGCATGAACACGCGACGTAATATTACTCTTCCTTGCATCGATGACAACAGCAGTGAGCGATAAGGAAAAGACAAGAAGGAAAGAAAGAAAGGAAAAGGTAGCTCAACACTGATGCCGCAACACAAAGAAGAGCAGCCGCCACACTACCCCAGGACACGCCAAAACTTGCATCACTACAACCCATAATTTTGATGATGGAAGTTTTCCATGAAATTTGTGTTGTGCTGTCAATCATCAAAAAACTTTTCGGCGACGCTGGCCTCAAAAACTTGGTGATTGAATCCGTATCGATAGCAGGGAGTTCAATCAATAAAGTTCAGAGGGACGACAATACAATCGAGAGGTGCGACAGCATAAATTAATCTATGAAAGTTGTAAGAGGACAATTTAGTGGAGTTTTAAAGGGCATGCATTTATCGGCACATCAAAAAATGTAGTGAGAGCAACAAATTCCGTACAAAAAACAGCAGAAATGTGTGTTTAGCATCTTAAAATGTGATGAACATCTAAAAAAAAAACATGAACATCAAAGTAATGTGTTAATCAACAATAAATGCAAATAAACATCTGAAAATGAAGAACACATCGAATGAAGTAGGCCTAACATCAAAAAAAATTTTCGAAATTGAATACCAATTTTTCATAAAAATTAAAATTCTATACCTACATATAAAAACAATCTACATTATTTTATAATCACTGATATAATCACTGTACAATGAGTGCTCGTTTTGCAACACTCGGTCTTCCTCTCTTTCTCTTCTGCGCCAACGGTATACACTTGGCTGCTTCGGGGACAGCTAATAACTTCAAACGTATTTGCACCCCTACTACATGTTTACAGGAGCGATTTTTCAAGAAGTATACACATGTACATGATGAATTGGCAAAGTTTTGAAAATTTATAACAATGACCCAAATCTTGAACTGCCATGATTTGAATTCCTCAAACGTCTTCCAGTGGCACTCCTTCGACTTTCACTGTGATAGTTTGGTAGATGTTATCTCCTCCTCGCTGTTACTGCTGCATGTGTAAAAAATGGTAATGTGCTCACTTTGTTTACGTTGGAGTACTTTTGTGTTCTGCATCGCCCATTGGAATGCCTTCGTCCAATCCTTTAGATGTAGTGTTCGAGTCATCGCGAAGGAGGTGCAGTTGGTTGATAATGGATTCCGAGCTTCAGACCATTGACGAACTAGATCAAAAATTTTCGCCACAAATTGACCAACAGGCGCTCGCTTCCTGATTGTGTGATTTCGTTTAATCCAGCTATTTGTACCTTCAAGCCCATTGTTACTCGAAGGGTACCCTAACGCTGCACCTTCGTACCAAGTGTTATTTTTCTGCACGTACTGGGAATAGAAATAATCCAAGAAATTGTCAATCTGCTTGTTCTTCTTCTTACGCCACTTGTTCATGAACAATTGTGAAGCCTTCTTAAATTTTTCTTCAGAGGGACAGCTTTGGAGCATATTCAGATCTACTTTTATGTGGCCACAGACACCTCCTTTGGTCAGAGGTTTCAAGAACTTTTCCAAATTATGGAGCACATGAAAGTAGCAGTATAAACGAACCGTTGGTAAACCGAAGACGCGCTCGTATGTGACACTTATTGCTTCACTTCATCAGCAAGAAGAATAGTCGGCTGCCATCCAACGTTGTGAAGACTCAGAGCCCGAAACACAAACTTGTAATCATCGGAACTTTCACCGTCACATACTGCCAGGCACGAGGGTGGAATACGTTGTTTTTGTCACTGGTGCCAGCAACGATGACAGGGTAACCCTGCCACGTTACCTTATATGTGCCGTCTGCCTGCAACATTTCATTGTTCTTCACAACATTCAGCAACCTCTTCGTTGATATTACAATTCTCAACTTTTGTTCGTCAACGTTAAACGAATCGCATACAATATAATGAGCCGTTACGAAAGGCTGATCTTCATCAGAAGGTGGCGAAGAGTTCTCCTGGCACCAGCGTTCCAATTCTGTCCCTGAAATGGTAGGTGGACCATATTTCTCTTCACGTAATTGGCGCAGAAATGCTATTAATTTTGACTGTGGGGGTTCCTCCTTATTTTTTGAACGAAAAAGATCCAAAATCGCCTTTGGTTTCTGCACTCCCTCTCCAAATTTTTCTTTCACGAACTCCTTCACTTCTTCCGCCAGGAACGATTCGCGCCTCGTCGTTTCTTTGGTATGGGTTCGTAGTCAACATCATCTTCCTCATTGTCACTAATGCAGAAATCTTCAACGAAAGTGTCATTCTCCGAATCATGGTCCATTACAACCATAAATTTACGTAATAATAACAGGAGAACGAATATTAATCACAAGTACACGCAACTGAAGTAGGTATGATAGAACTGCCGTACCTTTCATGAATAATATTGCTCACTGTGGAAGACAGGATACACAAAGAAATGTACATACATTACGCATGTGCACGTCAGAAAAGGATCAGCCGTGTATGAAGGTCACGACCGAATAATTCACAGTAGATGCCTGTGCATAAAATTTTTTTTTTTTGCTGGCGAACGTAAGATAATTTTGATGCTCTGAAAGCATTATTTGATGCACGTCGGTTGATGCGGACTCTAAATAATTTGATGCTCCCAATACATCTTTTAGATGTTGGGTTGACAGATGTGCTAATTACATTTTTTGACTACCCATAATATTTATTCCCGTTTTAAAGGATGGTTAGAAGAGAATTCTTCTAATTTTTATCCTGAATTGAATCATATGTATATCACCGGTCTCATTCAATCGAGTCTGATAGAAAATACCGATTCCGAGTTGTACAATTTAGTCGTTCGATACTAAAATCAAAAGGACCAATGAAAAGCTGAATTATTCACAAAAAAATTGCATAACAGGTATATTTATTGCATTATAGGTACTCCGCAAAAGGTATGAAACACAATTATAGTAGCGGCGCGGCGACTTGAAATGCAGTCGAATCTGTCTAAGTCGAAACCACATATCTCGAAAAACCCCCCAACTCGAAAGAAAATGCGTTTCCCTTGAAATGTCCATAACACTCAATACAAATTTAATCTGTATATCTCGAATTACGTCCGAAATTATGTTCCTATAACTCGAAGTGATTTTTTCGTCCACACATTGGGTTTTCTCGCTTTTTAAAGCTTCATGCAAATGAATTTAATTTATGCCGTAGATAGAGAAAGAATATTGCACAGTGTTCTGTACATCAGCGGTAATCGGGTGTTCGAGTGGTATTCGAGTGTTCGTATCAAATTTTTCATGCGTTTAATTTTTTCTACGATGAACCCCGCTAAAAGACATTGTGGTGAAGGGCGTAAATTGAAAACATTGACCATTGCCGAAAAAAAAGCAGTGTTAGAAGCTGTAAACACAAAATCTAGTGACAAACGTAAAATAGACATCGCGAAAGATTTCAACATTCCTGTGAGTACGTTAAGCATGATCTTGAAAGATCGTGAAAAGATACTGAAACTTTTCATCAAAGGGGGAAAGAATGCCCAAAGAAATAGACTCGTAGAATTCCCCAAAGTTGACGAGTGCGTATACAAGTGGTTTGTGCAGTGTCCTGTTCAAAATGTTCCTCTCTCTGGACCTCTTGTTCAAGAGAAGGCAAAGAAATTTGCTACCGAACTGAAATGTGAACATTTTAAGGCGAGTTGCGGTTGGCTTAGTGGCTTCAAATCAACGCAAATAAAAAAAAGTATGTAAGTCAAATTTTTTTTGAATAAATCTTGCTATCTCGAAATCATCTTACTCGAAAATCTCTATAACTCGAATTGGAAAGTGTTTCCCTTGAGTTTCGACTTAGACAGATTCGACTGTATAAGAAAATGATGAATTTGCGCCTTCAGAATAGAAATTAGGCAAAAATATGTAGGGAACAAACGTAGTTCTTATTAAGATCTTTCATTTGAAAAAAACGAAATCAAAATTAGTTTATCCAGACTTGAGATATGAGGGTTTTCGTGAAACAGTAATCCACCATTTGTAACTTTGCTCCAAGTTATTCAATGTTGAAACCAAAAGCACCGATGGAAAGCTCTATTACTCACAAAAAATTTTTATAATAGTTATTTATTGCATTAGTGGGACTCCGCAAAAGTTAGGAGTACAATATATAGTAGCTGTAGTTTGGAATATAAGAAATGATGAATTTGCGCGTTCAGAATCTAGAAATTAGACAAAAATAAGTAGGGAACAAAAGTTGTAGCTCTCATTGAGATCTTTCATTAAGAAAAATAAAATAAAATCGAAATTGGTTCATTCAGACATGAGATATAGGAGATATTGTGAAACCTGAATACGCCATCCTTAAATGGCCGCTATAGCTACACTTCTGAAATGTCTATCATTGTTTTTGGGGGCCAGAATGAGCCCACCTAACAATCTTCCATCTGCCGCTTTGTTTCGCAAAATTATACCACTTTTCGCTATTGCTCATGGATTAATGGTCGTACCATAGATACAATATTTGCGGTTTGTTTATTGATTAGATGTAGCTCTCTTAAAAGAACGTATTAATATGACAAATAATTACATTCGTGGTAAGGTGTGAACCTTTTTTTTTTTCGCCCCGAGGAGAGAATGGTGGAACGCAAAGACTTTAAGATTCCTACATATTAACACCTCTCCATCCAATCCTGTTATATTTCTGGAAAAAATAATCTTTGATAAGATAAAAGTGTAAACTCACCGTCGTCACCTTTTGGTAAGTATTTCAGATACAGTCTGGAGCCTATCCAGAAAAACTTCACGTTACATAAAATGTTTTGTAGAATGGTTCGTATGTTCGACAAAAATTTTTTATTTCGCGTCACGTATACAATTAACAGTAGGATGCACGTCACTATAACCAAGCATTATCGGCCTTTAATTTAAGAACGGCCATACAAACGACAAAAAATTCTCAGAAATTCACGAATCACTTACCCCAAAAGACGAACGAAGCCCGCGAAAGTAAGACCTCGAGAAGAAAACTTTTCGGAGCCATTTTCGCCAAAATGTTTTTGACAAACGTGAATCTAGATAAACTAATGAGCAACCAAGGAAAGAAATAATATTGTTTTGGCGGTAGTTTTTGTTGAAAGAAATCTATTTTCCTCTTCCCTGACTATTTATTAAACCGAAATCTTCTTTCTCGCCTTGATTAGTAGTAAGGTACTCAGGTAGGGTTCGTAACTTCCTTTCGGTAAGTATTTAATTTGTAATTTACTACGTGTTAATTTGATTTGAGGAAAGAAGTGGGTGCAGTTTTACCGACTTTTTTAGAATATTGTTTGTACGAATAGCCTATGTTATCTGACACATTCTGATTAAAATCATAAAAAAATAATTAGTTTCAAAATCCTTTCTCGAGTGCTAGAGAACTTTTTTACGATAATTTTTCTTCAAACTATTATTCCGGATCATCTTTATTACAGTGAGAGGTAAATATGGAGCGGGACTGAAAAATTGATGCAATAAATAATTGTAAGAAGGAACTTTGGTATTGCACAAGGAAGTGAAGAGCTATGAAATTGGTCTAACGCTAAAAAAAAAATCCAAATTGGACTCATCTAGTACCTATCGCGTTTTTATTGTAGTATGGATTGCGTGTAATTTCCTGTGTAAATTACGTATTATTAGCAACACTTTATAAGTATGCCATAATTTTCATGAATAATAAATAGACTATTTGATGATTGCAGAGGTAGCTTACGAATAAAATATCTCCGATGGAAAATGTTTACCATGCGCTTCATCTTTATTCGGAGATCGTGGTATCGTCCCCATTTTTATACTTCCCCCTTTAATTTGAATCGCCTCACATGCTTGGAACATCTGAAATCTATACGGAGAAAAAACTATAGTAAATTTTACTAAAAACATAGTAAAGCCGGTCCAGTCACGATTTTTTAGTAAAAACAACTGAGCAATTTCATTAATATTTAGTTTTATTCACTACTTTTTCTCGTAAGTATAACTATATTTTTCAGTCGTTATAACCATAATCTTCGACTGGACCGGCTTTACTATGTTTTTTAGTTAAAAGTACCACCAAAATTTTTCTGAGTGTAAGATGATAAATTTCAATTTTCATACTTTCATCCCACAACCGTGCGTCAATACACAACAGCTAGAATAGGCCTACTTAAAGGGTCCGTGGTTTTGATTCACAGAAAACAATCAACGTTCTGCATGTAATTTGACAGCATCATCGGGATCGTATCTTGTGAACATCAGAATATTATTTTACTTTCAAACTGAACCTGCCAATTTTTCAATCCCAATATTTCCTGGTTATTACACAGACTTTTTTGAAGGAAAAGTGCAGGCTCTATTATTGCACCGCTACAAGGTCGAACAAGAGAAAGTAAAGTTTCTCGACTTTTCAGGTGGTCTAAATCACTTTCTAGTTGGGGAAAAAAAAAATTTCCTGACGGAAGGTTTAATAACTTTATGATTTTCAGTTTGCAAAGCAGAAGCTTTCCACTTTGCAGACCACTGGAATATATTGCATGTATGTGCGAAGAAGTAATTGCCGTCTATCATTTGATGAAAGTGTTTAGGTCCATACAAGTATACTGCACACCGCTGTAATTATCAATTATGTACTCATTACTGCATCACAACACTTCTGTTGGTTCAATATTAGTAGCTTTATAGTGTAAACATGATGTTTAGTAAGAAAGGTGCGAGACTCCGAATAGTTTATGGTTGTAGATCACAACTCCATAAGCATCTATGAGACGAAGTAGAGAGATGGCCGGTGTGAAATGTCATGTTGGTTTTTTGGAGTAATACACGCATCAATATCGATATCACATTTTGAAATTCTTTTGACTTCAAGTTGCTGTTATCCTCGAGATATTATATCATTAGCTGCCGTAAAAAAAAAAAAAGATTGATGAATACGCCTTATCGGCGACCATGATGGATTTCTCTTTTTCTCTGAAAAAAATTGCAAGACGATGATAGAACGACTAGAATGAGGACGAGTTAAAAGAATTGTTACTAGTGGATACCTAATTTAAATAATTCTGATAAAATATTTTTCGTAAAAAAAATTCGGTGTTGCTGATGAAATTGATTGAATTCACATTATCATAACTGAACTAAAGAGAAAAAAACAAGTATTTGAATTTGAAAAACCTTAAATTGGGCCAACTAAACGAAATATTGAAAAATTTTGTAATTAAATATTCATACGTAAAATCTCACAGCAGCACTATAGTATCCACTTATAAAAGGAAATAGTAAAAATCTAGAGGCCGTTTACTCATATTATAGTGGAAGACTGAATAACTGAAAGATTACCTATTCACTCACGAGGAAGGCTTTAAGACTCTGGAAGATACGGTGACGTTGCTGGAAGACGTTCGATTAAAAAAACCTCACCTAACCTCAGACCCTCCTCTCCATTCAAATGATATTAGTAAGAATAATAAAGTTACATTGTTTTGATCCCGTGCATTGGTACAAATAAATAGTCTTATGTTTAAAAAATATCTCAACAACCTTGATCTTAATATTCCTACTTCTTTTAATGGTTGGTTACAATAAGTATATTTTTTTCCTGAGTTGCAGATCCTGCATTCAAGGGTGGATGTTCAGATTTAGTTTACAACATTCCTTACTCTAATTATGATAATCATTACGCAGGTGAAAATTCAATCTCAACCCCTTTTAAAAAAATACCACCAGGAGCAATACCTTCCTTTTCTATAAAAATCCGGATTAAAAAAAAATAGAAAAAACGGTGCCAAATTCTACAAAGCACCGCAATGGGATAGTTGGCCAAAAAAAATATCAAAATTTTCCCAAGATAGAAAACTGCCCCAACTTTCATATTTTGCTCAATTCTCTTTAGCGCCAAGTACGAAAACTTTGTCAAAATAAAACAACCCATCTCCAAAATGGGTGTATAGAAGGACAAAATTTTCTCAAGATGGAAAACAACATTTTCTTTTTAGTGAAATTTTGCACCAAGCTCGGAAAAGAAATGCTGGGATAACCGCATGAAGCTCCAATGTGAGGTTAAAAGGACCCAAAGTGTCTAAAATTCACTAGAGTGTTGATAGTGAGCTTCCCAAGAAAATCGACACACTCTGGTAAATATTATAGTCTTACCCGCTTCAATCTGAACAGGAACTGCAACTGTAAGCAGTTTCTTAATACAAATTCACAACAGGAAACAAGTCCCTGGAAAACGTTTAATCTATTTTTTTTATTTTTCATTTCAACGAGCTTTAAAACAACTAATAGGTTATTAGCTCGACGTATACAGTATGCTTATATAATATAGTTAGAATAATTTTATAGTAAGTTAGGATAAAGCAGTTTTGGATACATGTAAAGGAAAATGAGGAAACGTCAAGTGAGGGTAAAGTGGAATGTGTGTGAGGAGGAAAGAAAGGTTTGTGTAAATTTTTTAAAGTGTAGTAGTTATTGTCCAGTGCAAAAAGAATTTCGTTACATTCACCGACTTTGACCAGAGACTGGATGAGATAGGTAAATTTGATAACCGATAAAATAGTTCTATCGCGGTAAAATAACTTCTCCTTCATCGTTATGGCACAATAAATTAAATTAAGGTTTGTTTTTTTTTTTTTTGCAATAAATGAATGAAGTACCTAGCCTCTTCCGCTTGATTTGCTTCTCTACTGCATCAGAATTTTTGCAACTACCTGTATGGATGCCCATGATTAATAACTAATAAAAGCTTATAAGAACCTAGGAGAAGAAAATTTTTGGAGGATATTAAAATATACAATGAGTTAATCCCCTTCTTTCTCATTTTTTCCGTATCATAATTTATCGCGAAAAAACATTATAAAAAATTCCATTTCTTTATTACATAAACGAGACTGAGTTGCCGGATACTCCTCAGTATCCGGGTCTCTGGGGTTTTCATTTTTCATTGACTCTTATGTAATGAAAAATCATTTTTTCATTTTTTTCGAAAGATCTAGAGCTTTTGGGGTCCGCTACAATGAAACGAAGTTGGCAACAAGCAACGCGCAACGAGCAATTTTGAAACGGTAGTGGTGTGTAAAAAACAAGCAACCGAATCAAACTAATTTGTTTCGGTTGCCCGTTGCTCGTTCACGTTGCTCTGTTTGTTTCATTGTAGCGGACCCCTTATTCCTACCGAGATGTAGAGCTCAAGAAATCTAGGTTTTTTCTATAATTTTATTATATCAAAATCTGGAGACCAAAAGATCCCCATCTTTGTTCCACTTAGATCTGGAACCTGAGAGATTTGGTTCCTGTTTGCTTGTCAAGCTCCAAAATGCAAAAAAATCCCCGTAAATAATCAAAGTACGAGTATAAGTGTCCCCAGCTAAAATGATGATAGACAACAGAAAAAATTGAAATTCATTTCATCAAAGAGTACAATAACAGTCTTCACAGTTGTAGAATTTGTGCGAAGGCTGTCGATTGTGCAAAAATTTGAAAAATGCCATGCAAAAATATTACTCACCAAGACTACACAGAAATTCTAAGAATACTAAGAAACAAGCCTCAGTATATCCGGGTCTCTTAGTTTTTTTACCGACTTTTTGAACGAAAAGTCAGGTATTGCTCCCGACACAGTTGTGATGGGGAAGCTGGGGAAAGAATTTTCTCGATATTTTAGAGGTCCTAGATCATCCTGAGACTGACACAGAAATTTCAGGTATCCTTATAATACCTATTTATATATATATGTTACGGTAAATGATGAGAAAAAGAAATTAACGTGAATAGCCAGGCAATGACGTGATTCGCCAAAAAGAGAGTTTGGATTGAGTCATTCACGTTAATAACCGGTCAATAACGTTAATCGACGATGTACCTGGTTTATGCTGTTGTTAAACGTCGTTTAATACTGAGTAATATTAGACATTTACCGGTAATTCACGTCCTTAACCATAAGCTACCGGTAAAGGTTGATAAAACGGAATGAATACACAAATGCAATTATTTCGCGGTCAGAATAAGTAAAATAAAAGCTATTTGTTTGAACAAGATAAACTGTTGTGGCAGCGGGAGTTGCACAGCCGATTAATCGCGCGACAAGAACATCGGCTGCTTTCGCAACCCTTTTTACAATTGCAGTGTTTGTATCCCTGACTTCCGGCAACGCTGCTCTCGGCCGCCTCGTCCACTGGCTGGATAAGACGTTCGTTGCCGCTGAGGGTCAAGATGTCGTACTTCCTCACTAGTGGTATTCAGTCATTGTCTTTTTCTCCTTAGCCGTTTGCAGTATTCTTTTCGCATTCTTCAGGACTTCAAGTTGATGTTTGTACTCGTCGCAGCTTAAGAAAGCATTATTATCCGGGCGTTTTGTTGCTAACAATTTCTGAATTTCTTCATCGAATTTTGATTTCATCATTTTTTTTGAAAAATGTACACAATATTTATCAAGAACACAGACTTGTACGTAATACTTAACAAGAACACAGACTCGTAGGTGATAGGCGAACAATGGGAGTGATATGACTGTGTAGTGTTGTCATGAGGAAGAAAAGCGCAGTAATCATTGATTCTTAGCACGATCAAACATGCAAACGACAATTGTGAACACGTTCTCGACATTGACCATACCAAGACGGCTGATCAGGCTGATCACGAGAATCGCCAAGAATAACACATAAATATGATTCATTCTCGTGATTCACCAAATCTATTGGTAACTTACGTTATACGCCGGCTATTCACGTCATATGCCGCATACTATTTCGGTAATTAACGTTAGTACATTTTTTTTCGGCGATTAACAGTCATTAGCCGGCTACTAACGTCATCTACCGCATTCACATTATTTACCATAACATATATATATATATATATATATAAGATTTTTTTGTCCACGCAACTCCTCAAAAACTACCGGTTGTATTCTTGTAAAGTTTGGTCTAGTTGTAGTGGGGCTATATGAAGTTAGGCATGTGCATTTTTTTCTGAGATCAGATGAATAGTTGAGTAATCCTCAATTTTCCTCGAATTTCTTAATGTTGTTTCTCAAAAAAAAATCAATCTTATTATCTTCATATCAGTGCATTACGTCATAGTGTATTCAATCTTATTGCTCTGTAATTTTTGTATCGATTGGTCATGTGGTTCGTGAGTAATCCTCAAAATATGAGTACGTACAGAGCCGTAAGAGCTAAATCTCGCTTATTTAATTTATTTGAGTTCTTTGGCCAGGTGATAAAGCATGATACACCTATTGGCTGTAAAAACTTCTCATTACCAGTCATATATGATTGAAAAAATTCGACGTTTATTAGATACGTTAAACAAACGTTGCGCGTAAGCGATGGATTGAAGAATTAGCCGTGTATTTTATAATTACTGCGTTATGCAGGTATGCATAGCATTTTTTTTTTCTACATTACCTATCGCAATAGGCTCGTAGCCTGAACACTGAGGGGTAATGTTGAAATTCAGGTCAAGACAAGGTGGAAGTTTCATTGGCCATTTCAATGTTCCTCATCTATGTTTTGATTTTTGTCATTATCGACTTCATAATATCTCGCTGTATTATTGGAAATGGACAGTCAGGTTAATACTTTGAGATTCTTCTAAATCACCTAAGTTTTATATTTTAATTTTAATAGAGCCATGTTCCGTTCTTCTGTTTAGAGTTTAATGTATGTACTTATAGCGAGAGAAAGCTATCAGTTGACTCCTTTTTGAGTTATTTCCCTTGAATACCTGTATTTGAAAATTATAAAAGTACCTATTAAAAAGATTAGAAATGAATTGAACAATAGAAGAGTAAGTGGAATACCTTTAATTATTATTATCACAATCAGCTTATAACTGAGAAACAATGAAGTTTAGATATGGGGAGCATGTGTAAATGATTTTATCGCAAACTATTGAAAAGTTGGTGATACTTACGCTACTGCATGAGCTTTTTTTTTCTAATTGACTGTTACGCAATAAAAATTTATTTTTCAATTTTTTTCAAAAGATCTAGAGCTTCTTTTCCTATTAAGATGTAGAGCTCAAGAGATCTCGATTTTTTTTTATGTCAAAATCTGGAAACCAAGAGATCTGCATCTTTGTTTCACTCAGATCTGGAATCTTGGAGACTTAATATTTGTACATACGGTAGGTATTACGATTAAGGAAGTATCGAGAAGAAGAAACTTTTTTGAAGACAGTCCAAAAATTTGGAAAATGCTATGCAAAAATGAAATCATAGGTGACACAGAATAATATGTAATACATTATCTTATCAACAACATTGATGTTCGAAGACTATCTCGGTCAGTCTTGACAAAGACTGTAGAGACAGAGAATGTACATCTTAATGAAAAACTTCCTGAAATTTGGAAATTGCTATGCAAAAATAAAATCTCGAGTAACAGAGAATGTATGTATTATTTGAGTGACGTAACTTTTTTTTTCGCAATTGCATAGGGGCTCTCGCTTTGCCGGAGGCAAGAACTCCAAAAATAAAATCCAAGGTGACACAAAATATTATGTATGTCGAGTCGTGACGTCACAAGCCACCGTTCGGTAGGAAACTTTATTTTATTTTATTTTTTTCTTCATGGATGCATAAGGGTTCTTAGCTTGCCGAGGCAAGAGCCCCAAAAAATAAACAAAATCTTTTTTTTGGCAAATTTACTGGCGTCACAACCCGTAAGAGCATAAAATATGTCTCTTCATCAACATTGTAATTTTCCTCTTTGTTGTCTCGTTTTTTTAACGAAGTGGTTATATGTAGGTACGGTACCTACAGATAAAACGTTATATGTAGGTATGGTATGTTTGTGCCTGGAAGATGTAACGCTTCATTGAGTGGTGAGTGTGATGACGAATTTTCAGGTATGGAAGGAGTGCAAGTTACTGTCGCAAATCAACATACAAGACAGCAGACACTAAGCACTCGTGAGAAATACAATCAAGTGCTGCCTGTGGCACTTAGTATTGCTTCTCTGTCTTCACAATATGGCACAGAACAATTCCTCGATTGTTTGACTACATTCAAAAAACTCGAAACTAGTGTGCGTGATGGTACCTTTTCGAATGCAAGTGCTAGCTCATGTGTACCGCTCAATGGAAACCCGCCAGGTACGCAGGCTACCTCACAAAAATGTGACACCAATCATGGAGCATTATCACTCAGCAAGGTGCAACTGAGGAAGCGCGTTGTCGGTCGGTCTTCAAGAAGAAATTAAAAGCCAGAGGTCGCCCGAAACGTGCCTCGAAACAGTTGTCATTCAACAGGACCAGCGCGGATAGAACGACAAAACGGAAACTACCGTAAAGGAGGAAATGCGTACCTGAAGATGAAAGTGAAGACGATGATGGTGACGACGATGGAAAGCCCACTTGCCTTGTATGTCATAGTAAGATTACAGGAGGAAATAGATCAGCACTTACGTTCACAAAGTGCTGCTCCATGAAAGTTCACACAGCATGCTTACAAGAAGACGGTTGCCCTCGCTGTGATGACTTTGGGGATGATTGAAGTAGGTATCTCGATGAGTCCTCATTTTATTGTACTATTTTATCTGTATTGAAAGTGTTACACTTATTCCTATGTGTACCGATATGAATTCAATTAATTACATGCGTGTCGTACTTGCGATAAGTATGATGATTGTATTCCAGACGAATACATAAACTACGGTAGTACCGGACGGTCTACATACCATACGGGTAGGTCTACAGCATATTCCAGACACAAACATACCATACTTACATAAATCGATACCGTAGAACAAATACCTCGTAAGCCACAAAAAATTGGCTTTTTTTTTTTTTTTTTATCATTTTTGGATTGCGGAGTATGAGAAACGTGTAAAATAACAGTTATCTCGATTTTTTTTTTTTTTTTGTGGCTTACGACGTATTCGTTCTACGGTATCGACATAACGTTTTATCCGTAGGTACCGTACCTACATATAACGCCTACCTTTTTTTAAACCAGGAGTAAAAATTATTGCCTTGATCAACACTTTCAAAGAGTACGTACGCTGGAGGGTTGGTTGTCACTTCAAATTTTTTCTAAATTGCTCTCTGCACCCAAAGAAGAAGTGCCTAGAATGACAGTGACACAATCAGAATAGGAAAAAAGCTGATTGAAAATTTCCTAAAAGGAAATGTAAATCCAAAGTTGATTTACGTCCGTTTGATCTGAGAGATTATCCATATTGAAAAAGACCAGAGGGAATTTTACAAGAAATAGATACTTTTTTTATCATCCGTACTTTACGTAGGTATGGCAATGTTCTTTTTAATTGGAAAATAACACCTGCGCTCCTATTTTCCCGCAAAATATCAGTACATGCTGGCATATCCAGAATTTTATATGTATATGCTACTGAAGGGACTTTAGGATTTCTTCAAAAGAAAAAAAGACTCGTAATGCGTCTATTATTCATCATCCATTTTGGTACTTTATTACCCTTCATTTTGGCGTTGTCTAACCTATGATATGATATTTGTAACAAAAATGATAAATTGTATACAACATAATGAAAAAAAAAAACTACATGTAATTCATTGAATAGCATTTACATTAAAATCATTTTCCAAAAGGCTAACCGAATGTAAAGGTACAAAATAAAAAATTATAACTTACTTATGATCTATTTACATTTACGTGTTACTAATATCAGTCCTATCACAGCAGCCTGCAATATGAATCACTAGCCTTTCTTACTACTGGAACTTTTCTTCTTTGAGTAACCCCATTTCTTCTTTTCTTTATGCCCCTTCTTCTTGCCATATTTCGATTTCTTACCCCACTTCTTCTTGTGACCGCCTTCTTTCTTATGACCTTTGTGAGATTTATGATGCTTACCTTTCTTGTACTTTCCCTTCTTTCCCTTCTTTGCTTCGTCAAACTTCTTCTTCTTATGACCTTTCTTATATTTACCGCCTTTCTTATGTCCGTGCTTGTGCTTATAGCCACCGTGTTTCTTATGGTGCTTCTCGTCGTGATGTTCGTCAAAGAAGTGCTTCTTCTTCTTGTACTCGTTGAGCTTATGCACTTCATGCTTGCCTTTGGTGCTGTGACCTTTCTTATATTTACCAGAGTCAGTGTATTTGTGTCCCTTGGAGCCTTTTTCAACTTTCTTATGTTTCTTGTGGTAGCCTCCTTCTTCCTTCTTCTTTTTCTTGTGCCCCTTCACTTTTTTGTAGTGCTTTTTCTTCTTAGCCTTCTTATGATGTCCTTTCTTTCCTTTCTTGTAGGATTTCTTCTTCTTGTATTTCTTTTCACCTTTCTTCCCCTTCTTTGAGTGATGGTCCTTATGATATTTCTTGCCACCGCCTTTCTTCCAGTGCTTCTTCTTTGATGCAGAGGTTTCGCTATCAGCGATGGTCGAATGAGGATTAGAATTCTGTGCTTGATCGATGGGTACGAGTTTCTTACCATCTATTACTCCAACTGGAAAAATACTCGTGCTTGAGATATTCGTATCGAGTGCAGTTTTCGACTTGTCCACGTTTTTGCAGCATATTCCCGAAAGCACGTACAACAATGAAAACCACAATAATAACTTACAATAGAGCGACCGGTACATAGCGAACGACACTCATTGGGAAGTTATGACACAACATTTGCGTAAATCAAATATTTATAGATCACTAATAGGCCAAACAGGTTATCTCTAAAGAACCGGGCTCTCCCCTCCCTTTTATAGGTATAGGAATAACCTTTTGAGCAACGACTCGGAACGCACACGATCCTCCTAATCGTAACATGAAAGGGCTCGATCTTCGACTGTTTACCATTCGACGCTTCAATGAACGCTTCAAATGTGATTTCATTAGCTGATGCTCGAATGTCGTCGCGCGGGAACAAACATTGCAAAATTAAATCAGCAACTCGTAGACTAGCATTTTTCCGCTCGCTTGATACGACGACTTCTGTTCATTATTAAACGGATGGTTGGAGCTTTGTTGCAAATACCTATACCTGATGTGTTAAATAATATTCGTCGCGGATTACACAGATGTCTATGCGCATCAACAAACATTTAGGATAAGTGTGCCTGCAGCCAAATGGTGTATGAGTAGGCTAGAAAATCTTACTGCGAAACCGGATGTATTTGTATGAATATAGGAACTACATTATTTGGGGTTCATTATGTAATCACGCTTGAATCGGCAACGCCGTCGTAACCTTGAAAGCCGGGTAATTCAGGAATTGGTTCTCGTACTTGACCATAATAATGCAACAGTTATAAATTTGGTCAAGTCCTATACAATGAAACAGACAGAAATATAATTACAAACCTCGTAGTCTCCTCAAAGAGATAAATTCTTAGAGAGAAATTTACTCCATTGAAAAGCAGAAGTTATACTGATTCCTTCCAAGAAAATATAACTATGCAACTTGAGTTTAAATTTTACTTTACTTCCCCTTTCAAGCGAATATGTTTACATACTTCCTTTTATTTTTCACACAATGAGTTAGCACTATTTGACTAAGTATTACCTGTAGGAAAATCTGTACTGACTTCCATTATGGACAATTTAGTTCGATGAAAATGGTCAGTTCTTCTTCAGGAAAGTTTTGAAAATAATCATACCAATGTTGTAAGCTGTCACAACTTCTAAGTCAGAATTATTCACGTTCGCTTCCTCAAAATCAAGTTACAATTCTGAAACCTACCAATTTTTCCCACGGACGCGGCTGTAAAACATCCCATATTTTCATACATCCTTCTTAACGGGCGAGGTATAACAGAAATTTTTGTGTTATTTTGGGCGATATCATCCTGTAGTAAAAACATCAAAGAACAAGTAAATAAATTTCAAAACGATATCCACTCCTCTGAAAAACAGCTAGACAAACTCATTGAGGATACACTCCTGAAAGTCCAACTTTAGAACTTCCAGAGGTCCAAATCATATTCTCCTGCGGTGCATTACCGCCGAAAGTTCCAAAGTCATATTTTCAGATGGAACAAATGTCGTTAAATGAAGGGGTTTGTGTAAGTAAAAGTAGCCTAATATCGTTAAATGTATAGATTCATGGAAGATCGGGGCGATTGCTGTAAGCTCATTTCTACAGAACATGCACCGAACTCCCGCCTTATCATGATCCCATGAGAAATTCGACCCTATAGTTTTTACGTGTTCCTACAAGAGCTGCAAAAAGAACAGACCCCAGTGAATAAAATCTCCTCATTACATCCTCAAGATGAGGACACAATGAGGAAGTATTGAGGATACAATAAAATTCATTTGAAGACCACACCCTCTTTTTAAAAATAATTTTTTAATACACATGCACGGAGAACGCGCTTTTGCAGATCATTTTTAAGGTCTGAAACTCCGTTTTTGCAGACATGATAGAGAAGCGGACCGAAAAGTTACTTTGCAGAACACTTTGCAGCACAGTGTTCTGCAAAGTAACTTTTCAGTCCGCTCTTCTATCACGTCTGCAAAAACGGAGTTTCAGACCTTAAAAATGATCTGCAAAAGCGCGTTTTCCATGCATGTGTATTGAAAAACACTTTGTACGACAAGGCTCGAAGTGAGTTTATCTCGCACGATTGTATCACTCGCTAACGCTTGCTCCGCAAACTCTCGCACTTGATCTGCAAACGCTCACTTTCGAGCCTTGGTGTACAATCTACAATTGTTGTCCTTATTATGTCCTCATTCCGAGGATACCTGAAAAGTGAAATGAGGAAGCAGGTTACAAGTTTCACAAATCTTCTTTATATCCTGGTTTCACCCTTAAAGTATCCTGAATGTTGAGGATACTAGGAGGACGTAATGAGGAAATATATTGAAGATTATGATATCCTCATTGTGTCTTCACTGCACCGGTTGAGTGTCCTCGCTAGTGAGGATATTCTTAGGAGATCAAGAGGACGACTTTGATATCCTTATTTGTTCCACAAAGTGTTTGTTTGTAGTGTTGCGGTAATACTGGCAGAGAAAGAAGGGAGTGCTATCTTTATGTAAGATAAAATGGGGGTGTGAAGATGATAAATTTTGGAGAGCAGTCAGTTGAACTACATTTCTATAGTATAGGACCATTGACTTTGGTGTCGATTGAGTGTCCACTGCAATCATACGGATTTATGATTTATTCCCACATATTGATAAAAAGTCAGAGTGGTTCTGTAGAAAAAGTATGACCTCAAAGTGGAAGGTGACAGACTATATATGAGGATACGGTGGTGATCATGTAGGAGGACGTGATGAGGATATAATAAGGATACAATGAGGGTTCTTCTATGAGGACGTGATGAGGACATAATGAGGTTCTCTTATAAAGACATAATGAGGACTTTATGAGAACATCAACCGCAGAATTGAACCCTTTGAATGGTCGAGAACGTTTCATGAAACATTCAATCGGGATAAATGAGGATACTTTGAGTACTTAAAATGGGTGATTAAGCTCACGAGCTTTTTGGGGACATGAATTATTCGTCGGGGGGAGACACGGAGACATTGTTGAAAAAAATTGGATTCGTACACCAAGTCAAAAAACCAGTTCCACATCAATTTAGTTTCTTAGTAAACATACATTGAAGAAAACAATCTTCTACAATATTTAAAACCTACATTTGTATAATAATTACCTTCGGTACTTTCATTGCATATTTTGGAACTTTAACACAATGCGTGGAACAAATGTACTTCGGACCGTTTTACGTGGAGATAATGTTGGAACTCATATTGAGTAAGTAAGATGTAAGTAGAGCACTGATATTGAAAAAGTTTTTCAAGTGTACAATTCTAAGCGAAAGAAAGAATACTCCGAAGGGAGAGTAAACACTATAAAACCGCAGAAAATTAAAACGATGAGTGCTTTCAGTTAATAAACCATCTTTAGGGCTGAAATGAAAGCAACTGACGAACGGAAGAGGAGAACAGGTATTAAGATCGTCCAAACGAGAAATCGCGGTGTGAATCATAGACCAGTTCAATCAAGCCATCTTCCGGAATGTACGAGTTGAGTACAGTAATGCCATCGGTGTTGAGATGACATGCATTATCTCTATATGCTCGAGGGGGATGCGCTTACGGTAGGAGTTCTCCTTATGGAGGAGCTTTTCTGACTCCTCACGGAAGCTGTCGCCGTTGTTTATCAGATGATCAGCAAAAACTGACTCCCCTAAGTATCCCTTATTCCAAGACTTCAGGTGCTCAGCTACTCTAACCTGCACCGATGTTTTAGTCCACGGAGGTTCGTTCTGTCCTGTTGCTCATAAGATGGCTGCCTTTAATAGCCTAGTTCACAGACTGACTCTTATTCCTCTGAGTCAGTCTGCCTTCAAGAAAGAATTACTGACAATAAAATACCTGGCCAGAGTGAATGGGGACAATGTCGATGTTGACGTGATGGTTCGGAGGATTCTTACGAGGAGCACTCTTGATTCCACCACCTCCCTCCCCGAGAAACGATCCATGATCGTCGTATGCGTTGGATCAGTCTTCCTTTCCTGGGGAAGTTCTCCCTCCTATTGGGTCGGACCCTCCGCCCGTTTGGCTTCAGACCCGCGTTTTACAACCCTTCCACAGTCAAAGGGCTATTTGTGAGGTTGAAGAACCCCCTACCCGTTGATAAGACGATTGGTGTTTATAAGTTGGAATGTAGGGATTGTGGAAGCTTTTATATCAGTGAGACCAGCCGCCAAATGAAGGTTAGAATAGCTGAGCACTTGGAATAAGGATCACACAGTGGCCACAGCTTCCGTGAGGGATCGGAAAAGCTCCTCCATAAGGAAAACTTCTATCGCAAGCGCATCGCCCTCGAGCATATAGAGATAATGCGCCATCTGAACACCGATGGCATTATTGTACTTGACTCGTACATTCCGCAAGATGGCCTGATTGAGCTGGTCTATGATTCACACCGCGATTTCTCGTTTGGACAATCTTAATACCTTGTTCTCCTCTTCTGTTCGTCAGTTGCTTTCATTTCAGTCCTGAAGATAGTTTATTAGCCGAAAGCGCTCGTCGTTTTAATTTTCTGCGGTTTTGTAGTGTTTACTCTCCCTTCGGAGTATTCTTTCTTTCGCTTAGTATGGATAACCGTAATTTACAAGGACGTATTCTTCTAATGAACAATTTTACTTCATTAGTTGCTTTTACTAGAGTACCTTCGGGTGCCATATCATCATCAGTTGTGTCGCAACTGGAGAACAAGTACTTAAACATGAGTTTTTATAGTATAACACTGTGATATTATTGGCTATAACAAGGCTCTGCTGTGATTGGTTTATTTTTAGAAACTTATTCTTACAATAATATGATATTGTGATCTTATTGGCTATATTATAACATATTGCTTAGTGATTGGTTCACTCTATTAACCTAAATACTGCGTTACCGCATCAGGAGCTGCAGAGATTGGTAGAAAAACTGAACAAACACCATATTAAAATCAATGTTGATGAAACCAAAGTTATGCAAATGGGGAAAGAACATAAAAGGATAGATAATACAGATCGGAAACACAAAACTGAAGCAGATGGAACAATATAAATATCTTGGTATCAGAGTTACACATGATGATAGGGATGAGGATGAAATAGAGGCGCGAATAGCCACTGTAAGTAATGCCTTCAACAATCTGGAATGGGTATTGAAAGACTAGAAAATGCCTCTGGAATTGCGACTGCGTATATTGAAATGCTATGTATATTCAGGTGTAAGGTATGCAGCCAAAACCCTATTGAAGAGAATGGAAAGAAAATTGAGAAGTGGTGCTACAGGAGAATACTATGCATCAAATGGATGGAGAAAGTTAAAAACACCGAGGTGCTACAAAAACTTGGACTACCGGATTGTATTCTATATAAAATGATCATACACAGAAAGGAAAAAGAACAGCGGAAGATGCGATATTCAGAACAGTGGTCTAAGGAAAATCGAATGGTAAGGCATCATGTGGACGAAGATGGTGCTCTATGTTCCCCAGAATGATGGAATGGAAACGCAGCCCACAGTAGATGAAAACTCGAAGCATTTTGTGAAATAACTGTTTTGTTTTGTTTTGTTCGTTTCACTTTGTTTTACTTTGTTTTGTTTGTCTATGTGTTCCTAATGTGACGAAGGCTACATTTGTGACCTGTGATGAGAACAGGGTGCTTATTACCCACTGACAGGAACACCATTTCGGATGCCGTATCTAATGAGACAGAAATGGTGTTCCTGCCAATAGGTAATGAGCATCCTTTTCTCATTGCAGGTCACATTTGTAAAAATAAGCCAAATATACATACATACAAAAGGCCGCCTTCTACATCGACTCGAAAAAGTCAAAATAATCACCGCTGCTTCCCTTTCAGGCGATTCTCTCACTAATGACGCATGTTCTACATCTGTCAATTCATTTATTGTTTTTGTACGCGAAAACAATCATTTTCTACTTAAATTGATCTCATTCTTTTTTTTCCTCCTTTCTCCTTCTCGCTTGTTTTTCTTTCTTTGCACTTCTTGTCAACCGTTTGTTTTTGTATATTTATTCATCCACCTTATGATGTGCCGCCAAGTCAGTACAAAACACGTGTTGTACAGTGAAAAAATTCCATTAAATTTTATTGTTAGGTAACAGTAATTTTTCTGTCTTCCTATCTTATGTTTCTTCCCAAAGATAGAAATCTATACAAACTTCATTGACTATAGTTTGAGTTGTTTGTCTTATATTTGTACATTTTGCTTTCAACAAAACTGATTGCGCAGACGTTTCTATATAAGACAATTTCATTTAGTCCAGGACTAGTCCAGTCATATTAGGAAATTTGGTGTGAATAAATGGGGGACAGATGAATTTTGGCATATATATTATGTCATTTGTCACCTTATACAACATATTAAAAGTCCCACTCGAAATGACATGCTCATTGTCCAACGAGCGTCACCTGCTCTTAATCAAGATGTACATATTGCTTGCCACCTAAATTAGTGATTCTTTTCTTTCTATGTAATTGCAAAATTATTGCTGGCCACCAAACTTGAGATTCTTTTCTTTCTGATTTCTGAATCATTATTCTCAGTTAGTTATTGATCTGTAATTTATTCATTTATGTATTGTGACTCAATTATGGCATCAATAAAAAAAGTATCCTTTGCAACTCATACCTACGAGTTCACATTTGCATCAATTTACTCAAAACTGAAGCATTATACATTATAATGGGTAGGTAACGCTTGCGTCGACTTGCATTTGTGGGTGACTGGCACAAATTGCGTTACTTCCACAACTATAGAACTTTCTTCCTTCATTTATTCAAAAATAAAGCGTCGCACGGAAATTTTTAGTAGAACATTTCTTGAGTATTTTTTGAGGTTTTACAATCTTTGTCTCATGACTTTTTTCTTTCAAAAAACTGATATTCACCCTGAAAATCATAAAAAACCAATCTGGACCACACTTTTTAGCCCCCTGGGGACATTGCGCGCATCATATCGCGTGGGACTTTTAGTATGTTGTATAAGATGGGAAATATGCCAAATTTCAGCTGTCCCCTATTTATTCTGTACTTACACAACTTTTTAATCTAATATGACTGGACAACCATACAAAATTTTTAGGGCTATCTCGATGGAATTTTCATCGACGTGGCATCCTATTTCCTTATCCCCCTCCTTTGACTGATGAATTGTGTTGAAAAATAGTTTCACTACCTGAACCATGCGAGTAGTTAATCCTATGAAAAAATCTGGTAAAATAGCATCCACAAAGATTATCGTCACTTTTTTCAAAAATTGACTATTTTTGTACCCGGAGAATAATGATTCATCGGGAATCTTCGAGACATCTCATTACAACATATTAGGTTAAATATGTGTAGGATAAGCTAAGAAAGTAAGGCCAGGACTTTGCCTCCGTTGTCAGGCTAGTTTCATCAACTGTTTCTTTCTTCCAAGGTTGGCTAAAAGATTAGCGTACAGGTCATATACAACTACATCGTAGTATAATTTAAAGTATAATACAGACCAGGCTCAAGATATACCGGAAGAAAGAACGAGGATTGGATAGAGGATACTCTTAGAATTTTATAATGCTTATATGACTGGAACCGTTCATGGAAAAATTACGGCTTCCTTAACGAAGTTAAACGAGGAACGCAGGGAACCTGTTTTATGATTCGAATGAGATTTGGTATTGAAAATTCAAGGAAGCCTAGATCATATATAGCTCGACAGTCGAAATTTTTCCAAGTCCCTCTCCTATCATATATGGCTCGAGAGTCGAAATTTTTCCAAGTCCCCCTTCTATCATATATAGCTCGAGAGTCGAAATTTTTCTAAGTTCCCCTCCTATCATATATAGCTCGAGAGTCGAAATTTTTCTAAGTCCCTCTCCTATCATATATGGCTCGAGAGTCGAAATTTTTCCAAGTCCCCCTCCTATCATATATAGCTCGAGAGTCGAAATTTTTCTAAGTTCCCCTCCTATCATCTATAGCTCGAGAGTCGAAATTTTTTCTAAGTTCCCCTCCTATCATATATAGCTCGAGAGTCGAAATTTTTCCAAGTCCCTCTCCTATCATATATGGCTCGAGAGTCGAAATTTTTCTAAGTTCCCTCCTATCATCTATAGCTCGAGAGTCGAAATTTTTTCTAAGTCCCCCTCCTATCATATATAGCTTGAGAGTCGAAATTTTTCTAAGTCCCTCTCCTATCATATATGGCTCGAGGGTCGAAATTTTTCTAAGTTTTTCGCTAGACGGCGCACGGCGGACGGCGGACGCCAGATTTCTCAAATAGCCCCCCATAAAACAGGTTCCCTGTTAAAACTGATACAATTTCGTAACGCGATTTTCAATAACAATTTTTTGTCACGATTTTATTACTGTGACGTCATCAATGATCTTGACTGGACCTAATTTAGAGACTTGAAAAATTTTTCCTGCGTAGCAAAGGCGGGACAAAGCATGATGTCATCAATGACTTGCTGGTTTTGCCATAGTAGTTACTTGTCTTTCTAGCTGCACACTGAGAGCAACCACTGTTTACTCAGTGTGGGGATAATAAGGGATAAGGGACGTTACTATGACGTCATCAATGACTTTGACCTAATTTAGGAACTTGAAAAAATATTTCGCCCTCGAGCTATACATTTACATAGAGTATAAAAAATACAGGCATAGTAGAACGTCATCAATGACCTTGGGCGACTTCATATGGGTCTATTCTTTAAATAATTTCGATTTGTTCCAGAGTGGTGTGGCACATTTCAATAAAATATAGAACACAAAAAAACAAAAATACTTGAGTCGCAAATTTAATGAATACAAAAATACAGGAACGTTTTCGACCGACGGCCTTTTGTGTGTTCCATTATTTTATTCTCTATATTATGATCGATTGAATCGATGTATCGATCCCATAAATAAAACCAGAGACTTGTTCGGGCCAGCAGGGAAGCAAAATGATTGAGCCTCTGCGCTTGTTGATCTGCACGCGTCTCTCCGAGTCGTTGTACGTGACAGAGATTTAATTTTATTCATAGAAAATTTTTTCAAATCCCAAGGTCATAGTGTACCTCCTTTCTAGTTAATTTGATCCATTAAATCTTTCCCTTCTGTGTTTCTTTCTTTCGTTAGTGGACCAACTAGTCTAAAGAAGTGTCCGGACGCAGAAGTGCAAATCCAGAAAATAGAGTAGAGATCAAAATTCAATCACATTGCAAACCCAGCCTGAAGACATAAAACATGTCAAAAGTTCAACCGGTAAATTGGGGTCCAGAGGAGTGAATGCTTCCGACCTAACTTGGTGAGTTTGTTGACCATTCTAAATTGTATATGAGGGGGTAGTAGCTTTGAAAAAAATTCCGGTTATTCAGAGAGGACTTGGAAAAATTTTGACCACATGAAATTAGAAAATTTCCCATAAAACAGGTGCTTTTCTCGCTTCAATGGACACAGTTCACGAAAAAGAACCCGCGAGCAACAAATGAAGTGAACTGCCTAAAATATTCACCGACTGGCAAAAAAAAAAAAACAATCTTTGTTATACGTATCCTTGAACGGAAAACGGTCAACTAATGTTTTCTTTAGGATAAATCAATCAAATACGACGATGATGACGTCGTTAATATCAGGTGGTATGATGCATAGAGGAGACACGAAAGCGTAACAACCTAAAGAAGTCTTCAGCAGTAGAGCTAATGAAACCTTCATTATAAATACAGCCACTCTTCAATATCGAACGTTAGTGTAATCATCGTGAAAATGACGGTTCATCGATCTTTTACATTTATTTTATTCGCTCTATTGTGGTTGGCTGTGATAACCATAAGCGGTCGCGAAGTTTTACGAATTAATCATTTTGACGATGAAGTGCATTCGTTAGAGCATTCTGTCCGCGTAAAACGTGAGATCGATAAATTCTACAATTTGGGACAATTTGGCGTCCAAAAAACGAATAACAATTTGCAAGATGCGATCAACCCGATAGAGCAAGACCAGCAGACGTCCGCGAGTCATAAGAAGAAAAAGAAAAAAAAGAAGAAGAAATCAAAAAAATGGAAAAAGGGGAAGGGCGAAAAGCATCATTCGCATCATCACAAGAAAAAAGGCCACAAGAGTGAGAAGGGCCACAAGAAGAAACACAAATGGAGTAAGAAAGAGAAAGGTAAACACGGAAAAAAACAAGAGAAAGGGCACTTCCAGAAGAAGAAAGGCCATAAGAAAAAGAAATACGACGAAGCCAAGAAGTATGGAGAACATCACAAGTCGGAAAAAGGCCATAAAGCTGCCAAATATGGAGAGAAAGGAGGTCACAAGAAAGGCCATAAGACCACAGGATATCATAAGAAATTTCACAAGGACGAATACCACAAAAAGCATAAATTCTACGACGACTACCATAAGAAAGGACATCATAAGAAACACGGGGACTACCACAAGAAACATGCCAAGAAATCAGGAAAACATAAGAAAGGACACCATCACAAATCGAAATTCAGTAAAGCGAAGAAGGGCAAGAAAGGTAAAAGTGAGAAAGGACATTACGAAAAGGAGAAGAAGGGACACAAATCGAAGAAGGGCCACAAGAAACATCACTCTCATAAAGAGAAGTACGGAAAGAAAAAGGGCCACAAAGAGCATAAGAAGTTCGGATTCAAAAAAGGTAAAGGCTAATGACGTAGAATTACCGCGCCTAGTCGTTAATTTTCTTCAATTTGTTATTGTCGTACTGATTTTGCGCGCGATCTTCGGAAATTGGAACGTCGAAATTACTAATATGGACTGTATTGGTCTTCTATAATCCAAAATATTTGTGACGTTTCTATTCCATCGTCTAGAAGATAGAAAAGATAAGTTCAACTTGCGTGTATTCTGTTATTCAGCCATAAGATTCGCCTTCCCTCCCTTAAGAGTCAGTATTGATACCAATTGCCGAAAAAACTCATTGGAGAATATTTTGATTTTGTCTCCGTATAATTATATCGATCTCTAAATAAAAGTATGTTACTTCTTATTACGATTGAAGATTTAAAATTAAATGGTTCCTAATTTTAATGCTGATTGATACTATCGTTTAAGAAAAATGACAGAATTATTCCGACGTATAAATGTTGTCGAGAGACTCCTCCCCAAAAATGAATAATATGTAAAAGAATTTGTACACGGCAAAAGTCTAAAAAGCGTGGGGCATAGAAAAATAGTGGTTCTATTCTTGAGAGAATTACCATTTGATGAGAATTTACTATCTCACAGCAGAAGTACACTCGACTCTAGATTTTAAACAGATGTATGAGGTTTGAATATTTTCCCAAAAATGGATATTAATTTTCAGGGGTGCTGTATTGTTTATGGAGAAGGGGATGAGTTTTCGACAGTCACACCAAGTTCCAAAATTTCTTTCTTTTCATTTCTTACGCCTGGAGAACTGACTCAGCGAAATATTTAATGAATGCCTAATTATTTTTCATTATATTTACCTTCTAGAGGAATTTCGTATTAATGGATTCTGACCTTTAGCTAACGGTAAAAAACTCGCAGCCTACTTCGTTAGCTACTCGGGGTTGCCTCACTACCTTGGAATCCATTTTTTTCCAAGCACTCCCTCAATCAGATACAGTTCAATATTCGAAATTTTTCAAGTTCCTCCTATCACCTACAAGCTCGGAGGTCGATTCAACTGTATTTAATTATAGTTAACACGGTGATATAATTTGTGTACATACTTCGATTAGGTAAATTTGGTAAAGTATGAGGACCTACATAGAATATTTTGATATCAAAAGATTTCTTCAATTCATTCAGAGCTATCAAACGTTTCATTCCATCATTTTGATTGGGGGGAAAAAATTTCTACAAATTATGGATTTAGATAATTCGTCATTTTTTTTTTCTTTCGTTTTGTTTTAATGATATTTTATAAATACAATAAATAAAATTATTTCAATCGTCTATTTTGCTGGACTAGCTGTTGATTGTGCAGCGAGATTCAAACTTAAAAAAGCATCAGTACCTAATAAATCTATGGATTTTCGGAAACAGAGCAACATACAAGTAATTGTTTTTCAATTAACGATATTCGTCAGTTACGATAGGCTAACTCATTTTATTGTAAGTTCACTTCAATTATTTGTAATTACTTTTAGACTAATTGTACTATTGAAAGTGAAATAATGTATGGACTGTTTCTTCAGACACATTTAGGATTAAACAATAAAGAGGAATACTCCGATGCGATTTGCATTTTTTTACTCCACGTCGGAGTATTCCTCTTTATTGTTTAGTATGGATAGCCGTAACTTAAAGGAACGGATTCGTGTAACATTTAGGATTCTTATCTTCGGAGAATGTAAGACCATAATTATGGTTGAGATGAAGAATTTTTTGAAACAGCCATGGGAAAGAAATTCGAATGTATGTCTTGATTCATACAGAAAAAAAAGGTACCTAATAAAACATGAGATGGGCTATATGGTTGACAATGTTGGGGCAAAATCCTAATTAGATAATTGAAATCAAATTCTTGACCTTTCAATGAGCAATGTATGCCTTGTAATATTTTTATTTATTCATTTATTTTTTCCGTAGGTATCGATAATAATTTGTTTTCTTTTTGTTTCTTGTTTGATTTAGATCAATAAATCCTTTTATCTACACTATGATTAGATCAATGCCATTCGAGACGAAAATTATTTTGCCGTGACAAAATAGACATTGACCAATATTTCTCTGATGGCGTTGCTGATTTTACTCAAAATTACACGCACGGTTGAACAAATGAAACTGAGAAAATAGGTAATAGGTACATACTCGTGTCGACAGTCCGATGATGTGCATCGATTTTACAAATTCTGTAGGAGCCAAATTCAATTCGCAGCAAAATTTGTAGATAAAATTTTCAAACTCAATTTACGCTCGTTTTATGCATCCAATCGAAATTTTTCACTGAGGTAAAATTATTTGGACACAAGTATCGACCTTCCTGCAGCTACATGAAAGTCGGATTCAGTTTGCAGCAAAATTTGTGGACAAAATTTTCAAAGTCAATTTAAGGCCGTTCTATGCCTCGAATCGAAATTTTTCGTTGAGGTACATATATTTGGACAGCGGACAAGCATCGATCCCCCTGCCCATAACTTCCTCCAGCTATGTAGGACCCAGATTCAGTTTGCAGAAAAATTTCTACAGTTCGATTCGAGTAAGCTCATCTTCATATTTCGAATTCATTTAACCCGTCATTCAGTACAAGCATTTCCAACTTTACATATTACAGTTTGACAGTGCTTATCGCTGACAACTCGTTCACCTAGTTTGATTTGAGTAAATACGAGTACGTTCCCTGCATACAGTGATCATTTGTTGCTGTTGATCTACAGTTTCATACCCAAATTTTGTGACCTGCGATGAGAAATAGTGTTCCTGCCAATAGGCAATACGGTTATTGAGGAAAAAATTAATGGCGGTAATCGATGCTTGTACGAGGTCCAAATAATTTCGTATGGCATGTATTTAATGGCACGCAAAAAAATCTTTAAAAAAAAATTAAAAAGTGAACGCAATCGTAATCAAGTGTCACGCAAAAAATGGAGATCGAGGAAATTTTTGTAAGTTCCTGAAAATGATTATTGTTCTGGAAAAGTATTTCTTCGACATTTTTCCCGTCATCTCGTACGGACTTTAATACGATTCATTTTTCGCCAAAACTATTTCTTAGACAACGCTGGGGTCATCCCTTACGATCTTTAATTGTTTTGTGAGGGTACATTCTTATTAAAATGTCACCAGAAATACAACCGTCGATAAAGCAAATACAAATAATTTTTAACGATTTTTTCCGATCTGTTCTATAGTAGTGTGACACATTTCAACAGAACATATGAGACAAAAAACAATAAATACCAGAGTCGCAAATTTAATAATGTAAGATAGAAACGTTTTCGACCGACGGTCATTATTAACCGCGTCATACTGTTTCTGCGCACACTGCTTTACTCCGTTTTTAGCGGCTTCTTCCAGTAGGGACATCAACCGTTTCTTAAACTTCTTCGCCCTTTCACGGGGACTTAAATTCAGCAACATTAGTTTGTTGTACATTTTTTCGACATCTTCGTTCTCAGTTTTGAGTTCTGTTGGCTTTCGGACGTGACTTTTTTAAATATCTGTTTTGCCATTCAATCCAAGCTTTTCTGGGTACCATTCGACAATTGTTCCCCTTTGTAACATGTTACTGATGACGCATCTGTATACTTCTTCACATCCAGACAGTTTGGCTCCGTCACAGCACCGGGACCGAGCAGGCTGTAAATGAAGCCATTGAACTGTACAGCCTCGCCAAATCCAATCACCGAGCAACAGCGACTGATGTATCACTCGATATAAAAGGAGCTTTTGACTAGTCAACTAGGAGTGCATCCTCAAGAGTTTGCCCACCACCGGCACTCCCCAGCACATAGTCAGATATTGGCCTTCTGCGAAGGCCAGACTGTAACACTTTGACGGGATTGTCCGCAGGGCTCCTTCCTTGTGGCAACCCTGGAACATCCTCTATGACGACGTCATTCGGTTTTTAGAGGAAAAATACCTGCACATATGCGTATATGCCGAAGATACGCTCAAAAGCCGGTCCAAAAATGCATTAAGGAGACAAATGAGGAGCTCGCTAAGGTTGGGCTTGAGTTGAGCGTAGGTAAGATAGAAGTCCTAACTCATATGCGGAAACCAGTCTGGGAGTGGGCAGAATACAACAATGAAAGATTGGAGTATCAAGTCGGCAATGTGACCGCCTTCCTAAGGACTGCATTAAGTACCTTGGGGTACAAGTCGACAAGAAACTTCTCTTCAAACAACATGTTCAATATATGACCACCACATGCCGAGAGCGGATACCCATGCTATAGAAGATCTGCCGCAAACCCCTTTCCCGGCCAGAAAGACAATGTTCATAGGCTTTGTGTACTCACTACTCAAATACTGTAGCACTGTATTCTACATCGATTACGTCCCAAAACATACGCCTCAATAGTCAACTCCATAAAGTGAAGCTGTAAAATAATAACAATCCGACATATCTCATAAATGTGCCAATCTGCTGGCTGGGGGTTATTCCTCCAACTGCTGATACTGGACTACTGGAGGGATCAGTCGCCTGGCTAATTCAATAAAACCGACCGGTGAAGTGGTGGGGCGACCTCACCCGGATCGAGTCAACTGACAATGGCCTCATCCACAACAGTGAACTAATAAGCTTACCGGAAGTTCGGAGACTATGTCGGGGGGACACTCTCCACCAATGGGAACAGAAATGGGAGGCGTGCGAAAAGAGCGAATGACCTTATTTCCTTATTCCCCACCATCAAATCTCGCCTCCAACTCCAACGAAAGACTTTTGCCCAACTTCTGGAGCACACGGGCAATCACCGGGCTCACCTCTACAGCCGCGGCATCCTCACCAAAGGCGACTGTCTGTGCGGCTTCCGCCAGGAAACGGCCAAACATACAATGACCGAGTGCCTACGATTCACGGATGGCCGCCCTATCGACTGGACTGAAGTCACAATCCCCCATGTACAGTATATGGAAAAAGTGACAATGCGGTTGTGGAGGATTGAGATTCCGCGCTTCCGTGTAAAGTGAAAAAAAGCCAGGCGACTGAAGACGATTAAACGAGAAGACGATGAAGAAGAAGGTGGACAGCGAGAAGGGCGAAAGAGCTTGCCTGACCTACCCTGTCCAACTCAGAAACTCTGCCTTCAGACCCCAAACCAACAGAGCACGTGTACGGAAACGAAGAAACATATAGATACTTAGACCTATTTATAAAACATAAGTTGTAATGTTTACTTAGTTAGTGTACAATCTCTCCACCCGCTGCTGAGCACTGTCATTGTATACTAGGTAATAAATTACCACCGCGGCGGAGCAAATTTCGAATGGCCAGACCCCGCTCCCCCACAGAAAAAAAAAAAGTTATAGCTAGGTCAGTTTAACCTTTGCCTATATTTACATCATTTTCCCAAAAATGACAAAAATTCATACCGATTATTTTAGGAAATAATTATCTGATCCAAGCGGGAGTAAGCCGCTTGTTATTTCACTAATTTTATATTCATCGGAACCCAAAAGTTTACAAAAGTCTATCCGTTTCCTCGTAAAAACTCGAAAAACATTCATGCAATTTTATTCCATTTTAATCCGCAGACCCAATTTTTGTTTAGGTAATGTGTCGAAGTTGGTGTGAACGCAGTGTACGCCTGTCATATGTGTGTGGGTACCGTGCATGACCTTAACTTTTAACCGCAACAGTAATTAATATTATATGCTGACGACCGACAATCTGAATTTTTTGCAGGCATTCGTTATACGCGATATTATCGATGAAGGTGACGTTGGCCATGATCGTGAAAAATATTGATTGAGTACCGATTTAAGAATGAGCAACATTTAGAGTTCAAATCTACGAGAAATTTTGCTTAATGGAACTTTCGGGTTTCAATGTACGACTTTGTGATCGTATTGGGGAGAGGACTTCAACAAATTTGAACAAAATGAACGATCGTATCAACTATCAGTTTTCTAGTTATTTTTTTCCTCTTCAGATAATTGTATTCGATGCGAGATGACTCAATTTCTTTTGAGCCGCAAAAAAATTTGGGATACTTATAATCAAAAACGGACTAGGTATAATGTTGATAAGTGAGGTGAGTAAAAATATGCGCTTATGACCTCTGAAAAATGCACTTGACAAGAATTTCTTAATGAAAATCGGACACAAGTGGAGTAACCATCCCGCTTCAATATAATCATCCAAATATCCATTCTCCATCGCTTGAAATTGTCGAACGTTTTCCATTTGTGACCTGCAATGAGAAAAGGGTGCTCATTGCCCATTGGCAGGAACACCATTTCTTTCCGATTGGGTATCTAATCAGGGAGAAATGGTGTTCCTGTTAGTGGGCCATGAGCATCCTTTTCTCATCGCAGGTCACATTCATTCTCCTTTCGTTCGAACTTGCGTACCTCGGTACTCAAAATAATTGGTTTCTTACGACTTTCACAATATTTATCAACATACGTTAAATCCATGAATCAACCCTTCTAACGAACAATTTATTTTTCTTCAGATATTATAAGTTGATATCGCGTGAAATCATATTAATAAGGACGTGTGTACATCGTCGCGTGAATCAAATATAAGAAGTAGTTATTTTCCATCTTTTTTACCTTGAAAAATCTTCGCGTTCAAGTATTCGTTTCCGCGTGCCATTATATATAACCCTTTTTCATTAGTGTATATTACTTTAATAGTTTTTCTTCAGAACGTAGCAAAATAATTGATTGAAATTGTCAATTTTACAGCATTTTCGGACACTTTAAGGGTATGCTCTACCTAGTCACTCACACACAGAAAATACACGTGTATTACACAAAATGGTGAGTTGCGGGTAGTGATTTTTGCCCACAGATAACATATCGAATAATGCACAAAATGATTAGGAACGTGGTGTAATTTATTCTTGAAGTTGAGGAAAATACGGCTAATTAGTTGACAGATCGCGAAATATTCTGAATGATCTTCAGGAAACGTTTGAACTTACGTCTGAAGGGGCCATCTTTGAATCGTTGAATTCCAATTAATGAACGGAAAAAGATCGTGTGAACCAATTAGCCGTATTTTCCTAAGTTTTTTCTACATAAATACGAAGTTTCAAGATATTTCATGCTTTATTTAATCTGTTATCTCGGGGCAAAAATCGCAACATGTGATACATATTTTGTATGTGTCTACGTATGAGTGACTAGGTAGAGCATACCCTTAACAGGTATTACAGAAAAACTAGACGTGCTGGAGTAGAACGACTCACGGGATTGTGTTCAGCGTTGAAAATACTTTCAGAATCACTCGACTTTACCATGTTACTGCAAAATTTTTGGGGCACTTGCCTCCGGTAAGGCGAGAACCCTATGCAATTGCAAAAAAAAAAAGTTCTCACCAGAAAAATGTGTTGTGACGTCACTCAAGTAATGCATACATTCTCTGTTACTCGAGATTTTATTTTTGCATAGCAATTTCCAAATTTCAGGAAGTTTTTCATCAAGTTATACATTCTATGTCTCATGAGGTTTTATTTTTTCCTGGCAAATTTTATTTCTCGTACAGTCTTCGTCAAGAATAACCGAGATAGTCTTCGAACATCAATATTGATGATAAGATAATGTATATCGTTTGATTAATACTGCACATACTACTTATTCTGTATCACCTATGATTTTATTTTTGCATAGCATTTTTCAAATTTTTGGACAGTCTTCAAAAAAGTTTCTTCTCGATACTTCCTTAATGGTAATATACCTACCGTGAGTCTCTAAGGTTCCAGATCTGAGTGGAACAAAGATGCAAGTCTCTTGGTTTCCAGATCTTGACATAGAAAAAATCGAGATCTCTTGAGCTCTACATCTTAATAGGAGAAGAAGCTCTAGATCTTTTGAAAAAAATTAGAAAATAAATTTCCGTCACGTAACAGTCAATTAGAAAAAAAAAAAACCAAGAGACTCGGTACTGAGGCGCGTGGCGACTCAGTCTTGTTTTTTTTTGTTGGACAGTGTAATTATAATTATATAGATTAGAACGTCTACATTATAACGTATATAAATATTGCTAGGTAAATCAAAATCTTCGGAGATAATATCTGTCGTACCGTTGGATTGTCAACATCCTCCCCTTCTTCACGTACGATCGGTATGTCAATGAATTAATTTCGATTTTTATTGCAAGCAAGAACTTTACTAGTCGATTAAAGTACCTGCATTTCCAAATTTTGAAACTTTATTGGCATTAATAAAAGTAAGGCAATTTGTGCCTACCTGCTACATTAATTTTAATATACGAGAGTACCGTCAGAAAAAACTTGAATGAATTTTGATTGGTACTAGATTCATGAAAATGGAAGCACGAAAATTCAACTTTGATTAGGCAATTTGTATTGTTCATTGAGAATTTGAAGTCGACTGATTTAGATTTGTCGAAGAATCGCCTTTGGTATCTGAAATTGGAAGAAATTCATCATTTAGATGAGTGCATAAAATTTGCATCTTCAATTTCTTGTTATTTCTGACGTGGTCGGGATGGATTCATTTTTTATTGATAATCAGTTTCAACGGTTGGTAAATAAACTAGTCTGCAGACGGGTCTTTTGAATTCGCTGATCGCGATTGTGTTAGATTTTGAAGCTTTGATTTTGTCATGACTCCCGCTACGCATTCGGCCTCTTCTTCCAAAAGAGAATTTTCACTTTCTGGTGCGTCATCTATCAGTCGTAAAAGCTCAATTATTTGCGATAAATTTACATCATCGCAAGTACAGATGTTGAGTAGAATATAATTGTGTTTTATATGAATGTTTGGAAATATTACGTCACCTACGTAACTATACAGCCAAAAGGTGTAGCAAATAATCTTGGAAATAATGTACCTAAATCTAGAAAATTTGCCTGCGAAATTTTCCAGAAGATACTTATAACGAATAATACGTGAGTATAATCTGTTGGGAATATTGAAACAGGGATCAGTAAGAGACGAATGCTTCGGAAATTACTCAGTAATTTTATTTGGGTAATGGCACGAATTTTCGACACCATGGGCTTATGTGTAAAATCGTGGACCGATGATTGACAGCATAACACAAATTTCATCGAAAACTCCCATCATCAAAATTATGGGTCTGTATACCTCTTGATGATACCACACAATTTCACACGCTTTAGCAAACAAGGCTTGGTCTCAAAATATTCAGAATTTACCTCGTTCGTGATTACCGAAGAATTTCTTGAAATTTCTTGGATGCATGAATTGCTACTTCTAAGTTATTTCGCGCACAAATGTTAAAACCCATCCACGATTTTACACATAATCCCATGGTATCTAAAATTCGTGCCATTACCCAAATAAAATTACTGAGTTTAGCCTTTTTAAATGAATTCAATTCTATATTATCACTGGGCGGTAAACTTACTGCAGGTGGATTCTTTCTGGAAATAGCGATGTAATCAGGAATAATGGGGCCAAAAGCTTCAATCGCCCTCTTTTTAGTTTTTATTAATGAAAAATTTAGCTTCAGCAAAAAACTTTTACATTAGTTATTTATTTCGTAAGAAGTATTCCACAAAAACTATAAACAAAATAGTGGTGGCAATTCTAAATATTATAAATGAAGGATTTATGAAGTGGGTAAAGATATGTTTGAACCAGAATTATACCCCTTGATCTGATCCTTCATAAAAACACAAAATTATCACATTTGAATTTGAGATATGAGGATTTTTGTGAGACACATATCCGCCATTTGTATTGCTTTCAAATTTTCAATCTTATATGACTCCGCTCCAAGTTATTCCATGGGAACATCAAGAGCACCAGTGGAAAGCTGATTCACAAAAAAATTTTGTAATAGCCTAATAGGTATTTATAGCATTAGTGGGACTACGAAAAAGTTATGAGATACAATATTATAGTAGCAGCAACTTGAAGTATAAGACAATGACGAATTAGCGCCTTCAGAATAGGAATTAGGCAATAACATGTAAGGTACAAACGTTGTAGTTCTCATTGAGATCTTTCATTTGAAAAAAACAAAAATCAAAATTAGTTTATCCATACTTGAGATATGAGGTTTTCCACCATTTGTAGTACTTTCAGATTTTTCAATTTTATCTAACTTTGCACCTAGTTATTCAATGTTGAAACCAAAAACACCGATGAAAAGCTGAATTATTCACAAAAAACTTTTATAATAGGTATTTATAGCATTAGTGGGACTCCGCAAAAGTTATGAGCCACATAATTATAGTAGCAGCAGCTTGGAATATAAGAAATGATGAATTAGCGCCTTCAGAATAGGTACTGCGCAAAATTATGTAAGAATGAAAGTTGTAGTTCTCATTGAGACCTTTCAATTGAAAAAAAAAACAAAATTTCAATTGGTTTATCCAGACCCGAGAACATGGTGGCCATCTTTAAATGGCCGCCATGTTGAATAGCTACTCTTCTGAAATTTTTATCATAATTTTTGGGGGTCAGAATGAACCTACCTGACAATCTTCCAAGGGGTTTTTTGTCATGCAAAATTATATCTTTTTCCGCTACGGTCTATGGACTACAAAGAAAGCCCGTACAGATAAGTTAACAATTGCGGTATTAGTTATTTCAACAATGACCGCGCTTTCTCGGACTCTACTGTCGAGTTAGAAATTCGTGTTATCGTTCAAGAAGATATCACCAGATAAAACGAAGGGTGATGTATAGGAAAGCCCTTTTCCAGTGATTCATTGAATTAGGTACTAGTACTCACCGGCAAATTTTAGGAGTTAGCTAACTTCAAAACCATGTACGTATGTGTCTTTAATATGCAATAAGCCACCCGAAGAATATAGGTTGCAGTACTACGATCGCATGTCAAGGGTGAAGCCCTCACAACCGTTCAGAAACTTCCAATGGAAGATAAATACCTGGAATCAACTTGGTTTACTCTCCTGAAACATTATGATGACCCATATCGACAATATCCGATCACTTGAGTGCCGTACAACACGTAGCTCTTGTCAAAAATGGTTCGCAACTGAAGGATCTAATTTCGGAATTTTGCGAGCACTACGTTGGATTGAATTTGATTTTTACCGAGAGTAAAGATAAGTTGAACCCCACCAATCAATTCATGATTTCAATATTTCTTCAACGCTGCGACAAATTTTCTCAACGCGACTGGGAAAAGGAATTATCTACCAGTCAGAAAGGCCAGTTTCTGTCGTTCAATGACGCCCTCATATTTATGGATACCAGAAATAATGCCTTTCAAAGGTCGTCTTCACACAAGCCCCCACCAAACTCTTCTCGACCTGCGATTGTCCCTACTGTTCAGCGGTCTTCTCATGCCACCCAGCCTTCAATTTGTCAACGTTGTGAGTCCAATCCAAAGAAGTTTTGTTCGTTTACCATTCAACCAGTCTTTTTATCGATACTTGTAAGGAATTTGGTGATTTTTCTCCAGTCAACAAGAACACCGCAGTTACTAAGCTTCGAATGTGCGAACACTGCCTCCGGAAGTCATTTCCTGCAGCCAAATGCCAAAAACCTCGTTGTAAGTCCTGCAGAGGCAACCATAATTCACTACTCCACGTAAAGAATGCAGTCATGCTTCTGTAGTTGCGCTGCTGTGGTACTGGCCCCTCCGTTGGCGTAGGATCATTGAGACGACTGGTCTGGCTTGTGTGTGAGTGCGTGTGTGCGCGCGCCCACTTTTTTTTGTCATGCATTTTGTTTGTCGCATATGTTGGCGTTAATTGGCCCACAAATTGTTGTTGGCACCACCCAAAAAAATAAACCGCTTGAAATATATAAATAAATAAATATATAAATTGCTCGGTAAATCAAAATCTTCGGAGATAATATTTGTTTGTCAACAAATACAGTGAACATATCACTCGTGAATAAAATGCAATGCGACAGAATGTTTATAAAACTAATTTATTTTCCTTAAAATCCTTGAACTCGGTTTTTTGTTTCATAAGATTTCACCCGGGTTAATCATGATGAATTGAAACCGTCCGCGTAAGAAAAATTATTTAGAATACGTTTAATTATTAGTCTTACGTTCCCTAATTGAAGATATTATATTGCTGAATAACTTTCACTCAAAAGTAAGAAAGTCACTATATCGCACTCTTGCACGCTAAAAAATGTGTAAATTCGACCACCGTTCTTTGAGAACCGGTATCACAAAATTGGCGTCGCCGAACTCACCGAAGTTCAGTAATTAAATACTTTCATGCTCGTGAGATAATTTCGGCTTATACTTCGGCTTATACGATATTTGCGTCATAAAGCGGCTTGGGTACTTGAATTCGGGAGGTTATTAATTTCAGACTCGCTCTCGGTTACCCATTTGTAAAATAGACATTGTTTAAAAGTTTGCACTCGTTTTTTGATACTGCACACAAACTTCAATAAATTCTCGTTTCCGTACACTTTTCCCCCATTTTTAAATTTTTCCTCTATCTTTACAAGATTTCGATCGTTCACTTATTTTTGTCACTCGAATTAAATCGAATGCGCGCACCCCGAGTGCACGGAGTGTGTCCCTGTGGCTGAGAATGCAATTTATGGTTCGCGGACGCGGGCTTAATTGAGAAGCGACGATGTATCGGTGGATTCTGTTTTTTTCATGCGTCGTTTTCAGCTCAGTACAGTTCGGTTATGGTTTCGAGGATCCCAAGTATAGAAATGTAACCATTGTAGCCAAGAATCATACAAATACTGTTGCTGAACGCTTATGGTTGTCGCAATTATTCGATTTGGCCCGACACCAGTTTGACATCACTTCCACGCAAAATGCCGCGTGTAAACGCGATTACGACCTATACAAGTTACATTCGCGTAATCAATCAATTTGGGCGATTCGAAGTAAGTTTTTTTTTACAGTTCTATTCACTACCATAATTTTTCCCATTTATGATTGTCTTCCATAATATAGAAGTGTGAAGGAAACTAACCCTCAGTGGCGGAGTGATTTGGGGAATTGCCTTACTTACAAAAGAAATCTCTGGTTCAGGTCCCAGAATTTTGTGCGTTTTTCATTGTTTCAAACGCCTCTCCACCCTTGATGGAAAGGAAAATCTCTGCTAGCCACGAGTTACCTTCCTCTGAGAGCAGTTCGTAACAAGAGGCAAGAATTTTAATGATGAGATAGTCTTGAATGAGTGGAAGAAGACTTCGTTACGAACCTTGAGGATGACTTAAAATGACATAAGAAAAATTTCTAGTAGTAAATACTCTTGCAATTATGAAAGTTTCAACTGAAGAACTCTGGAAGCAGATCGATATCAATGAAAATAAAGCTATGATTCTGAAGTTATCAATTTTCTTCCAAGGAACCGTTTTTGAAATACAGGGAGTGATTCACCTAGAATAATGCGAAGTTGAAGTACTGTTTTAAAAGATGGCCAAGAATATTACATTATAGATTTGAGATATTGGGCGCAGAGATAAGAATTTGCACGATTGCTAGGAAGTACTCCCAAATGAATATACTAAATGCCCCCCACCCCCGTTGTACGTAACGCTCCCTACAGCTGAAAAACCACCACAAAGAACGGCCATACAAATACTACAATTGAGTCTCATATTGTCTAATTGAGTCCGGTCTGTAGACTAATTGAGTACCAGTTTTACGCTAATTCCGTCCCACCGGAGGGTCGAGTTGAGTCTCGCTTAGTATACCAGTTGAGTCCCCGCAATAAGAGTTATTTAATGAAATGTTATTTATTTTTTCATCAACATTATAGTGTTACGTATTGCCTACTTTAACTTGCAAAAGTAGTGTATAAGAGTGAGAGTGACTTAGCGAACAAGTTACAGCACGCTAAACTAGTAGCTTAAAATCGGTTATTTGTACCTGAAAGAATGTTATTGTAGTCTAGTCTTTGAATGTACGGATGATAAGGTTCATTTGTTTTTTTTGGTCTTCAAAATGGCTTGTACGAAATGTTGAGTGAAAAACTGAAGAAAATAATAGTAATAATTGACGACCATAAGTTCAGGTTTCATAAAAAACGAGCAAATAAGGTAGATAGATTTTGTTTTTGTGATATGACATTTGTAAAAATTACATTAAAATCAGTGAATACGGCGAAATTTTGCAGCAACTAACAACACAATCCACTGTGGGACCAATTCTTTAGCTCGCCAAAAATTATGAAAACGAGTAGCACAAAATGTAACTGAAATCATGCTTGTTGTTTTTGTTTGACCTTCCTACTTCAACTTCAGCAAACCATTATTTTCTGCTGCACGAAATAACGTATTCACGCGTATTGCTAAGCAGCACAAAAATACCGCGTTCGTACGTAAACCCAAGAAGGGTTTTTGAAAAGCTGAAATTCAAAATAGGAATTTATTTAATACAAGTCCGGCGCGCCTACGGCGCGCCTCTTAGTTTTTTGTTTTTTCATTTTTATCTTATTCGAGAGCGCTATATAAACAGAAATAATTTTTAAAAATCTCGGTAAATTATCTAGATATTTCTACTTTGGATATTGAAAAAAAAAAAGTAGAAATTCTCCAGACAACTTTTTTTTGGATATCTGTATTCAAAATTTTTATGCAAACACAAAGTTCTCATGGTTACTTTTAATTCTGTTATTTAGAGTTTTGGGTAAGGTAGATACATGAAACAAAGGGAGTAACTCTGGGGTTTAAGATTATTTGAAATTTCTTAGATACACTATTTTCTTTGTATCTTTTCATATCTCATAGTTCAATTCAATCTGCTTAGTTTTCTTTTCAAGCTTTTCTTCTTTCCTAATCTCATTCAATTTTGCACTCTTTCATTCTTTACTTGTTCTTCCATACAACCTTTTTTTTTTCTTTCTTTCTTCATCGTTTCCTGAGTCTTCCAAATTGTTCTCTGCCTCAGTATCACACTCTTCCAGTTTTCCCTCTCTTCCTATTCTTCTTTTTCAGTCCTCTGCATCCATCTTCTCCAATTATCCGTATGGTGATAATTAATTCTACGTGTCATCCTCTAATCTACAAATTAATGGAAGAAAAACGTTTCGATTCTAAGATTAGTTCATTCATTTCCCTTTTTCTCATTCACTTTTTTTCTACATAAGATTTTTTTTGAAATCTTGTGTGTATTATATGTTGACAGTATAATTTGTTACTACAGTCGTTCCAATTTTCAGCGATGATTATTTTTTTGACCTCACTTTTTTACATGCAAATAATGTAACTCCTCCTATTTTCGAGTTGATTTAGTTGAGACTTTGAAAATCCCCTCCTTCATTTACCTTAATTAGAACAAAATTTCTCAAGGCCCTCACTTTATTCCTTCGAGTCCACCCACCTCCAACTAACAGTTATTCTTGACATCGAGTCCTGATTTGTGTAATTCACTATTCTCTAGGGATTCTTCTGTTAAATCCTAATGATGTTAAGAGCATCGCTAGTTTTTTATGATGTCAACTACCTAACCTAAATCGAGGTTCAATAGGAAACCTATTCCATAGGGGGAGGGATTTTTGAAAATTTTGGTGTCTCGCCATCATTTACCTAGAACGATGGTTGATATTTTTCCAAGTCCTTTTCCTGTCATATATATCTTGGAAGTTGAAATTCTTCCATGTTCCTCTCTTAAAAAATATAGATTGGAAGTTGAAAGTTTTTAAAGTTATCCACTTGTCATAATTGCATAGGTCGATGTACAAAATGCGTTTTCAATTTCAACTCCTCTGATGGTTCAATTTTTTCCAAGTTCCTCTCCTGTCATATATAGCTCAATTCCCAATATTAAAAATCTTTTCAAATCTGACTCCTTTGATATTGAAAATTTTTCCTATCCCTTATCTATCATAATAGAGCTCAAATGTCTCAATTTTTCCGAGTCCCTCCTGCTATAGTTGGCTTAATTTTCAAAATTTTATCAAATCTAATTCCTCTTTTTGGAACCCCTCCAATTTTGAATTCAATTCTCAATATCAAAACCAATCCGTCCTATAGAAGAGGATGTGGGAATTCCTTATTCAAACATGTGATTGTTTTCTATTACAGCCTTCAATTGAACTTCTTTTGGTTGAATCCTAGAAATCTGATTGGAAGCTTCATTACAATCCTTACTATCTTATTATACAGATAATCTGAGAATTTATCACCTTTTTTCCTGTCCTACTCTTCAAAATCAACATACTTCCTACAAAGTATTTTCTCAATTATCTTCTGACCTGTGTAATCATTTCCAATACAATTTCCAACTCTCGCAACTTAGTCAGTTCCATTTTCCAAATATTTCAGTTCCTTTTCTTCTTCTACTTCTTACAATGGAAGTGATTTTTGATTCAAAAAGTTGATATTGATAAGGGATCATCATATTTTGGTGACTATTATTTTCTATTTTGCCTATTAGCTCTCCTTCATTAGATACTTTCCATCATTATGTGGACATTTCGACGTCATTAGAACTTTTTGCCAAATTAATTATCCTTCAATTTGCGAAGTGCTAAATTGTATCGGATAAAATGAGGTATGAAGTGCAAAGAGAAGATCGTTACCGTTGTAATATTAGGCTTTAGCTATTTTTTAGCCTAATTGTATCGGGTAAATTAGGTATGTGATGGATTTCGTCTGAAGCCTTCCTCTAGGGAACTGAGGTATGTTTTCTGCGCTACTTTTATTCCATTCTTCAGGGTTTTCCGAAACTCTTTATACTTGTTGATATTATTTATGGTAATATTCTTTTTCAACTTTCGTTGTGCCCTTTTCTTAGAATCGTACCCCCTACTTTTCCTGAATACGTCCCTCTCAATTTCTCACATAATGTGTCTATAGTTGGAATTCTGATTAGGTTCAAGCTCACACTTTTCTACGCTCATCTGTACAAAACGTATCTGTTATTTGATTCTCAGTTCACATCGGTTGCCCTCAATATGATCAAACTGATTGCGCGCCTAAAAACTGCACCCTTTCACCCAAAATTAAGGACCCCACCTTGTAACTACGTACTTACGACCATAAAAACTTTCATTATTTCTTAATCCTAGCTTAATTCTTGTATCACTCACATAAAAAAACAACCCTGCAACAAACTTGGAATCATTAAAAGTTAACCTATCCTCAGTCTTCATCGAACAGAAATTCCCACCATAAAGAGGTTATTTTCGCTCGATATGATAATCTGACGATCTATTATCTTTTTTCCTCCAAAATCAACGTACTTCCCACAATATAGACTTAATTATATAGATTGTAATATGGACATTGTGACGTCATTAGAACTTTTCATCAGATTCGTTTTCCTTCTCACACGGGCAACAAATTCAGCTACTTTTTAAATTTTTATCAAGAATGTGGACATCTAGCCTGAGGAGCGGTCGTTAAAAAAGGCGAGTTAATTGTGTGATCGATTCGTTTTTCTTTCTTCTAATTTGCTATGCAATTAATTTTACTCTTATATCTATATATATTTTATATGTACAGTAATAGAATGTACCGTAATATTTGGCTTTAGCTACTTTTTAGCTAAATTGTATCGGACAATTCAGGAAGGAGTGAAAGGTGGAGGTACCGTTTTTAGTGTATTTGATCTCGAAATCTTTTTTCTTCTAATTTGCTAGGCAATTCATTTTACGCTTATATCTACAGTTTATAATATATAGTAATAGAATACACGTAAAATTCGGTTTTAGCTATTTTTTTAGCTAAATTGTATCGGACAGTTCAGGAAGGAGTGAAAGGTGGAGGTCGTATTTTTATTAATATAGATTTGTCTACCTAAAGTTTCGACTACGCTCATATTTGCTGCTGCAAACCTTCAAACTTTGCAATATTATTGTACTTGCAGTTATTCGCTATAAAACGAGTTCATAAAATTAATATAAATTTTATGAGTTTAACTTCGTTTCATTTTTTGACACTGTTATTTACGCTCTATTTTTCGCCAATTATTTTTTTGATGGTAGGTAAATGTTCACCTATCACGAACACATTTTACTAGGATGGAAAATACATTGAGGGAGCAACCAATACATATTTCAACAAATCCATGATCCATCCTTAAAATTACACTCTTTACGTGTGTGCTTAATATATATCCCTTCTCAAAAAAAGAAAAAGAAAACTAATGCTGAAAGCCAATTGAAATGCAGTATTCTGTTTGTATGTGAGAGTGTGGTTCTATGTGATTGACTAATACTGAAAGCCAATCAGAATGCAGTATTTTGTTTATATATGAAAATGTAATAAGATGTAATAGTTTTTGAGTAATAGAGAAATAAGTGAAAGAAATATGTGTGAGTAGTGAGGTCTATTTGGTTGTTACCTCATAACTTTACTCAGACTCAATAGATTTGAGTGACCTAAAAAGATTCATAAGGAGCTTCATGCACCAATTGTTTTGAGCCCTTAATGAGCATTGTGCAATAATTAGGGTCTGAGATATAGTCGTTCAACTTTCTCTAGAAGTTAGTTTTTCAAGTTTATCTTAAATATGTGGATACCTAAGAATTATTTTCATTTATCATAAATTTACAAAACTTGAAGAGACATGCAAAAATATTTTCCACGCGCTGTAGTCTACGTCTCTGACTTGAGAAAAGATTTTTTGGGAAAATGCATCAGGTGTAAAACCTCCTTGAAGTCAAATAGAATTAATACAATTTGCCAGGTTGGGTTCCTTGAAGTCGATACAAAGATAATATTTTCATATATCACTAATTTTATTTTCCATAGTGTTAGAGTCTACCGAATGGCCGGAAATTGGAATATTTGCGGGCCAGACACACCATATGGGTAATTGGCCTGAATGTGTCAACATCGACTCCAATGGAATTATTGGACAATACTGTTTGCCGACAGCTACTTATGACTACATCCCCGATAAAATCAATTTTACCATCGAAGAAGTACCGGATGAAGCATCGTCGGCGTGGGTCGCTATGAAAATGGTATGTGAACAGTTTGGATAAACACACATAATTTTTGTGTAGTACGTCCTCTTTTGTCTGAATCTATGGTCAACGATTTCTCAATACATGCATATACTACGGTTCTGCACACACCTTCTCATTATCACAGGATGAATAATTTATTCTCAAACAAAAATAACACGTAATCCTAATTAAAGAAATTAATTTTTCTCAGATACGTGAGCTATAATATATTATCAAGAATCAAATTGAATCCATTAAAGAAAATATCTTTTGTTTGATTTCAGAATGTAGTCAGGGAAAGAGAGAGAAATTGATGAATGAATTTTCCCTTAAACATACAATTCTTAGTGCGTAACATTTACATTCTGAGAAATGACTACGCCATGCTGCCTAATTTTTTCACCTTCTGATATGAGTCAAGAAAGTATCAATATTAATTGAGCTACATTTAGATAGCTTGAGATGAAGTTCAAATGAACCTAAATTTATCAAATTGTCTGATGAGCCACCGGAATCTTCCCACAAAAATTCTAATCTGAGTAAGGTAATGAGCATAATTATGTATCGGGTCCTCCTTCATACTTGTAGGCCACAATCACGGTAACATATAGAGGTATGGACACAATATGAAAATTGTGTCTCCTAAAACGTGATAGTTGATGCAGAAATCCGCTAGGGCTGGAATGATCTTGAGATAGTCCAGCGCACGATATAATATAGAGGTATGGGCACAAGCGTATTCTAAATTCTCACTGCACTGAGTGCAGTAAATGTTGTCTCATGTTTTGTGACAATTCCACAATATATCCCTAGAGTGTGTTGCAAGTTAGAGATGGACAACGTACAGTCTTAAGGCAATGTACTGTTTTTCTAAAAATTGTTTAAAAAATCAGGAATCAAGGCAGAGTATAGAGACTTGATTTAAAATTCAGTTTATTTCAATCTGTAATGTTCAACCAATTTTTTATTATCTTTGAAAAATCTAGCAATACTAGAGTACCTACAGTAAGGTGTTGCTACTAGTAGGGTGTGGAAAGATAGGCTGAACCACGGTACATGAATAAGAGGTATTGACACAAAACGAAAAACGTGTCTCCAGTTTTGTGATAGTTCATACTTTGACCGCAAGGTAGCGCTACAAGACTGAGCCCGGTGTTTATATGCTGTAGTAATGTAGGGGACTAGAGAATTTTCTCTGAATTTTGCTTCTTTATATGTGGTGTAACGCGAGAAAAGGGACCAGTCTGGCCTGAGCGGTTCTTCACAGAACACGTGTTCAAAGTTGAAAATCGTAATATCTCATGTCTCTAAATTTCACGAAAATCCGTTCACTCTAACGCGAGATATTATGATTTTCAACTTTGAACACGTGTTCTGTGAAGAACCGCTCAGGCCAGACTGGTCCCTTTTCTCGCGTTACACCACATATCTTCTAAACCAATTTGAGTGAGATTATTGAAATTTAATGGCAGAAGAATTATTTGTTTCATGTATTGTTTTTATATATTGAAAACTGAATGCTGTGTTAATGAAAAGACAGGTATGTACTTTGTAGCAAGTGTAGTACTGATGAAAGATATTGGAGTTATTTTTAATCAAAGAAAATAGAGATGTTTGCGGCCATTGCTCGCATATACAAAAGATTGCAAAAAAAGAAAAAAGAGGCAAATACTATACTCTGAATAAATTAATGTTTACTCAAGCTCTCAAATAAGTTCTTATTCAATTTTCAATATTTGTGCTGCGTCGAGAACTATTCAATTAGTCTTTTTCAAAATTGAATGATCTTGTACAAAAGTATTTTATTGGATACTGTTGAATTGATACATCATCAGGAAGCTATACCTACTGCAGTGGGTACCTAATGAAGAGATCAAGATTTTGCAGAACTGTGATTGAACATTTGACAGCTGCAATTTGTAAATGTTGCTTCTATATAAGTGAAATTCTTTGACATGAATGAGAAAAAATTTTAATGCTCTTTTGTCCTGAAGTGAAAATGAAAATGATAGAAAAAGAAACATTTGTGAAGCGATTGAGATTATGAATTGTAATACTAATCACATACCTATACAAATGTTGAAACCGACAGCCACATGATCAAAAGTTTCTCTTTGCCGGTTTGAAATGTCTATAAAATTACATTTTCACTTCAAGACAAAAAGTGCATTCAAAATTTCTCTTATCTGAACAATCTCTCTAGTAATTCTCCAAAAAAAGCAGAATTTCAGTTTTTTTTTTTCTGATTTTGAAACATTGATTTTCAATCTTTTTTTCTGTGGAATATCTCACATGTATATTCCTGAGGACATATCAGAGGTTGGTCGTACAGGAGACCCCCTCCTGTGGACCTGGGGGCGGCTTTTGTTCACTACGATGGAAAATTTGTTCACTACGATGGAAATCCATGATCTCCATCGTAGTGGATGCTTTTGTTCCTCTTCTACTTCTCTTTAAACTTTTTAGATAGCAATGTACAATCATATAGATCGAGAAATTATTATGGAATTAGATGACTAATGTATTAATTACAACGGTATTCCGCTTGAAAAAAGCAGAATATTCCATCGTAGTGACTAATATTCCATCGTAGTGTCCTTAAAATGCCAGAAAGTCACTACGATGGAAAAAAGATCTTGTCCACTACAATGGAGAATTTTGACATTATGCGAACCTATTGGCCAACGGTTAAATCAAAGTGGAAGAAACAAATGGCGATCAGCTTCACCAGTGTTGCGCTCATCAAGAATCACTAACGTTGCGGCTTCAATGGTCATACCTCATGCTGTGTGGCTGTCCACTACGATGGATTGAAAAAAAATTAGAATCGCCTTTTTTCACAGAAATCTTATCTGACAGGGGGGTAAAAAGTTTAAAAAAAAAAGGAATTTTTATAACTGGGTTGCAATAATGACATATAAAGGGGCCCTTTTGGTTACATTCCTCATTCAACTTTTTATTTCTATCACGTCCTCAAAGTGGGTCAAATTTTGTCCACTACAAAGGGAAAAAAACTATTACTCAGCTTCTACCCTCTGTGGCGATTGTGCATTTCACTCCAAAATTTTTTGATTTTCATGAACTTACTGGTACACCTCTCCTCTACAAATAACCCATGCAAGTTTGACTTTTTCCTTGCCATTATGAGGTTCCTGTAGACAATCAATAGAAAAAACCTGATGGTATTACAGTCCACTACGATGGAAGAAATTGAGTATCCTTGCATTGTCTTGAATTGAGGTGAAGGGGCGGGAGACAGCGATTGCTGGGTGTCATAGAGGAGATTCTGAACTACTGATTTAACCACCTAAACTTCACTCCAGCACTCTTAGTCTTGCCAAAATAGTTCCATTACATGAAATTCTGCTTTTTTCGGAGAATCACTAGAGGTCTCGATTCTATTTGCATTTCTTGACATAAGTAGTTCACAACGGCAATAATTTATCGATATGTAGGCCAGAGACTTTGTAATATAAAATAAGGAAGATTTAGGAATCTTTAGTTCATCACATCGAAAGGAAATGTAAGAGCAAGACTAAATCTTTGGTTTTTCAACTTGAAGTCTTGTGTTTGACAATGAATAATGAAGCATTACGCAGAGAGAGGCAAAATATTCTTAGAATTTTTTGTAACACTGGTCTGATATTGTAATAAAATATAATTCTTTGTTTTCTGATTTGAAATGTTGATTTCACTTTTGTATTTTTGTAATTTACTGGAAAATTGAGATGATATTGTAGTAAGTATTTTTAACTAAAATCGACTAAGCTCCAATCTTTTCATCTCAAAGATGGGTTTACAGTTGTAGGTAATGGCTTCATTCAATCATATTGCACATCTGAATGGAAGACAATAAACGATATAGAAAATTAATAGGGTCATCAACGAATATAAGAAGATAAACGTGGACAGAAGGCTGAATTCAGGAAAAAAATTATTTGCACTGAGGCACCATAGTCAAACACTTCTAGAACGACTCCACAGAAAAGAAGACTGTGATCTTCCGATTTTTTCTTTCCCCCTCTCTTTCCTCTTTTCTTGCTTCCTTATTCCAATCTACCTCATACTCCTAAACTCAAACTTTCTTTCCCGGTTTTTCTACAATATTTTCAAAACTATTTAGATACCTACCTGATTCTCATCAACGAATTACATACGACATACATGTCCAAAAATGTTGTTAGTCCTCATTAAGTTCTCGTTCTCTCTTTTATTTCCATTAGTTTTTGAAGAATGAAGTTCGGATCAATCGACACGCGCAAACATGGGCCATGTGTATACCATCTTCGTGCAATCCGGCAGATCTACAGATCTCTCTAAAGAATACTGTCGAACCGGTATTTAAAAAGCACGGTTTCAATGTTTCCTTAGATGTAGATCCAACATTCTGCTCGACGAAAGAAGTTACTGTTCCCCGTAAAGTTACACCAATAGTTAAGTAAGAAATTTAATTCTCTTTTGTGTAGATGGCAATATTGGGAGAAACATTTCTTATCTTTTTCCCCTTCGGTTTCAATGTTTTCAGAGCTTTTTTCATTAGCCTAATACTTATGATACTTGGTGCCACCATTTTCGACGTCATAGAGAGTGAATACAAAGAGGTAGAGACAGGTGAGTATACAATGTGAGGAATTGTCATGGTTAATAAAATAACCCCCAAAGAACAAAAATTAACAACCATTGCATCAGTGGCTACGGGGAACCCGTATTCCAAATCTCCTTTACGTAGCCTTCAAGACCAACCCCGCCCCTTCTTTTCCTTCTTCTGTTGATTCTCATTCTCCTTTCCTAAGTCCTTAAGTAGCTTCGTAATTTTTCTAGATCCTTGAAATAAGTCAGAGCTCTTGCCTCCCGACAAAGTGAACGAAATTTGAAGATGTGACCACAACAAAAAAATGCTACCCAAATCTTTTCTTGGAATTCATTCTAGATGAGAACGAACCGGCAATGAAAGAGTTTATAACGTCATTCTCAATTCGCAAAAATGCCAAGCAATTGATTGAGTCAAAACCATCGGACCATCCACCAATTCATTTCTGCAAAATCGTCGCCATGTTCTTCATTATATTCGGGCATTTATTTGTTTATACTCTAGGATTTCCTTTGTTCAATACCGAGTATGTGGAAAACGTTAGTAGTATTTTGTATTTTACAGTCGCTACTCTGAATGCGGCGTCGGCCAACTTTATTTTATTTGAGCGATTGTTCTCATATTTTGCAGGAATATCGTAAATGGAATATAGCTCTCACTCGAACCAGTATTGTCGATTTATTCTTCGGTATAAGTGGTCTATTAACTTGCTATTACAGTATGGAGTCAGTGAAAAAGGGCGGTATCATATTCTTGATCGCCAGTATCATCGTAAGATATTTAAGGTATGTAAATATTAAAGAGGAGTATGTAGTGGAAAATCAGATGGATATACTCGTACTATGTTCAATTTTTCACCAACGTGAATATTTTAATCATACAAAAATAATACAGCCTGAATTTTCCTTCAGACTGATAGAATAACTCATTTTGGATATTTTGGGCATTTTTACAAAATAACGTCATTTTTCATTTCATAGCGAAGCCATTCGGATACCAAGCTAGGAATTTAAAAGTGTGAGTGGCTCCCCTTCAGAAGTGCAATGACTTCCTTCTTCCAAAGACCTTTATGAGCTTCTAAGAACTATTAGAATAAGAAAAAATTGGAATTTGCAACAACAAAAAAAAAAATCCATAAATTAACCTTTTTGTGAAATAATTGATTTAAGATAAAGTGCAATTAAGCTCTCAAATTTTCTGCCATTCTTCCTTGATACGGGTGATAAACTTCAACCTATTGAACAAATAATAGTACGAGTATATTACGCAGCTAGGGGAAAAAAGTGAAGAGTGACCTTCGAGCGCGAAATTTGCGGAACGAGGCGAAGCCGCAAATGGCGCGAGAAGTAACTTTTCACTTTTTTTCACCAAGTTGCGTACGATATTTTATTGTATAAAGGGTTGTAAACGCCGCCACCCGGGCAATAAACGGGCGTTTATTACCCTGAATGCAATAAAAAATTATTCTCATTTTAAGGTTATAATCATTTCAAAACAGGTATACAGGTGAATCCTCTATGCAAGACGATCATTACACCTAAAATGCAGACAGAATTCTATCTAGTAAATTTTAAGGTAACTTTGACAAGTAATCACAGAAGAATGCATTTTTCTATCCTTTCTAGAATGGTCCCAGTATTTGGTGTGCTAATGATGATTATCATTTACTTCCTCCCACACATGGGTAATGGTCCTTACTGGAAAGACCGAATTTTTCGTGAAGTGGAACACTGCAGCTCAAGTTATTGGACCAATTTATTAGCTGTGAATAATTTTGTTCAACCAGAAAAACAAGTATAGATCAAACGTCCACGTGGTTTGCAAGCGTCTTTCTCTAAAAATACTTCATGTTTTTATGGGTTTTACTGTTCTAGTGTCTTCTTGTAAGTTGGTATATTGCGGTTGATATCCAGTTGTCTATAATAGGATGTGTCCTATTGTACGCAGTTGTGAAAAACCGTAAGATAGGGTACTTCATGTGTGCATTGGTCTTTTTGATAGGCAATGTAGCGACATTCTCAGCAGTTTATTTGAATAGATATTATGGCATAACTAGACTGTATATGAGGTAGATATGTTTCGTTGCACTAACTTATTTGTCAATTTTTTTTTTTTTTCAATGGATCTGATTCTTTATTCAATTTCAGCTTCCAGCATGAGCCTCGTAATTTTGACGAATTCAATTACTACTACATTCACCCCCATCCGAGGATAGCACCCTATTTATTTGGATTCGCGGTAGCTCTTCTAGCGTTTGAGCTGCAAGAACGAAACTACAAGTTCAAAAAAGTAAGAATTATATTCAATACAAATAGAATGAGTTTAATATTGCATAACGTCACCCAAGTTCATGGCTTGTTCCATTCACTGCCGTTCACGTTTATTTCGAACATTCAAAAAAAAAAAAGTTGGCGACGGCTCACTAGACGACCATTCTGCCCCAATCATGGAGAGTAAAAGTGAGTTCACGTTCTTACTGAACGTTTGTTCATTTTTGTTTATGAACTAAATCGTAGGATTATTTTGCCTCCTTCTATTTGTAACATGTTGGGCTCTCAATTTAAAATGAAGATGGTGAACGCCATTTAAGTGGCCCAAAAGGTATGAACTTATTCCATTTTTGTCGTTGGAGATTCATTCGTATTATTATAAAGGTTCTTCATCTTTAAAAGTAAACCTTTAAATCCTTATTTGTGCCTCATTTTTTTTTGAATGTCATTTCTTTTTATGGGAAACAGAGTAAGGAAATGCAACAAGCTTCACAAATTTGACACTTTGGTGATTTGAATGGTGAACTCTCCCATTTCTTTGAAAACTACAGTTAAAATATCTTGAACAGAAAGCTCTTTTTTGGAAACCAGGGGTTAAAAGCTTAAGCCATGAATTATTTCACTCCAAGCTTAACCCACTATTCTTCACCTATTTCAGACAGCTATAAGCTAATCAGTGCATTTGTTGTTACCGCTGAGAACAAGCCAAGATTTGGTTTGATTGGCTTATGGCTAATCTCCACAAGGGCGTACTAATGGAAAAATTGATATGAAATTCGTCATTTATTTAACACATATTAATCAGTGCTATAGAAATTCACATTACACTACCCAACAAATTCAAACTTTTTGAAAATTGCTGAGCTGAAATTATCTAATTTTAAATGAATTTTGAACGCTGAATTCAATGCCGTTCTCAGTTTTTTGATAGGACGTCTCAATTTTTCGTATTCGCGGCTATCGAGAAGTTGTGTTACGTTCCGCAACAACGCGCTGCGAATAAACGAGAATATTTCGTGCGAATACGAAAAATTGAGACGTCCTATCAAAAAACTAAGAACGGCATTGAATTCAGCGTTCAAAATTCATTTTTAATTTGATATTTCAGCTCAGCAATTTTTAGGCTGTTGGGTAGTGTTATTTTAATTCATAAACATTGCCACTATTAATGTTTGGGTTGTATTTATTGGTACAGAAGAAAAAAATGCTTACGTGGAGCAACACACTATTTTTCACCTCCACCTGCAATTAAGCACTTGCTCTACTTATCCTGACGTCACGGCAGTACCTGGCTCCAGGTTATTCCTTCAACCACACTCCTACCGCTGGGCTGCCTTACTGCTTTGACCCTCTATGCCTGCTGTTGCATTTGCTTCTGCAATGGTTACTGCTGTGCGTTGCAGACGCTGCTGCTGTCGTTGCAGCTGTGGTTTTTGTTGCTTCTGCCGCTTAGGCTGTAATTCCGGCTGCTGCTTTGTAAGAGTCTGTTGAGGCAGCTGTTGCAGTGGCTTTTGCAGTTGCTGTATCCTCTGTTGCTGCTTCTGTTTCAAAAGCTCTTGAAGTTTCTAATTCTCTTTCTTTAAGGCTTCAATGATTTTTTGTGGCTCTAAATCAATGAAATTTTGCAGATGTTTCTTCAGGCTATTCATCTGCAATTCCTGTTTCTCACACCGTTGCCTGAGATTACGCTCGGGCTGCGGTTTCTGGCGGAGGAGCTCTTGCATCTGCAGTTGAAGCTCATTGATTTCTTCCTGCTGTTTCTGGTGGGTCAGTTGTAGCTTACATTGGCTAGCTTTTTCTTCCTAATCCAATTCTGAATTATTTTCTTTAGCCCTTCAACTTTCTTCTGCAGGTTGGAGTTCACCTTACAAAGCTCGCCACCTGGTAAATTGGACCCACTAAGGACTGTGGTAGTTGATATTTCACTTTCAGGAAAAAAAGCAATTAACGAGTACGTGTTTCATGTAGAGAAGCCGATTCGTGTAAGCACATACTCGTTAATCGCTTACTTTTCGATTCCTGTCCAGTGTACTATCTTAATGAAAGTGGTCGCGTTTGTGTCGCATTTGCAAGCACTGCCCGTCCTCCATGATACGGGTTGCATAATATGCATTTCATTTTGTTTCCTCTAACACCGGAATCGACCCTTTCGGGTATAACTTCGGTGTTGGAAAAATCTCCTGGGCGAACCCCCTCTTCTTCTCGGTAACCGCCAAGTTTCTGTGTCCCCCTGGTACGCAAAAAGCATAAGAACACACACCACAACAACAACAACAACAACAACACCACCACATTACATGTAGTAGATCGCTGTTGGAGTTTCTTCATCTTCATCTTCTATCTTCAGGGGTGATGTTCCTCCTCTTCTTCCTGCAAATTTGTATGTTGATGGTACACAGGTGTCGAGCAGATCATAGCGTGGTTCTGCATTTGCCTACTCCATTCCTGGTCCACCATCTTGCTCTTCATGACGGTGGCCGCAAATGCAGACACCTGGTTCCATACTTTTTCGGAGACTAACATACCAGGCTACTTGGGGAAGCGCTTCATTCAGCCGAATCCCAGCATCTGATGTACAGCGTCCAGTTTGAAAATCGTACTGGCTACTAGAGATTATATCCCTTTCCTTCAGGTAGCTCTCCAGCCGATTGGCTATCACTCTCTCCAGGAGTTTCCCAACATTGTCCAACAGACAAAGTGGACGATAAGAGGATGGTAGACCAGGTGGTTCATCCTTTTTATCAATTGATCCTAGCCTGGATTTACTCCATCGCACAGGGAACAGTTCCCCAGCAATTGACGCATTGAATGTATTAACAAGTAGTGCGGCGTCAAGTGAATGTATGGCGCTCCAGACTGGATTTGGAATCTCATCCGGGCCCGGAGCCTTCCAATACTTACCCCGCAGTCTATTGACTGCTGCATCCACCTCCTTGGTACCTAGGAGGGATATACCATCCTCGTCTACTGTTGGTAGCGTTACCATTGGTGGTGGCTGTTGTGGGAAAAAGCCGTCAATAATTTGACCCACAACATTCGACTCCATTCGGCTCATTGCTAAGAAATGTAAGTGATCGGAAAATATTTCCCGCTCACCTAGTAGAAATCTTCAGAAATGAGAGACTTCCACGCGAGATACTGGCGTGGAAACGCTGATTTTCCGACCACCTTTCATCAATTTTTCAAATCTCATTAACAAAATAAGTATATTCGCTACCCCCCAACATAAAGTCTCTTCAGTGCTGATTTCAAAAACTTTCTCGAATCACTTGGCCCAAACCAAACTCTAGACAACAACATTTTGAATGATTGTTGGAACGTGGTCTACAAAAACGTTCATGGCAATATTTTGACAAAGAAAAAATTTTTCCATTCCTATTTTCCTCTACATTTTACCAAGTTTGTCAACTTCTTTTTAATGAAAAAGTAACTTGGACTCCTGCATCAAGGGGACACCCGTCCTTGAACGCGTACTGAGAAATGTAACAAAATCATGTAATGAAACAATTCTCTTTTTCATTGATCTAAAATAATACTTTTTTCCTCGCATTGTAGATGACATCCAGGTTAACTTTAGTGATTCTATTGTTGATCAGTGAAGGAAGCCAGTGGTACGGAATGGTTTTCTATAAGTTTGGTAGAAAATATGACATTATCGAGAATTCCATTTACGGAGCACTGAATCGATGGCTATTTCTACTACCATATGGTTACCTTTGTGTTCAGCACTTGACTTCCGGCGTAGGTAAGGCTGAAGTAACTAGAAGCTATACCCAAAGGAACACAAGATGAAAATAAGTCGTGTTTTTTCCCCCTAGAGCCGTTTATCGATAAGATAATCAACCAAAAAATTTATGTTCCTTTTGGCCGACTCACTTACTCCGTCTTCTTGGTGAATTCGGTAGTCGAATTGTATTTTGCTAGTATGCAAGGCGATTTAATGGCGTCATCGACATCTGCAAATATGGTATGTATATATAACCGTAAAATTGATAGAAATTCGAGGATCTAAGTACGGATAATATTAAAGTTGGCGCATTCTCATTTTGCAGTATGTATTTACAGTATCTAGTGTTGTGTTCAGTTACTTGGTAGGTTTCACTTTTCACATTTGCGTGGAAGCACCCTTTGTGAATCTCACAAAACTTATGCAGCGACTCTTGTTACAGTAAGTGACTTAATAATATCTATAATTAGGAGTTTGATTTTTTCAAATCTCTATTCAGAACGCTTATTATAGCTAAATAAGTAGCAACAAGAGTTAAAAAAGTAAAACAAGAAAAATTACAAGCACGTAAGATTTTTGAGTGTACAGCTTGCACACACGGTAATGAAGTTCTCATCATTTCTACATATTTGTTATCGACTATACCTGGGAATTATTTTTCAGACAATTTGTACCACCTTCAAAGAAAGAAGAAACGTCTACCGAATTGCCAGAAAAGAAGAAAATCGAATCTTAAAATGACAATCTATCCTAAAGAAGTCGTCCTGATTACAAATTTTCGAGGTATCCAGGTATCCCGATTGAAACGCGGATGAAGATTAATTTCATAACTGTGGTCGTTTCTGTTTCACACATTAAAATCACAAATTCATATCGAACGATATCTGCACCTACATAACTTCGTTTTATTTACTGATAAGCTCAACTCCCACGAGTATATTTAATATTTCAAATGATTCGCGGATATTGTAATATGTCTGAATGTTCTACATAAATTTTCTTCATGTATTGAAGAAATACGAAAAATTTTACATTTTATTATCCTCATCTTTAAAAAAGAAGAATGTGTTCAACTTTGTCTGTCGTATCCTTCCTGCAGACTCGTTTTAGAGAAAATTGATAGATTCATCAACGATTTCCAGCATAAATTTCTTATGGTATACGCCACTGGGAACATTTCAATTTATTTTATAAAAATGGCTTGGATCACAAATTTTCTCACATACGAGTAAAATATCATTCACTTAACTGTCTTTGAATATCAAAAGTGTGTATATGATAGTAAAATTTGTTAACCAACTCATTATTAACAAAAAACCTGTCCTTGTGTTCGCCCAACCTATGACAATCAGACTCGTGACTAATAATTTGCGAGGAGGATAACTAAAAAAATATTCCTACCTTTGAGCTGTACAACTGTACATTGGTGGAGTATTTGAAAAAAATACCGACTATTTTGCTGTATAGAAAGAGGTTTTAAATTATAGTTTCAAGGAATTCTGACCATTTCTGGTGCGAAAAAATTTTGAGCTGTATATCCTTGGAAAAGACTTGAAAAAATTTATATTATTAAGTTGCATATGATAAGAAGGGAGAGAGGGTGAATTATCATCTCGACGGGAGGGAGGGCTGACTCTGGTTTGGAAGAATTTTTACAAGTTATATTTGTATGTACTCGTATACATCGAGAAGGGGACTTCGGAAAATTTCGACCGTTGGGTGATGTGTAAGCTTGCGAGTTGCTTGAAAAATTACTAGAAATTTTCCCATCCGGGAAAAACATTTAAGTCGTGGATATGTCTCTCCTTCGGATCTTTTTGAATATTCCTTCATATTGATATATTGGCTTTATTAACTGAAGTTACCTGATAAAGAGCCACCTATGACTTCATAGCTTATACAGTGTACACAGTTTAAAAATATAGCTCGATTGCGAAGAAAATTCCAAGTCTCCCTTCAATCGATGTACTGTGTACTGTAGTTCACAAATTAAAAATTTTTACATCACTGGTTGGGCCCACTGCCCAAAATAAGTACCTTCACATACTGTATTATACAAGCTAATTGCAGCCTCATGGCTGTTGTAGCGTAAATAAAAGAAAGAGAAAAAAAATTGCTAAAATAGGTCAAGGTTATTGATGACGTTATAAAGTCTAGTATACTGTATGTTGGATTTAGTATAATAGAGGCTAAGGTTACAGGTTTCAAACTAGCAAAGGTTTTTTCGAGAGGCCAAAGTTGGTCAAGGCCACTCATGTGTCATGAGGAAATTTCTCAACGCAAATTTCAGACGACCCTCAGTCTTCAGACACACCTGCAACGAAAATTCCAATCATCCAGCTAGGTATGTTTATAGAAGTGAAGATTGGGGAAAATTTTAACATTTGGGAAATTTCAATCATCAAGCTATATTCATACCTACCAGGACGGTGGACTTGGAAAAATTTCAACCTCCAAGCTATACATGACCGAAGAGGGACTTGGAAAAATCTCGACCTCCTAGCTATATATGATAGGAGGGGAACTTGAGAAAATTTCATCCTCGCTATGTACAATAGGAGTCAAAATTTTTCCAAGTTTTTCGCCGGACGGCGAGCGGCGCACGGCAAATTTCTCAAACAACCCCTCACAGAACAGGTTCCCTGTTAAAAGTCTCCCTGCTATCATATATAGCTCGAGAGTCGAAATGTTTTCAAGTTTTTCGTAGGACGGCTCACGCCAAAATTTTCAAAACAACGTATCCCCATCATAGAACAGGTTTCCTGTTAAAATTTCAACTCGCGACCCGTAGTATATGATAAAGGTGTTTGAAGTATTGCATACCTGGCTCATTGAAGGGGCTGAACAAATTGATGTACGAAGATTGCATGTTTAGTTACTTAAAGGGGCTATCCTAATGCGATGTATCATTTTTCGACCCATAGAACAGGTTCCCTGCACTCCTTGTTCAACGTTGTTAAGGAAGTCGTTTTAACAGGGAACCTGTTTTATGGGGGGCTATTTGAGAAATCTGATGTCCGCCGTGCGCCGTCCGCCGTCCAGCGAAAAACTTAGAAAAATTTCGACCCTCGAGCCATATATGATAGGAGAGGGACTTAGAAAAATTTCGACTCTCGAGCTATATATGATAGAAGGGGGACTTAGAAAAATATCGACTCTCGAGCCATATATGATAGGAGGGGGACTTAGAAAAATTTCGACTCTCGAGCTATAGATGATAGGAGGGGAACTTAGAAAAATTTCGACTCTCGAGCTATATATGATAGAAGGGGGACTTAGAAAAATTTCGACTCTCGAGCTATAGATGATAGGAGGGGAACTTAGAAAAATTTCGACTCTCGAGCTATATATGATAGAAGGGGGACTTAGAAAAATTCCGACTCTCGAGCCATATATGATAGGAGAGGGACTTAGAAAAATTTCGACTGTCGAGCTATATATGATCTAGGCTTCCTTGAATTTTCAATACCAAATCTCATTCGAATCATAAAACAGGTTCCCTGCGTTCCTCGTTTAACTTCGTTAAGGAAGCCGTCATTTTTTTCAAGACCCGAGTTTTGCCGGACGGCATCTGGCATTTTTCTTCAAATTACCCCCTCCCCTCCCCTCCCACCCCCCCTCTCTCTCTCTCTCTCTCTCTCTGTCAAAACGCCAACGCGGATTGCCGAGTCCTCAAAAATTTTCGAAGTTCGAAAGTGATGGAGCTCTCACATTCACGAATCTCAAATATCGGGGACAAGCTCAAACCTGGTATAAGCCTATCATAAAGCTAGTATAAGAGTAGAACACTGCATGGAACAATACGCACATGCGGACACAAATATCCTAGCTAAGCATAGTATAAAACTAGCTACAACGCCTAGTATAGTCTTAGTACTAGTACAGAATCAACTGAATGCCTAGAAACCTGGTACAATATATGCTTACTAAAAGTCTAGTACAAAACAAAATTTGTAAAATTCTTATTATATAAGTAGTATACTGCATGAAAATCTCGAGTTTGCGGGTCTCTAGTCAGTTTGAGGGTTCCTCAACCAAATTTTCCAATTGAATAATTTTTGAAAAAATTTCCCAAAAATATTACTTAATAAAATAATAAAACTAAAACAATAATTTTTAATTTTATTTTTTATTTAAAACTACATTGACCGCAATATTATATAGTTTTCGCGACGAGCTCTTTCGAGTGAACACTCATTGTCAAGTCACAATATCAACTATTTCAAAAAACACGCACAAGCAAGAAGAAAGTTGTGAGAATGGAAAAAATTATTGTTTTAGTTTTATTATTTTATTAACTGATATTTTTGGAAAATGTTTTCAAAAATTATTCAGTATTAAAGTGCCGTAACACGAAAATGAACGTTAACCACGTTAACCAACGTGTTTCTGTGGCAAACTTTCCAAGTGCGATAACGGAGGGGGGCAATTCGAACTCGCGGATTTCCAATAGGGGGGCTCAGTAAAGATATTAAAAATGTTGAAATATAAAGACTTGACAAAATCACTAGCTGGTTGATTATAAACATAAACTACTATGCCACGCAGCTTTATAAACCTACTCTCTCAAAAAACAATCAGTAGTCATAATTTAATAGAATCCATGAAAGAATTTTCACTGCTATGAGCATTTAACAAAATGAGACTATATTTATATTTTCAATATTAATAATGGCAGTTACTGCAATTATCAAATCGATCCTATGTTTGAAAAAATTTTTGTTCTCCATTACTCCTTCTGCAATACAGGTTCTCGACATTCCCGCGCTTATCGTACCCATGACTGCAGATATAGTTTCCTCGAATGAGCTATGTGTGTTGACCTTTGAGACGGCTTCTTGTTATTCGAGCAGCTGAAAAGTTAGAGTACGTACAATGATAAGACACTTTCTTCCCAAATTCTGTTAGTAAATAAGTCGATAAACGTGAAGAATGATGCTCTATTCATCAAAGAAACTTTTTTGAGGAAGAAACGAATGAAAGAAAATGAATTTCTAAGTCATTATACGAATCTCTTTCTTTTTTGATCTCGTGCATTTTTCCATCCCTTTTGCTACTTTTCAATAAGTCATTCAGTGGCGTCATTTGAGGACCCAAAATTTTTGAAATTGCTATAAAATTGCTGACCCAACTTTATTCCAGTATTTCTTCCTTTTAGGGTAACGATCTGATAAAGCTGGAACATTGAATTAATTCTCTCTTCAAAATTATAGGTTTTTCAATAATTTACAGAAAATTTCAAAACGAAATTTATGAACAAAATACGATACCACAGAAAACAAATAATTATATTGGAGTACGTACAGTCAATAGACCATCATCAACAACGAAGATATTATGATTGAGACAGCGAACAAGACATGGGAAATAGTCATTTAGGCAACTACCTAGTTGGGAAAAACAAATGATTACCAAACGAGCGCAAAGTAGTTCAAAAATTAGTTTTTCGCATAACTTATATCGCGCGAAATTGAAATTATTAAAAAATGTTTCAAACAAAAGTTACTCCTCGTTAAATTTCCAACCAAATAACGTATTCAACTTTCAGCGTATACCAATTAGTGCCTTTGCAAAGGCGTTCAAAAGAGTCCCAAAATCAGTTTTCCCATATGTATGTATCTCACAAAATTGAAAATTCATTGAGAAATGTTTCAAATCAAAGTTGTTCCTCGTTAAATTTACTATAAAATGGGTTATTCAGCCTTCAGGAGGTTCTTTTTTTGAAGGGGTTTCAACCCCCAAGATTTAGTGTTTTGCTCGTATCTTCTCTAATTGAAATTTTATTGAAAAATGTTTCAAACAAAAGTTGTTCCTCGTTAAATTTCCCATCAAATAACGTATTCAACTTTCAGCCTAGGTCAATTTGTGCCCCGGCAAAGCCTGCAAAGGCCGTTCAAGAGAGGACCAAAGTCAGTCTTTCCATATTGTGATGAAGGTGTAGTTGGACCTTCTCACATCCTAAGGGCTTCATATAAAACGCCACACGAAGAGTATTAGGCTTTTATTGAAAAGTAAGACTTGACAAGCAAAAGTTATAACATCGGAATATTCAAAAGATAGTAACTGAAAATATAACAGAATGCTCGTAAGCATACAGATACATGGGTTTATAAAGGTGGCTATTGAAAGGGGAAACTAAGAGCTAAATGGGGATAACCAATAATATTGTCTTAAATCTAAGGGGAGTAAATAGTGTCGTGTGCAAACTAAAGTAAAGGGTACATAGTCTTATACATAAGTGCATATAATATAATAGAGAGTAACGTGTGCAAAATAGAAGTAGGGATATAAATAGATAAAACGGACTAAGAACTGGAAGGAGACTACTAAAGGGAAATTGGGGAGTTAGTGGGAGTACGTATAAATAGGGATAAAATAAGTGGGAGTTAGGATAAGGAATATACAACTTAATCATATGGTTAAATCTAAGTGGGGATAAGGTAGGGATACTTAAAGATACGTTATAATAGAAAAGTGGGAATATAATATGTGTGTACTAGTGTACATGTATTTTGTAACATTGTATGCGTTAAGCATAATAAATATTTTACATCGGGTAAAGGTCTACAACGTTCGTTACAGTTGTGACGTGGCGCGCCGATCGCGCCACACATATATCTTCCAAAATTGAAGTTTTATGAAAAAATGTTTCGAATAAAAGTTGTTTCTCGTTGAATTTCCTATCAAATGAGCTACCAGCTTCCAGGATAGAGCAACTAGTCTGCAAAAATAAGAACTTTCGACGCTAAAAATACAAGGATGTGCCATATTTTGCTTGTATTCAGATAGTTTTGGTGCTGATTTATGGAAGTCTTGCCTCATTACAGATTGTAAAGACTATTTCTCTACCAGTGATAGAAATATTGAAAGCGCCCCACCTCCTACAACTTATTTCGAGTGGGTGCGTCAAAGGATGTAGGAATACTTGTAGCTGCCGAAAAGCAGGTGAACAGCAGATATTCCATTGATAAAAGAGGGTAATTTGGCACTTCCATCGAAGAAAAAACTTTTATTTTAGTCGGACCTCAATGATGAAGAGGTACCGTTGATCACTTTTTTCATCAACGGAAGAGCCAAATTCACAACTGTTGTTCTTTTCTTATACTATTCAACTGTCTATACTATACTTCTCAAATAACATAGTATCATGTCTCAACCATAAGTAGCCTATTGTTTGAATTTTTGTTGAAAAGAGTTGTTTTTGTTTTTTCCTAGGATTAAAATGTTCACCAATGTGTCTTGGACAGACTTGCCTCTATGCTAGAGGTAGGAGACGACATTGACGACGACTTGCAGGATGTATTAAGTTAGGATGGGACTCTTTTGAAGGCTTTTGCAAAGGCACTAATTGGTATAGTCTGAAAGTTGAATACGTTATTTGGTAGGAAATTTAATGAGGAACCACTTTTGTTTGAAACATTTTTTAATAAAATTTTAATTTCGCGCGATATAGGCGAAAAACTAAATTTTTGGGGGTTCGAACCCCCATAAAAAAAGAAGCTCCGGGGAGAAAACGCGGGATTTTTAGTATGTTGTTCAGGACCATAAGCTGAACCATTTTCAGCAAAAAAACGTTTGCTCGTGATCAAGAAATACTTGTTCGAGCAGTGTCGTCGTATTGGTGCGGTTGTGATTCATGTGATTTCAAGTTCCTCAAAATCCAGACGACGCCGATAATTAGTAATTCTTCGGATCCTCGTGTGGTAGGGTTATATTATAAGCAGATTGAAAGCCATAAGGATGCAAAACACGAGTGACTTGACTACGAGAATTTGGGAGCACATTGTCGCCTGGACCTTTAATAAAATTGGTTCCTTTGCGTACGCAGACTATTCAATAGAATGCGGGTACCGTCACGCTCGCGGATCTTGTTGATCATTACCGACGTCGTCTAGCTTCAGAGGAACTTGAAATCGCACGTCACAGCCGCACTAATACTCTCACTTTTCTGAATAAGAATGTTCTTGATCACAGCACCGCAACTTTGATTTTCAAATAATATTATCTTGTTTGGTGTCTCAGTCATAACATTTTTCTTGTTGATAATGGTCTATTGACCAAAATTACTTGAATATTATATTACTCGTATTTGTTTTCTATGGTGTTGGATCACGTTTTTAAAATTTCCTATAGATTGCAGCGTCCTTCCAGGAATTTTGAGCTGCTTATACTTTTTGATAAAATTTAAGCTTTCTTTTGGTTATAATTTCTTCAGCCCCTCCATGTTTCCACCCAAAATGTGTTACCCTACCCAGTATTTGCGTTGTTGAGGCTTCAAGAGCATCAATGGTGTTATTTGAAGAACTGTTCTTTTTTCTTTTCTTTCATAATACGAGGTTTTGGCAAGAACAAAGAGAGCACTTATGAGCACAAACAGGTGATGACCGCGTTCAAAGAAAAGCTGAAGGATTGGGTATCAATCAATGAGCTACTACATTAGTCTCTTTCTCACTGTTTATTTGCAGTTCATTCGATCCAACCTTTAAACTTTCCTTCATTTTTTTAGCCTTTTACTGTTTCCTTTGATCATTGGTAACATGACCTTGTTTAATTAGTTTAATTGGTCTCGTTTTTATCAAGCCAGTATTCAACTTAGACGAGAAAATACAGGTATTAATTCGATATTTTAGTTGAGTTTGTTGTACTTACGCTGTTTCGCTGGAGGATCATCATCTTCCTCTGTGTACTCGTGGATTTCTTGTTTTTTCCAAAAATAGTTTTGTATCATAGGTAAAACCATTTTGACCACAAATGTGATTGTACCAAGTACCTCAATTCCGAAGAGATGACGTTTTACACCCTTCACATTTTTATGTACGGTATCTAAACGAATGTTCGTATTCCGTAACTCCTTTTTCAATTCTAGTTGCGCTTTGGTTATATTGTGAAAAAATTTTCTTTCTTCCCTTTCACGTATGTAATCATTCTTATGACTATAAATTTGTTTGACGTTGCTTGGATGTAGAGAGTTACGCATCTTACCTAGTATGAAATGAAGTACAATATATAAAACTAGACATTTATAATGATTTCTAATCATTTCGATCAGGTTGGTGTAGTAAGTTTATCAACGCCGGAAAATCTATGAAAGGTCGGAAACTTTCGACTATTTTTGTAAAAAATTCTGAATTAGGTACTTACGAGTGTTTGACATATCTGAACGACCTGCATTCATACTTGAAGGGTTCGAATTCATATTTGTATCGCCATAGTTACCACCTGGATCATACCTGTAAGGCGGTTGATTGTCCTGAGTGTCCAAATTGTTACGTGGGTTTTTTCTGGACCTTTGTACATCTTGTTGATAACTTAGGATGATAAGATCTGAGTAAAAGAATATCCTTTAAAATTTTGATGAACTAGTAAAAATCGATAATCGCTTCATGAGATGTTACACTTACAGAAGAGTTGCAAAAAGACGGGATATATGAGCTTCTGACACATTTTTGCGTTATCATTGATCCCGGGATGAGAGGAGATGAAATAATTTTGTTGATCAACATTCCGTCCATTAGATTTTTTACGCAGCATCGTTTTGTGAGTGTTAAAGTTATGAAGTCGGCGCGCCAGTTCGATACAAAGCGATAAGATTGAGGCTGATATTGTATCTGATGTGTTCGTATTCAGGCAACGAATAAAACCATTCTTTTTGTTGTAAGTTATGAAGAATACGAATTAGAAGCCAGATTTCTCCGAAAAAATTTACCAAAAAATAATTGATGCACGTATACTCGTATCCAGAGGACAACTTGACAAACTAATATGGTGTATTTTTGCTGTTAATTGTCCTCCATAATTTTCAAAACAAACAAATTTTAGGGAAAAGGAAATTTTCAAATTTTCCTTGAATGGTTTTCACCGAGTCATGAAACCTCTCTTCTAGTCGACTCATTAATTAAGAGTCCAAAGAATAAACGTTCAAGATAATTATTTTATTTGTAGGAGGGGAGGGGGACTTTTTGCAGTGCAAAACATACAGAATTATGTTTCATGTTTCACAGTAGATGACGTCATCGATATTTTGTCCTGAAAATAGGTCAAGGCCGCGTCTACCTTACATATCGTACTCAAGGGCTCTCTGTACCAGTATTGTGAACTACCGAAAGGAGGGACACTCGAAACGAGTAAACACAAACTATTTTTTCCACAAAATTTAAAAACAGACCAGAGCGCTTTCGGTTAAACGACCACCATCTAGCGAGATATGAAAGTAACTAAACCAACGACGACTGAAAACAAGAACTTTCGAGGAAATCAGGACAGAACTAGTGAGTCATCACGAAGTGATTCATATTCATAAACTGTTGTTCAATAAATTCCTCATCACTACATTAACGTTGTCGCTGTATTCAGATGATGGATAATTCCGATATTTTGAAGCGCAGTGCGTTTGAAATATGAATTTTCTCTCTGGAGGAGGACTTTAGAAACTTTTTTTAAGTTGTGACCACTAGCAATTAGGTCCGCAAAAGCTGATTCACCTATATTCTTCTTTACCCACGCTTGCCTATGTTTAGCCACTCTTATTTTGAGTTAACAGCCAGTTTTGCCGATGTAAAATCGATCCTTTACAGTCACCACATTCCACCTTGTAAACGCCACTCCTTTCGACCGGTGGGACAGGGTTTTTATGCTTAACAAATAAACTTTTAACGGTGATGAGAGTATAATACGTGTGGCGAAAACCAAAGGGGTGGAGGACACGACCCAACCGTAAGGAAAGCTTCCCCGAAAATGGGAGCCTGATCCAGCGCTTCCTACTATCCCGGTCTAAATCACGAGGGATGGAGGTGGAAGAATCGAGGCATTCCTTTGTAATCTTCTTGTGAACCGTGAGGTTAATGTCCAAATTGATCTCATTCACTCTGGATAAATGCTCTATATAGTCAACAACTCCTCGTGGAAAGTGGACTATAATTCAGCACAATGCGAGTTAGACCATGGACTAAGCTATTAAATGTAGCAAATTTGTGAGCAACAGGGCAAAAAGACTTATCGTGGACTACAATATCGGTCGAAGTATCTTTCCTATAGATAGTGTTGTTAAAGTTAGGGTCCAAATCCCAAGCTGAGTCAATTCACTGCAGAATGTCAAACTGAATCAGGGCCGCCGTCATAAAATCATTAGTTATACCGGACCGTAAGCTGGATAGATCTAACCACAACAAAAGATAAGCGAGGATCTCGTTTTACAGCCTTGCGCAGTGGAATAAATATTAGACACAAATTTACTACACAAATGAACGAAATATCTTTCCGTTACGTTACATTGAAATTATAGGTAACTTAACACGGTTCTTCTCGTCTCGACCATCTTTGTTTTCTTATAATCACTTAGAACCTGTGGACGTAAAGGTGTCTGTTAATACCGCAGTTGGAAATTATTATTACTGCCATAAGAAGCTGCCAGATTGAGACTGAGATTGTCCCCCGCCTATCATGCTTACGTACAGCTCGGAGGTTGAAATTTTTCCAATTCCCTTTCCTATGATATGGCCTCCGTGTGCCGTCCGGCGAAAAACTGAGCGAAAAACTTTGACTCCTATTGTATAGCTTGGAGGATATTTTTAACAGGGAACCTGTTTTATGGGGGGCTTTTTGAGAAATTTGCCGTGCGCCGTCCGCCGTCTAGCGAAAAACTTAGAAAAATTTCGACTCCCGAGCTATGTATGATAGGAGGGGGACGTGGAAAAAATTTCGTCTCTCGAGCTATATATGATAGGAGGGGGACTCGGAAAAATTTCGACTCTTGAGCTATCATATATAGCTGGAGATTCGAAAAAAATTTAGCCTCTCAAACTATACTATATTAGGCTAGGTGTAGACCTTTTTTATACTAGTTTTATCTAGGTCTAGGCTTCCTTGAATTTTTAATACCAAATCCCATTTGACTCATAAAACAGGTTTCCTGTGTTCCTCGTTTAACTTCGTTAAGGAAGCCGTCATTTTTTTGAGAGAGAGATTTGCCGTGCGCTGCGCGCCGTCCGGCGAAAAACTTGGGAGAATATCTTCTCTCGAGCTAGGTATAATACGAGGGGGACTTACAATAATTTCGACCTGTAAGCTACACATGACAGGAGAGGGACTTGGAAAAACGACGGCTTCCGTAACGAAGTTAAAAGAGGAACGCAGGGAACCAGTTTTATAAGTCATATGGGATTTGGTATTGAGAATTCAAGGAAACCTAGACCTAGATAAAGCTAGTATAAAGAAGGCCTAGACCTACTGTAAGCCTAGTATAATATAGTTCGGGAGTCTGAATTTTTCTCGAATCCCAAGCTATATTATGATAGGAGAAGGACTGCGAAAAATGTTGACCTCCGAGCTATTATGATAGGAGGGGGACTTGGAAGAATTTTGACCCTCAAGCTGTACATGACAGGAGGTGGGCTTAGAAAAATTTCGACTCTCGAACTATATATGATAGAAGGGGGAATTCCTATCATAAATGGCTCGAGAGTCAAAATTTTTCCACGTTTTTTGGCGGACGGCGAACGGCGAACGGCGCACGGCAAATTTCTCAAAAAGCCCCCCATAGAACAGGATCCCTGTTCAAATGTCCACTCTCGAGCTATATATGGTGGGAGGGGACTTGGACAGATTTCGACTCTGGACCTGTACAATATTTCGAAGTCCCTAAAATAGGTCGAGGTCACTGATGACGTCCTATTTTACACTGGTTTCATTGTAGGTCTAGGCCTCCTTCATACTAACTTTACACTAGGTCTAGGCTTGCTTGAATTCTCAATACCAAAACCAATTTGAGTCATAGAACAGATTCTAGGCGTTCCTCGTTCAACTTCGCTAAGGAAGCCGTCGCTTTTTCCGAGTTCCTCTCCTATCATACAGCACACCTCGGGAGTCGAAATTTTTTTCAAGTTTTTGGCGTATGGCGCACGGTAATGTTGACTTCGGAGGTATTATATCGTAGGAGGGGGACATAGAAAAATTTCGACCTCCAAGCTATATAATATGATAAAAGGGAACTTTGAAAAATTTTGACGGACGAGCTATATTTGCCCGAAGGAATGTCCCCAAAAAATTCCCGAAAGAAAAAATCCCCAAAAAATCGCCCAAATGTATTTATGCCCTAAAAACAAATTCCCGATATATATTTTGCCCGAAGAACATTTTCTCGTTGAACGAGCTGGTTTTGATGTCTAGCTCTTATTCCTTCCATGGAATTGAATTTCTTTGAACAAGGTACATTTCACATGCAGTATCAGTCAGTAGCCTTCAAGATGAATCAAAACGAATGCAAAAGTGGTTGGAGGCCATCTACACGTGGATGATTATGTTTATGTGCGGTCTCGAACAACGGTGGGAAAGATGTACTGGGACTGTCAAAGAGTCCGCAGAAGAGAATATCATGCACGTGCAATTAGGTGACATTGTTGAAAGGGCCGAATGAGTCTCAACAGGCTCATAGGCGGTAGCGGTTTAGGAGTTAACGCTAAGTGTGAAAGAAATAGCAGCAGCGCATCTGGAGATGGTTCCATCTCAAATACTACGTTTGAAAGTTGCGGGGGTGAGCTCTGGAGTCTTGAGTCAGCTCCCAGAGCAGAGCGCGTTGTCACGGACCATGCAAAGAATTCGGCGGAAGGAGTTATCCGCTAATCCCAAGAAGTTGGAAAATAGATTTGGACTCATCGTGGCCAAAGACCATCAGGATTTATATAGTGCAATAATAGAAATGCAAAAGGAGCAGGCATGCACGGAATCGAACATTGCAGAACTAGTCTCAGGTAAGCGTATTAAATAAAGTGGGTGAAATCACAGGACAGGATTTAAAGACTTATAGCAAGTTACGCGACACAGAAAGCCAATGGTACGGTGACGGAGTACATGCGAGCCTTAGCAGATAACACAAGTATATCAGTTTATAAACGGAATAAAAGTCATTGTACTGGGATATCGAGCGAAAAATAATTCGGGTATATTGTATTTCGGGCAAAATAACATTCGGGGATTTTGTCTTCGGGTTTCTTTTTTCGGGCAAATGTCGGTATCAGCCTTAGCAGCAAAAAAGCATCAGAAATAAAAGATTTCATCTTGTGCTTCTAGTATGGACCTTCTTTAGATGCAAGACTACACCCCACGTTCCCAAAACGTCTGTACGTTACTTCAACCGATCTTCTGTTCTTTCTTTCTCATCTTTTTTCACGATTCAGGCAAGAACCAGTAATGATCAAATTTTATGGCTCATTGGCAAAAGTTTTTAATGTCTCAATATCAACCAGCCCATGAGTGAAATTTCTACAAGTTCCGCCTCTCATCATTCTTATTCAGCCCCATATGTATCAGAAAAAATTTATAAGGCGAGTAGTTGAAGGGGTCTGCGACACTTAATCACATTCCTCAACTATACTCTGTTACGCTTTACTGCTTATTTCTATCGTCCTCTTTCAAATTATACAACTTCGAAGTCGTCAACTTGATTTGAATCGGGTGAATTTTCGGAGAGATAATTTTTAATTAATATCAAAAAAAAAAAAAAAAAAAACATTTTCAAAATAGAATTAAATATATTGTACCAGTTTAGTTACTGTAACCGTGTAAGAATTAAGTGGTTCAACTTCAGTTACCAAGCTCTCACTGCGTGCCCCTGCGTACCATTAACGAAGGTCGTTACTTAATAATCTACGTGTGCGTTAAATGAAAGGCATTTTATTTAAAATTGTTTACAATATTCAGTGGCTTATGCCTTTCTGTGTGATACCGGTATCGCGTGCAAGCAGAATAAGAATAGGCATGTAATAAGTGACGCGATATTTTAGTTATCCAATTCTTATGGTAACGTATTACAAATTTGAGGACAAAGACTCGTAGAATTGTAGTCAGGGTCTTCGTTTGACCAAAGGCAGGATGAGCGGGGATGCGTTGCGTACGTCAGGCGGTGATTTTTTCTCCGGCAGCCTGACCTCGTTCTTGTTGTCGTTCGTGGTTATTGTGGTTATTTTCAACATCGTCCGTAATTTCTTCACAAACAGACCGAATCGACTATTTACGGTGGCCGGTATGCAAAAATTGACCGATACAGTTGTCATCTTTTGTAAACTATTTGTGGGAGATGGAGAAGGTAAGCGATAGTTCAACGTTTTTTTGATCCATTTTACAAACAAGAACTTAGTCGAGAGATTTTAAATTAAACTTCCAGTTATTTTGGAAAAAGTGGTGGGTCAACTCAAGAAGTACGAAAAGCTGCCCGTTAATATACGTCTCGGTCTAGTGCATTTTGTGTACACCAACAAACCCGAAGATCTGCAAGTACGATTAATCCTCCTTCTTGCTTCCTGATATAACAACAACGTAAATTATTTCAATTTTTTGTTTTTCTTTTCTTTTCTTTCTCAGATAATACTAAATAGTACATCTTCAATTGGAAAAGGCGCTCATTATAGATTTTTCAAAATGGTCGTCGGAGAAGGATTATTCACGGCTCCCGGTAAGTAATCATCAAAGTGTTGAAGTTGAGCGCTCTAAATATTGAAAAAAAAGTATTCCGATGTCACAGTTCCAAAATGGAAGAAGCATCGTCGACTAATCTCTCCCGTATTCAATACCCGATTGCTGGAGAACTTCTTCACCGTGTTCAACGAGAAGAACAGATTACTGGTTGAGAAATTGAAAACAATTTGCGACACCGACAAAGTTATAGACCTATGGGATTACGTGGCCCCTACAGCTCTAGAAATTATCTGTGGTGAGTACTTATGAAGGTTGAAAATTGTCTCGAACAGTGGCGAATTAACGCGCAGGCATTGCTCGATCACATTTATCACATTTTACGATAACCTAAGGTTAAAATTTTGTACGATATAGCTACGTTCGCGTGCGCGCTTAGTCCATGACTGGGCTCGAATGGACAAAAAATATGTTCTCGTATAGGCCCTGAAAGTTTTACACTCGTCGCAAATTAAATTTGTCAAAAGATAAAACGCTAAATCCATCGAAAGATATGACAAGCCCGTTTCATGTTTACAATTGCTGAATACCAACGTCGACGGAGTTCATCAACTCGATGACGTCATCGACGGATCTCAAAATTCAACATATCAGCTACAAAATGATATCCGTACAGTCGAGGTCTCAACATAGCCCTTTATAACACGTAAAGAAACTTATATTCCTGCACATCTCAAAGTTACCGAACTAAAAAATTTGGAAGATGAAATATTCAAACTGGAAAAGGAGACCTAGCTAAAGAAAGAAAAAGAGTAATATCTAATTGTGGCTTCAAATCAGCCTTCGGTTTTGCTTGCACAATATTTCGTAATTCAAAATTCTTCCATGTACAATACTGTGTACTTGATGTCGTTGATATAGGAAATGAACTATACATTATACCCGCTTTGAAGCAGTTTTAACGACTGCAAAAACGTGGTTGACACTTAAAAGTTCAAGCCTCGGTGACACACATCTTGACTGTTCGACCGCATTCTACAGATATACATCGTATTATGAAATATAAATCAATTACCTAGATAATAAAGATACGTCACTAACAAGAAAAATATTTGTTTTCATTTTAAAAAACTGGAATAAGTAATTAAAAGAAGTAAATTATAATAACAGTTTGAATACAAAGAAAAAAATGTTGACCTTGACGGAAGACGCGAAAAAAAGTGTCGTACTGTCGATAATTTAAGGACTGATTAATTTTTCGAATTATTACAGAAACCGCAATGGGATACGACGCTAAAGCTGTGGATGAAAAAGAAAAAGAAGACTTTCAAGAATTAGTAGTAAAGTAAGCTCGGTCTCAAGTTTATCAATGATTGAGTATCATTTATCTCGCACGAATATCGCCGCTCGGTAGTCTTAAAGCTTCAGTTTAAAAAAAATCATAAAAATATTCAATGTTCAATGGATTTGCTACCTATAGAATTCTCGTTTTAAACGGACTGATTTTAAAGAGGATTGAAATTATTTCGTATTATGAACTCGTGGGAAAATCCAAAACTGAGATTTATGAATCCCATTGAAAACAAGAAAAGAAAAAAAAAAGAAGGGTTAAGTTTGCGAACATGAATAAATTGTGGAGTCCTACAAGTTCTTTTTGGAAACAGGTCGAAATTATTCGAAGTCCCTCTTCTATCATAATAGCTCAAGAGTGAAAATTTTTCCAAGTCCCTCCCCTCTCCGTGACGTCTTCAACCTCGAACCGCTCGCGGACGAAAATTTCCTGAAATTACCCCCCAACAAAAGAGGAAGCGGGTTCCCCGCTAAGAAAAAAGAAGGGAAAAGTTTGCAAACATGAATAAATTGTAGAGTCCTATTAGTTCTTCTTGGAAACAAAATTTTGTTCAAAGCTGACTGTGAAGGGTGTGAGAAAGAGTACTCTTCCTCTGTTTATGAATTTCCAGACCAATCCCCGCAAAAAAAAAAAAAAACATTGCGTTTGGAAGTGAGGTGGCATTTAATGATTTGGCCGGGTAAGACATAAATGGACATTATATCAACTTCATTTCATAAAACTTACCTTCCAAAGCTGGTATACTCCCCTCTTTCAATCTCTCTAAAATAAGAGTCTTGAATTTTTTCATTATAAATTATTTAGAGTAAATTAGGATTGAAGATTGAAACTTTTTCGAGGTCTCTCCTGATATACCAGTATGTATAGATACAGAGACCTCAAAAGTTAAAATTTCCTCAAGTCTCTCTTCTCATGTGCAGCTCAACTTTCGGAAATCTTTGAATTTCCTCTCCCGATGTGTAAATCTTACACAAATCAGGCGTCCCTGATAACATACATAATTATTATATATATTTTTCTCTTTTCAAATTTTATAGTTTTGTCTTCTAAATTTTGAATGGACATCCCAATTATTGACAAAGTTATTTTTTTAAATTATAAAACCATGAAATTGTACTTAAATTGTACACAAGTACAGAAATGTAAATGTTTCTCATCATCATGTTCTGCGTCGAAAACCAGGTGGTAATCTAAATTTCATTATTTTTTCCACAGAGTTTCAGAGGAAGATAGTTTACGAATCTACAAGATGTGGCTACACCCAGATTTTATTTTCAAAGCATATTCTAAATGGACCGGACATTGGAAAGATTTAGAAGATGTGAGAGAACTCCCAATGAAGGTATTTGAACCAGGAGATGTCCTTCAATAAGAAATATAACTTGAATTGCACATCCAACTTTGAACTTATATTCTTATTTTACGTTCTAGATAATTCAATATAAGAAAAAATTGTTAGCTGAAAAGAAACCTCAAGCCATTCAACCTGTAGAAGATGAAGGTAAGAAATAAACTTCCTATTCAATTATTACCGGTAATCAATGACAAAGAACATACAGAGATGCAAACTTATTGACAAATTAACAACAACCAAATCAAATCAAAGAACGCCATCTTCCAGCGGAACCAAGATGAAACTAAAGGGAAAAATCAAAAACGCGAAAGTGTCGGAATATAGTGTAGGTATACGTACAAAAACGAGTAAATACAGAAAGCACAAGCTAAGGAGTAATCTACCTAAACGGCAATTTTTACAAACATCGAGGAACTCGGCGACAAAACCAAATGGGCCGAGTTTTTTAAGATAACAAAATATCGATTACAGTAGCAAAAGTACGAGTACTTGAAAATTCTCCAATCACAAATTTGCTCCCATAAGAAATGCACGGGGAGCGAAGATCAGTATGAAATTAAACAAGTTCATTTTTGGAAGCCGATTACCTCACACATTATAAATATAAACTTCCCCCCCTCTACTCTTTTTAATTTTTGTTTAATTTCATACTGATCTTTGCTCCCTGTGCTTTTCTTTTAATCTTATGAGACCAAATTTGCGATTGGAGAATTTTTGGGCACTTTTGCTGCTATGTGTATAATCGAAATTTTGTTATCACAAAAAACTCGTCCCATTATTTTGTTTTTGTCCCCCACGTTGCAGCGATTCGGTTTACATAGTGGAGGTAGGGCTCTATATCTGGTGGGTATTCGCAGACGCCATGTTGTGTGCAAAAAGGATTTCCCCCAATAGGAGCCCACATTAAATTTGTGTTATTCAATGAAGGATAACTCGAGAACGGCTCCATGAATTTTTTTGAAATAACCCGCGTTAGAAAGGAAATTTTTTGGACAATTGACGTTCCTCTCTTCAATTTTTCTCTACAAACATTATTTTCCAACGTATCAATTGTTGTAATACGTACGTTCGCCCCATCAGACCCGTTTTTTTGAACATGAACGCGTTATTCAGCCAACTTTTCCAAACATACTGTCTTAGCTAACTATTGTATTCTAACTTACCTCTTCTTGTAGGTACCATCTGTGTCCAAAGGTGGCGTTTTTAAGTTGAAACAGGTTACAGCTTATCTTCCCTGTAATTTCTTTCTTATTAATTACGAGCAATTATTCACAACAATATTGATTCTACTCGTTTTCTTGATTCTCATTCTTGTAGTTTTAACATTGATTTTCTTTCCAAGATATGACGAACAGAAAGAGGAAAACTACCACATTCCTGGATATGTTACTGGAACTGAATGAACAAGGAGCAGGTTTTTCCGATCAAGACTTGTATGATGAAACAATCACAATGATGATTGGTGGAAGTGAAACTAGTGCAATAACCAACTGCTTTACACTGCTAATGTTAGCTATGCATCCAGATATTCAGGTTAGACTGATCACTACAAATAAAATTACACTTCCTTCGAACCACCTTACAGGTTAAAAAAAGCGTGCTCTGTAGATCTGTGAATCATTTTTTGTTTGTTTTAAATTGCAGGATAAAGTTTATAAAGAAGTGATAGATGTTCTCGGTGAAAAAGATAGATTTATTGAAATGAAAGATGTGCAAGCAATGACGTATTTGGAACAATGTATAAAAGAAACTCTGCGGCTATTCCCAACTGGACCTCTGCTTCTTCGAGAAGCTTCAGAGCCGTTTACTTTGAGTAAGTTAATTTGAATTAAGCAGAACCTCACTTTGGGGACCACAACATTTCATTAAGTCTTTCACCTGACATCATTTTAGGTAATAATTTTAAAGTATATAAGGGTGCCGCTATAATAGTACCGCCAATTATGGTTCATCGTAGTCCAGACGTCTACAAAGACCCGATGACTTGGAACCCTGATAATTTTTCCCCTGAAGAAATTGAAAAACGTAATAAATACAGTTTTTTAGGTTTCAGTGGTGGTCCTAGGGGTTGTATTGGTAAGTTGAAAAAATTGGAAATTCAAAACAACAAAATATTTTACCTCACGTAGAAATCTGTTACAGGCTCGAGATACGCTTTACTGTCGATGAAATTGACTTTATCTTTAATACTGAAGAATTATGTCGTGACGACGGACCTGAAGATGGAAGATATCAGAGTGAAGCTTGATTTACTGCTGCGAAGTGTTAACGGATATCCAGTGAAATTGCGCACTCGAAAACCATGAACAAAATTTTCTTTCCTCATTTGGCGAATCACAGCACTAACCCAAAAACAGTAGACTGAAACACCTAAAGAACTGAAAGATGTTTTTGAAACATTTTTCATCCTTATTTATTTTATCTTTCTTATTTTGATTATTGACGTTGTCTTTTATATCGAAAATATAGAACGAAATATTTTATCAATCGGAAAAAGTAATTCTACGTTTCCCTATTATCTAGAACCGCTTCTTCCTCGGTTCCAATTTCCGCCAATAGAGCCGCTCGAACCCTGATTTCGGATTTTGTTACCATTGCTGGTTCTGGTTCCAGTTTGAAAGCTGGTACCTTGATTTTGATTACCCCCTCCAGTCTGAGTATTGCCTTTTCGCGTGGGCCACTGAATGGATAAACTACATGCCAATGCCTATATCTTCCCGCCAATAAGCGATACGATATTCTTCATCTAGATTTGTGTCTGTGTTCTGTGTAACCTGTGGGCACTCCAATGGGCACCTATTAGGTACCTAAATGAAGGTAACAGGTAACAATAACAAGGAGATAAAGTAAGTAGATTACTCGCGAATCATCGCGGGTACAACCGATGTCTCTTCTGATGCTCTGCCGAAGACTGAATTGTCCGTGTACAGTTCGCAGGGGAACATTTGAACGTGAGAAGGCATTAGTACATTTTTCGTATCTGAACGATGTAAAACAGCAATGGACGCGGCGTAAACAAACGAATACGTATTCACTCTTTCTCCTGCGTAAACGGCGGTTGACAGGAACTTGTCAGCGTTCGAGCTTCTGCATTGTCGTTATTTGTAATTTTATGAATATTATAGATGACGAGACGAATGGGGAGAGGGAGCAGTTGAGCTTTCAATTGAAAGTATCGGCAATATCGCGGTAGAGCTGGTTCAAATCTTTGTCACTGATATAATATTGAAAGTATATCACCAAGATTGCAACTGTGAGGTAGAAGACAAGTTCAAGTTGCGCCAATCACCCTTTCCTCTTGCCACTATAAGTTGGGAAAAGAGTAAATGAAAACAAAAGTTGACTCATAGAGCATTGTTTTTATGGGAAAATTCCTCTTCTAAAACTATAGCAGCTCATGCTCACTTCTTTCGCTCCTTGGGGGTTGGCTTCATCAAGTGCCTGAATTAAAACAAGCAGGAAATCTGTTTAACCGAAGACTTGAATTAATTTTAATACAAACAACATTTCTATTTCATTTTCTTCTTCTACGTATTCATCTGTTCGAAGCTCAAAATTAAGTCGAATTTTTTCCAAGTTTTCCTCTCTTTCCTAATATAATCTTGAAATTTGAAACTCTCCCGTCAAACATTTTCTTCTTCTTCTTCGTTTTCTTCTTTTCAAAGTCCCTTTTCAAAGTCATCGGGGAAGGCCCGTGACTACGGGGGAGGCAAATGGGGGCAATTCCCCCCTTGAGTTTCCCCTCCTAAAAAATATCGGCAGAGTGTGATTTTCGATCGTGAAGCCAGTTTAACCGTTTTAGCTCATGGAAAAAATTATTCAAAGACTATAGCGATGATTCATCGTATATCATTTTATTCTTGCCGCACCTAGAAAGAGCGCTAGTCACAGGCCTACCTCGGGGTCAACCTTCTGAAATTTTTTCAAATTTTTAAGGTTATGGGCTCCGCTCTCTTGGAAACCACAAAATTCAAAGAGACATTTTCTCAAACGACCGAAAATATTCAAAAAGCTCTCCTTTTTCTTCTTTAGATCCACTCCCAAGAGTTGGTCATAGCCCCCGCTTCCTCAGTTTTTCGGTGGAACCAGTCAACATTTTTTTCAAGTTTCCGAAGTAGTTCAAAAAGATATATTTCTTAAATAATCAAAATGGCCAGGAGATTTTTTCGTCGTCTTTCTTCTTCCTTCTTTATCTTTACCACATGAAACTGAAAAGTGCGGTAATTTTCCACGTATACGCAGTCATATATCTTATGACTCGATAATCGAAAATATTTCAAGTCCGTTTCCTATCAAATATAGCTTAACAGTAAAAATGTTCTCAAGTCTTTTTTTTGATAGACACAGCTTTAAGATCGAAATTTTTCAAGTCTCTGGAGTAAGTTTGGGGCACATTTTCCCGAAAAAATTATAGAAAGACGACAGACGGCGGGCACTTTTTCAGAAAAAACCTTACCATAAAATGGGTTTCCTGCTGATAGAAATATTTCTATTTCATTCATCAAATTGTTGCAGGAAGAAAGAAACGATTTCTTGATAAAAAATGATGAATTTCTACAAACCATTCAAAATCGTCTCATAAGACTGAAAGCTTTGTAGACTTTGTATTGGAAATTCGTTTTCCCCTGTATTTTCTGTCAGTCTTCTGGAAAATTCATTGAAAATTATGAAAATAGCCGTTTGATATATATTATAGTAAGAAAATATTGTGAAAGGCCTTCTCTGACCACCAAATTCTTCCTGAGTAACTAAGGAAAAGTAATTCGATTAAACTGTTTGGTTTATTTATTTATTTATTTTTTTGACGGGAGTGAGTAGAAATTCAACTCACTCATGAAAAGTACGATAAGTTTTGTAGCACAAGCTCGGTACCAAAATTTTAGTAACGACCCAACACAGATACTTCGGATAAATCTGGGCTCCGGCCATTGATGAGATTCGAAACGCGTAGCACAAGACCAGTACATAATTGGGAATTTCGTTTGAAAAAAAGACGATATGTTTTCACACCAATCCGGCTTCACGAGACACGAAAACAAAAAAATCAAATTGAATAAATAATGAAGAAAATAGACTTACTACGACAAGAAAATTTATTCACTTACCCAAAATTCAGTCCGTACATCCAAACGTCCGGTAAAAAGGAGCTCACACGGACAATCAAAAATGAACGTGGAGTTATTTACGGCACTATTCGACGACAGTCGAGACTTTTGAGATAATTTTTGAATTTGCAAATACGAGCCCAAGTTTAAATGGGTACCTATATTAGTTCGCGTTAGATGAGAAGTGAACTCGTAACCTAATGATATTAAGTATGTAGTCTACAAGCTTTCAGAAAGCTGAGGATGTGGATTCTCGATAAAGGACGAGTATTCACGATTATCAGCGTGCGAGTAACATCGGACGATGTGACAATTCATTTTATCTATCTGCGGTCTGGATTCTCGTTTTTCTCTCACCACTACTTTATCTATGTGAAAACGAAATAGATTCCTGATTATTCGACCTGCGGTTAAAATTGAGAAAATTATAAAAACCGACGCATCGACGACAAATTCATTAGGTATTTGTTTCGCGGTTTCTCATTGTAAGTACGGTCAGTATTCCATCAATAGAATTATTCTCTTTGCAAGATGTCGAAGACAAATCAAACAGCGTTGAATTTACGATTCCTTTTTGATCGTCCGTGCCAACCGGTTTTTCGCGAAAAAGGTTTAAACGGCGACGTTGCCTTTGACGTTCCTCCTGATTATCTGGTAAGTATTTCCGTGGGTCATATATCCTGTAGAAATATTCCAGTATTCCTCCTGGAATTTTTCTCCCTTATCAGATTGAAGCCAATAAACTCCATTCGGGTTTGCTCAATTGAAGGTTTCAGGAACCATCCTTGTCACTCTCCATATGCTGTTCTATAATCACCTCCGCAGCTTTCATTTGCTTCCAAATAAAATACGTATCTAATATTTGGGTCACGGTTGTAATTTTGTTATGAAGTCACAAAATGGTTTGAAGAGAAAATTTATAATATACCTGTATGGAGGTCTAAAAAAGAGCCCGTGTATAAAATTTGTTTTCCTGAAGCATAAAATCTTATTTTAACAGGGAGCTGTTCTATGGGTTTTTTTTGAGAAATTTGCCGTACATTGTGCGCCATCCGGCGAAAACTTGGAAAAATGTTGACTCCTATTGTTAATAGCTTGGAGGACGAAATTTTTTCAAGTCCCCCCCCCCCCCCTCTATCATAATATAGTTCAACAGTCGAGAATAATTTAGACTCTTGAACTATATTATACAAGGCTTATAGTAGGTCTAGGCCTTCTTTATACGAGCTTCATATTTGGTCTAGGCTTCTTGAATTCTCAATATCAAATCCAATTTGACTCATAAAGCAGGTTCCCTGCGTTTTTCGTTCAACTTCGTTATGGAAGGCGTCGTTTCAACGGGGAACCTGTTCTATGTTTTTTTTTTGAAAATTTTGGCGCGCGCCACCAGGCGAAAAATTCAAAAAAAATTTCGACCCCCAAGCTATATATGATAGAAGGGGGACTAGAAAATGTTGACTCTCGAGCTATATACGATATCTCCAAGTCCCCCTTCTATCATATATAGCTTGGAGGTTGACATTTTTCTAACTTCCTCTCCTGTCATATGATATAGCTCGAGAATTGAAATTTTTCCAAGTCCTCGACTTATCATATTACAATTTGATTCATAGAACAGGTCCCCTGTGTTCCTTGTTCAACTTCGGTGAGGAAGCCGTCGTTTTTCTGTCCCCTTCACATCATAGACTATGATTAGAAAGTCACAATTATTCCAAGTCCTCCAGTCCCTATTAGGCCAGTCATATTACATTAAAAAATTGTGTGAGTATGGAAAAAATAGGGGACAGCTAAAATTTGGCATGTACTTGTCATTTACCATCTTATACAACATACTAAAAGTTCCACTCGATATGATGTGCGCATTGTCCCTAGGGGGCAAGAAAAAAAGGTCCAGATTGGTTTTTTGTGATTTTCAGGGTGAATATAGGTTTTTTGAAAAAAAAGTCGAGACACAAAAATTGTGAAGCGTCAAAAGGTACATAAATAATGTTCCATTAAAAATTTCCGTGTGATGTTCCATTTTTGAATACATGAAGGATGAAAGTTGGATAAGTGTGGAAGTAAGGCATGATATGTGCCTATCACCCACAAAGAAGTCGACACAAGCCTCACCTACCCGTTATAAAGTATAATGCCTCAGTTTCAAGTAAATTGATGCACATATGAACTTGTATGTGTCTTTTGCAAAATATACTTTTTTCTATTGATGCCATAATTGAGTCACAATTGGTAAATGAATAAATTAGAGATCGATAACTATCGATAACAATGATTTAGAAATGAGAAAAGAAAAGAATCTCAAGTTTGGTGGCCAGCAATGATTTTTCAATTAGAAAAAAAACAATCACTAATTTACGTGGTAAGCAATATGTACGTCTTGATTAAGAGCGGGTGACGCTCACGTCGACTTGCGTTGCATGTGACAAGCATATCATGCCTTACTTCTGCAACTATTCAACTTTCATCCTTCGTTTATTAAAAATTGGAGCATTGCAAGGAAATTCTTGATAGAACATTATTTATTTATTTTTTCACGCTCTACAATTTTTGTGTCTTGACTTTTTTTCAAAAAACTGATATTCACATTGAAAGTCACAAAAAAAAAAAAAACAATCAAGACCATTTTTTTTGTCCTCTGGGGTCAATTTTTAGTATGTTAAAAAAGGTGACAAGTGACATATATATGCCAAAATTCCGCTGTCCCCCATTTATTTACACCAAAGGCTCTCGCCGGGGAACAATAGTGATTTGGCCTTAGTCGGGAATCTCCGATTTGACTGTCGGAAGTTCTTGGGGATGGAATGAAACTCTTATTTCCAAATTTTCAACCACCTAAGTCTATTCTATCCTCTGTGATAATTAAAAATGTATAAGTTACTATAACAATTCTACAACTCGTAATTTTCAATGAGTCCTCTCGTGCTGTGGAAGGAAAATGAATCATCTCAAGGGCCATTCATAATCATTTCGTCGAAAAAAAAAAAAAAAAATTGCATATAAAATGCATATTTTTTATTTTAAAAAATTTTTCAAGTATGTTGTTACAGAGGCCTCGAGCTGAAAAAAATATATATGAAGTATTGGACGGGCGCCTAAAACATATATTTGTAAGAACGTGAACGTTCTTCACCGTCAGTCGCGTCACTCTCCTACTCACGGACAAAGTTCGGAGCTCCGACTATATAGTGCTATTCCTCTCTCCTTCTGTTTATCCTTCCGAGTGCAGTCAGCTGACCTGCTTTTCCTTCGGGAACTCGACTTTTTGATACGATTCTGTGGAAACACAGCATCGCCAGATTTGTCAAGATTTTACATCTTACATATTTTGTACAGAATTTTTAAAGGGGTGGAAGACCCCGAAAATTGAGGTTTGTAAACGGGGAAATACGCGTCAGCAGTCTCGCGTCTTTCTGTACAATGAATACGCGCCCCGCTCGTACACGTAACAGGGGTGGAACACGCGTACACGATGCGGTGTTCAGTCGTAGCCGAGTCTCACGTGTAACGTCGTGATATTTTTGGCTTCGCGCTCCTCGATTTTTTACTGGAGAATTTATTTATTATTTTTTACGAACTCAGCGGATGTGTTTACATAAGAATTGACCTTATCGATGAAAGAAATACAAAGTATTAGGATTATCCATGTAAAAAAAGTGTATTTTCTCCATTTTTTACCATTTCTAAGCCTTTCCAGCGACTACTTTTTTCGAACTCGGCGGACGTGTTTCTATAAGTATTGACCTAATCAATGAAAGAAATACCAAAATTCAGGATTCTCCACACTAAAAAAGTGGATTTTTTCGATTTTTTTGTATTTCTAGATCGTTCCAGCGGCTGGAGAATTTTTGACTAATTTTTTTAAAGTCGGCGGACGTGTTCACATGAGAATTGACCCAATCGATGAACGAAACGCGTATACTAGACTGCACTGTGGGATGAAATGTAAATCTAGCTGGACCAAAATCTATTATCAGTATTTCTTTTATCCAATAGGTCGACTCTCATGTAAAATCGTCCGCCGAGTTCAAAAAGATAGTCTAAAATTCTCCAGTCGCTAGAATGTTCTGGAAATGGTAAAAAATCTAGAAAACCCAATTTTTCTACCTGGAGAATCCCGATTCTTGATATTTTGTTCTTAGATTAGGTCAATTCTTATGTAAACACGTCCGCCGAGTTCGAAAAAATTGGTCAACAAATTCTCCAACCGCTGGAACGGTCTAGAAATACAAAAAAATTGAAAAAATCCTCTTTTTCAACATGGAGAGTCCCGAATTTTAGTATTTCGTTCATTGATTAGGTCAATACTTACATAAACACGTTCGCCGAGTTCGAAAAAAATAGTCAAAAAATTCTCCAGTCGCTGGAAAGGCTTAGAAATAGTGAAAAATCGAGAAAATACACTTTTTTATTGGACTTGGAGAAATTTTCAGCTTCAAACCTTTATGCAAGTGAAACTCTTAAAAATGTTTACCTCTAAGACATATTAATGATGATAGGAGACCTTGGAGAAAGTTTAGGACTCTTGACCCCCACGGAGGCGAAACTTGGAGTAATTTCAACCTCTGACGTTATTACGAGTATTGAAAATATTATAACTACTCTTTCCAGACCGATCGTTACAAACCCATCGCGAGTGAAGTGTCCACTCGGTTTGGCCCTAGTCAACAAGGTACAACTATTCGGGTTAATAAAGCTGCCACGCTACCAAGTATAACTTCAGTGGAAGCGTTGGACCGACGATCAAATTTCAATCTGTTCAATCCGTATCATCAACAATTAGCTGGTACACTCATCGAAATCTTCATGAGTAAGTTTTTAGGGTGGGGATTTAGAGTACACTTCTGTCATTACCTTATTATCAATTCTGTTTTAAGGTGCAAAAAATGTCGACGATCTTATGTCGTATTCTTGCTACGCTCAACAGCGAGTCAATCCATATTTGTTTATTTACGCCCTTTCTGTAGCCATGCTGCATCGTCCCGATACTGCCAATATCGAGATACCCTCGCACACAATTAGTTTTCCAGAACTGTATATCAATAACGCAGCGTTGAATGATGCCAGAAAGACTACCAATGTACCTAGTGGATCACGGGTGAGAACATTTTTCATGATACGTTGAAAAGTTTCCCTAAATCTCTACAAAAAGCTCATTTTTATCATAAGAATGTCTCACCCATTCTCATCACTACGTTTGGGTCTCTACTCTTCTGATTTCTGTAATTACCGTTATTCAGATAATTAAACAAGCAAACACCTTTCCTCGTATCCGTTTTTCCTGCAGTATGTTCTCTTCCGCATCCTCTACCTTATGTGACGACTCGGAAATTGTAAACTATCTGTGCTCTAACTACTCCTTCTGCTTACTTTAATTATTTACCATTTCGACTCCTCCCCTGAATAACTCAACACGAGCTAATGACGCACTTGAGCGGTCGTTGAACGATACGACGAAAGTCAAGTTCAGTAGTCTTCGGTTCTACGGCTGGAAAATGATCGAGTTTCTGGAACCCCCCGAAAAAAAAAAAAAAAAAAAAAAAAAAATGGTGTCTTTTACTTAAATAAGTTTTGCGAATATAGCTTCTATCAAAATTCCTTCATCAGAGTTCCCCAAAGCTCGCAAATTTGGAATCCACATCTTTCTCTAGCACGCATAAAAGCAATCGTTAATATTCCTGTAGACGTAGGCCTAATGTCAGTTTGACGACAATCAATTTTCAATGAATCGCTTCGAACAAAACGAAATTTAGCGGACACCCTACTGATTTTTTTCTACTCGTGCGCATAGACTCATTTTGTTAAAGAAGACTACGACCGCATAGAAAGTCTGGAGATTAGGTGGTCCAAAAGCCCGGATTTATATATCCTCAGTAAATAAATTTTTTCTGTACTTTATTCGATTACACATTGATTGTAGGAAGCGGTAGATATTTCAAGAAATCTCACATCTTCCTTGGCTGATCCAGAAAGCAGAACGGCGTATTTCCGAGAGGATATTGGAGTCAATTTGCACCACTGGCACTGGCATTTGGTGTACCCGAATAAAGGACCCCAGAGTATTGTGAAAAAGGACAGACGCGGAGAATTATTTTATTATATGCACCAACAACTTCTGGCCAGGTATAGTATAGAAGAATACATTCCAAACTATCTTTTCGTTTGTATGACTTTCAGTCCGTGAGCTGAACGGTGGACTTCCACTAAATTGTTGCTTCCCAATCCTTTTGCATTTGTAGGCTAAGTTCGCCGGATTTCCAATCTTTACTTTCGGTTCCCCTTCTCAGAGCTGCTCCTTTTTTTCTACTTCTCTGTGTGTATCTTAAAGCGAACAACCAGTTTCATTGAGCTCATCTCATTTGTAGGCTATACTTAGGTACCTAGTTGAAAAGTTTGTAAGAAAATGGGTAAGAAAAAAAAATAATCTGTTGTTGTTTTCAAGATACAACATTGAACGACTAGCAAACAATCTTGCTCGCGCTGCTCCCATCAGGAACTTTTTAGAAACGATACCGGAAGCGTATTTCCCAAAGCTGGATTCGGTGATTGCATCTAGAACCTGGGCTGCCAGACAAGCCAACTCTCTACTTACAGTGAGTTTCCCTAAGCGATTTTTAAAAAAGGACCACGCAAAATTGGTTTCCTCTACTTCTTGCTTCAAGCTTTCCAATATACAAAGGTCTGAAACTGATTTCTCATTCCCATTTGAAGGATATTACTAGAAAAGATCAAAACGTAGTCTTTACTATGGAACAAATGGGGCAGTGGAAGGATCGCATCTATGAAGCTATTGAACGTGGTAGTGTTTATGTAAGTTCACCAACAATAACTAATCTGTTTTCAGTACAAAATCAAAAAGGTAGAAATAATTGCAGATAGGACCAGATAAAGATTTACTTCAACTGACGGAAGCTGAAGGCATTGATGTATTGGGTAATCTTATTGAAGCAAGTAGTACCAGTGCAAACATGAGTTTTTATGGAAATTACCATAACAATGGTCACAATATGCTCGCCTACCTTCACGATCCTGACAATCGATTTCAGGTAAAAATCTCACCCTGTAACTAGGAAGTATGTGTACAGTAGAAATTGCGAAAAACAATGTCGCTTTTAGCGATTTACCATTTACAACAATCAAAGAAGCGAGTCCTGGCTGTTATGGAAAAAACGTAACTCAACAACGATTGAAATTTGAGTCCCCTCGGGTATTGTTATATCCAATTTCTACTGTACTGGTATGATGACTTGTACAGCGTTCATGTCCTGTACAGGAAGGTCCGGGTGTAATTGCTGATTCGGCAACTGCAATGCGAGATCCGGCATTCTATCGCTGGCATACCAACATAAATGATATGTTTGAATTGTACAAGCAAACTTTGACTCCTTACACCACGCAACAAGTAGGTTTCTCCCTCTTCTTTTATTCAAGTAGCTCAAAATAAATTTACAGTGAATACGATGGCTTTATAGCTGGATTTCAATGGAATTAAAGTGACCAAACTGGAAGTCAAGAGCGATTCCACGCAGAAAAAAAATTTATTGATCACTCATTGGGAAAAAGATGAGTTTGATTTGTCACGAGGCTTGGACTTTGCACCGCGCGGTTCCTTGAAGGCCAGATTTACTCATCTGCAACATAAACCATTTTCTTACAGCATAGGCGTGAGTAAGAGAATTTTGATACTTACCTACAAATGTAGAACATAGGGTAGATTTTCTCATGAACTGTTTGAAATTCTTTCCTGAGTGAAGCCGCGTAAACCTCTATAAATCCAAATCGCACTGGGTGGAAAGAGATAAAAATTGTGTTTCACCTAAACAAATTGGGAACAAGGGATTTACGAAAAAAAAAAAAAAAAATTGGACAAGAAATATCCCATAACTTTTTTGTATGAGTTCACAGTGTAACCACCAGAGCGTGTTACAGTGTACACATGAATGCACATCACGCTTCTACATATTATACATACCTATGTGACTTAACCCTGAAGAATGCTGCACTTGCTCTCCTTTATTTCCAATCAGGAGACTGATTCTAAAGTTTTGTGCAACAAATTTCCAAAAGCACTTCATCTTCAAAATATTTATATCAACATCAATTCGGACCGGGCAGCGCTAGCGTCGCGTAAAATTTTTTAATTTTTTAGAATCTCTCAAAAATATTTTCATCTGAAAGAAAATTTTTTGCTCTTCAATTTTGTTCCTTACGAGTACACGCCTAAATTCATTAGTTTTGGAAAAATTGAAGAAAAACTAAAAAATCACCTTTAGTTTCATGTCACAATCACCCTTCGCTTATCAGTCCTCTCTACATATTTTACACAGGCCACGCTAGCGAATCTACAATATGCCCGGTCCAAAATCCAAATGGACTGATTTCCTTACTACGTCACAATATCAATAGATTGCAGAATATTGCAAAATGCTACTTGCTGAAGTTCCTTCAGTCTTTGTCTACTTTTCTTTTCATGTAATTTCCCATAGGCGAAACTAGTGTTCTGAAAACAGATCAATATTTTGAAAACAGAACGTTAATAAGGTAGGAGAGGTAAATTTCTTCAAAGTATAAGGCTTTTAGATTATAAAAGAAATACTCTCTTTCCTTATTTATGTTCTGTTTTCAAAATATTCATCAATTTTTAGAACGTCACTGTTGAGACAGGCAAGTCAGAGAGAGCGTAAAAGAAACAAACGTAAGTAACAAGATGAGGACCTTATTCAATAACAAATGAAATAATACTGCTCGAGTACAGATAACTGAGGCAGTCAAAACAAGCTCAATCCATTTTCAAATATTTGACAAGACACAAAAAAAAAAACGGATGCGCATGCGTAGATGAGTGTATTTTTTTGCTGTTTTTGCGTGAACCAGTGTACAGTCATGTCCTACAAGTTTTAACTAATGTCTACCAGGCGGCCTCCAGTGGGAAAGGGGGTGGATTGAGCTGGTTTCGAAAATCTTTTCAATCTCTTCGGTGTTGTTTCAATGAAAGAACACGCACACAATTGTTGCTGCTTAGCTGTGACGCTGCTGGTGATTTGGATTGAACTGGTTTTGGTTCTTTACAGAGGGTGTACTTTTTTGTGTCGATCGTATTTCTCGGGATTCAGACGGTTTTAATCAGAATTACTTTGCAAGCAGATGTACCACGTTATAACCTATCAAAATCCGCAAAAAAGTCATTTTTGAAAAAAAGTAGATTGAGGTGGTTTTGTTTCTAAGCGCCTTATCTACAGATAATGATAGTAACAAAGATTATGATATCTATATAGCAAGCCCAATGAACTCAATTTATAGTATGAGACTAGCTGGAATGCGCGCTGAACAAAAAACGTGAAACAAAATAACGGAATCTTTTTTCTCTCTCTTTTTTTTGTTGAGCGCGGTATCTCGCGTGTATGAAATGACGGAGCCCAGTTGAACAGAATTTGCCTATAAGGGCTCTGTTAGGAGCGCCACTTTCCACGCTACACTCGAAGAAGATGTTGTGAAATAGTCCCATATAAATAACACAGGAATGATTTTTAAAAGTTCTTCACTTTTTAATTGATCAAGCAATTTAAAAAATGAGATGAACAAAAGTCGGAGCCGAATCTACTCTAACAATTTCAAAATTCTTTTAGGTGGCGTTCCATTTGAATTTTACAAGAAAGAAGAATAAAAAGAAAATACTTATTTAGTCATTATCACTCATCATCACCTTCGACTGCAAGCTTTGAAGAAATTCCGCATAGCAGCGCATACTCCGCTCTTATTGGCAAATATCTTCTTCTCTCTCTTTTCTTTGTTCAGTACGCGTTCTAGCTAGTCTTATACTACAAATTGAGTTCACTGACCTCGCAACACACACACTGTAACAATAATAATATACTTCAACAGTGTTACTTTTCTATAAATAATAATATGGGAAATTCCATTGATAAAAAAATAGACAAAGACTTGAAGGGACTTCAGCAAGAAGCATTTTGCGATTTATCAATACTGTGACGTGATGGGAAATCAGTCCATTTTCAGTTTTTCACCACAAGTATTTTCATTGTACAATCTACATGAGCCAAGTCACTCTAGTGCAGGCGAGGATCCACGGGGAGGGGGGGGGGGGCTTAGGATGAATCCCCCCCCCCCTAAAAAAAAAAACAGACCCTTAGACTTTTTTTGGATTATTTCCCCTCCCAAAGTGATCGTCTGGATCCGCGCCTCTATAGCGCGCAAAAAAAGTTATGTGATATTTTTATAGAAAATTCAACGTAAAATAATTTTTGTCTGAAACTCCTATACTTATGTCGTTTGTTTCTAAGTTATTAAATTGAAAATCAATTTTTATCCCTTTACAACTGATACAACTTGAATTAACGGAGACTTTCAGGTCACCTTCATGGAAGGGTTCCAAATATCTCATGAGAAAAACAGATCTCTGTTCTTGATAGGCTCTAAATCGACTGAACTTGCTAATGGTATGATGCAGTGATGCTTGAACTACAATACAAAAAAATTTAGGTAATATAATGATAGAAAAATTAATCAAACTTGCATATGTACTCAGGTTCAGAATACCAGTGGACGTAACCGTGTTGGAACAGTACGTCTATATTGGGCGCCAAAAAATGATGAAAGACGTTATGAAATGCAATTTGGAGAGCTACGAACGCTTTTCATTGAAATGGATCGTTTTACCACAACATGTAAAGTAGTTTTCTTCATTAATTCAATCGCGTTGTAACTCTTAATTATAGTTCTCTTAAATGTGGATGATTTTTTGGCAAAAATACTTACTGAGTCCCATTTGCTTCTATTGGCAGTGAAGACTGGGGCCAATGAAATCACGCGTACTTCAGCGCAATCATCGGTGACAATTCCGTTCGATTTATCGTTTCGAGATTTAGATCGCATACCCAATGTAACTGACGACCAGACCGCAGGAGAAGCTTCCCGGTCTAATTACGTATTTTGCGGTTGTGGTTGGCCGGACCACATGTTAGTTCCTCGAGGAACTCCGGATGGTTTACCCGGAATTTTGTTTGTCATGATTACCGACTTTGATACTGATAAGGTAACCACAATAGGACTGCAAAATTAGTCGATTTTGGTGGGGTAGTGATAATTGAAGGAAGAGATTTTTATAATGATGAAGACTCTTGGATATTAGGCCTACAACGTTTTTGCATACCCACTATGCTCTAAAAATATGTAGTTCGTATTCAGGTGTGCAGTATTTTGACCGAATAAAAGTTATTTAGTAAAAGAGAGAAGTTTGTCGCTTATGTGTCTGTTCTTGAATCAAGTTTCCTTCATTATGTACCTAAATTCATTGAAGGAGCCCAAAAACAATTTGTCGGGCAGGGTCTACAGAGAAATGCTAAAATTTACAAATTTTTACTTCACATTGTACAAGTTTTATTCCTAATCTTCTAAAATTTCTAGTTTAAATAGAGATACCTTAAATTTTCTCGAGTCTACTTTTCAATTGAAACGTAGTGGTTGGAGATTCTACCAATCATTACTTTTTAAGGGGCAAGTTTCGACTATAGAGGGTAGAGACAGTTAGTATCGAAGCGTTGAATGGAGAAATGTTTCAAGTATCGCGTAAGATCAGATGTTTCTCCCAGCTTTTCTCGCTACCAACAACGAAGTCCAGAAAGTAATGGCCACTGTGCTATAAATTAGAGATCTTTGCCTCATTCGCTGGCTTATTGCAGCATAGAACGCTGCAGTTCATACCCTCTACAGATGAAAAAAAAAAAACACTCCATCTATTTAAAGTCTAATGAGCAACGTTTCTCAAATTCTTCGTTTTTGTGGGCTCTGAGAATAATATAATTTATGGCGGTTTTGGCACAGGCAAGCTGGGACAAGTATCTGGCCAACCGTCGTGGAGTGCAGTTACGGGGGTAGGATTTGTATAAACAAGGGGGAAAGATAAATGCGGTGGCAGGATTCGTATGAAGAAAAATAGTTAAGCAGACGACTTTTACCTCTATTACACGTCACTGATATCATACTGATGTTTTCTTATTGAAGGAAGTCATGGCAAAATAAAAACCTTCATTCCATTTTATTTAAAGGTCGACAACTTATCCATGGATGCCAATCAAACATCTTGCGATAATGCGTTCAGTTTCTGCGGTGTTCGTAACAATCGCTATCCGGATCGTAAAGCCATGGGTTTTCCGTTTGATCGACCACCGCGTTCTGGAGTGGACACTTTGCAGCAGTTTCTAACTCCGAATATGATGACCCAAAATGTGAACATCGTCCACCAGAATACGGAACTTTTCGGAATAACTTTGCGTTCCAAACAAAGCCCCAGCAATTGATCCTCTTGAAACTACTCGTAATCCATTTTTTTTTTTGTAGCGTATTATATTCAATTTAAGTTCACTCGTATAACGATACCTACTTCTACATACAATCTACTCAAATTTTAATTAAGCTAACATTTATCTCATTAAAGACCTAGAAGTACCCATTCTTATCGTATAACACTAGGTCTATGTGTTGGTGTGTGAACAATGAATTGGTTTGCAAGATCCACCGTGAAAAGTGGTTCTCTTTCATCACAAACGAATTCAGAGCCCCTTCACTTTGCGACTTCGCTCCGCTTTACACTTACTGACACACCCATGCGATGAGAATATCTGAATACTTCTAGGTCTTTCAATCTCATGTATTGATAATCAGAATAGTATTTTGAAGAAAGAAGTTCCAGGGAGTGAAATATCTGTCTAGCTCTAGGGTAACAATATTTTAAAGGACAGGGCAAGAGTTTAATTTTTTACAATTCATAGAAGTTTTATTGAATTTGAAAGAAATCGACAAAAATAGGAAATAATGGGCCGCTCTGAACGAAAATTTTCGGTAGTTGTATAATTCATTAACAGTTCATGTTGAAAATTTTGTTTCATCAATCATCAAATTTTATTAATGAAACCATCGAAATTTCGAACATAAAACTTGACGAAAATTTTAATCGTCTATAGCGTTCTTTTACATGCTCATGATCGGTCTTCTTTCTTTCCCGTATTGAGAAAATTCCTTGAACTTCTCTAGGTTACCTATGTCTTTTCAAGCAGGAGGCTTTCAAGGTACGAGTTTCCTAAATCCTACAAGAACCTTCAAATTTATCTTTTTTTACAAAATTTCCCATCTAATCCGTGTCAATAGTGCGAATAATAGGAATCGAAAGAAAATATTGTTTTAAATACCTATATAAGTTAGATACTGTATTGATATTTTTTCCGTTTTTATAATAACATAAGACTTAAAACTTGATTGAATGTAAAGTCGTTACCTAACTTGACGATCTACTTGAAAATTATTTTGCAGCCTATACAAATTCTTTTATCCGATTTTGTCTTTTCAGAAAATAATATGATGAATTAATAATTCTTAATTAGCCAGAATGTTGAATAAACAGGTTCCAACGAACTTACGATTTATGCAATTAGAATAAAATTATTTTTACAAATTTTGTTTGTGAAAAAAAAAGTTCAAGTTGAATCATATAGAAACGCACATAATAAGTGATACATTATTGTTATTGTCCTAGAACAGTGAGTTCCACTCTAAAATATTTTCTTTTTTTTTTTCGATCAAGTTTGTATCTATATTTCAACAACATTTTGTTCCTAATATCTCACTGGAGTAAAATAATTGTTTTTTGATATAGGTACCTAAATAATCAGTACAAATTAATATGATCGAACTCTTTGTCATTTAATTATTACACTTACCAATCCAATTGATTGGTAAAAAGGGAAAACTGTCTATTGACATCTTTAGCCCACACCATTACTTATTCGTAGATGACGAAAAAAAGATAAAAGTCCAAGATCGAGAAATACGAGAACAAGGAGAACACAGCTAATATTCTGACCTTAATTATCATTAAAATAAAGCCAATTAGAGCGGTACGACGTACGCTTTACAGTGTTTCGACGAATATTTTTTATGGAAAATTAAATTTTTCAAAAATATATACTCCGAACTCGAGAACTCGTGTGACAAGACAGAAAAAAAAAATATTTTGTTTGTTTGAAGTAACGAGGTGGAAAATGTGAGTGTGATTTTGGGCAATTAGTGATCTTCGGTTGAATTTCGCTCTCGTGGACGTGGTTGAACGGATCTCTAATTTAAGGTAGGTCAGTCAACAGGACTCTTTATTTTTGAATTTATATACCTATTGATGATACGCCGCTTCACAGAGGCTAATTAGTTTACACCGCAAGAATCTCGTATAATGCCGCCTTTTCCAGCAGAGCTGATTTGTATCTTCTTTAGAAATTAGGATCGAGATATGACTTATTGTAGGCGCGATCAGTTTCACTAAAAGCGTTGTAGTCCGATTTTATATTATCCAGCTTAAAACGATAAAATTTAGCTCTAATCGAGTAAAAATTGAGAATCTCTTACACTTAAGGTGGGTAGTCGATACAAGGTGAGTTATTGGTGAGATAAGCATGTGATATTCTGTGTTAATCTATTTCAAGCATTTGATGATTATTTCCCCTCGTCAACGTTTCCTGTTCAATGTGGACCGGGTTGGATACGGAAATACAAAACTTCAAGATTTACATTTGAAGAGGGAAGGAAGGGGTGGGGTTTTTCGTGAGTCTCATTCTAACACTTTCATAAACCTTATTTACTTGGTACTTACAAGAAAACCATCACTGTATTCAAAGAGTTCATTTCATTCTAAGCCGACGCGACGTCTCGAGCTTGTAGATGTGAAGTTTTTTAAAATTGGGTATAGACGCACGGGACGAAAGCAGGAATGAATTTGGATACACTTTTGTATCTCGCACTTTCGAAAAAAAGTAGAAGAAAAAAGAGATGAAAGTTTGAAAAAAAAGGTAGTTAATTCTTTTTATCAAAAAAATTCAAATCCTACTTCCAAAATTTTCCTATAGGCCCGCACCCTTGCAAAGTGGTCAAAAGAATCTCGCTTCAGTATAGTGCTATGCCCCCACAATAGCTGCCATCGTTCTAAGAACAAGTTTAAAATCCATTACAAATCTGAAGATTTTTCGATTTGCAAAAAACCGTCCATTATCTGACTCTTCAATTGCTAACTAAGGTGGAGAATGACGTATAACTCGATTGTTTGATATTTCTAGTTACCATATCTGCAATTTTTAAAGTTTCAAAATTTCTCACATTTTATACAAAGGTGGAAATATTCAAAAAACGTGTCTAAAATATGAAATATCCTCGAAACTAGACAACTTGCAGTACATCCTATTTCCCCCTAGGTCTACGTAGAGAGCTGAAATATCATATTTCGTCTCTATTACTCGAATGTCATTGGAAAAATCTAATCCTGAACGATGAATTTGGTCTAGAAAAGGAAAACCGCAATTTTTACCTATTTTTCACAAAAATTGAAAAAATAATGGTGAAATTTTTAATTTGAAATTTGGAGCACTTCTCGCGGTCGGATCTTGAAAGCAATGACTTATTAAATTTGTATTCAGAAGAGTTAAAATATGTAAAGAGAAGGACGGAACGTCAAAAATCGTCCCTCTGCCTCTCCTACGGTAAATTCTAAGGGCTCCTCATCTCTAAAATTTTCTTTTGGTATCAATGCCCATCACACCAATTTTCATGCTTCTATCACCAATAGCCACTTTTTTGCAGTCTGCTACTGTACCGTGAGTCGGATTGTAAGAAGTAATTGAGGTCAAGAGTTCGCTGAGGAAGTTGTGAGCGCCTGATTTAGTCATAAGTACTGAAGCGGAGTTTATTCCGAATTGAATATGCATAACCCGTTTTAGATCTCGATTTAAAAAGCCAACAATGTAACATGTCATGTAATTGGGAATTCTGATAATATGATCTCTTTAATTAATTTTTGGTAGACGCTCCCGTCGAATTTTAATATATCTACGAGATTGAACCTGCTGACTGAAGGGATGAATAATTATGGAGGAATCGAGGGTTTGATCGGGTAAGAGATTCAGTTTAGGAAGGAAACAAAAAGGAGATTTGAGAGAAAGGAGGAAGGGGTTACACGGAAAGTATAGGGAGATAGATTAAGCGTTTAGGGAATTGGGCAGAGGAATCGAGAAAATTAACAGTCAACAGAAAATTGCGAAAGTAGAGAGAAAGTTTAAAATGATTTGAATCATAAAGTACGCACTAGTTGAATGTATTTTCACCGTGAAATATTAATTTTTGACATTCAAAATTTTTCCTGATCTCCTAACTAGACCAGAGCTCGTGCTCCTTCCCTTCTCTAAGAGCGAAATTTCTCGGACCCCGCCCGCCGCACGTCAAATAAAAGTATGTTAGGCTCCTCGTTTTTTTAAAATCGAGGGCGGATTTATGCCTTAAAACTTTCCTCTGGCTAGGCCACTTTTCGGGGTTTCGAATCATCAATCTCGAGGTCACGTAGGTTTGAACTGGAAATTTTTATTCGGACACATAACTTGGAGATAGAATAGACGCATTTCGCGTGAGAATTTACGAGATTGAAAGTTCGTGTTAAAAAGAAAGTTGGCATCTCTATAACTTTTAAGTTTCAACAGTTATCGTCCACAGTCACTGTAAAGTGCTAAAAAACACTGTTCACCTGCTAAACTCAGTTTAGAGGGGGAAAAATTCATTGTATAGTCCTTTCGCAAATTCTTCGGTATAATTTTTCTTATCTCCTTGCATAATCAATTTAACTAACAACATATCCCAGTTGTACAGGTACGCGTAGTATATGTGCAAATATTAACGGATAATACTCAAAATATAATCTAAATCGGTCTTGAGGAATGCTTACCCTTTTCACGAAAAATCGAATTAATTTACCTAGCGTTCAATTAGCCAAATTTCTCTCTCGAAAGTGATTTTCCTACCTTAATTACGTTCCAAGCTTCAGACAAAACTTTTTTATTTTTTTCTCTCAACTTTCAGTCTTTTACGCAGAGAATTTATTACAAATATCTATATAATAATTGTGCGCTCGTGTTTACGTTGGTATTATCGTCACCAATCTCGTACTTCAACCCTAATTAACAGATTTTACACAAAGACCTTGGATTTTCCAAACTTCGATTCATTGCCTAAAATTATCTTGAAACTGAATTATTATTAATTTATATTTTTATCATAGTTTTTCTTCATCGTCATAAATTGTTGAAAACTTTTCTTTTCTGCTCTTTAAACAGACATAAAAATGGCACCCAAGCTGACCGAAACGCAGACTGAGCTGGTAAAGACCCTCGTCACGGCCGAATTCCCGAAAAATCCGTACGAAGTGTTGGGTGAGCTAGATTTCAATGAACCACAAATAATTCCAAAAAGCAAAATCGGTACTCCAGTACAGGAGTTCTATCGAGATACAACTATCTTCATAACTGGCGGCACTGGTTTCCTTGGCAAAACTCTACTTGAAAAACTGCTTAGATCGTGTCCACACATCAAACATATTTACTTATTAGTGCGGGAGAAGAAAGGAAAATCGGCCCATCAAAGACTCGACGACATCTTTGAAGATCCGGTGAGCTTTTACAATTATCGTTGGTGATACCAATGGTAAACATTGCCTTCCCGACTTCTTTTCTTTTTTTTTCTTCATTCTGTAGATTTACAAAAGACTGAAATACGAAGTACCTAAATATCACGAAAAAGTCTCTATAGTGACGGGCAATGTGCAAGATAACGGTCTAGGATTAGGGGACGCGGATCGACGCAAATTGACGGAAGAAGTGAATATCATTTTTCACGGTGCGGCCACCGTCAGATTCGACGAAAAAATTGCTCAGGCATTTAGGGTTAATGTGTTAGGTACGAGACGTATGGTTCAATTAGCCAAAGAATGTAAAAAATTGAAAGTAAGGATCATTATACACACGTTTTACGTTCTAATACGATCATGATTTTGATGTCGAATTATGAATGTTAATTATAGTTGATGATGCACATATCTACCGCCTACTCGTTTTGCACTCGTAAAGTTATTGAAGAAAAGATTTATCCGATGCATATAGGCTATCAGGAAGTGCTGAAAATGATGGAGACGATGAGCGACGAAGAAGTGGAATCATATAAAGTCAGGTAAAGTCTCTTCATACATTAAAAAATGTTACAACTCTGTGACCTAATGAACTCTAACATCCTTATAGTGAGAAAGTTTGAGAATGATAATACATACAAAAGGGTGTAAAATGGGTTGCCGTCGGAAGACTTTGTCCTGACTTTATTAAAGGACAAAAATATAGTCTTCCAAACTCAAACTCCAAAAAGAATGAACGACCCAGACATTATAAATGGAGTAGGGAATGAATCTGTTTTTTGTATGAGTTTTTGGTGAAAGTTTCCTCCGTTCCGCCTTACGCATATCCAAACCAACATTGACCTGATTTAAGGACTTATGAAAATTCCGAGTTCTCTGAATTTCTTCAGATGTGAGATAATATGAAAAAATTTTGAACTCTGAGACTTTAAAAATGTTGTCCTTCAAGCCCTGTGTCATATTGCGCTTCAAATCCCTAAAGATGTGAGACTGGAAAAAATTTTGAGGTTGAACCTTAACCTTAAGAATCTTTATTGATTCCCGAAACACAGCTTTCTTATCTTCTTCAAATGACAGATGGTTTATTTTTACTGTGAGTAATTGTTACGGCTAAAATAGCACGGACAATACTGCACACTGTATCTATATACATATTTATTCATGAATGTAAATAAATCAGTACTTGGTGTCGTCTCATTTCCTCACACAATTACTCTGGACTAATCATAACAGTAATACATAGGTACCTAACCATGTAGGATTGTGACCATGACCATTTATGATAGTCTCCATAAGATCAATGGACCAAACACATTTGTTATTGACCATCATATATGACCTCAACCATGATCTATTGTAACGTCATTTATTTTGTTCCAACTCCTACTATGAGTTCTGTATAGAGAAAAGATTGCGGGGAGTAATTCTGAAACATGAGCTCCACAATACTTCATTATTGTAGAAGCGGTGTGAAGGAATAGAAAGTCTATTTACAGAGACAAACGAAGATGATTTTTTCGACATTTCCTGAATAATCTGAAACACTTTCATATAATTAGCTAACTATAAAATGTTTATGGACACTTCCTTTATAGCTTATACGGCTCCTATCCAAACTCGTACGCATTCGCCAAAGGTTCAGCTGAAACTTTAGTACAAACCGAAAGTGAAGGTCTTCCTATTTGCATTTTTCGACCAGCAATTGGTTAGTCTGACATTTGATAGTAAAATAAAACTTGAAAATTTTGAACTTCTAAATTTCTCGATTATTTCAGTCATCTCGACGTACAGAGAGCCAGTTAAAGGTTGGATAGACAATATGTACGGACCAATGGGTCTATTAATTGGTATGGGCACGGGTGTTATACATTGCGGAATTGTCAATATGGATGAGACGCATGTGCCTAATATGGTTCCTGTAGATTTTGTTTCCAACGGAATGATATGCGCTGCTAAAAAATCCTACGAGACCTACAAAGAGAAAACGTGAGTAATATTCTGGATTATTTCTATACTACAATGGCGAAACTTTCACGCTGACATTTCAGTAGGGATGCGAAACTACGAAAAATTCATTAAAAAAAGAGCAAGCTCGCAGATATACATGTATACATATACCTATACCCGTATTGTTTCTGATTATGAAAGTATTCGTTTTATTCTGAATTTAATATTACATTACGGAATATTATCATTTTATTTTATTTTAAAATGTTCACGTGCCTTCCACACAGCCATTGGCCAATTACGGGGTGGCGCTAAATTACAATGATTATACTATTACCGCTTGTGTGTCGCATGTGCAGCACCGCCAGTCATCTATAATGGAGTAGGTGTGGGTTGCGTATGCATTTAATATTGTTTCCTCCAACACCGGAATCGACCCTTTCGGGTATAACTTCAGTGAAGGAGGAAGATTATACTATTACCAATAACAATATAAATTTTCCTCAGTCCCCCTAGTATCATACGTAGCCCGGAAGTAGAAATTTTAACAGGAAACCCGTTCTATGGTTTTTTTTTTTTGAGAAATTTGCCGTGCGCCGATTTGGAAAAATTCCGATTCCTCTTGTATATAGCTTGGAGGATGAAATTTTTTGAAGTCCCCCTTCTATTGTAATATTGCTCGAGAGCCAAATTTTTTCCAAGTTCCTCTCCTATGATATATAGCTCGCAGGTTGAAATTTCAACCGAGAAACTGTTCCTATCATGTATAGCTTGGAGGTCGGAATTTTTCCAAGTCCTCTCCTATCGTAGCTCAAGAGTCGAAATAGTAGGTCTAGGCCATCTTTATACTAGCTTTATCTAGGGCTAGACTTCCTTGAATTCTCAATACCAAATTCCATATGACTCATAAAACAGGTTCCCTGCGTTCCTCGTTTAACTTCGTTACGGAAGCCGTCGTTTTTCTAAGTTTTCCGCCGGACGGCACTGGGCGGAAATATGATAGGAAAGGGACTTGGACAAATTTCGACCTCCAAGCTATATATGACAGGAGGGGGAGTTAGATAAAAACGACGGCTTCCTTAACGGAGTTGAAACGAGGAACGCAGGAAACCTGTTTTATGAGTCATATGGGATTTGATATTCAGAATTCAAGGAAGCCTAGACCTAGATAAAGCTAGTATAAAGAAGGCCTAGACCTACTATAAGTATTATAGTTTGAGGGTCTAATTTTTCTCGAATCTCGAGCTATATATAATAGAAGGGGGACTTAGAAAAATTCCTATCATATATGGCTCGATAGTCGAAATGTTTTCCAAGTCCCCCTCCTATCATATATAGCTCGAGAGTCGAAATTTTTTGTTTTTTGTTGGACGGCGCCCGGCTAATTTCTCAAAAAGCCCCCCATAGAACAGGTTCCCTGTTAATAAACAAGTCCAACCAAAGCAAAGCCAGAGGTGGAGGAATTTAATATATTGAACTACCAAGGGAGGGAGGAGGGGGATTAAGAGTGTTAATAAGCTCTCTGCTAGGGCACGAGTAATTGATGACGACGTTATCTTTCAGTTTATGGCAAGCACTTTGTAATGACTCAAATCCCAAACACCTACGGTGCGAGTCTTCCAGATGTAATAATTTCTCCGATCCTCTTACAAACGAATGTTTCTCTTCATATAGGTCTTTGGCGAAAACTGAATCTTTAGGAACTTTGTTTTTCTCGTAGGCATCTAAATGTTTTGAGAACGACAAATACCACAATGAGTAAATGAACGAAAACCGACAAATACTACAAAGAGTAAATGTACGTGAAGAAATTGCTTACTCTTTGTAGTATTTGTCGGTTTTCGTTCATTTACTCATTGTGGTATTTGTCGTTCTCAATATGTCGGGCCGTAACTTGCAGGAACGAATCGATTCAATCTAAATGTTTATTAAGCCTGATCTTAAATTGGCGCCCTGTCTCACCTATGTAGACTACTTCACAATCTCGACAAGGAAGACAGTCAACTCCACTTCTTTCAATGCGAGGGATTGCGTCTTTTGTTCTGCTGAGCAACGACTTGATAGTGTTCATGGTGTAAAAGGCAGGACGAATGTTATGTGGTTTGAAAATTTGACTGAGTGATGAGACACATTTCCTAGACAAGATAGTCTAACATATCTTTCTTCCTTACTTTTTTTTTACCTCGATGTAGAGAAGTCGTGGAGTCCAAAGCCTTCCTGAGTAGCTTCTTCCTAATCAATCTATCAATGTCAAGGTTTTAACAGGGAACCTGTTTTATGGGGGGCTATTTGAGAAATCTGGCGTACGCCGTGCGCCGTGCGCCGTCCAGCGAAAAACCTAGAAAAATGTCGACTCTCGAGCTATATATGATAGAAGGGGGACTTAAAAAAATTTCGACTCTCGAGCCATATATGATAGGAGAGGAACTTAGAGAAATTTCCACTCCCGAGCTATATATGATAGGAGGGGGACTTAGAAAAATTTCGACTCTCGAGCTATATATGATAGCAGGGGGACTTGGAAAAATTTCGTCTCTCGAGCGAGAAAAATTTAGATTCTCAAACTATATTATGATAGGCTTATAGTAGGTCTAGGCCTTCTTTATACTATCTTTATCTAGGTCTAGGCTTCCTTGAATTTTCAATACCAAATCCCATTCGACTCCTAAAACAGGTTCCCTGCGTTCCTCGTTTAACTTCGTTAAGGAAGCCGTCGTTTTTATGACCATTAACATTTACTAGATGACGGATGATGGAGACTTCAGAGTTAAATTCTTCTCTAGTGAGCGGTATTGACACTAATCTATGGACTAAGTTGTGGATCGCTGCATTTTTATGGGCGGAAGGACAGTAAGATGAGCTACTTATGACAATGTCGGTGCTTGTTGGTTTCCGGTAGATCCCAAGGTATGACGGTTTTCTGTTGTGGCAATCTTCAAATCCAGGAAACTGATCAGCTTGGCTCCAACTTCCATGGTGAACTTGATAGTTTGGTACATGTTATGTAACGCCACCAAGAGATCTTGAAGAACATCTGCCGGGCCAGTCAAGAAGCATAATATGTCGTCTACATAACAATGCCCGTATATCATGTGGTCTAAAAATTGGGGATTATTAATGCGAAAGAAATCTTCTTCAAATCGTTTCATAAATAACTCAGCTAAAGTTGATCCAGGGGGTGAACCGATCGGAACACCAATTCCTTCCGGGAAGGTGAGGATTTTCCCATCAAATTTGCAGACATTGCGAGTGAGACATTTTTTCAATAGGTCAACTACCTCCGATATCATGAAATCCGGAACATGCGCCGCTTCATAGCTGAGTTACCAAAATACTCTAACAACGTTGGTTCATGTGGCACATTAGTGAACAAACCAGACACATAAAAAAAAACAAGCGCGCGTAGAACCGCTTGGGGATGTGACATCCTTGATTTTGTCCACTAAAACTGTATTATTTTGTACTGAGTATCTAGACAGGTAGTTTAGACTTGATAATATAGTCTAGATGCTTAGCTATTTTATACGTGGGAGACGAAATAAATGATAACACTGGTCTCATTGGCGGCCCTTTTTTATGTATTTTAGGCAACCCATTCAAGCGACCACCTGTCTATAGCTCGAGAGTCGACATCCTTCCAAATCCCTTTCATCATATATAGCTCGAGAGTTGAAATTTTTCAAAGTTTTTTGTTGAATGGCCGACGGCGCAACGCAAATTTCTCAAAAAGACCCTCATAGAACAGGTTCCCTGTTAAAATTTCAACTCTCGAGCTATATATGATAGGAGAGAGACTTAGAAAAATGTCGACTCTCGAGCTATATGTGATGGGAGGGGGACTTGGAAAAATTTCGACTCTCATAGGAGAGGGACTTGGAATAATTCCGACTCTCAAGCTATGTATGATAGGGGGGGATTCGGAAAAATTTCGACTCTTGAGCTATCATATTATATAGCTTGAGATTCGAGAAAAATTTAGACTCTTAAACTGTATTATACTAGGTTTATAGTGGATCTAGGCCTTCTTTATACTAGCCTGTCTGGATCTAGGGTTCCTTGAATTTTCAATACTAAATCCCATTTGACTCATGAAACAGGTTCCCTGCGTTCCTCGTTTAACTTCGTTTTTACTTTATTGCTATATGTACCTATACTATTGCAATGTGTTGTGCAGGATCGTCAGTGCCTTCAAAATTTTACAGAGAATCTTGGGCTCTATTAAGCGGGGCCATGTCTAGAATGAGAGTACGATGTTTCGAAGCAGCGAAAAGCCTCTCCGCTCGATTATTTCGGCTCGGGGCATAAAAATCTATTATTTTGAGTAATGACGGTGAATCAAGCCGATTGCACAGAATGTCTGAGCATAGTTGCGGCCGAGTCTTTTCTGACGTATAATGTTGTGATTTCATAACCAGTAACAAGCCCTCTATAACTTAGTGACCCCTCATAATGACCGAAATTTTTGTTGTATAGGTATTTTAGGAAACATTTTTGTATTCGCTCTAGATCCTTTTGGCATTTTTTTCCCCGCTGGCCCCATATTATGTTGGCGTAATCCAAATTAGATCTTACAAGGGCTACATGTAGCATACACAGGGTGGAGTTGTTTTTGAAAGTTTTTGTAGGCCTAAAAATTATACCCAAATTTCTATTGGCTTTAGCCTTGACCATCTGTACCTGTTGACTGAAATTTAAGTCACTACGTAGCTGGATTTCCAAACCCCTAATTACATCTGCCGAGTTTAGGGCCGCGTCTTTGACAAAATATATTGTTTTTAATGGATTTTTCAGGCGGGTAAAAGAATTTAATCGAGACAAATTTGTCTACATTTAGAGGCAACTTATTGTCTTCGCTCTATCGGACAACAGAATTCAGGTCTGACTGTGATAGATTAATATCTTGTTCATCACGGACTTGCCTATTTCATATCGTCGACATAGAGCAAGCACTGAGAGTTTAAAATAGCCCCATGTATATCAACCATGTACAACATGAACAAGTACGGCCCCAAGTTAGAGCCTTGAGGTACACCCGATGTACAACTATAGATTCGTGATTTTTAGCCCTTGAATGCAACATACTTTTTCAATTCCCATAAGTATGATTGAAATAATTTAAGGATAGAGAATCCGAGAAACCAATTCTATCCAGTTTCAATATCAGCCCATCATGGTTGACCTTATCAAAATACTTTTTGAAAATCGGTGTATATTATATTCACCTGAGGAGGGACTTTTTCATCAAAACTCTCACACTCACACAGGTCATGCAGTAATTGTGATAGTCTAGTTCTTTTTTGCACAAAAACATGCTGCTGCTCCGGTATACAGTTCCGAGTTTTTTTTTGTACAGTTTAGAGGACAAGGCTGATTCAAAAATTTTAACTAGAGGGGGGAAGCAAGAAGGAGATGGGTCTATGACTGGAAATATTTTCGACTTGCTCAGTTTTTGGTACTGGTATGACCTTAAATATGGCCTAGTTGTTTGGATATACCGATGTTTTTAGCATTATATTGAATATATGTATTAGGGGTTGGACTAAAAATTCCCTGCACGCCTTATAAATGTAGGGTGGGACTCCATCATGAGTCATGACCTATTGCTTTTTTAGTATTCAACCTCAATAAGGCCACCTCTATATCATCAACAGTGAGTCCGTCGAGAATCACCGCATTATCAGAGACAGAAGTATCTACCTTTACCCCCCTACAGTGAGATGATCTACTACCAAACTCCGAAGAGAAATGAGCAGCAAAAGCTTCAGCAGCTTGTGCGGGGTCGGTGCAAATTTCATCCCCATATCATCGTAGGCTGAGAGCCCTCGCATACTCTTTAGCAGGTGATCCTAGTATAGCTTTATGCTGCTCCTTTATACTAGCCCTGAAGAAGTCTAGGCCTCTGTTTCATGTCTTTATTCTGCCATGACCCCTAATAGTTCGTCCCGCGAGTTCACACCGGCCAGTTTATATACTAGCTTTATACTAGGATTTTCTAGTCTTAAACTAGACTTATAATAGACGAAGACGTGTCCCCCCCCCCCCTTCACCCTCGAAAATCTGCGAGTTCATCCCGCGAGTTCACGCCAGCCAGTTTGTATACTAGCTTTGTAATAACTTTATACTAGCTTTATACTAAGAGGGCAGTATCAACTTAGCTAATATAAACCAGGCATACACTAGTATACTGTATAAAAGGAGCTAGTCAGTTTTTGTAATACTAGAACATGCCCACAAAAAGCTATTAGCTTGGAATATTCTAAACTGGACTTATACTCGACCAAGGAAGGGAGCAAACGACAGAGCGAGTGAGCTACCCAAAAGCTATTAGGTTAGGTTGGAAACTGACCTAAGCTAATAAGGTAAGTGGGACTTGACGAAAGTGAACAAGAAATTTAGGGAGCCTGTTCTATGGGTAGAATTTGATTATGAACGCGTCAAGATTAAAATTCATAAATTTGAGTCCCCTCCGATCATAGTTTTACAATTTCACCTCAAGACTTTTGTCGACATCTTTGAAACGGGGTGGGAACAAAATTTAATATTTGTAGCACAATTCATTAGGCCAGATGAAGATTCTTTATGTACCTAATAGGGGGGTACTCAAGATTGACCCTCATTGTGGAGAAGCCTGGAAGTACGGAACGTCAAAAATTTTCAGAACAGTAGAGCAAAAGTCGAGCTCAATTCATTTAGCCGGATAATAATTCAAAACTTGGAACAAAAAAAGGAGTTCTCTACAGTTTTGCAAGCTCACCTTCTAAGACTTTTGTGGATATTTTGGGTAGGGAGGAGAACAAAACATAGTATTTGAAGCATAATTCAGCACAAATCGAGCACAATCCATTTAGCCCAAAAAAATTACAAATTTCAAAAAAGGAGGGGCTGCCATTTCACCAGCTCCCCAAGATACTTTTCAAATATATTCAGAATGAGGGAAGCACAAAACATAAAATTTGTGGCGCATTTCAGCACAAATCGAGCACAGTTTCTTCATTTTGCCGGATAAAAATCCAAAATTCAAAGACTTGCTGATATTTCACAATCTGAACCTCATTTTGGTGGAGAGGAGGAAGAATTTATTTTGCCGTAGACGGTTTTTCTGACAAAGTTCGGCAAGGCAGGCAGGAAACCTATACTATGAGACAAATTAATTTTGATTGATAATTAAATTGAAAATTTGGGACTATCACCAAAGTCAAAATTTTTCCAATTTTCCCTCCTACAACTTGAAAATTGGAATTCTTTCATGTTCTCATTCTATTGTATACAACTGGAAGGTCAATAATCTAAAAGGGAACCTGGGAATCTGTTCTATAAATTTTCTTTAAAAAAGTATATATTATTTTTTGTCCGCCGTCTGGTAGAAATGCAGAAACTTGCTAACCTAAAAATAATTTGGTATTGGGGAAACAATTTCTATTTTTCTCTTCCTATGAGTTGAAAAAATTTAAACTTCCAAGCTATCGTATGGTAGCAGAAGACTCAAATTATGAATTTCAATCTTAATGCGTTCATACTCAAATTCTGCCCTTAGAACAAGTTCCTTAAATTTCTTGTTCACTTTCGTCAAGTTCACTTACTTTATTAGCTTAGGTCAGTTTCCACCAGATCGAAAGTCAATATTTCTATAAGTTCTTCACATACAAATAGCATGATAGTCGAAAATATTCCAAGTCCCATAGAACAAACAAGTTCCCAGTTAAAATTTGGAAAAGTGGGGGGAGGGTATTGTTTTCACAGTAGCCCCACCGAAGATTGTGAATATTTAAAGAAAGAGGAAAGCGCAAAACTTAAACTTTGCGCATTTCAACACTAATTGAGCACATTTCATTCAGCGAGACAAGAATGCCAAATTTGGGGTCTTTTGTTTGACAAACTTACGTCCATTCCGGAAGAGGGGAGGAAGCACAAAACATAAAATTTGCGGCATATTTCAGTACAAATCGAGTACAATTCATTTTGCCCCCAAAAATTAGAAATTTCAAAAAAGGGGAGCTGCCATTGCCCTAGCCCCCCCTAGAGACTTTCTCGTATATCTTCGGAAGGGAGCAAGCACAAGATATAATTTTTGCAGCACTATTCAGCACAAATCGAGCACAATTCATTTTGCCAAAAAAAATTCAAAATTTTAAAAAGGGGGGCTATCGTTTCACCAGCCCCCCTTGAGACTTTTTATATATCTTCGGAAGGGGGCAAGCACAAAACATAATTCTTGCAGCGCAATTCAATACATATCGAGTACAATTCATTTTGCCAAAAAAAAATCAAAATTTCAAAAAAAGGGGGGCGGTGAAATGGTGGACCTTTTCATAGCGGTTGACCAACCAAGAATCATTGGGTTAGCAGATCAAAAAATCCAAAACTATCACCCGCCTTATCCTTCACGTGCTACAATTTAAAATTTAATTCTCATAGAAGATATCTTGTTATAGGAATCCTGAGATCCCAATTTTCAACTTCGCTAAGGAAACTAAAGATTTACCCACATGGACTGAATTTATGAAAATGGGTATGGAGCCATTGAATGCATGGGCAGCAAAAGATTCTGTGTGGTACTATTCAGTAGTCGCAACTCCCAATATGTTCCTCTACACGATTTTGACTGCTATACTGCATACATTTTGCGGATACATTCTAGATGGTCTTCTGAAACTGCAAGGAAAACCAGCCAGGTAAACTGAGCCCTATATTCAAAGGAATGTGCAACGAAAAACATTTTCACTACAAGGGTTCATTCAATTTTTTCAGACTTAGTGTCATATATAAAAGATTTCACAACGGTATCGACGTTCTAAAGTTCTTCATTCAGGGCTTATGGACGTTCAAGAAAGAAAACCTTTTGAATTTATGGAATGGTTTATCAACGGAGGACCAAAATCTTTTCTTCTTCAATCTAGAGGCTATGAATTGGGCAACGTACATTCATAGTCTAGTACTTGGCATCCGTGTATATCTGCTTAAAGATGGTATTGAAACGGTTGAAGCAGCGAGGGCTAAATGGAAAAAGTATGTAATAAATATTGCATATGTCTAAACTAGAGTACGTTTAGAGATCTTTGGATAAAATGATTATTGAAAATGAATCACAATTTTCGAAGTCTTTAGAAATAATGCAAAATGAATCTAGTGGTAGGTAGCAAGGGCTACTCATGAGAATGGGAATCATGCTACTCCTATAATTTTACCACCATTCAGAAAAAGACGTCGATTTCCTACCAATATATTTGAAGCGATTTTTCACTTTAATAATCTTACTCTCGTTTTTCAGATTGCGCACAGCTCATACAATCTTGGTTTCCGTCTTTTACGGTCTAATATTGTACATATTGTTCCACTTTTTAATCAAACTCGTGGTCGTATTTGGTAAAGATTAAGTTATATTTTTCCATCTTTGAAAAATACGTACTGAAAATATGAAATAAACTAGTATATCTTCCGGTGGTTTATCTTTTATTTGTTCGTCTCAAAAAAGGACGCTTGTAATCGATGCATGATATCCGCAGAGCATGAGGTAAATTTAATTCTCAAGAAAATTTTTGGAATTTTCTATCAGCTGAACCGCAATTAATCTCGAATAACACGATTTGAGAAAGCCACGATAGCGTCGCTAGATTTCCTACCTAATACCACAAAAATAATCATTGTAAACATTATAAAAGCGTGGTTTCTTTTTTTAATATCATTTGCCTCGTCAATGTATAGTCGTAGTCGTCTGTCTATAAAATTTTGTATCGGTCGACGATTATCACAAATTTTTTTGGAAATCGATCGGAATACGAAGAAAAATGTCAAAACTTAGCGCTGCCGATGCTGTTCAGTACTTGTTCGACAGACCTAACGAGCCAAGTTTTAATCGTAAAGGACCAGATGGAGGAGTTCAGTTTCAAGTGCCGGCATCATACGTGGTAAGTTTCTTACAAGATCGTTAAAAACTTGATGAACTTCTTTTTGATATTTTTTCCCATTCTTTCTTTTATGCTGAACGGAGCTGACCGTATTAAAATCCAGGGATCTTCTTTTAAGAAAATTACCCGAGACCGGATAGGTTTACAGCAATACTACATAAATAAGGGAGAAGAGGATTAAGAAATGAGGGAAAACACAAGAACTTTAGTATACCTTTACATCGGAGTTTGAACTGGGTACCTACCTTTCGGAAATAAGCCTGGCTCACCTCTATCCGTTTCTTTGTTTCATTTCAACTTTCAAGATTTTGAATTCGTGAGGTGTAGGTATACACTATGTAAGTTTTACATTTACTGACATCGTTTGAAATAATGAAGCGTGGTTCATAAAATACCAATTACAATGAAGCAGTCAATCATTAAAAGAAAGCCTTGCTATTGAAATTGAAGCTGATATGAGTGAATGATCCAAAAGTACTTACAATGGCCACCATCTCGATGGCAGCTGTAATTGAATAAAACAAGATGAAATGTTGAAAATCATTATTCTTGTCAAATGAATAAATTATACAAAGTAGATTTTTTTCATCGGAACAAAGTTTATGAAGCTAGTCATAATACTGAAATTTCGCCTCATTGATGGGAGAAGTATCATTATTGCGATAAAATTGGAATACCCGATCAGCCCTCAACAAATCATAAATTCTTGGAAGATTTGTTCAAGGTATGTGTTTTAGTGTAACCTGAAAGTAAGAGATTGTATTTCTGGGCCCTTGTACAATTTATTACGATTTGTAAGTCTCGTGATAATTACTTAGTTTAACCATATTTAGTGGAAGCAACCTTGTGCTTTCACCCCGGTTTCAAGATTGAATACCAATATATATGTATGTATAAAATAAATAGTTATTTGTGCAACAAGGGAGAAAAATGAGCCATTTCTCATCGAGTGCAAAGTTAGCAACCCGAGCCGAAGGCAAGGGTTGATATTTGCACAGAGTTGAGAAATGCTTTTTTCGACCGTGTTGCACATAACGTTTTTCTTTATGCAATGAAAAAGCGATGAGAAAGCCTAGTAGTTTTGTTACCCGCGTATATTCATTTCTCACCAAGGGTAGATATGAAAATTCATATCCACCCTTTGCACATGCGCAGTACTGATTTTGACGCTACAACGACGCGCATTCACGGAGTGTCATCTCGCCTACGAAACAAAGCGCTTTGTTCCCGTAAATCGAGTAGGATAAACGGCGTTATCGTATGTGTGTAAAGAAAATTCTTTTTTAATGATGAATCCGTCATTACTCTTACACCAGATCCTCCCCTCAGAGAAATATCGCTTCCATCTGTATTACTTACTGTGTGCGAATCCAACATATCCTCGCCTAATTTAGAAACCAATACCCCAATTAGATCTAGATAATCTAAATCACTATAAAAAATTGGTAAATAAAGAACACTCTGGAAGCATTAAAGTATTGCAAAAAAGTATATTTCTTTTACACAGTCGACTTTCTTTAACGCTCCAAACTTCTATTTACATACCTGAATGGTTGAAAATTTTCCAAGTCACCCTCTCATCTTATATCTATATTTAAAGCCTCAAATTGAAATTTTTCCAAGTCCAATTCTCTTGATAGTTGAATTTTTTTGAAAGTTGGTTTCTAATGTATAGCTTGAAACAGGCGCGGATCCACGGGGTGGAGGGATATAGGGGCCATGCCCTCCACCAAAAAATTTTCTGGCAAAGCCAAATAAATGAAGATCATCTTTCATGTCTAACGTAATCTATGTTCGTCGACTTTCACAGTATGGCAATTGTCTGCAACTGAGCAAACCTACAAAATCTGAATATTCTAACACATACCGTATACTAGGATGGAAAATTTGGATACAGTATACAGGATTCCTAGACCTAATATAAAGCTAGTATAGTAGTTTACTGCATAGGATTTCGGGGTCACATATGATTACATCATAGTTTATTACAAAGGCGGTACTCAGTATAATAGAGATAGTATAAATTTCCAGGCAAGTTTTCCGTGTCCCCATTCTCTCTGCTTTATGCAGTATAATATTATATAGGCTTATACTAGCATTGGGATTAAGCCTAGTATAATAGAGCTAGTATAAACCACTAATACTAAGCCTGTAGTATAAAAGAAGCCTAAACCTAGTATGAAGCTATTATAAAGGAGGCTTGGACCTAGTATAAGCCCAGTATACAATGTCAAATAGTATAGCTTAGCTATGTACTAGGCTAGTATACTCTATATTAGGTCTGGATTCCACAGCCATACTTAGATGGGGGGGCTTACTCGCTCCGCTCATTCGCCCCCTTCTTTGTCTAGTATAAGTCTAGTCTAGAGCTAGTATAAAGCTAGTATAAGCCTAGTATACCAGTAAATCACTGCATAGGTTAAAAAGATATCTTGCACGCACGCACGCACATTCTTCCAAAATTAGGGTAGGGCTCAGAGAAAAAATTCCAAGTCCCAAGGTCATCTGCACGCACGCACGCACGCGCGCTAATTTCGAAATTAGGGTAGGGTCAGAGAAAGACATGAAACATATAAAAAAAAAAACAGAAAACAACAGTTTCGAAGAAAATAATTAAAAAAAAGTCCTTCAGACTTTTTTTGGATTATCCCCCCCCCCCAGTGATCGTCTGGATTCGCGCCTGTTAAAAAGGTCAAAATTCTTTAAATATCACTCTTGATATCAATAGACCAACCGAGAAAATTCTTTCAAATCCCCTCTCATTGTACAACTCTGAAGATAAAATTTTTTCAAGTTTCCTCCCATCATAAACAGCCTGTAAATGGAAATACTTGTATAGTTTGATCATCAGAAATATTTACATCTCCTTCCCATCAGTTGAAGGATGGGAGTAAAACTGTTCAAACCTCAAGGTCAAGAAAACAAGACTCCAAAAGTTGGAGATGTTTTCAAGTCCAACTTCTTTGATGGTCAATATGGTCAATATTTTTTCAAGTTCCCCGACCAATGTATAAACTGCTTGACGATTGAAAATTTAGTAATTTGCTTTACACCGCACCACCTTCTGCAAGTCCCACAAACACTAAATCAATTTTTTCCCTCCTCTCATATTCTCGATGCACAAACATGATACAAATCTTTGTCCTCTACCTGAATAAACGAAACGTGTCGAACATAATCAAGAGGATCGGCTGTTTAACCAATTAAAACGCTCAGCTTTTTGGGTTGTGAGATGTACTTGAACCCGTGTGACTCAATTTTCAATTTTATATTGATTAGAAAAAGGAAAGGCATTGAATTGAATCATAATAACATAGTAATTACCAAAATATCATTAAGAGTCACAAAATCACAAATTTTTGGGAATGGATTTCAAGTCACAAAACTAAGGAAGTATATATTTCGTTGATTTACCGGTTCGCTTCTAGGTTCTAGATGATGAAAATGGTAATCTAATAATCTATATTAGCGGAAAACAGTAGCCAAACAAAACAACATTAGGAGGGCAAACATTTTGAAAGCACCCAGATATTGGATCAACTGTTACATCAATACTAGACTTCCGGTATTATCCATGATCACATGAATGGGCATCAGTAAAGGCGTCCACATACAAGTGTGGTATTTGTGGACAAAAGTCAAATATACGGAAATTATAATTTTGTATAAAAAAACTTCTGGTAGAATTGAGGCATTTTGAATTCTTTCAGCATACGGTAAACAATTACGCGTATATTCGTGGCATCGGTAGAACGCGCAGTTTACGTGGTGAAAACCGCTTTTTAGCTTAGACAATACAACAGATAGACCGAGCATAGTAATGATTAATGAATCTTTGAACGGAGGCTCTGAACGGAGGCTTTGAACGGAGGACATGATAAGAATACACATAAGACAAGCAGCCATTTGGCTGGGAGAGGTTCGAGCTCACATATTTTTAATTTACAAACCGTGCTGCAAAGAGTACACTAGACTCTCGTACGTTTACTGTGCGGCCATTTCCGGAAACTGTACGCGTTGCAAATCTATCTCCAAACATTACTCGATACCGGATCATAATCATCGTAAATCAAAAAAGTAAGAACAACCACCGACTCGTTTACATTCTATAACGCGAAAACTACTTTTCTCGTTGACACAATATCATTAATAACCATTACTGCTCACACATCACGCACTCTTCTTGATCACTACGTCATGCGAAGGTCTTAAAATTCACGCAGACAAAAACGACAAAAGAAAAAACAAAAATAACAACCAAAAGCGATTGCAACAGGTTCGCGACTTGTAGACCGAACTTGAACCCAAAAATAAGGAGGACTGGACCTTGTTTACAAGTTTGATGAGCGGTGCGGGTGTACGGTGCGTTTTACCGCTCCGCGCGTTCACCCACGTTACCTTCATTGAGTTCCAGACGGCCTTATTTTCTCATCACGTCTTCTGTTCCGACTTCCGTCCAACGCGTTGTCAGGCATGGCAAACAAAACAAAAACAAAACTTTATTCAAAGAAACAAATCATATTTTAGAAACCATAAACAATATAAAAACGAAACTTAGCATTTGGAACTAATTAAACGAAAACAAAAAATCTGCGCAAAATGAAACTTTAAATGAACAAAAACAATTATACTGAAAAAACATGTTTTCATTAGGAAAAATATGTTTTTATCGAGAAAAACATGTTTTTTCAAACAATTCCTTTTCAACAATCAAAACAAAAACAAATAAAAGATAAGCCAAATAACAAGACTCTAAAAGAAAACAAAAAACGAAAAAAGTTGATGACAAAACAAAGTGAAATTGAAAAATTTCTCGTTTGCCACGTTTGTACGTTGTACACGCTTGTATGGCCGATACTCGGTCTATCTGTTGTACGGTCCAAGCTTTTTGGGGCCACAAAATGGGCGATGTTTGGTTTTTAGCTATTTTTAGAGTTTCATAATGCAAATTGGCGACGCGACGTTTAGCTAGTTTTCGCGCTTTTTAGCTATTTCGGCAGTGAAAGGTAAGGGACAAAGGTAGAGGTTTTAGTATAATCACGGCACATGATAGAGGTATTGACATTCTGCGAAAGTTGTGTCTCACAAAATCTGAGGGTGAATACCAGATTCCACTGGGTTTGCAACAATCTTGGTCTCTGTTTAGAGTATCCTTCCACACCCCGCTGGTAGCGCGGCAATTTCTAAATTTTTCAAAGCTTACAGAACATTGAGAAATGTACTCTTAGAAAAATGAATTTTTTTAATATTACAGATTTTAATTTTTTTTTTCGGTCAAGTCCTAGCTCTCTACGTTCATTCCTGATTTTTTTTACAATTTTTTGAAAAGCAGTGTGTTACCATAAGACTGTGTACTATCAAAACCAAACTAACAACGCGCTCTATAAATACATTGTTGAACAATCAGAAGACAACAAACAGCAGCTGTTTGTATGATGAAGATATGCGAGTGTCAATACCTCTATAACGCACCATCTCTTTCAATAAAAATTTGTTACAAACCTCATCACAATCTACATTGAAACGTTCCATCTTCAAATACATAATCCTAAAGAGTCGAGAATATTAGAAATATTATTTCTAATATTCTCAATTCTTTAGGATTAGTTTCTCCCGCTACTCTTCCGCTCAAAATCCTGATTCAAGATTTTTAGAAATCCAAAATCAATTGGGTTACCGCCATATCTCCTCAATTCCGAGCTCAATGGATCAAACTCTGCTCTAAAGCAGAAGAAATAAAAAATATAGAAATTCCTTGTCATCATTGGGTCTTTGATAAAGGCGGTAAAATACATCTACTTATATTTTGTGACGCATCAACAAACGCCATCTTTTTGTTTAAGGAAAGAAAGGTGTTAAAGATTTTCCCTTTATGCGCGAAAAACACTATGAGCTCGTTACGTCATTTTCGTCTCGCAACTTCGTTACGCGATTTGATAGTGCACATTTCAGAATGACTCCCAGCCTCAAGATGTACCCATATTAATTCCTTGTGCATGAAAATATAAGATACTATGCCACTGCAATGTCATGACACATCTTTCGGTAGGATTTTTTTTTTTTCGCTATTACATTGAAAGGCGACTTTTACTTGCTTCAGGAAAACAAGATACGGACACCAAGAATTTTAGTACCAACAACCCTAATTTCATGTGAAATGATTCGCAGACTGAAGAATACAAAAAAGTAGCCGACCAGATCGGAACCCGTGGAAGTGCTCCGACATCCGTCTACAAAGTTAAAGAGCTACCAACAAAAGATTTACCGGACTTGAGAATAACCCTAGCACTACCCAGAAACACGGCATTTTCTGTATTCAACTCATTCCACCGCAATTGCGCTAATCAACTCATTGATGCACTCCTGGGTAGACTAGATAATCATTATCTTATTATATACAAATCATTAGTTCACTCGAATTTGTGATGAAAATATTCTCATTATACAGATGCAAAATCGTTGGACGATTTTAATTCGATGGCGGTGTATGCTAGGGATCGAGTCAATCAGTATCTATTCTTTTATGCCATGTCTGTCGCTTACCTTCATCGATCAGATACAAAAAAAGGTAGTCTACCATCGCATATGTCATCGTTCCCAATGCTGTATATGGATAGAGCGGTTCAGTTGAGAGCGAGGGAGGAGAATAGCGTTGTACCGGAGGGGTCGAGAGTAAGTTTTAATGAGACATATTTCCAATAAACAGATAACTTAACTTGTATGATAGAATTTTCTGATTTTCTTTTGGTACTTGTATACTTTTATTGTATAGATTGCCATTGCCATAAAACAGGATTACTCAGCTTCAGATTTGGACAAAGAGCATAAAGTGGCGTACTTCCGTGAAGATGTTGGCATAAATCTTCATCATTGGCATTGGCATTTGGTGTATCCGATGGCAGGCCGCAAAGAAACTGTCAACAAAGATCGAAGAGGAGAGTTGTTCTATTACATGCACCAACAACTTCTTGCTCGGTATGAGATACCCAGTCTAATCAGAAAAGTGGAAAATTTCCATAATAAAACTTTACGCCTCTTCTCATATTTCTACAACAAATGTAAAGGATATTAGGCTATTCATATTTTCAGGTACAATTTAGAACGTCTAAGTAACTCGCTGCCCAGAACACGACCATTTATTGACTTACACGAAACACTAGAAGAAGGATACTACCCAAAATTAGATGATTCGATCGCAAGTAGAACTTGGCCATCAAGAAAACCGAACATGCAGCTTTCGGTAAGTGCAGGTGACTGTCTGTTTTAATAACTTAGTTATAACAAATTATTGCATGTCTCCTAACATTGCAGGACATAAATAGAGAGGGAGATCGTTTACAAGTGCGTATTCAAGATTTAGAACGATGGAAAAATCGCATTTTTGACGTCATTGATTCTGGTCGTTATCTCGTAAGTAATGAATCTACAATTTTTTTTTGAGCAATTAAAGAAATTTCTTTCCTAATACGAAAATTCTAGATATCTAACGCTCTTTTAAAGAAAAGATTTGTTTTTTAAAATACTTTCACGTATTAAATTTCTAATTCAAAAGGACTTGAATTTCCAATGAATTTAATGATATTGGATTGATTGAATCAAGAGATAACATTTTCAATCAGTCAATACACAGATCTCCCTTTCATTGTTACTTTTACTTCTTTTTGTTCACAAAATTTGAGAAATGTAAACATCGGAGCATTAAGGGAATTTCTTAAAATCACTACTGACAAAATTGTATACCGTTAAAACTGGAGCTTAGGTACTCGTATTTTGTTTTCTTCTGATGAGTAGGAAAAATTCATACAACGTGCAACCCTGAAGACAAATGAAATAATATTTCACCCTGTTTAGATATTGTCAAGAGTCTTCAGTTATTCCCTCTGGAAAATCTGACTAGGCAACCGTTTTAGCAACAAAAGTTGTTGATGATGTTTGATAGAAGAGCTTAGGGCTCAACGCAAAAGATTCACACACATTATGTGGGTCAGAAAATGAGGGAGAATACAAGTACAAACCTTCCTATAATGAACATAAGAAAATGCGAGTGTTTTCTTTCAATAGAACCTACAAAAAAAGTTGTTCATAGTTTTTCAAGTACTATCCTGTGTGTTGTCACAAGCAAGTACTTGATGCAATATTTTTTTTTGTAGAAACCAGATGGCACATATGAAAGATTGAATCCAAATGGCGATAAACCAGATACTGGTATTGATATCTTAGGAAATATGATCGAATCAAGTGGTCTCAGCCCAAATCGTACCTACTATGGAGATTTGCACAACCGTGGACATATGTTGATTGCTTTCTCTCATGATCCAGAAAATAGATATTTGGTACGCCAGCAAAGTTCTCTGAAGGTTGTCTTACAGATTCTTTTAAAGCATCATTCGCAAATTTGTGTAGGAGGATTTTGGTGTAATGAATGATCCAGCTACAGCTATGCGTGATCCTCTTTTTTACCGTTGGCACGCTACAATCAATGATATTTTTGATATGTACAGAAACACTTTAACGCCATACACCCAGGAGGAAGTGAGTACCTAATATTTAAGATAATTGTTCTATTATTTGGTCACTTGAATCAGAAGATACTGGCAAGACAAATCGTCATTTTAGTTTGTGAACAACTGACTTCAATCTGTGTTTAGTTTTGCTCACTGATGGTAGGCGTGGCAGCCTTTGTGGTACATCACGTACATAAGTAGCGAGCAGTGTTACCACCGTTTAACAACACCCCCTCCGGAGCTAGTCAGATACACTTTAGGGATCTCTCAGATATCATAATTATCAATATCATGATTGAAAAAACATGATAAATTACAATGTAGATTAAAATCACTTGGAATAAAATATGTTTTAGACCATTGAGATTAATGTAGTAGGTATAATAGACCAGGTTTCTGTGACGTCAATCAGTAAAAAAGTATAAGCAAGACTACCCACCTTATTGATCCAACTGGCAACTGATAAGGTGACTCCCATAAGAATAACATGGGGAGCAAAGATCATAACAATATAAATAATTTGGAATGAGACTTAATTAAAAGATCAGACATATATATTTGAAATCTCTACATCAATCTCTAGATATTAGGAAATTTGATATGATTGAATAAGAATACAATAACCTTAGCTCCTTATGTTATTTTTATGGGAGTCATCATGTCAGTTGGATCAACGTTGGGTAGTTTTGCTAGCAATTATTCACTGGTTGATGTCACAGAAACCTGGGCTACTATAACATTTATAATTAACAATATACTTGTGCACATATGTGTACTATAGGCTAAATGTAACTTGAAAAATGAAAATGTCTCTTTTTTTGTGTTATTTTTTTTAAAACAGAGGCGATTCTTTTTCATATCTATTGGGACCTTCTCTCTAATATTATTTTTTTTCCTGTAAGTACATAAATTTACCCCTGGCCAATAGTTACCTTCATAATGGCAATGGTTACTTTCATAATTACCGGCAGTTTCTCTATTGCTGCCATGTTCATCACAATCCAGCAAGATTTGTCTCGTTCTTGATCTCAATACTCAGACTTGTTTTCTATCTCTGCTTGATTCATGTTCTTGATCTAGACACATAGGTACAGTCTGTTCATAGAAGGTAGTAAAAAGTACGTACCTCGAGAACGGAACGGCAGATGGTTGATCTTTTTGAGACCAATTGAAGCACTTGTGTAGGTCTGGTAGCAGGATGATTACATGAAGGAGACCTGTTCAGTACCTAAAAACACGTTTTTAAAATTTGAGAAAGTGTTCTGCCGACACTCCCTCTTGAATAACTACCATATGATTGATATAGGCTTAATATCTGAGACATGAATTTCCATGTGATATCCTTACATTATATTTTTCACGTTTCTTGTGCAGCTTACCTTCAAGGACATAAAAGTTACCAGTGTCAAGGTTACAACACCTCAATTAAAAGATAATGAGATAAATACGTTCTGGCAACAGGCTAACATAGATTTATCCAGAGGGTTAGATTTTTCCGAGAACAAAGGATCAGTTTTCGCTCAGATTACTCACTTACAACATGCACCATTCCAATATAACATCACGGTACGTAAGGCTACCGCTATCTGTCAAATGAATGGGAACAACTTTTTTACATAAATTGATATCCTTTTTACAGGTTCAAAATAATGGTAGTGCGCGTTTAGGAACAGTACGCATTTTTTACGCCCCAAAAGTAGGTGAACAAGGGATACCGATTCAATTACATTATCAACGAAATGTGATGATAGAATTGGACAGATTTTCGGTCAATCGTAAGTAAATACAACATGAATATACCCTACTATTGAAGAGACATACTTGTATGTGACGTGGATGAGACCGCTTCTTTGTGACGACATAATTGCGAACAAACAATAGTGACTAATTCAGAGGTCAGAGCAGACTTGCCTCCAGCCACGGCCTACTTTTACTTTATATAAGGCGATGTCGCGAACCGACGCGAACACTCACTGGAGGCTTGTGTTATCAGATGCATTTAGGCAATATTACAATTTGAAGTTTTCTTTTTCACATAACTTCTTAGAAGGAATTTCTACAAAAAAATCATAAGAATGAAAGTGGTAAAGATTAAAATTTTCTTTAATTTGAGACCACTCTCAAATATCTAATTTGTTGAAAATATTTCCTGATTATCATCCATAAACAAATGCATTGGACAGAGCTCCCAGTGAGCGTTCGCGACATTGCCTTATAAGGTCGGAATGTAGAAAATGACAACAGCGCGCAGTGGATTCTTATCAAAGATTCGGGGCAGTTCATGTTCATCGCATCAGTGCGGTGCATTGTACCGTGGTGCGGTGTAACCACGGTATAAGTGTACCGCACTTTGTCTCCCATCTGATCATTAATTTTCAAACAATGATAACTCCACTTACGTTGCACCAACTTTACTGAAATGGGGCTTAAAAAAACAGAAAACCGTTTGCTCTTCAAATTAAATTCTTTTCATTTTTTTCAAAAACCGCGTTTTAATGAATTTTTTCATTTTTTCCCATAAGCTTCCATGTAATTCTGTATCCACTGATTTTGAACGTTGTGACTTTGCTACATTCCGGCCTTGTATAAAGTAGGCCATGCTCCAGCTGTCTCCATTTGAAATGAAAATAGATTTTTCTCTGTTTATTGCCATAAGGACCATAAAGCGATCCCATAAACGCAAATATTTTAAAAATCAACACAATAATGATAATGATGAGTCGTCTTATTTCATAATAAAATATATGCGTTCCTTTGATAAGGACACATGCTTAGAGCTTTTGAAAAGAAATGACTATAGACAGAACGGAAACTAGGAAAAGATACATTTATTGATCTTTTTGAATGCATTTTTTACAGAAAACTTATAAAATCCCAAGTTACAAGCTGTATGGAAATTTTTAAATACTCCAACATACTCATATTTTTCAGTTCAAAGGGGTACAAACAATATTTTCAGACAGTCAAAAGATTCCTCTGTAACAATTCCGTACGAGCAGACTTTCAGACATCTTGCCAATGCGCCTCAATCAGGCAATGATAGCTCAGCGTGGAACTTTTGTGGTTGCGGCTGGCCAGCACATATGCTTGTAGCAAAAGGGAATGCGGCTGGACTTATTTGTGACCTTTTTGTCATGATTTCAGATTACAGTAAGGACAAGGTAAAAATTTTAAATTTGATCAATTTTAAAATATTGTTCATTATTAATATTGTGACGCAAGAGGAAAAAAAGTCGAGATTTTTCCAGTCTTTTATTTAAATTTACTAATGACCCACACATAAATATTATTATTAGGTACAAGGTTCAGATTTGTCGAAACAAGCATGTGACGACGCTTCTAGTTTCTGCGGAATTAGAGACGGTAAATATCCAGATAGAAATTCGATGGGATATCCATTTGACAGACCACCACGAGATGAAGCCATAATGTTGAAAGATTTCCTGACTCAAAATATGTTTACACATGAAATCAAGATCAAATTCACGGATCGTATTGTGGCTCCCATCCAAAAGGTTGGAGATCCAATATTAGTACGAACTAGTGAGACGGATAGTGTGTAATTTTATAATAATTATGAACTTATCTTATTCTTGACCATAAAAATTAGGACTAATCTCACTTATACTGGAAATTAATATATATTATTTTAATTAAAAAAACTCGCGGGTTCTTTAAAGGAGTTCAACGAAGGGTGGCAGGGGACCTATTTTATGGGGCACGTGGGATCTGAAAATTTCGCCATCAGGTTGTGACGTCACAGGCCTGGACTTTGGAGCTATGTGTTATTGGAGGATTTCGAAAAAAAAACTGATATATGACGTCATCAAAATGTGACGTCACAAACCCAGACTTTGGAGCTTGCCGACCTTCAAGCTATACATAAATGATACGACCTCCAAGTTATATATGATAGGAGAGGGAATTTTATCCCAAGTTTCTTCCTGTACCAGAGGAAAGTAACTAAAGTAAGTATGTACTTGTATCCTGGAATGTTCCAAACCCAATACCTTGCATGAGCATTAACTATTAATGTGCTTCATCAAAGCCATATGCCATTTTTGATCTCTCTGACAGTACCAATGCTACATACATCAACAGTCCTAAGTCTGTCTAAGCGAGAAAATAAATAAGAACAAGCGCCTTGCATTACAAGGTGTTAAGAGGGTCGGCTGATGTATTTCTCACACACTTTGTTTTTTAATCAATTAATATTGAAATTTATATCATTAAATGTCTCAATACAAGATTCAGTCCAATTTAAAGCCAACACAAACACATATTACATAGCCGATAATCACAATTTACAAATTGGCGTTCTGTGATCTATTTCAAGAACATTCAACAAGTCAAAGAATTCATATGGAGCAATGACGTTGTGAGGCATTTACTTTTGAATTCCCTTTTTGGAAAATCGTTTCACCTCTTTCTCAAACCCTAGTTCATTTGTACACGTTTTTGAATTGTTTCCTTTTTTTGTTCTTTGTTTTCAAGTTATTCTAATTTTAATATTGTCGATTTTTTTCAAATTTATTTGTTTATCTTTGTTATTTTGCAAGTTGGTTAATGGATTTCTCTTTAGGGGGTAGTTAGGCAAGTAGAAATTAGTTGACTTGAAATGGCGGTTCATCATACCTACAATCATTGTCTAGCACCTCAGCAATGCAATATTGCAGTTTGCATTTTGTGATAATGTACCTATCTAACTAATACATATCTAGATCACCTTCTCTGCAGATTGCAAATTGTTTTAATAATTAATTCTGATTGAAGAACAAAGAGCTAACGCCTGATTGACTGCTGGTATTGGGTAAAATTCCATAAAAATTGAAAATTATTCCTAACAAGTAACAATAAGCTGAAAATAGCCTTTTAGCGATTTGCTAAATACTAAATATTTTCAGCTAAATCAATTTCAAAACTAAAAGGAATTTTTATACGTGCAAGGAATAATTGAAACGAAGAAAAACAAGGCTTTACCCGCACAATTTTTATTTTTAAGACGACGTTTCGACCAACTGGTGGTCTTTTTCAAGTAACTACAAAATGTAACATTTTGTAGTTACTTGAAAAAGACCACCAGTTGGTCGAAACGTCGTCTTAAAAATAAAAATTGTGCGGGTAAAGCCTTGTTTTTCTTCGTTTAAATCAATTTCAGTGACTAGCTAATGACTAACATTCCAGCCCATCAAACATAAGCTAAATCTAAAGCTAACAGATAAACTTGACGTTTTTACATGTTGTGTTCGCATTTTTTTTCCCCAAGATTTTTCTATTTTTTCCATTTTTTTTTCGTTTTCAAGTTTAATTTTTTTTCTAAATACATGATGTTAAAGAGCTCTTTTACCCACGCAAAAGAGTGGGTAAAGTTGCGTTTTAACAGCGTCTGATTTCCAGCATGATGTGAAGATAGCGCGACGAGCGCAACAGCTCTTTATGGAGAATTATCATTGCCGTATTCTCTCAATCTTCCTTTAACATATTTAGAAAAATATCTTACAATACTATTCGCTTTTCTTTATCTTGTGCGAATCCGTTGACTGAATTCTACTCACCAAACTCCTCCCCCAAAAGGAGTCAATTAAACAATTTGCACAAAATAACAAAAATAAATGAATAAACTCGAAAAAATTTCATTAAAATGACTCAAAAACGGAGAAAAAAAAGTTCAAAAATACATATAAATAGACCTTGAGTCAAGAAAGGGAATGAAGAAACTTCAAAAAAGAGAATTAAAAACTGAATGCCTCACAACGTCATTGTTCTACACAAATTTTTCGATTTGTTGAATGCTGATGAAATAGATCACGGATTGCAAATTGGCAATTTGTGATAATCGGCAATTTAATATGTACTTGGTCTTGGGTTTACACTTTATACAGTGGTTGAATAATATAGTCATTGAGAGATTTATTCGCGAATACGCAATCACAGAAGACAGAAAAATTTGACACAATATATAGTAGGTATCTTTCAAAATGCATTTTGCCGAACTGATCCACAAATGCACTGTATCAGGATTGAAAACGCACTGACGAGAATAAAACAACCACTACTTATTTTAACAAATCCATGATTAATCCTTAAAATGACCTTCTTTACCTTTGTGTTTGTATACCCATTCTTATGAAAAGATTTAAAAAATTAGTTAGGCTAACTGCGTATAAATAATAAGGAAATCAAGAACCGATCATAAGTATTCTCAAAAAAATCGAGAACAAACTTCTGAAAAGAGAAGGGAGTATCATCAAGCAGAGTTGGAAAGCTGGCTGAAAGCTGAAAATCCTTAAGCCAGATAATTTTGGAAAACAAACTGAAAAAATCTATGTATTCATAAAAACACATAAGTGAGTGACTGTTCTGTTGTTCTGTGATTAAGAATCAAAGGACATCTCTATAGTACCAAGTTTAATTGAACTGAGGTATTAATTAACTTAATATCCAAATTAACAAGAACCAGAAAGAAACATTCTTTCTTCATTGTCCAAAGGATACAATTGGCCTAGTCTCTGATTTCAACAATACACCTCAATTCAACTTTGTACAAACAATCAGGGCACAAACCTCTTCCAGCCTTAGACCATACAAGAGGTAGACCAAGCATAGTACGGTAATGATCTTGAATGGTGGACATGATGAGAAAATAATAAGAAGATAAGGGGAGTAGGACCTTATTAACCACGGTCCACATTGACTATTTTATGGGTGGTGCGGGTGTATGCCATAAGGTACGTTTCACTGCTCCGCGCATTCACCTGCGTTGCTTTCATTGAGGTCCAGCGCCCCTCATTTTCTTATCATGTCTTCCATTCAACGCGTTGTACACACTTATATGGCCAATGCTTGGCCTCCCTCTTATATGGTTTAAGGGCATGCTTTACCTAGCCACTAACACACATAAAATACACTTTAAACACAAGGAAAGCTGCAACCTGCAGCACATTGTGGGAAAATATCCTGGAATAGGTACTGATTACTGCTTAAAATTAGCTCCAAATCTCATGAAAGTTTGAAAAGTACTAAAATATTTGACTTTATCAAGACTGGAAATTAGTTTATGATTGTTGGTTTTACTCTTTATTTGCCTTACAATCAATTTAAAAAATGATTATTCGCACATCGCCAGTATACTAAGAAGTAATATATTTCCCACAATGGAATTAGAGATTCATGTATCATGAACCAATTTGCGTTTAACTTCAAGTCTACCAAGTTTTATCAACTTTGATGAGGATTTCAAGTTGTAATTAGTATTCTTTGTCACCTCTTTTTGTTCCCACAGTAGTGTGTGTCTTTGTCTTAGTAAATAGGCAAAGTACGGCTTTGAGCTTCCAGCTTGCTATAGGCTGCTTGTTTTAATTTGGGTTGAAAAATCTTGTACAGTACACATTTTGTAGGAGTAGGTTAATATCCTTAATTCTTTACACAACAAGTTCATACATTTGCAGAACAAGCAAAGTAAGTACGTGATGTAATTAGGGTTTACAAAATAACAGTCAAGTAACTTATAATTGTTGTAAGTAATCTACACGGTATAAGATGAAGAGGTAATGACACAACGCTAAAATCGTGTCCGCAGTTTTGAAGTTGTACGTACAAACTTCCGCTAGGTTTGCAGCGAACACTCGGGCTGTTTCCCTGTTCCTTCTACACCCCACCTGCGCCGAGACGTTACCGTTGGTACCCTAGTATTGATGAAATTAACGAGGATTATAAAAAATCCAAGAATTTACTTAGAAGGGTGATTCTTTCAAAATTTTATAGAGTAGATTAAATGGTATTTTTATGCCAAATATGAAATGCATCGGCTGATTCCTGATCCTGCAATAAATTTTTGAAAGTAGCGGCGTTCCCATAAGACTCTGTACATTACCCATCACTTTCATCACGAGCGCTGCGCTCGGGATGTTCAGAACTACTTCAAAATCACGGACAGCGTTTACCACAGTCAGAATACGTTCGTGTCACTACCTCTTCATCTTATACCGTGGTAATCTATTATATGCAGGGATGGCAAACGATAAATTTTTTGATTTTGTTTGGGTTTTTGTTAAAAATGTCCAATTCTTTGTTTTAGTTACCTACGTTTTGTTTATTCGACTGATATTTTGCTTGTTTTTGTTTCGGTACCTAACTAAAGAATACATTTCGTTTGAAAAAAAAAAAAACAAAAAAAAACAAAAAAAAACAAATTTCCTATCAAAAATATGTTTTTTTCGAGTAAAAAAATGTTTTCTGAGGAAAATTGTCTTCTCTTTGTTCACGTTTCAGTTCGTGGAAGATTTTTTGTTTTTCTTTTCGTTTTTTTAATTCTGAATTCAAAATCTTGTTTTTGTTTTGTTACGTTTCTCAAAAATATGGTTTCGTTAAATAACATTACCTATATTTGCCGTGCCTGAATGCAGTACAAAGTTAAATTAACGTACATCCAATTGACGATCAGCCAAACAGTATCTTTCGGACAATTTGTGGGAGTGTGTGAATCGTGATAACACACTACTATTACTTCATTGATGAAATGACAAGGAAAAATTCAGATCTATGAAATAGGAGCTTTCTTTCACCTAGGATGAACAGTATACCATGAATTGTGTTGAAATTAACGTTGCATATACGTCAAGTAGGTATATCCAAACCATGAACCAAAAACGCCAATATTGGAAGGAGGGATGCTTGTATCGGAAAAATAGTATGATGATTGGATTTCTCATCAAAAACCCGTCTTAATAACGTACATTTACATCTCAATTAACCGTATTAATCTTATTTTAAGAAAATGCAATTTCTTTCCGATCGTTGATTTGGACATACGTGAATCCAACTTTGTACGGTATTTAGTACGGTACTCTAGTATTATGTTTTCTCCGTTAAATTCATCCTTCTATGGTGACCGTTCACGTTAAGAAACGATTTTTATGAGAAGGTAAATTTCATAATTTCGTTATTTTACATGTTTAAAAGTTAAAACATCCTGATGAATTTTCTTTTTTCTGTAACCCATTCTCATTGAAGAAAAAAAAAATCATCACGATGTTTCATACGTTGAAATAATGAAATTTACCTTCTCAGAAAAACTCTTTCTTAACGTGAACAGACTATAGACGTCAACTTCTCATTTGTGCTAAATTTTGATGACGATCGATGACAAATAAAGAAGGTACAATCGAGGCCGGGAAATGGGGAAAAATTTGTGCTACCAGAAAACTAGGAACCTCTTCTATACCGGTATATAGGAATTTGAAGACTGAGCGTCTAAATTTTCCGCCATTTGGCGGTCGACGATTCGAGTTTGGATTTGTCGCAAACGATTTTTAGGAGAGGAGAAGGCGACGACGTTTCAGTTTCACAATCTAAGAACGCATCATCGCGCCAGCATCACCTGATGAAAAGCACTCTTCTTATTTGTCCGTCGCAAATAAGTATGATCCCGTTTACTGCTTTATTCATTATCAAGAATTCTGCTTGTAAAGATGTGAACGCTCTTCCGCCACCGCTAATCACACGTTAACGACGATTTTAATAGTTCAAATAATTCCAACTACGAAAAGGAACAATCATTGAATGTTGGGTTTTGTCTTAAAATTTCTATCCAAAATTAATAGCTTTTGCAAATACGAGATAGCAGAAGGAAAACGCGAAAATAACGAGTGTTAAAAAAGAGTACAAGGGTTTGACATCGACGGGTGGATTTTGTTGGCAAAGTTGAAAGTTTGAAAATTCCGCGGTTGCGTCGAAATGCTGGCTTGCTAGAAGACTTTAATTTGGACCAATCAGAAGACGACTTTCGTATCATTATTGCGCTACCAACGAACTTCGTTCTCACCATGACCACGTTCAGTGTGTACTGTCTACTGTTAAGCTGTGAACCGCTATTTTATTTACGAATTTGTGTCAGTATCTGGCTATCTATCATAATAATACTTCTAAAAAACTGTTGCTGGAAAATTTTTTCTCCTGCATTCGATTCCTTTTCGTGTATCATTCCAATCAGTCAACCTTCCTTCAACTACCTACCATTTTAGTAAGTATTTTAATGGATTATAGTGACCGCATCGGCGAACCAAGCTCACGAAATTCGTCCTCGAGCAACATCGACCAAATGGTTTCATCTACCATCATTTCTGGTTACGAAGTTTCTCTTTAAGATTTTGAATCGTAGTATGACTTCTTTTTCTCAGATGCGATTTTCTTGAATTTGTTCAAAATATAAATTCCTCTATTTTTGAGAGTGCAGGGTGTGGTGATATAGTCGCCTTTTGAGGGAATGGATGATCGAACCTCGTTCGTTTTATTATCATCAATTTCATCAGCAAAGTATAGCCAGACTGATATCCCTAAGATCCAGTCAGTTCATTGCTAATGTGAACTGATGACAGCGCTAATCGAGGTTGCAATGAAAAGTTTTAGAAATGGTAGTGGTCTACTAATATATGACTCAACTTTCAAGATTTATGAATTAGTCTCATACTATCAGCATTCATGGTCTCAAGTTTCTAATCTTAGTAACCTGTAGTTTACTGAACATAACTTTATCGCTTCAAAATATTAGCTTCATTGGCAATTGTTGATGTTAATCAACTTATTCGAACAAGGTTAATGCGTGGGCGCCAAAATTACGAAACGCTATTGTATGGTTCAATATTTGATTAATTGAAATTTGCCTCTGATTTCAGAGTTAACAAAAATCAAAATGACAGACAAGAAAGCGGTCATAAAGAATGCAGACATGTCTGAGGAAATGCAGCAAGACTCGGTAGACTGCGCCACCCAGGCTTTGGAAAAGTATAATATTGAAAAGGTATGGTGTATCATGAAAAAAATAATCTTGCTCTCAAGTAAATTTCTCCCTCCATTCTTTGATTTGTGAGATATCTTACTGTACGAAATAATAAAGTTCGAAGGGAGATTTGTAAATATTGTACTACATAATCCTGCGTACAGTTGACCTGTGACGTAAGAACGTTATTGATGCGAGATTCAATTACAGGATATCGCCGCATATATCAAGAAAGAGTTCGACAAGAAGTATAATCCAACCTGGCACTGCATAGTCGGTCGTAATTTCGGAAGCTATGTTACCCACGAGACCAGACATTTTATATACTTCTACTTAGGCCAAGTTGCAATTTTGTTGTTCAAAAGCGGTTGAAAATGACTTCACAAACATTAATGAATGTAATTTTTTTTCTTTTTCTAATTATTAAATTATTTCTTGAAAGGTATTCGTATTCAGAAGAACGCCGATTATTCTACAAGTATAGTTTACCAATTAATTGGTTTTTGTTATGTTTATGTATCGTTTCAAGTTGAGAGTGAAAAACGTTTTCCTAGAAATTTTAACATTCCTTTTTTTCTTTTACGTTTATATTAATTTTGTACACTACTTCCAGGAAATATACAAAGAATCGAGTTTCAAAATTTACTTGCTCGGAAAATTGTTCTACGAATGTACACCTGTTCTATTACTACGTATATGTATCATCATTATCATTATTTTTCTATTAATACTTCCAACCCTCGAATTAGAATATGTAATTTTAAAAGGATGCATCATGGGTTCATCAATTAGAATTGATTTTTTTCGCTCTCTTTTTTCTGTATATTCTCTTGATCTTGTACGTATCGTCGTGAAAAAGTTGACTGAGATGAAATCAAGTTTGTTAGTTGAGAAATGCATGATGAATGTATCGAGTACTCTAAATTCCATAATGGTTCTTCAAATTTTAAGAAAATTATTGATACTCTTCGTCGTTCTCATGTAAATTAGCCCAGTGATTGACCAATGTTTTATGTAGCAACTCTTAGTGCGCAAGGGAAAGTTCTACCACTACTTTTTTACACCGAACTAGCAGAACCCAATTACTCGAACAGGGATACTTTCTGCCGCCAGTCTTGACGGTAGGAAATGATACTCGAGTTTGAAATGACCATAGAACGAGATCAGATTAACGATAGTGTTACTAAAAATGATTGTATAGGGTAGTCGTTCTTTTTTGTTCTCATCTTTTAAAAATACTTTTTTTAAAAAAAAAAAAAACTAATAATACTAGTGATACCGTATCAGCCATATTAATAGTAATATTCTCTCATAAAATAAGTATTATTATTATCATTCTTTGATATTTCCTCTGGTGTAGAGTATATGCCTTTCCTGTCTTTATAAGAAACTCATCACACTTCTAATTGTTTTCTTTTTGATCTTGGATCTTTGATATACCTGTTTGAGTAGCAAGACGAACTACTTTTGAACCATCGTATTCCTCTTATTGCTGTACAAATGTGTCAAAAAACTGCTTTAATAAAAATGTTTGCATAATAGTCTTGGGGAAGTTGATTTTTTGAACACTCGATGAACCCTTCTCTCCATCTCAAGTGATTTCTCAGTGTTGTACACAATTTAAAATGAGAAAGTGTAATTCGACTTTTTAATACAGAAGATATTGAAATATTCGACAATGGTTGATGGAGGTACGTTGAGTAAATTTATTTTCGATCTTCGAAATATTTGTTACACTTATTTTCATGTGATAACACAAACTTGACACGCTTTTTAGCGCAAGTCGAGGATGAAGGAAAGTTCGTTATCATTTCGAGGTAATCCTTCAAGGTTAACAATTTTACAATACTGAGGTCAATAGCGATTATATACGATCAATATCACTCTTCTACAAAATATCGAGATCAAAGTAGATTTCACCATAAAAAATCTTTCATTAACGAGGTAGAGGTGTAACAACCTAAAGAGACCATCGGACAATGACGCGACAATCATTTGAAATGCAGATTACCTATTTCAATGTGTGCATGAAGGTCTCGAAAAATATACATAATATTTAATGGGGAAGAAAAAATTAATTATGATGAAAGAAATTGTGTACTTTTTCAGTAGGGTTGTGATCTACACCATGATATCCATGGTAAGAAATTTTCCTAAACAAATATAGCAGGGGTGTAACGTTTTAAAATACCCAAAAACGGACTTTGCAAGACGTTGATCTCGGATTCAGTGGTGAATTTCAATGGGGTAAACTCCTCCCAGGGGACCTCCAAAAATTTGTAGAATTATCAATTTCGAACTATCCAATGAGTTTTTTTTTTTGCTCAATAGAAATTTAGTCCTCGAAAATTTTTGGACCACCAGAGAGAATTTCTAAATACACCACTACTGGGATCCGTTGAATTGCGTTAAAATAGTCCGCAAAGAAAATACGCAAGCTACTAACTTCAGTTTTCTTAATAATATTACAGTCGAATTTTGGATATTCAATACGCCTCTCCTCGGAAATTTTCAATTCAGCTCGTGCGAGAATTTCTTATTTCCTGAAAAAAACTAACAATATTTTTGCATTCTATTCGCATTCATATTTTATCAAAATGATCTACATTTTGTTGTGAACAAACAGTAAAATAGGAATATTTTGATCGATGTTCATCGAGGTAAAGTAGAGATGCAGCTTCATCTGATCTCTGCACCTTTCGACAAGATCGAACATTTTTATAGATACCCACTTCAATGAAAGAATTTCAGAAGTCAGTAATAAATAAGAATATATTTTTTGAAGACTTCACCAATTTTTCATACCTGATGGATGACTTTCTCTGAAGTCTAATGTACCGTGGTCTAATGTAATAAAACGACGAAATTACTCCTTATCCTTCGACAGACTAAAATCATCTTCAATTCAGAATATATAATAAAATTCTCTACAATTAAAACGAACATTATGGAACATTCTCGTCTTTCAAGAAGTCTTGTCACAGTATTATTTTGATCTTACACAGAATTGAAGAACCTTAGGAAATTGAAATTACGAAGGTTTATTTAAATTTACAGACAAACATTTCATCGATCACAAAACGATAAGAATTCTGACTCTGCTCGAACATGAACTGTAGAGGTAGGGTATGAATCATAATTTAAATCCACTATGAATTGCAACTACGCCAAAAGTCAAATTCTCATAAGTTACGCAATGGAATCCGGCGGCTTGTATCATATTCTTCAATGTTTCCTAGAATGAAAGAATTAACTTTTTTTTTTATTTTTTGTTTTCATGGACTGAAATCTTTCAACTACAATGATTGAAGGAAAAAAATAGTCTACTTCTGAGAAAAAGAATTAGAGTGAAAATTTAATTTTTTGGACGAGTGTAAAATTTTGGACCGAGTCAAAGATGAGGTGAGTAAACACATGAAAAATAATTTGTCACTTCAATCCCTTGTATCAACAATAGTCTATTTCTATACAAGGCAATTAAAGTGTAAATTTGCTGAACGATTTCAGAGTAAAATTTTATTTCATTAAAACTATCATCATTATTATTTCTTCTTTTTTTTCTCTCTCGAGTTCGAAAGCAACTAGATAGATTGAGTCATGATAATTTAATTAAGACCGCATAGTCTTGGGTTTTCTGGAAATGCTCAGGTTAAAGTTGAAAGAAGATATAACAAATCATCTCCTATTCACACAATTTACGTGTTTACAGATTTAAGACTGCGATTGAATTTTATCAACTCTAGAGTGTGACGGGAGCAAAAATCATTTCTCGTCATATGTATTTATTTTAATTTGGTAATTTCACTAACGACACTCAATACATACAACAAAACTGAAAAAATCTTACTTGATCCGGAAATTTTCTAATACTTTCAACGAGATATTGATAAGACTTCCATTCGCCAGCTATAAGTTGTCCCATTACAGGAATCACCGTAAACGAGTACGTATCATAGAACCTAGTAGGAAAATAAATTCAGTTCAAGTGATTTTATCAGTTGAAGAGATCTCGTCTCTTTCCCCCATTTTACTCAACAATAGAGAAGTATTGAATGAAATTATAACCGATCGCATCGACTGCTGTATCCAATATTTGACTTCTTTCATACATATTCAAGTACACCAACAAAGCCTCTAAGAACCAATAAGTGCAGTAACTCAATAAAACTCATGTTACTAACTTATAACATTTAGATTTTAGGTAGTATCTTGCGAAATATCTCGTGGCATCATTTTTTCCTACGAAGAGATCGTCCTCTAATTTAAAGTTTTTACAGCCAAATAGTAGGAAAAACTAAAAATTCGAAAATTTCGGTCAATATTTGTAAATGTTGAGCTGTCATGGGGACAGTGGCGAATTAAAGCACAGGCAACATGGGCACGTGCCTATGTCCGGCGAAATTTTGGGAAAATTAAAATTTAATTATTACCGGTGTATATACAGGAATCCTAAACTTCTGTAAGATAGGCCTATATGCGCTCGCACATTTAGTCCCCACAGTGTAGAAGCTCAACTAAAATGTATGAAGATGGAGCATTATAAGAGTAGTGCATTGAAACTATAAATTCCTTACTTTTTCAACAACTTATTCTCAACATGACTGAATTCTAGGCACATGAATCGTCCACCAGGTTTTAACACTCTGTACGCTTCATCCAAAGCCTGAAGGAAACGTAAAAACCTTTTAAAATTACTGCGATCAGTTTTCATTTCCAAGACCTATAAACACTTTCAAATATCATATTGACCAACTTTATCAATGTGAGTCACGTTTCTGATTCCAAAAGAAATCGTGTAAGCAGATACGCTTTCGGACTCGATAGACAAATTTTCAGCATCACTCAACACCCAATTGATCTCATTCGAATCAACGTAACCAAACTGCTCGGCTCGACTTTTACCGACGTTCAGCATATGTTCATTTATATCACAAACGGTAACACAACTACGTTGTTGTTCTAAGTTAGGCTGCCGCTTCAAGTATTCGAGAAAACGAAACGCAATATCACCTAGTTCATAACATGGATACAGAAGACGACGTCAGTATTTTTCGAATTACGGTTCAAAAATACAAACGGAGCTCACCGCTTCCTCCAGCTGCATCTAGTAAGTGGGTTCCATGCGAAGGATTCAACCGTTGCATGAATATATTTTTCCAAACGCGGTGGATTCCGAAACTCATAGCATCGTTCATCTGGTCGTAAGAACTTGCAACTTGTTGGAAAACTTCGTAAACTGGCGATACATACGATTGTCAACTTTTTAGTCTACAAGTGATAACATGTACCTAAAGATTGGACATTTAATCAATACCTCTTTCTGATTTAGCATTCTCATCCACAGTTTCAAACCCGAAATGAGTTTGACCAAAGCTCTCACTCGTATCGTGTATTTCATTATTGCTCGAAAGCTTCTTCGTGAGAGGTTCAGGAATCTTGAAAAGCCGAGGCTCAAGGAATGATTTCAGGTTGGAAAATTTTGAACGAAGAGCCATAGATGTCATGATAAGCGAGTAAAGTGTCGAGCAAAGTTATAATCTACTATACCTTCCTGGAAACATTATTTATGATATGAATTAAAACTTGATTAAACCTATCCCTAGGAATATAGAAACACAAGGTGACAGGACACTCTGATTCACCAATCCATGTACAGACTACACTGGACTACTGTAAGACTGGACTGGACTGGAGAAAAAAACCTATACTCTGTTCACGTTAAGGAAGGATAGAAGTACGTACCTCGAGAAAGGAACGCCGAAGGTAATTTTAATCTACCGTTCCGTTCTCGAGGTACGTACTTTTATCCTTTCTTAACGTGAACGGACTGAAGGTGCCAGGGCAGACTGATTGATAGTGTCGTGAAGTCTGCCGTACGAAGTTAAATTGACGTATATGCGAAAACAACGATCACCAAGACGAGGCGTTCGGATCAATAGGCTGTATGTGTGTTGGTAACGAAGCTTCGTATTCACACACCACTACTATCACAGTCGATTGCATATCAGTGCATATACGTCCCTTTTTTGGACGTATATGCATCGCGAGGTGAAAAATGTACCGTATCTGAAGATTGAGCACTTATTGAAGAAAATTATTACAATCATCGAATTCTGCGTTGAAAATTGCTATCTTAATATCTTTGGAATACATTTTTTATATCCTTTTTGATACTTTTCCGTGATCGTTGTTTTTGCATATTATACGTCAATATTCATGAATTTTGTAGCTTTGTACGGCAGAAGTGACCTACGCATCCAGTTTCTGTATATTGCCACCTGCAGCGCAACCGCTCTGTATTTTGCGAATCATATTATCAGTGTTTGGCTTTTATGTGAATATTATGACCGGGGCGTTCGGAGCTCCGACTATTTACCACATTACCAACTCGAAAGTTTTCCCTAAAAGAAGAGCTGCTGGACAGAAGAAATTTAGGAAATAGATTGCATCGAGTTATTAATTTTTAATTTAAATTGGTTGGTTTTGCGTATGAAATGGCAGCGTTGGAAAGTTACGTGAATCGTATCCTTTATTTCAATGATTGTAGCATGTACTTTGTACGTAATATTATCTCAACTTAGTCGGTCAATCATCATGTGTGTTCGTTGGTTCTTACAGCATATTTCAATTTTCTTTAACCCATTTTCTGCAGGAACTGTAGGAATCATTACGGCTGATGGAAGACATTTTGTAGTTAGTATTGGTTAATGATTCGTTATTTATGCTAAACTTGAAATTGAATTCAATTTTTTTGTTATAGGGAACTTTGAGAGGTTTCGATCAAACCTTGAATCTTATATTAGACGATAGCCACGAAAGAGTGTACAGTACTACCCAAGGTGTACAGCAAGTTGTCCTTGGTCTACATATAATTCGAGGAGATAATGTGTTAGTATTTTAAAGTAGCGTATGTTGTCTTTTTTCAACTCAAATGCTCATCTAATTTGTCTGAATTATCTTTATAAAACCAGTGTTGTTGTTGGTGAAGTGGACGAGGCGCTGGACTCGCGTATGGACTTGAATAAAATTCGAGCTGAACCGCTTCCATCCATAGTTCACTGAGCAGTTGGAATAGTGTTAAGTTGAATGTGTTTTGTATATTGCTATAAATGAGTACGTGAGCCGAAATAATGTGATGAGTGGTTGAATTCTGTATTTTGTGAAAAGATTTTCCCTATATCAATTCTTTTCTCTCCATTTTTTTCTTTTTTTTAGACCTAGTCAGGACTGTTCGAATAAAGCGTGATCTGAATTTTTATTCAATATTCAGATCATTAAGAAGAAGAGTTCGTGAAATTGATGGAATATTCCTTCCTATTTATTTCTTGAAACTTATATCTCAGAACTAATCGAAAATCATGGTTTAGAGAGAACGAACTCCGAAACGAAAGAAGTGAATTCGTCGTTTAATTCATCTCGGCAAGAATTATGAGAAAATTTTTGCAAATTTTTCAAAGATTTTTGGTGTTCTTCAGCTCAACTTGAATCCCTCACTTCTTCAAATAACTAAGGTGTTCCTGTCAATGCAGCGTAACATTCATTTCTGATTTTTTTATCTTCATATTGAAACTATTTTTTTTATTAATGCGATCCGCTCGCCATTCATTAGTTTAATGAAGTAACCAGTGTTGCAGCGGTTTGCAAAAATCGTACATATTTGGAATAAACAGTATTTGCTGTTCTCATCTCGGTCAGTGTTTGTAATCTTCCTTCGTTCATCATGGGCCTTTATTTTCTTTGTAAAAAGAATGCAACCAATTCTTTGGCAGTAATTGATTTCAAAACTATCCATTTTTTTGTGGATTGGAAAGTAATTTGTTGAGTGGTCCCACAATCATGGAATACTTCCATCATACAGTACAGACTTACAGATTCTCTTCGCTTTCTTTTATATTTCGTTCCAGCCTAAAATGAATACAGGAATCTTTAATACAGTATTCGAGTACTTATGACAAACTTGAATCTCATCATCTTTATTATTTTTGTTTTTAATCGAACAACGAGATAGAATTTAACTTATACCAAGGTATTCAATAGGCTGGTGTATTCTTTGGAAACAAGTTAGACGTGAAACAGAACAATACAAAGGATAAAGAATCTTTTGAAACATTACCTAGTACATACTTTTAACGAGAGAAACTTGAGTTTAATGATAAAATATTGTTAAAAATGCACAATTATCAATTCATGTAGAATTATGAAAAAAAAAACAGATGAACATGGAACGTAATTAATCTAACAAGAGTTAATTAGCAGTTCTTTCATCGGCTTCATGAGGCACAACGATGAATGGTCAGTAGATAATCTACGAAAAATACTACTTACGAGGTACGAAATAATAAGGTAAGCATCAAAGTATAAAAAAGTGATGTAAAATACGAAAATAAAATAATTATTATAATAATAAATGAATATTACCCGATTAATACCCGATATAAAAATACCGCACAATCATTTCGATTTTGGTGCATATGTTTGTTAAAATAAAACGTACTATCTTACGAAAGATTTTGTAACATACAAATTAAGTAATTTCATCTTTCCCATAGAGGAAACAGTTTATTCAGCATTACAACAATTTCAACAACATGAAAAATCAAATTATTTATCAAAAAGAAGAGAAAAACAACGAATATTGATCTCAGCATAATTCGAAAATCAAATCAGTCGGAGGCTTTAAAGTATTTCAATTGATTCAGGAAATTTTTCGTCTCAGAATCCATCAGGCCAGCACTTTGTATCCATTCCATGCCTTCGTCCAAAGACCTAATGATTTTATAAATTTCTTCCCGCGAAGCCGACTCCTTTGACCACTTGCTTAAACAGGATGGGCCTAGATATGGTGCAAGCATTCTTTGCAGTAAAGCATAGAACACGCACTCTGTTCCTACGAAAGTTTGAGGTTCTTTGTCCACACACATTATAACTTCATCACTGCTCGGTACCGCTAATGTTTCATCCTCCATAAGAATCACTTCAAATGCTGTCGACACATCTTTGTTTTCGGAACACTTCGTTCCATCAGAAGAAAACATAGAAACTGACAGTTGCTCTTTTACTAGGGAATCCGAAACAGTTCCATCGGCAGATTCTTTGTTTTCGTCTTTCTTTATTGAATTGTCAATTTCCGAAATCGAAAGATCCGGTTCGAGCTCTGCGATTTCGTATGGCGATAATTTTGAGCTGGAAACAATATTTGTGGAGCTCTCCGGTGTTTGTAATAACGTCATCGATGATCTCGCTTTCATGAATTTCGAGTAAGTTCTACAATTCCCGTTCGTGAAGACAACTTGTTCGCTATTGGTGCATATGAAATCAGGCTCGTCGTCCTGAGACGGCTCGACGGAATAAACGCTAATACTTTCTTTTTCGGAACCCGGTTCAACTCTTCCCCCGTCACATTTCTCCTTTGTTACTTCAACGGCCGGTGAAGCAGAAATAATTTCTACTGATTTCATAGGTGATTTTTGAGGGCTTACGGTGGCACATTCTTCTTCAGTAGGAGATGGAAGGGATCTGTCAACATCTCTTGCGACAATAGTGCAACTAGACAAGTCCGATGACGACCTTTTGCACGGCGAATTTCTGAGATTTCTGTCTGATTTTACGAGTGATCCGGTGTCTTTCGTAAGGGACGATATCGTACTGGTCGTATTGTTGGGAGACGAAATTGTTGTTTCTACGACATCATCATTTGTCGGTGAAGTTGGCAACGATCGAGTATTCTTCCTAGGTGAAGATGGAACAATGAGATTTTCGGCAAATTTTGAAGGACTGAGATGATTCACGTTAACGTTCTTTATGGGCGAGGTCTGAGAACTCAAAGACGGATCTTCCTCGACAGGTGAAGCCTTTTTGTTCGGTGATTCAACTTTAGAATCGGTTAATTCGGAAGACGGTATTTCCTGGAGCATTATAGGAGATGGACAGAGCGGTTGAACGATCACTGCATCCGTTGTCGTTTCTTCTTCAGCTGTATCGGATTCTTCGCATGGACCTGTCGCACGAATTTCCATTAATAGATTGCCGATACAAAAACAAAAAATAAAATAGACATTTGATTAACCTGGAGGTTTGGACACTGGTTCAGATTCAGGTTTCAAATCAGGTTCATCATCCAAAATTTCAATAATGGAACTAACTTTCACCTTATTATATGTGATTTTACGCCTTACTGATGGAGCTCTGAGACCTAAATTGAGCAAAACTTGGTTAGTAGGAGATCCTTTAGAAAAAAACCTATCCAACAAATTTACCTACCTTTCAGTCTACGATCATTATCGTAAGCTATTAAAGCGTTTCGTAATCGCTGTATGCGATTATCACCTACGGGTATACTTTTGCCAACGATCGTATTAGCTGAGGCGAGCTGACCAACAGTTTCTATACCCATTCGTCGTAAAGTGTCCAGTTGTTCTTCATTTCTGAAAATAGGGAAACGAAAGGGGAAGGAGGCGAAATTAACAAGAAATATTTCTCGACGGAAAATTCAACAATAATACCTCTGAATACGGGGGTTTGCAAATTGCGGCCCAACCTATAGTCAAATAGCGGCCCAAGAAAGTTGTATGCAAATTGCGTCCCAGTTCATTTAACGTTATCCAGGATGCACCACGTGGTGGCGAACTGGTTTACATCCCATTGTGGTATCCGTCTGCGTGTGTTGGAGTACTCGAAGGAATATGAAAATGTTCGGGTGCGGTGAATGAAAATTAGCATTAAAATTGGAGTGAAAATATTTATACTCCGGATGCAGTTCGACGGTTTTTCATTTGGGCCGCAGTTCGTATTTCCCCCTGAATAGAAATATGTTATCGACTGTGATAAGTCAACCAGACAACGTGAGTTTTATGGAGATAGTTAACAGAAGTTTAAAAAGAAATAAAATTTTAATTTGTTCGTCCTGCTGGGGTAGAGCGTTTTGCCTAAATAAAGAAGAGAAATACTAATTGAAGAGTACACAGACGAGAGTCGAGGAAGCAATTGAAAAGACTGAAGTTTTTCCAAAGAACGTTAAGAAAAGTTATTTGTAGAGTCACTACGAAGTTTGGTCAAGAAAATAAAATTAATAGAATTGTTTTTAAACAATTAAAATTTCGAGATCACTCACAGAGTTAGACGTTCCGCTATATTTCTTATATCGTCGTTGCAGTTTTGAAGAGAAAGATATAATGCTTCAGCAGGTACAACTTCATCGTCGGATAGTATATTATCACCACCTTGAGTACCTGGAATAAAATTGGGTGATCGAGAAAAAATTCTTAGGGTAAGAAAAACACAAGACGAAGGAGACAATTTTCATACCGTTACTACTCCAGCTATCAGTCTTGATATCATCACCAACATGAAATTCTCTGGTGTCGGTCAATTTTTCAGCGAAATTTACAGACTAGGAATAAAAAAAACGTGAGTACAATATTTTATTTTTTTTTCTCTGGGATCGATCAATGAGAGACTTACTTTAGGTGATTTTGGCGAGATTGTCAAGTTCAAATTAGGTTTCTTCAAAATACTAGGGCTTGTACACTCTTTTGGAATATATTTGAATTTTTCTATTTTTCCTGGCAAACTTATTCTGCAAAAGAAATGCGTTCCTGTGAAAAACTACAAAGTTTTTTTTTTCTCCTCTTTTTCGTTTTGTAGATTATTACAAAAGTTGGCAAGTTTTGACTTTAAAATACTAATTTCCACTAGTTTTCGGTTTATCAAAGTATTGGAATTATTTATTCAAACAAGAAGAAAACTGAAATACAATCTACGTCAATTCGACGTAAGAGAAACCCGCTTCCAATACCTAAAAAACGGGAGAAAGAGAGAAAATTGGGAAAAAAGAGAAATTTTCCCTAGTGCCCAATCAGATTAAGGTAGGTTAGTTTTAGCCCGACGGCGAATGGCGGGTGTTGAATTTTTTTAGAGGAAAAAGAAAAAGGTTCCTTATTAGAATTCACAACGGCTTTCTCAACGAAGCTAAACAAGGACCGGAGGGAACTTGTTCTATGGATCGAATTCGTTTTGGTACTGAGAATTCAAATTGAAATTGATATCTTGAAAATTAAAATTTTTCGAAGTCCCACTCCAATCATGTATTACAGCTTGAAAGTCGAAATTACCTAACCTGATCTTGCTCGAACAAAGGGAAAATCGCAAAAATTTTTGTTCGTTTTAATCAAAATTTGAACTCGTCATCTTCAGACTGTGCGAAAAATTGGTACAATTGTATGCTTAGTTGTTCCAGAAATCCTTACTTTTTCATAATATCTGAATCTCGTTTCCACGTCTGTACTTACAATTTATTCGGAGTTGCTTTTGCTATCGAACGACCATTGACTTGCATCATTTTCATATTTCTTGAATTGACTATCCGCGACCCAACGCCATTTACCGCGCTTCGGTTACTTGCAGGCGAAGTGATAGTACTTGGGCTACGCGCATTTGTTTTGAATCGAGGCTGCGGTTTATTCAAGTTCGGCGCACCGTCATACGCCATCTGCAGAATTAAACTCGTTCTCGAATTACCGGACAGAGGTGATGCATTAGTATTTATTTCCTCCGCCGCAGTCACTCTGTGATTGATGTTTCCGTCAGATCGTTTGTCACTACTTTGTTTCAGAGCTTCATTCATCTCTTCAGTCTTCTGAATGGCATTGTCAACATTTTCTGATTTCTGGCAAATTTCGGTGATTTCTGATTGTTCTTTGTTCGTTTCTTGTGCGACGTTATTTTCTTGTGTTTCAGCTACTTCTTCCGCTACGTCGGCTTCATCAACAATCGATTTAGAACTTTCACTTTCTGTTAGTGCTAAGTTGAAAGAAGTCTGCGTCAATTTAACGCTCTCATTGGGAGACCGATCTTGTTCTGCGATATGACTTGTAAAATTTTCCACAAACGTATTTTCTTCATCCGTAACAAGTTCCGTAGTATCTCTCAAACTGTAAACCACCTCTTGGCTTTTATTCTCAGCTATTGGACTTTGAGAGTCAATAGTGATAACTTCGTCAACGCCATCATCAACAATCACGACAGAATCAGTTGATTCGGATAAACTTTTTGTCTCGGTTCCAGCAACAGAGGACAGATTACTTTCATTGGTTTCTTCGGATTTTGTTTTTTTTTCCAAATTCTTATCTTCCTCAGTCTTTACATTTGTTATTTTTTCATCTATATCACTGCAACTTTCAACAATATCTAATACTGTCGGTTTTTTCGAGCAAATAGGCGCGTCCATTATTAAAGACTTCCGTTTGCGAGTGTTAATTGGTGATCGCAAAGGCGTTGTGTCCACGTTCTTAGACTTCAATGATTTTCTGCGAACGGATTTTTCTTCGGGTACCGTCTTCGCGGTCACTGCGGACTCAGAAATTGTTTCTGAGGGGGGCAGACTTTGAGGTTTGGTTTCCGCACTTGATCGAGTCTTATTTTGTTCATCTTTTATTTCTAATAGTCTTTCCTCCTTTGTTGGAACATTCTTTCGACGAATACTAATCCTCTGCGCTACATTGTTTGTGGAGGCTGAAACATTCTCAGGTTCAGATTGAGACACTTCGTCCGTCGACTCAACTTCCTGACTCGAGCGTCTTGAACGCTTTACTATGGCTGTCTCTGCAGTTTTACTCTCGATTCGTACACTTTTGCGTTTTGGAACACTCGTCTTCGTTTTTAGCCCGTCTAATTCAGTCGTATTTTCCAAAACACTGTTCGAATCGATCTGCGACGTATTTTCACAGAAAAGTGATTTTTTGGATGCAAACAAATTAGAAGATTTGTTACTTCGAATGGCGTCACGGAAATTCAACGAAGCGGGGATTTCATCGGCACTGTCTGCATTAGGATCACTACAGGGTAGAACCGCGTTTTCGTCCATGATTTCGACACTAGGAGCTTCAACGGGTAATATTCCAAATCTGCCAATGATATACGAACTTATAAAAATAATAATAAAATTCACAAATCACTCGTATCGCAAAACTTACTGTTCTCTAGCAGGTAACATTGATTGGGAGTCAGAATGAGATTGAGAGAGACCTTCGTAGAGAGCGGGAATATAACTTTTTTCTTTCGCTATTTCTTTTTGGTGTTCTGTCATCGGTGAGTTTTTCGGTATTGGTCTGATAGCAACAAACTCAACATTGTCATCCTGATATTCGAGCAAAGAAACATAAACTAAGAAAATTAGTATTCAAGTTTTTTACAAGTATGTAGAATGCTCAAATAGGGTTTTATCGACAAGGTTACAAATGATAATTTTGGATACTTCGATACAAGAAGTGTGGAACGCAAATTTTCGAATTTATTATTGACTAAAAATACTTTTTAAAAATCTTGGATACATCTATAGGGGGTCCCGAAGGATCGAAATTTATTCATAGTTACTATCCATACAGATCTAGCTAAAGCTCAAGATTAACGAAATTCGATAATGATTTTGTAGGTATATTCCGTTCTATTGAAAATGTATTTCAATCGTAGCTTACGACAAATGGATAAAATAATATTCAACGAGAATGTTCTTTCTTCAAGAAAAAGTTGACAATTATTGTGAGAAGAATTTTCAATTTTCGGTGACTTTTTCCACAAAATTTCGAAGGGACGAAGGTTTATTTTTTTTATTATTTTATTCTTTGTTATGAAAAAATAATCATAATATGAAGCTCTTTCACTATTTAGAAAAAATTTCACTACCTGGAATCAAAATTTCTCCTTCTCCACTATCAACTACACGCACTGGCTCTTTCTACCATTCCGGAAAGTAATAATTGATGTTTTTACGGTGTTTGTATTTTTTGAACGTCTCAAAATTCGTTCATTTCCTCTTTTCAACACGATTTAAGCGACAGATAAAATTCAGCTGACAACATTCACGATGGGGAGATACAAGCCCATCTAAAATTTTCTTTGAAACAAACTCGCACTACACTGATCGATTAGAGCAAACAACTTCATTAAAAACGTCATTTTTGGGAGTTTTGAATCAATTAACGATTCAATAAGGATCAGCCCCTTTAACGATTCATTACTTGGAAAATGATCAACCATAACCATTCATGAAACATTTGAATGAAAAATTATACCTTAGTTTTACATTCTTGTAATTTGGGAGAGTTTTCATTTTGCGATTTGAAATTGTTAATGGTACGACCAGCAAACGGATTACTATTATGTTGTTTATTCTCGGCTGGAGATAATCTATAAAGAAAAATAATTCATTTTAAAACATACTTACACTACAATTTTGAGTATTGATCTAATATAATATTACGCATACCTCGCAAGAAAATTTCGGTTTATAAATCTATTCGGGCTTACAGAGTCCATCTCACTTGCCAATATTCTATCAACATTCGATTTTTCATCATCCTTCACTTCGTTATTCATATATTTTGAAATCAGTTGAACTATTGGATACTGGAAAAAAGGCGCATCCTAAGTTAAATCAACAAATTTCCACCATTCAATGGTTCAAGGTACGTTTCTTACCTCTTTCAAATCTTTATTAATATCAATACAGTCGCTGTATTTATTAATGATAAGCTTGAGTTCGGAGTCACAATCCGGATAACGTTCCATATAATAGAGTACACACGATAAAAACTTGGAAAGCAATAAATTATGAACACCCTCTACGGTAATCTGAGACGGTAGTTTCTCATGAATAATGATCAAAGTTTCTCCAATTACTGATACATCATCTACAAAATCAAAAAATCAAAAGTTGATAATTGAATTGGAAGAGGCGAGTGGTTCGAACGATCATCGCGGCGCTGAATACTTGCCTGAAAGTTTTGATTTTTGTAGAATAATTTTACATAAACAAATGGTCGCACTCCATAAGGATACGGGTACGTTTTCCGAATTATTTAGGAACGTTTTCAATCTACGGCATATATTTTTATTCAATGTGTCTACTTTAAAAGACGAACACATGCTTTCGTAGCACTTCTGCAGATCATCTTGAATAATTGAATTCCACTAAATAGGAATATGGGGAAAAAATTTGGTTATTTGTAATACTGGTACAATATGAATGTGTTAAAATTTCTTACCTTCTCGTGAAAATATTTTACAGGAAATAGCAGCATCCAGATACAGTTATCACTGTCTGTTTCGTTCTTATTCCATTTACAGAAACAAGTTACAAGAGCGGACCAACATTTTTGCGATTGTCTGGAACAATACCAGTCTTGCAATTGATTCTAAAGAGAAGAGAGGTGGAATATCAAATACAGTGTCCTACTCACTCGTTGTAGTCTTCCGAGAATTGAACCAATGTTTTATGTAGGGCATCCAACAAAATTTGTTCCCTCTTTCTAAATTTTTTCATAAAATACTCCAGCGTGGTGGATCTGAGCACAAAAAAATATAAATATTGAACTGTTTGTGACATTATTGGTTATTCTAATGAATACCAACTGAACAATATCTGTTGATACAAAATTTCGTTTACAGATAACTACAGTCGGTTACTCAATACCAATTGTCAGACATCACACAGTATATGAATTTTTGGACTTACAGATTTAATGTACTTGAAGCTGAGATGAGCAAACAACGTGTCAATAAATTCAACTGTGATATCACATGATCCGACGGGAAAGAGTTGTACTCGCAAATCAAACTCGTTAATAAGTCACTGATGAAAAGCCTGTCCTGCTCGGAGTTGGTCGAAAGGAGATTCTCAAGGGTCTTGAACAAGTAACTGAATTGAGTGATCGGCCATTTTCTTTCACTTACAATTTCTGAAAATAGTACTGGCGTTGTGATGACATATTACAACAGTAGTGACACAGTTTTCAAACTTGATTGTAGCCCACCAATTACATCGATCCAAATTTCCTTTCCTATTAGTCGGGAATCCGCGTTCGCGCCCAAAATCGACAACGCTTTTTGCAGATACGATAGTATGATGTTATTTTCATCCTTCTTCAAACATTTTTGTACAATTAACCTGTAGAGCTGGCGATTTTTTTTCCGGTTATAAAAACAGCTTACTACGTCTGCTCAAAAATTAATAAAATTACTTACTGTTCCGCACATTCCCGAAAGATCACTATATGACGAAGCAGTTCGTAATGTGTGAGGGCCGTATAGAATCTTCAATAAACTTGGAACACCTTTTTCTCTCGATAATGATTTTGAAAGGATACTGGTATTCATTAACGTAAGCCATGCCTGGGGGACGGGGATGTTGATAATGAAAAAAAAATGGACGTTGATAATAAAGATATTAATATTGATAAAAAGAAGAAATCCGTAATAATTTAGACAGAATAGTGCTTTATATGTGAAGTATTCATCTTCCACTCACTTCTAGTTTGGCATCCAGCACTATTTTCATGGAATGATTACTAGCACTAAGAGGTATCAAAATAACATTTAGAAGTTTTTCGCATGCCGATTGCTTTTCCACTTGTTCGATAAAAAACTGCCAGCAAACAAAGGCTTGAGCACGAACGTGGTAAGTACGTTCCTAAAAGTACAAAGTGAGATTATAACAAATTTCACTAAAAATTAAAGATACTTCCACGTAAGAATATTACTTTGAAGGCTTTTTCGATGACTTTCAAGAGCGAATTGATGGAATTGATATTATACTCGGAGCTCCCAAACAATTCTGGAATAGCAGTCTTCCAAACTACTTGCCAGTCATCATTTGCCTTTTCAATAAGATTGGTTATTAAACTACAATATCTACGGGCAAACACATAATACAAGTTATCATAAGTTTTAGATGACAAACAATTGAATTATTTAGGTCAATCTCATACTTCTGAGGATCTTCTAAGTACTTGAACGGCACATCAGAATTCTGTGAATAATAAATAAATATCATTTCCTTAGTAAAATGAAAAACTGATAAACATTAATCAGAATACTTGATTAAGAAATTTTTGACAAGGCGAATATTCTACGAAAATCACCTGCAGTTTTATGGGCAGGAAACAGACCAGAGTGATAGAAGAAAAACTAGTATTAATAAGTACTCATTTGCTCGGCGATATCTCGGTAATGAAGATACTCACCATTGTGGACATACAACACTAAACAACACTCAATACATTCACCATAATCGTTCAACACGAACGAAAACGCAAAACTATCAAGTTCATGGCATCCAAAATTAAATATTTTGAGGCGACTTCATTTCGGAGTACAGAATACTACAGATTAGGATAAAATAATAAAGGGGGAATTCGGGAAAAACAAAAAACTAGAAAAAACGTACACGAGCAGGAGTAGATCAAACTAAAGACCGCGAATTTTTATCTATACTTCTCTTTCACAACCTGGATAATGCACGCACACGCTGCCGAATAAGTTGAATTCAGGGACGGGCACGATGGCATGAATAAACTCACGAATCACATTTTTGCGATTTGTGATTCGAAAATCGAAATATTCGAATCATTCTTATTTTTTTGAGTGAGATTCCTGCAAGGATGCGCAGCCAATCAGCATTGACTTAAACTTCAGCTTTTGGCTGACAGCTAATCCCAATAAATTCATTAGCTGGATTTTAGCTTTTTCAAAATGGGTCAAAATAATGGCTTAAGACTTAAACTTAATTATAATAGCTTAATTTTACCTGCAACGAATCAATAATTTCTAATGACTGGCTATTGGCTGAAAGCTTAAACGCCAATAACGGCTTTAGCTGCGCATCCCTGGATTCCTGATCCAATCACAATCACAAATTAGTGTTGGGCACTATCGGTAGTACTATCGATACTACCGATAGTATTGGTAACTGGAAAACTATCGATAGAATATCACCGCTATCGTCACTACCGGTAGTTTGTATTTTACTATTTTTCAAACAATTTCTGTCATATATGTTACTATTTTTTCCTTCTTGAGGTGAGAAAAATTGATGAAAAGAATAATAGTTGTTTTATTACAATTCACAGAATCTGTAAATCAATGGAGTCGTACTTCAAACGATTAGTCTTTGTCCAATCAGAATCATTGTTGCTCAGTTTTTTTGCCACGGGTTTGAATTTTTCGCCACGGGTTTGAGTTTTTCGCCACTATTTTCATGATTCCTATCAGGTGAACGATAAATGCAGTTTTCGCTGTCTAAAATGGACGTACTTTCGGCGTATGTCTTTAAAAAACAATATTATGTAAACTTTGAATGGGACCAAGAAATAAGAAAAAATTGTGTCGAGTTAAGAGTATAAAAATTGGAAATAACAGAGGAAAAGTATGATTGATTATCTTTTGTACACTAGCGCACCACTGCCCTAAACAGATGAAATGGAAACACTATCGGTATATCGATACTACCGATAGTTTTCCGAAAAACTACAGAATAAATAGATAGTGTCAGGAGGTAGACTATCGAACCATCAATAATTTCAAACTATCGGTTTTTGCCCATCACTATCACAAATCATTCTATGATTAAAGACGCCTCACGGTCACGCTCTGCGCATGATTGAAGATTGGGATTATTTGTGATTCAAATTATTTCTCCCAAAGTCCTGATTCCCCCGAATCTTTTTTTCAATCATTGATTTATTGTTCTCTAGAGTTACTCTCAACCGGACATCCATCTCCTTTTCCCATATAAACCAAAGGGGTGCTAAATTCATGTTACAACCAAAATGGTTGTCCATTTTACCCGCTTTCTACCTCTTTACTACAAGCACTCGAGCAGTAATTGGTTATAGCACAGTATATAACATATAGCTTCCAGTTTGCAGGATGGCGTACTTCTGGCGCGAGTGAGCGTGACACTAACGCAAAAACTACGCCATCCTGCAGACTGATGAGAAGAATGTAAACATTGTAAAAGCCCTATGGACACAAGCATTGACTATATATTACTTCGTAACCCAGACGTACAGTCCTATTGTTATAAACGGTATCGTTTTCTTGGATTACGTTGGATACGAATAACAGATCGCGCCAGATGTCAAGACGTAGGTGTAACAGAGAGGGAACGATGTTCAGCGATGTTTTTTCTCTTTTACTCTACTGGTTAACACGCAGCGCACTCACGTTGTCGTTTCCAGCAAAACGACACCGTTCATAACAATAGGACTGTACGTCTGGGTTACAAAGTAATATATAGTCAATGACACAAGTCTACTAGTGTTGGGCATGCTCCGGTTTTTAACCGGTTATTTTATTTTGAATAACCGTGAAAAACCGTTTATTTTGTTGATAAAAATAACCTACGAGTATTTTTGTAAACACTGGTTAAGGGTATGCTCCACCTTAGTCACTCACACGTAGACACACACAAAATATGTATCACATGTTGCGATTTTTGCCCCGAGATAATTGATGAAATAAAGCATGAAATATATTGAAACTTCGTATTTATGTAGACAAAACTTACAAAAATACGGCTAATTGGTTCACACAAACTAATTTTGTTCATTAATTGGAATTCAACGATTCAAAGACCTTCAGACGTAAGTTTAAACGTTTCCTGAAGATCATTCAGAATATTTCGCGATCTGTCCACTAATTAGCAGGACTGGGAACCGGAACCGGGAACCAAAACAGGAACCGGTTCCAAACCTTTATCTTTCATCCTCAAGATCCGGAACCGAAAAGAACCGCATCTTTTTTTTTCACTAGGATACGGAACCCAAAAGAACCACATCTTCTCTTTTTCTCGAAGATCCGAACCCAAAAGAACCGCATATTTTTTTTTCTCAAAGATCCGGAACCCGCAAGAACCGCATCTTTTTTTTCTCAAGGATCCGGAACCTGAAAGAACCGCATCTTCTCTCTTTCTCAAAAATCCGGAACCCGAAAGAACCGCATCTTTTTTTTTTCTCAAAGAGCCGGAACCCAGAAGAACCATATCTTTTTTTTTTCTCAAAGATCCGGAACCCGAAAGAACCGTGAAAATAACTTTTTAAAAATAAGCTTTTCTTTTATAATGAAATAATTGTTTCAAAATCTGGGAATAAGTTCCTTTGCATCGGCAAGAAGTGTACTGAGAAGAGAAAGAAAAGCAGGGAGCATAATTCCAACACCCATTTGCCACTTGCTTAACCAGGTTTCAATTATTCTTTGATATCTCTAGTTTATAATTCTGCTCCCTGCTTTTCTTTCGCTTCTCAGTACACTTCTTGCCGATGCAAAGAAACTTATTCCCAGATTTTGAAACAATTATTTCATTATAGAAGAAAGGCTTATTTTTAAAAAGTTATTTTTATACATTTTATTTTATCCTTTTCAGAGAATTCAAGAATATGTTCAAAGAAATGATGCCGGAAAGAAACTTATTCCCAGATTTTGAAACAATTGTTTCATTATAGAAGAAAAGCTTATTATTTTTTAAAAAGTTATTTTTATATATTTTATTTTGTGGTATAATAATGATTGGAAGTGAAATGTACTTCGCATACGCGAGTCTTTTTACAAACGGTTCTTGTAGACATTGATGCAATTTTTTCTCCTATTGCCTGGAGTAATTAGCCGTATTTTCCTCAACTATAAGTTACACCCAGGGATGCGCAGCTAAAGCCGTTATTGGCTTAAGTTTAAGCTTAAGTTCTTGTTTTGACCATTTCTAAGAAAGCTAAAAGACGTTCAATGAACACGGTACACTAAAGAGGTATTGACACTTGCCTATGTTCACCATTACTAATGCTGTCACGAGAAATGATGTACTTGAGTGTTTTGCCACTATGTAGCGCCAATGATCTGGTCCCCGGTTGTACATAGAGTCTTATGTAAATTCACTACTTTTAAAAAAATTGTATAAGAGTCAGAAATCAACCAAAAAATCTGAAACATGGTGCGAATAGACTACTCATTATGCTCTACATATTTCAAAAAAAATTATTCTCATGTGTAAATTTCCTGATTTTTTATAACCCTTGGAAATTTGTCAGTACTAGGGTACCTCCGGTAAGGTAACAACGCTGGTGGGGAGCGGAAGGCATTCACAACGGCGCAGCGAACGCAGCGGAATTATGTATGAACTACATTATTTTGTGTGACAAGAATTTTGTATAGTGTCAATACCTCTTTAGTGTACCGTGTTCAATGAATTTTGAGACATCAGCTTTTCAGCCAATAGCCAGTCATTAGAAATTATTGATTCGTTGCAGGTAAAATAATTAAGCTATTATAATTAAGTTTAAGTCTTAAGCCATTATTTTGACCCATTTTGAAAAAGCTAAAATCCAGCTAATGAATTTATTGGGATTAGCTGTCAGCCAAAAGCTGAAGTTTAAGTCAATGCTGATTGGCTGCGCATCCTTGATTACACCACATTCCTAATCGTTATCTGTGGGCAAAAATCACTACCCGCAACACACCATTTTGTGTAATACACGTGTATTTTCTGAGTGTGAGTGACTAGGTAGAGCATACCCTTAAACAATGCACTAAAGATTTGCCTTCGAGAATCAGGCAAAACCTATCTTTTGTATAATTAATTCATAAAAATACAGTCAACAGGTATTTCAAACGCCGGTTAACCGGGTATTTTATTGCCAGTTAACCAGTCATTTCCCATGTTCACTTTAAAAAAATTCAAGGTTAAGCCAGTTAACCGGTTACTTTTGAAAGTAACTTTTTAACCGGTTAATCGAAAATACCGGTTTTTCCCCAACACTCAAGTCTACATTTGCTCTCACTGAACGCATAGCTGTCCGCAAAAAGGTTATAGTTCATGGACATGCGCATAGATGGCACTACAAGTAAAATTCCGCTGATACATTGAGTCTAATGGGAACACACTTATTTTCAAAGGGTTATAGAAAAATTGTATATTAATTTAAAAATCTGGAATCTCAAATACAAATTTTCTCCACGTCATTCTACATGTTGATTTTTTGATGAATTATAATCTTTTAAAAATTGGCTGAACCTGGGGTACCTATGGTGATGTCAGGGGCGTAGCGAGGGGGGGCGTCTCACCCCTCCACAAGTTATTGCAGTCGGCAAAAAGTGGAGCAGTCGGCTTTGATTTTTGCCGCCCCTGAGCCTGAGTCGGCATTTTCATAAATTCGAGTCGGCACTTCCACACATTCACCCTCCCCCCCACATAAATGGTCCTCGCTACGCCACTGGTGATGTACCGTTGTTAGTGGGGTGAGGAAACAGCGAATTAAGCTTGCTGCAAACCCTAGTGGAATTGAAGCAGATTATAAAATTTTTGCGGACACGATTTTTCGGTTGTGTCCATACCTCTATACCTTATACCGTGGTTACTAGCGTCCGTTGCCCGCTAGGAAGGTAAGTACCTATTTAGGAAAGAAAAAATGATTTTTTTCCAGAAAAAATTTTCTCAGAGAAAGTGGCTCAAAACAAAGCGGCAAGAATGCGACAAAACGGAGACTAGGTATGTTCCATTCACCAGGAAAAGAACAGCAAAACTAACCCTATAAATGGATTCAGCATTAATGAGCTATTTTTTTTTGTAGATACTAAATTGTTATCTTCTCTTCAGAAAGATAATTATAAAAGCGTCTTTAAACTTGTACATATTTCAAACAGGCTGAGCTCTTGCATACTTTTGTGCGCATGTAAGGGCAGTCTGGGCTGCGCCTTCCCCTCATCTATTTATAAATGGCATACACAGAACAGGTCCTTATGGATATGCTAATAAGGGAATATAAAAGAAGTCGAGTTTACCGGAATTTGGAAGGGGTGCCATTTAGAAATTGATACAAGATATTCAGGATTAAGGAGTTTGTACATATTCAGGAGTTGAAAGGGACAAGTCTGTACCTTAGTTGCGAGGAGGAATGGGGTGCCGTTGAATTTCATGGCCACAATGTCCACCTACCAAAAATATCTGTCTGATGGATCTAAATTAGTAAATTATATTCTGGTAATAGTTCAACATACAAAAATGATTTTTCATGATCCGTTATTTAATTTTTTCATCAACCATTGATAAAATTCCAATGAGTTCAATATCCTAAAAAGAAAAAGAGAAGGGGGAAAAAAAACACGTGACTGTGATAGATAGGATTATCGGTTCCTATTCGGACCAAACAGCGCTAGCGTCACGCAAAATTTTTGAATTTTTTCAAAATCTCTCAACAATCTTTTCATTTGAAAGATAATTTTCCGCTCTTCAATCTTCTTCCTTACAAGTACCTACTTGCCTAAATTCATTATTTTTGGAGGAATTGAAGAAAAACTAAAAAATCACCTCAGTTTCAAGTTAAAATCACAGTTTGCTTATCAGCAGCGGTGGAAAGCGGTTGGTTATCCGCTTGAACTTTGGCTTTTGCTTGAAAGTTTTTTAGCGTATTTTATTAGCTTAGCTTTAGCTTTTCCCCCTTATAATAAGCTTTTAAGCGCTTCGCTATCAGCTTTTTTCTCAACAAGTTTACATTATACACAATTCAGTGGTTTGAAGAGGCAAGGACTAGTGAAAATGAAAATTGAAAGGAAACTTAAAATTGAAATACAAATAGTCATAATTTGCAATTCAGAAATCAAAAGTCGAAAATATTAAAATCGCCAATAAGCGTTGAGCATTGAGCAATGATCCAATGATAATTGATAAGAAAAAAAAAATTCTAAAGCCACCCAATCAGCTCTTCTGTTATGACTTGCTTTACGCTTAATAGAGAAGCCAACAGTTTGCGCTTAAAGCGCTTAAAAGGCACTCAATAATAATTAACTTCCGCTTAAGCTGTTATCGGCTTGAGCTTTCCATCGCTGCTTATCAGTACTTTCTAAATATTTTACACAGGCGACGCTAGCGAATCTACAATATGCCCGGTCCGAATTGAAAGAAATTATATGAAGACTGACTGACGCAGTTTTTTCGCTAAGACAATTTTACAAATATTATAGGGTAATAATTTCCTTTAGAAATCACCACTTGATAAATTGAAAGTAGACAAAAAATAATTGCTCACTTAGAGTAAGAAAAACGAACGAGGAGGATCTCGGCTTGTATTGGGCAACAAATTCAGGAGCACAAGAAACATTATTCTGGATCAACTCCAAAGAATAAGTACTGGTACTTATCGCATAACAATTACAAATAAAGTTTCACGCGTATACAGGTGAGTTCCAGAATTCACAGCAAAATTTTGCAATAAGCATTCCGAAAGTTTTTCAAAACAAGATCTGTTCCCGCTCAGGAACGATGGCCTTTTTTTTTTTTTTTTTCGAAGTCATACATTACGCGGTGAAGTACACAAAATATCTCCAATATTTCAGACTAGATTACACAAAAAATTGTACATAAATACAAACATGAACGATTCAACTTGCAAGATAAAATTACACGCAATATTTACAACAAACAGAGAGAAAAAAAAATCATTTGTCACTTCATAAACATTCAACATTTTAAAGATGGTAATGAAAATAAAAATATAGGACTTTAAGAAAGAAAAAAAACTAAAAAAAAAGAAAAAATTCAATTATTCTAATACTCTCGTAACGTAAGAAAAATAAAATAAAAAATGAATAAGATGAGCAATTCAGTCAAATTTCATCAGTAATATCATCAAAAAATTTTGTGTAACTGATAACTCACAGATAAAATTTATAATCTATTTTAACGGAAATTAATAGTTGATGATAACCAAGTAAACATTCTTTTCAAAACGATATCTCATATTTCAAAGAAATAACGCATTTGACCTACATACATCATCAAGATGTTGACGATATTTGAAAGAGTGATCTATGAAGAGAAAAAAATTCTCCTGGTATGCGGTATACGAGAATCTTTTCAATCAAATCACAAAATTCTTGTTGATTTGACCTCTATCAAGAAGATGTTATTACAAGACGTCATCTCAAAACTTATGAATTTAGGTCATCGCATAATAAACACTGAAAGACGGAAAAAAAAAGGATCATACAAAAAGTTATAATACCAAAGACAAATATGTACATACAAAATTGAGGAATATTTAGTATGACAGCGATGCAGCCAAAAGAATTTTAATGGAAGAGGATTGAAATTTGCTTTAACAAAGAACAATATTTTTTTTTCAGTAAAATGACCGGACAGGAATGAGAAAAAATTCAACAGAAATAGCCCCTAAAATAAGAAATTATATGGTTAGAACGTTCAATACATATTCTAATTCTTGTGAACGAAAATGTGTATTTTGAGCGCTTATCCTTTAATATTGGGGCGACCACTGTGATATAAAAATGCACTATTGTGATTGTAAGAGCTTTGTTCATTAAATCTTCCTACAGCAGTAGCATGACCAATCAATTGGCTTAGTTTCTGGATTAAGACTCCATAAAAATGGACATGTAACAACAATGAATAACAGAGCAAATTCAAAGAACACCGTTTACAGTTGACAAATATTGGTACGTATTTAGAATTTACCCGGACAGTGAAACATCCAGTCAATAATGAGCACAAAAATAATACGTGTGTACCAGTTTCCCATGTATAAACATACAAATCACACGAGTAATATCATTTTCTGCGGTCTTTGAGAGTCACAACAGCGAACAAATATAATACTACAGTAATATTTTGAATATTTCGGCTACGATACTTCGAATAATTTATTCATTCTTTTCTTATTCTTGAGAAAATAAAAAATGAATAAAAATAAAAAAAGAAACGCTTGAGGAGTAACACAAATCATATTTATCGCTACAAAAAAACTCTAGTCGTTGTTGTGATCTACAAATATATAGTATGATCTTCAAACAGTTTGATCAGTAGTAGAGCAACTTCTTGAGGCAAAAGAAAATAAATATTGAGCAAGCTAAATTTAATCTGTTCATTCATGTTACAGCAAGACATACTGAAAGAGATGAACTTTATTTCAACATATAATCAAAATTATCACTGTAACACGTTTTTGCACATAGTCATCGTCAGATGAGTACAAAATATCATGAGTCAGTACACATTTAGTACTAGTTTGATGATGGTCGGGGCCCAAAACGCGTTATGATAATAATTTTGAATACACGATAAAGTAAAGTTTATCTCTTTCAATTGAGCAAACTATTTGGACACAGACTAGACAATTCTATGGAAATGACGAATGTAAACAAGATGGAAATAGAAAAATAGGAAGAAAAAATCGGTAGCATAACAACACCAGCTAATGAATAATAAAGATGAAGCATTACGAGTATCTGATGGTAGATACAATTAAGTACCCATTATTTGTTGTATCTTCATGAGTCTAGATTGAATTTAATATAACTCGAGCATGATGCGATAATAATTATAGTCTTAATTGTTTCAAAATTCATAAGAGATATCAAATAAAATTTCCAGGCACTGCAGCTTAGCCGCTGTCAAAATGCTAAGTGATGTGAAGATAATTAACTACCAAAAATTCAAAGTACAAAGAATGGTAATGAGATTGAAGAAAAGCTACAAGGTAAAAATATGATGAAGGGTTGAAATTATAGCATACTAATTGATTGGTGAAAACCGATTTCATACGTCGGATATTGACTCGATAAGAGAATTTACGAAAATGAAATGAATATCTTGGAATTTAATTTATTCGAATAAAAGAATACGGATCTTTTTCTTTTTTTTTTATCAAAGTAATAGAGTAAGCGTAAGTTAACATTTAAGACTAGATAGAAAAAGTTCTCTTTAGAGTCAATCAAACGTCATGAGTAATTCGCATTTTCAAAATAAACCTTTATAATTGAGTTACCGATATAATTTCAATAAGCGAACGATTTACAAGAGATAAGATGAACCTACTACTTTTTGACGAGTAAAAGAAGGTATTGAAAATATTTTTTCATTAATAATCTAACAATCTTATTCAAACTGATGACTGACACTGTCAGTAAAATTCAAAATCATAAAAATTTAGAATTTACTTCACGAAACTTGAAAAATAACAACGAAATCAAAAGCAACGAGCAACAAAAAATTAGGGAGTTCCCTTTCAACTGTTTACTTTTTTCTGACTCTTCATGACAAAGTTTATTCGTAGATGCTCATGTTTTTGATGGCGAGTAAAAACTTTGGAGCCAATTGAAACTAAAGTAATTATTATAATCATGTTTTCCCCATACTTAGATAAGTATTTCTTGATGCGAATATTCTAACGATAGCTCTACTTTTACGTACTTTGTCATTAATGAAAATGGGAAATTCTGTTCATTAAATAAAACTATAAGTGTTTCCGACGGCTCGACTGTTTGTGCCCGATGACGATGTACTAGAAGGCGATGCTATCACTGAATTCGGTGATAGATTTTCGTGTAATTGAAGGCATTCACTTGTCATACGTACCGGTCCACTAAATTTCACAATCTGTAATCATATATACTCGATCAATAAAGCTAATAAAATCGTAAACAAATTTCAGGCCCTCAACTTCGAGCCTATTCGAAAGAGAATAAAATATTTTAGTTTTTCAAGATTTCAACTACAAGTCTTGAAGCCAAATAGGCCACGCAATGATGAAGGAGGAAAAAAAATGACGCAAGTATGAAAGCATAATGGAAAATTGAAAAATATATATATTTATAAAAAATTCAACGAGTACTCACACAAATTTATGAGCTGAATAAAACCAAACAAACAGTAAATTAAGAAGTGGGTAAGCAAACAATACACAGTATACATTGATATCACCGAATACAGTATCTAAGTGAACAAGGCCGTAATAATCATGGTAGCAACTATTTTCCGATATGGCATTCGTCATTCCTATAAAGAAAAAAAGGAAAAAGGAAAGAAGTTTGGTCCAACCAATTCGAGAACTGCATTAAAAGACTCAGTTTCCTTTTCTTGCGACGCACTTCTCATGAATTACAAAATGTAGTTCTTTGAATAGGATTACATTATAATGGTGCACCCGGTTTGATGATCGGAAACGGAAGCGCTACCGTTCTGTTTTTATTGAAGAATATCTTTATCTCTTTCGACTAACTATGTATATCAGAATTCACAAGAATATTATTATTTTTTCTTAGACTTAAGGTTCGTTCTTCTTCATTGAAAGTCACTAAAAAATAATCTTGACCTTTTAACTCAGTCGGTCGTGATATTTTTTTAAATCTAAGCGTGGATTTTGTTTTATTGAAATTAGTGCTTCATCTGTACCTCAAAATTGTGGTTTAAGCTTCAGATGGAATATATATGTAATACCATTTAGAGAAAATTCAATATTTTTTTCTACAGCATGATTTTAACAAGTTTTCAAGTAAAATAACTCGGAAACCAGAAATTTTGAAAATCGCTTGACTTTCAAACCAACTTTTCAGCTCAATATTTTGACCTGAGTTAAGATGTAAATAGTCAAATTCGTCGGAAATTGGAAATTTAGTGAGGAACAACCTTTGTTTGAAGGTTTTTTTTCTCTGATGCTTAGTTTTCAATTGATTTTCAAAAAACTGATTTTTGTAGCACTTCGACCCCCTTTGGGACAGAATTCACCCTCATATCGCTGTGAACTTTTAGTATGTTTGTCAGGAGACCATTTCACACATAATCCATGGAACAAACCTTTACCGGCAATTATTTCCATTTAGTCTTATTTTTCAGCCTAATCTTTCTCGGCTAAATGAGGTAGGAGCGCCAACTTAGTTGGCCATAAAGGAAAATCACGAATACAATTTACAAGTAACACCAAATAAAATGGAGAAGGGATTACTGGGAGTAAATAAAACGTTAGAATTAAAACCAACAAAATTAAAAACATTTTAAAACAAAATAAAAATGTAGTTTAAGAAAGTCTAGAAAATTAAAAAGAGCGATTGGGTAAGTTATTTGGCTCGAACGGGGGGGGGGGGGGGGCAGCAGGATTGAAAAATCGACTTTCTGGTCTCTACAGCGAAAAGAAAAGAAAAGGGAGATACGATGGGCAGATGATTTTGCGGCTTTATTGACCCATAAGATGTTTCACCGGGTGGCCCAGTGCATGTCAGAATGGACAAGGCTAACGTCAGGTTTCGCCCGGAAGGGCAATAAAGATTATGTTTGATGAAAAAAATAAAAAATAAAAAAGTGTACGTACATATCTAATATATAAAATATCTGTACGTCATTCCAAAACTTTTGAACGCGTTTACCTATAGATTAGGAATTTTTTTTGAAAAATTTTTTTCCACTCGGGTAAGGTTTTTGAAGGAATTTCGACGTCCTGGCTCCCTCGGGGTGGAGTAGTGAACGAAAAAATTGGGGAAAAAACGAGGATTATCGACATACTTAAATTGCCTCTCACTGTACGCGTTGAGTGTCGCATTTTTGGAGACTCAACTATCGCGATAATTCGAGTTTTACTCATTTTGATGAAAAGTTGAAGAGAACAATTCTTTGCACCCAGAATAAAGAAATCATCACAATATTTTTGGTTTGAATTCTGAATTCTAATGATTTTTGTAATGTTATTAATATTTCTCAATGGGGTGTACCCTTACTTCTTTTGTTATTCTTTTCTTTTGATAATAATCGCTTCGATGATTTTGACGCGTCACAATTCGAATGAGTACGACAGAATAATGCTGAAGCTCTGTTACCAAAAACATGCAGTCATCCTCCTTTCTTCTGAATTATTCATCGATTTTCACTAATAATTTTCGAGTATCATATTATACCACTACCAATACAAAAGTACTGAATAAAAATAATGTCCCATTTCTCATTTGATATGGCAATCAAGAGCTCTCCCTTCGTTTCATAATTCGGAGTAGGAGACAGAGGAACTTCTACTGAGAAGAGTATCAATGAAATAAAACCGTCCATAGAATGTTTCCTTCATTACCATTTACTTCTTTTTTTTTTCTCCAAAATATCACCTAATCTTTTACATTCGAGGAAATGATTTTCAAATTTTTCCGATCATTGTAAACTTGATACAAGCGCCAGAATGGGTACGGACAAATTTTTCTTGAAAAATTTCCAGGCTTTTATGTAATTTGTTGATCATTATTGCAGAATTATTTCTCAAGCATGAATGGCACTCTTGAAGCATTAAATAAATTTTAAGAGAATCCACATGCAAATGTCAACAAAAACCGTAATGAGTATACGTAGCGTTTAAACCAATATCAAAAAAATAAAAATAAAATTCGTGGAAGCTCAAATTTTTGATTCAGCAAAACTTACTTCTCTTGGCGGTGGGACTGGTATAGGAAGTCTGTGATCGATAGGCCCATTGGTACGCTGCATTAGAGAACTAGCATGCAAGTGAGCTGGAGAATTTATTATATACTCCGTCAATTTAACATCACCAATACCGCCGTTTTCCAGTGGTATCGAGTTCTGACGAAAGTGTTCCAACGCGTCGAATATCGTGGGGAACCACAAATGCTGAACGCAACACTGTCTAGACTCGTTGAGCAGCAATCGTAGATGCTGTAAATCATTGGTAAGAATAAATCGTTTCGATCGCACAAGAAAAAAAAAAATTAAAATTTGTTTCTCGGCATGCATCTAAGATTAAAAGTCGCACATGTACCCGAACTCGAGATTGCTCTCATTGTACCGCTTCGCCAGCGACGGAAAAGTGAGAGGTTAGCGTCTCATTTTTGCCGACTTAAGGGGCATCGAATTCTTCCTAGTGTTTAAATTTTCGGTGCCGGGTATGGTTTCTTCGCGTTTCAGAAGGTGTCGATAACGATTTTAACATTGGCTCAAATTCATAATTATGCTTACTTATACATACGTATGTATGTATGTTAAAATTTTCGTGCACGCATGTTCTCTGTAGCTATTGGGTCGATTTATACGAATGTGAGAAGTATTGAAGTTTTACTTTGAAAAATCTTCACGTGCACTACTTGCCAAGAGAACTTTTGTATCAATAACATCTAGACGACCATTAGTCTTTGTTCCCCCTCCCGAGGAGACAACTAAGCTCAATAAAATTCTCAAGGATATAGAAAAATTGGATCAATAAGCGAAGGAAATGTTTCCAGTCAACATTCGTGAGAACTACGGGCTTACCTCGCGCTCGAGAAACTGAAGTAGAAGAAATTTTTGAAATTTGTAACGTATTTTAAACAGATTAACTTCACCTTCGTAAACGATCAACGACGTAAGAGTGACAGGTGATGCAACAAAATGAATGTAGAGATGTAGGAAAATAAGAGATGAAGAGTCGGTTTTGCTTTCGCGCTGCGAAAGTTTTATTTCAGTATTGATGGTTGATTTAATTTTCCATGGCGTTTAGGATTTTCTGTTTGCCCTGATTTTTTTACCTTAGCGTATCCTTTTTCCAATAAATGGATACCGACGCGAAATAATTTCTTTAACGTTACCTCTCTTTTCTCTGATGGACCGAAAGTTGTATTTTCAAGAAAATCCAACTCACCTTGGCTCTACCGTGAAAATTGAAAGTCAATACAAACTCTCCTTTACGCGTTTCGGACTGTCTTACAAGAAATACGCCGTGTCCCAGCTCTCCAGAATGCTGAACGAGAGTCGTAGCTTCCGATCGAACTAGCGTTCCATGAAACCATGGATAGTCTCGCAACTCCATAGATAAATCTTGTTCTGCGTCGAAACCTGAACAAGGTGTTACATTAGATTTGTTTTCTCTTTGTTCCGTTCTTTTTTTTTCTCGTGTTCGTAAGAGATAACTCACCGTTATCCATATCCATTCGCGAGGAATGTAAATCTGATCGAATTCCTGAAGCGTTATCGACCTTGACACCCGCTGGTCGAGGAGGTAGATCAGGAATGTCACTATCAGTTGTCGATTTATTACACATAGTTATTGATCGAAATAAGCTGGGTTCTTCATTAACTGTTCCTAATGATACGCTGCAAGAAAACGGACGAGACATTGGATATGACACTTCATTATAACTAAAACAAGTACGAACGCATTAACCAACCGATCAGCGCCATCTACAATTGTCCGACTCTCTCTCATGCAATATTTTAACGTAGCCACCCAATCCCTTCGATCCTCTGGACTTTGAGCTTCGATCACATACTCAGCATTATACGCAGCCTACAAACAATATGCCTTAATAATGGACAAAAGATTTCATAGTAAGATGCAATTTCCTATTGACTCACCCGAACGACGAAAGTACTCTCTTTGTCTGGCATCTCCAAGGCTGTCGTCTCCCTAACTTCAGTAATTAAATGACAAAATACACCAGATTTTGGTTTAGAGGACTAAAAAGGATAGAATGATCAAAATCAAAGTTAACGATTATTGATGTTAGTAATCGATATTCCAATTACCTTCGGAGGACAGAAGAAGACGAGTATATAACCGCCACCGGCGCTCGATGTCAAGGACAACCTACACTTTTCCCATTTAGGTGGTCCGTCCATATTGTCGGCCACAAGATAACTGGCTAGGCCATTCCTTCGACACTCTACGGTTATTTTGGCTAACTTCAACTTGGGTTTATCATTCTTCTTTTCGCTCGTTGGTGTTTCGCTATCTTCGTTATCTTGTTTACGAAAGAAATTTCTACCTTTACGTAATCCTTTAAAGGATAGTCTACGAAAAAACGCTTTCTGACTAAATCTAGATGACTGGTCTTCAACTTCATTTTCCGACAGATCACTCAGCTCTTCGTGGCTGTTGTTCGATTGCGAACTAACAGGGTCTATCTGTACCGATGTCACGCTACCCGCATTACGTTTGAGAAATTCATTCTCAAAGTGCGTGATGAAACGGTCAGCAAACTTTTTAGCGAATTCCGCGTACGAAATGCAGCTTGCCGTTGAACGACAGTTTCTATACGAACAGAATGCTGTTACCAGATCAACCGCCGCCGCTTTCGCGTGTCTATCGCAAAAATCTTGCAGATTTGTATGGATATCACCTAGTTCACTAGCCATAATGGATACTACTTGCATAGAAAATGCTTAAAATAAATCCGCAAAGGTTTACATAATCCAAGTTTCAAAAAAATAGATAGGCTAATAATTCGTTGACACTCTACAAAGAGTCATCAACTTGTTCAGCAGACGAGCCGACGAGGGACAAGCTTCCAAGCCGACGAGCGTCTGGACGACAAAACACTAAAGTTAGAAAGAGGAAGTCGTTCGACTAGTTCGACCTGCGTCCGACTTGACAAAGCGATCGCGCGCTAGCATCGCTATGATCGCTACAGAATACTACAGAAACAACTTTTCTCGTTTTCTCGTTGCGGTAAAACAATCGAGTATATCGTGAGTACATTGTACATCAAACATCGAAATCGAAAGGTCGACGAACAGCATCGTGAGACTGAAAAAAAAGAAATCAAAGCGATTGCAAGTGGTTCATGCCTCGTAGAACGAGCATGAACAAACTTACCTAGTCCATTGGTAAGCGGAGTATGTTGCAAAGTATAATATCTGTAACAGGTACGCATAATATGGGGGTTTTCAAGTTTTCTTCAAATAACTCAAAACAGAGCGATTTTAAAGGAAAAACACATCGAACCAAATTGAAAGAGTGGAAAATTTCCTACAGTTGACTTGATTTTCAATTAAATTTTTCATTTCCCATAAAAATTATATTGAAGAAACTATCGACGCTGGCAAAGCCTACAATATGGCCAGTCCCAATAATGATGAACCACACTCCACAGAGTAAACAGAGGTTGTCTTTGCTATAACGTTAACAAATACAGGCATCATCCAAATTTGTGACCGTCGATGGGAAAAGGGAACTCATTGCCCATCGCCGAGAGAACCCGTCGTTGGGTTTATTCCGTAGAGAAAGGGTGTTCTTGCCAGTGGGCAATAAGTTCCCTTTTCTCATCATCGACGGTTACATTTGTAGTTTAGGTTCGTCAACACGTTGAGTGCGCATCAAGCTCTGCATACAACTGTACACAAACAACACAAATCGTTGAGTGTTGCAGATTCACTGCTTGGTTAACTGCGTTAGGCAAACCCTAAACTACAAATTTGGATCATGCCTGTATCTCGAGCTCTCCTGGACAAACTCTGTTTACTCTGTGTGATAGACCTTTTTCCCGGTGACGTCACGTAACACTGCGGACTTGCTGTTGCCGCAGTTCCCCTTTCCCCTGGCAACAAGCCAAGTGATTGTTTTATCCCACCAGATGTTGCAGAGTCGCATTCAATGTATTCTTAAGGGGAATGAAAATTCTAATAATCATACACCTGAAAGGAAATTTCATCCTGAATGAATTTGAATCTTTTGTTTTTTTTTAATAAACTGAATACACACGGAGAAAAATTTGCGACTCTAGTGTTCCAAAACCTTGTAAGTCCAAAAAATCAAAAATTATTGTTCTACCAGTTCATGGCCATCTCAAGGCCATCTCTAGGTCTAGTACCAGGCCGGAATATTAAACCTGGCAATGTTGCAATGACGAAAAATACAGGTCAAGTTGTATACAGGCTCTTATGGAAAAATCATTGAAAAACACGTTGATCATTGATTTGCAAACAGTAAGTATTTGATTCCGCGGGGAAGAAGTTCATAAATATATGGAAAGAGTAAACGATTCTCGATTTTTTGAACTCGGTCTCGTTAAGATCGATCAACTACGACCAGGGCTTGCGACCGAAATTTTTTTAACGGTCAACGGCTATCGGTCATAATGACCTCACAAATTTTTTCGGTTATAGGTTATTGGTCAAAATGATCCTCCCAACTTTTTCGGTTATCGGTTATCGGTCAAGCTGTATTTTGAGTTGACCAATAACTGTTAAATGTTGAAAAATATTTCGGTCGAAGTCCTAAAATTTTCGGTCAACGTTGTTAGAAGACCTAGAATTTTCGGTCAAATAACAGTTAACCGAAAAATAACTGTTATTGTGCAAGCCCTGACTACGACGCAAGTTATTCACGAGTTATTCACCATTTAAAATAAGAAGTTAGACAGAGGTTCGCCCTCTATCCCATATAATTGATAAAAATGAACTTACGAGGTTTTGGAAGAGTCGCACTATGTTAAATTAAGGTTAAATTGGGTCGAACTACTGGCGATTTTCATACCTGTGGCGGAGGGCGGAACGGAACACTGTAACTACTTCCCGCAGCGCACTCTTGTAGTCGTATCCAGTAAAGTCGAAACTTTTTTACAATGCGAGTTGTATTTGTCTGGTACGTATATATAGTCAATGGTCTGGTAGAAAGAAGAACGATAAGATAAGAAATAATGTCATTCAGTCATGGAGTTGAGTGTGTTGAGACATTAATGGTTAATGAGGAACGATTAAAAGTTCAAAAGAAATAAGAAAAATTCTTCCTTCTTGTCCTCGGGTTCAAGCACTCAAGCTCTGATTGTGTCTACGATTCAAAATAACGAAGGATCATGTCCGCAAGGTTTCTTTACACATCGATTTCGGGTAATAATGCGATTCCCAAGAATATTCTCACTTCTAGTCTATGTCTCTATCGAGTTCATCTGATTTATTTGTTGAACAGCTGTATCGAAATGGAAACCTATGACTTTTGTTGCTAGTATAAATACTGTGCGTCATGGTGGTACCTACTATAGAATACCATCCTTTGAGCCGCCAGATCCCCACGATCTGAAAGAAATTACCAGTTACAAAACCAGTCTAATAATTTTTCAAGACATTATGAGAGGTAATTTCATACATTACTGACTAGTACTAGATACAATTTATTCTCACCTCTATATTTTTCATCATAGGTTTTGCAACAACTGGTTCTAATTTATTTCGAGAACCAGTTACTATCAATTATCCTTTCGAGAAGGGTCCTCTATCGCCCAGATTTCGAGGCGAACACGCATTACGACGGTATCCATCCGGTGAAGAACGATGTATCGCATGTAAACTGTGTGAGGCTATTTGTCCAGCTCAGGTGATACTTGCATAATGAGAGTATTACTTGAAGGAGAAGCAATGATCTACAGTGTATTGATTTTTGTAGGCTATTACGATTGAAGCGGAAGACCGTGCTGATGGCAGTCGACGAACAACTCGATATGATATCGATATGACTAAATGTATTTATTGCGGATTTTGCCAAGAAGCTTGTCCAGTAGATGCGATTGTTGAAGTACGTTGAATTGTGTATTCTATGACTAGCCTGAAACAGTTTCTCTTATGTTGTCTGGAGCCTATTTTCTACAATTTAATGAAGGACGCTCCTTATTTTGTCTCTTGGTCTGCTTACCCATATTCAGTTCAGACTTATTTCTCTTCAAAAATCGTACTTGCAGAATTGTAGATATTATAATTTATTCCCATCACGAAAAGTGAAACTATTCCTGTCATCAAGGACAAAAGTGTCCGTCGTGTCGTCAACAAGTGCATCTACCTAAATAAGAAAACAGGATGTAAATATAGATCATCAGGTGAATAATTCAAAATTCAAGGATAATTACGGAATCAACTCCATTTTATTATATTTATTATGTACCGCTAATAAACTTTTGGTCTCCAAGAAGTTTCAGTATGATCATTGTTCTTCATGTTATTTAGTTTATTACTTTTCTAGTCGAGAAATTCGCTCTAAATAATGACTCATGATATGACTCATTGTCTAAACCATTTTTTGTGCAGGGTCCAAATTTTGAATACTCGACGGAAAACCGAGAGGAATTATTATATAATAAAGAAAAATTATTAAACAACGGTGATAAATGGGAGAGTGAAATCGCTGCTAATATATACGCCGATCATTTATATAGATGAAAAAATGTTATGATTGTTATTGTAAAAAATCCAATTTGAGAATATAATAGTATTATTATGTACTTGGGTTGTGTTCATAAATTGTATTCATTAATTTTTCTCGTCTGACAAAACACCAAGCGACGTTGAACCGTTGAAGAAAATACGATTGACCGGCTTATCCTCATCTAAATTCCTCTTCTATCCGTTGAAAAGGCTATACTACAATATTTATATGAAGCAATAAACATTCTATCAATGAAAAAATTACTTAAAAGAGAAATCAGCACAACACTAAGGTCTTATCTCTTTCGCAAGGGAACATTACCATCAAGAAACGATGAGAGTGCTTAGAACTCTCTCTGTAAGCGCAAGAAAAATTTCAAATATTGTCGGTTCAGAACCTGATATATTTGGAATCGAATTTCTCTAAAAATGAATTCCGTAAGTTATCTTCAAACTTGATTGATCTAGAAGAGTATTGAAGAGCTAAAATCAGTTTTATACTTCGAAAACCTAATATTTTTCGAACGAAAATGAAAAAAAGTCGTTACACCTCAGTTCGGTTGATTGAAACATAATTTCTCCACCCCATACGCTAAAATAATTTCAACAGTTGAATGGAAATTGGTACTAAATTTGTTCCATCGCAATAATCCAAAACGTTAGATGTATGTATTCTTTGAATGGACAAAATTTTTATCTACAATTTGAGGCTAGACTGAACTTTCTACGACTTTTCTGAGCCGAGTTATAGTCCAAAATGTACCCAAAATTTACCAGTTTGCCGAAATTTTAAAAATAAGTTCCTCGGTTTGAAACTTTGTAAGGTCATACAAGTACTTTTTTCTGGAATCGGCGTAAAATTTCAATAGTAAATCGAGTAAAATGTGAAAGTCCAAGCGGCTTTTCATCATTGACTACCTTGGCAAATTTGGCACATTCTGGTCAATAATTCGACCCAGGAAAGTCGTAGAAAGTTCGGTCGTAGCTCAAATTGTAGATAAACTTGAGATACAAATTTCGTGTATCTGAAGTATAAAATCTAACGATTTGCCTTTTTGCACTAAAACAACTTCTGAATTCCCATTCAACTGTTAACATCATTTGCGCGTACCCGGTATTCCCTCGTTATAGTATCAACTCGTCTCATAAGATTTGTTCACAGCTCGGACCAGAAACGGCTCATTTGTCAAGTTTCAATAAAGTAATAAAGTTTGGAAAAAGCAAAATTTATAGTACATGTTTAAACGAAATTAAATTTAAACTTCTAAGACGCACAACATGGTAGTTTTTTACGCTTAGTTTTCACGCGTGGTACAAAAGTTTGATAAAAATAAAACATACTAGACACAGCGTATATGTATGAGGAGAGGAGGCGAGAAACTACGCTCAAGATTTAAAAACAAAACAAAACATGAACCATCATAGGAATGATCTGTATATTATATGACAATGATAGAAGTCGAACACACAATCCTGGTGTGGTTCGTTTTATTTAAAAATATTGACGTCTATTCAATGTTATCATCGCGAACATTACCTACATTCGAAAAAGGATATTCGTAATGTACCAAAGCTATGAAACAGAATAGACAAATTATACGCATGAATAATTAGAATAGGTACTCATATGTGCACAGAACAGGGAAGAAGATACAAATGTCGACGTACGAGAATTAGCTTCCTCTAAAACTTACCGAAGGTACATACGGGAAGGGTATTACCGTTGTTTGTACACATGGGACAAAAATTTATATACACGATTGAACTAGGAACAAACAAACAAGAAAAAAAAATGGTAATCACAGTGAATTGAACATAATATTATTACAATTATCAATAAGGTTGCATCTTGGTAAAGTTTTTATGAGAAAGTCCTAAGATTGCTCTTTGTTGTAGGATCACTAATTTCTCTTCTTTTTCGTCTTCGCTTTTATCCGTTCTTTATTGATCCTTTTTTGATAACTTTGCGCCATCGAATTGATGATGGACAAGACGAAGTACGCAACCATGGCTATCACGAAGTACTCAAAAATAGTCGATAATTTGCTAGGATTCTGAGAGAAAAGATCACACCAGTTAAAAATATTAAATTCGATTTTCAGCCTTGCTAAGATTGAAATTGATGCTACTCACAGAATGAACTACACCTTTTTCGTGTAGTTTTTTCTTTTGATTCGCTAGGAATTGAATCAGTGGCGGCTGAAGATGAACGCCGACCACTGGTACATAACTGACGTATTCTAAAGCCGCTTCGATTAGCACTTCATTGAACGCAATTATTACGAACAACACTTGAATCATCATTTTAATTACTGCTTTTCCCAGTAATGTGGCTCCAAAGAAAGTCCAGAACGGTATTAGAAAGTGACCGCAAGTAATGCCTGCTAAGTCGAACAACGGGTTTGGGATCTGTGAGGAATTAATAAAATAAATATTAACGTGAGTTCTTTTTAATACGATAACCCTACTGCACAGCTATCCAGTCAAACATTAGTTTTTAGAAGATGATTCTGTAAATAAGTACTTATTTTAAACGTTGAATTCAAATCCATTTTTTTTTAATAGGCAAGTCAGATTTTTGAGTAATCATACGAAATTAAAAAATCGATATATCAGGTCATGTTGAAAACAAATAGGTAATGATTAACGAGAATATAACAAATGTAGTCTGAATCTTTCCTTATTACATACCAAAAGTTTTGAAAAATTCAATATTCATCAAATGAACTATTTGCAATCTTGCGGAATATGGTGTTTTTATGATTATCTGATTTCAGTAAATACAAATTATTTGTTCGGAAAATATCAAATCAGAACTTTTGATAGGTGATAAAGAGAGATTCAGACAACATTTCCATATCTTTTTTCATCTGATTACCATCCGTCTTCAACATGGTATAATATCGATAATAATGCTCAAAGTATAACAATTCCTCACAATACAAGTTGATCTCTCAAAATAAAAAACGTAAATGGATTTGAATTTAACGTTGAAAATAATGGTAGAATTATCGAAAAACTAGCTTCTGAGAGTAGAGGTGCTTCGTGGTATGATAGAGGTAGAGATCATCGTTGAAAAATCCAGTACTAAAGAGCTTTTTCTCCGTACCGTTGCGAAAGAACTATCAATTAGAAATATCAAAGTAACAAAAAATAAAAGTTCAAGTACATTTCTCCACTTTATGGAAAAACATGGAATCATTTCGATTCTATACTCGGCTGCTATAGCAAGTTCACCTTTCATTGTAGGCGTGGTGTACACGCACATAGAACTTAGAATACTGTACTACATTATAACCTATAGTCCGGCGGCTTAGTGCAAATTATGAGATCAACCTTGCATTTCATATTAAAATCATGAAATTTTAAACGAACGTTTAGGATACTTGAATGAAAAATTTGAGTCATGGCGCCACGGTCCAAACCAAATAAGGTCTCCGTGATGACGCGTTGCCTAACTGGAAGGAGTTCTTGCATATAAATGGCCGAAATATTCCTTCTGGTTCGCAATTTATCTGGATTCTTATGTAATTCGGACCGCCAAATTCAAAAAATTCTTCCTACATTTTAGGGGCGCCGAGGGGTTAACAACCCCTAAAATAGGGGTGAAATTGAAATGACATATTTTTAACATATTTTCACGAATATCCTCATGAAGTTTTCCGTAGAATTTGGGACAAATACTAAAAAAATTCTTCCGAGCGTCCAAAGGGCCCAGGGGCCTCCCCCCCCCCAAATTGAGGAAAAAATATTTTGTGTTCTTTGGAAAAACCTTAATGGGTTCCGAAGTAGAATTTAGCGCAAAATCCGGGAAAAATAGTGAAAATATTCCTGGAGACCTCGAAGGGCTTTCAGAGGAGCACAAACCCTGAAAAGTGATGAAAAAATTTTGCTTTTTTTTCTAAGTTCGATAAATTCTTATGTAGAATTTACCGTAGAATTCGGAAAAAATTGTAAAAAAATTCCTGGGGACCTCGGAGGGGGTTGAGAGGGGCACAAACCCTGAAAAGTGATAGAAAAAATTTTACATTCTATTTTCCAAGTTCAATAAATTCTTTTCATAATACATGAAGCGAAAGTGCTGCGTATAGTGTTCGTTTTTCGTAGCGAAACATGCCGTTATCAGAACCGTGGCGAAAATGTTTTACCCGTGTCAAAATCAAGTCAGTGGTGCCATTCGAAAAATTTTTCAACATTCTTTTTGAACGATAACCAATTTAAATTGCAGGCCTAAGTGTTCCTTCCACTACATGTATTATAAAAAGTACTGTTTTAATTCGTGTCGAAAACAAACGATATTGGAACTCGCTTATCCACACTCGCTTCGCTCGTGTGGCTACACTGCGCTCGTTCCAATATCGTTCATTTTCGCCACTTATTATAAAATATACTATTTGTAGAATTAACCGTACAATCCGGAAAAACTTGTAAAAAATTCCTGGAGGTCTCTGAGAGGGGGTAAGAGGACACAACTCGAAGTAAAAAATATGCGTTTTTGAGAGAATTCAAACAGATTCTTGTGTGAAATTTACCGTAGAATTCAAAAAGAATCCAAAACTTGAAGTAAAAAATATGCGTTTCTGAGAAAATTCAAACGGATTCTTGTGTGAAATTTACCGCAGAATTCGAAAAGAATCCTGAAAAAAAAATTCATGACTCTTCGAGGGGGGCTGAGGGGAACTTGAACTTCTTTGGGAAAAGTTGTAAAATTGTAGAATTACATTTTTACAAGTCATGTAAACTAGACGATTTTTGTTGGTTCAAAAGTGTCTCTTTGCGGACTCATCAGTTTTTCTGATAGTTTCTACTTTTCAGTCCGCGTGGTAATGAGTGCTCATTTGAATAAAATTATTTGTAAATGGGCATTACAATTGTCATCAGGTTTCAAATATATACTATGTTGATAAATTTGTTGAGATATTTTATATTTTAGTAACACCGCAGTTGTTTTTGTAATATTTCAAGATATATCTATTTTACGTTCTATGCAACAGGGAATTCTATATAATATTTCATGAAAGTTTGAGTATACAAATGTATTTCTACAACTTCTGTTCCAAGATATTTATATTCCTTACAGCCCCTTCGAAGAGTCATGCGATTTTTTTCAGGATTCTTTCAGAATTCTAAGGTAAATTTCACACAAGAATCCGTTTTAATTTCCTCAAAAACCCATATTTTTTACTTCGAGTTTTGGGGGTTTAAGTTCTCTTACCCCCTCTCAGAGGCCTCCAGGAATCTTTTTACAATTTTTTCCGAATTCTACGGTAAATTCCCCTATTTTAAGGGTTATCAGCTCCTCGACGCGCCTAAAATGTAGGAAGAACTTTTTGATATTTTTTTTTCGAATTTGACGGCCCGAATTACATAAGAATCAACATAAATTGCGAACCAAAAGAAATATTTCATCCATTTATATGCAAGAACTCCTTCCAGTCAAGCAACCCGCCATTACGGGGCCCGTATTTGGTTTGGACCGTGGCGTCATGACTCAAATTTTTCATTCATGTATCCTAAATGTTCGTTCCAAATTTCATGATTTTAACATGAAATGTAAGAGAGAATTGTCTACCTCCCAGACTATTAGTAAAAAGTAGGTATAAGTCTAGTATACAACACTTGAAGGTAAGTAGCTTGTGGGGGCTCACTCGTTCCGCTCCTTCGTCTCCCTTCTTGGTCTAATGTAAGTCTAATGAAAGCTGAAAGTCGAAATTTTTACGTCCCTAAAGTAGATCAAGGTCATTGATGACGTCATAAAGCATAACGGGACGTTACGTAGATTTTTGACTGATTCCCAGTATTACTCGATCAACAGAATCCAAGATAACTTCCCTCTTTTCTAAGGATCTTATACTTCCCCCCTCAAAAAAACAGTGTGTACAGACTCGTGTGCTCGGATTTTTTCACGGTTCACATGACCAAACTAACCGAAAACTTAATGGTCGGCCGCGGAACATGAAAAGCTCTACAAAAATACCGCTCATGTTTTGAAAAAAAATCATACTTTGTATGTCAATACTGGTGTTCCTCTTCTACACAGCTCATCGCTCTCGAAGAAATCGAGTGGCCATGAAAAGAAGTTAATTATCAAACACTACTACAACGATTTCTCCCTCCCTTCTTTCGCTAATAAAATTATACCACAGTAGACGCTCCCCGACTTGTTTTACTCGGCCGGCGCGGCGTCGCGTCGGCGCTCATCATTAATCACTCATACTTTTGACTGTTCTTATTTTATTTTTCGGTTTTAATTTTTATTGTACGTGTCAGCACTTTGCTCGATCTGAAGATGGAACACAGCTACCAAAACGAGTCGTCTAAATATAATTTATATTGTGTTACTCTGATATTTCTTATCATTCCAGTACTCACCGACGCGCACGCCAAGATTCCGAAGAAACCAACCCTTTTGACTACACGTTCCATCAGTAATTTGGTTTTTTCGATGATCGTCTACAAAGGATTAATATTTGAACTATGTAAATAGAACAATAAGATATAGCTGCAAATAAAACATGATTGCACTCACCATGGAATCGGGACTCTGAACGCTCTTTTTTTGAAGTTCTTCAAACTCTTTCAAGTCCTCTTCATCGTCCGGGTCGTAACCGGATAGTCTGGCTGCTCGGGCCATAAAGTAAGGAGGTAATTCACCGAGCGCTGTTCCAGCGCCCCACATCACCGACTCGATCTTTACTTTCTGCATGATATTCCACAAGCTGGTAGCCCACGCTTTCGATTGTTTATCAGGACATATAATTCTGGGGAAACGAACCTAATTGAGTCAATCTTGATTTCTTTATTGGTTTTCTTGCCTCAAGTCGGACGCATTGGCGTAGGCAGAAATTCCTTAAGGGGGATGATACTCATGAACAACTAGACCTGCGGTGTCCAGAGGTAGAAACTAGACATTTTTCCGGTCATTAGTATCGAGAGTAAATTTTGTTTTTCAGAAATGAGGGATTCATCTTCATCATACCCTCCTGGATACGTCACTGATTAGAGGCACAGTAAGGGAGATGAGCCTAAATTTAGAAACAGAATATGGTTCACTAAAATTTTTTCATTTCAAATAGTTCTGAGAGGGGAAATTTTTCAGTATCTATGGGTCCGTTTCAAACTGACAAAATTTTCATTAAGAGTACTCACTGATCCGGATATGGCGGCTCGGGAAAGTTGAGCGAACCACATTCATATGCTGCAAGAGTAACCGATGCTATATGAGGTCCCAGATACAACAGGAATGTGTGGAGTCCCGTACCCAGTCCAACCGACGATAAAACGCCCAAACCTAACCAATAAAGGCACCATCTACCCTCTTTGTAGAACTGCTTGAATAGCTGTAAAAAACAAAGAAGAAAACATGTACAAAATTCATCCTCGGCATGATTATCATAATTATGATCAAACCAAACTAGTTTAATAAGATGTAGGTAACAAGATGAAAGAGAAAGGTAGACGTCAAAGAAATGCAATTTGTATCATCAAGATGTGACGTTCCATCAATCACTGGATATAAACGATAAAGACAGTCACAAGAAACTGAACTTTATTACTTGTACTGAAAATTCACAATAATTATGTACTTCTATACACCTTAAATACGCAAATACCATAATATGCAATCACAGCTAATGCAAGAGCACAATAATCACAACAATTTCTGATTGAATACTGATTGTTATTTCGGCTATTTCTCGAGCTCATACATCCGCGGGCGCTATTTCAGATATTACCTTAAGGTTTTAGATAGCGGTCGAATTATGGAACTTATCCTTCTCGTTTTTCTCGATTATTCAATATTCAGGCATTATCCTGTTTATTTTATCGCGCTCTCATGTACGCCACGCGGCCCCCTCATCAATTTAATTCTCAACATCTTTCTCAGAGTCACCCATCCAGGTAGCCAACTGATTCTAATGGACAACTTTTAGTTTCTTTATATGGCTAATCCGGTATACCCATTGTGGATTTTTTTTCACCACTGTACATGGACCTTCCCACTTGCTTTGAAGTTTTGGGCTTCTTCCTCTTTGGGCTATATAACCAGAATTTATCACCAGGTTCAAAAACTTTTCCTATAGCACCAATATCATATCGAGCTTTCATTCTTTCACTGGTAATTTCCAAGTTGTCTCAGACTAGCTCATTCTCAAGTTGCTCCCTGAGTTGTATCGAGTACTCTTGAACATCCTGTGGTTTGTGAGGAGGCGCTCCAAACTCCAGATCACATGGTAATCATAGCTCAAAGACAAATATAATCTTTGCAGGAGTCTCTTTTGTATAGACCCATGTACTGATGACCAACATGCCACGAGAAAGAGGGGTACCCAGGTATCTCAGTCCTTTTGTCCTTCCTCAACGACTCTGGCTAGAAACTCGTCCACAGTATGGTTAAATTGTTCCACCATGCCATCAAACTGTGGGTAGAGCAGTGCGGTATCAGTTCTTCTGAGACCCAATATCCTTGCAACCTCTTGAAATACTTTTGATTTGAAATTTCGATCTTAGTCGGTATGTAGTTCTAGAGGTACTCCAAAGCGCGTTATCCAGTTTTCCACCAATGCATTTGCAACGGTTGTAGCTTTTTCATTTGAGAGCGCAACTTCCTTCAATCCATTTTTTGATATAAATAATCTCATATAACTTGGATAAAATAGTTTCCTGTATCTCTTTTTGGAAATAGTCCAGCTATATCCATCACTATACATTCACAAGGTACCCAATATTGTAAACTTGTATTAGAGGGACCTTTACTTGCTGAAACACCAATCTTCCACATCCAACTAACAAGAAGGGCAGTAGTATTGCTCTTGTATCTTGGACAGCATTCTTGTTATACCAAGGTATCCTCTAGATGAATGGTTATGAACAGTCTGCAATACTTCCAGTACTAAGATCCTTAAAATGACTCATTGCTGCCAAGTTTTAAGACCATCAACAGATTCCCAGATTCTGTGAAAGACCTCTTGCTGTTCAACTTTAGCCAACGTTGGTCAAACGTTTTCTTCCTTTTTACTCTGATAAAGGCAATATCTGAATCTTGCATTTGGATACCTCTCATATTCAAGTTGGTATAAAACCAAGTGTTCTTGATAACGATTTCCTTCTGATCCTGACATCACACTATTAGCGGTAGGTATACGCAACTAATGCACTATACGCACAAATGTCATTAATACTCATTAATCTACTCGTTTCTCTAATCCAAACATACTTACAAGCTGGTGAGGACCCTTCATCTGTAGCGAAACAAAGATGAGAATAGTGACTAGAACGGTTAACGACACAAATCTTTTGAAAGCAAATAATCTACAAAACAGAAAAAAAGAAGATGTGAATCAAATATCTGCATATTGCACCACCGTCAATTATAATTTTTTTTTTTCTTTGTAATAATTCAAAAAATGACAGTGTATCTCAGCTGTAAGATTGGTTGAGATATTTGGCCATTTCTAAGAAGGTTTGATACTTCAGTTGCCAGGAAGAATTTGGTTTTGGTCCATTTCTGACATTTCAGAATGGGCAATTTTTTTTAACCTGATTTATTCACAGTATTTCAACTAGAATATAAACGTTCCAACTAGTGAAAGACAGTTAAAAAGGTCATCAGAGTCTGCCGCACCTCTATTCAGTCTATCTTGTCTGGCTACTCCCAACATCTTTGTGGGGTTTTAATGAGCGTTTGCGACAGTCTCCTGTGGTCTTTATGCCTCTTTACCACAAGTTGGAATATTACTATACCAGTTAAAATGACGCGAAATTTTCTGAGATGTGGACTTCTGAATCAAACTTGTTGCTAGCAGGGTAGAAGATATCAATACAAGCAGGTAAGACTCAGAGGTTTGTAAAGCAAAATTGTTCCTACGCCGTTAAGATGATTCAGAGGTGGTCTTATAATATGAAATATCAAAAATTATGCCACTTGACCATCCAGCTAATGTTCAGCAAAATCAATAAGCACTAAGTACTGCCATAATAGAGCTCGGTACCGTAGATATTTGCAACTTTGACTGCAAGTGCTAATACAACGCCACCAGCACAAAAATTTGTCAGAACGATAGAGTCAGACCTTTCAACCATACACTAAATCATACCCTTCCCTTCTCTTCAGAATTCGTTTACCCCCCTCCCCCTCCTCCAAGAGAATAGGACGACATTATGTAGCCATCTACACTCATTAATTTTTACCATCACTTACCTATTTATAAATGCAGACAAGATAAAGGTAAGCTCTTTAAAAAAACAATTCAATGTGCTAAACGGCCTTTTCCATAATACAAGGCCTTCGCGTTCTTCTTTTAGTTTTTCTTTCAGTTCCTCCAGGTCAAACTGTTTGTCCAATCCATTCATCACTGGTTGCTGGTCTGCCAAATCCATTTTTTCAGTCCCTTGATTAATCACATTGCCATTTGTTGTCATATTTTTGACCAGACGATAGATCTGAAATTGATGATTGTTAAGCAATAATCTTCAAAGATGGAGGATAAAATGTTGACCAACTTACAAACGACCGTTTTCAGAAAGAGAAGCTGTTGATGGAGTATGGCTATAAACAGGCTCTACTGCCCATAGGGCTGAGATACCAAATGAAAAAAAGTACGAGATTTTTTTGGATCCGGATCTTGCTAGGAAAAAAATACGGGTTTTTTCCGGATCTGGGTCTCATTGAGGAAAAACATACGTGATTTTTTCGGACCTGAATCTCACAGAAAAAAGAAGGGGTCTTCTCGGATCCAGATCTGAAACCCCAACAATAAAGTATCAGATTCGGACCCCATTTTGGATACGAATTCTAGATCTCAGCCCTAATTGGCCTCTCCTTTAAAGACGGTCTGGATTAACGTTACAAGTTAGTATAAATTTATAAAAATCTCATGGATTTGCTACTGGAAAAAGCAAAAAAATAATACAAAAGTTACGCTGGTGTTATTAGAACAATTTGATGTGATTAAGCAATACTACTCAGAGGACAGTAGCCCAATACTTATGATCTTTTTCAGAAAATTATTTGGCAACTTCTTTGTCCCAACAATTACTTTATTCAAATTTGGCAACAGATATTCAGAGCTTTTCATTCCAGGAGAATTGCTCGAACACTCTGTTACTCTAACCCCACAATTTAATGCTCCTCATACATCTTTATTGGGCACAAGCGATCATTCAGCACTATGGAATTATATTTATTTCGAAAGGGTTTACTTCAGAAGTGTTGTACTGAACAGTTACAGTGACCAATTATACAGAACATCACCAATAGATTCTTGAGGAACAATGTTAATATTTTAGTTTATTCAACACATGGCACTACAAAATATGACAATGGAAATGATGCTACTGAAACTTGAAAAAGTGGATCAGTGATGTTAACTCTATTTTGCAAAGATGGGAAGTTATCTGGAAGTTGGAAATTATTTGATAAATGCGCTCAGGAAGTGAAAGTTGAAAGTGGAAGTCAATAGCAATTGACTTCTTCAATCAACTTCCTGCACAGGAGGCTACATCGCTGTTTCAAAGAAAGATGGAAAATATGCTGCAAAATAACAATTTGAAGAAAATATCTCTTTCTCATAGAAGATAAATTTTTTCTCCAAAATCTTATTCAAATACATAGTGCACACGCGTACAATTCACAAGTAAGAGAAATTGAAATTTTAAAAAATTTTGTTGGAAGTTGGAAGTGGAAGCTGCAATTTGGAAGCTGCAACGCGAGAAGTTGAAAATTGGAAGTGGAAGTTTTATCAATCAACTTTGCATCCTTGCTATCTTGTTATAATTTTTGTTGTAAGACCACTGAATAGCTATCTTGTTGAATGCCCTTGGATAATTCTGAACGTATTTTCAACACTCTATTTTGATGTATTTTACATTTTTTGTGCACCAGAATAATAATATCATGTAGAAAACAAGAAAGAAAATATAATATGAATCTTCCTTCATCACATATCACGAGTTCAAAAAAACTTGACATTCTATAATGTTGAAATTTTCAAAGAATCAACCTGCATCATTTGGAAGTATGATGATAATATCCCTATCAAAACAGGACATTATGCAATTGAATTGCCGTGACGTCATATGTTGTTCACAAATGCAATGCAATAGTATTGTATTAGTTCAAGAGAGAGCCACCCATTCCCACACTAAGAATACTAAGGAACAATTTCAGTCATTGATTAATACTTGAAAGTAAGAGATAAGATAAATATATTGATGTCAAGTCAGATTCAGAGTAACTTGTCGGCCTAGAGTAAAATTGTCGTATCTTAGAAAGTGGTAATTTTACAGGAAAGTCAAAAAAACAACTTTCTGTGGTACCAAATGGAGCTACAATAAATGGAAAATAATTTTTTTTCATTTCTGCATAACGCTACTGAACAGCTATCCTGTTACAAAGATTCTATCAGGTGATTCTTAGATACTTTTCAATGCTGAACACAAATCCGTTGTCCGTTTTTTTGGTATCACGTCACAATTTTTAGTAATCACGATAAATATTCACGTAATCATAACAAATATTCTCGTCTACTTGCCGCGCGCTCTCGCGGACCGTAACAAACGTTTTCAATAGCGACGCTGCTATCGTTGATGTGTTTTGCGACGACGCGCGGCAAGTAAATGAGAACTTTAACCGTGATTACTAACAATTGTGACGTGCTAGCAAAAAACGGACAACGGATTCGTGTTCAGCTTTGAAAAGTATCCAAGAATCACGTAATACAATCTTTGTAACAGGATAGTTGTTCAGTAGTGTAATTGATGAATTATACATCACGAGAACTAGAAACCATCATCAACTCAAAACCACTAATTTTGGGAGTTATAACCTTTTGTCTCTAGGCCGACAGTATGGAAGTTCAATCAAAGTAACTTACATAAAAACATATGTGCGGTTTTTTCATTCATTTCTTACTTCAAAATGGGTTGGATTTAATAGCACAGCAAAAAAGACGATTAACAGCAAAAAAAAAACAATGAACAGTAAAAAAATCGATTGAACAGCTTATCAAAAATACCGCGGCAAAAAAAAAAAATTGAAACCGCAATAAATCATCAATTAGCATCTTTGTGTTTACATCTAAAAAAAAAAAAAAATTATTGTACTATAAGAGCTTTCTTAGCTGCTGCGGAGCAGCCATGTTTCCGTTATTGCCCTAAGGGCACACTTTTTGCTTGATGAGGTACGTCGCAAAGTTTGAGTTTGATCAACATGCCCAATGTATGCTTACAAGTTAAATGTTTCAAGAAGTGCGGACACGAGCAGTGCGATTTCGACACATTTTCACGATCTACACAAATTTTCTAGACCCCATTCCCATACATCTCAAAATCCTTCAACACTTTCGCGCGAGTCACATTTTGTCCACATTTTTTCTCGTTCACAGCTTTCTCCGCTTCTATACCTGACGTAAATTGAGATACTTTTTGCCTGGTTCGACCATTGCCTCTCCTCTTCTTTGGCGCAGATTCGTAAGTTTCATCGTCTAACTCACTAGTCTCACAAAAGTCGTTAACATACGTAACATTCATTCTACAGGTACAAATTAATGTGAACAAATTGCAAACATTTGAAATAGGGTACCTAACTCTTTGAAACAACTATCAGGAAAGGCGAATAAACTACACATTCAATACTGGTACCAAAACACGATTGAGAAACAAAAATTGCTCGTTCAGATATGAGTTACACAGAAGTAAGGAAAAATTTCTTGTAAACACTTGCACGTGAATCATCCTGCTCAACTTAATATTAGGTAGATAGGTACTCAACATATATTTCACCAGGTAGTCATATTCGTGTATAGACCACCGAATGTTTCGTAAACGTACTGTAATTCCATTTTTGATGTTTGAAAAATTATTTGCTGTGTATCTTCAACTATTTTCATCGTTCTTTTTTTGCTGTTAAAAAGTGATTCATTTTACTGTTTTACCAATTCTATTCGCTGTGTAGCGATTACTGTTCATTTCATCCTTTATTTACTGTTTTAACAATGCTTTTTGCTGCTTCCTCATTTGCTGTTCTCACATTCTTTTTGCTGTGCTATTATAATTAACCCCTTCAAAATAGTGATAATGATAAATCATCAAAATATTCTTCATGGAGGTTGATGAGCTATTTTAAACTAATTCAAAAATATACCATATCCGCAGATTGTAATCTCAATTATCATGTGGATGCAATTGCGTGATACATTGTTATCAGTGAGTGACGTCACAGCAATCTGGTGTACAGGTCAATGATCAAAAATTAGTGCAACTTGCATGTGCAATCGGCGGGTATGTTGTGTTCTTTTTGTTTCAAAGTGCAAGAGGGTGAATAAGTTGCCTAGAGAGCGCCAATAATACAATGTTTGTAAACACTACTCGCACACATGCCATTTGTACATGATTTGTACAGCAGTGAATAAACACAACCAAGCATATGTTGTACATTAAACTTGTTTGATATTATACACGTTATTGTGTAATAATATCGTTGTTCAAAAATGCGGCAGTAAGATTTTTAGGAGTACCTCAATGTGGTCAGTTCCAAAACCACGTGCGTAAACTTTTTGCAAGAATGTCTCCTGTTGGGTGACGCAAATGCCCATGATCCGTGTAACAAGTGCGGTAGCAAAATGATGGCAAAATGCAGAAAAGACTGAAAAGGAAATGGGTTCCTTTTCTACAATGTCCAGAAACAGGAGCAGCACATCACATATTTGACGGTAGATCACACATTGGAATATAGATCACACCAATAGATCACACATGCAAGTAGCACCCAAAAATTTTCCAAATGGCCCTCTCATCATACATAAAACAGGTTCTCAGTTGAAACAAACTAGCCGTCCTCAAAAGCAGCGGGTTCTCCTCTGCACCAGTGTAAGATATGCAATAGCTCTATACTTTTTGTCATGCACACTATTATAAATCATGCTGAATTGGCACAAACTACAAAAATTAATAAACATAGATAATGATATTGCAATATAAATAAACGTTGGTAGAGTATCCAAGCGAAAGAAATGAAGGATTGTAGAGCATCCTAGTGAACATGAAATCAATATCGAGCTACGATTCATTTATATATCGTTATTTCTTATTACTGTTACGTCTTGCGTCAATTAGTTATTTAAGGTTTGGTGGGATCGGGATGCTATATACAATTTACGGATTTATTGTTGCCCGTGTCTTATGAAAGTGAACAGAGTGACGTCACAACCCAAAGGTACCTCGCAACGCGAGGAGAGAAGTATTAGGTTGTGACGTCACTCCCCTTTTTTGGAGAATGAATTATACTGGGCTATGTCATTCATGTGGTTTACTTTCAATCGTTCTTTTACTCGTTCCAACATATCATCATAATTATTTTGTAATCCGTCGAGCGCCAATTTATTAGGTACAAGAGCCTTACAAAGTTTAATTGACATAATATCCAAATCAACAACCAGAGAGAAACACTCTTTCTTTGTCCTTCAAAAAATACAGTTTGTCTGATCGTCAATTTGGATATACGTCAATTCAACTTCGTCAATAACGCGAGGATTTGTATGGTAGGTGTATAGTCGATGATGGCAATAACAAATCCAGAAAAAGAATCCTTCCAGTACCAAACAGATACTGTTTTTCAATCATACATGTAAGCTTTTTCAGTCAAAATTGTTTATTTTCAGATATTGGTTCCACAGAAAAGAGAGAAAGAGAAGAAAAGTGAAAGAGTCCTTTTTTCTTTCAAAAATTTTGTGTAAAGTGCTCAGCACCTTTTTGTAGGATAGCCTTCCATTTTGAAGGGAAATTTTCCCCGACTTTTCCCAGTAATTTTCGAAATTTTTCCTGTTTCTTTTTTTTCTGTCAGTGCAGTTGGTACAGAATTATGCGTTCAACAGTCAAGTTTATGATTGCACGGCACCACAAATAAACTAATAAAAAATAATTATGCATACCGTAATATAAATTTTATTTCCGCTTAACGCTTATCGGCTCAATAGCCATCAAGGAGCGACGAACAAATAAAATTTATATTACGGTATGCAGAATTTTTTTTTTCAGATTCAGAATTATTTACAACGTACAACTTTTCAAATTATATAATCCTTTCATGACCTTTTTTTGTTCAATACCTTCTTCATTACGGCGGAAGAAAAACGGAAACTTTTGGGAGGCCCTACCCGTCTCCTTTACGCGCAACATTACCTTCCCGTTTTTTCAGAAAGTGGTTACCCAACATACAAATAATATCTGATACACTTTGGGATAGCCTGTATAAATATTTGGAAAGATGATCTTCTTGCTTTGATTGACCGAATACAAAATAATAACAAATCCTTTTGAAGTTCTATTGTACTTTGTACAGTACACATTATTGATGAAAAGAAAACTTGTAACACTCCTTAAAATCAAAGCATGGGGAAATTTTCATAATTCCTGTTCTGCTTGATGTAATACGACGTACTTACTATATGAACACTTAAATAGTTTATAGCAAAACAAAATTTTGTAAAATAGATACACTAATCCACAAACTCTTTACAAGCAAGTCGGGCTAGAATTCAGAACCTCCTTACATGCTTCAGAAGTTTAACTCAATGGTACATATATTTATAAAAGTTACAGTACCGAACAGATGAATGTTTTTCGTACACAATATACATGCGGTAAAATTCTAGCAAGCTGTGCATTGTCATTTCCACATGTTTGGCAAAGAAATTGACACGGCGAATGTCATGGCTAACGAGAAAAAAAAAAACGAAATTAAACAAGAATGCTGCTAATAGTCACTTATATAACTCCACGACCACCACGTAACTTGTGACGAGTAATTTTCCTGCAAGTATCCATTCTTCTTGTCACTAACTTTTATTCATCATGTGTAAGATTGACACACTCAAATACTGCTCCTTTCCATAAAAAGTGAAGTGCAGAACAGAACGCCACGAACGTAACAAAGCGGTGAATTTCTCACTCAATGCATTCTCAGTTAACTTTGTTACCGTCATCATTCTCTTCTAATTAATACGTTTATTTCTTTTATAATTTTTTTATTTCAATGAGAACTTAGATTTTATCTAATATAAGGAAGAAAAAATAGATTTCAACTGAGGTCGAAAAAAATCTTATTTTACGTTTCACCTTGAACCCGTGGGCCTATCCTTTTTACGCATAATTGTGTACAATTTGAGTAGTCTGAAGTATAATGATTCGTAATTTTTTTGCTGTATTACGCCAACGAAGTACCAAACACGTGCCACACATACGCAAAATAGTTCTAGGCACTCAAAGCTTCGATAGTCATACTTACTAGCACGCAAACGCGAATGATTTTCTGCCTCATGCGGAAAACTCGAACTATTTTACTTCGTCGCTACACTAAACAACAGATAACGTAGAGTGTCGTAAAATACAAAAGTCAATGACCTTTTTCTTGTCTCCCCAGTACTAGACTAACAAATGTAATTCAAAAGAAAGTACACACTGTACAATAATGGGAACCTATAAATACGTTTGATGAAGTCGATAAAGAGAGAATTTTACACCTCTCACAGAGGCCGATCAAATACTCGTGATAAATCAGATCACGAGTGTATAAGTGAGATACGAGTATGAGATTAACTGAGTAGAATTACATTACAGTATTGCAAACTGAATAGTATGTATTTACAAGGGCGTAATCACGAATGACTAATTTTAAAAGAATGAAAATTATATCCTGAACCCTATTGACTTCACACAATGTAATTACTCAAGCTACAGAGAAAACTCAAAACTCAACAACAGCGTAACAACAAGAGGAAGGAAATGACCAAACAAAGCGGCAACTGAACAGAGACAAGGTTTTTCTTTTGAAATTACCAGCGTTGACTTTTTGCCTGATGTTTTCAAGCCTTTTCGCCTGAGTTCCACTCGAAGACGATTAACGTTGAAGAATTTATAGGCATTAGTTAGAACGTCCGGCGAATTCATATTATCACTCTTTGGATTCGTCGTTGGATCCTGAATTACATTCAGATGAGGGGACACAAAATTTAAAACGCTTTCACATCAACTTGACGGACTTTTTCGAATCAATTACCTTGTAATTTACTCTGCGCGCCGTTCACTAATTATGCCTTGTGATCATAATTTCTCCGAGTAGAAGTACGTGAAGTATGAAGAAACTCCAAGTTTTTGAGTTCTACACTCACATAGCATACACGAAGATGACGCAAAAGATCACAGGAGCCACCTTCCGCTTCAAACTTGATCAACCATGTTTCCAATTCCAGATCAGCCGAGTTTCGATCTCTCGAACATTGATCAGGACTGAGTACTATGAATTACAGTTATTGTGTGAGGAGCTTGCGCTTCTATTAGTCGTGATCAAATGTACTATACGATGGGTTAAAAATTGTCGATTCCGACAAAGTAGTTTTTTCAATAGTGTTTCTGAAAAATTACGGGAACAATCGACCAACGGAACGTAGAGTTGCAGCTGGTCAACTTTCTGATCTATGAAAAATTATGGATTATATTAATAATATTTGTTGAAGTTGGACTACGTTAACATCATCAAGAGTCATTTTACCATTAAGGGATCACGCGTAATACAGATAATTTTTTTAACAAATACTCACCATCAGATGTTCACAAACACAATAATGAAGTACCCGAATTCGGCATGATAGTTAAAACTTGTTCGATAGTTGACTCCACTACATCACATCCACAACGAAGACATGAAACAATGAAGTTTATCTAGAATAATTACGGGGACCGACGACGATGACTGAATTATCAACAACCAAGTATCAAGTGAAGAACACGTTTATTAGTCAGCGTTTAGTACTCTTCACAAACTTTCCTTTCATTATCAAATCAGGTGATCACGACAAGAGATACAAATTAGTAGATTTTGGAAGCCTAAGAAGGGCACGACTGAAGGGTACTATAATAGCTGTTAAATTAGCCTCTTGCGGCGCCCACGGGGGCTCGCGCTACACGCTCACACCGTGGTACGCACTCATAATTTCCGTCTGTGATTTAGATCGCGCTGGCACAGAGTAATCAACTTTTTGTTCCTCCATCACATGGACATCTGAATGATCTAAGTTCATTCTTTCTTTCTTTGCCCGAACGGTGGGTGAGCGGTCATTGTGACGTAGTTTTTTCAACACTTTTAATAACATTCGGGATTAGATACGTTAAATTTCACCATTAGTGTTTCTCCAAACTACCAAAATGGTAAGTAATTCAATCTTTTTCTTGTAAGATAAGTATGATCACTACACAACAATTGAAAAATTTTTGAAAATTGCTGAAATGAGATAGGTCCTATCTAAAAGCATTTTTAGCGCTGAATTCAAACCCGTTTTCCGTTTTTTGCTAGGAGGTCACGACGTCACGTTTTCTTGTTATGATCTTGTTTAGTTGTTGCGCATTGTTGCAAGACAAACTACAAAGCGTTCTTCATCCAGCGTTGGTACTGCCATTGTTGATCAAGGCTCAGGAAAGAACGTTATGTCTTGCAACAATGCACGACAACTAAACAAGATCATAACAAGAGAACGTGACCTTCTAGCAAAAAATGGAAAACGGGTTTGAATTCAGCGCAAAAAATACTTCTAGATACGACCTATCTCATTTCAGCAATTTTCAAGAAATTTTCAATTGTTGTGCAGTGTTATATTTAGGGTAACATTACTGAAGCTGGGTGCTGAGTTGTCTTCTGGAATGCGGCATGGCTAACGCAATGTGACATTTCTTCGCCTACATTTTAAACTATCTTTCAGCCTTTGATAACATAATTGAGAAATGTGTAAAACTATGGTCATGCATCATTTTTCTATTGCTTACATGTGATGGCAAATCGACACTGACTGATTCTCTGGTTTCTAAAGCTATCATTGCTGCTGCAAAAGCTGCGCTGGCGAAACACAATTTACCGACACACGGAAAGACATACAGGAAAGATGTATAGCATTACAATAGTGTGTAACAATGGTCTGATCCTATATAATAAAGCACATATTCTTATAAAATATAATTCTTTGTTTTCTGATTTGAAATATTGAATTCAAAAATGCATCTGGAAACCCTAATTTTAAATAGGCCTACAGAGATCTTCCAAATTTCTTGTAATACTAGCTGATAATGAGGTAAAAAGAATATTCCTTGTTAGTTCCTGGACAGATTCTCCTGAGATATAATTCTTGTTGAAATATGAAAATTGAATTACTTCAGACGTTAATACCGAGTTTCAGTACCAGGGATGGAAAGCATACGCCATTAGTGGCTTCAGTCAAGTATTAAGTCAATGTTTTGCCGTTACTTTTTTGTTAAGCGAGAAGTCGGTCAATCATTTTTTTCGTCATTAGCTCAAAGCCAAATATTAGCCGAAAGCCAATTTCATTGGCTTAAAATGAAAGCGCTTAAGCCTGGGCACACTTTGACTATATACCTCTTATGGACTGAGCTTTGTCCATATATACTGCAATGTTAAACGAGCATGAAAACATGTATAGCGTGCAGAGGACTTCGATGTAGGAAGCGCGGAGGAGTAACAGCTTCTCCTCCCTTCTGCAATCAACCACGTCGCCTATGTTGAATCCTCCGCATTTTATTTTCTTATCATATCTTTCCACGGGTGAACGTCGTCTTAGCTCAGTCCATTAGAGGTATTATAGTCAAAGTGCGCACAACAAGAAAAAAAGTTGAAAGCGGGAAGCCGTGAAGCAGCCAACGACCGGAAGCTGGCCATCTTATTTTAATAAATTAATGCCAAACGTTTCACTTTCAAATCATAAATCATGATGAACCTTTGACTATATGTGACCTGTCACGACTGCGCTGAGCGGTAAAAAATACGGCTCAACATCAGAGTGTTACGCTTACGGCGATGGTAAGCGGCATTGAACACGTTTGCGCAGTGGGGGAAGGTGTGACGCGTGTATTTTAAATACGCGTGGTCAGTGCCACTTACGCAATTCCTTATCACATCTGTGGACGCTTTTTTCGGTCGTTTTATACACACTAGCGCAATCCACATAAAGTCAAAGTGATCTAGGGTTTGCAATATAACAGTTATATACCTGTTATAAACGATAACCGGAACAAAAAAAGTTCGTTAACCGTTTGACCGATAACCGTTTCAAAAATAAAACGGTAATAGCGGTTATAAAACGGTTATAACAGTTATGACCGATATTTTCTGGGAAATTTTCTGACCGTTCGACCGATAACTGTTTTAAATTTAGCGAGTTTCCTGACCAATAACCGTTAACCGTTATAAATCATTTCAGTTGCACACCCTATGATAAACCTAAATCAAATTTTGAAATGGTAGGAAAGGGTGGCAGTTTCTCATTGGCTGAAGTTGAGCCAATCTATTGGTCTAAATAAGCCAATACAGTGGCTCAAATTGGACCAATGGATAGGCTTGACTTCAACCAAAAGCCAAACGTCAGAAGCTCACCCCTGACGCGAAATGAACGCTTATATTTTAAGCCGTTATCCGCAATCAACTTAAAGTTAAAAGCCAGTTTTAAGTCAATGACGATTGGCTATCCATCCCTGGTTTAGACTCTATGGCCATTCCTTATCTTTTTTTTTACATAGGGTGCGTAAAAAGTTCGCGTCAGGCACGGCCTACTTTATATAAGGCCGGAATGTAGCAAAGTCACAACGTCGCACTTCAAAATCAGTGGATACAGAATTACATGGACGCTTAGGGGAAAAAATTCACTTGTACGCTAATAAAACGCGGTTTTCGAAAAAAACAAAAAAAATTTAATTTGAAGAGCAAACAATTTTCTGTTTTTTACGCCCCATTTCAGTAAAATTGATGCGGTACGAGTGCAGTTGTTATCGTTTGAAAATTAATAATGAGATGGGAGACAAAGTGCGGTACACTTACACCGTGGTTACACCGCACCGATGAATATGAACTGCCCCAAAACGTCTTTGATAAGAATCCACTGCGCGCTGTTGTCATTTTCTACATTCCAGCCTATATAAAGTAGGCCGTGCGTCAGGTCACAGTTTGTAGGCATCCACTGTTTGCGTCATGATAAGAAAATTGATTTAACAGTTATAAGTGGGAGAATATAGGCTAGCCAATGACAGGCCTAATCCTACTTCTTGACGCCATTTATGTTTGTGGAATTTGTTATAGCGATTGGTCCAGTGCTAAACTTATAAAAGAGAAAAATAAAAATAAGAAAAAGTAGAATGTTGATTTGACTCCTTATGGAGAAAACGTGTGAAAAACAAAAAGACCAAAACTGTCCCATTTTTCGACTTTGGAAATTAATTTCTTTTTTCTTGTCATACTTCTTGGGGGTTCTGTTGCATTCATCAAAAGCTGCAACTCTCTAGATCATGTGAAAACTAATAGCGTTCTCTCACAAGCTAGGGTTTGCAATATAACAGTTATATAACTGTTATAACCGATAACCGAAACAAAAAAAGTTCGTTAACCGTTTGACCGATAACTGTTTCAAATTTTCAAGACCATTTGACCAATAACCGCTAACCGTTTCAAAAATAAAACGGTTATAGCGGTTATGAAACGGTTATAACTGTTATAAAACGGTTATAACAGTTATGACCGATATTTTCTGGGAAATTTTCTGACCGTTTGACCGATAACCGTTTTAAATTTAGCGAGTCTCAAGACCAATAACCGTTAACCATTATAAATCAATTCGGTTGCAAACAGTGCTGACAAGCCGAAGAAGTTGAACGGCCTAATAGCAGCAGAAGCCGACTTTTGAACGGCTTTTAGGTCAGCCGATAGCCGATAGCTTTGACAGCATTAAGCCAAAAAGCAGCTCAAAGCCGAAACTGATCAACTGCTTTTCTGAATTCTGCCGTGCAAAAAAAGAGGAACGAATGTGTAGAATACTGATTTGGAGAAACAGGCGCTTTGCTCCCGACGGGGATATATTTTTCTTCAAATCGCTATTCTGAATATGCACGTTCGTCATTCTTCTTTTGCACGATAGTCTAGTCTAGTTTAGGCTACTTCTACTAGTCTCTAGTATTTAATTTCACCATGTGGTTTTCCGTTTTCGTTTTTCCTTTTTCGATTTTTATTCAACTATACTATAGTTATAGTTCTATATATCATCTGAATTGGACGTTCTGTTTACTGTAGTCTGTGTTACATCTTTTCGAGGTGTAATGTAATCGTTGAATGAAGAAATACTCTTACATACGTATGATAATCCTAGTCCTATTTGGGGTTGCAAAAAAAAAGTTTTTTTTTGAAAAAAAAAAACAGGTTTAAAACAAAAAATTTGTTTAAAACGTTTAAAACATTCTCATAAGGGCCAATGTATATTTCTCAATTTTTGCTGTTTTAAACATGCTTTGAACTCGTTTTAAACATTGTTTGTTTAATACATCGCAACCCTGCTCTTATTCAATTTTGTTTCGCGAATCGCAAATTTTCAAATGGTGAGTGCTCATCACTGGTGCTTATACTTTTGGTGGGGAAAAATGTCATTTTTGGTTTTTTCAAGAAATTCTACATAGAATAGACGTACAACTCGCTATTTAAGCCGATAGCCGATAATGAAAAACTTGAAGAAGTTGATGAAATTAGAAATAAGCCTATAGTAGCTCATTGCACATGGGCGAACGGCTTCTAAGCCAAAGCAAAAGTTTAAGCCGATGACGATCGGCTTGTCAGCACTGGTTGCAAACCCTACTCACAACCATTATTGAAAGATGGTCATAACAGTTCATGAGTTCATAACGGTCAAAACATTTTTTTCAGAAGAAAAAACATTTTTCGGACGAAAAATAGTAAGAAACATGATTTTAAACTAAAAAACTTTGAAAATATGTGACCTGCGATGAGAAAAGGATGCTCATTGCCCACTGACAGGAACCCCTTTTCTATCTGATTAGATGTCCAGTCAGAAGGAAATGGTGTTCTTGCGCCAATAGACAATGAGCATCCTTTTCTCATCGCAGGTCACATATAACTGTCAACATAACTGTTATGACCATTTTGATGGAAACATCTATTGGTCAAAACGGTCATGGTCAATGTAGTAGTTTCCTCTTAAACGGTTATTGGTCAATTGGTCAATAAATATTTTTTTCCTTTTGGTCATTGGTTATAACTTATAAAACAGTTATATAACTGTTATTTTGTAAACACTAATTGAAAGGAGGGATACTTGTAGGGTTTGCAACCGAAATGATTTCAAACGGTTAATGGTTACCGGCCATACATTCTCAAAATTTGAAACGGTTATTGGTCAAACGATCAGAAAATTTCCCAGCAAATATCGGTCATAACCGTTTATAACCGTTTTATAACCGCTATAACCGTTTTATTTTTGAAACGGTTAACGGATATCGGTCAAATGGTCTTGAAAATTTGAAACGGTTATTGGTCAAACGGTTAACAAACTTTTTTTGTTTTGGTTGTCGGTTATAACAGTTATATAACTGTTATATTGCAAACCCTAGATACTTCTATCGGAAAACTAGTATAAGAATTGGATTTCTCATCTAAGAAATCATCTTTTTAATGCATATTTACATCTCAATTAGCCATATTAATCTTATTTCAAGAAAATGGAACTTTTACCCAATTGTCGATTTGGATATACGTCAATCCAACAAACACAAACCATGCTAGCATTCAATTGCCCTGTCAAGTCCAACTAGAGTACTATCAATCATCAATCCATCTCCATCATACCAAATACTATAAACAATAACACTGGAAACTCTCATCAATTTTGTGGTTTCAACCAACTAGCGACAAAGGATAGAACCAACTATGGATGTGAGGATGTGACTCAGAGACTGTGAATTTGTGCATAATTATTATTGTGTGTGCGTAGTGGCACTTCATCAACAACCCAAACAGTCCAACTACGTTTTAGGTATAACACATCATCATCAGACACCATTACGTAGCGCTGCGTTGATTGACAGCGCTCAATGTATTTAGATAGGAGCAGGATAGGAGTTGACAGTATTTTCGTTTATTTTACTATCTGATCATGATAAAAGAGGACCTACACTCTGTTTGAAGTAGGAGTGCTACTATGCAAACCCACAATGCACGTTTAACAACTTGTACTCTCACGTTGCTCCTTCAAAAATCTGTAGCACTCTCATTTTGAACGGAGTGTAGTGGTAACAGACTAACAGGGTGTTGGAACCAGCAAAAATCCGGAAACCATATTTGCAGGCGGGTTTGCTGGAGCCTTAGAAGACAAGTTTTGCGCAGTTTTTTCTGTAAACGCTCTCACTCCTAAAAAACAGCACGCAAAAAGCGCCCTCACAATGTTTGTTTTAAAAAACATCTTCCAAGACAAGAAACAAGCGACTTGATTGACTCGTTTGGCTCGCTTGGCTCGATGGCTTCGCCTCGCTTTGCCAAACGCCAAACTCGTCATTCAAAATGTTGCTTTTGCACCTTGGTTTGAAATATACTATTCCTGTATTATCTTTCTTAATACAATAATTGGACCCTAATGAGCAAAACTCGACCAAGCGACAATCACATAGTTTCGTGATATTTAGACCTAAAGGAAATCAGTGATTTAAAAACGACCGTTTCCTTAACAAAGTTAAACAAGGAAGCGTAGACCTAGATAAAACTAGTATAAAGAAGGCCTAGACCTACTATATTAGCCTAGTGTACTCGTAATATAGTTTGAGAGTCTAATTTTTTTCAAATCTCCAGCTATATATTCTAAGTCTCTTTCATATCATATGTAGCTCAAGAGTCAAAATTTTTCCAGCTCCCCTCCTATTATATATGGCTCGAGAGTCAAAAAGTTTTTTGCCGGTTGGCAACGGTGAACGGCGCATGGCATACGGCAAATTTCTCAAAAAGCCCCCCATAAAACAGGTTCCCTGTTAAAATTGATGGAGGTCAATATTTTCAATTCATAATCATTTGACGAGTATTGCGTTTCCAGTTTTTTAATCAGCACCGTTGGAAAGTGCTCGTTGAGCTCTTTCCAACGGTGTCTATAACTCCAAAATATCAAAAATGTCGCTTGGTCGAGATTTGCTTATTAGGGTCCAATTGGTAACCTGATGATCTTTGCTCCGCATGTATTCCTTCAGAGAGCCAAATTGCTCATTGGACCGATTTCCTGCAGAATGATGAGTACTCTTCCCAAACAAATGACGTCGCAATAACTCAGTCCATTCGGACCGGGCATATTGTAGATTTGCTAGCGTCGCCTGCGTAAAATATGTATGAAGTACTGATAAGCAAAGGGTGATTGTGACTTGAAACAAAAGGTGATTTTTTAGTTTCTCTTCAATTTCTCCAAAACTAATGAATTTGGGCGTGTACTTGTAAGGAACAAAATTGAAGAGGGAAACATTTTCTTTCAGACAAAAATATTTTTGAGAGATTTTAAAAAATTCAAAAATTTTGCGCGGCGCTAGCGCTGCCTGGTCTGAATTAACACCAAGCTACTAGTCTCACCGTTGAGTGTTTGTTTACTGAAAATAAAATTAGTTGAGAAGCCGTCAGCTTCTATAGTCCATTCCAGTTAAGAGTGTCAGTAATTCAAAAAGCGACCACAAAGTGTGAGTTCTGGTGCGTCAATTTCACGACCAATGAGAGACGAGAAGCGTCGTGTTGCTCGACGCTCTCAGTGCGAATTTCGCAATTCCCTTCATGCCTCTGATACCGCATTGCCTTCGATTTACTGACACTCTTAACTGGAATGGACTATAGTACTACTGTACAAAGTGAGATGGACGCAAGGTTATTAGAATACTACGTGTACAGGTTATCTCCTGCTTCTTCTTCTTACCAAGAGGACAATCACAATCTAATATATAAAATAAAACGTTTGTCTGTATATCTGTATGTATGTTTGTCCATAACTTTCGAACGCCTTCACCTATCGACCTGGAATTTTTTTTGAAACATTTCGTTTTTTTCTGGGTCAGGTTCTTAAATACATTTCGATGTTTTGACTCCCTGAAGGTGGAGTAGGGGGCGACAAAATTAGGAAAAACGGGCGTTATCGAGTACTGAAACTGCTTTGCGCTGTACGTTAGACCTACAGTTTCAAAAATTGAATTATTGTGATAACTCGAGTATAACTCATTTTTATGAAAAATTGAAGAGAACAAAAATTGTAGCCCCTGTAATTTCCTTTCGAATGAGCCCGGTTCCAGATTTTTAGGAGGAAATTTTGTGACTACAGTATTCGCTGTACTTCCATACTAAGTAAGTTATTTTATTCACAGTTTTAAAAACACCTACATAAAGGATTTTACATCCGGTATCTCATACAAGAACCAACGTCTAGACATGGTGCGCACTGCGTATGGGCTAGCGGAAATGACCCTTTTTTTTACCTGTTGTCCGTGTGTTTTCTTAGGGACTGGCAAAATGTCAATGGATTTGTCTGTATTCTGCTGCGATACAGGCTTCACGCGTTAAGTCAGCTCTCAAGTGAATTAGTGTGTAAAAAATTTAATTTGGTGATTTTATTTTTGTGCGACTCGGAAACTTTTAACCTCTTTTTCGCGCTTTGCATGCTAACCATTTATAAACATACCAGAATACAGTTTGTGTATGTTGAATTCTGCCAGTCCCAAGTCTGGAAAATGAAAATGTGAGGGAAATGGTTCATCTTACATCTTACGCGCATTTTTCAATTTTTTCAACCTTCTCTTTTTCTTTACTCTATGTATGTTATCATTCTCGGTGAAAATGAAGTAGGCTTAACAGTATTAAATTTTTGAAAAACGTAGCAAAAAATTCATCCGAATTCCGCCAAGATACCTACAAAACATACATACCTACAAGATACAGATACCTATAAAACACAGATATCTACTCAACCACGGTATAAGATCAAGAGGTAGTGACACGAACGTATTCTGACTGTGGTAAACGCTGTCCGTGATTGTTCTGAACATCCCGAGCGCAGCGCTCGTGATGAAAGTGATGGGTAATGTACAGAGTCTTATGGGAACGCCGCTACTTTCAAAAATTTATTGCAGGATCAGGAATCAGCCGATGCATTTCATATTTGGCATAAAAATACCATTTAATCTACTCTATAAAATTTTGAAAGAATCACCCTTTTAAGTAAATTCTTGGATTTTTTATAATCCTTGGAAATTTCATCAATACTAGGGTACCAACGGGAACGTCTCGGCGCAGGTGGGGTGTAGAAGGAACAGGGAAACAGCCCGAGTGTTCGCTGCAAACCTAGCGGAAGTTTTTACATACAACTTCAAAACTGCGGACACGATTTTAGCGTTGTGTCATTACCTCTTCATCTTATACCGTGTACTCAACACACAGCTAGCGGTCAGGCGCGCCGGAGGCGCGCCGCAAACCGCTAGTTTCTAATATTTTTATCTAAGAATCCGATGGTCGTTTTAAATTGTTGTTAACGGCATTGGTTTTAGAGATATTCATTAATAATCACGTAAGTGGATATACGTCCCATTTGCCGACAAAGGAATACTACGTATAAGGCTTTCACACTATTGCGGATAGTATAGCATTTGCCTGATTCCTTATCTTGTTGAACGTTATAAACAAATCTTCATTTTAATATTTTACATCCTAAATCAATTGTAATGAGAAATATTGGGATATTTGCTTCACTCTGGTATTCAAATAATTTGTAAACCAATGAAATGAGAGTGATAATACCAAAATTCAGAAACAAACGGTTTTTTTATTACGTTCGGCGAGATAAGGAATCAGGCAAACGCTATACTATCCATAATAGTGTGAAAGCCTTGTATCCACTTTTGAATGATTTCACAGACAGAGCACACACGCAAACACTCGTGGGTAAATCCGCCAGAAGATCCATTTTTCTAGATTCGCATTTCCGATATACGTCGATCTCATTTTGTACGGCAGATCGGTAACTCCGATAGTTCGTTGGTTCTGCCACACGCACAAAAATCTCTGCAGTCAACCTTCAGCACTTGAACACAGCTGCCGTACAAAGTTGAATAGACATATATGCGAAAACAACGATCACGGAAAAGTATCAAAAAGAATATAAAAATGTATTCGAAAGATATTAAGATCGCATAAGTTGCTCACTCATAGCAATTTTCAAGGCAGAATTCGATGATTATAATAATTTTCTTCAATAAGTGCTCAATCTTCAGATACGGTACATTTTTCACCTCGCGATGCATATACGTCCAAAAAAGGGACGCATATGCACTAATATGCAATCGACTGTGATAGTAGTGGTGTCTGAATACAAAGCTTCGTTACCAACACACATACAGCCCATTGATCCGAACGCCTCGGCTCGGCCTCGGTCTTCGACCATATACTGATGGACATGCCATACTGATAAGAAATCGAAAACGAGAAACACCGAAAAGTGGCACTTTGTTATCATCATGAGAATAACACTTCGCGTTTTTTTCCAATTTCACATTTTTACCAAAATCAACCAAGATTTTCTCGTGATTTTTGCATAATTGTTGTCTACTTGTTAATTTCCGTTAAAAAAAACTGGAAACATCATTTCCTTGCTCGAAATAAGCTCCTAATCAAGGGCCACTTTTCGTCACTTCTCAAAATCGATTTGTTTGGCTTCACGTTCTTATCAGTATGGCATGTCCATCAGTATATGGTCGAAGGACTCGGTGATCGTTGTTTTCGCATGTACGTCAATTTAACTTTGTTTGGCAGACAGGCTCTTTTGGAGAGTTGACAGTCTTGACACTAAAACTCATTTTCCTCCACAAATATTCAGTTTTTCAAAAAAATGAAGGGATGTGAATTTATTCTGCATAAAATTTCCTTTCATATGCGTCTAACTTCGAGCGAATCCATGAAATTTTTCCCTCTCATAAGAATACATTGAGTGCGACTTTGCGACACCTGGTGGGATAAACTATAAAAACGATTTCAGGGTACAAAAATTCAACACAGCGTAGATGGCGAGTTAGCGAGCAGCATGATTGTCTTTTCAAGTTTTCACCTGCTCTCGAGCTCCCTGATTCAAAAGTCAAAAGGTTCGAACCGTTCGAACGTTCGAACGAACGTACACTACTCGAATTACTCGGCCAATCAGGCGCCGTAGATTTGTACGTTTGACCCAAATTTTATAATTATTGGAAACTCATAGCGCAAAAGTCAAAAAATATTTCGAGCTGATAAGCGGAGGCTCAAGGCCAACTACTCGCTTATAATAGTGTGTATAGAAAATTGATAAATAGATAATCAATAATGAAGACATTAAAATAAACCAGCGAACCATCACTGCGCATGCGTGTTCTGCTTCGCCATCTTACTTCATTGACGGGAAAACAAGATAGCTCAACTCAGTTCAAGTCTGCAGTAGTGGAAAAGGACAGATGCACTGACAAAAATTTCCATCTGAGACTATGAAGTTGTGTTTCAATTCTGTCTACTATGAAACATATTATAATTTTTCAATGAGGTTATGATTTATTCTAGTCTCTCAGAGTCAGGACCTAACGTCAATGATGACTTTGTCAAGGTATGTATACTCCAACGAATGTATTACGATATCGTTCAAAATGATCACTGCCCTATACTTCGTACTTATCAATACAGAAATGATGATGGAAATTCAGATTGTTGATGAAGAATCTTATAGTTTAACGTTCTCATTAATAGCGAAGAAAAAAAAGACGTTTTGAGTTCATAAGTTCTTTTCTTGCTCTTCGCCATGTCATGTCGTTTTTCTCGTCTTGCGACGTTAGATTAATGGAAAAAATGTAGTAGAAAGTGAATTTCTTCGTTGAAAAAGTGTTTGAAATTTTGGTAAACGTCTTCAATTTCTTAAAAAGTTTGGTCGGTTTCTTCGGTACAGCGCTTTTCATATCGTTCAACAGTAGACTTGAGGAAAGATTTTGATATTTTTATTATTATTATTTTTTCAAGAACCATAAATTTAAAATAGTAGTCCAGTTTTCTAGTAAAGGATATAAGGCTGGAAAACTGATACAAACTTTACATCATGAATTCTGGACTGTGGTTCAATTGCCCTTGTTATTATCCTCATGATGATCAAGTATTTTTGGATTTAATTATTAATTATTTTATCTTTTAGTCGCAGGAACAGTTTTATTCGTACAAAACTGTGATATTATCGCAAACAAGATGAAGTCTTCATAGCAGTACCGATTATAAAAACATTATAATCGAAAAATACTCGAAAGAGTAAAACCTCTGTCAGGTGAGAACGGTAACTTTGGTGTTTCTAAATTATAAATTAGACTTAAGAAAAAATGGTATTTATCGACGCCATAACTATTGTATTATCCGAGTTTTTTTGCGTTTTCTTTTTTCGAAGCTCTCGGATATATTTGGCAATCCAAAATAACGTTGTTAGGGATATGCGAAGTACTGCCCTATTATAGTATTTGTATTACTCTAATAAATTTCTAATTCGTCATTTATTTCGTCATACATAGGGACGGTAGAGATACGATTCCACAACTTCGCGTTCTTGGAATAACACAGACTGGATATGCCTGTGCAGAGGTGAGGTTATATTCCTATCGGATTGTAAGTAAGATGAAACAAGTAAAATCCTTATATTCTGCGGTCGTACGAAACGGAATGACCTTTTATTACTCTTTTTTCACAATTACCGCATTCCATTGTAAATCGATCTTTTCTCTTATATATCGTGTAAGATGAAGAAATTCGATCACTTGTCTGACGTAAAGTAACCATTTCAACTTAAGAGTACCTGTATCAGCGCTACAATAACTTCAATAACAATTCGAAATACGTATCATGTACTTGTTGAGATTCATCACATTCTCAATCAATGACTTAGGTGTAGGAGATATGAGATAGCGTCCGAAAAACAGATATTCCAACCTAATACGCGTAAATGAGTACATTCTTATCGGCTATTTCTACGGCTTGTTAATAAATACTTGGAAGATTTTTTTACTGCACTTGGACGCTGGAGAAATTAAATGAATCTTTTGTTATACCTTAATATCTACACTTATAATGTCCTGATTTATTTCGCAGACCTGGGAGCTTGAAAGACCCCGAGGTGGCCGAACTTTTCGATAAAGACGATCCTGAAAAGATATTTGAGGATCTTCGCGAAATAGGTCATGGCAGCTTTGGTGCTGTCTATTACGCCCGATGTCTACTCACACGAGAGATCGTCGCCATTAAAAAAATGTCGTACGTTGGGAAACAAAGTCTGGAGAAATGGCAAGACATATTGAAAGAAATACGTTTTCTTAGACAGTTGAATCATCCGAATACTATTCAATACAAAGGTTGTTTTCTAAAAGATAATACGGCATGGGTAGGTCTAACTTCTTATCCTGATGGGCTGGGGGTTGTGAATTCTTATGTAATATATTGCATAATTTTCTTGTAGCTTGTAATGGAATACTGTCTCGGATCTGCTTCTGATATAATCGAGGTTCACAAGCGACCGCTGAAGGAGGATGAAATTGCTGCTATCTGCGAAGGTGTACTACAAGGCCTGCATTATTTACATAGCTTGGGCCGGATTCATCGTGATATTAAAGCTGGAAATATTTTATTGACTGAAAATGGAACTGTCAAATTGGGTGAGCGTGTTAACATACTTGCCTATAATTTCATTCTGCCCAATCCCTTTCAACCTGAAACTGTTTCTCGTCCTTAGCTGATTTCGGTTCCGCTAGCATTAAGTGTCCAGCGAACAGTTTTGTGGGTACTCCGTACTGGATGGCTCCTGAAGTCATTTTAGCCATGGACGAAGGCCAATATGATGGAAAAGTGGATGTCTGGTCATTGGGTATTACGTGTATCGAATTAGGTGTGTACTGTGAGATAGATAATATTTTTGAAACTTGTTATCAATTTAGTAATTGGGTATTCAAACTGTGTTTAGCCGAAAGAAAACCGCCATACTTCAATATGAATGCCATGAGTGCGCTGTATCATATAGCTCAGAACGATACCCCTGTCCTTCAGTCCTCTGAGTGGTCCGACGTTTTCAGACATTTTGTGGATTCATGTCTACAGAAAAACCCACTCGAAAGGCCAACCGCTGGAAAGTTATTGAATGTGAGTAACTCTGCATAATTATTCTAAATTATGTAGAATCCAATACGGAAAATCTTGAGGGACACGTTTTTTGTTGCGATCAGCATCAAATGGTTACCCGTCCGAAGTCACCACACGTATTAATTGACCTCATTCAAAGAACGAAAGCTGCTGTGAGAGATTTGGATAATTTGAACTATCGCAAAATGAAGAAAATTTTAATGAAAGATGCGTGTGAGACTGAAAGTACTGTCGATCCCGACGGTGAGTACAAAATTCCATCAAATTTTCTCTATAAATCTGAAAATACATGGACGAATTACACGCATGATTGTTCCAGAAGATCAAACAGGTGGCGAAAGTAGCAAAAGTAATAGCATCACATCAGAACATTCAATTCAGTCAATGGGAGTTAGCGCGTCTTCACAAAGTAGCTCAACGAATAGTCTACCGCCGGTCGTGGATAACAAAAGTGAAAATACGTACAGTAACATACAAGTTTCTCGAAACAGCAGACATAAGGTGACTTGAAAACTTCCTTCAGAATCATCGCTTATGATTTAGTTTGTAAATTTCACTTTTTTTTAAATTTATTTTTCCTTGAGTAGCCTGGTAATATGTACGGAATCGGTGAATATAATAATGTGAACAATTTTGCAACTATTCGTACCACGTCGATCGTGACCAAGCAGCAGAAAGAACACATGCAGGAAGAAATGCACGAACAGATGAGCGGATACAAACGAATGCGAAGAGAACACCAAGCTGCATTATTTAAGGTACAGTACCGTGTGTTTCAACTCGGCAATTTCAACTCGATAAGATTTTATCTCACTACTAAAAATGTTTTTGGATTCACCCGTATTTCTCCTCCTTTCACAATCATTTAATTTTGTTTTTGAATGTTGTTCTTCTAATGACATTCGTATTTACTTGTTTTTCTTTCCTGTGATAAGTAAGCGTCGGAGTCGGGGTAGGATCCATGGGAGAAGGAAGACCGTAAGCCTCTTCTGACCTTAAAATTGTACTGTGTTGGAAAATCATTAGAATCTAGAAATCATACAACTTTTCCCGCAAAAAACTTTTTAGATCCACCAAGAGTCCGACCTCGGTGAAGTTTGAACCAAAATATGAGAAAAGAATTGCTTTTTATCCTGGGAAAAAGACTCATACTTTATATGCATTAAAATCATTTCACACGTTTGAATTCTAGCTTGAAGAACGATGCAAAGTAGAGATGGAAAATCACAAACAAATGTTGGACAAAGAATACGAACAATTGCTCCAACAGTTCAGCAAAGAATTGGAGAAACTTCAGTTTAAGCATCAGCAAGATTTAGACAGAAAGGTAACGAATAAAGAAGAAAAGATCGCAAAAATCCACAAGATTGTCAATAGGCCTAGTTTAGTATTTTTCAATTTTTTTTTTTTTTTTTTTTTTTTTTTTTTTTTCGTATTGAATAGATGAAACAGAATAACGCTGCTGAAAAGAAGCTAATAAAAGAAATTTCTAGTAAACAAATGGTTGACAAGAAAATGTTCGATGTTCAGAAACAGAAAGAGTACAAGATGAGCAAGGAACGTTGGAAACGAGAGCTTTCACTAGACGAGTCAACTCCGAAAAGGCAACGTGATGCTACGCTACAGTTAGTAATTTTTTCTTTCCTGCAATATTTCTTACTTCGCTATACTGCTTCAGCTGCTGTAATGCCCTAGTTGGGCCCTGATAAAAACTGTAAGTTGCGGGCTCAACAGCTTGAATGAAGCAGCAATTCTTGAATTTCGTAAATTCAAATTTTCACTTCTATGTATTTATTTTTCCCTTTCATAGAGTCCAAAAAGAAAACCTGAAACAAATGGAAGCTCAAGAAGAGCAACGACTCCTGCGTTGTCAGAAAGATTACTTAGAAATTGAAGTACGCAAATTCAAAAGAAAGAAGTTGCTCTCATATCACATCTTTGAGCAAGAACTCTTACGAGAGGTTGATATCATTTCTAATTTTCCGAGTTAAAATTGGAGAATGAAGGTGAAAATGTTTATAAGTGTGTACGATCATCTACAGGAGCTAAATAAACGACAGCAGCAGTTGGAGCAGGCACACTCGATGTTGCTGAGACACCATGAAAAAACACAAGAACTGGAGTATCGTCAACAAAAGGCAGTGCATCAGTTACGCGAAGAACAAGTTCAGCGTCAACATGATACGGAACTGAGTAACCAGCATGAATATATGCAACGTGCAGAACGCGAATTACGCAAAAAACACGCCCTGCAATTGAAGCAGCAACCAAAAAGTCTGAAGGTGTGTAAACATATTTCTAGTTGGTAATGAAAATAAGTACGCTAGTCGACTTGATACCGACGCAATTTTCATATAATCTACATTTTGTTTCATCTTCCCCTTTTCTTTCCATTTTGGTACGATATTACTCGTAGCAAAAAGAGATGCAGATTAGGAAGCAGTTCCGTGAAACATGTAAAATACAAACCCGTCAATATAAAGCGCTTAAAGCTCAAATACTAGCGACAACTAGTAAAGAAGAACAGAAGACTGTGATCAAGAAGCTAAAAGAGGAACAGCGACGAAAGTTGGCCTTATTGGGTGACCAATATGAACAGAGCATCGCAGAAATGCTGCAGAAGCAATCTGTAAATATTCTTTTTTTCTTTCTTTTTTTTTTCCACGACGAACGTTGGCAATATTTCAACTTTTTCGGTACTTAAACTTATGTCTCTATTTTCATGTCGAAATTCAGATACGTTTAGATGAATCGCAAGAATTGGCTGGTCATCATTTGAACGAACGGTTACGTTATGAATTAGAAATATTAATGGCGTACCAGTCGAAGAACAAAATGCAGGCTGAAGCCCAGCGTAATCGTGAGAGGAAGGAATTAGAAGATAGGGTGACAGTTAGACGAGCCCTCCTCGAACAAAAAGTACACTTTTGGGTTTTCTAATTCTTGTGTTTATTGTGAAATAATTACACCTTGCGTGTGTTGACAGATGGAGGTAGAAACGCAACAATTTTTACAAGAGCGTGCAGAGCGTGTTCGATTGATTCACGACAGACAAGAACGAGAATTAGAACAATTTGATGAAGAATCTGCTCGATTAGGATTCAGGTAGGTGTAGACTTCTATTGGCGTGTGAGGGTGATAATTTGTTGAGTGATGCAGTCATTGTTGCATGTTTAGGAAGAAACTGAAAAACTTTATAAAACCTTATGATGTTTTTTGCTTTGTAACATTAATCTCGGTTTTAAATTATCAAGAAATTTGGATTTTCAATGTTCGCAGTAATTTGGCGATAGCGGAAGCCTCTAAAGAAACATATCCTGACGAGGAAAGTCTGTCCGGAAGTGTATTGAGTTTGGCTCATAGTAATAGCTCGTGTTCCTTTCCCGATGGTAATCTGTAATATTGTGGGCTTACAATAAGGGTACACTGAGATGCTCGCGACGAGTTTTAGTATCTTGTTGTTATTACCGCCTCATTCTGTTTGATCCTACGATTTACGATTTATTTATCTTCACGGTAGCATGTTGATTATTTTGAGAATTTCTCCTACTCAACGAAACAAAACAGTAAAATCATCTGACTATCGATATACTATTAACTGTTGAAATATAAATTGAGGAATCTAATGATATATTCGAGAAAAAACAAACAAATGACGTGTGGCTTCATTTGTCTTTCAATATTTACTTGATCTCTCTGCTAGTGCTTATAACCCCTAGCAGACGCCATGAACAAGTATATAATACAGTCTGTTATATGTTTAGTATACAGCGGTACATAGTTCATTTCATTTTTTTTATTAAAAATATCGTACAAGTGCTTCTCAGTTACCAATTTGTATTATAGGAGAAAAATATACGAAAACAATTCAATGAATGAATTTGAGTATCCGTAGGAGAAAACGCGCGTCATGTGTTTTTAGCCAACCTTCACAATTATAATTTCTTTCCTTTTGTGTATTAGAATTTTTTATCATTACTTTTAATACGATAATATGATATATTTGTTTTTTTTTTTTTTTTTTTTAATGAAATGATATCTTTCCTCTTTTTAAATTTGTAGTACCGTAATCTTTTTTTGTAAGTTTAAAGAATCTTTTTATATTTTTTAATTACTATTTTTTAACCACAAAGAACTTTTACCTGTATATAGTTGTAGGGAATGAATACACAGTATAGATGAAATATGCTGATAATTCGACTGTTTTTCGATTTATGTATTGTTGAGATGTACATCACTACTTCAAAAAATCTTTATGTTTATTATTACTCCATATTTTCAAGAATTATTCTTTTCGTGTTGAGAGGAAAACGAAGAGAGAAAAAAAAAAAAATGACATTAGCACGTATAGTGTAGGAGCGGATGTTCAACCTTTCTTGAACGTACTTGTTGAACACGAGAGCGTTTTCTTTTTCTTTCATAATTATTCCGAAAAAGTTTATGGTTGTATCAATTTTCCTTTGGAAAAGTTTTTCGTTCCGCTTTGTCGTCGTTCTATCGTCTTACAATATTTAGTTGGAAATTTTACTCCACAATTTGTTTATTATGAAATATTTTCTATCCTGTAACTGAACGCATGGTTCTTCTATTACGCAAGATTAATTTTATACAATCCATCCAATCTTTCTTTAATTCCATATTTCATGCGGTGATACTCGAGATCGCCCAACTTAACACAAGAATTTTGCTCAATGATAATTCATCGACGATAATATCATTTCAATCATTGTGTCACGTTTTCAAGTAATTCTCCCGTATTTAGTTGAAATTTGGCTGTCTCCGCAACTTCGTAATATTGCAAATGATCACTTCAAATTGAAACAACGTTCACCTCGTTTCACTTTACTACCTGCTAAAATTATTTGTTTCATTCAATTTGTATAAACCAAAATTATTGAGAACAATAATCTTACATATTTTTAAACATTTTGTTATGTGGCTGGTAATTTATAATGACTGTATTAATGTGTATAATATTCAGTTAATAAATGTTTTATGAAATTTATGGTGAGTTGGTTGGATAGTCTCACTGAACGCCTGACAACTGGAAAACTCATTCAACTTTGATATTAAGTATTTAATGACTATCGCTTCGTTCCGCACGATGCGCACTTCAGGGAATCGGTGTACCTCTTCATAATAAACCCTGTACACGTCTAGGAACGGCCAGAAAAATTTAAAATATTCTATTGAAACAGTACTTAGATTTCACGATTCAAAATGAGATTTTAATTATACCTCGCAATAAGTTCGTTTTCGCAAGATACTTTCGACTGAAGTCCATATTCTCTTAGATAGTTCAAGGGTGGTTAGAGGCCGTGTTACTTCTGAACAGTATTTTTTGTACCGTCGCAAGATGATTAAGGAACATAGTAACTATAATTATAGATCTACTTATCTTTCTGTAAATTCCAATAAATTCATTAAATTAATTTCACTTTTTAAGGGATTGAAATTCAGATTATTTTTCCATTTCTCTGATTGAGAATGGGAAGAAATTTTTGTAAATCTATTGGTCCACATTCACGATGATGATGATGATAAATTTGCCGTTGATTAGAACCTCAATATTCAGACTAAGAATGATTCCTAGGAAAATGTAACTATCGATATAATTTATAATAGCCCTGCTTTATGAAGATGCATTTCTTAACAAACTTCAAAACAGCATTCATGAATCATGACTTGGGTGCGGAAAAATGAACCAGCATCCAAAATTCCAAAGACCAAAGGGAAAAAAGACCACGTGAGACTAAAATCAGAAGTACAGTCGCCAGCCATTAGCTAACTCTCAAACACTCAAACAACACTGCCGTCACATGTAGTCTGTGACCAAGGTGTTTAAATGCGTTTGAAAAGCTTTTAGACCATAGTACAACAGATAGACCGAGCATCGGCCATATAAGCGTGTACATCGCGTTGAACGGAAGACATGATAAGAAAATAAGGGGGACTGGACCTCAATGAAGGCAACGCGGGTGAACGCGCGGAGCAGTGAAACGCACCCTACACCCGCACCGCTCATCAAACTTGTAAACAAGGTCCAGTCCCCCTTATTTTCTTATGTGTATTCTTATCATGTTCTCCGTTCAAAGATTCATTACTATGCTCGGTCTATCTGTTGTATGGTCCAAGTTGAAAAGAGGTGTGCTCAGTTCGATTGTAAACAAAACGCAACCCGCATGCACATTTGAAAATACATGGGACGCGGAACCGAGTGACGTCACCCGGTTCCGGTTTTACATTGTTTTAAATGGAGATCAGCTGATGTAGCGCCTTGTTGCTTACATTGAGCTGAGCACACCTCTTTTCAAACACCTTGGTTTGTGACTGCCGTAAGGATCTTTGAACACTCTACTCTGAATTGTGTTGAAATGAACGGTGGATATACATCAAAATTTTAACCTACATCCAAACTAAGGAACTATATAAGATAGGTATGCGCAAGTGATAAGAAGAGGACCGTCGCCATGTTGATAAAGTCAAAGGAGGAGCAGTTTTGGGAGGTTTCAGGAGGGCCGTGAGGAAAGTTTGAATACCAAACATTAAATTTTGTTGAATCAGAAAGATTATATTGATGAAAACAAAAAATGAGTGAAATATTTCCTTCATTTTTTATAGTTTGAATTCATGTATTTGCTGTTTGATGTTTCAAATTCTCTTCCGAGTTTTAGGATACTACTCAGATTGCTCTTCCTTCAAAATTATCAACATGATCACCATCCTATTCTTATCACTTGCGCATACCTATCTTACAAAGTTCCTTATCCAAACCACGATCCAAAAACGCTAATATTGAAAGTAGTTTTGGGGAAAAACCTGTATTTTTTGATGAACCGGTTATACGGTTAGGGAGCGTCCTTAAATTACGTGAGGTATTTTGGGGAGGGAGGGGGTCCCGGAATATCTCACCAAAACTCGCGAGGGAAGGAAGGCGGGTCTCAGCAAATCTCAGATAATTTTTCAAAAAAAAAAAAAGTCAAAAATATTGCAAAACTGGGTTAAATTTTGAATAGAACACGTTCAAAATCCGAGAGTAGTTGCCGAATTCAATCAGTGTGTTGTTTTTACGGTGGTGTACCATATTCATGCCGGCGTACCTAAAAATGATGCGCTTTCAATAAAGTCAAGTTTAATCGAACTGATAAAATATATGTTCTTCTCATAAATCTGATTACAATTAGGCACAGATCAATAAATTTCTAACTGAACTATGGATTTTGAAAAATCTCACGTGAGAAATGAAGGGGGGAGGGGGTCAAGCAAAGTCTCACGATATCTCACCAGTGAGATGGGGGGGGGGGGGTCGAAAAATCGCGAAAATCACTTCACGTAATCCGGTTAACCAGTTACATTTTTATGAAAATAACCGGTTAACCGGTTTAACTTAGAATTCTTTCAAAAGTGAACATGAGATATAACCAGTCAACTGGCAATAAAATACCGAGTTAACCAAGGCGTACCGGTTTTTTACGGTTATTTGGAATGAAATAACCAGTTTAACCGGTTAAAAACCGAAGCATGCCCAACACTAATTGGAAAGAGTGATACTTGTATCGGAAAACTGGTGTGATAATTGGATTTCTCGTTGGAAAGTTGTTCTAGTAATACATAAAGTACCAAGTCATGGCCACCCTAAATTAAATTTAATCTCACGTATTAAATTTTTGGTCGTTTGAAGAAGTGAAGCCCAGAATGTTTAGTTTTGAGTATCTACTTTCAGAATATCTGCTCAATTACATCTCAGTCTCAACTCTTTTTGTGTTATAGCTGAAACAAAGAAAAGTTGAAATGACTAAATTAAAAAATTTGTCACCCAATACGGCCAGTTCAAATGACCAAATAAAATGATATTTCCAACTTTGAAATGTTCGATTGTTCCTAGTAAGGTATGTAATGTACCAACTACTGAAATATATAAGAAAGATACTTAATAGCCCAAGTTTCTCTGACGTCACGCACGATTCAAGAGATACATTTCCGTTGATTCCCATCAAAGTGATAAACAGAGCATTGCAGCCGTAAACTTGGAACCTTGAGAAATACAACTCTGGCTTTGGCTTTGGGCTTTGGAAATACCGAAAAAATATAGCTGACTTTCGGCTTTTGGCTCTAGCTTTCGACTGTTTTGATGAAACACTCCGGCTTTTGACTTAGACTTATGACCTTGAGAAATATAGCTTCGGCTTTGGCTTTCGGCTTTCGACTGGCTGCAATGCTCTGGCGATAAAGAAGAAGGTATTTCATGATCACCAAGATCAAGACAACAGTACCTCTTGAAGCATGTTTTTCAAGCTGATAAGTGTTTCATTCAATTGTCTGTTAAAGTTATTATTATTCTCAATATTATAAATCAAAAGATGGCTAAACGTCTACAGTTTCCAACATTGTCAAAACTTGGCCGTATTTGGTATTTCAATGACGCCATTTGAGAATGAAATATTCACATTTTTCGACAGGTTCTCAAAATGTTGTTTTTCAATATTTTTCGGTGTACTATATTTCATAATAATCTACAGAGTCTGTAGAATTCGTTTGCGTAAATACTTTTGATTCATTTTGCAGAAGAACTTCAGAATTTTACTGTAAGGTTGACTATTTGGACAAAAAAATGTAAACAAATCAATCTGGATCAGCCATGTTGATAACAACAAAATTTACGTCATAGGAACATGGGCTATTGCCCCCCTTTTTCCCAACTTTTCCTTATCAAAAAGATACCTGAATAGGAGTGGCCATAACGAGGTTCACTTTGATAAAGCCTTTTTATCACATTTTTAATAACTTCCCATAGAACAGTTAAAAAACGTTCGATCAGATTGGAACCGCCGGGGCGCCGGTAATGAACATAAATCAACATTCCCCTTCAAACAGTGTAGCCAGATTTTGAAAACAACGCTTACCTGCTGAAGTGTGCGAGGAAGTCATATTAACGTGATGGCCATAAAAGGGCTCGGTACATTATTTACATCCCAATTAGCCGTATTAATCTTATTTTAAGAAAAATATGTAACTCCTTCTCGGTCGTCAATTTGGATATACCTCAATTCAACTTTGTATGGCAGAACAAAAGGCCCAACAACAATTAGGATTTAGGAACGCCAAACGGCAAAACCAGAAAAGAGAAAAATTGATTTCTTCTTCTTGTATTGATTCATTGATTTGATGTAAGAGGAATATGAAAACCACGATGAAAACTGAAAAAAAAAAAAAGATTGAAAAGTTCTGTCGATTGATTCATTTAATTAGCCAAGAGAAACCAAGAAAATTATTATGGCTTGCTCAGCTTTTGGCTGACAGCCGAAAGCATATGACTTTGAAAAAAGCTAGAGCCAAATAAAGCTTTCATACTATTGCGGAAAGTATAGCGTTTGCCTGATTCCTTATCTCGCTGAACATTATACAAAAACTTAATTTCAATATTATTTTACATGATCTTGATTTGATCGATTGTATTTGAGAAATATGGTTAAATTTTCTTCATTCTGGTGTTCAAATAATTTATAAACCAATGAAATGAGAGTGATAATACCAAAATTCAGAAACCAAAAGTATTGTTCACCTTTATCACGTTTGGCGAGATGAGGAATAACGCTGTACTATCCGCAATAGTGTGAAAGCTTTATGGGGCTTTTCCATGTCAGTGCATTGCATACATATTCTGCTACGCGTTATCAAAATGGTAGTATTTCTAACATTGCTCTTATGGGTGTTGCTGGATTGCATACTTATTTTATTGTGGAGTAGTTTGCCATAAGAGCAATGTTAGAAATATCACCATTTTGAAAACATGTAGGAGAATACGTATGCAATTCGCCAACATGGAAAAGCCCTATACCCAGAGTTAGGAAGCCTAATAATCGTTACCCAATCAGAAAATCCCTTGTGCGAGGGAAGGGGAGAATGTTACCGGTAAGTAACGTACCACGGTATTGACACTTGCCTATGTTCACCATTGCTAATGCTGTCACAAGAAATGATGTACTTGAGTGTTTTTCCACTATGTAGTGCCGATGATCAGTTTGCCGGTTATACATAGAGTCATATGTAAATTCACTATTTTTAAAAAAATTGTAGAAGAGTCAGAAATCAACCAAAAAATCTGAAACTTGGTACAAATAGACTACTCATTATGCTCTACCTATTTCAAAAAAAATTATTCTTATGTGTAAATTTCTTGATTTCTTATAACCCTTGGAAAACCGGTGGTACCTAGGGTACTATAGAGGGGGGGTATGGCAACACGCCATTTTAGCAGCAAAAAGAAGTGTTCGACGTACGAATGCGTATCGCAAAGCATCGCGAGAAAATGAACGTGACCGATGTTGCCCGGCCCTGCCGAATATTCCGCGACACTGCGCGAACGCGTTCGTGCTTGAGAGCCTTCTTTTTGCTGCTAAAATGGCGTATTGCCATACCCCCCCTCTATAGTACCCTAGGTACCACCGGTAAGGTGACAATTAATACTGGTGGGGTGCGGAAGGCATTCACAATGGTGCAGCGAACGCAGCGGAATTATTTATGAACTACATTATTTGGTGTGACAAGAGTTTTGTATAGTGTCAATACCTCTTTATTGTACTGTATTTTCAACATTCCAGCCTTATATACAGTAGGCCGTGGTTTTATATACGCTCTTATGGAAAAATCTTCAAAAAACACGTTAATCGTTGATTTCCAAATAGTACTCAATTCTGTAGGGGAAAAGTTTCTGAATACATGGAAAGAGTAAACAATTCTCGAGTTTTTTAGCTAGGTCTTGTTTTTGATCAACTACAAAGCAAGTTATGAACATTTTTCAAAAAAGAAGGCAGACATCAGAGGGCAAAGCGAAGTACAAAACGTTCATAATTCACTTCCTAGTTGATCAATCTTGACAAGACCAAGTTCAAAAAATTGATAATTGTTAGTTCCTTAAATAACGTTCTCTTCATTTTTTTCAAACACTCACCACATTTGTGTCAAATCAAGTTTTTTGATGTTCTCCTATAACAGACTGTACAAATTATTTTAATTTTAGCCCCGTTGAATATTGTCAAGTTTCAAATATTTCGGCCTGAAACTAGAGACGGCCATGGGTACAACCTCTCCATACAAGGCCGGAAGATGGCGATGTCACAATGTTGCTTTACAAAATCAGTGGATACAGAATACCGATTTACACTTATAGGACAAAACGGAAAAATTTGAAAATTTTGATTTGTACGCAAATAAAAGGGGATTTTTGTAAAAAATGTAAGGAATACAATGTGGAGATCAAACGATTTTTTATTTTTCAAGCCCTATTTTGGTAAAATGGACTGTGTTATTGTGACGTCACAACTATCGATATCATGGATGAAAAGATCGATTTTGTCCATTTAGCATTTTGCTCCCATAAGAAATACATGTGGAGCAGAGATCACTACGCTACCAATTGAATATAAAAAATGATACGGTCAAGAGATTTTTTTTACAAGTAGCAAGAAGTTGATAAATTTGAAATATCAACTTTTCTGTAAATTTTAACATCTCATATTAAATTAATACCATGGTCATCTTTGCTCCGCATGTATTTCTTATGGGAGCAAAATGCCGAATGGACAAATTTTCACCAGAATAGGTACTTCTGCCAGAAATAGCTCACTCACACTTATGCATCTTGCACTCACACTCATGTTGCGTTATCACAAATAATACAGTCCATTGGTGCAGTACAAGAGGAGTTATCTTCTTTTGAAAATTAAAAATCAGAACAAGGTGCAATACAGTAGAATTACATGGCACCAAGGAACATGAACCACCCCAAAACGTCACTGATAAGAATGCACTGCATGCTGTTGTAATTCTCTACCTTTTATTCATGTAATAGACCTTTTTCCTGTTATGTCACTTGTTTAAAAAATAGTGAATTTACTTAAGACTCTATGTATAACCGGCAAACTGATCATCGGCGCTACATAGTGGCGAAACACTCAATCACATCATTTCTTGTGACAGCATTAGTAGTGGTGAACATAGGCAAGTGTCAATACCTCTTTATTGTACCGTGGTTGAAAACGACAACAGCGCGAAGTGGATTCTTATCGGTGACGTTTCCTGGTGCTTCATGTTCATTGGTACCGTGTAACTGCGGTGTAACTGTACCTCGCTTTGTCACCTATCAAATTTTTAATTTTCAAACAATGATAACTCCTCACATACTGCATCAATTTTACTAAACTTGGACTTAAAAAATTAAGTCAAAAAGCAGCTCAAAGCCGAAACTGATCAACTGCTTTTTTGAATTCTGCCGTGCAAAAAAAGAGGAACGAATGTGCAGAATACTGATTTGGAGAAATAGGCGCTTTGCTCCCGACTGGGATATATTTTTCTTCAAATCGCTATTCTGCATCTGCACATTAGTCACTCTTTTTTTGCACGATAGTCTAGTCTAGTTTAGTCTACTTCTACTAGTCTCTAGTATTTAATTTCACCACGTGGTTTTCGGTTTTCATTTTTCCTTTTTCGATTTTTATTCAACTATACTATAGTTATCAATCAATATCATCTGAATTAGACAGGTGTAATGTAATCGTTGAATGAAGAAATACTCTTACATACGTATGATAATCCCAGTCTTATTCGATTTTGTTTCGCGAGTCGCAAATTTTCGAAATGTGAGTGCTTATCTTTGGTGCTCATACTTTAGGTGGGGAAAAATGTCATTTTTGGCTCTTTCAAGAAATTCTACATAGAATAGACATACAACTCGCTATTTAAGCCGATAGCCGATCATGAAAAACTTGAAGAACTTGATGAAATTAGAAATAAGCCATTAGCAGCTCATTTCAAATGGGCGAACGGCTTCTAAGGCAAAGCAAAAGCTTATAAGCCGATGACAATCGGCTTGTCACTTGTCAGCCCTGTTTTGAACGGTAAAAAAAACAATCATGTCAATTGTGGATGCTTGATTGCTTGAAGTAGCGGCAGCGCCTGGTACAAGTATATGTGTGTGTGTGTGTGTGTGTGTAATCATCTTTGAGGCTGCTATGCATATGCATTGAGGTCGTGATATAATTAATAATTAAATAGCTTCGCTATAGATTTTTCCCAATAGATGCTAGATATTATAAACTTATTATTCTTATTTTTCAATTTTACCATTATAACAATACTGCAGCAAGCGTTCTCTTTCAATTTCAATTTGCTGTCACTCTGATTGTAGCATGGAATTTCGATTTAATTTCCCAAACTTGTCGGAAATAATTATTAATTTTTGTTACGGCCACGTGAATTAGCCGTAAGCCAATGCTTATTAATTGAAATTTTTGTATTATGTGTCGAGACTAAAAACCAGCATAGGCAACAGGTTAGTGAATCCGGTCTTTCATTCTGTGTACAATTACCTGACCGTGATCGCATCCTATGATTCATTTTTTGTCATCACGTCAATTCACCAACATCTGGATATCGTACTTATGAGTCAATGATTTGAACATAGGCTACTATCCCTCTTCATACGATAATCGCAGTTTCCACGAGGAGGTCGAAGAAATTTTCAATTTGAATTATAATACTCCTGTGAAAAATTGGTCTTTTCAGAATTAATCACGAACAACTTACTTCTAAGCGAAATTACTTCCAAATACCATTGTAAGGATAGTACGAATGACTGTTTTCAACAGGATGAATTATGAATGACGTCGGTGTGGACGAAGATAATGAAAATGGCTCAGATGCTAGCTCGTTGGTTGGTGGAGAAAACAACGGATCAGTCGTATCAACTGTCCCAGACAGATATGGATTCTTAGGTGGTCGCCAATACAGTCCTGAGCCGTAAGTTTCAACTCTCATCTTAAGTCGATGAAATTTGCTAGCTTAACACATCTTCTTCATAAAACTTGCTGTGAGTGCGGCACTTTTGAACTACACTCCGACCTTTTCTTCTCACATGGCTCGTCATATCAAAAGAAAACGAATTGGTCCTATTATCCACTAATTTTTCTATTTGAAATAACATTCGGCAGCATTGCTACCATCTCCAGGTGAGAAGAAACAAAATTTTTGGATAATAATACCAATCCTTTTCCCCATTTTTACCCACGATCAAATCCCCTTTATTGTTCGTAATATTGCTTAGGAAAGGTTCACTTCCATTTTATCGTTTGGAATCACCTAAAAATAGTCGAAAAGAAACTGACGAAAGAAAATATTTCTCATTTTGAATTATGGACAACAAGTTGACGTGTGTGTACTGTATAGTATCAAAAAACGATTGCAATAGTTCTTGTGTAGGCTATCAGCTGTTTGTTTTGATATCAGTGGTGTGAGACAGAACATTGACTCTCTTGATGGGCGTCAGTGATTTAATTATGTATGCTCGGTATGATTTTTGAAATGGTTTCTTTTTTTTCCCCAAGAGATTAGGATAACACTACGAAGAATAATCAGTTGCTAGTAAGGATGTTTATTTTCTCTCATACTACGTCGTCTGAATAAATCTTCGAAAAAAAATTCTTCTTTTACTGTTCACTTAATGATTGATGCAAATTTAATATAATTATTTCTTTAATTGACACCGAGAGGTCGGAACTCTTATTGAAGATTACCATTTTTCGAAACCAAAAGTCATCGAAATGAAGTGCGAATAGTGTGCTTTGACGAAAATTGAGATAATATTCGCTTGCTTGTTCTGATCATTCCGTTTCTGTTCTAGCAAACAAATTGTACCAGCGAGTCTTATTTTGAAACGGGAAAGGAAATGGCTCGATATGCTAGAAAACTGGGAGAAAATGATGACAAAAAATTATCGAAAAGTATGTCGATTATTTTGAAGTTCTTTTTCAATTTGTGCTTATATTTACCATGTGTAGGTACTTTTTTTTTCCTTTGTTTTTTATTCAAATGAATAAAAAAGTATAGCTTCGTAATGGTATATACCGAGAGCGCGTTCGCGTCCTAATTTTAATTTTGCGGTTGCATTTTTCGAGTTCGTTCATTTTATTCATTTTAATAAAATTATGATTCGCCGTAGCCTTTCTCACCGTGTGGAATCAATGCAAGTACTCCTATTCCTGCTGGTATCATTATTATTTGATTTCTAATATAGCTCCTAGCTTGTTATTCTTCCTCTTTCATCATGTAATGTAATGAAAAATTCGAGGAAATAATTAGTAAGAACTGGTACGGTTGAATTCAATTCGTAGTAAAGATGCGCGCGTTCTTTTCCTGTGTGATCGCGCTAGTACGAAAATACTTCAGGCAATTAGTGCTTTGAATGTATACACGTTACGTAATTATTTTTTATTGAAATCCATTTACATGTTAAAGGTCAGAGAACGATGTCGCAAAGGTATTCCTCCGTCGGTACGTCCCCGAGCGTGGTTGTATTTGTGCGCCAGTAAAGAAAATAAAAAAATGTATCCGCCTAGATATTTTGAAAATTTATGCTTACTGGAAGGTAATCCGCGATGCGTCGAGGATATAAAAAAAGATCTTCATCGACAGTTTCCATATCACGAAATTTTCATCGAGCAAGAAGGCCACGGGTAAGTTTTCTCAACGGAGTTACTCGTTAAGAATTCATGAGGTTCGATTGAGAAAATTTCGCTTTTCATTTTTTACAATTTAAATTGCAATTTAAACTGTTAGAATCAAAAGTTGGATAAGGTGTTTTCGAATTTAGAATGAAAAAGAAAGAAAGTTCAGACGAATTGGTACGTCATTTATCATATTCAAAATAATTCGCGGTAGGTCTGTCTATTCATCCTACTCATAATTTTTTTCGTAGTCGAATTGTACCGATGGAGTATTTTCAACTATCATTCTTTTATTAGAATGACATTTTTTTAAAATCTATGCTGAAATTTCCGTGCTGTAAAGATGGTCCTCTCTAGGGACGGCACTTTTTCATTTTTCTGGCGGGTACAAACTCAAAATTACATTGACGGAGGAGAGGGTGGTTTAAAGAAGAGAAATTTTCCCCGTAGGTGTTGGGAATTTTCAGCTGGTGCAAATATACGGTTACACCGCCATGTTTCCCGGTCGTGGACTCCTATCGTCGTATGATTACAAATCAATTGTATTTTCGTTGTTAGATCTTACAGATGGATCAAAATTTCGTACATTTATACTTTTAAAACATTTAAAAAATCCTCCTCCGTTCACATCGCACTGATAGTTATACGTAGATATCTACTTCGCCGATCTTCATTTCCTATAATTTCGCTGATTCTCCTTTGAAATATCTTTACAAAAATGACAAAATTAAATTTTCCTCTCCCACCCAAATTGTAATGCTTTCGTTGCCTCAAGCTCTTTTTTCAAAAACACTAATTTGTTGATTTTTTAATCGTTTTGCAGACAAAAGGACTTATTCAATATTTTAAAAGCGTATTCAATCAAGAACCCGAGCGTGGGTTATTGTCAAGCTCAAGCTCCAATTGCTGCATTTCTGCTGATGTATATGCCAGCTGAAGATGCGTTTTGGTGTCTGGTAAATATTTGTGATGAGTATCTAAAAGGGTACTATAGTCAAGGAATGGTGAGTATATTGACTTTGTTCTATTCCTGCTTGACATTGGACCATTATGTTTCTTTTTTATTCTGTTTATCAAGGAAACTCTTCAAATAGATGGAGATATGCTATTTGCATTTCTTAAGAAATTTTCCCCGCATATTTATAAACATTTGGTCAGTATCGAATAAATCATACGATCTTGATTGGAGATCCATCCAAAGCATAATTTTTTATCTCAATCTATTATAGAAAAAACAAAAGATAGAACCGATTTTATACATGACTGAGTGGTTCCTATGTGTATTCACAAGAACTTTGCCGTGGCCAGCTCTGCTTCGAGTATGGGATATGTTCCTCTGTGAAGGTGTGTATCTTGTTCTCGCATGAGATGGTGCGTATTTTCGGCTCTTCCGCAAATTAATTATATTATTATACCCGCAGGACCATCGGTAATGTTCAAAGTAGCATTAATTTTAGTGAATATTTGCCTACGTAGTAATAGTAGGACGACGTCTTCGCTGAAGAGGCAATATCCGACGATGTACGAAACATTGGAGGCGTTGCGTAATCCTCCAACTCATTTATTGGATGAAGATTTTCTTGTTAAACACGTAAGTGATGTCAGAAAGGAAAGAGAGAGAGAAGAAAAAGATAGAATCAGATAAGTAGCAATGACAAATTTTTTCTTTTTGTGTTCCTTCCGTAGCTATTGAAAATTAATTTGACGGCGGAAGAGATGACTACAGAGCACAGACGTCAAAGAAGTAAACGACTAGCCTTGCGGAGTAATTCGAAATGAACCATAAACTTAAACCCTATTAGTATTGATTTCGTACTTTACGTGCTTTATAACTGGTATAAAGCAACTATCGCTCTTTAACTTCATGTTGAATGCGTCCAAGTAAACGAATGAAAATACTTGTAGGAAAAAGACGTGAGTGCCAATTATTTGTAATCAGTGAGTTCGGTTATGAATGAAATCGTGAGGGTTTGCAGTTTGTTTGGTCTTGAAGTTGAATGTGTTATATATCGCCGTATTATTTCTAGTCGTCTTTTTCTTTTTTTTTTCTTTTTTTTTTCGTTATATTATACTGTTTTCTCTCTTCTTCTCCTTGGCTTCAAAAAATATTTGTCTCGCTCATCCATTTGGATATCTGTTGGGAACCAAAATCATAGAAAGATATCATAACCCTTTTCAAACAACATACATTAAGTAAAGTCAACGATTTGCATTTTCATTCTGCTCTTTCGCATGTATTATTGCTTCATCGCCCACCTAAGATAGGTATTGAAATAAGTCACGGAGTGCATATCCTACTTGTGGGTATAGCCTAAGTGTTTTTGATTGTTATTCTGCAAGTTCGCGTTGTTGTTAGTTACTCCTCTAAAGCCAGTACATTCCTTCTATAATTCATTTTTGAAAATATTTTGGAGTAGTCTATTTTTAGAAAGGAAATACTGTTCTCATCTCCATTTTTATGATATTTTATGTACGAGTATTTCTTCCTTAGTTTTTATCTAATCGCGTCCATTTCAAACGCACTTCACGATTGAGTGCCCATCTTAGGCATTTTGAGAATTTTTATTATGCAGCACATTCTATTTTATAAACCCATCAGACTGGTAACCTGCAAAATTTTTATAGAACTGCTCAATTTTTCATGTTATTGTTCCCCCTTTTTTTCCTCCTACCCCGTTTTGAACCCTATTTCTAATTTCCGAGTTGATTTTTACGTTTATGAATTTTTTATATTTACGCGTGTTGTACAATTCATTTACTTGTTTTTCTGTGTGATGATAGTAGTTTTTGAATAAAATTTTTTAAAAGTGAATTATATTAAAGTGTGACTCGAGGGACCAATACGAAGCCTTCCTTTTGTACGTTTTTATCATTGATATTCATCGATCTTCCAATTTTATGACTAATTGCATCGTTTTGTTTTTTTTTTTAATCGCGATTATACATGTATTACTTCTTAATGCAAAAGTCTATTTTTCTTCTCTTGTTTGTTCGTAAAATATTTTTATTATATTCTTTACTTGTTCAATGAAAAAGACCTATCATTTTTCATATAGTATCTGGCTAATTTCTTTTGCGCTGATTTAGACGGAGATTATTCACACACACAATTCTATTTTCGATCAAACACATTGATAATTGAGTTGAAATGTAGACGTCGCAAATACGTAGGATTTGCGTTACAAGACAGCGCAATGATATTCCAAGCCTGAGAGAATGAGAGAAAGAAAACATGTAGTATAAGCGACAAAATGTACACTGATTATTTTTTCCCTTGGTAAAATCAGTTCGGCGTATATTATACTTCGATCAGCAATAATAATTTGTTAATTACTAGTTCGCCGAACTGACAAGAATATTCAAAACTTCGGAGGTACCGGTCTGCCGTACGAAGTTAAATATTTAAATTAACGTGTGTATAAAAACAACGATCGCAGGAAAGTATTGAAACGAATTGAAAAATGAGCTCGGAAGAAACTCGGATCACGATAGTTATTCTCTAATACCAGTTTTCAATTCAGAATTCAATAATAGTAATAATTTTCTTCAACAAGCTCTCGATTCTCAGATACGCGGCTCATCAGAGCCTGACACATAATATATTTGTCAACAAAATTGACGCAAGAGGATTTGATTGTGGTAGTAGTGGTGCGTGATTACAAAGCTTCATTACTAACACATTCACAATAAATTGCGCGAAAGACGTCTCGATGATCGTTATTTTTGCATAACTGTGTTGCTGCAGCGGGACCTCGATGTGTTGACGAGATGGAGCGAGGAGAATTCTATGCCTTTAAACACCAAAAAATGTAAAGTGATGACGTTCTCTCGCAAGCGAACTAAGATTCAGGCAGAATATCAGATACGTGGAGAGATTTTAGAACCAGTTGAGGAAATTCGGGATCTAGGTGTCCTCTTCGATCCTAGAATAAACTTTGATTGCCACTTACACAAGGTACTGAATAGCACAAAACGCAATCTGGGTATCATTATGAGACAGACCAAATCTTTTGTCAACATGTCTGTTCTCTGCTTGCTGTATCTGGTGCTTGTAGGATCGCATCTGGATAGTGCAAGTGTGATATGGGGTCCAGGAGGTAAGGGGAAGTTGAAAAAAATTGAACGTATTCAAAAAATGTTCACAAGATATCTCTATTTTAGAAATTTTGGATATTACGATACCTCAATTACTTATTCGGATATCTGAAACACGTTTCTCTATAAAATTACGGCTCATTATGACAAATTCAAGGTTTATTTTTACAAATCACCGCATATAAATTTATACCGAGCGCTTTCGACTAACGTCCACCTGGAAGATGACGTTAGTCGAAAGCGCTCGGTATAAATTTATATGCGGTGATTTGTAAAAATAAACCTTGAATTTACTTATTCGGAGTTGGTCCTGGGCTACGAGTTAACTACTCTAACAGTGAGAAGGGAAATTAGTTCAATAATGATAGTGAGGGATATCCTGTGTGGAAAAACTGAATCGTCGTTCTTACCAAATAAGATAAATTTCCTCGCTCCATCCAGAACGAGTAGGTGTAGGGATATCTTTCAGATTCCTCAGCACAGAACACAGCAAATTGCTTTTGAACTGTGTCTCTGGGAGAGGATTCAGAAATTTTTGAGAACAAAATTTCCATCAAGTAAAAAAAAAAACTCGTTGGTTAGTTGAAAATTCATAATTTTACAGATTTTGGAGGTCCTCTGCCGGGGGTTGTTTTCAAACTCCTTCAATACGCCACTGGTCTAACGGTCAAGAGCTAAGTGTCCATGAAGAATCAATCGTACCCTTCAGTTTTAAGAAACTATTCAATATTGATGGTGAGAAAAATTGTCCACCTTTCTAGTAGACTGTATTTATAATTGTACAAACCTACTCATGGTATATTTTTGTAAATTACTGATTAATTCAAAGCATTTTATTATTATAAGAATCGATGGCTAAATAAACACTGCAATTATACTGCATTTCAAGTGTCTGTTGAAAGCCCTACTAAAACAGGGCTCTATTAAAACGAGCAAGGACATTGACCACCATATTTAGACGTTACCATACGTCATCATTCCTCTTTGCACAGAGATTCTGGAGTTCCCCGCTCACATGAGAAATTTGAACGTTTAATAAAGCTAGCTATATTCCATTTAGATTTCAGTAATTCTCATAAATGTGTCGAGGGCTAGTATAAGAAGAGGATGCATAATCTTTATGCGAAAACATAGCGGTCTCTCGTGAATGTTGGTCAGTCACCAGTGTCTCAAAATGAACGGCAGCTTAACTTATCTGTTCCATTATTCTCAAATGAAGATAGCACCCAACCTTAAACGTCGCACGAGAACAGAATTAAAATATTCACCCAATTCTTTCGTATTTTCAGTCACAACAAGCCATTAAGATTGAGCTGTTTAGTAACTATCAGTAACATAAAATGTATTCAGGAGAGGATGTCAGCTTGTAGACATCTAACATTCCTTCTAGCGCTCCTCTTCAACGCAACCTACTGTTTCCATTCTACTGTTTCAACACTTGAAATAAGAAGTAATTAAACCTAGAGTAGGGTAGGTACCTACCTAATTGGTAGGCCTGACAATGATGACTCTTACGTTCCAGATTTTTTAAATGGGAAAATTTTGATCCAGAAAGCTAATTTTCTGAAGGAAATACAAATACTGATTTTTAAATATTATGCAAAATAAAAATTATAGGTATAATTGGGTAACATATTTACTGATTAGCGAGGTTTGAAGTTCAATTTTGGAATGGTGTTGGTCCGCTTAATCATCTGTTCAGTAGCGCTGTCTGGTGATTGTTTAATTATTTCTAGCAAAAAATCGATTTTTTCCTGTCAACAACTTTTTTTTTAAATTCCTAGAATTTGAAATTATTTAGACTGATACCAACCAAAGTCATACTGATACCATTATTTCTTTTTTGTGTTTTCTAGAGTATATCGCACTCAAACCTTATTACTTCGTATAATGTATATTCATAATGCTTAACAAATAATTTTGCCACAATTAATATACAATATTCATACTTATAAAAAATTTTCCGAACATTGAATCTTCATTTGTGACCTTCCAACAGAAAAGGGCCCTTAGGATTAGTGAAAAAATACCACGTTTTTTTGCATTTAATTATAAGAAATAACAAACGAATTATCAACAGATATTTATGTTAAGTAGGTATGATGTTGACCAGATATATGCAGCAGGCAATGAGATCAAAATGAAGAAGAAACTATTCATAAATTTATTTACAGAAATTTTCAAAAATAACAGTAATGTTTTAACCTAAGGGCCCTAGTTTGTTGGAAGGTCACATTTGAGTCTGATAAATCATCCTAACAGCACATTGAACAAGAATATTATCACAATACGGACTGACTATAATTATAGTCTAAGATTGGAAAGACGTCCGACTTGCTGATTCAAAATATCAACTCTAGAAAAGTTATGAGTTATGACTAGGAAAATGTCCTGGATTTAAAGTACACTGTACTACAAAATAACGCCGTCACAAAGATTACAAACGTAACAGAAGTTAAATAACTATTAATTGCTCAAGTCTGTTCAAACTAATGTGTTGCAGTTGGCTGGAACCGACTGTATTTTTGGGGAAATGAGCAAAACTGAAGTAAGGTGTTACTCTCAGCTTCTGTTTGACTGATGATTATTACCACAAAAATTGATCAATACTATTCTTTTTGACGTGTTATTGCCTTTTTTCCAAGAATTGTACCAATTCCACCAGAAAAGCGATATCAGGTTTTGTGCTGCATAATTCAATTCTAAATTTTGTTTCACAACAATCGCTACCTCTATATTGATAGGCGGCGTGACTTGGAGTTCCCAGTGTTGATAGGCCTGCCTGCTAAGGTGATTATGAATGATTCAATTAATTGTATATTTTATTATTATCTTCAAACAGTTTTTCAATTCTGTTTTCCAATTTGAATTTAAGTATGAGCTTTTAGAAATTGTTTATTACAAAAAATGTTCTTTTGAGAATTCGCTGCAACCTTGATTCTCACATTGTTCTTGATTAAAAGTCAAATAACTTCAGAAAATGCGTTTGAACTATAACGCAAAAATTATCCATGATCACTTTTGTCACTAGCGCTACCTAGTGTAGGTTACGCCGTCAATTGATTCATTCAAAATGATTATAACCCTCACCCGAGGCCTCAAGCCAGATGTACTGTGAGCTCCAAGTTTGAAGCAGTATAAATAAGTATCTTCAAATTCAAACTATCATCTTTTTAACTATAAGTTTTGAGATGGGCTACATATTTATCAAATTTGTACTAAAGTCATAAGCTTAAGGTCTATCTCACGACTTGGAAATATCTCGGATTCCAGATCACAACTGAAATTTTGTTTTCATTGAATAACTCGCGCTGAATCTTTCCTCTTCCTTTCCCCCGAAAAAAAAAATAATTATACCAATGATACAAGATAGGTATATTGCAGAAACATATAATTTCAATTAATACGATACTACACGAATATTCAATTTATTCACATCATGATAAAAAACAATATCAAATAATCATGTAAATTCTCTATGAGACGCGTTTTTACAAAAACCATTAAAAAATTGAGAATTCAACTTGTACAATCTTGGAAAGACATTATTAAAATCGAACAGAAGCGAGTGATGACTAAATAAAGAGTATCTAAGACAGTATCAAGAAAAATCATAAATAATCGAAAGGCAAAAACAATACCAGCACGCAGGGTAGTCATTTTTTTCACTTTTGAGATTTCAGTTCACGATACAACCAAATCAAAATTTCTACCTTTTGATAGAAGTTTTGCTCAAAAATATGATTTTAAGCCTGCTTCAAGAAAGTTATCATTTCATCACACAAATCTTTGGAACAGAATATGTTTTTCATGCATCGAATTTTTCCCTTTACCTCAGATTCTAGAAGAAACGACTACTAAATCCTGTCCTGGCTGCCTGTCCAAACCTATTGCGTCCAAATAGCAATGCCCGGGCTCAAGTACGTTAGATATGGATGCCCGCGGGGAGACAATCTGGGTATCCTAATAAATGAACGTAGCAATCACTGACCATTCTCTCATAACTCCTTGCCGCTACCATTTTGCGCTTTCCAAAAAAAGCTCCACATTGCCTGGGTCAACGATGTCCAGACGGATACTCTGCGTAAATCAAAGCTCAAACTACCTCTTAACTCACGACAGCACAACAATTGTGAGAAAAGACCCCCGATAAGTCTCAAACATTCGTTCAAGAAGGATAAAAGTCTTTGCCTTCTTCATTGAGAGAATAGAAGGAAAAGATACACCGTGCTGTGCTTGTAATCTCTTTTGTCAACGCCAACATTTCATTTTTATAAATCTGAACACAATTCTAACCTTCTTCAGCTACAAATGAATTACGATTATCTTCAAAATTTTGTGACGCGTGCAAACACTGTGAGGATAGTTTCCAAGATACGAGTACCTTAATTCAATTATGAATTAACAATAGGAGAACTAATCACGGAGAAGGATAGCTACTATTTAGAATAAATGATTAATTAAAGTAATTTAACATTTTTGGCGCGTCACATGAGAGTCACTCGCACTTAGAAACACTTACCATACACTACTCGTTGTCAGTCACATCACCAAAAATTACAGATTGTTACCGTCATAAACTTGACTCGGCGGCCATACATAATAATCGGTTTCGTTCCTCTTCGATTTCGATTCTTGTTCGATTGAACGCTTCCGTCTTTAAAAAATCTACCGTCTTGTAGACAGTGGCTGTCGATGGTGAATGCACGTTTTCCGATGATTTTTTGACTAAGCCACCGCTCGGAATCGGGACACTGTCGATCAAAACGTGATCTAAATCGAGGTACTGAATTTCGCGACTCTTCTTTCCCTGTCGATTACGTGATCGTGACAAACTATGATGAGTGTGATCATTGGGCGCATGTACTTGAATCTATAAATAAATAAACAAATCATGATGAATATAAAATGAAACGCATCTCCTATGAAGTTAGAAGACTAAGATGAACGAAATGCGGAGAGGATTAGCCTATAAAAAAGTTGATAATCACCCAGGTAATTGACAAGTGACTCGAGATTTCTGCAGCAAATGAAGTCAAATTTCCTTTGGCAATTCTCTCATTGAGTGACTGTTTAAATATTATGGTCTCTTTTCTTTTGATAGCTTACTTACTCTCACATTTGATACCCAAATAATGGAAAGATCCACACAAAAACAATGCATAGGACAAAAATTTGGAACCATAAAATTTTGAAATAAAGCTAATCAGAAACAGAAGAAAAGAACATTTTCTTTCTTTTATTTTTTGTTTCTGCTATGAGAATAAATTGCGTTTTTTATTATTGCAGAGAATAAATACAATTTATAGATACTAGAGTTTTAGGTGAACAATTTTTGATGCAAGAGGTCCTGAAAGGCTAGATTTCTTCAAATCTTTGTGCGAGTGACCTTCCACTCTGCCTATATAATTACAGACTTCGACTTTTAGGAGGTTTAGTTCATTATAAAGGTAGGAATAAACCTTCAAATTTTTCACTGAATTTATACATTTATCTACGAAATTGTGAATTACAGATTGAAGAGAGACCAGCTTGAATCACCTTTAGAACCCCTCTACAAAAACTCCAACATTAAAAATTATGCAACTCTACTACATCAGCTTGAAGCCAAAGTCATTACGTTCAAATGGACAGCAACAACAAGCATGTTAGCGGCTCGTTGCAAAATTGCGATGTTGCTGTTCATGAAGAAGGCCTAATTAGAACAAACGCGAGAACAAACACGAGAATCGAGATAAACCTACGTTTAAATAATCTATACCGCAGCCAACTAGTTTTACTGGCCTCACTAGAAAAACTGGCTACTGAACTACAGATGTAAAATTTAAAAATGCAAGTCAATCCTTCCCGCTGTAAAATTTCAAGGGTTACAATTTCAATTTTTCACAAAAATTGATATATTTTCTAGGTATTATTAAAATGTTGTAGAACTCTCGCATACGTCTTTGTTGAACTTCATCCACAGCGCTGTCGTCCAGTAAACCATTAAAGTCGGCCGTGCGTATATAAAACAGAAAAAAAAAAAAAAATGGAAGTAGACCTTTCTGCGAAGAGAAAGAGAGAGAAGAAATGTTTTCCATGGTACTTATTCTTAAACTTCATTACTTCATCACGTCTTCGCTTTAATGGTTTGAATAAGTATTATATGACCTAGGTTTGATCATTTTGTGTCTGGTTTTAACTAGAAAAGAGATGGCTAATTTCAATGCGAAGCGAAGTCGCAGTTTATACAGATATCAGCCACGTTAGTGCCAAGATTTCTCTTGTAGGTTATATTAAATGAGCGATTACAACGCTCACACGGCTGATATACTCGTAGACCGATTTTAAAATATTAACGAAGAATTGAATATTCGCTTCTGTGGTCTAAACAACCACCACACTTATCTGAAAGAAGTGCTATCGAGGAAACGGGAAAATATTTGAGATTTCAAACATGTATGATAATGAAAATAAGTACTTCGATGAAAATGGTGAAGGAAACTAATTCCCCTCAAATGAGAATACCAAATCGCTAGTGGAAAAAAACTAGATAATTCCTCCACAAAGTTCTACCAAAACAATACAGAACGATCAAGCTACGAGTAATATGAGCACTCGGGATGAACGAAAAACCGATATTTCTCACCTGTTCAGTGAACGTTTTCTTGTGTTGAGCAGGTTTCAATTTTCTGTCGATATTGGGAGGTGGGAAAACGGGGAGTGTGGGACTTGGTTCGTTCGAGCACGTCGAATCTGAATATTTTCGACCCGGCTTCAATTCGCGATTGACGGCCGGCGGTGTTGCTACTATTTGGCTGCCGTTACCGCCACCTCCGGTACTGTAAGAAGGACTTGGTAGATTTGAGTACCCAAGCGCGTACGAGGCTAGTAGGAAGCCAGCACCTTCCGATTTTAAAGCGCCAGATTGATTTTCGTCATCTGCCGAACTATCCGAAGGACGAGGAAACGTTTCCCAATTGACAGTTGGCTTCTTCGGCATCATAATTTTTCGCTGTATAGTTTCATCGTCCGTGAATACAGACTCGGAACCAGGACTAGAAGGCGGAGTACAGCTGGTGATAGGCTTACCAGAGATACACTCACTAATTGGAATATACGGGCCAGTTATTGTAGTAGATGGTGTGACGGGCGGTGAGATATCGGTAATGCCAGTGGTCGCTTCCCTTTCATCAGCTAGAGGTGAAAAACAAAAAAACAATTGATAACTTGAAAAAGAAGAGACGAGTGCGATGAAATATGCACCGTCGATAACCCACCTGTAACAGTGTCATCTGAGATGAATGGCTTGAGTCCACACACGTGACACACGCAGTCTACCCATTTATTCATATCGTCCTCAGACTCAGCTGCTAGATAGTAGATACGCTTCGGCGTCCTTATTGTGAACATGTGCTGGTATTTTTGTTTTCCATTTTCAAAACGTAAACCGGCGTCCACTTGATCGCATTGATCCAAATCAATTTGCCCTTTCACTTTACGACAATTACGATCTGTATAATAACACAAGAAGTATTGCCCAGGCAACTCTCCAGAATGACGTAGGGCGAAAAATCTTCTTCGCCATCGCTGAAAACATGAAGACAACAGGTGACCATGAGTCAATGAAAAAAGCGAAATTAAAGAGTTAGACACCGCTTACGTAATTCATTATGACGAAAATTTCTGCAAATCTTTTTTCACGTTCCTTTCCCAGATCATTCAATTTCAATGCTTATATCTAATAGTAAGTTGAAAAATAATTTGAGGAAGGGATCTGGAGTCTAGTCGGACCGGGCCTCCACCAAACTTTACTGTACAATATATTCTTGAAAAATATTATGTGTAAAACGTAATATATAGAAGGAATCGGAGTCATGGGGTGTAAATTATCTGTTATTATAGTTGTAGTCAATGTACACGCCCACACGACGCACACAATCAAGCATCGCTCAGCTAATCAGCAATCCCAAGGCCTCTTTTGAAAGTCAATCTTGAATCAAACTCTGCAATATCCAAAATTGGATCTAAAAACACGTATGAGTCATTGAAAATTGTTCTCAGAAATGTGCCATAAAGAGATTGAATTATTGTACTTCGAAAGAGTAAAAAATCCATTAATTAGACTACAGCTCCAAAAATAATAACGTTACTACCAGCGATAAATTTGCGGAAAAATAATCGAACTAAGAAGAAGAATGTGATGAAAAGAGAGAATAAGTAACCTCCCCCTCCAAAAAAAAAAAATCCTCAAGCGATTCTCTATGATTAATTCGAAAAATAGGAAGCCAATTTTGATGAAACTAACGAGGGAAATATTTGACCGCCGTTGTGAAAACTGGAGATACAAAGGGGAAGGTAAATGAAACGTGCAATAACAAATACATCAGACACGATATGGAGACGTGTTGACTTGTTAAGACAAAAAAATATTTTAGTCTCGGCGACGACAAAACCGTCAGTCAAGCGTACTATTCGCGAAATCCTTCCGCAGGCAGTAAGGGGTTGATAAAACAAAAAGCAGCTGTTCACCAACGATCAATATTAATCCAAAATATGATCCAAAGCCCAGAAAAGATCCCGTAGTTTTTTTGGCAAGATACTGATCGTTTTTATTTCGGTTCTCACTCCTGATAATAGCTGAAACTTACAATACTTGTAAATATTAGTCCGATACAAATAAATTAGGTGCATTCTTGCGGCTCTGAATTACATTCATAAAATCTCTTTTCATTTCTAATTCACTTCAGAAGATCAGAATAAATGATTTATACGAATTGTATACAAGAAATTATTTTAGGGAATGGTAATATATATTTTGCAAGATAAGGGGGAAAAAGGGGGAAAAGGAAAAAAGAAATTATAGGTTCACCGGGAGACCCAGTGTCCTGCGAGCAGCGACGATTTCATTTAGTCGCACGCGCCATTGAGAACATCGGTACAACGGAAACCAAAATACGTTCATAGATTATTACGTATCTAGCTTTAGATCTTAAAATACAGCAAAATGACTGGAAACTCTCGTTATATTCTTCGCTATAAACACTCTCAGAAACTCGCACTTTCAGTCAAGATGTTGTTCAACTATGTATCTCCCTTCTGTCTAACAGACGTGATGTAACGATAACTGTTCTTATATAAGATGGATTCAAAAAGTGCAAAACTTTTTGCACTTTTCAAATAATAGTATTCCAATTTAAGGACGTAAAGTAAGCAATTATCGACTCGTTCCGTAAATTATCGCGCGCGTTTAAATAATTGTTCACTTTACGCCCGTGTAGAGTACGATATTTTCCTATACTACTCATGATCGTTTGCAACACTGTTATACGAATGGAGCAAAAAAATAACAAAAAAACAACAACGGTTAGGTACGCGTGATTTTCCTTTTCTTTTTTTTTCACTACCGGTAGTTCGTATAATACATCATTATTACGGGGTGTATTATCGAAATTATTTAGTTTCTGCGTCATCGGAATTTATGGGAAGAAATATGAATTGAATTCTACTGAGTGACGTCAAAATGTATCTCTTTTCTTGGTCGGTTATCTCAGTTTCTTCTTCATGTCATTATTAAGGACTCATATAAGCAATAATTTTAAAATATGAGTTAATAAAAGACGGAACTGGCCGCAAATACAGCATATTATCTATTAAAACTGCCCATGTTGAACAAACATTAACAATTTTTTATCACCAAGATTTTGCCCATCAGCAGTCGTCAACTGTTGCTTGCATAGACTAATATTGACAGTCACTCTAAAAAACAGCCTACTCCAGCTCAAACACAAGACGACAAAATTTTAGCAAGTCTACGAAATGATGACAGAGGAGCTATGTACGATAAACTTTCATATTCCACCAACCGAGATCGGTTTTTAAGCGAATTGGATGTCAAGAAATGAAGATATGAGATGAAACCATAAACGAAGATCATCGAGTTTGAAGGGTAAACAACTAAGGTATCACTCACTACCGTATTTCAGAAATAGTCTACGGCCCTGTTAAGTAATCATTAAACAATTCATTGGTACGTTGATGGCTCTTTGGCTGAAGATAATCATCAAAAACCAAAATCAAAGCTAGTTCATACGGTATCTAACGACTCAACTTCAAGTTACTCGATCCCAATTCGTTTTCACACTACTGATGATCTTATTTGTATCACAAATTCGATCAGAAGAGCCATATACCGACTCAATACTGGGCTATACAATACCTATATGCGTCATTATAAATACTTACAGCTCTGAGGATACGTGTGGTAGGCGGTGATTTTATTAACCATCCTTCGCAAACGACTTCATAACTATCAACCTTATCAGACATCATGGCGACAAGATCACTCCTCAATTCAGTTTTAAACTGGTCCGCTTGACTGCCGTCCAGATTCAACATGAGAAAATTCAAACAAAACTTGTCATTGGATCAAGACAAAAGTAAAACCTTCTTCAGAAGTAATACCATCACGGTTTTTAAATAAGTAATTCAAATCCAAACAGTTGGATTAAAAATTAATAAGATTACTGTTGGAGTGTTGGAAATTGAAGCGAAGAAATTTCATAACTCGAGTCAAGATAGTGTAAATTTCGAACTTTTTAGATAATGACGAGAAAACATGTCACCCATTGGAAAACCCCTTTGAGTATCAATAATAATAGTGATTGGAGGGACAGAAGTCGCTAGAGATAATAGTTTTTCTATAGTTTGAGTGAGGTCTTGATAGAGCTCGTTGCTTTCGTGTAGTAGTGCCAGCTATCCGCTAGGATCGCTAACTATACTCTATTCACGTTAAGAAAGGATGAAAGTAGTGCAAAGTAAGTACTACCGGTCTGCCCTACAAAAAATAAAAGATGTATTATGTGATGACTGTGCTCGTTTTTCGCTTTGAATCACGGTACAATAAAGAGGTATTGACACTTGCCTATGTTCACCATTACTATAATGCTGTCACGAGAAATGATGTATCTGAGTGTTTTGCCACTATGTAGCGCCAATGATCAGTTCTTCGGCTTTACATAGAGTCTTATGTAAATTCACTATTTTTAAAAAAATTGTAGAAGAGTCAGAAATCAACCAAAAAATCTGAAACTTAGTGCTAACAGACTACTCATTATGCATTTATGCTTTACATATTTCAAAAAAAATTATTCTCATAGTCATATGTAAATTTTTTGATTTTTTATAACCCTTGGAAATTTGTCAATACTAGGGTACCTCCCTTGACCCCGCTAATAATGATAAGAAGCTTGTCGGAGCATAGGAGACTCTGTAAGTCGGTAAGGTCTCACGGCGTTAATGTGAGTGGGCGTGGCATCGCTCATACAACCAAACCATATGTACCAAACTGTTCCAACTTACAGCCAACCTCCTATGTTCCAACAACTGATAACGTTATTTACATAGGCTATTGGTGGTCTATGTACTATATGGTCTAAGGTACCTCCGGTAAGGTAAAAACTCTGGTGAGGCGCGGAAGGCATTCACAACGGCGCACCAGAATTATATATGAACTACATTATTTTGTGTGACAAGAATTTTGTATAGTGTCAATACCTCTTTATTGTAGCGTGCTTTGAATTATAGTACTTCCCCATAATCTTTCTACTTTACTGTTCAAGTTCAGCTGGAAATAATTCTGTTTCCCAATTCTGGTCAAGTACTAGTCCCTATGTAAAGGCTTAGCAAAAATAAAGCCTCTTGTAATCCGAGATGAATTTTTCCAATAAATTATGGTTCAACACTCTATGTTCACCCATAATCTTTCTACTGTACTGTTGAAGTTCAGCTGAAAATAATTCTGTTTCCCAATTCTGGTCAAGTACTAGTCCCTATATTGGAGATTAGCAGAAAGGAAGCCTCTTGTAAAACTCAAATGAATTTTTCCAATAAATTATGGGTCAACACTCTATGTTCACCCATAATCTTCATACTGTATTGTTGAAGTTCAGCTGGGAATAATTCTGTTTCTCAATTCTGTTGAAGTACTACTCCCTATGTTCAAGCATACCAACATTGCATCCACGTCTAAAACCAAGATGAATTTTTCCAATCAATTATAAGTAAAACACCTGGCCAGAGTGAATGGGGTCAGTGTCGATGTTGATTCGATGGTTTGGAGGAAACTTACAAAGAGCCTTCTGGATTCCATTACTTTCCTCCCCCCAGATGTGATCCGTGATCGTTGTATGCGTTGGATCTGTCTCCCTTTCCTGTGGAAGTTTGCCCTTCAATTGGGTAAGGCCCTCCGCCTGTGGGGCTTCAGTCCAGCGTTTTACAACCCTAACTCATGTTAAGGGTTGTTTGTGAGGCTGAAGGACCCCATTTTTGTTGATGAGAGGCGTGGTCTTTACAAGATGGAATGTAGGGGTGGTGGAGGCTTTTATATTGGTGAGACTAGAGTTTGCAATATAACAGTTATATACCTAACTGTTATGACCAATAACCGAAATGAAAAAAGTTCGTTAACTGTTTGACCGATAACCATTTCACTGAAAAAAGGTGTTGAACGTTAAACTCATAACCGTTTCAATCATTTCTCTCAAACGGACCGTTAACCGTTTCCTTATTTCTCTCAATCAAACGGTCATGACCATGAGTGGTGCGCATGTTGGAGTCCGAGTCGGTAACTATGGAAATGCCGGACGCCGAAAGCCCGAAACATGCCGAAATCGGAAATCGAAATGGGAAATGCATGCGTGATTCATTTTCTTCGTTCCTGATTTTGTCAATTATTACAGTTCAAAGTTCAAACTTTGCAAAAAGTGAAAACCCTGTAGAAAGTACGAGAAAAAGATGGATCACCATTTGAAAAATGACATGTATACGTTATAGCCGCAAAAAAATTGAAAAAATTTTCTTAACAGTTATATAACGGTTATTGGGATTTAAACTTGGAGTAGAGTAGGGGAGTTGGTAGTCCTGACGATATTCACCCTTTCATTCAATGCTTTTTAAATCTCCCCTGCGCGTACACAGGTCGAAATTTTAAAAAAGCGCGCTTTCAGGCCGTATCAGAAGATCGAACACGTTAACGCGATCAATTAGACGTGTCAGCTATTCTACGGCTCAGGTCTGACGAGGGTTGTCGATTAATAACCGCGTTCGACGATCGGTACTAAAACATATTATAATTTAAATCATGCTAAGTAATTTATTCTTATGGCTATGATACGTTTACAGGCTGTGGAATCCAGGTCTTGTCAACATCCAGTTTCGCCGAGCTATACAACAGGCCAAAGTAATGTAGGAGGAAACAGTTCGTTGATAAATATCCCGAGTGTGTCGATATCTTTTGCCTTTTTTAACTATACGGTATCGCGAATACAAGTGTAGTGCAAGCCTGCAAACTGTTGACCTTACGTCGAAAACAGATATTTGCTTATCATTGTTGCACCACGGATACCGATGAGAAACCTGTTCGCAGCAAATGGCTTCATTTAAGTCGCATAATTTTTCTGCTATACGGAATCGTATGTGGCCATTCCATTCGTGAATGTAGTCACGCGAAAATGAAGAAGTACGTGATCGAGATCACAACCCGTCCGTCACAAACAAGAGCAATCGTCTTAGGCGCCGATTCGGTAATGACTCCATGTTTCAACAGGCCTCTTCGTGCAACCTGGAAGGACTTGGAAAAATTTCGACTTGAAGCCGTAATATATGATAGAAGTTGGACTGTATGGCGTTTGAAGCATTGCATTCCTAGTTACTTGAAGGGGTTTCCTAATGCGGACATATTATGAATTATTTTTAATCCATAAAACACGCTCCCTCAGGGCGTCCCTCGTTTAACATCGTTAAGGAAGCCGGATTTTTTCCTTCGAAATTTCTCGAAGTCGCCCTCCTAACGTATATAGCTTGAGAGTCGACATTTTCCAAGTCCCCCTCTTACCATATATAGCTCGAGAGTAAAAATCTTTCCAAGTTTTTGGTTGGACGGCGTACGGCAAATTTTTCTAAAAAACCCCAATAGAACAGGTTCCCTTAAAATGAGAAGTTGAGGGAATTGAGAGACAGTTAATAAGAAATCGGAGATTAGAATGAGTCTACAAAAGTGAAGAGGAGGAACAGTAGCTCCAGCGCATTTACTGAGGCTCCCAGGATCACCCTCAGGCAAAAGGTTTGAATGGTGTCTAGCAAAGAAGGGACCGATTTATTGGCGATAGGTTGTTGACTGGAGCTCCATAATCTAGTCGCGAGCGAATAAGGCTCTTGTAAAATTGGAGAAAGAGTTTCTTGTTGCAGCCTTTAGAGGGTTGAGAGATAAGCACACGAGTACATTTAGCTTGGATAATTTTGATGTGGAGGGTCCACGTGAGTTTTTGATCAAAATATATACCGAGGTGTTTGGTAGAGTAAGGAGTTGCGGGAAGGGATCTGATAATTTTGTAAAAAAAGAGGTGGAAAGGTGGGAATTGGATTAATTTTATTAAAAACGGTGAAGAAGATCTAAGATGATGAGAAACGGAACACGTTCGTAGTTGTTCCTATAGTAGTGATATCAAAAGTTTTTTGAAGAAGTCTGCGGCCTCTAAGAGGGTTAGTTGACCAGATGGTTCTAACCGTCTGCAAAGACACATTGAGTAAGAGGTAAATTAACGATTTTAGTGACAGCTATTAAAAAGAGGCGGACACCAGAAATTACAGTTTTCGACTGGAAGGAAGGAAGAAGTGGTACTTTGGATCCGTACTAATAATGTTCTCTTGTTGACAATACTTTGTAAGACAAATGTGAGGCTACCTCGAAAACCATATTCACAAAATTTTTTAGCGATGTAGTATCTCCATGCTCAAGAAGAGACTTCTTTAGTGTTGAAAAATATAGAGTAAAGAGATGATTCAGTCAGTGAAGATTAAAATGTCACGCACGATATTTCCAAGAATTTCGTAATCACTCGCACTCTGTTAATGGTGGGATTTTTCGATTACTTGGAAGTTTTAAAAAATTCGTTATTTTGATTCTTTTAAAATATTTAGTGCATTCGATTTCACTCAATCGGGACGCATTGGGTTAGGTAGCGGCTGTCTCAAAAAAACGTATTTGCAAGTAAATAAAAAAAAATAAAAAAAAAACTCAAAATTTGAACTTTTTTTATTTATTACAATTCTATGTTGACGTACAATAGTATGGTAAGTACGCGTATTTAAGCGCTAATGACTTACAGCACGAAGCAGAAGACTGTATTTAGCCTGCGTTGTTGTAAATTGCGTATACGCTGTTTATGAAGAAAGCAGAATACAAATTCAAAGCTTCAATTGGACTTTCTTCAAATGACGAAAGATTCTCTACATATTCTTTGCCTCTTCCTCGCACAGTAAGGACCTCATCATAATCATCACTTTTTTCATCATTTGGCCAATTCTTTGATCTCATAATTTTCGTTTATATCATAGGCTGATCTTCAATACTAAAGAAAACTCTTCGAAATTTTTCATACCTGCGAAATTTGAGAAGTTCAGGGATGAACTCCGGGACATCCCCCAACCTAAAAAATAAGAGCAAAAGAAAGGAGAAAAGGAGAGTTTTTACGTCTGCGATTTCGTAATATACTCTCGTAATCTCTTATTGTTCGATAATCGATAATGATAAGGCGGACAGTGTCCAAGAAAGGAAAATCATTTTGGTGGGACTATGTGTAAGAGGTGAACGAGTGATCGTCGAGTACGCAGAATTTTTTGGGGGGTTTCTCAAATAAAAAAGTCGTGAACTTTCTCTTCCAAATACGCCACTGGTAACTTAAATTTGAATTTTTTTATAAATTCCTTGAAATCTTACAACTTGATACCTATTTCTAGAATTTGCGGATTTTGCTTAGTTTTATGTTAAAATCTTTGTAGGTGTTCTTGAATTTTCAATTTTAATTAATAATTTTTTCAAACATTTATTCGGTGATTTTCCAGAATTTTTCAACAATTTTCGACTTTAATTAAAATTTGCTCAAGTTTGGGACTTTGTCCATGATTTTTGAAAAACTTTTTCAATTTTGAATAACTTCGGGTTCGTAATTTTTTTAATAATAATTTCCCAAACTTCTGAGAATTCTGTAATAATTTTTGAATAATTAAATGAGTCGCGATATTTTAGAAATTAGGAAAATTTTCAAATTTCTCAACATTTTGTACAATATTTTTTTCCAATTATTCTTTGATGTATCTTGGTAATCGTGTTTCCAAACTTCTTCAGAATTTAAAATTATCCAAACAATGTTGTCTCGACATGCAAAACTGTCCGTTTCACTCGAGACTACGTTAAATTTTCAAAATTTTTTCCACATTCCTCGCTGAGATACTCTAAAATTTCATCAAATTCTTCTTCCTTTCTTTACTATCCAACTAAGAATATTTTTATCGAACACCATAACCCCGTCAGTTATTTTCCGGAAAAAATGAATGGGGAGAAAGCAAATCATTTTTTGCTTTGAAAATTTAGAATATTTGTTGAATTGATTTCTGTTCAAATTGCCTTTTTTTTACAGACTCAACGTCCACGGGAGGAGAGGCTGACTATCCTCTCACGGAATACTTTTGACTACTGTCACTAGTTTTAAATCAAATTGAGTGTAGTCTGGGTTGATTCTATCCGCGATGAACCAAGACAATTTATTGTGTTCACGAAAGGAAAAAAAATGCGGAATCGTGAACTATTTCAATACCAGTAAAGTAGAAGTAATGTGGGCGTCACGTTGGACGACGTACAGCAGACTTACCTACACATACAAATGTGCGAGTTTCAGTATTGTCGTTTTCAAATGACGTCATACGAACGGTGGCGGAAAAGCTTTCGCTTGAAATTTTCACGTATAGATGTTCTCTATATTTTCGTAGTCAAGTTTAGGTGACTATTTCTTAGGATTTATGCTGAAAGAATTGCGAAAGAAATCATACAGAAGAATATAACTGGATAAGAAGCAGAAAATTGTATGTACTATCATCATTTTTTTAACAAGAAAAATTTTAGCGCGTCAAGGTAGGTTCTACAACAGTCTGGTGACTATGTTTCATGAAACGATGCTCTCTTTGGGTAGTTGAAAGTAGAATTATAACATTTACCACATCACGAGGGAAGAGTATAACTCAGAAAAAAAACTCGTAGCCCACACAGTTAGCTGCTCGGAATTGCCTTCATTACCTCTGTTAATTGAGGCAAACAGGGAACCTGTTTTATGGGAGTAATCATGTGAGTGTCATTTTTTGCTTTTTGTCGTCTCAAGTAGAGTGAACTTTGTTCCTCAACACCAATCGCTTGAAGGTCATTACATGTCTCCCTTCTATCATATATATTTTGAACGTGCTTTTCCCATCATAATATTGTAGCTTGATATACAAAATTTTTAAAATTCCCCCTTTTATAGCTTAAAATTCTCCAATTATAATTTACTAAATGTTACAGCTTGCCCCCATGAAACAGGTTTCCTGCTATTTATTTTTACAGCCTGTGTGGTACCCCCGGTAGGCCTATCCTGTTATCAGTTCGGAGATCTGATGATGTCACGATTTGATGACGTCACACGATCTAATGACGTTACGATCTGTGACGTCACGATCATCGTGCCATCACTATCTGATGACGTCACAGAGCTAGTAAAACCACTAATACAGACCTCCTAGACCTATAGTATAAAGGAAGCCTAAGACCTAGTACAGAGCTAGGACAAACTGCTAGTATAAGCTATTGATAAAGATCTTGTAAGCTTATGGTATGAAGGATGCCTAGACCTAGTATAAAGGAGGCTTGGACCTAGTATACGCCTAGTATAATACGTAGTATAAACCTAGTATAATATACTGCATGAAGCAGAGAGGATATTTCCCCCTCCTATCACTTCATCAAAATTTTTCTAAGTCCCTTTTTCTTGCCGGACGGCGCCCGGCGCCCGGCGGCCGGCGCCCGTCATTTTCCTTCAGTTTACCCCCCTCGATAAAACAGGTTCCCTGTTAAAACCTGTAGTGAACCAAAGGACATCATTGAGCGTTCTCTGCACATGAGGTGACGAATAAAAAAATCTTCTTCCTGATACTGGTCAATTGAAAAATTCAAAATCTCTTACGAACTAATCCAAAGATACAAAAAACTCGCAACTTCAGCATACTCTGGGTCCATACATGGGTTAAGGAACCTCGTTGTATTAGCTTTCTGAAATTGGTAAGGTATGTATAGTAGGTATAGGTTCCAATGGGATCTGCCTCCGAAGGCAGATTACCTCTCTTAATGGGCTATACCCATTGTATTTATTCGCGAACGCCCAACGACACATACAAGATTCAATGTTTTTCCATGAAGTGGAGAAATTTATTAGAATTAATGCGATTTGCCAAGTTATGACTAGACATACCGACGGAAGGCATACTCAAAGGAGTGTTGACTATAAAGTACTTGGCCAGAGTGAATGAGGTCAACCTAGACATTGACCTTATGGTCCACATTGACCTTATGGTCCAGAGGAAAGTTACTCGGAAATGCTTAGATTTCACCACCTCTCTCCCTCGCACTCTGACCCTAGACAGTAGAAAGCGTTGGATAAGACATCCGTTCTTGGGGAATTTCTCATCTCAATGGGGTCGTATCCTCCGGCCTTTTGGTTTTCGGCCTGTATATTACGACCTTAATACCGTTAAAAGTTCATTTGTTAAGTTGAAAGACCCTATGCAATCGGTCGAGTAGAGTATAATGACTGTAAAGGAGTTTGAATCGGCGAGACTGGTCGTCAGCTTCAAATTAGGATTGCTGAACATAGGTAAGCGTCGGAAAAGAAAATTAAGGTGAGTCGGCGTTTGTGGACCATCTCATTGCTAATGGCCATAGTATGAAAGAGAGGCCTGAGGTCCTCCTCCATAGAAAAGACTCGTATTTTAAACATATTGAAATTATCCGTCATCTAAATAGTGACAATCAACCTGATGACTGATGAGGGATTGATTGAACTGCTTTATGAGTATGATTCACATCGTGATGACTCGCTAGTTCAGTCCTGATTCCCTCGGGTGTTTTGTTTCCATTCGTAGTTCGTTCAGTTGCTTTTGACAATGGTTGTTTAACCAGAGGCGCTCCGGTGTTTTCAACATTTTTACGTTTTTCTTTGCGCTTCTTTTTTTTCAGAGAGCCACTTTTAAATGAACGCGGAGTTACATATCGATCCTGCCTTTGATCTGCCATATTTGAAAAATTAATTTCATCAAGAATCGAAAACTAACTACAAATTGAAAATGCTGTCGGTAGATTCACGGAAGATGTTATGGTACGTATAATTTTACAAGTCCTTTTAATTTTAACGAACAGAAACAGGAAACGATCACCGTTCGCTTATCAGTACTTTCCAGGTATTTCACATAGGCGACGCTAGCGATCCTGCAATATGTTCGGTCCGAATTGAAGACGGCCGTGATTAGTGTTGGACACTATTGGTAGTACTATCGATACTACCGATAGTTTTCCTGTTGAGCTATCGATACTACCGATAGTATTGGTAACTGGAAAACTATCGATAGAATATCACCGCTATCGTCACTACCGGTAGTATGTATTTTTCAACTTAATTCTGTCATAATATGTTACTATTTTTTCCTTCTTGAAGTGAGAAAAATTGATGAAAGAAGAAAAATATTATGTAAATTTTGAATGGGACTAAGAAATAAGAAAAAATTGTGTAGAGTATAAAAATTGGAAATAACAGAGGAAAGCATGAGTGATTTTCTTCTGAACACTAGCGCACCACCGCCCCGGATGGATGAAATGGAAACACTATCGGTATATCGATACTACCGATAGTTTTCCGGAAAACTACCGAATAAATAGATAGTGTCAGGAGGAAAATTATCGTACTCACAGATCGTACTTATAGTCCATTCCAGTTAAGAGTGTCAGTAATTCAAAAGGCGACCACAACGTGTGAGTTCTTGTGCGTCAATTTCACGGCCAACGAGAGATGAGAAGCGTCGTGCTGCTCGACGCTCTCAGTGCAAATTTCGCAATTCCCTTCATGCCACTGATACCGCATTGCCATCGATTTACTGACACTCTTAACTCGAATGGACTATATCGGTAGTTTCAAACTATCGGTTTTTGCCCATCACTAGCCGTGATTCATGTAGGTAGCTTTGAACAAACAGTCAATAAAGCATTCCTGATTGATGAATCATAAATTCATAATTCATGACCATGAGACATCAAATGAGCGAGAATGAAAATTTTCAGTTTCGTGCAATCTTGATGTTAAACATTAGGCTAATCAATGATCAACGATGATCAAGCATCAAGCGCAAAATACTCTCATCAGCTGATCTTGATTATTTGAAGATTTTCACTCACAGACCTTTCTTGCTGATCGTTATTTTGAAGATACATCCACTGATTTTACTGAGGAACTGCAATTTTACTTTGTACTTTGTAGGGCGCAGAATCAGTTCGTGAAAACTGAAAAGTCAGTAACACAGTAAGTCACTCGTCCTTTTACTTTACTCACCTTTGAGCTTGGGCTTTTTCATATTCATTGTTATACTCCTTTTTATATTCGGACTGGTGTCACGAGTCGTGACTATATCCCTCGCTTTTAAGGACCTTGTATAACATAAATAACTATTTTTATTGTTTTTGTGGAAGACAAGCTGATATTATACTGGCCTTACTCTTAATTACTAAAATACCGATTATCGAGTCAAGTGCATCCTAAACTTTTTCGATGGAAAAATACATTATTAGTAATCTTCGTAAAATTTCATGATTATAAATCATTATTAGAGCGTCTTCATTAAGCAATTCAGCCTGATTTCATACATTCTAAAGATCGGAAAAATTTTCGTTTTTGAAAACAGATTATCGTTTTGTAACGAGATTATTTGAACTCTTTATCTTAGTTTTCTCTTCGCCATGTCTTATATGTATGTATCGAGTTCCACTTTTAAATTTGAAGGTTATGTGAAGAATATACTTCATCAGTACTGTAATATCGAGACGTATGATTAGGACTTGAGTTTGCGCGCGCTATCGAGTACCGATGGTAAGAGAACAAATCAACACCTGCTGAGTGTCTCACGTATTTTTACGACTATCCTGAAGTAACGAGAGAAATAGATAGGTTATACAGAGTTTCACTTTCTTATTCGAACGAGAGTTTATTACGCATCATTTAGTGCTCTAGTGGGTAAATAGTTTTTGAGTTATCGAAGTCGTAAACGAGAACGAGATAAAGAATCCCGATTAAGAGCAGTTGCTAATTGGGAGTTTTTTATTTCACACAGTCACAGCATTATAGTACGGGCCGTCTGTGTTTCCGTGTAGTGGTTTCCCGAAGTTAACTGCACTTCTTGTGTACTCGCTTTTGTGTTGGAAGAAAGGTTATTGAACTCCGGCTGTTCGGGTTGTTGCGCAAGCAACTATGCTTTTCAAATCGATTCAAATACCGTCTCGAGTTTATGAGGGTCAAAAACCTGGAACCAGCGGCTTGCGGAAAGCGGTTAAAGTATTCCAGCAAGAACACTATACTGAGAATTTCGTTCAATGCATTTTAACCGCGATTGGAGATAAATTAGAAGGATGTACCTTAGTCGTCGGTGGAGATGGTCGATTTTACGGCAAAGAAGCTGTCAAAATCATCATCAAAATCGCCGCAGCGAATCAAGTTAGTATGAAAGCGTTACGGTATAAATTACGATGTTATAGTGACGAAAGAAAATACATAGACTCGTAAAAATTGGTGAGCTCGTTTTTGTGGCGTAGGTACGTAAGTTGATGATCGGCCAGAATGGAATTCTATCGACGCCCGCTGTCTCCTGCATTATAAGGAAATACAAGTTGATTGGAGGGATCATCTTAACAGCTAGTCACAATCCGGGCGGACCGGATAAAGATTTTGGTATTAAATATAATACCGAGAATGGAGGTAAGTAAACAGTATCTTGGTTTTTTGTATTTTCCTGATTGAGAAATCCTACCCGTGATCTAGCCTTGTATTTCCCTACCGTATTTTTGCAGGCCCAGCCCCAGATTCAGTTACCAGTAACATTTACAATTTGACAACTCATATCGAATCGTACAAAACCGTTCCAGAGTTAGAATGTAACATTGATGAGATAGGTGTTCAAGATTTTGAGGTACTTAACGACCCGGTGCTTGATGCTGTTATATATTCCCATTTAATTAATATGATTCACTGGTGGGCTTAGGTTGATGGAAATCCATTTACCGTGGAAGTTATCGATTCAGTGCAGGATTACGTTGATCTGATGAAATCCATATTCAATTTTGTGGAATTGAAATCTTTGGTCAATTCATCAGCTGCTAAACCGTTTCGTATCTTGATAAACTCTTTAAATGGAGGTTGGCGCTAATTCTCCGTAGTTAAAAAAATTTAATTTTTCTAAAATTTAAACTTATATCCTGTTTGTAGTTACCGGACCGTATGTTAAGCGTATTTTTCTGGAAGAATTGTCAACGCCCGTAAATTCAGTCGTGAATACCATTCCCTTACCCGATTTCGGAGGCGGCCATCCGGACCCTAATCTGACGTACGCAGCCGAACTCGTAGATGCTATGAAAAATGGAAATTACGATTTTGGTGCTGCTTTTGATGGTGATGGTGTAAGTAGAAGTTTCATATGTATGTGTTCCACCTAATTCGTGTAACTGCCGAATCCGTGTAATCTGCAAATTTTCTGCCGAATTCACGAAATCTGCAACGGCTTTGCCGGTTTTGTGTACTCAACTTGTTTTCATGTCTTCTGAAGGAGAAAAAACTCTAGAAGGACATTTGAAATTGAGTCAACCCATTCGAGAACCGTTTCGCTGATGTACTTCAGCATTAAAATCGTTATAAAAGATTCTGAATCCGTTCAAAGCGTCCTGTACTGAAGCAACTTCAGAAAAAGAATCAAGTACGAGCAAAAACTTACTAAAAACTACTTCGTATAATTTGATCAGATGTTTCTGGAAAGACTATATTATGACAATTGAAATTCTTATAAAAACTCTTGACAGGGGTTAAAATTCGATTAGGAAAGCTTCGAGTTCACAAATTTGGCAAAGCAGTTGCCGATTTCACTTGCAAAAAACCTCTTCGTTCACGGTGACGTCAAGAACAAACTGGGTTTCGATATTCGAACTCGATGGTGCTTAAGAAAAGTAAACAAACTTTTTTTACATGGACTTTTCCATAAGAACAAAAATTGAAATCGATCATTGCTTCATACTTGAGAAGAAGAATACAAGTTCGAAACAAAAATACATTTTCAAATACTTGGGTATCTCCACAATCTCTTTCTCAACGTTCAATTCCTTAAGGGTATGCTCTACCTAGTCACTCACACACAGAAAATACTCGTGTATTACACAAAATGGTGTGTTGCGGGTAGTGATTTTTTCCCACATATAACATATCGAATAATATACAAAATGATTCGGAACGTGGTGTAATTTATTCTTGAAGTTGAGGAAAATACGGCTAATTAGTTGACAGATCGCGAAATATTCTGAATGATCTCCAGGAAACGTTCAAACTTACGTCTGAAGGGGCCATCTTCGAATCGTTGAATTCCAATTAATGAACAAAATTAGTTTGTGTGAACCAATTAGCCGTATTTTCCTAAGTTTTGTCTACGTAAATACGAAGTTTTAAGATATTTCATGCTTTATTTAATCAGTTATCTCGGGCAAAAATCGCAACATGTGATACATATTTTGTGTGTGTCGACGTGTGAGTGACTAGGTAGAGCATACCCTTAATTGACAAATGATCGAATAGTTCCTCATGTATTCTTATGGGAGTCGATAATGTTCTAAGCACCATTGCATGATACTATCGCAAAATGAAGGGGATTACACGAATAAGGCGTAACATATTATTTAATATTCATTCTATGAAACTCATATAATTTGAAATGCTATTGGTTATTAATTGTAGGATAGAAACATGATCCTGGGAGCGAAAGCATTTTTTGTAACGCCGAGTGATTCTCTAGCTATTCTCGCTGACCGTCTAGGCTTCATACCGTATTTTGCTGCCACCGGCATCAAAGGAATCGCTCGTAGCATGCCAACTGCAGCAAGCGTGGACAGGTTCGTCTGAATGTTTTGAATAATTAATGACTTTCCTCTTCTTGTACCATTACAAATATCTTATGCCGACTATTCAATTATTTTTCTTAGAGTTGCATCATTAAAAAATATCAACATGTACGAAGTTCCAACCGGATGGAAATACTTTGGAAATTTGATGGACGCTGGAAAATTATCTATTTGTGGGGAAGAAAGTTTCGGGTAATACATAAATTGATCAATTTCAGATTATTCTTGAATTAGAAGTGATCTTCATCTTTGACCCGTAAATATATTTTGTACAACGTTTAGTCACATTGTTTGAGTCTTCATAGAAAATTGTTTGGTAAGAAAATATTTTGAGAATTTTATTAAGTGTTCATTCTTTCAAGTCTTCCTTTTGATGGTACTTTCATTTTTCATAGATTATCTGTTCGATTAAAAAATCTCTGGGGACGTTAATCTTTAACTGGAGATTTATATATTTTATCAAAAACATAGTATGATGGTGTTCAGTGGCATATTTGGAAATTCTCCCGGGGTGGTCCATGGTGAGGCAAAAAGGAAAGAAAAAAACTATTAGTGAGTAGAAAATTGATGAGTTTACAGGTTTTTGGTGATTCTGTGGGGGGGTAACGCCTTTGGTAATGTTTATTAGTCTGTTAACCTTGCTTGAGAAGAACTAAGAGTGAATGAGGGTTTTCGCTATCCTTGGTCACTCTCTGGTTTGATTGGATTGAATCAATTCTTGAAATTGGAACTCATCATAAGCCTACTTTTAAAAATTCAAGAAAATTATTGCCTTCAATTTTCAACCTCAAAAAAAGAGAACTTGCGGCTTGTTTCGTCTATTGTACTGATTTTGAACAGATCAGTGGTGCAGTGATTCTTTTTCGTGCTACCTTAAGACTTTTTTTTTTTCAAAAGTTTTTCATTTGGAACTACCGTATTCATACTCATCGTGAAATTTTTTTATGCATCTCGTATCATGACTGCCTAGAATTGTAATGAAAAAAAGAATTATTCTATGATGATATTATAATTTGTTTCAAGTACTGGTTCGGACCATATTCGAGAGAAAGATGGTATTTGGGCCGCCTTGGCGTGGTTATCTATCATCGCCCTTTCAAAGAAGTCCGTGGAAGAGATATGCCGCGAACATTGGACCCGATACGGCAGAAATTATTTTGCAAGGTAGGTTGGAATTCCGTAATTATTATTATTGCTATTCAATTAATTGCCAAAAAAATATCTACGAAAATTATTGTGTTTGCTGTGATGTTGTAGGTACGATTATGAGGAATGCGAATCTGATTCATCCAATCAAATGATGAAGGCTTTGGAGCTCAAAATTGTTGATCCATCATTCATAAAAACGAAATTTACGAAAAATGGAATCGATTACGTTGTCTACCAAGCCGACAACTTTGAGTACATCGATCCAATTGATAAAAGTGTATCTAAAAATCAAGTAGGGTGTTTTCCCTAGGAACAATTATTTTGTTTTCCTCTTTCGCAAATATTTAAAACTTGTTTTTCAGGGGTTACGAATCATCTTCGAAAATGGGGCTCGTTTGATATTTAGATTATCTGGTACTGGAAGCAGCGGTGCTACCGTTAGACTTTACGCTGAATCTTACGAAAAATGCGACGAAGATATTTTTTTGGACGCTCAAGTTGTTTTGCTACCTTTGATAGAAGTTAGTAGTTATTGAAGAAATTTTTCATAATTCACGACTCCTCAAATATTCTAATTTATTTGATTTTTTGTTTTTTTAATAGCTTGGTTTGGAAATTTCCCAGTTACAGTCATATACTGGCCGGGACAAACCTACAGTCATTACATAAATCGAGTATCCTACAGATGTTGTTAGTCCATCGTTATGTTTAGTTTAGGTACCTCTGGTTAGAATTTTATCTTAAACTTGATAATTTTTGGCAACTACATTGTATTTTGCGCATCGTGCTTTCGAGCTAGACCGTTATCAATTTACTACTTATAATTTTGGTCATTAAACTGATCAACTTTTATCATTTTTAATCTATATTTCTCGGGAAAAGAAAATGTATAATTATTTTGTTATTTTGTTGATTGTTATTACTGAAAATGAGGTTTCGTTTTTTTTTTTTTTTTTTTTTTTCTTAATTTTCACCCGTGAAATAGAACATTGAACCGTGGACTCTCAAGTCTTCGTGATCACAAGTTTATATTCCATATGAAGGCGGAAACAAAAAGTTTTTTTTCCCCAATTTTCTTCCCCTTTCAAAAAATTAACTCATTATTTCGTTCTATTATTTAAGTCTGTATGCCTGAATTTTTCGGTTGATGAAGTGAGATGAATGCGATTTACATATACATTTTCTAAAGTTTGTAATTTTTGCGAGTGTGTAAGTTCGTAAAAATATTGTTACAGAACCAGTCGATACTGCCATGTAGTTTGGAGTCAAGTCTACTTCTGTTTGGAATAAAGCTCGACTCATTTGTTTTGCGTAATTTATAAGTTAGTGATAAATTAATTTTATGATCTATTATCATAACGTTAAGAAACACGCGAATAAGATTCAGTTCATTTGAACGGCGTTGTTTTGATATCGTATCCGATTCATGAAATACAAAAAATGATCAGAAAGATTCATATGGCAACTTTTAGTACAGGTTTGTACTGTTTTGGGGGCAGACTGGAATTCAAAACCAATCATGCAATAATTTTTAAGTTTATATTCATATAATTTTAAGGAAACGAATATTTCTAAGCGTAAAACTATTTTTAAATTTTGCCCATTAGTTCCATTCAGAGGATGTGATTTTATTTCATCGTCCGAATGAGTAATGAAGAGTAATAATGTATTCACTAAGGCTTTGTATGTCGTAAAAATATTGTAAAATTTTAAGTTGTTATTTGTTTTCATAAATGAGAGAAAAGTCTCGGAAAGTTTGTCGTATATTTTTATTTCAGAGCGAAATTTGAACTTCTTTCTTTCATTCGTGCCTCAAAGATCAAGAACTGAACTACGCAAACCAAGTCGTTATTTTAATGTAAAAGAAAGTGGTTTTGAATTATTACAGCCCTGTTTCGTTACGTGAAAGATAAAGTACACTTTTTTCGGTTTCTATCTTATCCAACAACGTGTCAAGTATTTGTAGTGTTCGTATTTACAAATTCGCTTGAGATGGGTCCATCGCTTCGAGCACATCTTCTTCATTTCCGGGCCCTTGGGCATGTTCTGAAACCATTAACCCACGTTACCAGACGACGTTCGGCGATGAATATCGTCTGATGTGTTTCAAAACTTTCCTAGGTAACCACATCTTCACTTCTCGTGATCTTAACGATTTCGCGTTCCGGAACGTTCGAGTGACCAAACACAACCTTCGCCGGGCGACGGAAATGTTCCATGCTCCTGAGTACGGCGACATCGGGTGACAATCAGTTGACGGGAACTTCTTTCCACAGATTTTCATCATCGGCTAGTAACGGTTGATCATTTCAGAACGCGCCCTTGAAGGCGAGATTTTAAATAAAAGCACACGAAAGTCGTATTCAACCTTAATAAGTGTAATCTTTATGGGAATGTAGTTTCCTTTTCTCTTCCAAGATTAAAGCCCGAGGAAGAAAATACCGTCGAAATCAGTGAACTTACAATCTCAGTAACTATCACTGTGTTACGAGAATAGGTTTCCTACCTATTAGAAGTTTGGATTTTCAGGGCATAAGGGAGCGGAAAGTCGTATCTTGAAATGACCTCAAAATTACGTACATTTCTATACCATTTGATTTGGTATCTGTAAAAAACTAAATTTCTAATCGATAGAATTTCAACATATCAAACGTTCTCTCTTTCTTTTCCAATCTGAATAACTGTAAATCGTATGTATACCTATGGATAACAACAGACCAAATAAAAAAATCTATAGTCATTTTCATTATTTTATTTGTCCTATTTCTTTGTTTAATTCTTTTTCTTTTCGCTCGAACAAAAAACTTCTTACGACGAGAATTTTATTGCATGTACTATAGTACGACTGCACCTATCAAGTAGTCTCGTAGGATCAGATTTCTTGTCTTTCATGGAACTTCACGAGAAGAAATTTTACCACTTTGAATGAAGTAATTCTGGTATATCAGTTCGACTTTCTACCTGAAATGATAATTTAAAATTGATTAACTTCAAGCACTGACGACCAGTTTCACCCCGATAAAGACGACGGTGTCGTCGAAACGTCGGTGATATAATTTTGTATAATAAAATAATTGGACGTCAGTGCCTTGAAGTTAATCAATTTTAATATATAAAAAAGCGTCCTCTTAAAAAGTTATTTAATTTTTGATAATTTAAAGTTGAATCACCTTCGGAAAACGATGTTAGGCAAATGATTGATACCTGATATAAAGTGAAATTGTCATTTCGCAAACTTATCCAATCGGATTATGTTCTCCACGCAAAGTCAGATATCCAGAAATAATATCGCTGGGTAAACTTCGCACAGTAGAAAATTCTTCGCTCATCGAGTAGTACAATTTGGTTTGCGGATCCACATATTTAGCCTGCCAAAATTGTATAACAGAACAGAAAAATATAATATACCCCGTTCAGGATAATTAGATGGTGTCACAAAAGAATTGATAAATATTAAAAAATTCTTAGACTCACAGGCAGTCCAGATATATCAGAATACTTTTTAGCTGGTCTAAAACAAGGTGGAGCAACGATTGAACTGTCTTCGTTTAAAGATAAATGAATAAAATAAACAATTTAATGCAATTTTACGATTCTGTAGTCTTTACATCAACAGTTATACTTACAATGCATGGTACCATTAGGCCAACGTAAATTTCTTTCTTGTGAAGCTATTTGTTTTAATGATTTCCACATCTTCTTCTTGTTAGAAACATTCTGATAGTACTATAAATATGTGCAATAAGGATAATTAAGGCTCTGCAGAAAATTGTCCCTGACTTATTTGATGGAAACAAGCGTAGAACAATTTCAAACGCTTACCGAAGAAAATGAAAAATAAGAATGAGTACTTACACTGAAATTAGGATCTTTGAAGATGAACTTTCTACTCTCTTTCGGGAATATTTCTTCATTTGTCATTGAATCCAGTTCCATGATCAAATATAATACTACTGATAGAATATTAGGGAAGAAATTTGTACAATCTATATTACTAAATATTATATTATAGGATTGTACTGGGAAGCTGTTCGGGCACAGCTGGTCTCTATGTGTGTTTATCACTTACCAATAGAGTCTTTCCGCGTCTTTCACGCTGACGTCACATCACTGATAATAATACAAACTATCGATCTCCCAGTGTTCGATACTTCCATCAAAAAATGTAAACAATTTTTTTGCTCGTATTTCGCCATAAGAAAAAATAGTGTTCCAGAAATCGTTGAATACTTCGAAAAGACATTGTTATTAAGGAACCAAAACTTAATTCTTTATTACTAAGAAGTTCTTAGATTGCCATCATATGATACTTGTTCCTAAGAAATTTTCCGTTCTCGCTATATTTGACGAATTTTAGAACCAAATTTGTTCCCATAAGGAATTGATCGTATCAAAATAATGATAACAATTTTTGTTTACTTTCGTTTTGGTAGGAAGTTTTCTATACTTGCATATGGGGAATAAGTGGTTTTCAAGTTCTGCTCAAAAATGAAAGAGTTTCACGAAAAATTGCCAAGAACAAAAGTTGTAGCCGTTGAAATGTTCTTTTAGAAATGGTCACCTTGAATTTTTCAAAATAGAGGTGTTTTACATGTAATATCTCCGCCAAAACGAAAGTAAACAAAAATGTGTTATCAATTTTGAAACGATCAATAACTTGTAAAAAAAATTGTTTACATTAGTGACTTGGACCATACAACAGAATGATAGACCGAGCATAGTAATGAACTAGCAAGACGGCGCGCCTAATAATAATTTATTTTAAAAAATTTATTTAATTAAATAATAATTATGATCAATATTTATAAATTAAATTAATTAATTATTTTTAAAAACAATAAATTTACTTTTAAATTTATTATTTAGAATTATCAGAAAGACCTTAAAAATTTTATTCATATTATAATTATTTAAATTTTATTAAATTTAATTGGGGTGGTAAAAAATTGATTTTTTTGTTTTTATTTATTGACCGTAAATATAAAATTACTTTAAATAAGCTCGATCAGACCTTCGTCCGTGTATATGCCTGCTCATTACAATGACACCACCAATAATCTTATGATGCGTTTAGAATACGAATTTTCCTTGTGGAGAAGCACTTCCGAACCCTCCCGTTAGCGATTAGATGGTCAGCGAATGCCGAATCTCCCACCCTACCCTTCTTCCAGGCTGTCTTGTGTTCATCAACTGTGATCTTCAGCTGAAGGGATTGTCAATGAATAATTGACATAAGACAAAACAAATTTTTTATGGAGAACATGTAAATACAGGAATAATTTTTAATAACCTCGGTAAATAATGTAGAAATTCCTATTCTGGAAAATAATGGAAAAAAAAAATGATAAAAATAACAGAAATTCTGTAGATAACTTTTCTCTGGACCTGTATTCAAAATTTTTGTGCAAACTCTCCATCTTTTTCAGTCTTCTACATCTATCTCCTCTAATTATCCGTACCGTAATAATTGATTCTACGTGTCGTCTTCCTGCAATCTGCAAATGAATAGAAGAAAAAGGTTTCGATTCTAAGATTAGTTGATTCATTTTCTCATTTCGCTTTCACTTTTTCTTCTCAAGGTCCTTAATATATTCTTTCGGGTCCACTCACCTCCAGCTAACAGTTATTTTTGACGTCGAGTCCGTATTTTTGTAATTCACTATTCTGTAAGTATTCTTCTGTCAGATCGTGATGACGTCAAGTCCTTCTCCAGTTTATAATCCAAGTCAACCCTCTTGTCATAATTGTATAGCTCGATGTACAAAATTTTTTCAATTTCAACTCATCTGGTGGTTCAATGTTTTCCAAGATCCTCTCCTGTCATACATAGCTCAATTCCCATAATGTTTCAATTGTTTTATATCTGACTCATTTGATAGAAAACATTTTTCCTAACCCCCGTCTATCATACACAGCTTAAAAGTCCTAATTTTTCCAATGTTTCCGATTCCCTCCAGCTTTAGTTAGCTCAATTTTAGAAAGTTTATCAAATCCAACCCGTTTTTTTGGGACTTTAATTTTGAATTCAATTCTCAATATTGAAACCAATCCATCCCATAGAAGAGGATCTGTGAATTCCTTGTTTAACTTTGTTTAACGCCATTGTTTTTCATTATAACTTACAATTCAACTTTTTTGGTTGAATAATATAATCCTGATTAAAATCTTCATTATAATATTCATTTAGTCAACATCCCTGCGGTATCGCTCCCTCTATTTTTCCCGAATACACGTCTCTCACATTAGGTTTCAGCTTATAATTTCCAACCCCATCTCAAGAATAAAACACACCCACATATTCTTCATACTCCATCATTTACTTAATCATCAGAAACTTTTATTCGGATTTTGGTTGACATCAGTTATCCTCAATACAATGAAACTGCTTGCACGCTTAAAAACTTCACTCTTTCACCTAAAATTATTACTGACTATATTTCAGAAGAATTACACACTTGTAACTTAGAAATTTATGTCAATAGTCAATTTATAGGAGTTAAAAATTTAAAAACAAAAAGGGCAAAAATTTGAAAATCAACAAACCACGAGAAATGGTTATAATAAGTATAAAATTAAACTAAAAAATATAAAGTTTATAAAATAAAATTAAACAAAAGTCAAAAAGTCGAAAAATTCCCAAGGTTAGGTAGTGGAGCAGCAATGGCTTCATACAACTTATTCTCACTTGCACAATGCAAATAATGATAAATATTCATTGTAATATCGACACTATTAGGCCTATATGCCGGCTGGATTATAAAATAGATTGAACGATTCCCAAAATAATAAGTCGAATTCCTCCAGAATGGATAAAGAGTAATTTGCTGAAATTGTTGACAAAGAGCATAGATTAGTAGTACCTATGAACATCTATCATAGGTCAGGAATAATTTAATCGAGTAAAAGAAGTATAAACACGAACAGCAATAATCTTGAATCCAAAATGAAAAAACGAAGTGAAGACCTTCTATAGATTAGTTTACAAATCACAACAGAAATGAATTCGAAAGCTATAATAAATTCGAAATTCGAATAAATAATAATTATTAATTCGAATAATGTTCATCGACATTAATTTGTTACCTACTACTACAACTACAATTAACAATAAAACTTCGTCTTCAATCTTTGACTATTTATCATACGTAGGACGATAAATAGTCAAAGTCTTCAATGTACGTATGTACACGTCAACCATTTGTTTTCAAAATGTTCCGGCACTGATGAGAAAATGAGAAACACGGTCGCTTTACACCAGGCGGATCGAAAAAGCCAAAAAACAATTCGTCGGCCGTTTAGTGATAAGTAGTGACTATAGTCTGTCCGCAAATAGAATGGGTCACGTAAACAAACCCGCGACCCGCTTTCATGCAAAAAAAATTGATTACAATGCGAGGAAGCGGTTCGCGGGTTTGTTTACGTGACCCATTCTATTTGCGGACAGACTATAGACAGGACGGCGCGCCTTCGGCGCGCCTCCTATGTATTCAGTGTTTTTTTATTTCAATTTTTCAATTTGTAGGTTGGCATGATATTATGACATTGTTATCTCATATTTCATATTTGGAATTTACATATGGTAATTTATGATACTTTGATGATTAGGTTTGAATAATTAATAATATTAGGGGTTGTGACCGTTTGGATTTATAAAGGTTAGTTATAACATTAATTATTAGCAAGAAGTTTTGACCGTATAACCATTTCAGATTGAATTTTCAGAGAGTTAGGTACAAGTATTTGAGATTTAATTTAATCAAAAAAAAATATACAACAACAACAACAAAATGATAATAACTGTTCAGAGCTTTATAAACCAACTACATTTCAAACATTAAAATTTAATGAGGCGTTCCATTTATTTTTGTTGTTGCTGGCAAAAAGTTGAATGCGGTGTGCCTTTTTATGCAGCCTGTCACATTCTTTCTTCACTATCTCAAAAATATGGTTCCAAATAAAAAATTCAAAAATTCAAAATTTGATAAATAAATTTTTGCTTCAAAAAAATCTCAAATTGGACTTACTGGATAGAAAATTACAAGAGGAAGAGACAATGTTCTCTTTGCAATTCATATTTCTTCAGACTGTAATTAGGGAAAACGCGACAAGAGGTTTCCCTAGCATTATAAATCAATTTCATGGTAAAAGCTGATGAAATATGCTGAGAAACTTTTAAGCCAAAGCCAAAGTTCAAGCGGATCACCAACCACTTTCCACCCCTGTCTGGACAGTGGACAAACTCGATGCTCTCGTCACTAAGTCTTCAGTCTCTTCAAAATCCATTAATTCCACATTGCAAATTCACTTCATTTTCAATATTTTTCTCTTTGTCTTCTACTTCTCTTCTTGCTTTGGATCCTTACTTCAAAAATTGAAAATTCCAACTTTAGAGTTTGAACACTTTGAAGTTTGAACAGTTCCCTTCTAGACCCAGTTTTAGTCAGGCCCTGGTTTTAGTCTTCAAACTCTTTAAAAATATGATGTATGAATTAATGATGATGATCTATCAGGGAATAGCTGAATAAGTTGCCATCAAACACACCTGTCTGCAATTAAGTAGAGAAATTTTATGATCAAGTTTTCATATCAAATTTTTGGCGCAAAAAATTTACGGCAGCCAGTTCCCGTCTGCAAATTAATTATTATTACAATTATGCCATCTTTTTATACAGAGTTTCTAATAATTTACAAATTTCAGTCCATAGACTGAGTACAGTGTCATGATTAATATCCATGCATCCTGTTAAGTTTTGAGGAATTGCGGCGTTGCCTTCCAAAATTTCATAACTTCGTTCACCCTCCAAAGTAAACCTCGACTTTCATTTCTGTCAATTTGAACTCTTTCACTGCATTTGGAAAAATTTTTATGATGTGTATAACATCTTGTAATACAAAAACGTATTGGAAATATTTTCCCGGACAATAGTGGTATCCCGGATTCCGGAAATTTAGATAGAAAAGCCAAGACATACATCCCTTCTTCTTTTGTATTTTGGATGGTCAATCGGTCAAAACTTAAACAAATCCGGCTATCCATAATAAAACGAAAAGACAAATACGAGTTTGCAAGGTTTACTCTCCCTTCGGAGTATTCGTCTTTTCGTTTTATTCGGTCAAAACTTCTTGCTAATAATTAGGTAATGTTATAACTGTTATAACCAAAAAATGTTGGTCAGGGTGGAAATTTTTTATTCTTCATAAAATTCTTCCAACAAGCAAAGTTAGCACTTGAAATTGAAGATGACCATTTTGAGCCTTTTCAAAACAAATAGTCATGGTATATGCTTAATAATTATTATGTACGTTTTACAAAAACGATTCGGAAGTTCATAACACTTGTGGTAATAGTACTTAGACCATACAACAGATAGACCGAGCATCGGCCATATACGCGTGTACAACGCGTTGAACGGAAGACATGATAAGAAAATAAGGGGGACTGGACCTCAATGAAGGCAACGCGGGTGAACGCGCGGAGCAGTGAAACACACCGTACACCCGCGCCGCCCATCAAATTTGTAAACAAGGTCCAGTCCCTCTTATTTTCTTATGTGTATTCTTATCATGTCTTCCGTTCAAAGATTCATTGCTATGCTCGGTCTATCTGTTGTATGGTCTAAGTAATAGTAACACTGCACAGTGATACAGAAACGAAAATCTTTGATCATTCAAAATGTTCCAACGAATACACTAATACGATTACTCGGATTATTTGGCCAATCAGGCGCCGTAGGTTTGTACGCTTGGCCTAAACTTTGTAATCCCAAAAGTCAAAAAATATTTCGAGCTGATAAGCGGAGGCTCAAGGTCGAGGATTCGTTTAATAATATAGATAGCATCGCTTTAGTAATACTAGCAATGACGGCGCGCCTACGGCGCGCCTCAGTGGTATGTCAATGCATGGTAGTGATGTCGCACAGAACAAAAACCAAGACGAAAAACACGACATTATTTTTTTCAAGTGAAATACCGAAACAAACTGAATGGTGAAACTACCAAGAAATAGATTGAATATAGAAACTAATGATTAAAAACAAATAACAAAAAAACAAAGTAAAAGATACCCTAGCCGAATACTTGCATGGAATGAATAACAATAACAAGGACTCCATCGGTTATTCTTTCATTAACGAGGATAGTTTTGCATTAAATACTCTGCTGACCAACTCAGCGCGCTCAATTGGATTTTTACACCAATCTAAATTCTCAGATATTTCACGCCATTTCCCATTGCACGTACATGTAATAAATAAATCAGGTTTTCCAAATCTCGATACCAAAGTCATGGCATCTTGATAATTTTGAGCCATGTTTCTGGGACTGTCTTCAAAGGTAGAAGGCAATATTATTGTTATAGGGTACCAATTTGGTAGTTTTCTCCTTGAGATTTACCTTTAATATAATCGTATAAACCACGATATTGCTCAACCCTCAGATCTTTTTGATGAGTTTGAATATATTGTAAACATAGAGATTCACTTTGACAGTAGGCGTCAACGATAAATTGTTGACTCAATTTCCTAGCATGAACGAATGTTACAAACGTCGGACAAACACTCAACAGAAAAGCATAATAATGACTCAACGATACCATCTCACCACTACGTGTTTTAAATCCTAGATGCCAGCCTCCACCCCCATATGGATATAAAATGGGATAAACCATAGGATTGGTGTGCTGAGAACATGCTGATATCTGTATCAATTTTCCACTCTTGCTATGAATCTCTATATCCCTTAAATGAGGAGGACATCCATCACTGGATGAAAATACAGCAGCTATTTCATTACAAGTTGGTAAACTGTAATGCTTACTATCAATACTATTACCGGCAGGTTTTTTTAATAACCACACACTGTAATCGATAGAAATGACAGCATTATTATAACATCGTCTCATTTCACGTTCTTCAACTTCACGGAGATTCAGAAGTGTTGTAGCATAAATATTTTCTTCTCTTAATAATGTATCTAATTCAGTAAATAATTCCGGTAAACATCGAGAATATCTTGTTTTCCTACATTCATTAGCTAATTCTGAATCAATAAAATACAATTGCGAATATTTCCGTCGAGTATGTTCCTCTTCCCGCGCAAATTACTGCTCAAATGATGAATAACCCCTTGAACTTTAAAGCAATAAGCACCACCAGGAACATGACCAGCTGCTACACTCGCACCAAATGATGCAAATGCCAAACTTGAATTACCTATACTGTCGGATATTTTCAATGAAATCAGGGCTTGCGACCGAAATTTTTTTAACGGTTAACGGTTATCGGTCAAATGACCTCACAAATTTTTTCGGTTATCGGTTATCGGTCAAAATGATCCTCCCAATTTTTTCGGTTATCGGTTATCGGTCAAGCTGTATTTTAACCAATAACTGTTAAATGTTGAAAAATATTTCGGTCAAAGTCCTAAAATTTTTGGTTAACGTTGTTAGAAGACCTAGAATTTTCGGTCAAATAACAGTTATAACCGAAAAATTAACGGTTAATGGTCAATCGGTCAAGATCGATCGTCAATTATAACGGTTAACGGTCAATCCGTCAAAATTGATATTTTCATTTCGGTTATAAAAGTTAACCGAAAAATAACTGTTATTGTGCAAGCCCTGAATGAAATTATTGCTACAACAATGGTCATTACATAATAACTCTTTTATCAACTTAGGTACACTGGAATTGAAATCGAATACGTATTTGCCCCCCATACAACATTTGGTAAATATTTTCTGGCGACCAGTTCTTTCACTGTTGAAATACAACGCATGACAATAAGTACATTCATTATTCATGGGACCTAAATAATAAGGTACAGGATTTCCTCCATCACCCTATTCCGATGTTAGAGAATCGTTTGCGTGACGTTACACAGATCTGTATGGACCAAATTTGGAGACAGTTCTGCAGTTGATCCAAAACGATCACTCATAACATAAGGATGATCTAAAGTTACTAATAACGAATTAACGATCTCATCGATATCCATATGATCATTCGGTGGTTCTGATAAAGGTACCGAAGACTCCTTCTCGAAACATTGGGAAAAAATATACATTTAACGGTACCAAATGTTGTAACAACTCTGAACGTGACCCAAACTGATCACTGCGGTATACGCTGTTCACATTAAGGAAGGATAGAAATATGACCTCGAGAACGGAACGCTCCAGGTAATTTTAATCTACCGTTCCGTTCTCAAGGTCATATTTCTATCTTTCCTTAATGTGAACCACAGTATAAGATGAAGAGGTAATGACACAACGCTAAAATCATGTCCGCAGTTTTGAAGTTGTACGTACAAACTTCCGCTAGGTTTGCAGCAAACACTCGGGCTGTTTCCCTGTTCCTTCTACACCCCACCTGCGCCGAGCCGTTACCGTTGGTACCCTAGTATTGATGAAATTTCCAAGGATTATAAAAAATCCAAGAATTTATACTTAGAAGGGTGATTCTTTCAAAATTTTATAGAGTAGATTAAATGGTATTTTTATGCCAAATATGAAATGCATCGGCTGATTCCTGATCCTGCAATAAATTTTTGAAAGTAGCGGCGTTCCCATAAGACTCTGTACATTACCCATCACTTTCATCACGAGCGCTGCGCTCGGAATGTTCAGAACTACTACAAAATCACGGACAGCGTTTACCACAGTCAGAATACATTTGTGTCACTACCTCTTCATCTTATACCGTGATGTGAACAGAGTATAAGGTAAGAGTGATCTAAATGCACTAATGATGAACGACTAATATCGGTATTCATCTGATCCGTTGGTGACTGTAAAGAACTATTACAACTCAATGGACTGAGTTTTTTGTGATAACAAAATATCGATAAATACCTTTGATATTTCCAAGCGCAATTTTTCTCCCATAAGAAATACACGGGGAGCAAAGATCAGTATGAAATTAAACAAAAATTAAAAAAGATTGAGGGCAAATAAGTTTACTTTTATAATGTGTGATGTAATCAGTTTCCAAAATTGAACTTTTAACCCCTCAATTCTTTCTCAATTTTAATTAATACCATATGATCGGTTTGCTTCTCATGTTTTCTTATGGGGAACAAATTTGCGATTGGAAATATTTCGGGTACTTTTGCTACTGTAATCACACTGTAATCGATATTTTGTTATCACAAAAAACTCAGTCTATTCATGTTCATCATTTTCAAATAACGGCATATAATGATTACCATTTATATAGAGCAATTTCACTATCGCTTCATTACCTCATTTTCACGAAAAACTCATTTTATAATTCCACATGAAGTTTCTTGGTAACCCCACACCTCTATATTATGACTTATCGACGAAAGACATATTTCAGTATGATCAGCATATTCCTGCAATCGCCTTATTCTCTAATTTAATTCCTCTATATTGAGACCAAAATAGTGCGACAACTGCTCTTGATTATTATGCATATATTCACAGCACTGCTGGCGCAAATGTTGTGAATATGACAAGTTACCAAATAAACAGAACGAAAACGAATGAAATAAACAATTCCCATCTCCTGGTATATCAATACTTTCAAAATATTGCTTCTCTTTGGAACAATACAATAATTCTCTACAAAGATCTTCCATTATAATATCAATGAACACTGAAACGCCAGCCGCGGATAGAAGTGTCCCAGTAAACCAAAAGATACAATGCTTGAAATTCCTCAGATGAAATTCTCGGAGTATAAACAACGTTCAATATTTACAATTCCTCGGATAAACTTCTCCAAGTATAACAAACGTTCAATGTTTGAAATTCCTCGGATAATCTTCTCCGAGTATAACGAACGTTCAATATTTGCGATTCCTCGGATAAACTTCTCCGAGTATGATAAAAGTTGCAATTCCTGGAATAAACGAGTATAATGAAAGGCTAGTGCCATAGATTAGGATCCAATCTGAAACAATGATTGAAAACAGGACTAATATTATTCAAACGAGATGGAATACTACATTAAATACTATGGCGTACCCTATTCATAGGCTTTTACAAAGCGTTATAAAATCTAGTCTAGTCTAGTCTGGAGTAGTAGGCAGTCAAATCTACAAGATATGTAGTTCTACTTACTCCATAATAATGAATATCCGGATGAATGAAATACGATTGCGAAGATAAATCTTCTACAGTATTAGAAATCTATTTTGAAATTAATTACGAATTTTCTATTGTTATTAAAATACAAACAAAGGTAGTCGAAATCAAAGCGCAGATTTCATCAATAATTTAACGTCATGGCAAAAAACATACTGCGGGCAACCAAGAGAAAGAAAAGAATCGATCTACTAAATCGAAGAGGAGTCTACGATGATTACAACAATCATAATGTAGGTCGCGTCCGGCGAAGTCCCATATACAGCGTAGTCCTAAAACGGATGATAAGAAGGTGATAACGGGGTGATAATAGAAGACGGTTACTGATACATCGTTTTAATAATATAGATAGATCTTTGAACGGAGAACATGATAAGAATACACATAAGAAAATAAGGGGGACTGGACCTTGTTTACAAGTTTCACGAGCGGCGCGGGTGTACGGTGCGTTTCACTGCTCCGCGCGTTCACCCGCGTTGCCATCATTGAGGTCCAGTCCCCCTTATTTTCTTATCATGTCTTCCGTTCAACGCGTTGTACACGCTTATATGGCCGATGCTCGGTCTATCTGTTGTATGGTCTAAGATTAGTGATGGAAATATCAACCTCATTCTTAGATATTCTTCAACTATATTTCTACTGGATAGTTGCCACATTGAGCAAATATCGATACAACGTGACGTCGACCATGAATGACCCTATAGCTTCATAAATCATAATCATAATATACGGTAATATTATTACCCATCACTAATAAGCACACAACTGCCGTACAAAGTGAGATTGACGTATATCGGAAATACGAATCTAGAAAAATGGATCTTCTGGCGGATTTACCTACGAGTGTGTGCATGTGTGCTCCGTCTGTGAAATCATTCAAAAGTGGATAAACGTCCTATTCCTTTGTCGGCAAATGGGACGTATATGTCCACTGGCGCTATCCACTTACGTGAGTATTAGTGAATATCTCTAAAACTAATGCCGTTAACAAAAATTTAAAGCGATCATCGGATTCTTAGATGAAAATATTAGAGATCGTTAAATTTGCAGGATTGTAGAATAATTTTTCCGTTCATTTTGAAAGCAACATACCATCCTCCGAATCGTTGTTTTGGATATAGGTCCATCTCACTTCGTACGGCAGACAAGTGCTGTGCTCGGAATGAGGCAGAACTACTTCAGTTAGCTTCAATCTAAATCATGGACAGCGTTTTTACCAGTTACCACAAGACTGAATTGTCGTGATGTCACAAACTCCACACAGTTTACCCTACAACCACGCCGCACGCTGTTATTTTTACCCTATTTAACTAAGGCACTATAGTACGATGGGTATGCTGGACTGATAACACGGAGACGACGTTTAGGTTATGGACCATTTTTGTGATGACGAATATATGGGAAATTTGCTGTTACTCTGCTGGCGCGCATAATGCTCGTTTACATAGGATTTTGCAGACTTTGATAAATATTACAAGAACCCTTCGAATGTTAAGCTTTTGCAATAGGTAGTTTTAACAAGAGTAGAACTAATGATGAACATTTTTCGTATGAAACATCTGGAGATTCAATGAACAGCAGGGCACGTATACTCAAATTCATTCAAATAGTATCTACAGTCATATCTAATGTAGATACCTTTTTCATAAACGAGATGAAAATTATGACGTCATACAAAAATGGTCTGTAAGCAGAGTTGCAAAAAAAAAACGTTTTTTTTTTAAAAAAAAAACACGTTCAAAACAAAAAATTTGTTTAAAACGTTCTCATAAGAGCCAACGTAAATTTCTCGATTTTTGCTGTTTTAAACATGTTTTGAACACGTTTTAAACATCGTTTGTTTAAAACATCGCAGCCCTGTAACTGTAAGGTACAAACACGTTTCACGTACCGTCGCGGAACTGACGAGTGTCGTCGGTGCCCATCGGTTACATTCGTTGTCGCGTAACGTTACACAAGTCGTATTCCTACCTTATAGCCTAAAAGTCGTCTCCGGTTATCAGTCCAGCGTACCTATCGTATTACAGTGCCTTAATTTTACCGCTGTGAATTGTGATTCACAAACAAAAAACTGCTCCATAAGAAATACACTGGAACGTTTTGATTTTACATTCGATTTGAAAACCAGAAATAAATAAAGAACCGCAGGTACATTTTCAAATACTTAAGAACTTCTTACTTCTGAATATAATTCCGTAATTGCTTATTTATTTCTGTTTTTTCAATTTGAACGTATGATCGAAACGTTCCAGTGTATTTCTTGAGAGAGTCAATAATGTGATAGAACCAAGAACGATACAATCCATCACATTGAAGGGTTTTTGAAGTGTGTTCGCGCGTTGTTGGTAGGGAGTTCACAATGACTGACGTCACGATAATTCAGTCTAAACCAAAAACAGGATGATTTCAGACAAGCAACCTCACAGGAGGTTGGAAGAGGTTCATGCCCTGCGCTGCTGTTCTGTACAAAGTAGGATTCACGACTTGACGTACATTGAAACTGACGATCAGGCAAATTGTATCTTTAGGACAATGAAAGAAGACTATTTCTCTCTAATTGAATGGCCGGATAGAAAAAGGGCCTTAACACAAAAAGTAGTTTTTGAGAAAAACGCATTTGAAAGTTCAGATTCATAGAAATGCCATAAGGAAAGACCAAACGTCATGAAACTTGGTGGGATTGTAGATGGATGTGCGATCTACAAAATCACTGAAAATTAGAACGTTGGAACTATAGTACACTAGAAGAGGTAGTAGGCTCACTCCTTCGAAACTACCATATAACGCGGAGCGCAAAACGAAAAGTTCGTTTTTTCGCCACTCGCAGGCGATTGCAACATATTTCCTACTTTTACATAGGCTCTTATGGAGAGTTACCCTTTACGAGCTATTTTCTCAAGAAATATACGTTTTGATGAAAAATTTATGGGAAAACAAATTGAAGTACGGAAAATTTTCTTCAAGTTCACCATTGACATGTTTGTATTTCAACGCATACTTTTAGAGAGAATCGCTGATGAAGGGTTATTTCCCATAAGAGCCCATGTAAAAGTATAAAACCTATTTTTCTACAGCCCGCGCTTACCCCGCTCTAGAAAAACGCAGTACTAGCGCTAAAATACCGATGGGTGGACGGTTTTGAATTAATGGAAAAGTGTCATCTTTTTTGAACGAGTGGGCTAACTATCTCTTCTAGTGTACCACGGCCTACTTTATATAAGGCCGGAATGTAGCGAAGTCACAACGTCGCACTCTAAAATCAGTGGATACAGGTTTACATGGACGCTTATGGGAAAAAACGAAAAAATTCAAGTATTTTGATTCGCACGCTAATAAAACGCGGTTTTCGGAAAAAACGAAGAGAATATAACTTGAAGAGCAAACGATTTTCTGTTTTGTAAGCCCAATTTTAGTAAAATTGGTGCAGTACAAGTGCAGTTATCATCGTTTGAAAATTAAAAATCAGATAGGAGACGAAGTGCGGTACACGTACACCGTAGTTACACCGCACCGATGAACATGAACCGCCCCGAAACATCACTGATAAGAATCCACTGCGCGCTGTTGTCATTTTCTGCATTCCGGCCTTATATAAAGTAGGCCGTGAGTGTACTATAGTTAGAACGTTTCTGAGTTGCCTGTAGAGCGCATTATAGTCTGCGCATTTAAGGCCCTTTTTGCAATTATCGACTTTTTACGCGTTCTAGTAACTTTTTGAATCTTGTCAAGAGTAATAATTATAAATCAATGTATTTCAAGCCAATACTCATATTCGCAAGGATTGCGCTGCAGTAATAATAAGTATTTTGAGTATAAAATCATCGAAAAAGTAAGTTTCTCAGGGGGTCAAAGTTCATCATCATGGCTATAATTAGGCATGGGAAATGGAATGAAGGCTTTCTAGATATACATGATGCCATCTGTATCGATTTTCAGTGTTCTTTAGGCTAATCTAGAGGCAAAGTTTGAGACAACCTCGATTGCTGCCATTTTACAACTACCTACTGAGAGTTCAAGCACAGTAGACGCCCCACTTCAACGTAGTTTTACATACTCTATCGTCATCAGAATGAATTAAAATTTTTACCAGATGAAGAGGAGAGAGTGCTGAACTTGAATCACTAATAAACGAAAAAGGGCCCTAAATCGAGCTAAGGCCCTTTTTCTACCCGACCATTCAATTGTTAATATTATTTGAATTAACATACATTAATAAACCTTTGTACTACAGGGATGTCCACATGATTTTCAGTCACAGAACAACTGAACAGTCACTTGCTCGAGTCTTTTCATGCATTTAAGTAAAACAAATTTCAGCTTGTTTCCCAAAATTATGTGGCTTTGGCTTCAGACATTCAGCTTTTAGCTTTATCAACTGTGCTTGATAATATGAGGCTATACTCTGTTCACGTCAAGATAGGATAGAAAGTAGTACAAACTTACCTACCTCGAGAACGGAACGCTCCAGATAATTTCAATGTACCACAGCGCATTCTTACCGTGCACACGCAACACTACTCACATTCCCCTTTGAATTCTCCCCAAGAAGTTGAACATGTTCAACTTTGTTTTCACCTCATATTCTCACCGAGCGTTCCAATTACGCTCCGCCCACTTCATATTCCCCGAGGTATTCTCCTCGAAAAATCTCTGATGTGGATGAGGCTTTATAGATCTAAGGAAGTAGTTCATGCCTTGTAGGACGCGGCATGAATCTAAAAATCTGTTTTTATGTGGTTTTGAGTGAAGGGCTAGCTGGAATAAGGGCAATTTCCAGGAAATTGCCCTTTTTCCGGAGATTGCGTTTTTGGATTCTACAACTTCCAAACGATCAGTTCTGAAATTTATGAGGACAAAAACGCTCAGTAGGGTGAGTTAGAGAAGCAAATAGAACGCTCAACTCCGGTTTTTCAGTGTTCTAAGACAGCAGCTGAGCAGCATCTGTAAAATATTTCCGCCCTCTGCATTAAATGGTTGTGTGAGCACAGAATATACGCGGATATTCTTATGTGTGTGTACAGAACGAATTCGTCACGTTTCTACACTGTTTTCCGTTCTCAAAGATACTTTTTGTGCCGTCAAGAGTAGTTCTATGGAAAAAGGGCATTTTCAAGGTCTTTTAAATCGCGTATTTTTTCGGGTTACATTACACTTTTTTGTAAAATTTTTTCACATACATATAGTTGAAGAACCACTCTACAAATTCTATATAAATTTTGGCATACACAATATCATTTTCTACATTTTCTATTGTTGGCAAACTTTAAATCGCATTTTGGGAAACCTTGATACGACGAAAATTGCCCTTTTTCCGGCTAGCCCTTTGTTATTGTATCTCTTGGAATATATTAAGTGGTAACACTGTTATTGCCGTAGTTGAAGTTGTAGATGTACTCACATATTCTTGTGTTCTTTGTGTGTGTAATGTATATTCATCATAAGTGTATGATTCAGTGTATGACTCTCATTCAATAAAGGCTTTTTAAACCTCTGTACGTGTTCTTTTCTTATTTAACTAACTAATTAAAGTTCTAAACTGGCAGATATATATCCTTATCTCTGCATGGTAGCCGACAACTGCAAAATGCCAAATGGACAAAATCGATCTCCTATCGATAGTTGTGACGTCACAATAACACAGTCAATTGAAACAAAAAATAATAATGAGTGAAAAAAGTGTTTACAAAATGGTTTTGGAAAAAATTTAAAAAATATAATAATAGTAAGTGAAAAGTTGTTTACAAAACTTTAACAATATGGGGAATTAGCACAATAGTACTTTTCATTGTTGAGTAAATTTGACAATGACAATAGTGCAGATTCAAATGATGTATTACTCCTCTTTTACAATAGAGAGCGCTATATCATTTCACCGCGTGATGGAGAAATGATCGTTGTTTTCGCATAAACGTCAATTTAACGTTGTACGGCAGAAATGTAGAGAGCGCCTCCTTTGCGTTGAGGTCCGAATTTACACAACAGTTTTTGGTATTTACACAATTGTTTGAACTTCCGCATGCGTAAAAGCGTAAACTTAGGTTTTTTTTTTTTTTCATGCGTGTAGAAAAGTCTTGTACAATACATGAGGTCCTATCTGTACAAAGGGCACGCCCTTTTTGCGGAGACCTCGATTTTTATGCATTTCAGATCATAAACTATCTTTTATAATTTTTTTTTCTTTTTTTAACCCACAATTTTTTCCATCTTAGCAAGAAGGGCGTCCGTTGTCATATTTTCAATGATTTCTACTTTGTTCGTTTCTGGATGTATTCAAAATGTGATTATTGTTTCTTATAGAAGAAGAGTTGCTCTTTAATTTTCATCCTTACCATTTTTTTGATTAAACTCGTTGTTGCGCAGATATTTTGAACTGAAACTTCAAACTGATTTTTCTGTAATGAATTTTTCTTCACGGACGCCCTTTTTACAGATAGGTCCTCACATGTTTTGTAGGTAAGTCTTACAACTCGTACATACTCCACAAAGTACTCCACTCGCTTTGCGTTGTTCCGCAAACGTATGTACTTGTTGTGTAAACTGTAATGACTTACCTACAAAACATGTACTGCAGCTGTAAATAGCCATGGACTGATTTCCCGTTATGTCACATTAATCAGTATTGATAAATTGCACAATATCGCAAAATGCTGCATGCTGAAGTTCCCTCATGTCTTTGTTTACTTTTTTATCAATGGAATTTCCCATAAGCGAAAGTATTGTTCTAAAAATGAATATTTTGAAAATTGAAAATAAATAAGGAATGGGAGTGTTTCTTTCATAATCTAGAAGCTTTATACTTCTAAGAAGTTAACCTCTACTACCTTAATTATATGTTCTGTTTTCAAAATATTGATATTTTTTCAGAACGTTAGTTTCGCTTATGGGAAATTAGTAATTACATTGAAAAGAACGGCAAACAAAGACTGGAGGAACTTCAGCAAGAGCATTTTGCCATATCATGCAATCTATTAATATTGTGACTAGTTAAGAAATCAGTCAGGCCATTAGAGCTTACAAACAGTTGATACAAAAATCAAAAATCAACACGCGCTTTGCAGAGAATAGACTGATTCCCCAGTGATATCAGTGAATCAAATATTATAGCCAATATTGTGCATAATATTATACCAAATGAGAAGCATCCAAATCAGCAGGGATATCCAGCCAATTATTGTATCGAACTTTACTGGAACTGGAACTCGATCAAAATTTGCGGCAAGCTACGTGCTCTTACGCTTGAACTTTGTTATACAAGAGACCCGCTTTTCAAAACCAATGTTTTGGATGATATTGATAAAGGATCACTTTGTTGTTTGTAGGGCATCATAGGCAGCACCATTGACGAACAAAGTATAGATGTATAGTCCGTCCCATTCAAGTTTGTCGGTAAATGGAAGGCAATGCGGTATCAATGGCATGAAGGGAAATGCAAAATTTGCACTGAGAGCGTCAAGCAGCACGATGCTTCTCGTCTCTCATTCGCCGTGAAATTGACACACCAAAACTCTTACGGTGTGGTCGCCTTTTATGCACGGACTATTCGCGTCCGGCCCCAAAAGAGTCGCCCTCTACATTTACCATAGCGGCCATTTGTGGAAACTGGACAAAAAGGTGATGTTTCAGATAATTGGTGAAATTTTCATTTTTATGAGTTTCATACTATTCTACTAGTCAAGAGAGTCAAAAAAAGTCATTTTAAGTGGTACTTTTTTTTTTCAGTATTGACAGAGATATAGCTAGTTGAAATAACATACGCTCTTAGGTGAATTTTCATCTGATCACCTTTTCGTCCACGACACTAGCGCGTCTACAGTAGTGGCCTGATGCGAATAATATTAATATGGTAGGTATATGGTCAATGGCAACACTGTCTTACGTTTCCAAACGTTGTTCCACAGTTTAGTATTATCTTCGCTATCAATATTTTGCACCTAACCCATTCGGGTTTCCATACTATTGTTTCGTGCGCGTCCGTAAACTAGGATTTTTAGACACGAAGACTAAGCTTTGTGGTTGAATTTGTCAGATAACTGAGATAAGTGAATGAAATTGGATTTTACCGAGGTTGTGATTTATCGTAAATCGTGCTAGGTATATAATTCGCCCAAGTTAGAACCACAGTTAGAACTTCTGCCGAGGAAGTAAGTTGGACTTTACTATCTACCGTCGAAAAGAAAAATTGTGTTGAAGTTGAAAATTTTAATTTTTAAAATATGCATATAAATTTATTGGTTTAATTTTCCTTTGGTCAAATTTCTATTATCGAGAACCGTTCCGAACTCGTTACATTTTATTATCGAGATTAACTCCCCTGTTCAGCTCCTGTCCAATTTGTTCAGTTATTGTGTATCATCACAGAGATTTTGTGAACCTTTTCAAACAATTATTTGAATAAGTGAGTAAATCCTTTACGCCAATGTAAAATCATAGAATTGAAATTTCAGCGTTATGAGGTTGGTCTTATCGGTTTATCAAATAATTATAATATCAACGTTGCTTTCTCCGAAGAACGGGATCACGTTATATAATTGCGTTTTTCACTCATTATGATTGTTGCTTGTACGACTGACCTACTTGATATAAAACGAGTAAATTACATTATTTGCAACATTGTCCGCTTTTATCTCAGAAAAATTTTTTATGTTCTGAACTACGTCTCTCAATCTTAACGATTTGTATAATTATAATTCTATATTGTGGATCACTGTCCAGTAACGTAATTATTACATTGATCCCAATTTTTTTATTCAAAATTTGTTCATTATTTCCAGCACGTGCAAGGAAATATAACATCATAAAATATGCCAACATAAAAAGATGACTATCGTTCAAAATACCGAACTTACCTTTATTCTAATTTGTTCTTCAGAAAGGGGGTTCGAAAGTTCTTATAACATGAACATTATGATTAAGAAATCCAGATTTTGTACGCTGCCCGCGGAAATTGTTTTGAAAAACCAGTTACATGACTGTATTGTACTCAAGTTCATGTGCTGGAAGGAAGGGGGCAGCAGTTAATTGCTGAGGTACTATCATTACATTTTTCGAAATTAAATTTCGAAACTATAGAATGAGAGACCAAAGGAAGTCGATTAAAATTAATGTTGCACTTGTATTATTCGAGTTATTCTACTTTTATGACTGCGAATTTCCTGCCCTTATTCAGAAATTCTGCAGTTTTGAAATGATATCTGTATGGTATGATAATGACTTGTCAATAGTGCTACTAGAAATCTTTAAAAAATCTCATTAATCTTGAGACCCCACTTGTCGAATCGTGAGCTTCTTGAATTTATACTATAAACCTAGACGATCCAAACTAGATTTAACTGATGCTGAAAGAGATATTATTGCGTGGCACGTTCCAGAATCGTTTGCGCGTTGCTAATTGATCTAATCTCCGATCTTATACTGGGATATTTCATTATGTCATACATTCAATACCGCCCATACATCCGATGAAAATGAAGTGTGATATATTCGCTCATGACCATTTCGTACATGTATTTGTAAACTTCCAAATTTATTTGCTGCGATGAGTTCCTATGAATTTATTGCCTCGAAAGAAATTTTAATTCGCATTCAAAGAAAAGAATTCAATAAGTGTGGGGTTGCGCCTTACTTAGCGATGAGCGGTGTGCGAATTATAAGCTTGTTTTGAAAAAAATAGCTCACCCTAATACTGAACATACATATCATTTGGGACTTAATTCAAATTCGATAGCAGTTGACCATGAAAATTGTGCTTGTCGCGTTCACTTCTTAGTGAATCTTCTGTATCTTATTTTTGTGTAATTTTTTAAATTTTAGTGAATATGTTTCGTATTCTGCTCTCACTTGGAGAAATTTGATGAAATTTTCACATTATACTGAAATTGCGTCGAGGATCATTTTTACCGATCCAAAATTAAATAAAGGTACGCGGAAAAGTTGTAATAAAGATATTGGCTACCTACTGCTTTTCTATGTTTATTCGTGATTACAAGATTAATTTCCGTTCTATCATATTTTTACTGGACTCAATACGTACGTAAGTTGGAAAATCGGGTTTATGATTTACCACGGAAAATTATTATTGTTACTAGCAAGACGGCGCGCCTTTCTCTTTGTCACGTATTTTTATTCTTAGGTATTTCTCCTTTTTCGGAATTTGAATGTATTTTTTTTCATTTAATCTTGTGCCATTTTTGATACTCGTATCATCTAAATTTTTAAATCTTTCTTTATATTGCGTATGAAGAAGTTAGAGATCGTCAATAAATTATTTGTGAGTCAAATTCTTATTGAAAAAATGTAAAGGGGGATAATTGTTAATAACTTCAGTAAATTATGTAGATAATTCTGCTCTAGATATTGAAAAAAAAAAAAAAAGTAGCAACTCTCCAGATAACTTTTCTCTGGACCAATTTCTAAAATTTTCATGCGAATACACAGTACTCATAGCCACTTTTAATCCTGTCATTTACAAATTTGGGTGAAGTACATGTGACAAAGAAATCAATTTTTGGGGGTTAATGTTATTCAGAATTACGTAGATCGATATGTTACGCTCAATTCACGTAATTGCTCATTACGCGTAATGAGCAGGTGGAATTGACCAATGAGAAGCTGATTTGATTGTGATTGTCACAACTTCTAGACTGGTGGACAAATCATGAAAATGGCTAACTTTTTCATTCCAACATTATTTCTTGAGATATTTGGGCAACCACGTGTTATGAGGATAAAAATACTCGAAGAAACCGAATTTCATGGTTGCCAAGTTGAATTTTGCCTCCTTATGGCCCAAATCCAAGCCAAACTTATTTCATTTCTGTTTTGAGGTAAAACTGAAGGTTGTATTTTTTTTCCTTCTTTTTTGTACAGAATTGGATCTTCAAACTCTACTTGAGATATTGGGATCACATACAGCCAAGATGAGGACCCCAATTTGGGTCAAATTGAGGCCAAATTTATTGGCAATATAATGCTAGAGTGTGGGGTATTGTTTCTATGGTTTATTGATTCGGAAAAATCAAAAACGACCACCATGAGCTTGCCTGAGATTCAAAAGTCGAGATCCTTGGGTCACAAACATTAATAAAGTTATTTGAGCTAAAATTTTAAATAATGCTCCTTATTTTACAGTTCATCTACTTCTACAGACTAATTTTGAGGTACATATGCTTCGTTTTGATAGTGTATAATGCAGTTGAGAGAAAGCTCTGTGATTTTAACCTGATCAATTTTCAATATCCCAAGTAGAGTTTGAAGATCCAATTCTGTACACCAGCAACCCTCTCCCCCCCCCCCCCAAAAAAAAAAAAAAAATATACAACCTTCTGTTTTACCTTGAAACAGAAATGAAAAGAGTTTGGCCGCCATCTTGGATTTGGGCCATAAGGAAGCAAAATTCGACTGACAACCATGAAATTCGGATTCAGCGAGTCTTTTTACCTTCCTGACCAATGGTTTCCAAAATGTCTTAAGAATAGAGATGCATTTCAAGAAAAAATCCACCTGTCTATTCGGCCTACATGGCACGCAGAATTGCATACTATGTCATTCTTTACGCCCGTTTATCGATTGCTTTGACGCACCGACGATATCCCTTCCAGTCCCCACTGAACCAAGCCGAACCAAATCGGATTACACATAGTTCATAAGGATGCTCAATACGCGTAATAGGCAGAAAAATATTGCTGATTACGCGTAATGGGCAGCAGCTTTGCTCAGTACGCATAATGAGCAGCCCGTCTGCTCATTACGCGTAATCAGCAATTACGTGAATTGAGCGTAATAGATACACTATTTTTTTAAATATCTTTTCACCTCATCGTTCAATCTGCTTAGTTTTCTTTTTAAGCTTTTCTTCTTTCTCAATTTCCTTCAATTGTTCTCCCCCCTCTCTCTCTCTCTCTTCCACACAATCTCATTCCTTCGTTCCTTTATCGTTTTCTGAGTCTTCCGAACTGTTCTCCTCTTGGTCAGCATCATGCTCTTCCATTTCTCCCTCTCTTTCTTTCCTACTTCAGACTTCTGCGTCCATCTCCTCTAATTATCCATGTGGTAATAATTAATTCTACTCGTCGTCTATCTCTAATCTGCAAATTAATGGAAGAGAAACATTTCGATTCTAAGATTAGTTCATTCATCATCCCCTTTTTCTTATTCTCTTCACTTGATTGTTTTTGGAATTTTGTATTTCTTATAGGTTGACGGTATTATTGGTTGCTACCGTCTTTTCAATCTCCAGTCACGATTAGTTCGTTGACCTCTCTTTATTTCATACAAAACAACGAACTCCTCTTTCTGTTTTCAAGTTGATTGTGTTGAAATGTTGAAAATCCCATCTTTTATCTAGTTCAATTGGAACAAATTTTTTCAAGGCCCTCAATAATTAGTGTTCGTCTATATGAAAAGGGACCATGTTGTTGGTTTCGCTTTTTGTGCTAGCGGTGAAGTTTTTGTGTACGTTTCTTGTGAAGAGGCGTGGTCAATTTTGAACATGAATTAGATGCGATCGAGCTATACAGAGCGCCACAATACCTTGTTGGAAACTGTCATTTTCTGCACTGTAACGCGGTGCGCATAAGGGTTCCGTCCAAAGGAGGGGCATTTCTTCTTGTATTTCATAAACTCAAATTGAGAAAATTGAAAAAGTAACAAAAGCGAGGAAATTTTCAGACAAACTGAAATGGAAAATCATAAAATAAGGAATTTGCCCCGTAGAACTTGGGCCACATTATTGTTATTCATTGTGTAATTAAAGCAGAGCTGACATCTGTGGAAAGGGAAAATATGAGATGTCAAATCTTGGGCCTGCTGTCGGAAGATTCGAGGATCAACTTTAAGTATATTGGTTTTGAAATGTATAATATTATACAGAATTTATAATTATTTGTCAAAGCAATTCTTTTCAATACATTTTAATCTGAATTTTCTCTTTCCTATGATTACCTGTCTCTCAATATAGTTTGATTTTAACTGGGCGAACGAGTTGATAGTGAACTTCAGCGATTAGTTCTCGTATAAATGTGTCGCGAACTAATAATAATACTCGTATGTAAATATTATTATGTTTGTTGGCTGCGTAATCGATTGTGGTCATTTAGTAATCATAGCGCAGCTTGCCACTGAAATGCCTCTTTTTTTTTTAATATACATACGTGCAGGCGTAACTAATATTCAGAATAAATGTGATATTCTTATCACATACGTCCGTTGTTGGAGTTCATCCATTCTCAAGTCTCTTCAACTACCTCGCATTTGAGGAACGTCAAGTCACTTTTTAATGTCTGATATCTCGGATCATCTCGTGCGCGAAAAGGATGAGATTTTCATTGAGACATTTTTGAAAACATGAAGGGAGGATTGAAATTCAGGGCGAAGAAAATGATCAATAGTTTCAATAAAATGAATGAGAAAGAAAATGCTGAATTAGCAAAATACTGTATTGAAAATATGCTGGAACAGTAGAGTTTTAGAAAACCGTTTGAAGATGTAGGCTAAAAACGCTGGACAAATGTGAAAAAAAAGTACACGACGTCATTCGTAGGATTTGGAAGAGTTTCGACTGAAAATTTAAGGAGGAGATGACTGACCTGAATACCTAGTCTGGAAGTCCATACTTGCCCTCCTGATATATGTTGCTCAATGATCAAAATTTTCCAAATCCTCCTCATCGTATTTATAACTCGTCAAGGAAATTTTTTCAAATCCCTCGCCTAATATGTAGAGCTCAAAGGTGAAAGTTTTTTCAAGTTGTTCTTTTGATATGTAGCTTGAAACTTGAGATTTTTTCAAAGAATGAAGGAAAAAAATGAAAGGAAGAGAAAAGGAAACTTTTTCTAGGATTCTAGTTTGGTCAAAAATTCTGACGGACAGTGAAAATTTTCAGATAACTCTAGAATTTTAATTTGAATGTTTATGTGTATCGACGGAGAAAATGGAAAAATACCTTTACAAGTAATAAACGTACAATAATTCCTCAGTGTAACAGGTTCTGTTTATTCTGAAACATTTCTTTATTAATGTTAAAAAAAGAGGCCGGTTACACGTCGTCTGTTTCGCTTTATCTCACCAATTCATTTGATGATGGAGGTGAATGATAACAACGTGTAGTATAGCTCATTTTTTGTTTGTTCGCGGAAACGAACTCATTTGATTTTTTTCTCTATGTTCAGTTGACATTGGCATGGCAAACAGTGAAACAACCACAGAAATAGGAGAATCCGATGTTTTACGTTTCAGAAGTACGTTACAGTCTTCCGCCAAGGTTGAAGTAGAGGTAAGTTTGAATTATCCTAATAGAATTTTATTAATTTTTCTCGAAACTTTACCATTTACCATCGTTTTTATAAAATGTTCACTGTGACCTTCAATACACGTAGATTGCGCGTGTCATCGACTTGAATACGAGAGGAGGTCCTGTAGACTAATCATAAGAATTATTTTCAAAAAGTATTCAAAGTAGTCAATCGTTAAGTTGTCATTGTCGCACTCGAATTGACTTCTGAAAAATAATGAAGTCCTATACAAGAAATTTGTACTTCGAAATTGTATTCTGATTAAGTTTTCATTATGTGCACCCATTTCGTAGTTATACGTTAATCCTTCGCCATTGTTCGTGATAGCCTGATTTGTTCGACCTTGTGAATTTTTGATACTTGAAAAAAAAAACTCTCCGTGACGTTATCAACCATGTAACGTCATCGTCCGCGAGCGCGATCGCGCCGTGTATCGTCCGGCGAAAAATTTGAAAAAAGTTCGACCATCGAGCCATATATGATAGAAGAGGCACTTGGAAAAATTTCGACTCCAGCCATATATGATAAGAATTTTTCCAAGTCCGCCTTCTATCATATACATATAGCTCGAGATTTGAGAAAAATGTAGACTCTCAAACTATTTTATACTAGGCTTATAGTAGGTCTGGGCCTTCTTTATACCAGCTTTATCTAGGTCTAGGCTTCCTTGAATTCTCAATACCAAATCCCGTATGACTCATAAAACAGGTTCCCTGCGTTCCTCGTTTAACTTCGTTAAGGAAGTCGTCGTGTTTTCCAAATCCCCATCTCCTCTCCGTGACGTCATCAACCTCGCGCCCGCACTCACGGACGAAAATTTCCTGAAAGTACCCCCAACAAATGGGATAGCGGGTTCCCCGCTGAAAAACAAGATACCGTGATACTCGAGGTACAAAGAGGAGGGCGTACGTTACTTCATTAATAAACAAGTAGCCGAGCGGCTGGAAGAGGGTTTGTGCTTAGAAGACGTATTCTTCTTGATGATACTCCCTTCTTTTTGCAGAAGTTCGTTCTGGATTTTTTCATAATATTCACTTCTCTTTCTAGAAATGAACGCTCAACTTGTTGATTTTAGATCTTGAAGCGAGTTTCTATCACTGCTTAGCAGATAATGAATAACCGAAAACAAACACACAATAACAAAGATAATACTTACTTTTCTCCTCAAACCATTGTTCTCAATTTCTTTGACTCTTTTCCTGTCTCTTGAGATTTTAGTTTTGCCTGGCAAATTTTATTTCTCGTACAGTCTTCGTCAAGAGTGACGGAGATAGTTTTTGAACATCAGTATTGATGATAATGTATATCGTTGGATTAATACTGCACGTATTACATATTCTGTGTCACCTATGATTCTACCATTTTTCAAATTTTTGTACAGTCTTCAAAAAGTTTTCTTCTTCTCGATAGTTCAATAATGGTAAAACACCTACCGTATGTATTAAGTCTCTCAGGTTCCAGATCTGAGTGGAACAAAAATGCGGATCTCTTGGATTCCACATTTTGATCTAGATCTTTTGAGCTTTATATCTTGGTAGGAAAAGAAGCTCCAGATCTTTTGAAAAAAAATGAAAAACTAATTTCCGTCAGGTAACAGTCAATGAGGTAAACCTAATCAATTAAGATTATAGATAAATCTAAACTGAATTTTAAATGTTGGGTCATGTATCAATTGTATTAAAAAAGTCGGTGGTGCTTTTGCTTTTGCGTGACATTTTTTTTTTTTTCCTTGACCTTAGATACTTGTATCAAGCGCAGGCTGTATATCAGGTCTATGAGAAATTCATGCATTATTTGTACATATGTTACGCTGAATATGGGCAATTACACAATGCGCGCAGTCTTCAGTAATTTCACCGAATGTGCGCAGTCATTAATCACTTTGCTGACAGCGCGCATCCCAAAAATTTTCTGCAGACTGCGCGCAATGAATGATGAAAACGTATTTTTTGACTCTGATTCGGCAATATTTTTATGGGGAATGCGCATATTCTTGTACAGCTTTTTTGACATTGACTCTCGCTGATTTTTTCAGTCATTTGAACGACTGATATTTGAAACCAAATAATTGTACAATAACCTTTGCCATATCAATAAAGTACGAATACAAAGCACACTACCTGTAATACTTGAATGGAACGTCACCCGGAGATAAGAACAAGTTTATCCAAGGTACATATTATCATGTGATGAATGAGTGATTAATAGAGTCTACAAATCTGACCTACTACACCCAGTTTTTTCCTGTCTAATCAAATTAATACCTTGAGTCGTCTTTCCGGAAGGAAATAGGGACAATCAAGCACCTGGCTAGAAAGAATCAAGTGAGAGTGGACATTGACTTAATGGTTTGTAGGAGGCTTACCAGAAGAAGCCTTGATTCTACCACCTCCCTCTCCAGGGATTCACACCTAGATAGGAGGAAACGTTGGATTCCTTCCTTACTTGGGTAGATTTTTTTTGAAGTTGGGCCGTGTGCTCAGTCCTTCCAGTTTCCGACCGGTATTTTATAATACTAACACAGTAAAAAGTTTATTTGTGACATTAAAGGACCCCATTCCTCTAGCCGAGAGGAGTGGTGTATACAGCAAAGCCTGCAACGATTGCCCTGGAGTTTATATAGGAATGACCGGCCGTCAGCTCCAAATAAGAATTGGTGAGTATGAAAAAGTGTGGGAGAAGGGTAACTCGGGTAAGTCACCCTTTGCCGATCACCTTATCGAAATTGGCCAAGGGGTCAAAGAGGGGTCTGGTATCCTCCTCCATAGGGAGAACTCATACTTTAAATGTATGGCTTTGGAATATCAAAATCATACATCACCGGAATAATGAAGATTTCACCGTTTTATTATTATTTATTGAGCTATTCCATACAGAATGTTGCTACATTATGTGCGACATAGTAACGATGTACAAATAATATTATAAATCTAAAATAGTTCTTCTTTGCCGTCCTCTAGGCGACTTCCCCAGTATGAACCGGAACTAGCAATTGCGAATATTCTACCCTTTTCCTTCCTTTCCTGAATGAACGTTCTCGTATTTCCTTTTATTCGGTTCAGCAGAATCAGCTCTTCTACTCCTGTCCTTTTCAGCACCTCGGCGTTCACTTGATTCGATTAACTCGGCGGTAGCACCACATTTCTAGCGCGTTTATTCGTCTCTCGGTGTCCTTGTTGATTATCCATGCTTCCGATGCATAGCGCACCACTGCCCAGACGTAGCAGTCGAGGATTTTTAGACGTACGCTCATGTGTATATTACGGTCCCGCAGTACTCTTTCTAGATTGTTGAAGGTCTTTCTCGCCATTGCAATCCGTGCCTTTATTTCGGAGTCATCCTTTCCTTCCTCTGTAACTATCGTGCCAAGGTATTTGTACTGCTGGACCTGTTGTAATCCAACTCCATCTATTTCAACTTTTAATGGGCTATCGTTTGTTCGTGTGATCTTGATTACTTTCGTTTTGTTGGTTTTCATTGTCATTCCATCCTTTTTTCCTGTTGCAATTTCTGTGGGGTATCCGCTATTAGTATTTCGTCTTCTGCGTGCCGTAGCTAATGGAATCAATTCTTTCGCCGTTGACCTTAAAGCCTGCATTACGCAGTGCGCTTTTCTGTGCAATCATTTCAGCATATAGGTTAAATAGACGAGAGTCGAGCGGGCATCTTTGGCGGACACCTTTCTGAATTTCCCATGTTGTCTCTATGGCCTTGCTGCTTATCCTGACGTTCGCTCTCTGCTACCAGTACAAGTTTTTGATCAAATGTATATCTTCTCTATCAACGTTAAATCGAATCAGCATTTCTATGATCTTTTCGTGTCGGATCCTATCGAACGCCTTTTCATAATCTATGAAGCAAGCATAGACTTTTCTATTCATTGCAAGCGCTCTTTGTGTTAACACCTTGAAAAGTGCTATGGCTTCTTGAGTGCCTCTTTTTGGACAAAGCCATATTGAGTCTGGCTGAGGTATCTATCAATTTTCCCTTCCAGCCTTTTGTTTAAGATGACCAGCAGTACCTTTAGCACATGACTCATAATACTGATCGTTCTGTGATCTGAACATTTCTTCGCATCTTTCTTTTTCGGTATCGGGATAAAAATTGACATTTAAAAATCCTCGGGAATTTCTCCCGTCTAGTGAATTTTATTGAGCAGAGTAAGCAGTCTGCGTTTAGCTTTATCGCCGACTACTTTGATCACATCAATTGGCACCTCATCATTTCCAACCGCTTTCCTTCTTTTCGCGTTTTTAACTGCGGCTTCAAGTTCATCCCTCGATTTTTCTGACGCTCTTTCTTGTTGACCTCCCACGTTAGTTATTTCACCTCGGCTACTGTCTCCGTAGAGGTCTTAAATGTATTCATTCCGAGCGAGTTCCGTTTTTTCCTCACTTGTTTGTATCTCGCCGTCTTTACCTTTAAAAATCGCTATTCTCGTGAAGTTTCTGCGCTGTCGCTTCATCAGCCACTTAATCTCTTCATGCATCTTCCTTATGTTCCCCTCTTCCTCGAGCCGCCCAACGTAGCGGCATTTGTCTTCGTACCATTTGTTTTTTTGATCTCGGCACTTCTTCCTAATCTCCCGGTTTGCACGTTTGTACTCAGCACTTTCTCGATCTTCAATCTAAACAGTCATATTCCCGATAAGGGTTTGGTTGAGCTAGTCTATGAGAATGATTCACACTTCGAAATTAACTGCCATTTTTAGATTTTTTCCTACGTATTCCCAAACATTTTTCTATGCATGAATTCGGCAGAATTTCTTTCAACTGCGCGCACCTGTTGCCTGCACAAATTCAGGGTACCACTAAAAATGATAACTTGCTGATGAATACGCGCAATCTACACTTAAGTATTGCCAATCGCGCGCACTCGTCAGTATTTTGCTCATATTTGGTAATTACAATGCCAACTACAGCTACGTGCTGTCAGCAAAGTGGTTAATGACTGCGCGAATTTGGTAAAATAGCTGAAGGCTGCGCGCATTGTGCAATTGCCCGAATTCGGCGTAACATATATGCCAAATTTCAGCTGTCCCCTATTTATTCTGTACTTACACAATTTTTTAGTCTAATATGATTGAATTAAATGGACAATTTTATCCTTTCCAAAAGAGTTTGGAAAGCTTAATTTATGGAATTTAAACTTATATAATTGAAATAATTTGAATGTAAATTATTCAACATCTTTTTAGTTTATTTTTGGCTTGTCTTTTGGTGCTCGAATAAAATAAATTTTTGTTACAGAATGTTGAGACTGAACACGGCATCGCGGACATGGATATTGGCACTTTGGCACACGAGGCTGTGGAACAGGCAGAAGAATTTGTGCGGAAAGTTTGGAAAAGTTGCCATTTCCACGCTTTGCCTCGATGGCTGCAAGACAACGATTACCTTCATACCGGACATCGTCCACCCCTAAATTCTTTCTGGGCGTGTTTCCAATCTATTTTTAGAGTGCACACCGAAACGGTTAACATTTGGACTCATCTCTTAGGTAGGTGGAAACAAATGAAGTGTGGTGTGCGTGAAGTAATTGGAACGTGTCAATCATTTGCGTGTTCCTTTTTCAGGATGCATTGGGTTCATGGGTATTGCCGTTTATTTCACCTTGAATTCTTCAACAGAAATCAAAGCACCAGAAAGAGTTCTTTTCCTCTTGTATTTCGCCGGCACCATCATTTGTTTAGGATTATCATCAGCTTTTCATACGCTACATTGTCATTCAGAGTGGGTGGGAAAGCTATTTAGCAAGTACGTATCAGAATTTTCCGCGATGGCTATCGACTGATTAAATTCGTGGAGCGGAATGGTCCAGGGCGTCTTCCTTCCAAAATCCCGTGAAAAGTTACGGAATCTTAAAAGGCTCTGGATTTTGCCCAAATGACTCCGAAAAACTATCAAGGGAATCGCATTTTTTCTATAAATTGAAGAAACAGAATATGACAAAGAATATTATGGTGATCATACAAGTATTTGTCTCTTAGAATCAATATGTGTCTGTATAAAGCTACGGTCATTCATAATGACGAGGATACTCGAAAGAGTAACACAGAAAAGAGATGCAAAAAGATCGCACGAAAATTGAAAACACGAGCGCTTTCGGCTAATCAGCCATTTCAAAAAGAATTGAGAGGGGTACATTATTTTTCAGTACCTGATGATGAAGTGCGATCTTACCCTACTCTCACTGCTTGAGAAAAATATCAAGTCCCGGAGAACTCTCAAGTATGTTTCCAAAAAATTTCGAATAGTCCCGGATTTCTGTTTTACAATTTTGGTAGCAATCCTGCTAATCTCAACAATTTCCTGCATTTCGGATTTTCCTTCTACGACCCAATTTTAAAATTCTGTCAAGATTTAACCACCAATGGAACGAACAATGATGTGAATTTTATATTCATCGTCCCCTTTTCTCCCTTCTTTTTCTCAAAAGTATTCTACTTAATAGGTGACCCTTTTTAACTGGGAACCTGTTCTATGAGGTTTTTTTTTGAGAAATTCGCCGTTCGCCGTCCAGCAGAAAACAGAAAAATTTCGACTCTCGAGCTATATATGATAATTGATAAGAGAGGGACTTTGAAAATTTTTGACCTCCGAGCTATATGTATACAATAGAAGGAAGACTTCGAAAAATTTCTACTCACACGCTATATATGATCGTAGGAGTACTTGGAAATATTTCGTCCCTAAAGTAGGTCAAGGTGACTGATGACACCCTATTTTATACTAGCTTTATACTAGGTCTAGACTTCCTTGAATTTTGAATACCAAAACCAATTTGACTCCTAGAACAGGTTCCCTGCATTCCTTGTTTAACTCCGTCAAGGAAGCAGTCGTTTTTTACCAACATTTCTGATTAGAGAATGTGATGCACTCGACGAAAAGGGACCACAAGTCGCCATGGTGGAAGCTCCCCGTATAAAATTGTTCGTCAAATTAGGCCCGTCTTACACCAGAAAATTTTGGAGCACGATTGAGACTGTCATCGTTGACTTCTATGATCCTCCAATCGAACGTTAAGAGCCGGATCTACCAACTGCTGAAACGGAGTTCAATCGTAGATTACGAAATTTATAACACGGTCAACTAAGATTAAATTTCCGTGACTTGCGTCTCGTAGTTGGTAGTACCGGCTCTCATAAACAACTTTCTTTGCATAAAATAAACCTCACATGAAAACCAGATTTACACGGGGGGCTTTCACCATGGCAAAAAATCTTTTGAAGAAACGACGTTTGAACATTACTAGATATTGAAAACAAAATTGAAAGCATTAAGAAACATAATTTAAAAGCTAATAATACTTAGTGAGTTTATGGCTTGTATGTAGGAAATGAATGGAATTGTGAAGCACTTTCTTTTACCGACTTTTCTAACTAGAAAAGAAATGAAGTATTATATTCGTAGCAAGGCGACGATATGGGCCTATATTTAGGCCTATATGTTTTTTATCGGTTGGTCTCCTCCAAAACTACTGGATGGATTTTTTTTTGAGACTTAGGCAAGTTATAGTCTCATGTCTGAAGATGTGCACCGCCAATTTATTTGAGGATTGGATGAGCTTAATCTCATCAGCACATTTCCAATTGAGTTCAAACAATTCTATAGGTTTTACAGTTAATAATCATACAATTGAAATAAGAATGATTCAAAGGAATAATATTGAAAAACGATGGCTTCCTTAACAATGTTGAACGAGGAACGCAGGGAACCTCTTCTATGGGTTGAAAAATAATACATTATATGTCTCGCATCAGGATGACCCCTTCAAATAACTAGATATACAATGCTTTTTACACCCACCGGCTTAGCTCTTCAATAAGCCAGATATGTAATGCTGAACACCATAAGTTTCCCTTCCATCATTACAGGTCGCGAGTCGAAATTTTTCCAAGCCCCCCCCCCCCCCCCATTGTATATAGCTCAAGATTCAAAATTTGTCCAAATTTTTCGCCGGACGGCGCACGGTGAATTTCTCAAAAAAAAACAAAAAAAAAAAAACATAGAACAGGTTCTCTGTTAATATAAATTTGCAAAAACCGTAGAAATAACTTTTATAGACCCTCAGCAAGATGAACAGGGGGGCGGGCAATGAACTTTCTCGATTCTTTGAAAGTTGTAGATCAATTTAGCCTAAAATAAAATTTAGGTTTCCTTAATGGATTATGTTATCATAAACTGAGTTTTGCTGCTCATTCTACAAATATCTGGCTTGATTGACAGGGGATTGATAAATATGTAATCTAAAGACTAAGAATGACTACTCTCCTAATGAGTTTTGAATCTATGAGAACAAAAGTCGTGCAATGCAAGTTTTTTTTTTCGTTTTTAACATTGGCAACACCTGAACGCAAGAAAATTGGTATTAGACCATTTTTGAGTATGATGTGTAATAAAACTGAGAGCTATCTCGTATTGCATCGTCTATCCCGTATTATTAGACAGACTAGTCACAGTAAAAATTACAAAATTTAATCCTATATTGTATGATATTTTTAGGCTGTGACAAAAAAATTTTTGCATAATATCGTTTCGAATAATTGTTATTTTATATTAAAAATTCTTCTCTTTTTTTTCATGTTTTCTTTTCTAGATTAGATTATTGTGGCATTGCTGTGCTAATAATGGTTTCATTCGTACCGTGGCTGTACTATGGGTTTTATTGCCATTTCGTATCGAAAATAGTGTATACTTCTATTGTGCTAATTTTAGGAATATTATCAATAATTGTATCGACTTGGGAGAAGTTTAGCCAACCTGACCTTCGACCACTCAGGGCAGGTGAGCGGTTACCATTGAGCTCGGTATTACGTATTCGCGCTATTTCGCAGCTGTACAAACATTTATATTTTGATCTATCTTTGTACAAGCGTTCTACGGTTTCAGTATTTGAAAGAGCACAATTTTTTCGAATGACGGACTGCACCTAAGTATTCATTGTCGATGAATATTAATCCAGGGCGGTACTTTAATTGAAAAAATACCAAGAAGAGAAAAAATTGACGTAAAGTTTTTTTTTTTTTTTTAATTCAAGTAACGTAATGAATTGATAATTACAAAATTTCTTACAATTATTGAAAAGTTCAATGCTATTTTTGGCGTCTCGTGGAAAAAGAATGGACCGAGAGAATGAAACTACAATGAGATGTGTATTATTATTTATGAAAATGAAGAAAAGACCTTGTCCTGAAAGATTATTACAGAAAAATTCATTTATTTACAGTTGAGAAATAATTTAAACAGAGACCGACGCGACGTTTCGAATGTACAATATTCATCTTTGGGGTTGAAAAAGTTACGATTAGTCACAATCATGTTGATTATGGGTGAGTAGATGCGACTGACGTGTTATGCATCTGTCTTAAAATTGATCCAATTTCCACGTTTTCCAATTTCAACTGCTCGGATCTTTCTTTCAACATCATTGTCTTTGTAGCGTAGGATAGAAACCTTTTCAAAGTCAAAATGATAACCTATATCCGTAGAGTGTGTACAAGGGGCCGTACTTGTAAGTTGGTTCTTGATATCTCTTTTATGTTGATTAATTCTGTTGCCTATTTTGTTTTACCAGTGCAACACAAGATACAGCTTTTAAACGGGATGTTATAAACAATTGATGTGACTAATCAGAATTTGTTCAGATTTGAGCACTTTAATGTCGTAAGAAAAGAATTTTATGTACTACTCTTCAGTAGCTTTTTTAGAAAAAATATCAAAATAGGGGGATTGTATATTTGAAGCGTTGGTCTTTTTAAATTTTTATTCTTTACTGTAGAGGCGTAAATAAATGAAATCTTTCATTATTATTTATCTTCATCATCCAAATTAGATGAATGTTCAAATAGGTCTTACACCAAAAATTTGTTTAATACGCTCATTGTAGTTGTAAAAAGAGATCCAATTTTTTTTGCGAGTCATTTACGGGAGGGGGGGATGTGTGTGCGAAGAAAAAAATTTGTACTGATGAAGATTTTAAATTGAGTTTATATCGTATACTAATTTTCTCAGAAGTCCTCTTCAATTACAAGTTTATAAGACTTAGTGTTGATCTTTCTATGACATGACAGTTTTACAAGTTATTATTAGTGATTATAGAATTCAAATTCAGACAATGTTTAAGTTCACTATCTCACAACTAAAGATAATCATTCCAAGAATCAATATTATTTTGTGTGTACGCATTTGTTATAGGGACGTTCATCATTTTTGGACTGAGTGGTGTTATTCCTGCTATTCACTATGCTTACGTCGAAGGCTGGTTCAATAAAATAGCTCTAGCAAGCTTGGGTTGGTTATCGCTGATGGGTGCTTTATATATAATTGGTGCTGTGATTTATGCCATGCGAATACCAGAAAGATATTTCCCTGGTAAATGCGATATATGGGTGAGTTTTCATGTAGTTTTGTTACAGAATTTATATTCTTATGATTTCATCGTGTTCTATGTATCATTATTCTGATATTTTTGTAGTTCCAAAGTCACCAGATTTTTCATGTTTTTGTTATTGTGGCTGCGTTTGTTCACTATCACGGGATAACTGAAATGGCTATGTACCGGATGAGTATGGGTGAATGTCCCACCACCTCTGATATTGTATTCTAAAACAAATTGGAGAGAAAAAGTAAAAAAGAATATAAAATATCGCTCAATCGAATTTTCTCTGACTGCAAATGCTTTCTTTGCCATCCAACCAAGATAACTAATATGGTATAGGAAGAAGAGAAGTATTCTACAAAATTGAAAATTGTCTTTTGAAAATCTATATGTGATTTTTGTTCTAAAGTTAAAATTAGCTTTTTGTATCTATTTCATACACTTATTATTTTTACTTATTAGTATTATTATTATTCTATTATTAATTATTTTGGGCGTTGGAGGGGGTTTCAAGAAAACTAGGAGTTCAAAATGTATAACATCAAATTACTCATTTTAAATACATTATCAAATGAATAACAGTGTTTTAAATTTTATCAATTATTTTGGTAAAAAGAGTTATTCTTTGTTTTTTTAACAAGATGGGGTTCTTTTTCCCAATCCTTTAGGGTCAGTTATACCAAATTTAGTTTCAACCGAGTTTACAGTAAACCTAGTATGTGACCATTGTACCAAAAATCAAGTTTAACGCATTTAAACTAGTGTTGAAATTTAAAATGGGTTTAACCTGACTGGAAGAGTTTCGGCCAGTTAAACTTTAAGTTGGCTTTAAAATTGGTTGGTAAGACAGATTTCCAGAGTCGAAAGGAGTTCAAAATTTCAAACTCAGGTTGAATAGTTGATACAACTGGCCTTAATGGATTAAATATTACACGATATAATTTTTCTCAAAGTGCAATCAATTATTCTAGAGGAAATAACACATAACCGTGTACCAAGAGGTCTAGGTAATCAGTACAAAGATTATGAATGTAGAATTTTTTTTTGATATTTCTACCCATTCTTCGTATAAATATTATATTGTACAAGTACATAAGTTGTAGTTTCTGTGCTACAACCCAGTTATTTACAACTGTTTCTTCTCCGCTCTATATTTTTATCAAATAAGATTGAAAAAAACTTGTGATATTAATTATAATATATTTTCCAAATGTTCTGAACAAAGATATGCGTGGTAATCCTTTTTTTTCTCTTGACACAATGGCTTGAAACTTGGTTATGTAAATTGATGGCAAAAATATTGATTACCTTTTTTTCTTGTCAAACATTCTGATCAGCTCTTAGAATATTTTCTGCATAACATACCGTCGTAAGCTTTAATTATTCCATGACTGTGTATTTTGCTTCTTATAATTATTTTTTCAAGTATTGCAAGTGCCAATAATTATTGTCTTCTCCAATTTTGAATACCAAATATAAAATGTTGAAAACTTGTGTTAAAAAAAATATATATATATATGTACAATATTAATAATCATGGCACCACTATCTTTGCCGCAATTCTCTCTTCTTATGTCCTGAGTCATAAAATGGAAAATGCAGTGGTCAAAAGACTGATTTCTACCTCCATACTCTGTAAAATTTCTGTGCATTTCTTTCTCAGTTTTTCAAATATCAAATGTTCTCAAGATTCATTTTGAACCCATAATTCAATTTGTCTTTTTTTTTTTCAAATAAAATATTTGCGGGGTCTCTTCCACTGACCACGTTAATTGAAGCTAATACAAAACCTGTGCTACAGTAGGATTTTTTTATTTCCATCTCAATAATCGATATTGATGATCAATTGTAGCGCTGCGTGGAAAAATGGCCTCCGTCTAATGTATTTCTTATGGACCGGAGGTGCTTTTTCCACGCAGCGCTACAATTCGGCAATTGATTATTTGGAGAATATAGAATTTTTAAAAGTACAGTATGGTATTGTGCCAGTCAAAAGTTGAGTCCCATTATTTCCGTAATCCTTCCAAGTAACCACATTTACCCTAGAAGTAGAATTTCACAAAGTACCACCATTCATATAGGTAGTTCAAAAATCAAAATTACTCCAAATCCCAAGATTGAAAATTGTGAGCTAAATACTTACAAAAATATTTCCAAATCTCTGAACTTGAATGATGAGGTTTGGTACAAGCATGTAGTGTAGCCAAATAATTGAAACTGTAAAGGATAAGATGACATAATATAATCAAAGTAAGAAGTCAAAATTTAACATTTCTAAAATTACAAAAAATGAAAATTAGTAAAAGGGTAAAATTAGGACACTAGAACAAACATTCTTTAATCAAAGGTTAATTAAATTAAATAATATTGGTTAATAAAAGTGAAATGGGGTCACCTTGTGCAGGTCAAGATATTGTACGCATTGTTGTGTGTTGGTGAAAAGCAAATTTGGCGCTCATGTTTTGGTCTAGGCTACATTGCACTGTATTGCAATTGTACTTCTCTTTTCTATTTTTTTTTCTCTCTCTCTCTCTCTCTCTCTCTCTCTCTCTCTCTCTCTCTCTCTCTCTCTCTCTCTGCTCTGAATTTTAAAGACAATGAGTCCCTTGAAATTTGCCATATGGGATGCAGGGGAGCGATTTTTGAGGAGCCATCTCTCTACAACATGAGGTTGAGCAATGTTGACGCTCTTAGAATCAATTCTATACATTTTGACTATTGTGAATACAAATATGTTATTGCTCTTAAGATCCAGTCGCGAAAAGTTCCTCAAATTTGAAATCAACACACCTCCCATTTATCAATTTTTGTGAAAAATAAATTAAAAATGCGATTCTTCATCTTTAGATCAGATACATTATTCAGAATTGAGTTTTCAATATGATATTTGAGTAGTACAGATTGGGCTTTGTCTGTTTCGGTAGGGAACAGAAGAGGCCGAAAAGAGAGTACAATTTAGAGGATTTTTCTTATTTTTTTGCTTATTTTTTGAATATTTAATAGATCTTAGTGAGGTATGAAAAAATGTTGAAGCATGAAGAACTGCGGATGTGGTAACTTGAGAACAGTATGAATGAACGTAAACGTGATTGAGTCCCGTCCTACCCCTCAGTGAGCAATCCGAGCCACAATTTTGTTGAATTAATAGGATTTTCAATGTAAATTCAATACATCTTCTTTATCAAGGTAGATTTCAGTACATTTAGCGTAATATCAAGCATTCAATACGATCACCTATTGTGGACGTGTAATGCTATATTTACTGTAGCAAGATTTTGTCCACCATTGTCCAGGAGCCGATCCAGGAAAGAATTTTTGGGGAGAGAATTTGAATTTTTTTAATTCAGAAAAACTTGACTCTTCTTGTTAAATATACTCTTTTCTCTTAAATTTTGATCTCGTATTTTTATAGGATATGAGGAAGTACGCAGATGAATCCCCTCCCTTTACATAAATACACCCCTACTTCTACTGTCTAGTTCAAAATTTTCCGATTTGCGTGTTTGAGATATCGCTGTTGTCCAGAACCTATTGAAAGCCTTTGATTTAGTTGAAGATAAAAAGTTGCAAAAAAGAATTGAAGGAGCAGGTTGTAAAGTATAGGTGCTGAGATTGTTTCAATTGTGCCTAAACTTGAGATTGTAAAAATTGTGAATAGGAGTAACAGAAAGTAATTACCTCCTATTGGGGGTACGTGCACCACAAGGATTGATATATGTGCAGTCACCTGTATTCTTTTTGATTTCTATGAATGAATTGGGGGTAGAAATGATATAGTAATGGTAGAAAAGAGGAACACTCAATCAAACGTGAAACAAAATACAAAGGAAGATCTTGGGAAGATAATAACTCGGCTTGGTGATAATAATTTTATAATGAATCTGAAAAAAGAATCTCACACAATTTGAGTCGAAGAATAAAAGAAACAAAAAAGTTGTAAATATATTTATACATCACAGAAAATGTAAAGAAAAAAGTCATGTCAAAGAGGGTGAATGTCAAACCTTATTGAACGTAAAACATACTAAATACCTAGGAGTCACAGTTGACAAGAACCTTAATTAGAAAGAATATGTAAAAATCATAGCAGTAAAACTTCTGAAAACAATCTACCTGGCCTTACAAATAAAAGATGTGATACCAAAGCGGACAAAACAATATGATCCAATCAAAAATTCAATGTAGAGTCTCGGTATGGGTAATCCGCAGTCAAAAGAAATCCTTACAAATTTTTGTACTATAAACTGAAAAGATACCGCACAAAAGACCTACTCAAAGAAACAAAGGTGTCTACAATGAAAGAACTACACAAAATTAGAACTATAAAATATGTAAAAAAAATGAGTTATTTTATAAAGGCAGTAGAGAAAAGCAGAAAAACTAGGAACAACAAACTAACAATTACTCAACCAAAAATAAAGACCAACGCTGGAAAACAAACTAGTAAATAATTTTGATCTGTTTGTAAGGAGTATGACACATTTTAATAGAATGAAGAACACAAGAAAACAAAAACACCTACCAGAGTCGCAAATTTAATTAACATACAATGGTAGAAACGTATTTGACGGGGTCATAATTACCTAAATATTATATTGAGCTGGTAATGACTGTTGGTCAAAAACGTTTCTACCTTCATATGTTAATTAAATTTGTAACTCTGGTATCTTCGTTTTTTTTTTTTTGTTCTTCATTTGAACTAGTTCATATTAAGGACTACAAAACTTCAATAAACTCAACAAAGACAGCAAAGAAGAAATTATACAATCAAAAATAACAAATTACAAGAAAAAGATACAAAAGGTAATAAAATAATAACAATAATAATAATAATAATAATAATAATAATAATAATAATAATAATAATAATAATAATAATAATAATAATAATAATAATAATAATAATAATAATAATAATAATAATAATAATAATAATAATAATAATAATAATAATAATAATAATAATAATAATAATAATAATAATAATAATAATAATAATAATAATAATAATAATAATAATAATAATAATAATAATAATAATAATAATAATAATAATAATAATAATAATAATAATAATAATAATAATAATCATAATAATAATAATAATAATAATAATAAAACGAGACGGAGTCGCCGTGTGCCTTAGCTTAGTATCTAGGTCTCTTGGTTTTTTTCTCATTAATTTTGTTACGTGACGGAAATTTATTTTTCAATTTTTTTCAAAAGAGCTTCTTTTCCTACCAAGATGTAAAGCTCAAGAGATTTAGATTTTTTCCATGTCAAGATCCGGAGACCAAGAGATTCGCATCTTTGTTCCACGCAGATTTGGAACCTGCGAGACCTAATACGTACGGTATGGTAGATGTATTACCATTATTGAAGTATCGAGAAGAAGAAACTTTTTCTTTTTCAAAGACAGTACAAAAATTTGAAAAATGTTATATAAAAATAAAACACGTCAGGACTGTGGAGAAATTCGAAAAATGCTATGCAGAAATAAAATCATGGGTGAATATATAGTACGTGTAGTATTAATCAAAGGATTTATAGTATCATTAATATTGATTCCCTCATGTTTCATGTCTTTACTAAGCTCCAACCCCGTATGCAGAATGCGAGACTAATAAAGAGGCAAACCAAGACCCCGAAAGCTAGCAGCTTTTATACGAGGCTAAACCTACTACTCCAGCCTTTTTCAGGCCTAAGTACTATAATGAAGGCTTAGCTTGGTGTACGTAGGTATCCTGGTATACTGAATATTGAGCTTTCTTAGTATGAGCCTGTATAGGTCTAGTATTTGTGACAACATCAGATAGGTCCAGTATTTATGAGAATTTTATTGATTGTAGGCACGGCCGACTTCAATTACAGGCCGGAATAGTAAAACCGGCAACTGCGCAGTAGGTGAAAATTTTATATGTAAAATGTCTCTCTCGCGAAAAATTCAAGTCAACCCTTTTAGCTATAAAATTTTAAGGGCAACAACTTTCATTTTCTCGAATTTCTCATGAAAATCTATATTTTTCTAGATAATTATGTGATCTGCGACGAGAAAAGGTTGCTCATTGCCCATTGGCACAAGAACACCATTTCTCTCTGATTGGACATCTAATAAGAGAGAAATGGTGTTGCTGTCAGTGGGCAATGAGCATCCTTTTCTCATCGCAGGTCACATATTTTCAATATTTTGTCCAACTCCCATATACGCCTGTGTTATGTCTCACCTACTGCGCTGTTGTCAAGTAAATCACCACTCCGGCCTGTAAAGTCGGCCGTGTTGTAGGGTAAGCAAAGAACAAAACTAACGATCATAAACACTAATCTCCAGTCTCGATAAAGTCATATTATTTTAGTACTTTCCAAGCTTTCATGATATTTAAAGCTAATTTTTAGGTTTGTACTTGTTCTATACCTAAGTCATGAACCACTTGCAATTGCTTTTTTTTCAGTACATATAGTTCGAGTTCCGAACTGTATATAGCGCTAAATGTAGCAATACCAATGAGTGTGCTTGTACTACTGCGTACTGCGTAACTTATTCGCTTATTTATAATATTTATTTAGGTTGATCGATGATCAGCTGCGTTCTTTCGGTCAGGGAAATATGAAAATGTGAATAAAAGTAGAGTATTAGTGCGAAATAAATGAATGATTGTATAGGTAGTATCTTAATAGTTAATACCTACTTGAACATGAAATCAATGTTGAACTGAGATATTGTATCTGATTGTTATTCTTTGAATTCTTTACTTACTACATCTTGCAAATCATTAATAAGGGCTTATTGGTTTGTAAATACTAAATATGAGGACCTTTCTGTCAAAAGGGTGTCCGCTCAATCTATTTCTTATGGGACGGATGCCCTTTCGACAGAAAGGTCTTCAATTGTATGTAGTAGTCTGTGTTATACGCAATCCAATTTGTCAAAAAAATGTTTTATTGCGTAGCATAGTTTGAGGGTCCCTCATCAAGGATGCAAAGTCAATTGATAGAACTTCCACTTCCACTTCCACTTCCACTTCCATTTTTTTTTTTTCCAACATCCACTTCCAACTTCTCGCGTTGTAGCTTCCACTTCCAACTTCCAACAAAATATGCAATGGTGCCATAGAAAAAAAAAAAGAGATTGAGATATGCTATTGAGTTCCACTTCCAACCTCCTACTTCCAGCTTCCACTTCCTGAGCGCATTATCAAATAACTTCCAACTTCCAAATAACTCCCCATCCTTGCCTCTCATTATTATTTTTCTATCATATCTTTTCATGTTTGCGTATAGGAATGGTTTGTGACAGGTTCATGTTTGGTGAAGTAGATTTCATCATGACACATTCCAAATTTTAGACTTTTTTTGATACCACCGAGTAAAAGATCTGATTTCAATTGATAAAAATCATTAAAAACCTAAAAAACAATTTTTAGGACGTTAAGAGGCATTTTCTTGTGACAGATCACATTTTCATACATTATGTTATTTCATACGCGAAGAAAACAAGCAAGAAAAATATGAAAATGCAAATATAGGAAGAAATCAAGGAATGATAATTATGAATGTAAAAGTGTGGAGTAATTGTCTAGATGTTACATTGATGAGCGGAATCAAAGACAAATGCAAAATGCAACAATTTTACTCTACAAATTTAACTCTTTTCATTTTTGTCCTAAATTACTTTGTCCGCAAGTTATTTTGATATTACTCACTGAACAGTGAACATTCTGTAATGGGAAATTTACTTTGATCCCATTTGATCCTAACCATGGTATAATTGTAACGCTCCTAGGCAAGTGACCGGCCCAAATTATCAAGCAGAGTTGGAAAGCTAGCTGAAGGCTGAAAGTCTAAAGCTAAAGCCATATAATTTTTAAAAAACAGCCTGAAAAAAATCCCTTATTATTTTATTTGGTGAAATCAAGCGACTGTCCTGTTGTTCTGTGATTATGACAACATCCCTGTCGTACAAAGTTTAATTTATGTACATAATCGCCATATCAGAATCAGAAAGAAACATTCTTTCTTAGTTGTTCAAAAGAAGGATACATTCTGCCTGGTCGTTAAATAATTTTGATTTACGTCAAGTCGTCAATTCTACTTTGTACAGGGCACAAACCTCTTCCGTAGTCGTCGCAGGCTGCTTGTTTCAAGCAGTACTCAGTGGTCAGTATTCCAGAATATTTTCCCACAATGTGCTGCAGGGTGCATTACAGCACGTTTACAGTGTGTTTCTGACGATGTTAGTGGCAAGCACGGTACATTGGTCATTGGTGGCACTGGCAAGTCTCATGGCAAATTCGCATCCAGCCGCTCCTGTAGACGCGCTAGTGTCGTGGACGAAAAGGTGATCATATGGAAAATTTACATAAGAGCGTATGTTATTTCAACTAGCTGTATCTCAGTTAATACTGAAAAAAAAAGTACCACTTATAATGACCTTTTTTGACTCTCTTGACCAGTATAATAGTATGAAACTCATAAAAATGAAAATTTCACCAATTATCTGAAACGTCACCTTTTCGTCCAGTTTCCACAAATGGCCGCTATAGTAAATGTAGAGGGCGACTCTTTTGGGGCCGGATGCGAATAGAATGGGTCACATAAACATACCCGCGACCTGCTCTGCCCTACAAAGTAGAATGGACGTATTTACAAATCACGGATCACACGAAAAAAAAATTATTGTTTCTTCTTTAGAGAATGATTAACCAAGTTGAAGATCATAATATCCACTCAATTTTCAACGAGAAAAACAATGGTAATGATGATAGTTTCTTGATACAATCACGTTTTCATCACGAAATTCGGTAATATGCATATACGTCCGTATTATGCAGATGAACAGAAAAATTTTTACCAGTGTTATCGTTGATTAGAACCAAAAATTGATACGAACAAAAGTATTTATATTTTCTAAAATCTGTCATCTTGAATTCTTGATACATATTGAAGCGGAACCATCTCAGCTTTGAACAATAATGCATTTTATGTTCATGAATCATGACCATTGAGATATCTATTAGAAAATATTTCAAACGAGAGAGAATAAAAATTTTCGGTTTCGTGCAATCTTGTTGTTGATTGAGCGCATGGCAAAATACTCTTATCAGCCGATCGTGATTTCGAAGATTCTTATTAAAAGACCCTTCATGCTGATCGTTATTTTGAAGATACGTCCATTCTGCTTTGTAGGGCAGCACTTTCAAGCAGAAAAATTGATTACGATGCGAGAAAGCGGTTCGCGGGTTTGCTTAGGTGACCCATTCTATTTGCCATCAGACTATACTCAGGTAAAGCACGTCTTTAAAAGGTGACGCAAACCAATGCCGCACCCAAAACCATTGCGAATGTACATGCTCACATTTTTTTTTCTACTGAGAAAAGGTAACACTGAATCGTCATCATCTGTTCTGGGTGGTACTCGCGTGAAGCTCATTATACGTACATAGAGTGCCTGCAGTGTTCTCTGTTCTTGTGAGAAAGGAGGTACCCAAGAAGTGCACGGCAATGACCGAACAGTTCTGTTTAGTCTACAGCTGTTCGCGTAAAAATTTTGAAGTGAGCATTTTCTTCTTTAAATACCATCTCATCGACTGCATACGGTGTTTGTTTTTTTCTTGCCCTTCCGTTTCTTTTGACACCGAGTACGTTTAATCGATCATTACGTAATTCGTTTGTGTCCCATTCATATAAAATTTGAATAATCCATGCGATTTTAAGGTGACTACCTTATCAGTATTGTCGGTGCCACTTTCGTAAGTGTTATGGGAAGGAAAACGAAGAAGACTAAGTGGCGCACTTTAGAGATATCGCCTCTAGGTAAGTAACCTTGCAATACATTCAAGTCTATTAGCTTGCCACGAACGTCAAACCGATACCGATTGCTATTTCAACTCCGGTCGTGATATAGATGCAAAATATTTCTCGTTTTTCCTCGATAAATTCATTCGGGGAGGGGGCCCAAAGCGTAAAGGGTTTGAGTTTTCATAAAAGTTGCGCGTATTAACAATCAATCCGAAAAATCGTTAATTCGCCGGTTGGGGCGGGAGTGGGATACTAATTCTTGTGCGATACGTATGGACTACGACATACGATAATAAAGATATAGGTAACGGAAAATTTTCGTAGTAGGCCTAATTAAGATTTCCTACATCGTGAAGAACCAGACGATTCATTTCGCAGACGCATAACGCTGATCGTACTGTTTTCGTCTCGTCGGCTCTCTTTTTATGAACAAATCTTACTGTGCTTACTACGTATATTATGAGGTACCATACTTAGTTTGTATAGGTTTTGTAGTACGTCGATATTTTTCTGGCACGAACTCACCGTGGAAATGAAGCGACGTCCAAGAAAGTTAAGTTGAAATATTACATCAATTGAGTATACCTATTCGTTGGAAAGTTGTCATTCAAGTATTATTCATTTTTCGTATACTAGTGGCTAAAATTGGCTGGTATTTTAAAAGAAGGTCCATTTCTTACCCAGGAACATGTTAATCAATATTTTCTATTCACGTTTCTATCACGATAGTTAACTGTTACGAAGATGACTTTTTAATTTGGTGAGATTGCATCATCATCTGATCGACGATATGGGCGTTTTCGCGTTTTCGGATCGAATTGTTACAAAAATCCTTGCTTAAATGTCTTGAGTATGATCAAGCCCCTCGTTTTATTTTTAGCTTATCTGTTTTTGTTGCTGATTTTTTTTTACCTTCAAAATGTCGCGTTGCGATGTATGGTTTTCATCTTTCTATCTACAGTTGCACCCTTCTCATCGTAGACAAGGGTAATTTTTCTCCAATCGTTCTGCGATGGGTTGGTCAAGATAGATATAATATTCTTCACTTTCCGCATAGTTTTATCTTTCCCACTTCCGGGTTAAAACAAAAAAAATATTTTCCTTGCAATTTCAGTACACTCTTAAATGGTCTTTGTAGACACCGAATAGTAATCAGCTACGAATACTGAAACCGGTTTTACGAAGTTAAATTTGAGGTTCATAAAAGATATTATTTAGTTCATGATTTCAGCAGAATCATGATTTTTATAGATTCGTATTGTAAACAAATTCAAGGAATGGTCTTGCATTCATCTCACGCGTAGCAAGTTGCGAGTTCAGGAATAAAAACTTGGCATTGTATTTTTGTAGTTCTAGTTTGTATTACAATCTTAGTAATCAGCAAAGCCGCCTGAACAGAGCCTGCACCCGGCAGAGGGGTCGCGGCTGGTCCACATTAAATTTGTTTCTTAGTTGACCCTTTGTTGTTTCTGTAATTTTAGTGTCCCTTAAAAACTTGAGCTCTAGAGAAAGTTTTCTCTCTCCCTCTTTTCTCCCTCTTCTCAGTGTATCTGAAACTCGAACAAATTTATCTCACCTTAATTGTGAGCGTGAAACTACAGTGCATTTAATCAAAAAGTATATTGATATCAGGTCATTAAATCAAAAATTTGAATGCTTAACACTGCAATTTTCATCAATTTTGAAGCAATACCTGGGAAACTATTGATTATAGATATCAGAGACTGTAAAATGAAAGAGTTTTTATTTTCTGTTACCTACCAAATATCTTCTACCACCGAAAAACTACATAAATTTATCCTAGAGCCTACCTATTTTATTCTTCTCACAAATTTCATGTACCGGTACGTATAAACACTGCACTGATTCAAAAGAAATTTAAATTTTGGAAGTCAAAATTGTATTCGTTAAGAAATAAGAGTGAACAGTGAATTCCGCATCTGGAAATGAATAATTTTTTTCTCTTGACCCGATTGTTCTGTATTTCGTATAATGTCATCAGCTTCTCAAGTGACGGAGAATTTAGTCGTATACTAATTCGGTACTTAATTTGAATAATACACTATTGTTATAGACAGAATGAAAATGGACGGAACATAATGCTTGTTCGAAATATTTATGATTGTACTGTGAAAGAGCGAGAAAGAGGAAGTGAGAGAGAGAGAAAAAACGAAAAAACGATTGGTAACGTATCTCATGAAGAAGTGTCATCTCTGTTGTAAGAAATATCGCGTCTAAGATATATTTGCATTTGTTTATGTTAGTACAAATTACAATGAATGCTAGTGAATAGATGAAATCAGGTACGCTAATTAGAAAAGTCTGCGCATACACCACTTCAACTATATGTACATGGTATACCTACTTAAAACTGTGAAGTACCTACAATGATGTAATATAATATTCGTGCAAAATTTTAAAAGATTAGACCGAAAATACTTTTTCTTCCCGATTACGTCTGCTGTTCGATCAAAGAGGATAGCAGTGAATGATGGTGTGAAAATAATCTTTTTAATTAGAGGTTTATCTATCAAATTGGCGAAGCGCGTATAGTCACCAAGGTATGAAACTTGAGTCAGAATCTCATTTTAAAATTGAGTGACTCGAACAGAATTTTTTTGATAAGAGGTAATACGTACTTTGAATAAGAGACCTAATGGATTTTGTCGTAAACTAATAGGAAATTTTGGGCTTTAAAAAAATATCCAGAATTGAAGAGTTTATTTATAGCGTGCTAGGATAAAATCTGAAATAAATCGTTTACTGGAATTGTTGAGAAAAATTTTCCAAAACCGCGGTCATCGAATTCTTATAAGCAATAAAAGGAAAGGTGACCATCAGAACAAGTCCATAGCTAGCTTGAGACAATCTGCAGTGGGAGCTCCGTCAAAGTTTTCGGAGACGAACTTTCCTCACCTGTTTTTCATTTGTCCTACGTAGTAAAGTTGTCTTTTTTCTAGAGTTGTATTTTTGGCGAGGGACCTCATGACATCAGGAGAAAGCTCAGCTTCTCCGCCCCCATCATCCCTTTTCAATGCTAGCGATAAAAAGTGAGTGAGAACTCATTAATTTATCGTCTCCACTAATAGAATCTTTCTAATTAATCGAAATCCGATTCTCGATATTTAAATTTTTCTCGCGGTACTCCTGAAACCTCCTGAAACTGCTCCTCCTTCGACTTTATCAACATGGCGAAGATCCTCTTCTTATCACTTGCGCGTACCTACCTTATACCTATAGTTCTTTAGTTGGAATAGGAACCTGTACGGACTTCCATGCAATGCATGTAATATTGCAGACTTCAACTACACGCGGACTTCCATACTGACGCACGCGACAGAACATAGTAACTTCATGTCGAACGAGGCCTTCCTCCGTTAAAAACAAAATTATTGGATGAAATTATTATTTACATCATGAAAATATCCTTCCATCAAAAGTATAATTTTGAATTCCAAGGTATGTAAATAACGTAAAAGATTTTGTTGTGGAGATGAATGAAAATATATTTAAGAAATTACATGTTCGGGTTCGGGACGTTCCAGGGTTCCGTTCAGAGGACGAGCATTTTTGCTTGTATGACTTATAAATTATAATTGACGTTGATATCGAGCTATTTTTTGAAAATGACTGAACATACATACTGTGTATCTACCTATATAATATTCATAATCAGAGCGCGGATTCTTAGGCATTTGTACGTTTTTTTCCTTAAGGGGCAAACGACTAAAAATCAAATAGAAGTCCGTCTCATAACGTACTGACCCTTGGAAAAAATTTTTATGTTGCCTAAAAATGCCTAAAATGAAATAAATGCCTAAAATAGCGTTATTGCCTAAAAATGCCTACAATCAAAAAAATTGTAAAAAAAAAATCGAATATTATTGAAATGGTGCATTCTATGTTGCGAGTCATTTTAAATAAGTGATTAAACAAAAATTACAGACACGCACACTGACTCGAGCTCTGAAGATGAACTAGATGGTTTTTTGAAACTCGAGTCAGTATCTTGATAATGTACGTGTGCGTGTCTGCAATTTTTGTTTAATCACTTATTTAAAAAAATCGAAAGCATTCAAAAACGAAATTCGACGAGTAAATAAATGACAAGTACATAAACAGACAACGCGCTGATGAATTATAGGACGTGCTAATATTAGGTAAATTCTTCTTTATATTCCAACACAGCCCTGCAGAGATCCTTCTCAGACTACAAATTGATTTTAACGGATAGAAGGCACGCTTTCACTGAAGAAAATTTAGAAAAATACATCATCCTAATGTTTAATTCGAGATATGAATAATTATAGACTCACATCGTTCTACGTTAATTTTCTCAATTTTACATAACTTTTCTCCATTTTACGTTACTTTTCTCGATTTTTATATTACTTTTTTTAGTAATTACGATCATTTTTTGAATTCTTAATACATTTTTGACAATGTTGCCTAATACTGCCTAATTAATCATTTCAAGTGCCTAAAATTACCTTTTTCACTGCCTAAAAATCCGCGCTCTGTTCATAATTATATCAATGGAACCTCAAAACCCTGATAGTAGTTGTTCATTCTGCTACATACGTTTGCTGCTTGGTCCTCTTTTGGGATTTGGTGAATGTCAAGAATATTGAAAAATTGATTTTTTTTTTCTTATGAACAAATTACTCATATTCCCATAAAACTGCACATTGTTTTGTCTTTATGTTGCCTATCATTTTACAATTTGATATCAAAATTTTCTACTAGTCATCGATTTGAAGATTTGAAATCTAGATTTTCACCGATTGTATTTTTAACGGTAAAAACTATCACTCAGTGTTTTTTTAAGTCACCACCCTAATCTTCTGTTTCACCTTCAAAATATTTCTGTCGCTTATAGCAGCAGATTGTGTAGTTTTATTTTTCGTGCATTTTGTTCTTATCGAGCGTCCCCTAAAATTAGCTATTGATTTCAGAAGAAATTTTCCCACTATGAGATTCAAGTAGGGAAATCAGTAGAATGCAAGACGGTTTTTTTTATTACTGTTCAATATATTAGTACGTTACCAACTAAAATTCAATGCACCAGTGGCGAGATGAATACAATTACGAGTGACTCAAAACGGGAAGCAATATGAGCTTTACTAACCGACGTTAATGGCTGAAAATTATTCGCACACGCGTAGGCTTTCGTGCAGTTCTGTGCCATTTCCACAACAGCTCGACAAATTAACGAAAGACGAGGTAAACGAGTGCATAAAAAAAAAAAAAACGTACGCAATTGCGTATGTAGTACCGACCATGTAATTCTCCTACTCAAAAGTTTCTTTATCTTTCCAAAAATAAGACCTAAATTACTGTTTTCCAGGCTTTGTGTGTGAGTAAAATTTATCGTCAGAATTATTGATTCCGAACGATATATTTTTTTATCTTTTGTAGGGTAAGGAGAGCAGTTTTCCAAATGTGAATAATCTTCCTAATTTTGACTGCGTTCAGGAAGAAGGAAATTGAAAATAAAAAAACTTGGTAATTTCATTACCTCAAAATTACGCATTAATCCTAATAAACTACACAATCATTCAACCCTCATAGCTATACTACACTTATAAGGAACTTTTCTCATCACGTTGAAAATTAAAGCCCCCATCATGCTCTTATTGTTAAGAGGAACCTCTACTAGTAGAACATTTCTTCACCTATCCAAATCTAGCCCCCCTCCGGTCTTCCCTAAATGTCCCACCCTCCAACATAGAAGCACTAAAAAATAACTCAGACATGATATCCCTCTCTCTCCAATATATTCAAAACACCTACTTTTTTCAGTCGTATAAAAAAAAATCTGATACAATAGCCAAAATTTTCCTTTTAATTATATTGAATTATGATTAGAATAACAATAGCCCGCTTTTACTTTACTTCAAATTCAAATATGAGTAATTAAATCTATAATCTTGTAAAATTCGAGCGAATAGCCCTTTGGGCAGCTAAAAGCTCGTTAAATGAAATAATTAAAATAAATAAATAATTATCCTATACGAGCCGCTGACGGGCCGCCTTCGGCGGCCCTTGGCGGCTCGGCCTGCCGGCGGCTCCTAACAGACGCGAGCAGCTTCGCTGCTCGCGTGTTTTGCTCGCTCGTTATTGTTGTTGTTACATTTTAGTGGGGTGGCTAAATTCCCCATAAAAACCGTGCATACGATAGAAATATTATAACTTTTAAAATACCCGTTCAAAGTGATCGATGGATCTAAAACATAGCCACGTATATTTTTAATTATCATACATAGTTATTAAAGAGTGGGGGAGGAAGTAAAAATTTCAAGTAAAAGGTCGGTTATGATTGGGAAAGGAATTAAGATAAATGTATACCTTTTTGATCTTGCAAATCTAGTCAGGTTGTTGAATCGTCGCTTCGCTTGCACATACTATTCTGTAAGACTTACAATGTGGAGTTATAATTTGAACTGAGTTTCCCTTTGTTGGATTGCTGTTTTGAAATTTCTTACAAACTGCAATGGAGGTCGGTTCCCTCTCAGTGAAAACGGCCAGCACCGCGTGAAGGTAGGGAACCGTCGCTGGCCTTTTCTCTTTCTTTCACGTTTCTGTATATGAGGAGGTTGAAATTTTTTTCTTCTTCTTCCGGAATAAAGTCAAAAAATAGGAGTAAATAAAAGAATATCATAATTATTAATCTTTTATTTTCAGCCTACATGAACCGTCCATAGGTATGTGATGGGGCGCATATTATTACTACTCTTTCCAAGACAATAAAATGTCATGTACTATATTTCGAGTGGCTACTGAATCGTTGTTCAAAATGTTCTCTTTCTTGGTCAGGAGGCAAATGTTATCCTTTCTTCGTGCCCTGCTTAGCGCCACATAGAGTTGACCATAATGTGACCCAATGTGAAATTTCATTCAGACGTTTGGTGGGTCTGGTCGGCAATATTTGAATGTGCCTCCCATTAAAGAGCTGTGCCGGTTTGATGTCGTCCCATAATCCCATCAAGTACACATTGACTGGGCAGAAATTAGTATTTTTACGTACTATTTCAAAAAATGCGTTAATGAGATCCCCTGACAATTCATCATGTAGAATCTCATTCTCTACGCTACCGTCCGTCATACTGTTTGAAAGAAAAATATACAACTTCGAATGATACAAATGGAACAACTGTTGCGTGTATGAGTCTAACGTAAAATGATGCAACGCCGCGCCACGCGCTTCTATTTATATCAATCGTCGCTACTGCTGGATCATTTCGAGAGCATTCGAGAACTGTCAAAAAAACGGAAGGAAGAGAGCCTACTTCCAGAAACTACTCGAACGGTCAGCGAGAAACTACTCGAACGGTCAGGTTAACCGGTCGCGTCGTAGTTTGTAAGGTTGACCCGCCCTAACCACGCCCTAACGATGCGTAGGTAGCGCTTCAGATTTACCGAGTTTCCAATAGATAGCGGCACTTGAATTTTCGGCCACGCGAATTTTCGGCACGCGATTTTCTTGCGTCACTCGATTTTTTAGCGTCACGCGCGCGAGCTTACAGGTTTATATAATAGATAATAAAGCACACTTTGTAAACATTGCGTATCTGTCTGTCTGTCGATCGGTCGGTGTAATCAGTAAACTTCAACGTAGGAATAGTGTTGGGCACTATCGGTAGTATTATAATACTACCGATTGTTTACCTCCTGAGCTATCGATACTACCGATAGTATTGGTAACTGGAAAACTATCGATAGAATATCACCGCTATCGTCACTACCGGTAGTATGTATTTTTCAACAAATTCTGTCATACATTCTATTTTAACAGGGAACCTGTTTTATGGGGGGCTTTTTTAGAAATTTGCCGTGCGCCGTCCAGCAAAAAACTTGGAAAAATATCGACTCTCGAGCCATATACAGATAGGAGAGGGACTTAGAAAAATCTCGATTCTCGAGCTATATAATTATGATACAAGGGAGACTTAGAAAAATTTCGACTCTCGAGCTATATATGATAAGAGGGGAACTTAGAAAAATGTTGACTCTCGAGCTACCATATATAGCTCGAGATAGACAAATTTAGACTCTAAAACTATATTATACTAGGCTTAGAGTAGGTCTAGGCGTTCTTTATACTAGCTTTATCTAGGCCTAGGCTTCCTTGAATTCTCAATACCAATACCCATTTGACTCATAAAACAGGTTCCCTGCGTTCCTCGTTCAACTTCGTTAAGGAAGCCATCGTTTTTTCCTATTCTTGACGTAAGAAAAATAAAAAAATAAAAAAATATTATGTCAACTTTAAATGAACCAAGAAATAAGAAAAAGTTGTGTAGAGTATAAAAATTGGAAATGACAGAGGAAAAATATGAGTGATTTTCTTCTGAACACTAGCGCACCACTGCCCTAAATGGATGAAATGGAAACACTATCGGTTTATCGATACTACCGATAGTTTTCCGGAAAACTACCGAATAAATAGATAGTGTCAGGAGGAAGACTATCGGACTATTGGTAGTTTGAAACTATCGGTTTTTGCCCATCACTAGTAGGAGTAGGAACATAGAGGGTGCTATCAGCCGGCCATCGCCATAGTTGACGCTTTTTTCTTATTGGTCTAAAAAATTTTTATCATCATCATAGCGCCTCATTATTATCACTCCGTTGTTTTAGGTTGAAAGTTTGAAACACACTGTTTGAATTAACAAGCTACCGCGCAGGCGAGCTAGTACCGCGATCGGCTTTCTACTTTGACGATAGTTCTCGCTACTTAAAACGCTGTGAACATAGAGATACATGAAACGCGTATTAGCAAATACTTACGCACAAGAAAATAACTCATTCTCATCATGATCTGATAATTGCTCTTGTGCTCAAATAAGATCTTGGACCATACAACAGATAGACCGAGCATTGGCCATATAAGCGTGTACAACGCGTTGAACGGAAGATATGATGAGTAAATAAGGGGGACTGGACCTCAATGAAGGCAACGCGGGTGAACGCGCGGAGCAGTGAAACGCACCGTACACCCGCGCCGCTCATCAAACTTGTAAACAAGGTCCAGTCCAGTCCCCCTTATTTTCTTATGTGTATTCTTATCATGTTCTCCGTTCAAAGATTCATTACTATGCTCGGTCTATCTGTTGTATGGTCTAAGAATGAGATAAGGTAACACGTAGTCTGACCTGCAGCATGCAGCCAACAGTCAACTGATAATATGACGTATGTAAACAAACTGAAAATTGAAGGAGAAAAAAAAAGTGATTGTAAGGTGGTCTGCCGCAGCTTGCAGCTGTAGGCCGACCACAAAAATTAATCCAAGAAGAACTGATCTGAGATTTATTTTGCCGAAAATAACGAAAAAAATTAAAAATTGTCTGATAATATCGAAAGACGTAAATATTTTAGTGGGTATTATTGATTCGTGATCGCATCTAGCTTTGGCTTTTTGTGAATATGAAATTTGGAACGAAATAAACGCCCTGCATTTGTGTTTTCTTTTGTGAATGAAGTCAGTCGATCGGATGAAAAGAGTAACGAGCGCAAGTGAATCATTGCTCATTAACAGGAGAAAGAGGATTATTAAGTAGGTTGATGTGTTCTTGATCGATTGCATCAAGAGATGAATCGTGATTCGAATTATGAATACAGACATGATTTTCGATCGCTTTCTGCTTGTAGGTTCTTACGTTTTCATCCTGAGGAACTCGCATGCTCTAAATCAAAAGAGAAACAATGAGATTTAACTTATTTACAAACCTCAGAACGAAATTTTAAAAAATATTATCCAAATAGTACGAGTAGTTCGATGTGTTTTTGATCAATTGCGTAAATACGATAATATGTGTATGTAGAATCGTAGTTCAAATTATGAATACAGAACCTGATCTTTAATTGTATAAAATTATATCTACGCTAATTAATTTACTCATCAATCAAATTATCCAGTTCCAGTAGAATTTTAATATTATAGAAAGTGGTTAGATATGGCTGTGGTGATATTCGGTGAAGTTTTAAAGAAATTCTGAAAAATATAATTGCAGTGGGCTGTTTGTTGATTGAGTTTGGAATTACCTATGATTGTGTTAGTGTGTACTGGTGGGAACAGTGAACTGGGTGGCAAGTGGGAAAACGTTATGAGCTCTCTTGAAACATAAAACTCCGCTTCGTCATGTAGGTAGTAGGCTTCTTACAGCCAGGGCAAGTGATAATCCATCGGCGGCATGCCCTACACTGCGAGCCTACAAGTACAAAACAGCGAGCTCGAAGCGCGAGCCCGTAATCATAAAACAGCGAGCGCTGAGCGCGAGTCTGTCTGGCGCCGCAGGCCTAGCCGCATTTCATAAACGATACATTTGTTTTTTAAAGCAACTTTCGTATGTACTATTATTGACTGATAAATAATCAGTGTACATTGACAGTCCCAACTTGGTCTCTGAAATGCATAGCAGACGATTAAATCCGCAAATACGTGTAAATGCAGAATATTTCTCCTTGAATAAATGTTCACCCTATTTTCTAAATCATAATTCAGTCTTTGTTCTTCCCAGGTGATACCCCGTGGGTGATTCAGAATTTTGCGAGTACATCCCGCGTGCGCGTGCACATCTCCTGTGGGACTTGGAAAAATTTTTACCTCCGGACCACGTATGATAGGAGGGGGACAGTTAGTATAAAGCTGGTTAGTACAGGCCTAGTATAGTATCGCGTGCGTCTGCGCGTGCACATCTCTTATGGGATTTAGTTTCTCATACCATTCTAACAAAACAGCAAGAAAGGGGTCGAAAGGCGAAATTCCAAAATATTTTATATCAGACTTATGCTAAACCGAGACAGGGACCGAGAAAGAGGGCGAACGAGCGGACGAAAGGTGATACCTCAAAATAAATTATAGCCTATAATCTACATAAACTTGGAATCTTCAACCCTAAACCATGAGTCGCGGGTCTCCTGCAAGAGCCTGTAAGTTTTTTTTCTAACAATTGCTCGAGAACGCTGGCGATTGACTAAAAATTCTTGGCGATCGACCCGTTGAGGACCGCTGGTACATAAATGATCCAGTGAACAGATTGAAATGTGTACAGCAGCATAAAGAGAGAATCATCAAGCTTCCTCTTTAGCTAGCTCTATATCAATTTATAGTAAATATTTGTCGATTGGCTTGTGAGATACTCTAACCTTACAATTGCGTTGATGATTTGCAGTTCTCATATGGCGTTCCAGCTTTGATTTCTTCGGATTCAATTTTTCGCAGCAATATTTACACCATGCCCGTGATGAACCATCAAAAATCTTTTCTTCGAACCATATCCGGAATTTTTCATTTTTCAACCATCCGTGGATAAATTTTTGATGATAGGATGGCTTTTCCATCCATCATAAACAAGACAGAAATAGCAAATCAGAACTTGAGTAAATGATAATTCCAATTACAGTATTAGACTGTGACAAGTAAATCATCAGACTGCTTACCAGGAATGTTTTGTTTTCATCAATATTCAATTAAATCTTCATTTTGATGACCATAGCCGGCGTTTTCTGTAGCAAGTATGCTGGATGATGATACTGTGATGATATTGATAACTGGCGATGGCAGTACGCCGGCTTTAGACTGCAAACACGCGAAATCGACAGTAAGAAACCAATTTTTCTGAAAAAAAAAACTTGATACAGGGAAAGATATCAATTTTTTGCGGCAACACTACTCTATTACAGTTAGTTTATATTGATCAAGGTTTTATCTTTGTGCGGTATGTAAAATATGCAAAAAAAAAAAAATATATATATATATATATAACATAAACAAGTATGAGCGGAGTGTCAAAAATTGACCAATTGGCAAAGATTTCCAAAATAAGAAATTGAAAAATTTTTCAAGCTTCATAGGGTTGTTTAGGTATTTTTTGCGGAATCAGCGTTGAATTTCACTTTCAAATCAGATAAAATATGGAAGTTGAAACGATTTTTAATTTTCAAGAATTTTGGCAAGTCGATTGGCACATTTTGGTGCGTACTCGACTCAAGAAAGTCGTAGAAAGTTGAAAAGGGACGCATATTGAATATATAATTGAGGTACAAATTTCGTAGGTTTAAAGTGTACCTCGAACGTTTCGCATTTTTCAGCTAAAGAGAATTTAGTGCAAACTCCCATTCAACTGGTAACATCACTTTGCCCCACCCAGTATACATATAGGCGGTCGTCTTGGGCTGACATCAAATTCTGAAAGAACTGGAAAAGCCCTCAGCAGTCGCGGATTAAAGTTCGCGCCGCCCATACGCCAACGGTTACATTCCGCCTCTAAGCTCAAACTAACCATATTTTTCTCTTTTTTCTTCTCAAAAAATGCCGCTACACGCCAGTAGGGGAATCTGCCTCTGTCCCCTCAGCCCTTTCTTACTCCAGACTTGCGGAGTCATGATTGCCAAGATGGAAACGATATCCAAATATAGCTGCCTGAGCCCAAACTTACAAATAATATTTTATTCATATAGCCGACGTACACAAACGAAGTCCTAAGTACTTCAGTTCAGAGCGGTGATTGAGCGAATTCATTGATTGAGCATAGGTAACATAAATAACAGAAGTGAAACATCGCTTTTTTCTTACTTTTTTGGATTAATAGTTGATACGCAAATTCACTAGTATTTCATCTACAAAATGCCTCTTGTCTCTGGCGGATCCGCAGTTTCACGTAGGTAGTTCTTAGTCGTTGAGACGTCACTAAATTTGCAGTTCTGTCAGGTGTGCTCTTGCTTACCTAACCTTTATCCAATAAAAATGTAAATAATATGAGCCTTTCAGTAAGTAAATATAAAATTATCAAATTTTTCTTACTTTCTCCGATGGTGTCTGGATTTGTAAAATTCTTTTATTCTCCAAATCTTCTAATTAAACTGATATCTCAATTCGCGTAGTCTTTCTGATGTGTATAAAATTTTTCATTCACAATGGTTCATCTGCGCACTTCCCGAAACTTCTTTCTTTCTTCTCTTCTCTCTTTCTTTTTTTGTTTCAATAAAGTAACAGATATGGTACAAAATTCTTTTTGTTATCAAGCGAGTTATTTTGCAGATTGATTATGATAGTGGTTAGAGGAAATGAAAACAGCAGTATTTTGTAACCAGTAATAAATCTTTTTCTCCTATTTTGCCAGCTGACCCCCTTTCATGGGAATGCTTATTCTGTACGCGCTTTTACTATTTATATATGGGCATTAAGCCTGAGGTGCGGTCATCTGAAGAGATGATGTACTTGTATGTACTTACTTATTCAAAAATTGCGCGCGACAAATTCAGCTACTTTTTTCCAGGAATTATGACACCTAGCCTGAGGTGCGGTCGTTCAAAGAGGAGGTAATTGATGTAGGGTTGAATCGCTTTTTTCTTATAATTTGCTAGGTAATTCATTTCAGACTTTGGTAGGTAACTCCTTTTACGCTCTTATTTATATTATATATATATAGTAATAGAATACACGTTTTAGCCATTTTTTAAGCTAAATTGTATGGGTAAATTAGGTGTAGAGTGCTGTGCAGGGTCGGGTAGGATTTCTAGTATATTCGATCAATATATACGTCACGAGACGAAAGAAAGTATCTGAAAAGGAAGAGGATGCCCCTATCTATCACGCGCAAATGTCGTTGATTGACCGTATCGTTTGCTCGCACATTAATGAATCTCTTGATATTGCGGGATCCAGACATATTGAGTTTTTCTTTTCGCAAATCTTTCGCGACGCATTTTTGTATTCTGCGAATTTTATAATCGGTACTCGTGAATGTTTTCTCCACGTCTTCGCACCAGACAAAAATTCACCTTCAAGTACGCTGCATGAATTCCGAAAATTTCCATAGTTTTAGATATCTCAAATGCGGGCGAAACTTAATGGGGAAGAATTTCAAAAATTGCGGAAGGAGAGTTGTTGTCGAGTTTTTTTTTCAACTTTTATTTTAGCTTCTTAGATAGTCGTATCCGTACGTGACCGAATCGGAGACGTGCATCGGTGCATTTACGTACGAGATATACATGGAAGATGTGTGAAAGCATTATGTGCGTGTTCGGGATGATGGCCAAAACTGCTAATGTACTATCTTGGCACAATAGGCGAGCGTCTCTGAACGCGCGAGAAAATTAAAATAATGAAAGTTCTGGAGGATAATTTCAAACAACTTTCATTTTGTTGATTCAATCGTTTTCAAATTTCAATAACTTGCAAATATCATTTACGTGTAAGTACACCTACAGAATGCCTGACGGCACGATATCGAGAAATGTTCGTATTCGCAAGGATAAATCAACCACTCGTTTATTCAACGATGTCGACTGAAGTGCTCCTAAATACGAAAATAAATTTTCAACTTGTATTCTGAATATATTACGACTTTTTATGGAGAGCAATCTCTGTTTTCCACGAAACATCGCTGTATAATAATCGAAACAAATAGACAGGAGCTGAAATAGTCTTATATCTTTGGACTTGTTTCCTCCAAGATCTTCAGTTTACTCTTCCTGTTTTGAATGACCGTTACCTTTCTATTAAACTGTGGAAGTAGGTGGTAGTGAGATTAACTTTTTTGATCTCACCATTTCTGTAGTAGATGGCTCCCATAATTTCAAGATCTATAGGAACCGTACCTACACTGGATCTACGATCCATTATACGTTATTTCGCTTACCCATCCACAAAGTCGCAGCATATTACAATATGATTCACCGCCTCTTATCCATCCTTCTCTCTCCTGTGGCTTTCAATGAGGAACTGGGTACTATAAACTCCATTGCTTGGCTTAATGGCGTCGAGATTGATTTCAGCAATAATTTGTAAAAAGTGAGTAGAGCGAGCCCTAAACTCCACCACCTCCCTTATTCGCTCTTCCTCCTCCTTGATAAATAAAGAAGCTTTCAGCTGGGTACGGTCACCTTATCTAAGTAAAAAATTTCGACCTCAATCTCCCAATTTTTTAACCTCGTTTCCGGCCTTTGTAAAAGGTTGAGCAAAAATGGAGTCTGTAAGTTACGTTGTAATGATTGCCCTACCATATACATTGGTGAATTAGGTTGCCAATTTTTGATCAAAATCCTCGAGTACCTCCGAGCATTCCGTGGAAACAAACTCAGGAAGTCGGCTTTTGCCTCTCACCTCCTAGCGAGTAATCATTCTTTTGAGGAAGGTACTGAAATATTGCTCCTCATAGAGAACAAAAATCAAAAACGACTAACCACCAAAATTACCCGCCATAACAATGATTCAGACTCTATTTTACTTAATGAGTTTGTTCTGGAGTATGGATTGATAGATACAATATGCTCGTCTTTGTAAATGTCTTACTCATCCTTTTACAAATTTTCTGGTTCCTTCTATTTTTCCTTCCTATCTTCGAAATCTTTGATGTACTATTTGATAATGGTTATTTAACCAAAAACGTTTTTGTTTGCTTTGTACTCAATTGTTCTACAATCAAGTATATAATACTGTACGGTAAATTGTATTATTTTCTAATAGTAATTACAGGATATTCTACTTGTACTAATTATCTGCAATTCAGGAACCTGTAACCATACCATCACACGTACCTATTTAGCATTAACTCTAGAAAATATTTGATTGCCAAAAATGTTGACAAAAAATTAATGGAAAGAAGAAATAATAACAGCCCAACTCCAAATTGAACATACTAAATCCGCCTTTTGAGCCCGCACGCTCTTCTGCCACTTTGTAGCAGATGTGACCATCAGTCGCTCTCAATTCTACACATTTTGAATAACCGGAAAATTTGTAGTTGGTGAGTAAAGGGAAAGGACCACACAAGATGTAGTTGGGGGAATATGAGATTTCTGTAAATATTGCTTACATTTGAAAGTGAGGACAAGTCGGACGTTTGCACTCATGAATAAGTGGACATGTGAATGCTATAAGTAGTTGACGACCCTCATCCAGTTTCTTGCGAAATTCTTAACTCGCGAAAAAAAAACATTAATGAGGAAAGAGAACCTGCTATAATGAACACTAGCAGTGTGTATCAAGTGTGGCTGAGGGGGAGGTTAAGGTATGTTGAGTTGAGTCTTTTTAAAGTGAATGAGATGGTTCAGTTGGACTTACTAGAAATTAACAAGTGGGAACCAAAGAACAAATGGCATACTCTTGAACCGAACCTTTGGAGCAAGCTGAATAAAATTATATTTATATTTTCTGTTCTTTCCTTTTCCCAGATTTGAACCGTTCGGATTCTAAGGTAAATTGACTTGAAAAAAAAAAAAAATTAAATTATATACAATACATGATATAATTGAATTTGTATTCAACTTTTACACTATAACTTTTAGATTCAGAATCTATGATTACAGATTTTCGATTCAGAACTTAAATTTGTAGTTTTCATATTAAGATTAATACTCCGAGTTCGGAGCTTTGTGGAGAGTATTTTACCGCAATATATCGTTAATTTTTCTTCTATTTCATTGGTTTTTGATTTTTCTTTAATCTATTTTTGATATTTTATTAATATGACCCCTCACAATCTATGAGCGTATTATTGTTTCAGTTATTTTTCTTTTTTTTTCGGATAATTTCAAAGTACACTAAGTGAAACTGATTCAAAGGAAGTGAACTCTACTGCAGGAATCATAAAATGTTCCATTTTTCGTTATTTTTCTTTCTTTCTTTCTCTTTTATTACTCTTCTTTTCTATTGTATGTTGAAATCGTAATCCACACACATCCCACGTCAAAAATTCCACCACGTGCAAGACTGCAATACCTCCTAAAGTCGGTAACGCCTTTCATTTTGCATAGCAACATTCATTATTTTCAACGCGGGATGGTTGACGAACTGTCGTTTGACTTACCGTGCTCCGAATTTTTCTAAATTAAAATAGAAAAATCTCATTTTATCAATCCGATTTTTAGAAAAAATAACCCTATAATATTCTAGTACAAATATAAAACTCCAATTATTCTCAGTTTCAACCCAATACCAACACAGAACATTACCTGCCCTCAGACACATTTGATACACACTGCTGGTATCCATTCAAGCAGCTTCTCTTTCCTCATTAATGTTTTTGACATGTTCCATGTCTTTTCTCTCGCCAGACCCCGATTTTGAAACTCGCGAGTACACCCCCCCTCCCCCCCCCCCCGTCAAGAGAAATCTCTACCCAGTGGGTGATTCAGAAATTCGCGAGTACACCCCGCGTAATAATAATAATCAATAATAAATAAATAAATAAATAAATAAATAAATAATTAAATATAATTAAATAATTAAATAAATAAATAATTAAATAAATAAATAATTAAACAAATAAATAATTAAATATAATTAAATAATTAAATAAATAAATAATTAAATAAATAAATAATTAAACAAATAAATAATTAAATATTTAAATAAATAAATAATTAAATAATTAAATAAATAAATGATTAAATAAATAAATAATTAAATAAATAAATAATTAAATAATTAAATAATTAAATAAATAAATAATATAATAAATAAATAAATAAATAAATAAATAAATAAATGATTAAATTATTATTTAATTAAATAATTAAATAAATAAATAATTAAATAATTAAATAAATAAATAATTAAATAATTAAATAAATAAATAAATAAATAAATAATTAAATAAATAAATAATTAAATAATTAAATAAATAAATAGTCGAAATTTTTCTAAGTCCCCCTTCTATCATATATAGCTCGAGAGTCGAAATTTTTCTAAGTCCCTATCATACATGGCTGGAGAGTCGAAATTTTTCTAAGTCCCTCTCCTATCATATATGGCTCGAGAGTCGAAATTTTTCTGAGTCCCTCTCCTATCATATATGGCTCGAGAGTCGAAATTTTTCCAAGTCCCCCTTCTATCATATATGGCTCGAGAGTCGAAATTCTTCTAAGTCCGTCTCCTATCATATATGGCTCGAGAGTCGAAATTTTTCTAAGTCCCCCTTCTATCATATATAGCTCGAGAGTCGAAATTTTTCTAAGTCCCTCTCCTATCATATATGGCTCGAGAGTCGAAATTTTTCCAAGTCCCCCTTCTATCATATATGGCTTGAGAGTCGAAATTTTTCTAAGTCCCTCTCCTATCATATATGGCTCGAGAGTCGAAATTTTTCTGAGTCCCTCTCCTATCATATATGGCTCGAGAATCGAAATTTTTCCAAGTCCCCCTTCTATCATATATGGCTCGAGAGTCGAAATTTTTCTAAGTCCCCCTTCTATCATATATGGCTCGGGAGTCGAAATTTTTCTAAGTCCCCCTTCTATCATATATGGCTCGAGAGTCGAAATTCTTCCAAGTCCCTCTCCTATCATATATGGCTTGAGAGTAAGTCCCCCTTGTATCATATATGGAGTCGAAATTTTTCCAAGTCCCCCTTCTATCATATATGGCTCGAGAGTCGAAATTCTTCTAAGTCCCTCTCCTATCATATATGGCTCGAGAGTCGAAATTTTTCTAAGTCCCCCTTCTATCATATATAGCTCGAGAGTCGAAATTTTTCTAAGTCCCTCTCCTATCATATATGGCTCGAGAGTCGAAATTTTTCTAAGTCCCCCTTCTATCATATATGGCTCGAGAGTCGAAATTTTTCTGAGTCCCTCTCCTATCATATATGGCTCGAGAGTCGAAATTTTTCCAAGTCCCCCTTCTATCATATATGGCTCGAGAGTCGAAATTCTTCTAAGTCCGTCTCCTATCATATATGGCTCGAGAGTCGAAATTTTTCTAAGTCCCCCTTCTATCATATATGGCTCGAGAGTCGAAATTTTTCTAAGTCCCTCTCCTATCCTATATGGCTCGAGAGTCGAAATTTTTCTAAGTTCCCCTTGTATCATATATGGCTCGAGAGTCGAAATTCTTCCAAGTCCCTCTCCTATCATATATGGCTCGAGAGTCTAAATTTTTCTAAGTCCCCCTTCTATCATATATGGCTTGAGAGTCGAAATTTTTCCAAGTCCCTATCATATATGGCTTGAGAGTCGAAATTTTTCTAAGTCCCTCTCCTATCATATATGGCTCGAGAGTCGAAATTTTTCTAAGTCCCTCTCCTATCATATATGGCTCGAGAGTCGAAATTTTTCTAAGTCCCCCTTCTATCATATATGGCTCGAGAGTCGAAATTCTTCCAAGTCCCTCTCCTATCATATATGGCTTGAGAGTCGAAATTTTTCTAAGTCCCCCTTGTATCATATATGGCTCGAGAGTCGAAATTCTTCCAAGTCCCTCTCCTATCATATATGGCTGGATAGTCGAAATTTTTCCAAGTCCCCTAGACTTGAATTGTCTCATACCATTCCAATACAATAGCGAGACAGGGGGCGAACGAGCGGAGCGAGTTCGCGCTACCTCATATTTCTCAAAAAAGACTTGAATTTTCTCATACCATTCCAATACAACAACGAGATCACTCATTCGCCCCAACGAAAGTTGATACCTCAAAATATAGAACACCCATAATTACCTCAAAATATTTCTCATACAAGACTTATACGACGCCAAGATAGGTAAAGGGGTAAACGAATAATATCTCACGAACACTTGACCTAGTAGAAGAATTAATAATAAATAAATAAATGAATAAATAAATAAATAAATAGATAAATAGATTAATAAATAGATAAATAAATAAATAAATAAATAAATAGATGAATAAATAAATAAATAAATAATATTGAATAATTAAATACTGAAATTATAAAATTATTGAATAATTAAATAATTAAACAATTAAATAAATAAATAATTAAATAATTAAATAAATAAAGGCTGAATAGTCGAAATTTTTCCAAGTCCCCTAGACTTGATTTGTCTCACACCATTCCAATACAACAGTGCGACAGGTGGAGAACGAGCGGAGCGAGTTCGCGCTACCTCATATTTCTCATAGAAGACTTATTCGACGTCAAGATAGGTAAAGTTTTCCAAGTCCCTCTTCCTATCATATATGGCTGGATAATCGAAATTTTTCCAAGTCCCCTAGACTTGAATTGTCTCATACCATTCCAATACAACAGCGAGACAGGGGGCGAACGAGCGGAGCGAGTTCGCGCTACCTCATATTTCTCAAAAAAGACTTGAATTTTCTCATACCATTCCAATACAACAGCGAGATCGCTCGTTCGCTCCACCGAAAGTTGATACCTCAAAATATAGAACACCCATAATTACCTCAAAATATTTCTCATACAAGACTTATACGACGCCAAGATAGGTAAAGGGGTAAACGAATAATATCTCACGAACACTTGACCTAGTACAAGAATTAATAAGAAATAAATAAATAAATAAATAAATAAATAAATAAATAATATTCAATAATTAAATAATTAAATAATTAAATAATTGAATAATTAAATAATTAAATAAATAAAGGCTGGATAGTCGAAATTTTTCCAACTCCCCTAGACTTGAATTGTCACATACCATTCTAATACAACAGCGAGACAGGGGGCGAACGAGCGGAGCGAGTTCGCGCTACCTCGTATTTCTCATAGAAGACTTATACGACGGCAAGATAGGTAAGGGGTAAACGAATTTCTTAAATTACGCTCTTTGGACAGGTAATAGGGGGGGATTGAAAGATGATCGATGCCGCCTGTGCACTGACCACACTTCTTCGCATTCTGATTTCTCTACGCTTCGTACCAGCGATCGTTTTTCTCAAAACGCGTTTTTTCGAGATACGCCCTTCTTGATAAGAAGGCTTCAATTAAATAATTAAATAATTTAAATAATTAAATAATTAGTCCGAGAGTCTGTGCGTCCGTGCATATCTCAGGGGGCGAACGGTGATACCTCAAAATATACAAAAGGTCGCTCCGCTCGTTCGCCCCACGAAAGGTGATACCTCAAAATATTTCTCATATAAATGCGACACCTCATATTTCTCATAGGAGACTTGAATTCTCTTTCGGCATTTCTCTTATAAGCTTCTACATTTTTGTACGTAATGTGTGACAAATCACGACGATCAACGATTTTAATTTACATTTCCTTGGAAATGAACGACATCAAGACGGAGACAGTATTCTTCTAAAAATATGCAGTTCTTACAATATTTTATTAATCAGCGACATTTTGGAGCATTAGTTGAATCCGAGAAGCCAAATGTGATCGGTGGTACAGGAAGCTATCGAGGCTCGATTGATGGGCGATGATTCTTTCCGGAAATGTCCATTTGTGAAAATGTGAGAGAATTGGATGGCTTCGAAGTATTCTGGACATAAACGTTGTTTTCTTACAAATTGGTTCCTGGCTTCGGTCGATAAGCTGAGGAATTTTCGACAGCAATACAAAGTTTGCGCGTTGTCGCCATAGAAGTAGCATTCGCGTTTCCTTTCGTTTGAATTTGATGTAGTCATAATGCCTCCATTACTATACAAATTCTTGCATCCTTCGGAATCTGCAGCACACTCGCGACCGGGTCTTCATAAGTGATGAGACTCTCGCGCAGATTAAACAACTCCGTGGATCCTTCATTGACAGCGTTCACCGGCACTGGTGTCACCAAGAAATTACGCACCCGCGAGTTCACCCCACGAAAGGTGATACCTCAAAAAAGCCTTCGCAGCGCGAAAGCAAAACCGACTTTTGTATCTTATTTTTGTACATCTCTATTTCTTTTAGTTTCCATTTTGTTCATTATTGGCTGGCCTACATTATATTTCACTTATAGTCGTTTTCGTTAATAACGACAATAATGACATCGTTTTCCGATAGAAATTCATTTTCAAAACTTGCCAACCATTATTTTTTATTCAATCTCGTGTACTGATAATACACAACTTACAACCCCCTCCCCTTCTGAGAAAGAAACACTTTTCGCGCACAAGTCAGTAACACTCGTCATTTTCCATAGCAACATTCATTCCTTTAACGCCGGATGGTTAACGAACTGACGTTCAACTTACCCCGCTCCGAATTTTTCTAAATTAAAATCGAAAAATCTCTAATTCTATCAATCCGATTATCAAAAAAATAACCCTATTCCATACAGCAAATATAAAACTTCAATTATTCTCAATTTCATATAAATCGACCCAATACCAACCGAGAATACAAGACTTATACGACGCCAAGATAGGTAAGGGGGTAAACGAATAATATCTCACGAACACTTGACCTAGTAGAAGCCTAGACTAAAATATTTCAAGATGACTGATAAAATATAAAAGACATGGAACATGATCTTCATTTATTTGGCTATGCCAGAAAATTTTTTTTTTTTTTTTTTTTTTGTGAGTTGAGGATTTCGCAAGAAACTGGATGAGGGTCGCCAACTACTTCAAGCATTCACATGTCTACTTGTTCATAAGTGCCAACGTCCGACTTGTCCTCATATTAACCGGCTAGTGCCCAGTGCTCATATTAGCCGGGTGCGTTGGCTAAAGATCGAGAAATGAATGATTTTTATACGTTTCCGAACATTAACCGTTTGAAGTTAACACTTTCCAAGAAGGTTTGGATAATGTAAATGAACCCCCAAAAGAAACTTGATACAGCATCTAAAATTTGTGTATATAAAGTTTTAAAAAACGCGAAAGTGAACTCCACTAATGGTATTTTTCTTTTTACGCAGTAGAAAATGTCAATAATAAAATATAGTCCTGTAACCAACTTTGATAAAGTTATAGAGCGTAAACTCATTCATTTTTACAGTCTAGGCTAGAATGAACTTGCTGTACAAAGTATTCTTGACGCCCTGCATGTACATCTCTTCGTGTCATATTTTGTCTTGCAATGACACCTTTTGAATGCCTGACCCTTAACAAGAGACTGTTTTCCACTAAAATCCCGAAGCGACTTTTCTTCTTGTGAAACTCCATCAATGGTTAATAATTTTGCTGGACAAATAGTGAACTGACGACGAGTGTAAGCTTGAGGGGGTTTACCGTGCTCATTTGCCAATGTATAGAACTGATTGTCTCTAGAATCAACGACAGCAAAAGGAGTATTTTGCGGGTCAACTTTTGCTTTGTCAATTTCGGGAATGTGAACCTGTACTGTGTCACCTACGGCAGATGGAGAAAAGGACTTGTTTGAGTTCATTTTCATGCTCTTAGCTTGAGTTTCCAAATTATCTTTAGCCTCTGAACGAGGGTGGTCAATTTTTTGTTTTTTTATGCAGAGATTGCAGAGAATCCCATTGTCTGCCACTGTTCTTCACTCGTTTGTAAGGAGAGGGACGCCACAATAGAAACAAATTCGTTCATCGATTTCCTGTGTTTTCTTTACTTCGGTTGAATCCTGTACGCTAATATCCAATATTGACTCCTTTTGGCATTCTTGGAAACTTTCTGTAGATTCTGACTCTACCAACATGGCCATATTTTCGAGAATCGTTTTCGGCTCCTCTTCACTCTCGATATCTGCAACTGCGTCTTTGGGGGATGTGGCTGAACCAACTTAAACGTCACAACCAAACATGTCCTCGTATGGTAACCTGCAGATCCCATTATGATGTGGCCTATTCTTCATGAGCTGAACAAATTTCAAGCCTCCAGACCAATCCTTTCTATCTTCTCTCTGCATCCACGTGGACAACATTTTCTCTACGTCTTGGTTGGCTCTTTCTACAGAGCCCCGACTTTGGCTATGGCGAGGTTTGCCATTCACAATCGTTAAGCCAGGCCACATTTCTTTAGTGATTCAATAATTCGATTCGCGAATTCTTTACTGTTATCCGGTTGGAAAACAGCCGGCACCCCAAATATGCAGAAAATATCAATAAGTTTTTCAGCAACTTCCCTTGCTATTTTCAGAGTAATAGGTCCTAGATTCACAAATTTGGTTAGGTGGTCTTGATAAAATCTTTATACCGCTGACTTTGCAAATCCATCAAGTCGACTTAGCCCCTACCATTGAGTTCAGAAAACACCATAAGGCGTACTACAAGGTCCTTCCTTTGACTACACATTTTTCTTCTGGCAGATACTAAGAAAATTCGTGAGCCGCCCTTCCAGGTTGCGTTGGATGCTTCTATAACACTTTATATACAAGTACTGACTAACGTGCAAAATCGATGGTTCTACGATCGGACATTTACGAGTGATAAAGCTAATCGAAGGATTATGTTCTCGATAAGAAGGTTATGTAGACAGGAGAATAATTTTAAAATAAAAAACTAGGGTTTTTTTAAAAGCTACCTATAAACTACGCAATGTAATTGTGTCGTTGCTGTCGTCTTCATCCTATGATCTCGTCTGTCGGAATAAAAATAATTAGGTACTCTTCCAGTTTTTCTTTTTGTAGGCTCCCCTCTATAAACTGAACACGAGGCTAGAACTGTCAACCTACAAAATTGAAACCGAAACAACAACAAAAAATCCCGGAAACTGTAATCAATGTTTATTTAATGCTAGCAATTTTCCTATTATTATTATTAACCTTGACACGTATAATTTACACGTAGACTATAAGCGTAAAATCTTGATTATAACGGGAATACACCGCAAAATAACTTCGTATAGACATTATAATATGCTTCATAATTGATTGATACAAGATTTACGAGAAAATCACACGCTCCTATAAAGTCGATGTTGCAAGACGACAATCGCCGACAAGTCGGGTACAAATTGTACAATACGTTCGAGTTGATATTGTGGTACCTCGTCGTCCAATTAGTAAAAACTTGAAAGATGAACAACTGTCCATAAAGGTGGTTTTTGGTGTATCTTCCTTTCAGCATAGGTTGGTTTTAGTCACGTTTTTATTATTCAGGAACAATCAACCCGCAGCAGGCTGGAAGATATTTGTAGGTACTGTACCGAGGCCTAAAACGTTATTTGTGGACACTATGGATAAAAAATTTTATTTTTGGTACATTGAACTCAAAATTTCTAATCCTGATGAGAAGTGAAGCGCAGACAGGTCGACATAAAGAAGGAATCACAAAAGGAGTCAGAACGATGCATGCAATTTTACCGGTATATACTTTTAACTTCAAGATGCTCAACTTAATTGGATAGTGAGAATACTCTTTCTGTAGTCTCGAGTCATGCACAATGCTCTCTTGAGATTAGGTCATACGTTTGTTTAAATAGACTCGTCCTGTGATTTAGATTCGTTGAAATAACGAATCAGGCAAGTTAAGAATAATTAAAAATGATCGTGTTTATATCGAAGGAAATCGACGCGGTAGATTATATTATGTGAATATTTGTACTAACGTAAATGAAATGAAAAACTTTGAAGCACCTACTTTGCTTAACGTAAATCCTCATATATCTGAAGAAAAATGTTAGAACTTTTGCATCGACAGCTAGGTCACTTGAATTATGAAAGTTCGAAAAGAAATATTGAAAATGGAATTCTTGTTGATGAAAGTATCCTAAAGCTACGTGTTTTATCCTCAAAGGCCTTTAGAGCTACTACATGTAGTAGGAAGCTTGTAGAAAACTTTTCCTCTTCTCCCCCTATCACTTTCATGTTGCTGCCTTTGTGAGCTAAACTTTAAGGTGTCGCGATCTTATAAAGAGAAAATTGTGGAGCTATTTTTCCAGTAACTTTTAGATTCATCATCATCATTATTCTCTCCCAGCCCATATGATTGTACCTTCTTCTGCAATCGCCAGGCCCCTTGTCGGCACATTTTCCTTGAAAGGAAACATGATCTCCAGACAGTATTCCACATACCTTTCTTCTATGATTGATATGACCCACGTGGTGTCTTCTGTTATACATACATACAAGTTATAGTGTTAAGGGGGAGGTCCTAAAGCGGGTGGAAGAGGTTAGAGACCTATGGGTGCTCCGTAACCACAATCCAAGTTTTGAAAAACAATTCCAGAAATCGCTGAATAATACCAGTCGTAATCTTGGACTGATGATGCGACACTCAAGAATGTTCTCTGATACCACAACACTACGCATTCTGTACTTTGCACTGGTAAGGTCTCAGTAGGACTTCGTGAGTGTGGTATGGAGTCCCTTGTAGGGAAAGAAAAAATGAAAAAATTAGAAAGATTTCAAAAGAGATTCCTAAAATATTTATATTTTAAAGATTTTGGTTATCATGACCCAACTATGTCACACAAAGAATTAATGACAGGATATGAGCTCACCACTAGCCTAACAGTATGGAGGGAAGTTGGTCTCTTATTGCTCATCTGGGACTTATTACAGGCAAAAATTAAGTCACCAACTTCACTGAGAGAGATAGGCTTCCCAGCACCTGCTAGATCCACGCAAGACCGAAACTTCTTCAGAATTCCAAAATGTAGAACAGCCCAATTTGAACGCGAACCAAGTCGCTGTACAGCAAAATAGTAAAACACGACAGCTCAGTCGATATATTTTTCATCGGAAGGAAAACTTCTGCACGCAAAATCAACGCAGCTTCAGTAAAGATGCACGACGAGAGAGAGTAACTTACGTAAGATCCTCGATACGACTAGTAATGATTCCGCTCTAGCTGAAGGGAAGGGCTGGTTTCCGCCATTTACGACTACTATCACTTACTCCTATTTTATTTCTTATTACAGTACACTTCCGATTATCCGACGTCTGATTATCCGACCAGCCGTATTATTCGACCCCAAAAATTTGCTCCCGATTATCCGACCTCTCGATTAACCGAACTTTTTCCGTATTATCCGAACTGTAATTTTTCCAACCTCCGTATTATCTGAACTCTCTCCGCGTTATCCGAACCGGATTTTTACCCGAACTTTTTATTATCCGAACGACCCGTTACCCCAGTTAGGTCGGATAATCGGAAGTGTACTGTATTAATATTACTTTAAATTGTATTTAGTGTTGTTCCGTAATTGAATGATCTGGCTGTGTAAAATTAGAGAATTGTGGACCGATCTAAGAGTTGGAAAAGATATCATATTAATGGGAGACTGGAATAGTCAAATTTGAAAAAGAGAAGGAGGCGGAAAAATAACAGTTGATCAATATGGTTATGGCAGAAGGAATAAAAAAGGATGGGGTTTAATAAGATTCTGCCAAGAATACAACATGAAAATTATAAACAGCCATTTCAAGAAAAGAGGAGGGAAACGGTGGTCGTGGTTAGCACCTACCCAAGAATATAAATCATGAATAGAGCACGCAATAGTCCACTCCCAAAATGAATCCTATATAATAAAGCACAGTTTGTTTACAAACCGTCGAACGTGGTGTCTGTCGGTGGCCACCGGGGTGCGCTCACTCGGTCCTGCGTGTCGACAGCAAGGGTGCTATCGGCTATCATTCAGCACAACATCGATGCGCTGAATATTTTCAGAAAATGTTTATTATTATCAAAATTCATATGTCATTATTATCATTCTGCTATTTTGTGTTCGAAACTTCGAAATTGAAAGAGGACTGAACTGAACAACTGAGAAACAATATTGACATTCATTTTTCAGCCAGAATAACGAAACAAAATTAAAAATTGTTCGATAGGATAGTGTTGGAAGATGTAAATGGGTATCATTGATTTGTGATCGCATCTAGCTTCGGTTTTTCGTATAGGTACTGGACTGGTATTATATGAAATTTGGAACGAAATAGGATCAGCGAGAAGTTGAAATTCTAATTTCCTAAGAAAACCAATACGAAATGAACGGCCAGGTTTTGTGCTTTCTGTTGTGGATGAAGTCTATCGGATGAAAAGATCAACAAGCGCAAGTGAACTATTATTCATTAACAGGAGAAAGAGGTTGAAAATAGTAAGTACGATAGGTTGATGTTGTGTTCTTGATCGATTGCAGAAATAGAAATATAGAATCGTGATTCGAATTATGAATACAGAACGTGATTCTCGATCGCATGAAGTGATACCTTCTCTTACTTATTTATCAATCCTAGTGTCCGATACTGGTAGATGAATTTTCCTTATCGTTAGACTATTTTGTAGGTCCTATGTTTTAGTCCGCAAGTACCGGTACTTGAATTCTCGAAATCGAAGGAAAAACTAGCCTGTGAGATTTATTTCACAAATCGCGGAACAACATTAGAAAATGTTCGATAATGTCGTAAGAGGTAGATATTTTAATCGACAGTACTGATGATACTTGATCGCATATAGCTTCTGCTTTTTGTGAATTATGAAATTTCAAATTATTTTGTAGGTTCTTACGTGTTGGTTCTCAGGAACTCGAATGCTTTAAATCAAAAGAGAAGCGCAATGAGATTTAATCTACAAATCCCGAAAGTAAATAGAAAAATATCATCTGAATAGTAGGAGTAGTTCGATGTGGTTTTGATCAATTGCGATGAGTTTTTGATCAATTGCGTAAATACAATATGTAGAATCGTGATTCGAATTATGAATACAGAACGTGATCTTTGATTGTTTGAAATGATATCTACGCTTAATTAATTAACTTATCAATATCAATCGAAGTATCCAGTTCCAGTAGGATTTTATTATCAGAGAAAGTGGTTAGATGTGGCTGTCGTGATATTTAGTGATGTTTTAACAGGCAACCTGTTCTATAGGGGGCTTTTTGAGAATCTTGCCGTCCGCTGTCCAACAAAAAACTTGGAAAAATTTGGACTATCGAGCCATATATGATACGAGAGGGACTCAGAAAACTTTTGACTCTCGAGCCATATATGATAGGAATTTTTTCAAGTCCCCCTTCTATCATATATAGCTCAAGAGTCAAAAAATTTTAACAGGGATCCTGTTCTATGCGTGGCTTTTTGAGAAATTTGCCTTCCGCCGTCCAACAAAAAACTTGGAAAAGTTTTGACTATCGAGCCATACATGATAGGAGAGGGACTTGGAAAAATTTCGACTCTCGAGCTATATATGATAGGAGGGAGACTTAGAAAAAATTTCGACTATCGAGTCATATATGATAGGAAGGGGAATTGAAAAAATTTCGACTATTGAGCCATATATGATAGGAGAGGGACTTGGAAAAATTTCCACTTTCGAGCTATAACTTATGTGATGGGAATTTTTTCAAGTCCCACACCTATCATACATAGTTTGAGATTCGAGAAAAATGTTGACTCTCAAACTATATTATACTAGGCTAGGTCTAGGCCATCTTTATACTACTTTATCTAGGTCTAGGCTCCCTTGAATTCTCAATACCAAATCCCATATGACTCATATTGAAGAAATTCTGAAAAATATAAGACTACTAGCGGTTGGCGACGCGCCTCCGGCGCGCCTGACCGCTAGCTGTGTATTGAGTAGATATCTGTGTTTTATATGTATCTGTATCTTATAGGTATGTGTGTTTTGTAGGTATCTTGGAATTCAGATGAATTTTTAAAAAAGAAACAGTGGAAAGAGTTTTGCAAAATTCACAACTATTCAGTTCAAAAATAAGAAAATAGACACCAAAAACTGCGACTGTACTTATAAAATATCAAAGTTCCGAGTCGCACAAAAATAAAATCACCAAATTAAATTTTTTACACACTAATTCACTTGAGAGCTGACTTAACGCGTGAAGCCTGTATCGCAGCAGAATACAGACAAATCCATCGACATTTTGCCAGTCCCTAAGAAGACACACCGACAACAGGTAAAAAAAAGGGTCATTTCCGCTAGCCCATACGGCAGTGCGCACCGTGTCTATACATTGGTTCTTGTATGAGATACCGGATGTAAAATCCTTTATGTAGGTGTTTTTAAAACTGTGATTAAAATAACTTACTTGGTATGGAAGTACAGCGAATACTGTAGTCACAAAATTTCCTCCTAAAAATCTGGAACCGGGCTCATTCGAAAGGAAATTACAGGGGCTACAATTTTTGTTCTCTTCAATTTTTCATAAAAATGAGTTATACTCGAGTTATCACAATAATTCAATTTTCGAAACGGCGCCACTCAACGCGTGTAGGTCTAACGTACAGCGCAAAGCAGTTTCAGTACTCGATAATGCCCGTTTTTCCTTTATATTGAAAAAAGTCATTGTTTTCGCCCTTTTTTGAAATTACTCAGCACCTCCCCGTCAAATTTTTATTTTTATGAGTCTATGTGCTGCTCTGGGATGAGGACAATATATCCTGAAAGTTAGAAAGCGATCGGCCCAGTAGTTCTCGAGTTATAAACGGACAGGAGGACGGACAGACAGACAAACTTTCTGCTTTATATATTAGAAGATGATGGTCAGAAATCCACACCTTGGTCTTGACAGAGCTAGGACAAAATTAGCCTTTACCCATGCCAGCGTGCTGTTTGTTGGTTGAGTTTGGAATTGTGTGTGTGTGTGTGGGTGTGTGTGTGTGTGTGTGTGTGTGTGTGTGTGTGTGTGTGTGTGTACTGGTGGGAACAGTGAACCAGATGGCAAATGGGAATACATATTTGACTATTGAAAGTTCAAACGTTATGAGCTCTCATGAAGTATAAAAATCTGCTCTGTCGCGTAGGTAGTAGGTATCTTTCAGTGAGTGATAGTCCGTTGGCGGCGTGCTCTTTGCGAGCGCGAAGCGCGAGTCCGTCATGACAAAACTAATAAACAAACCAGCGAGCGCAAAGCGCGAGCCCGTAATCATGAAACAGCGAGCGCGAAGCGCGAGCCTGTCTGGCGCCGCAGGCCTAGCCGCCAGGCGCGCCAAAGGCGCGCCGCAAGCGGCTAGTCTATTATAAACTATGAATTTAATGGCATGAGTAAGTTCCATTTCTAGACAGATCATCGACTTCTAACCCTAAAAATAAAAACGAACAAACTATACACCCCCTAAAACAGAACAGTGATAAGAAATAAAAACACACTAAATATTGAAAAATATAAAATGAAACTTTGTCGCAAACACTGAGCGAGAATAAGGGAAATGGAACAGAAGAAAGCAGGGACAACAGTATAAATCACGAATATGATACAATGATAGATGCTGTGAGAGACGCCCTCAAAACATTCTTAGAGGAGAAAGTGGCAGTGAAAGAAGAAAACCAAAATGATATTGAAAAAACAATAAAAGATTCACAGAAGAAGAGAACTGCCCTATTAAAAATCAGTAGAAACTAACATCATATCTAGGCTAATAAGAAATAAAATAAGACTCGGGGATACAACCAAGGAAGAGCAATTAGTGAGGGAAACTATAGAAGGAAATAGAAATATTAAAAGAATGAAATGGCTAAGACAGAAATGATAACTCATTTTGAAAAGAATGAAGGAAAGAAAATCCGTGACAGGAACCAGATGAATAATAATACATTTCTAAATATGATGAAGACCTCTTTATAGTAGTGACAGAAACAAAACTCTGTATGAAAAAGAGGAAATTGAAGAAAAAAATCAAGTAATCGAGAATCAACCAGAATTTCTAATTGGGGAAGTAGAAAAAGTTGTAGAAGAACTAAAGAATAACAAGAACCCTGGACATGATGAGATCACAGGGGAGAAGTCTAATAGGAAATAAATACAAAATAGAAAATTACCGCCCCATAACTCTTGACCTGACACTATCAAAAATTTTCTCAAAATTAGTAGAGCAACGCCTACAAACAATTCTAGACGCTCAACAACCAAGTAAGCAAGCAGGCTTCAGAAGAGCCTTTTCTACCTTAAATCATCTGCACAGCCTAAATCAAATCTTAAGAAAAATGCACGGAATATCAAAAATATTTATTTATATGTACGTATGATAGACTGCACGATGGCTTTCGATTCCTTAGACCACAAATTCATGATTTAAACTTTGACTAATCAGGGAGTGTCAGAATGTTACATAAAAATAGTGAAAGAAATGTACACTGGATTGAAAGAAAGAATAATAACAGATGTAGAATCAGAAGGGGCGTAACCGAATTGAGTCCCGGGAGCGGGGATACCTGATTTTAATAGCCGAATTGAGTCCCAAAGTGTCGGGGTACATAACCAAATTGAGTCCCAAAGGGAGAGAGGACGGTAAAATAATATCCAAATTGAGTCCCATAGTGTCGAGGGTAGAAAAAGGTGGAGTCCGAATTGATTCCCGAAGTGTCGGCGATACTAAGCCTGAGAAGATGGGTCAATTTGTTCATTTTCCTTCGTCCTCTGCTGTAAGTAACTCAATGTTCATCATTGAATGAATAATTTTCGCAAAAATACGATGGAATGGAATTTCCTTCGTCCTCTGCTGTAGGCAACTTGATCCCAGCTTTTTACAGTTCATGGATTTAAGTACAACGCGTATGTTCCTCTAGTATTTTGTCTTCTGACGAATAAGACGATTGAAGCCTATGAAGCAGTCTTTCGACATATTGTAAATGAAATAATTTATCTCGCCTTAGAGTTTGAAGCCTCGGAATATTTCAGTTCCTTCTACGCTGCACACCCTAATATTTTCATTCTCAAAGATACTCTTCTTGAGGTCCAATGCGACATTTATGCCAAAATCATCGACATGTTGAAAAAACGTTTAGGCAGAAGGGAAATGAGAATCATTCGTGAACTCGGGACTCAATTCGGTTGTGTACCGCCGACGCATGAAAACATTCCCTTTCTTCACCCCCGACACTACGGGATTCAATTCGGATATTATTCTACCCCCCCCCCCCCCCCGTCAACTCGGGCCTCAATTCGGCTAAAAAAGATAGTTTGGGGCTCAATTCGGCATCGCCCATCAGAAGAGGTGTGAAACAAGGAGACCCACTATTATCGATTATCTTTAAAAGTGCACTGCAAGAAATAATTAGGAAACTAGACTGGGATAAAAGAGGCTTAGTCATAAATGGGGAAAGATTAACGAATCTCAGATATAATATTTGCGAAAAAGAACTACGCGAAATGAATGAAGAATTAAATCAATCGGGAGAACCATCTAAAACTCTAAATAAGTGAGCAAAAAACAAAGATATTAAGAAATAAAATAACGACGGGTAACTTGAAAACAAAATTTGCAACTTTTGAAATAGTAAGGGAGGCTATATACCTGGGGCAAAAAATATCTTTTCAAAATAGAAGAAATAGACACAAGGATATCAAAAGCATGGTCGAAGTTTAAGTCCCTAAAAAGTATTTTCAAATGTCCCTTCAAGAACTATCATAAAAGCCTGGACTTGAACATGAGCATCGTCTCAATAATCTAACTTACGGTTGCCAAACATGGTCGCTAACAAAAAAAAATATGGAAAAAATAAGGATAACTCAGAACGAAACGGAAAGCCCAATGCTGGACTTAAAACTAAACGATCGGGAAAAAATGTTGAGAATCGAACAACAGGTACACTATATCACAGACGTAGTAGCATATATCAGAAGGCAAAAATGGAAGTGGGCAGGATATGTCGCGAGACTAAAAGATAGCAGATGGACATGGCAACCAGTAAATTACAGCAGGAAAGGGGGAAGACAGCAAACCAGATGGGCAGACGACGTTACAAAATTTATATCAAATGAAAATTACCAACATATTGCAAATGTAAGAACTGAATATGGGTAAGACTGCAGGGAACCTTTGCTCGATGCGGGCCGAGGATTGCATAGAAATAAATGTATACTAAATGAATATTATGTAACTTATATGAAATCCTCAATAAAGATATTATTATTAATATTACTTTAAATTGTATTTAGTGTTGTTCTGTAATTGGCTGATCTGGCTGTGTTGGGCAGTACTCTAATATTCAATAAATAAATGATCCAAACTTCCCCCCTTGTAACTTATAGCTGATAAGTCGAAATTCTTGCAGGTCCCGCGTTTTTCCGGACGGTTTCCAATGCCCGTTTTTATTTTTCAAATGATCCTCGCGCCCCATAAAATAGGTTTCCTGTTAAGGCGTGGACGTGAGGATTAAACCGGTCAGCATTAGCATGGCCACCATTTGAACCTCTCGCTTTCGTCCAACAAAACCCTCTCTCCGATCAAAATAAATCTCTTATGGATCCCCGGTCACGCGGGAATCCTTCATAACGAAATAGTAGACAACATAGCTAAATTAGCACGTACTTCAATGTCCTCTTCAAAATTATTACCGATGTCTGAATTATTTTCTCTTACTCGCCAATCTACCCAAGATGATTGGGCTCTTCAATATCATAATTCTTTCAATAATCCGAACTCACAATACTTACTCATCCAACCGCAATTACCATCATTCCCATGGTACAAACAATTCAATAATTTTCAACGCTCCTACATAATAAAACTAAGTCGCCTTCGTTTTGGTCACAACCGACTTCCTTACTATCTAAAAAGAATAAATGTTACGGATTCTGATCTATGTCCTTTCCATATAGATTCGCCTATTCGAGCAGACGCAAATCATATTTTCTTTGAATGTTCAGAACTAAAAACCTTTAGAAAAACATTATATTCCGAAATTTTAAAATTACGAATTCCCACACCCCTGAGAGCCATAGACCTTCTTTCTACTGATAACGACGATATCTTTCCTCACATTAAAAAATTCTTGTCACAATTGCCTGAACATATATCAATCTAAATCTACAAATCTACAACGAGGTAAGGCCTAGAAGCCATCCTCTATTCCAACCTTTTTTTTTTTTTTTTTTTTTTTTTTTTTTGTTACTATTATTATTTTAATTTTAATTTTCCACTGCAAATTATTATTATTATTTTTAATACTTGATTTTCTCTTTATTACTGTCTTTAGTTTGATAATTTTGTCCCTTTGTTTTTTGTTTTTTTCCTTTTTTTTTTTTTTTTTTTTTTTATGATTTTGTAGCAATAAAATATATGGTTGGATTGAAAAAAAAAAAAAAAAACATAATATAGTCATTTTATGAATTTGAATGGGAGAAGAGTCATCTGAAGAGCAATTTCACGCTCTACAAATTTTATTCTTTCCGTTTTTGCGTGAATTACGTTTATTTTCGAGATAGGCTATTTCAAAACGTTTCCCGGAAATATTATTCATTTCTTAATTGTTGTATTACAACTTTTGTAAATTCAAAAAAAAAAAACGAAATAAAACAAAATCCGTGAAATATGTAGATGAACTTAAACTTTTACCAGCATAAAAAAAATTCATTCTCTACTGAATCCAAAGAGAACAGGGCGTGTTGGTAATGTGACAAATTTTAAGACGGATTTCACGGTAAATGTCAGCTGATTTTTATTCTATGAAAGAGGAAGAGAGGTCACGCGATGGATACTGTTGGAAAATGATTTGCTAGACGGGGAAAAGAAATCTCACGGTCCTGCAATTTCGAAAAATATGATGCCGGTGAAGGTTATTCGTTCATGTCTACATTCTTCCGTTCGTCAGATAGTCTTCCTCGACAATCGTGTCGTCTGTTTGCATTAGAATTGTAAAAGTTGTTATTATTTCTGTTATGTTCAGTGGTAATTAAAAATGATATATTGATAGTCCATAACGCAATGTGTTCGCTCGCGCATTAAGAGAAACGTACTTCTTTTTTTTTCTTCTTCCTTTCTTTTATAAAAATGGGCCATACAAGAATTTACACTGTTATTACGTGATACAAATGAGTGGAATAGAATGACATATTGTTTTTGGCACCGTTGGAACGCATTTACCGATGAGTTTTAAAGAGTATATTGTGGATAATATTGGGAGGCAAATGTTCTAGAATAACGCGCGTTATTTTTCATTTCATTTTTTTTCCTCTCCTAACACTCGTTGTAAAAATTATTTAACTGTACTCCCTGGTCGATACTGAAACCTAATCATGACAATTTTGTTTTTTTAATATTATGCATAATAATATTTTGAATTCTCATTAGTCTTGTGTGAGCGCAAACACAAAAAACAGAAAGGGGCTCAAATTGAAGTGAATTTGATGCAATAATTTTGAAAAAAATGAGAATCACATAGATTTATTCAAGGTGTCATTCATACAATGCATTTGGACCTCAGGTAGGTCTTATAAGACTTTCTTGTGAAAGTAGTATTGCATTTGAAGATTTATTTTTCGGAAATTCTCAACAATAAATAACTTTTGGTACAATAGTCCGAAAAGTTGAGAAAGACATTGAGTTGTTCATACCGAATTATTTTCATCATACGATCGCTTTTTTCTTCTTCTTCTCTCTTTATCTTGTTTTCTTCATGAAACCGATAGAATTTAAATTGAGTAATTAATGCCCTAATCAAATATTGATCATCGATGGTAAGTAATTAATTTCAGAAACACAAGCTATAACGTTGCAGAATTCTCATTAAAAAACCAAAAAGGTGCGCTTGTTTGAAGTTGAACCAAATACCGTGTGGTTGACGAATGTTGTTACAAAATACATACTAAATGACAAAAAATATCACTCTGTCGTTTGAGAGAAGTGATTTCGATTGCTGATCACCCGTTTTCTCTCCCCTTCAATGTTTTCATACTTTAATGTATTGTAAGCCTATATCGTCATTCTCTCGAGTATTACTTTGATGAGTTTATGATCAGCTCGTATTCAGTTGATCACCGATTGTTCTCTCGCCGACAATATTATGTATCAGCAGGCTGACATGACAGATTAATACCTTGATTACAATCTGTATAGCAAGGTGTAACTTTTACCGGTTGGCTAGGTTACATGAGCAAAAAAAAACCCGTCTTCTATATCAAGTTGAAACCACGATTCAGTTTATGATTTTCGGAATTGCACGAAATTATTTTCATTTTGGTATGTAAGAAGTTTGTCTCGCCACCTTTGAAGGTTTTCAACAGTCGATGAGCTACACCTCGACCCAGGTAGATGTTGGTGAACGATACCACAATAATTATGTGTTATAGTTTGCTATAATATAATATATTGAAGCAGTTTCAAAATGTCAAACCATCATGTACACTTCATCTTCAAGAGAATGTACGGTTTTGTGTTTCATCACTTTTCTAACGTTATTCTGCGCTATACGTACTTATTCTGTGCACGTGATAATGTGCTTCGTTAAACATATATTGGCTATAGCCTTAAGGTTACGAGGCATTTTAGAATTTGAAAAGAATGTTTTTTAATGTGTCTAAAAATTTGGCTCGCGCTCCGTTATTCGAAGACAAATATTCAATTTGATACCGTACGCTATTTCAGTTCCATTGACTAGATTCACCAGTGTGTGTGGCGAACGAGGTAGTCAGCATTTCAGAAAAAGCCTCCCGTATACCGTCAGCGTCTCGGTGACTATGGGTGAACACTAAATTTCTAAACGAGACAACGACTATGAAGTTCTTTAAAATGCATTGGTTAATGAACTATAACTCGAGTTTTGTGAAACGAAATCATGCATTCTTAGGAGCAGTCATGTATAGGAATTTTGTCCGTGGAAATCCATTGTGCATTTATCATTTGCGGTTAGGTAATAAGCATGGAAAATCACTTCCACCAGATACCTTCCTTTTCTTGAATGAAGGATATTTGTCCTACTGTTTTTCTCTAAGATTGTAATTCAATTTTAGAAATGAATTTCAAATCGAAGTAATTAATTTTTCCTTCTCCCTCATTTCTCGGGAACCAATTTTTTTCTAGATCTATTTTCTAATGTATTCTCGAATTTTATTTTATCGAGTACTAGAAATGAACAAATTATTCAATTCACTCGTGATAATATATTTTAAAAGCATCCTCTATCTATTGCAGTCGTACTTCGAGAGTGTGGACCAAAATTCCCCGTTTCATTTCTTTTCCTCTCTCATCGTGGTACAGCTAGCTTGTATACATGTCACGTGAAAAGTGTAGGCCATACGAAGTGTCTCGACTATCCTGGAATGAGGTGGGTCTCTCGCACGACGTGGCAGAAGTTGAAACGGTTTCTTGTAGTATACCTGTTATGCCCAAGCTGTGAAATTGCTCAATTCGCGAAATGTGCTGAAAAATTGCCCATTTCAGGAAATGAACAAGCAACCCTTAGAATGAACATTTCTTCTGCCTAACACGTGAAGTAAGTAGGAGCATACGTCATTTTTCCGTAATTTGAGCAGATATTTTCTGTTTATCACATATCCTCAAGCGTATGATTGTTGACATTTCTTGAATGAGCGATTGTGTACAGGTTTATCAATTGCACTTCAAACATTATCACAAACCTTTGGCTATCAACAAGATTATTCACTTTTTTGCAGCAAGTATTACTATACCCTGCTCTCCAAGTGAGGGTCTAAGTCCATTCAAGTATTTTTTGTATATCATTACCCCTTCGCTCTTGTTTTCAATAAAGAAGAATGAACCTTCTGCAGCGCAAAAAATAGAGATTATGTTACATTAAATAAGCTGAAATGAGCGAACGTTCACAAGGAATCGTTATAGATGAGGAAGAGGAAATACGACGAAAAAAACACTCACGCAGTCGCGTGAGTAGTACACGACTTTTCAACCTTAATGCAAAAATCATTGAGAAAGTCACTCCCTCTCTTTAAATTGAATACCAATGACCTGTCAATCATGTCAAATATTTGTAGAATGAACAATAAAACTCAGTTTACAAATTCTATCACTATGACGTCACATCAACTGATAAGAGAAGAAAAATTCCTATAATCCAATAAAGAAACCTGAATTTTGTTTTAATTTAGGCTACGAGTCATCTAAAACCTACGAAACGTCTCCAGAAAAACCTCTCCCCCTCCCCATGCCCAAACTGCTACGAGACTATAACAGTTGTTTCTGCGATCTTTGTAAATTGATATTTCGATGACTCCCAATATCATTAACCGTAACCTAAAGAATCGTATTAACTCAATTGGAAACGCGCTGAGGAATTGCTATCAATTATTTGCCAAGAAAATTGTACCTAACCTTTCTCCCAGTATAAAAGCAGCCTAGACCTAGTATGAAGCTAGTATAAAGGAGGTTTGGACCTAGTATAAGCCCAGTATAAAATGTCAAATAGTATAGCATAGCTAGGAATGAGGCCTAGTATACTGTATATTAGATCTGAGTTTCACAGCCCTTCTTAGATGGGGAGCTCACTCGCTCCGCTCGTTCAACCCCTTCTTTGTCTAGTATAAGTCTAGTTTAGAGCTCGTATGAAGCCAGTATAAGCCTAGTATACTAGTAGTTCACTTCATAGATCAAATAAATTTCGAAATCAGTGTAGGGATCAGGATTTCGAAATTTTAACAGAGAACCTGTTTTATGGGGGGCTTTTTGAGAAATTTGCCGTGCGCCGTGCGCCGTCCGCCGTCCAGCAAAAAACTTGGAAAAATTTCGACTCTCGAGCTATCTACATATATTATATAAAGAGAAGTTGCAAAATCGTAAATCTATTTAACTTTACTCCTATTTCACCTATGAACTTGGAATTTGTTCCCATTGCTTTAGCTTGCCTAGGAGAAGGTTTATGCGTAATAAATTTGAAGTTACGAAATCATGCGAATGGCGTGTAGTATATATCTTTGTGCTTGGCGGGGGGGGGGGGGGGGTCATGAATGATTCAAGAGATGAAAAATCTGTGTCATTCATCAATTGATTGATTGAAAATGCTAAGCAATTATTTTTGTTGACGTTCATCGAAAATTAATATGTGCTAGGCAATCATTTTTGGAAAATGGTTCTTTTTAGCCGGAGAAGTTTTGAATACCCATACTATGAGTAATCGAATAGTGTAGGGTTACGATAAAGATTTTGCTTAGCAATTATCTGAAGAATTGGTGGTTGTCTTTCATTATTTCAAATTTAACGTGAGGACTAAGAAAAGAAAAACAATTCACGTCAATTTCGAAAATTCAATATCGAAGTCACGGATGTCTAATGTACCAGTATAAGTTCAATTGCGGATCTGGCAATTACGTGCACATTTTGTAATAGAATATTAATTGAAACTGAAAATCGGAATTTCTGTTGCGGGAGTGATAAGATTAAGTTACCTGATTTACCCTCAATGCCGGATTTTTTTCATAAACTATTAGACGGAAGGGATAATAGATCTCATTTTCTTGATAATTTGCATAAATACAACAATGCGCTTTTAATGACTCCTTTAGGGTGTAATGAAGTTCCAAACATATTTACAACTTTCAAAATTTTTGGTGTATCATTATATAGGAAGTTATCTACCTCCTCCAACAATCCACAAAAAATGACAAATTTTTCAGCATACACCCAGAACGAAGAATGCGCAAAGGATCTTCTAAAACGACGGCATCCAACTATCAGAGAAGATATTAAGAACGAGATTGAAAGTTGAAAAAAAAATATCAACGATAAAAAAAATGAAATTGAAAAATTGGAAATTAAAAGAATTAGATTAGAAATTGAACTAAAAGAATACTAATGATAAATAAATATCAAGAATTTTGAAATTTTATAATATTTGGCGGGCTTACAGCTTGTATATGATAGGAGGGGACGTGAAAAAAATGTCGACTCTCGAGCTATATATAATAGGAGGGGGACTTAGGAAATTGGATGCCATTGCAGGACTGCAATGGCAGCGGGGAACCCGCTGTCTCGAGTCCCCTAGAGCCTGAAGTTTTTCCAAGTCCTGAAAATCATGACATGACAACTTGAATGCGCTGCAATTTCAAGGAAGCCGTCATCTTTCCAAGTCCCTCTCTTATCATATATTGCTCGGAGGTAGGAATTTTTCCAAGTCCCCTTCCTACCATATATGGCTAGAGTGTCGAAATATTAACTGGGAACCTGTTGTATGGGGGGCTTTTTGAGAAATTTGCCGTCTGCCGTGCGCCGTCCGCAGTCTAGCAAAAAACTTGGAAAAAAACGACGGATATCTTTACAAAGTTAAACGAGGAACGCAGGGAACCTGTTTTATGAATCAAATGGGATTTGGTAATGAAAATTCAAGGAAGCCTAGACCTAGATGAGCTATATATGATAGCTCGAGAGTCGAAATTTTTTCCAAGTCCCTCTCCTATGAGAGTTGAAATTCGTTCGAGAATAAAAATTTTTCAAGAGGGATCCAGTTTTATGTGTGGTTTTTTGAAAAATTTGCCATGCGCCGTTCGCCTTCCGGCCAAAAACTTGGAAAAATTTCGACTCCTATTGTATATAGCTTGGAGGATGAAATTTTCTCAAGTCCTATCATTTATAGCTTGAGAGTCAGAATTTTTGCAAGTCCTCTTCCCATCATATTTGGCTAGAGGGTCGAATTTTTCCAACTCCTCCTCCCATCACATATAACTCGAGAGTCGAAATTTTTCCAAGTTTTTTGTTGGACGGCGCACGGCTAATTTCTCAAATACCCCCCCATAAAACAGGTTCCCTGTTGAAATTTCAACTCTCGAGCTATCATATATAGCTCGGACGTAGGAATTTTTCTAAGTCTCCCTCCCCTTTCCGTGACGTCATCAACCTCGCTCGCGCCTGTGCTCGCGGACGAGAATTTCCTGGGAGTACCCCCAACAAAAGGGATAGTGGGTGCCCCGCTAAAAAATTTCATTTCTCGAGCCATATATGATGGAAGGGGGTCTTAATAAAAATTTCGACTCTCGAGCAATATATGAGAGGAATTTTTCCAAGTCCCCCTGCTATCATATATAGCTCGAGATTCGAAAAAAATTTAGACTCTCAAAATGTATTATACTAGGCTTGTAGTAGGTCTAGGCCTTCTTTATAGTATATTATTTATATTATCTAGGTCTAGGCTTCCTTGAATTCTCAATACCAAATCTCATATGACTCATAAAACAGATTCCCTGCGTTCCTGGTTTAACTTCGTTGAGAAAGCCGTCGTTTTTTCAAGTCCCAAGGTCATTTGCGCGGACGGACGTACGCACGCAAATTTCGAAATCAGGGTAGGGGTCAGAGCAAAGATATGAAACATGTCAAAAATTCCATGTGAAAAATTATAATATGCAAAGTATTGTGACGAGTAAATAAATAAGGAGAAACAAATGAATGACACGAAATACAAGCAAAGAAAAAAATCGCGACTAAATCCCTTCTTCAAAAGGAGACAGTAATTTTTGGACATCTGAGGTACAACTTCAAGTTGGAGTAGGAGAATGGAAGATTTCTTTAGAGTGGGAGAATGAAAGATCTCTTTTGGTACCTGCGAGAAATAATATTTTGGTACCTGCAAGAAATAAGATGATTCATTCATCATTCTTATAGCTCTGTTTTGATACCTTTTGATAGCTGAGTCTACAAGGAAGTCGCGTGATGTTTTTCAAGCGTTACATGCTTTTTCAGGTTCCTATCTAGGCCAAAGACGTGTTCCACGTCAAAACAAGAATAATAGCCACCATTTTGATCCCCAAGGGGTGGATTGAGCGGCACCCCTTTCAAAAATGCTCGCAAGGGTCATACCTATCACAATTCTAAAGGAATCCTTTTCTGCACTAATTGCAGTATTCCGCAACTTTTTGTCACTAACCGCTAGGACTATGATGTCCATAATAGGTATGATAGGCTACATCAACTGAATTACTTTTAGTCATTTCTCAATATCACTATTTGGTCACTCTTTTCTTAATTTCTCCGTTACTTTTCACTATTTTTTTCGATACTCAGTGTTGGCATGCCTTTCGCGAGCGATTGTGTTTGAACATAGGAAAAAGACGTGTGCAGATTGATTCGAATGAGAAATTTTTCAAGTTGAAGGGTAAAAATATAAAAGAACTGATAGCAGTTGTCTACGTCCTAATCCAGGGTCTAAAATGTCTTACTTGTCGTCTTGAACCTCAACAAGCAATAAGTCGATGCAAAAAATAATAATTCTGCGCAATAATATTCACATATTTGTACCCGGTACATTACGTTCACTTACACAATTTTTGATTTGTGTTAGTCCGTCTCCGGCGTGTATTCCGCTCGAGTGCTTGTCGGCCGTTGAACGCGCAAATACGCGCAAATACGCAGGCGTTATCACCTATTTCCCTGGCAAGAAAGAGAGCATCGGGACGTTTCTTGGAAGCTCAACGTTTTAGCGTAGCGAAATTCTGATGCGGCAGCAGTAACGAACCTCGTAGCCGGGTTACCGTAACGCGTTTTTTTTGCGCGAGAGCGGTAAAGTTCTCGTCTAATTTGAAATTTTTGTTCGCGTTCGTTATACTTTCCGTCTGCATTCGTTCCGCGTTCAACTCTCGGTCTCGGACGATATTCTGTCCTCGTTCTGCCGCTACAGTTCTCGTTATCTTGTGATAATATACTTTTTTTTTGAATTTAGCGTTTTTTGTGTGCGCCAATCGAATTTATACCGCGCCACCGTCACCGGCCGGCGTACTCCGGCAATGCTCTCGACATAACCAGACGAGTACAGAATTGTTACAATTCGTAAAATCTTCTACCTTACTAGGCCCTCGTTGCACATACGCCCTTCGTTCATATAGCTTTTGCGCATCGATCATACGCCCGAATAGATACTTGTCGTAGTCTACACATTAACAAATAGATAAATAAATATTTAGGAAGAAAAAATCGAATAAACTGAAAAATGTACGACTCTTACAAAGGACTGCATTGTTTTTAACTGTTTGCTCATATAGGGGCAGAGCTCGTGGCGCAACAGTGAATTAAAAAAAAATCGGCCTTCAGTTTCGGTTTGATGGCAGGCTGCTACCGATGAGAGATGCAGTGGTCACGGAAAAGGCAACATTTACGCGTGATCGGCTCGGCGAATCACGCGCTCCTACTAAAACGGTATTCTTGTTTCGCAGGAACATATACCGAGAACAGCGGTTCAAAATTGGACGATGGACAGCGGACGCCGCCTACAAACAATAATCACATCATACATCATTATAACAATAGTACCAACGCCAATATAACTGCTACTACAAACCATTACCCCAATAATGACCATAATAATGATAATCAACACCAATATGAAAGAAAAAACAGAAGGAAAGCGTCACCATCGCCTTCACCAAAAGCCAAAACTTCGAATTTGTATTTAAATGAACAGGAATCAAAAGTTATTGTCCAGGGTAAGTTTATTTTTCACTTCTGACGTAGGTAATATGGTTCTCAACTTTTTTTCCGTCCGTGCACCACGTGTGTACCAGTGATCGCGTACCTCCAACAAAATTTTATAACGCTTTTTCCATATTTTGGTAAATACATTACTACGGTAATTACTTATTTTCTTTGTAGTTTCCTAGAGTACGCGTATCATAGGTTATAGAACCGCTGCCTTATATATAGTATGCTACTAATAATAGTATTTTAGATACAGCTTCTTTAAAAATTAAATACAAGTTATATTAAGAAGAGGCTCACTAACGTGAAACACCTCTTCCGTTGGTTTGAAGTTATTAATAGTGACAATAATATTTCACTTTGTATTCACAACCAGTCCTTCTTCTCGATTGGAATGAATACAACTTGTATCCGGAGTGTAATAGTCCATACATTTGTTCGGAAATGAAAAACAAATGTTCTGGTGCATACAGCCAAATGAAAGATTCTGATTTATATCAATAATATGGTTTTCGATGTTACGACACATTTTAAATCTATGGTTCTAAATCAAAAGCGCTCACGCTACTATTTTAATATGCTCGTTAAAATTAGGGGTCAGAACCTATTGCCGAAACTGGACCCTGAATCGATAGGAATCGGGAAAATTCCCTTAGAAACAGAACTAAATTGGAACCAGGTCCTTTTTAGAAAAACCGGACTGATTAAAGTCTATGTTAATTGGAACCAGAACCGGAATCAAAACTGGTAGAACCACTAAAATTTTCTTGAAACCGAATGACAGCCGTAACAGTTTCAGTCAAAAGATTACAACCCCTAATCATAACGAGGTTTACAATCGAAAAGAAATAGAGGCTTTTCCCGCACAAATTGAAATTTAATTTTTCGAGGTTTACAATGTTGTAAATATTAAAATAGTAGCGTGAGCGCTTTTCGTTCAAAAACTACTTTCCAGCTGAGTTAGAATACTAGAGAAAAGGCGAGTGGAAGATTATGACGACAGTGATTCACAAAGACAACAACCATCTGATTAATAAACTTGCAACTTTTTGCATACCGTATCAGCGAGGTATGAAGAAAAAATGATCTCGTTTAGTGAGGTAGAGAAACTATGTATAGCTTCGATTATTTCTACTGTCTTCAGAGTGATACGTTTGTTTCTGGAACTTCTCTCGTGTAAGAAATAGACATTTTTAGGCCGTTGAAATAATGCCCAGACGCCAGAAGATGAGCAGTAGAATTTGATTTATTGGGTTGACTCGTTCTTAGCACATCTTGGTGCTCTTTGAATGTAGTTTTGAATGGGCGACTTGTTTACTCAACGTGCAGGAAGAGGCAATCATCGCACTGCACTCACAAAGCTGGAGTTCCTATCAGACTCACTGTCTCCTTCATTTCCTCCCCCACTTACCAACGCTCTATAAATCCATCAACTTTCTTGATCTCTCCATCATTGTACAAGAAGGAAAACACAATTCAAAATCCTTAGGAAGCCTACCTATTCTGGTGTTACATTCGATGGCTACCTCCTTCTCGCCGGGAGCTGACCAAAAAAGTAATAACCACTATCAAACTCATAGCGGAGAACAATCATATGAAATTGGGGCGCCGATAAAATAATTTGTTTGACAATCTTTTTGGTATAATTCGGGTGAGCACCTTATTCACGGCCATTTGGACTCACAATGACGTCCTCGTCATTAAAAAAGACTATTCGGACATTCCGACTACAAATTCACCCTGATGTGTTTGATTCTGCTGAAATTCTTGCTGGTACTTTCCTATGTCCAGCTCAGGTCAGTCCAGAATTAAGCTTGATTGTCTCCATTTTTAAGTGGCTCTTTTAATGCCTAAAATGTTGACTTTCGAGCCATAGCTTATAATGGGTGGAGAACTTGAACGAATTTTTAACTCTCGAGCCATAATATATCATAGGAAAGGAACTTGGAAAAATTTGGACTTGAAAGGAATTTCAATTCTCGAGTTATGATATGGGAGGAGGACTAAATGATAGGAAAGGAAGAAGTTGAAAACATTTCTACTTCCAGGCTACAAGAGACTTGGAAAAACTTGAAACACTTCAAGATTCGAATTTGAATTCTCGATACCAAAACCAATTCGACCCAATGAACAGGTTCCCTACGTTCCTTGTTTAACTTTGTTAAGAAGCCGCACAATGATTCAGAATATGAATCTAGTGTGACATATTATTATATTTTAGGTAAAATTTTCGGTCGAGCTGATAAAATTCTGTATGAAGTTGAGGCGTAGTCCTGAAATCGAAAGCGAAACACAACAAAGGAAAACAATTACAAGGAGTTCGCACGACTGATCTCTCCTGAAAAATTCAGTTCAGGAGTTCACACGACAGATACATTTTTTCAGATAAAGTGAACCAGAATCATTAGTCGAAGAGTCACACGACAGATCTCTTTTTTCAGATAAGGGAAAGTTTTTCAAGCCCTCCTATTATGTATTATGGCTCTAGAGACGAAATTTCAACAGAGAACTTGTTCCATGAATAGTTTTTTGAAAAATTTGCCGTAGGCCGTGTACTGTTATGAATATTTCTATACACTGTATTGAACAGACATCTTTCAGAAACGGCTTAAATATCGACATTCCCGCTATGATCATGTGGAAAAGTTTACACCCGTTGGTCCAAAACGACCACCAAAACACTCCAGTCACCTCAGGTTGCAGACAATGGATCCGCCTGAAATGATTCTTATAAACTTGAGAAGACATAAAAGAACTATAACTACGAAGTCGGTTTTTATCCCCTCATCACTCTAAATAGCCTTATCAATCTCAAAGACAACATACCACTGAAAAAAAAGTCTAGCATTTATCGACTCTCACGTGGCGCACACAATCCCCAGTCCACAGGGCAGACTCATCGCTCCCTATCCACCAGAATCTCGGACCATTGCACTGCGTACAATGAGAAAAAAACCAATGATTCTGCGATGGCAGAACACTGCCTGTAAGAAGGACACAACTTTTCTAACGCCTCAGCAAAACACCTGCAATCTCGCCCCAAAGCGAAACTTTCTAATTGCTTAGAAGAAATCAAAACCATCTCCACTTTTGAATCTATTGGTTTTAGACTTGTAAATGATTTTAATGCTTCTTTTATAACATCTTTCATACGTTATTTTCATGATTTCACGACTCCCTCATGATATTTAAATACTCGTACTTGTCCTTTTTTGTTATTTTTAGCGGGGAAACAGCTATCCCTTTTGTTGGGGGTACTTCCAGAAATTTTTTGTCCACGAGCGAGGTTTATGACGTCACGAGGTTGATGACGTGACGGAGAGGGACTTCGAAAAATGTCGACCCTCCAGCCATATATGATAGGAAGGGGACTTGGAAAAATTCCTACCTCCGAGCTATATAATATGATAGAAGAAAAATTTTGACTCTCGAGCTATTATGATCGGAGGGAGTCTTAGAAGAATTTTAAATCTTGAGTAATGGACTTGGAAAATTTTCGAGAAAAATTTTTATACCTTGGTGGTGATTGAGAAATCTGCCGGTACCACCCCCCTCCTCCTACGTTTCAGGTTAGTTTGGTATATATGCTGTATCGAAGAAGGGAGGAAGAGGAGGAGGAATAAGGAAGAAGAAGAAGTCAGAATCCAAATTCAAAAAGACAACACCCGCTTTCAAAACTTTAAATAACATCTTTGTACTCAATATTAATCAAACCCCTGCCCTTAGAAAAATTCTCCTTGAAATTGAAGCGTGTTCAAGTTGTCCCATCATGATTTTCACAACTTTGAAAAAATTCAGGCTCTAGAGGACTCGGGACAGCGGGTTCCCCGCTGCCATTGTATTCCTGCAATAGCATCTAATTTTCTCTTTGTACTTCAATCGCACCTGTTTCCTTGTCTTCAGTGTATTGCCTGATGATGAACAGCTAGCCTGTTCAAAACTGGGCGCAGCTTCCTCCGCGGTTTTTACTCTGTTACGTTCAATTATTTATCAGACTTGTGACCCGGTTGACGGTGCTAAGGAAGGGGGTTTGACCCCTAAGGGTCCCACCAACCACCACCTTTCTCCTCCTTATGCTTATGACCACTTTTCTCGCGCCAAGAGACAATGATATAATCTACACCCAATATGTGCTCAGCTATTCTGACTATATAAGCAATAGTACTGGAAAAACTAATAATGAGAGAAAGAACAAATGTAACACGTTTGATACAGAAAATGCTGACTAAACAACTGGAAAAACCAAGTTTTTGTACTCTACTCTGGCGATTGGGAAAACTGAGACTGTCCTTGAACTGTTCTACCAGTTAACAGCACCAAAAACTGGATTAATACCAGAGAAGAGATGGCTAACTCCTGTAGTGGAAGTAGCTTCAAGTTACGCGTTAGTTGCTCACCTGAAGTGCCACAATCTCCGTTAAAATTGTACAGGTGCAGAGCAGTGATACGCATCGACAGGGGAAAAGTAATTTATTTCTAAAGGTGATGAAGCGCTCTTAGTGAGTGGTGAATGCGTAACCTGAAGCAAGCTGCCCTATTTGAGTTAGCCATCCTTTCTCTGATTAATACTAATTTTACGCGCGAATCCGATCGTATTGTATGAGCACGTATGAGCTAGAGTTTGGCCGTATTGTGCACTTTTAGCCGGCTGTCGCAATTGTAAGTCTTCATGTATTTTATTTAAATCATGGTACGTTCGCGTTTTTTCTTGATAGCGGCCAATCAGAACTGTCCTTTTGAAGTACAACATTCACAATAACGTTCGGGTACTAGTACACTACCTTGTACTGCTTTTTTGTATCATTACCGCGGACTAAAATCTCTTGTCATAATAACTCATAAAATTTTGTGCTTTGGTATATTTTAATTTTATTCGTTTTCGACTTATTTCATTGTTTTCAATTATTTCTAACTCCAAATTTGTGTTACTTTTTGTTCTTATATTTTAATTCAATTTCACTTTCGATCTCAAAATTGTGTTACCTTTCATTCAGTTGATCATTTTCCTTTTGTCCCGACTATTTTCTGTCCTAACTTGTTCCTACTGCATTACATCATTTGCTCAACCCGCGGAATTCATTACGTATTTATTGTTACCTATCTTTATACGAGAACTGGAAAGAGGAAAACCTCTTAACTAGTTAGTCTGAGGAACAATAAGTGGAGACCCTCGGTGTCATATGGTTCACCCATCCAAAGATATATCCATGTCATTATATCAAATCAAAATGACTAAAATTGTGCAGACTCTCTGAATTTACCTGGAATTTTCGTTCAATGCTAGTCCAGAACTAAATGAGAAGCAGAACTTTTTATTCAATCCCATATGCGTTATTTTCACTTTCAAAACTATTTTAGTTTCGGTTTTTTTGAATTTTAGAAGCAAATTGAAGAAATTGACTGATCTGAAATACCGTTATCGTTTACCAAATAGTAATTTATTCTTATTTTTCCTTCATTACCCCTGATTCAAAACTCGCGATAGCAAAAGGATAGAATGAGAATGTCACGAACCAAAGCATACAAATAACAAAAAAATTGAAGTTGTAAAATTGATTTCTTCCTATAGGAACAAAAATTAGATAGAATTTACAGCAAATGCCATTCATACGCTTTGCTTCCTACATTGAAATTATTATACTTCTGCCGTATTATTTTTTTGTTTTGAACACTCACCTAGAGAAGAAAGAGTGGTTAAAAAAAACTAGGTACCAAAGTTTCGGTCTAAACGTGTAATTTAATAATCGAATGGAGAATATTGTATTCTCGATTATTAGGTACAATGTTTATATTACTAATTTGTATATGTTTCTGAAAAAGGTAAATATTTCTGTAGAAGAAGAAAGAAACCTTGTATCGGTGCTTACTTTATGTTGTAGACGAGTACACGAAGATAACAACGCCTAGACAGGATGTTCTTTTCAAGAAAGGCTATCTTACACGTAGAAAAGTGCCAGAAGCAATTAATGAGAATTCTGTTGATCAGAATAATGACGGTAAGTGTTGTAAATATCTCCACGTGATTTGTCAGCTGGAAGAAACGTGTTTGTGAGAGAAAATAGGCAACCTATTTATCAGTATTTCAAAATTTTCCTGAGAGCACCTCCTGAAAGAGAAGTTCATGATTTAGATACCTATGATGTGTATTCTTTGCATTAAATTCAACGCGCACAACTCTTCGCATGCGACAATCCTTCGTGTATAAATATTCTTTATTCGCATGCAAGGCACATGACAAATACATTTTTTTAAAAAGAATTGCGAGTGTTCTAGATGAGAGGCTAAATCTAGGTGAGAGACAAATACCACTACTTTTTGCAAGTAAGATACCTTGGATTTATCGATAAATCTACCTATCTAAAACAAATGAAGAGTTATCTGTCAAAAGGGCGTCCAATCAATGTAATTCTTATGGAACCGGGTGCACTTTTGATAGATAACTCCTCAAATATGTAGAAGGTAGTGTTGAAGCTTTGCGCGATTATAATATGATAGTAGATAGGATGCAAGTTATGATTTATAGAATTATAGAAAAATTGAAAAAGGAACAACTGTATTGGCCAAGGTCCACTTCGGAAAAATGATAGCTCACGATGAATTACCTTTTGAATGGCAGATTTATGAACACTCTCCTGAACGATTACCTATGGTTATTTCTTATTTGAAAAAAAAAGAGGAGACCGTCAATATGCATTTTATTCCAAATATGAGTACATGGGAACGTTGAAGAACAGAGTACTTACATTCAAACTCCTGTTTTTCCCCTACAAACTACTCCTACAAAGGCACAGTGAGTACAACTTCAAAGAGGTATTGAATGAATGAGCGCATAGAAAACAGTGTTGACTTGATAGAAACAAAAAAAAAAGTTTATAGAACTGCACAATTCTGCGTTCTCTAGGGTACTATAGAGGGGTATGGCAATACGCCATTTTAGCAACAAAAAGAAGTGTCTAACGTACAAATGCGTATCGCACAGCATCCAAGGGTAATATAGGGAAGGTTAGCCCACTCGAGATGCAACCCGCGATAATGACGTCACTGTAGACCTCCACCTACAACGGCCATATTATGAATCTACTAGCGGTTGGCAGCGCGCCTCCGGCGCGCCTGACCGCCAGCTGTGTGTTGAGTAGATATCAGTGTTTTGTAAATATTTCGATTTTAAGGGTAAGAGCTGAGTTGACAGGTAAGGGCTGTATTGCAGCAAAAAACGGACTAATTCATGAACCGTCGCAATGATTAAGGAAATAGATGGACAGTAGGTAAAAAGCCTGCCATATCCCCGAAGCATTACATCAGTCTGTGTAGAGGCATGAGATGAACTCAGTCGTTTCCTATATGAGAAACCGGATGTAATTTTCTTAATTCTTTCTCGAACCCAGTACCTTTTCTTAGGTAGTTTCAAACTCTGACGACGATATTTACCTAATGTATAGTTACTCGTCACAAAAGAAGAGCAAATTTTCAAGAAATTATTTTACATAAACGTCTCCTTTCAAAATCGAAAATTGGATACGTAAAACTCGAATAGTCTCTGTAGATTCATCCAGAGCAACCGGTTTAAATGCTCTCTCTCTCTGTAAACACAATCTTAAATACGCATCAGTCAAAATACCAATAGTTCCAAAATTTCCTCCTAAAAATCTGGAATTGGGCTCATTCGAAAGGAAATTAAAGGGGCAACAATTTTTGTTCTCTTCAATTTTTCATAAAAATGAGTAAAACTCGAGTTATCACCATAACTTAATTTTTATAACTGCGCCGCTCAACGCGTTTGAACGGTAACGTTGGAACAACGCGTTCGATGGCAAGCTACACCACCACGTTTTTTTATATTGAAAAAAGTCATTGTTTTCGCCCTTTTTTGAAATTACTCAGCACCTCCCCGTCAAATTTTTATTTTTATGAGTCTATGTGCTGCTCTGGGATGAGGACAATATATCCTGAAAGTTTGAAAGCGATCGGCCCAGTAGTTCTCGAGTTATAAACGGACAGGAGGACGGACGGACAAACTTTCTGCTTTATATATTAGATACAAAATTAAAGCAAAATATCTCGAGAAATATTAATTCTCTCGAAAAAGTCAAAAGAACAAAATTTATCCTATTTCAAATTTTCTTTCAGATGTGGTATCTTTTAGAATTTTTCTACCAAATTTTGAAATTACATGTTTTTTACCTAATTTTTGTCTGTAGACCCAGTGTTGCGCCTGGCAAAGTGGGCTAACCTTCCCCTTATTACCCTTGCACAGCATTGCAAGAAAACGAACGTGACCGATGTTGCCCGGCTCTGCCGAATATTCCGCGACACTGCGCAAACGCGTTTGTGCTTGAGAGTCTTCTTTTTGCTGCTAAAATGGCGTATTGCCATCCCCCCTCCCCCTCTATAGTACCCTACGTTATCCTGCTATTGAGTAGTGCACTGTTATGAAACTTTTAAACAAGTTTTTTATTATTCCATTTTCTAGATGTTGTATTTTGGCAGAATTCAAACGGATCGAGCTATTTCAGGTGTTGTTTGATCGGGAATTTTGCCTCTTTAACATAGTGTGTATTGGGGTTTAAACCTTCAGTTGGGGAGTTGGTAGCCTTGACGAAATTCACCTTTTCGTTTGATGCTTTTCTAGTGGAGGATATCATTTTTTAGAGCAAATACAAGCATAAATTTTGTAATCCATATCACCAACTTTGGACACAAAAAAAATTATTATAGTGATAAATGCGATATTGAAGAAATAACGGCTGTTCAAAAATCAATGTACGAACATACATAAGTTCTCTCGTTCACCCTCTCAGTAGCGCCCTCTAGTGAAGGTTTAAACCCAAATAACTCCATACCAACAAAGTGGGACCTCTTGATTGGTTTTGCCGCTAAGGAAACCTGAAATTTTTTTATCACACTCAGAGTGATGGAGAACATTTAGAACGTTGAGAAAATTCATCCCCAGGCTTATCAGCCAAACTGTTTTGCCTGACTTTTCAGTCAAAAAATTAGTAATACCCAAAATGAGTAGTCTACGTGATGAGAGAACAATACAATGAACTGATCTGTTTGGGATGTTTCTTTCTGCCTGGCGATGTTTCAAAAGGTTATAAATTGATTCTCTAAAAACAAAATCGATTTACCAGTATACCAGTTTGTTTGAAAATTTCAGGTACTGCTCAAGACTGCTGCTGTAATAACAAAGATTTTTCTGATTGTGCAAACGTGGATGAATCCGTTCAATACATGTGCTCTGGCCTACAATCTTATATCGATCCAACTACCTTATATTATGGTAAGTTGTGTGAATGTACGCTATTTTGATTTTTATAGGAGAATCCACAAACACTGTGGTTATCAAGTGTATTGCCAAGACGTGACCTTATGCAACAGTAGTAGTGAAATGTAAACATTTAGGGTTGTAATTATGATTTATGTTGAGTTCCAAGCAAGAGAACGTATCCAAATCCATATCTGCTTTGATTTGATACAACAAAGAATTTTTAACATTAATCCTGGTGGTTTGTTTTCAAATGGTGTAGGCCTTCCAAACACTCAGTTGGTGATATTGAATTTGGATTTTTGGTTCCAATTTGAATGAAAAAAAATGAAAAAGGAAAGATGGAAGGAAGGAAAAAAAGAAAAATTCCTGTTATTTTTGGGAAAATTATACCCGTATATCATCGTTCAAATGTAAACAACTAGGGGAATCTACAGCGCGTTCTATTTTCTCCATTACCTATCTTGAAAAGAACGGTTCCAAACAAAAAAATCAAGAGAATGAAATTAGTTTATTTTTAAATTTTCTAGGTTCAGATTTTTTAATGCGGTTTTGAAAATGACACCATTTGAAAGGAAATTTAAAAGCAATTAAATTTCGTTCTTCTGGTTTTTTCGTTTAGAAGTGTTCTTTCTGAGATAATTGAAAAAAAACCAAATACGCTCCATAAGACGCAATGTTAAATTTTTTACCCGAGAAGTCAGTGTGCGGGTTGCGTTTTGTGTACAACGTGAATGAGCGCACCTTCGTTTTATATATTACTGTAGAATTTCTGATGCACTGAATCTTCTATCTGGATACTGGCATCTTCTCCTGTACAATTTATATATCACAGGAATTAATTGGGAAGTTGACCTGAGCTAGGTAGCGCTGTCGAAAGGGGAAAGATTTAACGCACACTTTTACAAATCGGTTAAAATCGTCCCCCACAAGATCTATGTGTAACATGTGTTTACTTGCACGGATACCAAACCTATGCGACTCAGGTTAACATCCCAATTGTTTGTGAATACTGTCAAGCAGATGTTCCATTGTTTTGGTTGGCAACACTGGATTCACAATTTTTCTTTAGGTCAACTTAATCCCAGTAATAAAATTCAAAAATTGCACCTACTTTTCAATTTTGTATGTAGAAATTTTCAATTTCGTCAAATTTAGGAGGCAGTTACGAAATTTATGATCCATATGCGGACAATGTAACCGTAATTGTGGGCCCTGGTGCAGGGCAATATCCTTCGAATTCTTCAAGCCAACCAGTTTTAACTTCTATATCGTGTCGACCTGTGCCTCTCCAACCTGTCCAATGGTTTAATCCTGTACCATCATCCGACTGGTGTTGTTCGTATTCGTCACCAAACGATAAACGTTTATCTACGGATATGCAGGTAAGATCCTGTTAACAAAATCATTGCAAGTAGAAGTATGAATGGCGATAGTAATTATTAGAAACTGACTAATTAGGAGTGTATTATTTGGGCGCAAATTGTCAAATTTGTTGATCAAAGATAAAGTTTGTTCGGTACTTTCCGTGACGTAACAGTTGATGAAAAAAAATTTAAAAAAACAAGGGACCCAAATACTGAGGCGCATGGCGACTCGGTCTTGTTTGTGAATCGTTTTAACAGGGAACTTGTTTTATGGGGGACTTTTTGAGAAATTTGTCGTCCGCCGTGCGCCGTTTAACAAAAAACTTGAAAAAATTTCGACTTTCGAGCTATATATGATAAGAGGGGGACTTGGAAAAAATTTCGACTCTCGAGCTATATATGATAGGAGGGGGACTTAGATAAATTTCAACTCGAGCTATGTTACAATTTCATTTTATTTTTTGTTCGTTTGTATAGAAATACAGTGCGAGTCTCTTTGAATTGTTCATGTTTATGAAAATAAAGACTTAGAAGAGTCTGGTCGTGCTCAAACCTAATTCAAATTTGACCTAAAATGGGGCCTTGAAACATTTTTTAGTTCCTTGGAGCTCAGAATCTTTATAGATGTATTTAAAGAGGAGCAGGACTCGGAAAATGACGAGTTGGAACCATTATACAGATAGCTGCTGGAAAATTTTTAGCTTTGAACCTCCATGGATGCGGGTCTTGAAAAAATTTCGACGTTTCACTCCTTTACCAATTAAGAAATCTTCAACAATCCCCCAAAACAGGTTCTCTGCTCTCTTCAGTTTATACAAGTGATGACAGTGGTCTTGTTTTTTTCTAATCGTAATGTTTCCCTCGCGCCCGAACTCCTTATGTCCATTCATGGTCGCGCCCCAATACTTTCATGTCTAATTACCGCGCCCAATCATGTAAGTGCTCATTTTTTGGGCTCCTACATTTAATCCATTATTTTTTAACAGGGAACCTGTTTTATCGGGGGGTAAACTGAAGGAAAATGACGGGCGCCGGGCGCCGTCCGGCAAGAAAAAGGGACTTAGAAAAATTTTCATGAAGTGATAGGAGGGGGACTTATCCTCTCTGCTTCATGCAGTATATTATACTAGGTTTATACTACGTATTACACTAGGCGTATACTAGGTCCAAGCCTCCTTTATACTGGGTCTAGGCATCCTTCATACCATAAGCTTACAAGATCTTTATCAATAGCTTATACTAGCAGTTTGTCCTAGCTCTGTACTAGGTCTTAGGCTTCCTTTATACTATAGGTCTAGGAGGTCTGTATTAGTGGTTTTACTAGCTCTGTGACGTCATCAGATAGTGATGGCACGATGATCGTGACGTCACAGATCTCCATCGTGACGTCACCAGATCGCAACGTCATTAGATCGTGTGACGTCATCAGATTATGACGTCATCAAATCGTGACGTCATCAGATCTCCGAACTGATAACAGCATAGGCCTACCGGGGGTACCACACAGGCTGTAAAAAAACGCGCCTAGAACTTGACCTAATGAGAAGAGATCTCAAGGTGGTGAGGAACAAAGTTCACTCTACTTGAGACGACAAAAAGCAAAAAATGACTCTCACATGATTACTCCCATAAAACAGGTTCCCTGTTTGCCTCAATTAACAGAGTTAATGAAGGCAATTCCGAGCAGCTAACTGTGTGGGCTGCGAGTTTTTCTTATTTTCCTCTAGAATATTCGTTGTAATTTACGAGCTATCGTTATACTGTAGTTTATTTTAAAATCGTATTCAAATTGATCTAGAGGGCTTCACACAGGGATGCAAAATAGAGGATTAATCATAGTACATCACCCGCTGATTTCTCTTACAGGGTCTCGGTCTATTTTAATTTGGGTTTTAATGAAGTGTGCACATGAAGTTCATTACATAGTCCACGAGGATTGTGGCTCTTGTGAACGTTAATCAATGATATTGCCTTGTCAAATTGATAATACAGACAGAGGAAAAAGAGAGAAATAATGATAGTAATAATAATAATAATAATAATAATAATAATAATAATAATAAGACATGAATAATAATAATAATAATAACGTATAAGATTTTTTGAATTTAACTTTGATTGTAGTATTATAACACTACTGAACGACTATCCTGTTACAAAGATTCTATTACGTGATTCTAAGATACTTTTCAACGCTGAACACGAATCCGTTGTCCGTTTACTTGCCGTGCGTCGTCGCGAAACACATCGACGATAGAAGCGTCGCTATCGAAAACGTTCGTTACGTTCCGCGACAGCGCGCGGCAAGTAGACGAGAATATATTTTGTCATGATTACGTGAATATTTATCGTGATTACTAAAAATTGTGACGTGCTAGCAAAAAACGGACAACGGATTCGTGTTCAGCGTTGAAAAGTATCTAAGAATCACGTAATAGAATCTTTGTAACAGGATAGCTGTTCAGTATTGTAATTGATGTAACAGACGCCGTAATATGCGTATGGTAAATACTCATACTCAAATGTTTAAAATGTTGAACTTCTTTTACAGAACGGTAGCGGAGTGAGTTCGGAATCGCCGGGTGCAGCAGAAAGTCCTCCAGAAATAATTGAAGAAACGCTGAATGGTAATAATAGCCCAGTCTTTCCTCCGTCTTACGTGTACCCTGGATACATGTTCGGAGCACCGATTTATAACGTGGATGGTAAGTACATTGTTGGTTTGAAATAGAAATTTTTGTGGATTTTTATTCATCGACTTATCCGCTCAACTATATCCAGATTGCAAATGGTTTAGAAACGCAATTAACAGCTCCTGAAAGGTTGAACGGAAACAAGATTGGTTAAAATATCTTTGAAGCCATGGAGGGGGTGGGGAAGAATGCGTCACTTAAACATTTTTAATCTCTTACACTGCGGCTAATTGTAGAATGCTATGAGAGCTCTCTCGACGGGTTGGCTGCTATTGTTTTCCCTTAATAAAGCGTTCAGGATGACAATTTCATTTAGGTGCATCATCGTATCAAATCCATAAAGTGTATGAAGTATAGCATTACCTTGTTACAGTAGGTGTGGTAGCTCGTTTTGAAGCTTTCTTTTTTTCTTCTTTTCCTATTTCTTCAATCTGTCGTACATTTTTTGTACAGTATTTGCTTTGATTTGCTTATCAGTAGTGGTGTGGTAGAATGTTTTTATCTTCTTTCGTTGTATATATTGGTACTTCGTGTCGCGGAATGCAAGAATTGTATTTGTACGTCTTCATTCATCGACCATTGTCGTCTAAATTGTAACTTACACACTCGCAGATGAATTTGCGAGTTGTAGCTTTATAAGTCAGATGTGAATTAAATCATATTGAAGATTAGATTAGAATAGGTACGTAAAGGTTTATCGTACTCCGAAGTCTATATTTTTGACTTGTATCATCTTTTGTATTCACAGAAGTGACAAGCTGGGTGGAGAATTTGCTCAAATAGGTTGACTTTCTGTATAATGGCGCTCAAATAGTAGTGGCAAAATCTTGCGTCTCTCGTCACTTGTCTATCCTTCCCTATATTTTCCCTATCCAGACAGTAGCTATCGTCTCTGACAGATATCTTATCATTGATACGAGTAGCCTCCGTCTCTCGCTCATTTAATTTCTACAATCAGGTAGTCTTTGTCTCCTGCTTTCTTTCACATCAAACAGCCTCCGTCTCTCATACATATTTTTTATAGCAAATAGGTAGCCTACGTCTATATCTTATTCAAATATAATGAGTGGCCTGCGTCTCTTATCTTATCTTATTTCTAAGCTTCGAGTAAGCCCTCGCTTCTCGTAATTATTTTATTGTTCGCTCATAATTATTTATTTGTCAACATGTCAGGACAAATTCGACAGCAATTAGGCCCAAGGAACATTATCTGTGCGAAAAACTGAATACAAAATCTTAGGATCTAGATATGAAAGCCTATACCAGTCTGTATAATAAGATCTGTAAGGTACAAAAACTTCTCGAAGAATTGCAGAGAGACTTAGGCCTATGTTTATGTAATATTGGCGAAGATGAAGATAACGAACTCGAGTTAAGGAAAATGAAGAAATGATTATTCAAACAAACGATCACCTGACAGATACCTCCGTACGTATTGATACGTTAGAAAAAAAAAAAAAAAACGTAGAAAAATAGATCCGACCCAATAATTGCTGAAATCACCGAGCTTCTAGAAAAAATGAATCAATCTCCCAATCCTTCTGATGTTAACGACAAATTTGCTTCTGTTCTGGATAGGATTGTATGAAAAGAAGGTGGCTCTACCGAAGGTAAATCAAGAAGCCAATTACCTAACTCTACATTAAAAAATTCTTTGGTAATATTTTAGAGTGGCCTTCTTTCTATGATAGTTTTAAGGCTGCGATTCTAAAAACTTTAATTATCTGCAAAGTCTTTCGACTGGACGAGCGCATTCATCTATGCCATAGATACCTTGGAAAAATTATATGGGAACAAAAATTTGACAGTGAGTGCGGCTAGTCATAAACTACGTAAAATAAAATATTCTGGTAAAAATATTGCCCATGAGAGAAACACCTTCAATGAAATTGACAACTTACTATCTGCAATGGAACTGGCTGGAGAAGAGATTGACAATACTCCTTTGATTACCATGGTCCTAGAAAATTGCCACTAGAACTTGATTTCAAAATTTAAGAGAAAAATTTAAGTGAAAGGCTGACGGTGGTACAAATCCACGAAATGCTGAACAATAAAATTTTAACTAGACAGCAAACATCTTATATTTAGTTTTCTCGAATACCTCCCTCTCCTTCAAGCACTTCAGCGGAAGCCTTGTTGTTAGCAGACAAAAATCTTGCACGTTCTGCAAAAGGAACCATTTTAATGACGAGTGTAAAAAATTTTCTACAGTCGAGGAACGTATAAAGAAGCTTCTACCTCGGCTATGTATATGTGTCTCCATGAAGGACATTCTTCCGATGATGTAGAAGTAAACGTCCTTGTATACACTGCACTGTAAGAGGAAACACAACTGTAGCCATTGTCCGCGAAATTTTTTGTCAGTCAGCAAGCCAAATTTGAGAAATGTGCCCATTATTAATGCTTCATCGACTAGAAGATCTGCAACGCCTTCCACGCCTTTGAGAAATTCACCTCAAGTTGAACTTGCCTGTTTAGCTCATTAAGAGGAGGCTATTATGCAAACAGCAGTCGCCGTCGTTGTTGATGGTGGTTTGAAGGTGAAAACATGTATCATGCAGGATAATGGCTGTTCTCAAACCTGCATTTCAAAAAAATTAGCACAACTCTTAGATCTCGAGGATCAGGGATACCTAGAAATACCTGTACAAAGACTTGATGATCATAATACATTAATGGTAAAAATGATCATTGTGGAGTTTTTTATTCAAACTGCTGATGGTTCTCTCCTTCACATCAAAGGTCCCCCTATGAACGTCATTTCAAACAATTTATATTTTGAAGTTTATCAAGTCTCTGAGTTTGATCTTCAAAATTCTTGCGGAGATTTACCATTAGTTGAAAATATGACGAAGACATGGAAGTACAAATTTTAATTGGCAGCGATTATGGGACGAAATTCCTCCTTCCAGGATATTTACACGTAACAGATCATGTTTATCTCCGCAAGACGGTACTCAGTTGGAATCTAGCTGGCATCAAACATCAACGGAAAAATTTCATGTCAAAACTAAAATCATTCTTACCTACTGAGTCATCAAAACCTCAAGCAATCACCACTCATGAATCATGATGTAGTACAGTTCTACAAGCTCGAGAACACAGAAATTAAAGATGATCCAATTATAGATAATGACGACTTAGCACGTTCCCACTTCTATAAAACACTGATTTTGTCTTTTTCCCTTGGACTATATTTCCTCTAGATCTTCCTAACTACTGTGGATTGACCAAAGGTCGTTTCTTAAACAGTTGAAACCTCAACCAAATTTAATGAAGTATTATCAAAAGCAGATCATGCCAAATATCTGGAGTTAGGAGAACATCTGAAATTTTCAATAAAAAAGTCTATTATATTCCTCCCCATGGAGTTATGAAAGAAACAAAGGTGGGTATTTGTATTGTTTTCGATGGTTCATCAAAGAAAAAAGGCCATCCATTCTTTAATGACTGCATGTATCGAGGACCTTCGTTATTGGACGATCTTTGCGGTCTTCTTTTAGATTTTCAATTTCATATTATTGATTTGATTGCCGACAGTCAGCGAGCCTTTTTGGAATTAGGACTGAATGAGGACTGCGACTACGGTGATTTCTTATGGATTATCTCACTTGAGAATGAAGACTGGTCCCACGTGGTATACAGATTCACTTGTGTGTTCTGTTTCAAGCCCTTTCCTCTGGAATGCAGCCGTGAAAACATCTTTAAAATTTATCATCTGCATACAAAGACAAATTCCTAAAACATTTTTATGTAGACAACTTGATTACAGATGTTGCAGGAGAAACTGAAGTAGTTTAAATTAATTTGTACAAGGAAACAATGGAATTATTTTATTCTGCCTCAATGAACTTGAGTCAGTGGACGCCGAAATTCGATTTTTAGCAGAGGGACTTGAAAAATTTTTGAGCTCCGAGCTTTGCCGGCTGGCCGGACGGTGGACGGCGGACAGGTTTCTTGTTAAAATTTCAAAACTAGAATCGAAACAATCAAAGAGGAAATTACTGATCTCGAAAGTACCAAACAAAGTTACCATAGAAAATCAAAGTTGGACTACTGTACAGCTTTATCCGAAAAGACTAATTTTATTTCTCTGTTTATTTCCCCTTCCCCTTCGGGAGTTCCTTTACTTTCATTTTTTTCGTTTTTTTGAACTATTCATCCAGTTTTAAATTAATTTATCCTTCATATTTATTATTATTATTATTATTATTTTTTTTTTTCTCCTCAAGTTTTACATTCCTTATTTATTTTACATAATATTATTAAGCTTCAATTTTACTTTTTCTGTTTTTATACCTTGTGTTTTTGCGATAAATCTCAACCCATAATTCTAAGTGCCGGCATTTCAAATTTTATTCTTGTACACCTCCTCCCCCCCTCCCCTCCCTCAGATGTATTCCAATTTATTTGTCGTTTCGCTTATTATTGTTATTGATTTTCTTCCTTTTTATTTTTCTCTATTCTTGTTCTTGCTGGTTTTTTTTTGTTCTTTCCCTGTGGAGTGTCGCAAATTCCAAGAATTGTACTCCTACGTCTTTATTCATTGTCTTTATTCATCGACCATTGTTGTATAAATTGTAACTTCCACACTCGCAGATAAATTTGCGAATCATAGCTTTATAAGTCAAATGTAATTGAAGAATAAATTAGAATAGAGGTTTATCCTACTTCGAATCCTATATTTTTGATCTGTATTATCTTTCGTATTTGCCGAAGCGATCGGCTGGGCGGAAAGTTTGCAGTCGACTTTTTGTACACTGGATAGTTTGTTATATTGAGTGTAGTATTTTTCAATATTATTTTCCTTCTTTAGACGTTTTGGTGGCGTATCAAGAATAATTTATTAAAGACGAGAATATTTATGGTAGTGTAGTTCATAGTGATATTTGTTTCACAAAAATATGCTCTTACAAAGTAAAAATTTGTAATTTATTTTTTGAGGGAAGAAGCAAATTGTCACACAGGTTATAACTACAAAAGACGGATTTACCCCTCTTAGTTTTTGAATACTGTCCATTATCTCAAACGTTTACACTGCATTAATAAACAATGTCAGCGTTGTTCCGTGCAACTTAAATAAAATTAATACGCACATACAGTCTTTCCGTGTCCAATATTTGTCTTCTCAAAAACTAGAACAGAACACGTTCTATCGCATAAACATCTGTACACCTTGTATTACTTATTAATACAACATGTTACCAGGGCCAAGAGAAAGATTCTTCTAGCTAGCCCGAATGCTGCGAGTGATGTAAATGCCAGAATGTAATATTAATGAAAGAGAGAGATGCAAAATAATGTAAGAAAGGTGTGAAGTTTGCTCGATGCGTGAGCCCTTATTGGAACACAAGACGTCACGTCATCATCTTAAACTCACGCTCGCAGACAATACAGATTGTGTAAATTCACCGTCGTTTGTCATTTAGTGTGACTTTTTCTTCCTTGTCGAATAGCCCAAGTATTGATAAATCTTAATGTATTAATTCTCCGCTTTGAAACAACGTGAGATAACAAATATAAGAGCGACAACGAGTGAACACTTTTTTTTTGGCGTTCATTAAAGAGTTTACTTGAACGAATTTGACGAACAATGAAGAATTCAAGGACGCCACAGCGATTGTCTGCGCGGTTTGAATTTTCATTTTTACTCGGGTGCAAAAATTATTAATAGGTATAATACGGTAATTGAATAATTATTTGTGACATCTAGTCACTTGGGCGTTTATCTACGGGAGACGATCTGGAACAACTTATCCAACTCATGAAATTGCTCTCTCAATTGAGGCCAGGTCATAATCAAAAATAACTCCATACAGCAAACAGCAAAGGGACTGTGTGAATTTTCCGCTCTAGGAAAGTGTCCGTTGAAGGGGAGTATCTGTCACAGGAGGTTGTAATCATGAAATGTCCGTTCAGAAGAGGTGAATTTTATTTTCTAAAATGTAGGAATAAGCTTCTTACTTATATATAGATGGAACTGCTTTGGGCAAAGGCCTCCCTCAACCTCGACCACTCTTGTTGGTCGTACGCCACTCTGTGGTATAATCTATTGTGTCCTTAGTATGTAGTATAAGATGGTAAATGACATATACATGCCAACTTTTAGTTGTCCCCTATTTATTCCGTACTTACACAATTTTTTGATCCAATATGACTAGACTATTAGGTACTTAAATACAGTACAAATATGTTTGTCATACATTGCAAAATTTCATGTCCCTTCTAGAGAAAATCCGTTCAACAGAAGTTCCAATGTTATTATTACCCCTAAGACTTGTCAGGACCACGAGAATTGTCCACTGCAGAGAGGTGTCTGCTCTATTGGAGTATCCGTTAATGGAGGTTTTACTGCACATACTATTCAAAAAAATGAAATTCTTACAATTTTTTTTCATACCGAGAGATGGTGGTGCTACTAATGTGCGATAGAAACTGACTTATATATTAATGGTGAAGAACGAAATTCACATTGGGTAATATTACTTTAAATCCTTGTTACTGTACTCAGTAACACTGGCTAGAACGCTATGAGAGCCATAGCCGAGACGTGAGAGGTGCGAGAATCGGCACATTGTGCTACACCTCCATTTATTATTCTTGTTGGTAGTCTTAGATAAAGTCTGAAATTCCGATTTGTACTCACTTAAGTATAGGTACTAGAGTTATCAATTTCTATATTTTAGTAGGGTACAAAGTAGTCTGCCCTCAGCACATTGTAGCCAATACCTGTTGTTTTGTTGGAATTTTTTTCCTCTGTTATCAAAAAGAGTTCTTGATTTTTTTAGCATGAACTTGTAGAGGTCATTTTCAGGATGTATTTGTTGAAATATGTATTGGTTTACAAGTTGCTTTCTAATCCTTATCACTGAGTTTCTAATGGTCGTGTTACGCATTTGAGTATATTGGAGCTCCAAATAACTTCAGCATATATGAAAAACGAGAGACTGAAACAACTAGAAATGAGGCTAGCTTTACAAGCCGAGGAGGAGCGAGGAGGTGCCGTTCAACAAGCAATGAGTGTAGCAAGTTCCATTTGTTATACTCCAAAACAGTAGTATAGAGCAATTAGGAACAGTTGGACCCAACCCATTTTCTTTGCTTTGCCTACTGTTCATTTAACAGCCCTCCTCTGCGCTCCGCTCTATAGTTGCAATTTTTTCAAGGCGTACATTTGCGTTAAGGGTATGCTTTACGCAGAAAAAACACGCGTGAATATACAAAAATCTAGCTTTTGAGGCGACTAGTTACTCAGATGAAAGTTTGTTACAAGCCTAAAATTAATTCAGAGCTCGGAACATTATTATTTAGAACTCTCATAATCAACTATAAAGAAGATGTATATTTCAAGCTATGATAATTGGTTCATTTTGCGGACAGTAATTAATGAACTTTGTGTCAAAAGGACGTCTGTCCCATAAGAATACATTGAGCGGACGCCCTTTTGACAAAAAGGTCCTCAATTAGTCATGTTGGAAGCAATATCTTTGAATAATTATGCGTGTTTTTTCTGAGTAAAACCTATCCTTTGTGCTACTGTCAAAGTTTTTAATAACTTCAAGTTTATGCGTAGAAACAACCTACAAGACAATTGAACGAATACGTTCTTCTAAGTTACGGTTACCCGTATTATTAGCGAAAGGAAGAATATTCCGAAGGGTGAGTAAATTATCCAAACTGCAGAAAAATTAAACGAGCGCTTTCGGTTGATAAACCATCCTCAGGACTGCAATGATTCTTCCTTTCGCTAACCTACAATTCGTTCTGGCGACACTAATTTTACTCAACCCGCGCTCGGCATCGCAAAGCTTGCCACAGACTTGTACTCGTGCTTGCACAAGGAGTATAGAAAAAATGCTACAAAAATAGCGCTCTTGTACATTTTTTTTTTTCAACAATTTCTCAGCGAAAAACTGGTTTATTCACGTAAAAATATATATATATATTATTTTGGAATCATCTCTTCACGTAGATTATTTTGAAAAAAAATCAAAATTAGTACTTACAAGTCAATTATACTACGAATATAATTTTGTACCAGTTTTGTACCTTCTTTCAACATCACCACCAAATTTTTGTTTCAAGTTTTATTAAAACAATCAAACAGGAGTTCTTCTTGTGGAATGCACAAAGTGCGATTAGAGTCTCATTTTGAGCCTTTTTCCGTCTCTCTTACTTCTTCGTCCGATAGAACATATAATTTTCCAAGTCCTAAAAATGGGTCGTAGCCCTCGGTTTGTTGGGAACCATAATTTTCTAGAGGGACTTGTAATTTTTCTCTCTGAAGTAGTTCATTGTAAATATTTCAAGTTCCCCACAAATATAGTTTAGAAATTGAAAAATTTTTTCAACTTCCCTATCTTATTTCTCAACCACTATGGTTGGAGATCTTATTAGCCTAGTGATTGAAACTATTCCAAGTTCACCTCTAATCACAATCATAGAGCTCGACAGTCGGTATTGTTTCAAATCTTTGTAGTAGCTTAAAGGGACATTTTCTCCGGAAAATTCCGAGTGGACGGCAGACATTCTTTCATGTTAGCCTCCTAATAAACTAATTTTCTGTTAACAGTAGAGATGACAATATGTTGAGTTCAATGAGAATGTATTCATATATTTATATTTTACAACGTGAAAACGTGGTTACCTTTTGGAAGAAAGTAACGAGATTTTTTTTCATGATCATTTTATAGAAAGTTTTTGCTGTCGTGTTTAATGGTTTTATGATGGAGACTATGTAAATAAAAGGGTACAGAAAGAGACAAACAGAAAGCCTGCGGATTACTAGAGCTCTGGACTTGAGACGCGGGAATATGATGATAACTTATGCACTTGAATTCTTTCCTATCACGTATGATCGCACGATTGTATATCACGTATGATCGCACGATTGTATAAATATAAGCAACAGAAAAATTAAGTCAAAATCCGTCATTATGTATATAATATATGCAAAATCTTGCAATTTATATTGCGGATTTTTCCAAAGTTAGTTTAATTTTTATGGTAATATTATGAAATAATTAGTTTTGAAATGCGTAAATTTCTATTCAGTATTTTGATTTCCATCCTAAAAACAGTCACCGTGTGATACAATAATATTAATTTATTTATACCTTACTTATTTCTAGGCAATCCATTTTATGCACTGTAATTGTTGTAGTGTAGATACAGAATATTTTTTGTGTTTTTTGTTACCTATTTTATACCACATATACACATGTTATGTGTTTGCTGGTAATTAACACTATTTCAAGTTTCATTCCTCATATTTTTGAAGCATTTTCTATTCCTTTTCCCGCGCCAAAGCTGTTAGAGAATGCACGCAACATTCCTTTTTCTTAACATATTTTTGTTTCTCAGTTACAAAGTTAGTTACGGTACTTTATTTTAAAGAATTATTTATGAATTCCCCCACGTAAATCATATCGAAGCACTCATTTTTCATTAATTCATTTCATTCGAGCATCGCTTCAAAGATGAAGCCTACTTGAACGCTATTGTTCATAATTATATTTTTTATTGTTACTAGTTGATTTTTGATCAAAATTAAAATATTAAACTTAGGTATACCTGAACTCATTTTGTGAATGTACAAATAGGTAGCATAATGCCTGTTGTTCTAGATAAATAAAAATCGGTTTTGTTCTTGATATTTGCTTTTTCAAATTATGGACAATAACGTGGTTGTCAAACTCAATTTTCGTCGGTCTTTGTATACTACAAAATCCTCCTAGGGCAATCTTCAGATTGAAGGCTTGAATGTTGTTTTCATAATTTACTTGGAGCTTTGCTTTTGTGGCTTTAGATTGAATTGAAGTAGGTACTGCTATTGGTTGGTAGTCATATTGCATGCGTAACCTACTTATTAAACTTCAAAATCTCTTGAAAATGTCGACTTCTCTTACAGCTGAAAAAGGAGACAAAACCCGGTTAGTTACACCCACTGCACTGTCGAAAATGTTTCAGTGACGTTAAAAACAAAAGTTAATCCTAAAGTACATCCTCACAATGAAAAAGACTCCTCATCAATTTTGTTAGCTGTTTTTCTCTAGCATGTCTCAGTTCTTATCAATACTGAGTTGAAGTTGGAAAAAAGAAAATGGGTAATTTGCACACAACTTCAAAAATGTTGAGTAATTTGGCCACACGGTAAAAAATACACAAGGAAGTAGGGCGTAAAATACACTCATGATAAATTGCACGCAACAAAACCGGAGGAGTAGAATGCACACAATTTGATGAGCACACGTTCGTACAACATCTTCCATTTCCTCGCTTATTTCACAGACTCTCCAGTGCATTCCATAGTCGCTTGCATTTTTTCTTCTTCGCACTCTTTCCAGGACACCCTCTGGGTAATCATTCTTATGATATTTTTTTAATATGCTCAACCTCATACCATATTAACATAATCTGGTAGTTCTTGACAGAAAGCAGGCAGAAATAAAACTTGACAGTATCAGTATTGTACAGAACCCCTCCCTAAATATCCTCTCAGGAATCCTGATGAATCCGAAGCGAGTTTCACTCCTCAGGGGGCTAAATTTGAATCGAATTTCTATTTATCAACTATAATTCCAGTTCACAAAGTCCTTCAGAAAAAATATCTCAAACTCTCCACGGTTACACTTACTTCGACCTGATACTCCGCGAAATATAATATTGCTTTTTCGTCATCATATTTTGGCATATTTATCCTTCCTTTGTGAACACCTTTTATTTTTGTATCATGTAAAACCACGCGCAAATTATTACCGGTATTGCTACAGTTCATTTTTTCAAATGTTTGCTTGAAATCACCATGCTTGAAATATTTTACATATTATTTGTTTTGGTGTAGCAGCCGTTGTAGTTCTGTTACAAAATCTTGACCCATAACCTCACAATCCGTATTAATTGATATCGTTGCAATGCTTCCTCCCCTTGATTTCTCTTTGAAATTGAATTTCTAGGGGGAGAAAAAATTTACAATGCGTCTATTTGGTGGTGAACTTTCGGAATTTTTAAAAGTCATGAAATTCCACTTTTCATTACAACCAAACAACGAATATTATTGTATTTAAGTAGATATTGAAAATAAAATATTCATTGAGTATAAGACCCATCTAATAAACCACCCAATAAGTCTGTTGGATCGGGCAAATCTAATTTTACTCTACAGCTCAAATAGCACATATTTTCACCCATAAACAATTTTGCTGTACAACGCGTACAAAATTGATCTAGAACACCAAGAACTGATTTTAATTTATAATTGAAACTAGCGGTTGCCTGACCGCTAGCTGTGTGTTGAGTAGATATCTGTGTTTTATAGGTATCTGTATCTTGTGGGTATGTATGTTTTGTAGGTATCTTGGCGGAATTCGGATGAATTTTTTGCTACGTTTTTCAAAAATTTAATACTGTTAAGCCTACTTCATTTTCACCGAGAATGATAACATACATAGAGTACAGAAAAAGAGAAGGTTGAAAAAATTGAAAAATGCGCATAAGATGTAAGATGAACAATTTCCCTCACATTTTCATTTTCCAGACTTGGGACTGGCAGAATTCAACATACACAAACTGTATTCTGGTATGTTTATAAATGGTTAGCATGCAAAGCGCGAAAAAGAGGTTAAAAGTTTCCCATAACCAAGAGATAATAAATTATTAAGAATGGATCGGAGTCGCGCAAAAATTAAAATTACCGAATTACATTATTTTTTTTTTCTGTTCAAAAATAAGAAAATAGACACCAAAAACTGCGACTGTACTTATACAATATCAAAGTTCCGAGTCGCACAAAAATAAAATCACCAAATTAAATTTTTTACACACTAATAATTGGGATGTTGACCTATGTTTGGCAGCGCTAGAATCGCCTTCCTCTCTCGCCGCACTCGCTTGAATTTCTGGGTGACGATTTTACGTTCAATGTTTTTGGCCATAAGAATCGTGATTTTCAATTAGTCGTAGATGACTCAATACTTCATTAATAGAATTGCTTCTTTCAGTTATCGATTCTCTTGAATTACCAACTTACGTAACTTAAGTTAACATCCCAATTCACTTGAGAGCTGACTTAACGCGTGAAGCCTGTATCGCAGCAGAATACAGACAAATCCATTGACATTTTGCTAGTCCCTATAAGAAAACACACGGACAACAGGTAAAAAAAAGGGTCATTTCCGCTAGCCCGTACGCAGTGCGCACCGTGTCTAGACATTGGTTCTTGTATGAGATACCGGATGTAAAATCCTTTATGTAGGTGTTTTTAAAACTGTGAATAAAATAACTTAGTATGGAAGTACAGCGAATACTGTAGTCACAAAATTTCCTCCTAAAAATCTGGAACCGGGCTCATTCGAAAGGAAATTACAGGGGCTACAATTTTTGTTCTCTTCAATTTTTCATAAAAATGAGTTATACTCGAGTTATCACAATAATTCAATTTTCGAAACTGCGCCACTCAACGCGCGTAGGTCTAACGTACAGCGCAAAGCAGTTTCAGTACTCGATAATGCCCGTTTTTCCTAATTTTGTCGCCCCCTACTCCACCTTCAGGGAGTCAAAACATCGAAATGTATTTAAGAACCTGACCCAGAAAAAACGAAATTTTTCAAAAAAAATTCCAGGTCGATAGGTGAAGGCGTTCGAAAGTTATGGACGAACATACATACAGATATACATACATACAGATATACAGATAAACATTCTACTTTATGTATTAGATTCACATCATAAATATACGTGAAATTTTGAGGGGGGAAATTATATCATTCAAAATATTGGCAACGTTCAAAATATTCTGTGAATCTGCTCTATTACGTTTTTTTTTGTTTAGGACCTATATTCTACTTTTGCTTTGCCATACAACAATTAACGGAATGTGTATCTACCGAATAATTAATATAATTATATGTATCAGTTTCCGCAGAACATGTAATTGAACGTAGAGTTATTGCAATAATATCAGACTTTCCCAGCTTTTTGCAGTCAAAAATATTTGGCGCCAGTCAACGTATCCACTGTAGTCCAGTCATATTAGGAAATTTGGTGTGAATAAATGGAGGACAGCTGAATTTTGGCATATGTGTGTCATTTGTCACCTTATACAACCAAAGACATATTCAAAATACACTAGACTTTGACTGCCAACTTGTAAAAAAACACGTGCCTGCATTTTCCCGAGGGGGCAGAAAAGTGTGATCCAGGTTGTTCTTTTTTTGTAATTTTCAGAATGAATATTAGTTTTTTGAAAGAGAGTCAAGAGACAAAAATTGTAGAGCGTAAAAAAATACATAAATAATGTTCTTTTAAGAAGTTACTTGCGATACTCCAATTTTTAATAAATGGAGGATGAAAGTTGAGCAGTTGCAAAAGTAACTCATAATAATGCTTGTAAGTCAACGCAAGCGTCACACGCTCTTAATCAAGGTGCACATACTGTATATTGCTTGCCACCCAATTTTCTTTTTAATTGCGAAATAATTGCTGGCTACCAAACTTGAGATTCTTTTCTTTCTGATTTCTAAATCATTGTTATCAGTTAGTTATTGATCTGTAATTTACTCATTTATTTATTTATTTATTGTGACTCAATTATAGCATTAATAGAAAAAAGTATCCTTTGCAACAGATGAATACAAGTTCACATTTGCATCAATTTACTTGAAACTGGATGGAGCATTATACATTATAACCGGTAGGTGACGCTTGCGTCGACTTGCTTTGTGGGTGACAGGCACACATCATGCGTTAATTCCACAACATATTATCCAACTTTCATCCTTCATTTATTCAAAAATGGAGTGTCGCATGCAAATTTTTAGTGGGGAATATTTATTCACCCAGCAAAAATGGTATTTGCACAGTAAACAAATAAACAGTAAAAATCAGTATTGGGAGCAGTAAATTAGGGAATGTACACATTATCATTATTAACAGTTTTATCACACTCGTAACAGATTGAAAGTCAATGGTGGAACACAGGGTATAATTTTGAAACCGAAATTTTGAATTTTACAAAGAGTCGAAATTATATAAATTTAAATAAAGATCAAAATTCACAAAATTAAAATTAAAATAAAAATACACAAAATTAAAATTAATATTTTAAGTCCACAATTGACCCTTTATTTTAACGCGACCGGTTTCGTACAAGTGCAGTACATCATCAGGCGTAACTGAGCAACATTGCGGATAACCTACGAGTGATACGTAAGAGAATAAAACAAAAGAAAAAAGAAAAAGAAAATTCATGTACGAACAGGTGACTCATCTAGCATGTACCGTATGAAAGGATTGAAAAAAACGTCTGAGTCATTTAGAACATTATTACAGTGTCGATTTATAGAGTTTAAAGTAATTTGGTACGATTTTGGAGTTGCAAAAACTCTGCAGGTTCTAAAAGATTTGATGATCTTCTTTTTCGAGCTTATCATCGTTTATCAAATCTTTTAGAACCTGCAGAGTTTTTGCAACTCCAAAATCGTACCAAATTACTTTAAACTCTATAAATCGACACTGTAATAATGTTCTAAATGACTCAGACGTTTTTTTCAATCCTTTCATACGGTACATGCTAGATGAGTCACCTGTTCGTACATGAATTTTCTTTTTCTTTTTTCTTTTGTTTTATTCTCTTAGGTATCACTCGTAGGTTATTCTCCGCAATGTTGCTCAGTTACGCCTGATGATGTACTGCACTTGTACGAAACCGGTCGCGTTAAAATAAAGGGTCAATTGTGGACTTAAAATATTAATTTTAATTTTGTGTATTTTTATTTTAATTTTAATTTTGTGAATTTTGATCTTTATTTAAATTTATATAATTTCGACTCTTTGTAAAATTCAAAATTTCGGTTTCAAAATTATACCCTGTGTTCCACCATTGACTTTCAATCTGTTACGAGTGTGATAAAACTGTTAATAATGATCTCGAATACTCGTACTCACGAGGAAAATGTCACTTTCATTCAATGTACACAGTAAATCACAGAACAGTATTACCGGAATTGAATAGTAAAAATCAGTATTTGGAAAAGTAAATTAGGGAATATACGCAGTAAATCATTGAACAGTATTACAGAAAATGAACTGTGAAATGAGGATTTCCGACGTTGTGTCATCATTAAAGGGCAAGATTAAACGAGGTCAGCATGCAGTTTTCTTAAGATGATTGCGAATGAAATTATGCTTGCTTTAACATGACTCATTTTGGTAACACGTGCAATTGTGCGAAGGTATCTTCTGCTTGCTTTAACATGACTCATTTCGGTAGCACGTGCAATCACTGTACCTAGGTATTTTGAATTAAGCTCAGTTCTACTTGTTTAAATTCGTGTGATATAACGAAGAATACAGTGTTTTTTATCTGCTATTATCGTGTCGAAAGTTTATCAAGATGCCTAAATACGTTGAAGAATTTTACGAAAGTAGTGAAAATGATTCAAATGACGACGGCGAAGGTAATGAGCCACCGCCAAAAAGAAGGAGGAGAGGTCTAAATCGTACTTGGGTCGAAGTGCAGCAGTTTACGTCAGCAACCGAAGCCGAGAACGCAGTGACATGATGGTGAGATTAAAAAAAGTCACCGTTCCCGGTGCGGCAAAATCAGTTCCCTTGGGCCATCAGAAACGCCGACGCGGTAGACCTTCTAAATCGAAACCGGCTTTACTTGTTCAGTGAATTTATCGTGATTTGTATTTTATTGTTGTTGTGATTCCCTCTCTTCCTCTTGTATCCTCCCTCCTTACGTGTTTCCTTCTCCACTCTTGTTAATCCTGTTACCATTTTCGTTGTTTATGACTCTCCTGCGCCCGATCTTATTATGTATTTTGACTCTGAACTATTATTTCAATGTTGTTGTGATTCCCTCCCTCCCTCTAGTATCATACCTCCTTTGTATTGTAACTTAGCTTTATAGGCTCTCACAAGTACGGTGACCGTACCTTTTTTAAGTCACTCAATCTATTTTGAGCATACTGCGATTATAATTTTTTTACTGCGGAAATCCTTTATTTACTTATCATTTAATCTTTCACTGTGCAGAACCCTATTTTACTGCTGAAATAATTTTTTACTGTGCATGAAATTATCTACTGCTATTTGTATTAAATTACTGCTCAAAGTCCTTATTTTTACTGTGCCGAAAAATGGGTGCCATTTTTAGTAAAACATTATTTTATACATCTTTTGATGTTTTACAATTTTTTTCTCTTGATTTTTTTTTTCCAAAAAACCGATATTCACCCTGAAAATAACAAAAAACCAATCTGAACCACACTTTTTGCCCCCTGGGGACAATGCACACGTCATATGAGTGGAACTGTTAGTATGTTGTATAAGATGGTTAACGACATACACATGCCAAATTTCAGCTGTCCCCTATTTATTCCATACTTACACAATTTTTTAATCTGGACTACTGTTAAAAGTACTCGGCTAATTTTCAATGTTTTACCTTCATCTTAGCATTACAAACGTTAAAATGGAACTTAATATTTTCGCATCAGTAAACATATGTACGAAAATAAGAAAGAAATAGTAGACAATATTCGCTGTGTCGCATTTGCAAACGCTGCCCGTCCTCCATGATAGAGTAGGTGCGGGTTGTGTATCCATTTAATTTTGTTTCCTCCAACGCCGAAATCAACCCTTTTGGGTATCACTTTAGTTTTGGAAGAATCTCGGCGAACCCCCTCTTCTACTCGGCAACCACCAAGCTGCAGTGCCCCCTCCCCCCGGCACGCAAAAAGCATAAGAACACACACAACAACAACACCACCACATTGCACATAGTACTTGTAGATCGCTTCTGGAGTCTCTTCATCTTCAGGGATGATCTTTCTCCTCTTCTTCCTGCATATCTGGATATTGATGTCTAGTAGGCCATAGCGTGGTTCTGCATTTGCCTATTGTCGGCCATCTCAGAAAATGGTAATTTTACAGGACAGTCAAAAAACAACTTTCTATGTTACTGAATGGAGTTACAATAAATGGAAAATAATTTGTTATTTTTCGCATAAATAATGAATTATACATCATTTTATTATTCCAGAACAATGAATTATCATCACGAGAATTAGAAACCATCATCAACTCAAAATTACTAGTTTTGGGAGTTACAACCTTTTGACTCTAGGCCGACGCTATTCCATTCTCGGTCCATCTTTCTCTCCATGATGGTGGCCACAAATGCAGACACCTGGTTCCATGCTTCTTCGGAACCTAGCATTGTGGATACCAGGCTACTCGGGGCAGGCGCTTCATCTTCCCCGATCTCTTGGAGAGACCGCCTAAGCTTGTCCCGTTCACGCCTCCACGTCTCGCACTCAAATAAGGTGTGTTGTGGTCCATCATCCCCCCTTTGTTTACAGTGCAAACCACAGATGTATACGCTATATGACCTAGATACCTAACTCGGTTCTGTACAGCGACGGATGCCTCCCTTTACCGCGCGGAAACTGGTTGGCAACGTTACGCACACAAGCGTGCGACTTACTCACAACAATATTACTTTTGCTCTTCATCATGTATCTCGCGCTCGCTGGCTCGCGTCTTCGTATCATTCAAAAAGTCTTCTCTCAGAATCTGTCAAAAATCATTTTTTTCACCCACAACCAAGATTTTTTTTCCTATGAATCGAATCTTCATTGATGATGGAAACATCGTACCAAATATGAATTCAAAGTATTCACAAATAAGTCGACGGTGTCCTTTTTAAAACGCCCTTCCTTCCATAAGAAATGCACTGGTGACGAGTTTCTTGCCAACCTGTACGGGGAGGTAACGCAATTTCTCGACATGTTCTGTGCGTCGCTGTTCAACACGACGAACATACATACGCGAGTTGGCTATCTAGGTGATATAGCGTATAGATCTGTGGTGCAAACACGTTGCCTGCTCAACTTTCCTTAACTTCTCGTAAAGGTACTTGTTGAAGCAACCATGGCCACTTAACACCTGCATCAGGTGAAAGTTCAGCTGACCGCGGAGTCGGTTCATGCACTCGTCAAGGTAGCGTATTAACACACGGGTTGTCCATGTATCCAGCTCGCCCTGGGCAATTTTTGCTTTCCATTTTACAAGCAAGGAGCGCATGGCCTCCTGCTTGATCCGTAAGGCCTATTGGTTGGTCGTCGTCGTCTTCTTTGCTTTGAACACCACTACTCTCTCCTCAGCAAGGAGTTCGATTGGTGGTGAACGTGCTAATGCACAAAGAGTCTCCGTCGAGACAGTGCGGTAGGCACTAACACACCTCAGCGCAGCTCTTCGTTGGATCTTTACCATCTCTCTCCTTCTGTATGGTATCTTCATGGAGTTGGGCCATACTGGGGCACCAAATAGGAGGATCAATAAGGCGGTGCTCATCATGATCCTTCTTCTTGCTTCTCTCAATTCTCTTAGGTTCCTCATCGGGCGGCTTAGGTATCCAACTACCCGCCTGGCCTTTTCCGCTGCCATCAGGAAATGGTGCCTGAAGCTCAGCGTTGAGTCAAACCAGATGCCCAGGTACTTCATTCGCTTCTTGGTTTCTATTTCCACACCTTGCAGGCGAAAGGTGGGTGGACTGAACTTCCGACGGGTCGTAAATGAAATGGCCTCCGTCTTATCATCTGCAAGTTCGAGTCCAGCCGACTGGATCCATAGCATCACTACCTCTAGAGCCCGGTTTACCTTGCTCTCCACCGCTACAGTTGTTTCGGCAGCGCATACCACCAGATAGTAGACAATATACGCTTAACTTTAAAACTTTATTACATTTTTCTGAACGATAAGTCTCTAAATTTTTTCAAAAGGAATGATTCCAAAGGTTTTATACAATGCTACACACAAAATTTCAACAAAATCGATACATTGGAGGCAGGAGATTGCTGACCCGAAAATTTCACAATCGTATTTTATAATATCCCATAAGAACAGAACTGAAATTGCATGTAACTGGTAATCTCTGCTCCCACTCAGACAAAATTTGATGAAATTTTCACATTGCGCTGAAATTGCGTCGGGGATTGAATGAAGATACGTGGAAAAGTTGTAATAAAGCTTCAAAGTTGACCATAGTTTTCCTCGTCTATTCTTGATACCAACATAAATTTCCATTTCATCTCGTTAATGGACTGAATAGGTATCATGTATTAATAACAAACGACCGAATGTAGATAAATGAATGTAAAAATTACTATAATCGTAAAATATAATAAGCGCGAGCGCTTTCGATTAGAAAGTCATCTTTGGACGACGAAATACAAGTACATACTAACACAAAGAAGTAAGTACAGGCGGAACAAGCTACAGTTGAATACAGAGTTAGGTACAATATATTCGTCAGAAATTAATTGTCATGAGCTTGCAATTTCTTGAGAAACGTATCAGCGAGGTATGATGATGGGATGATCTTGTTCACTGTAGGTGAGTAATTATGAATTGCTTTCGCTATCTCCACCATCTCCAGTGCGATTAATTTTTACATTTATTTATTTATCCAAAGATGTGTCGTAAACTGGAAACAAGGATGAGTCGCCATGCGCCTGAGTATCCGCGGGTCTCTCGGGTTTTTATGAAAATTCATTTTTTCATTTTTTTTTTTCAAAAATTCTTGGGCTGTATAGGGGATTGTGGCTTGCCGAGGCAAGAGCCTCAAAAAGAATTAAAGAAACCAAATATAAGTTAAAGAATCGGGTTGATGATTTGCCATGGAAAATTATTTGTATTATTTCTTATCATTATTTTCTTATACAGCGCTTTTTCTCAACTTGAATGTTTGTGACGAATGGTTCTCAACTTTTGTCGAGCATATATTGGCTACTGCTTTCAGCTCCTTCCCATGATTTTTCATCGGCCTCTTCCCAATGGTAACGAAGTTACATGCTACAATATTTTGATAATTTACTTGAAGTTATCAATTCATAAAATATGTTATCAGCTCGGGGTAAGTAACTGTGGTTCAAGTGAGAAAATTGAGGTGGGTGTTGGGAAAGAATCATGCACTTCAGTAGAGGGTGAAAGTAAGTGAAACGCAGCTGATTAAGAGAGTTTGTGACGGTATTGGAATTATAAGATGCTCAAACAAATTGCAAGTGCACATCTTCAAATATGAAACTATAACTTGCTTAAGTCTCAAAAAAATTCATTTCTTAGTTTTGGAGGAGATCCGCAGACAAAAGAAATCAAGCCTAAATATAGGTTTATATATATATAGGGAAACACTGCGATTTTTCTGGCTACAAGTGATCTAGGACCTCCAAAACATCGAGAAAGTTCACTACTTCCACTTCCTGTCAACCTTGCTAGGGATGTAACACCTCACTTCTCGAGCTAGAAAAGTTGATAAAAGAAAGAGCCTCACAATCACTTTTCCCTACACGTTATTCTTAGCCTAGTATTGGTCCAGTATACTGTATATTAAGGTTGGTCATACATCGTATTCACGCTCTCATCACCACCTGGAACTATGGCAGACTCTAGCGGTACATGTAGAACTATTTGCTACCGCTAAAAGGCAAAAGAAGCCAGGGTTCACCATTGGGGTGAAATTTACAAGGAAATTAAATACGTAAGTGTGATTTAGAACAAGCTGATTCAAACTATGAATGGAGTAAATGAACGTAAAATCTAGGTAAGAACTCGTGAAAAACTATTGGCCAGTGATAAGCCAAATCCTATAACCTTTAATGGGCGGTACAAATGCAACAAGTTTTTGCGAGGGTTGAGGATGGTATTTAGCCAGTGATTTGTTCTAAGTTTATACTTATTACTCTTGTACAGCGCAGCCGGAAACGATTGAATCATTGACATCATTTTAAAAACTGCATATAGATATTTCTGAACTCTTATACAATTTGCGGGAATGGTAAAACGTAGTCTCAATCTTGGAAGCTGACATGATTCTCATTTATAAAACTGCATATATCATATAAGTAGAATTAGTTTTTATTTCGTATAACAGCAAAATTTTTGTATGTTTACAGATATCAATACGCAAAATTATGTGTTGGAGAGTCCCGACCTCAGTACTAGTGAGTTGACATCTTCGAAGAGGAAGAGGAAGAAAAAACGCCGTAGACGTGCGGTAAGCATTTTGCAACGTACTTTTGAATCAATCTCACAATTCATATAGGTACCTACAATAATAATTATACCGTATTTGTCTGAGTATGTGTCACATACGCATATAAGTTGTACCCCAGATTTGAAGACGAAAATTTAGAAATTTTTATTCTACTCGATCTTTGTCGTTTTCGCTCCCACGATAATCTCACGTTTATTTAGATACTGAGCATGAACAGACAAGTTTAAGATAAAAAAGCATACACGTTCTTCCTTTCTTCTTTTCATTTTAATGCTCGCATATAAGTCGCACCTCATATTTGGAGCTCTCAAAACCTATTTTAACGTGCGACTTATACGTGATAAAATACGGTAGGTACGTAGTATCTACCCGCGATACTTGATACAAAAGTGGCGTAGTCACGGGAAGGGTCAAAACTCACAAAAAATTTGAAATCGCCTTCAAATTGCGAAAACATTTTACCGACTTCAGGAGGTATTGATTCTTTAGAATGGTTGAATTTTTGGTTTGGGGTATGGTATGGCGTGGATCACGATTTTAACATTTGCTCAAATTCATAAATATATCTTTTGTGGTCAGCGAATTCCACAACTTAAGTAAGGAAAAAAGGTGAATGTACAGAAACTCGCCGCCTGATAATGGAAAGCAAGTTTCTTTCCATCTCCTTTTTTCTTACTTAATCGAATGGTTCGTTCATTTGAAGATACAACTCCACTACTCAAACTGAATTTGGATTTCGGGTTTTAAACCATTTCTCAATCAAATCATTGACATTGTGAAGAGACTGTCCTACTATTTGATTGGGACTTATTCAAGAATTGCTTTTCTTTTTGTTATTAACTTATTAACAAACATTCTTATAATTTCCTATTTTATAATATTTTTAGGAGGCTGAAGACAAGTCTGAATCTAGTTTTGATGATACCTGCAGCCGTTCAATATCCAGCACTGAATTCATTCTAGATACATATTTGCAAACTGAATCTCTACTTCAAAACAACTTTGAGGATTTTTATGCAACTGGGGTGACGCATTCCTCAGCCGCAGTGCCGTTTCCAAGTTTTCCGCATCCTAATGTGAACGCGCCCGAATTTGTACCCACAAATTCTGAGTTATCTTCGAGTCAGGAGAGTGCAAAAAGCCCGAGTGACAACAATACAAGCACATCCAAATCAGTGAGCTTGGCTCATAATTCTGAACTTTTGTCGCAAAAATCGTCCGTTCTGAACGTGTGCTGCAGCAATAGTTTCCAGCATCAAGACAATAAGAAGAAGAAACAAGACGACTTGGAGAGTGTCTCTTGTTCAAATAATTCGGATTCTGGAATCAGTTCACCCGGAAGCGAAGATATTTCAAAGAACAGCTTTGGTAAGAAGGAAAGCCCAAGCTATCATCAAACCAAAGAGGCCAAAAACAAAAAGGCACAATCTAAGAAATTGACTAGCAAGGCAGCAAAAAGCACAAAACATACTGAGGAGGCAACAAGAAAATTGAATCAAAAAACCCTTATTACGTGCATTGTACCTACATACCAAGAATCAAGGAAGGATTTCAAAGCAACTTCTGATGAGAGGAGAGAATCCAAGAAAATTGTTGCGTCTGTCAATGGTAAAGTTGGGTCAAAGAACAACGTTCAAGAAATTATTGTGATGGAGTCAATACAAAAATTAGATAAAAAGAAAGCAAGTCGGATGAAAAATGCAAAAATTTCTTTGGGAAGTGGCAAAACAAAATCTGGTGTTGCCGATACACAATTCCTTAATGATGTAAAAACTTGCAAGAAAGAGAATCTGCTTTCACAAGAAGTACGTTCTTGCGCGAGAAATTTGAGCTTAATATTAATTGACGAACAAAATAATGATTGTATATGTAATAATGCAAATAATGAAATGAGTTCAATCGGTCATATAAGCAAGAAGGACGAGGAACAAAAATTGAGAATAACAACGTGCTCGGATGAGTCGTCTAAGATACTCAACAGATGTGTAAAAATTGAAGAAAAACCTACGCTAGCAAAATTAGGAGACTTGACGTGTTTGACGGTGGAGAAGAACAGTCATATGATGGATAATATTTTGTCTACATCTGAGTTCTTGCCGCATTGTGATTCCTTGCAGCCAGCAAGGGATAGGTGGCCAGAAGGAAAATTATTGTCTGATAATCTAGATGTAGAACAAACGGCTGAACTGGTGATAAACAGTATCATCAATTGTGCCAAAGAACAAGTGCTTTCTTCAATGTCATGTGATAAACTGATTCAGTTACCAATAACCGAGGCTGTGACTAAATGGTTGAACGAGCATGGCGGATTATCTATCATTGGAGAGAACGCTTGCAATTCTCAAAACAATGAAAGAAACAATTTCAAGTATGATGAGAGCTCAGTCAAGCAAACTCTATTTTTGAAAGATGAAAAGAGATCAAGGAGATTGAAGCAAAATTGCGTTATATGTTAGGTATAGAAAGAAAAACAATCAAATAATAATGACAATGATAATAATCACGATTTTACAAAGTATAATAATAAAAGAAATGGAGAAAGGAAAAAAGGAAAAAAGACTAGAAATGCAATATTCGACCTTAATTTTATTGTCTATTCATTCTTTAAAAAATGTTTGTGGAAGATGTAGGCTACAGGTAAATGCAATTATAATTTGCACTGCAGTGTGGTGGAGATATGAAACTAGTACAACAGTCTCTGTTTTTATTGTTATCATTCTGATTATTAATTATTATTAATATAACAATAATTTAAATCATAAGTTCCTGGCAAAATACAAAAAATATTTAAAGTTGAATAGTAAGAAGAAAAGAGGAACCCTTGTGTCAAGGTCTATAGTTTTAGATGAAGATTTGTGAAGATTCTTTGAATTATTTATATTCAATATTATGTAAGGATTTACATAAGACGACAAATTTTTTAATGTGGTTCATTATAGTTTTTTTTTTCTTTTTATATAGAATAATGCCTTTCTATTTTTAGCGGTAAAAATTTTTAATTTTACAATTCAACTTTGTGTTGAAGTAATAGCTTGAGGGAGCTGGGTTTATATTTCTCCTAATTCATACCCTAAATATAAACTGTCATGTCACAAAATATGAAATGTTCACATTTAGATTTCTATCTTGTACTTGTCTTATAATTATCGTACATTCTTTCATTTTTTCATTATTTATAATTTTTCCCCGTTTTATACGTTTTTCAAGAGTTATACGTATATATACCTATTTTATTTACTCTTATTTTGAAAAGATTATCTTGATATAATTTTCAACTAACTTTGATACATTATTATACAATGGATAATTGATACTTAATATTGTTCAATAAATTTTTACAAATCATAATCTTATTGATGAAATCTATGCGCTTTGCTAAAATGTATATTAAGACATATTTCCAAATTTGATCAATTATTTTATCTTTTCAATTATTCTAAACTCTTGATTAAAATATTTAATATGCTATGACCTATCACAAAATTATTTTTTTTATAAATTTCAGTGAACGAAGGATTGTGTATTCCTACAATAACTTCAAAAGTGTATGTTTAGTTTTCAATCACTTACTTACCTAGCATTGAGGGTTCTTCAGTTATCATTTCATTTCAGTCCTGTGGTGACTCAAAAATTTGAAAACCCTAGCTTTTTGAGATTAAAGAATCATTTAAAAATGCTTAGTTTTTTGATAGATACTACTTTTATACATTTTTTGTGTTTGGATGTATGGATTTAATATTTTACAATGTTGAATATTTTCTTTAATTGTTATTTGTATGTCAATATTTTGCGACATTTTCTTTGAATGTCAACTTTTCTATTCAGTTTTCATGAATATTGTTTTTTATCTTTTTTGAAAGGCTGACACAAAGCAAAAAAGAAACTGTGCATCAAGAGAAGTTGAATTAGTAGGAGGATAATGTTTAAAGAGGGTCTGGTTCATGAAAAATTATTTCATAATTTATATTAATATTACCATACCTAGTGTTGATTTCCAAAACCTTATTCAAACTTTCATTCAAAACCAAAGACATTGTGTGCTGTAACTTAAAATTTGCTTGTTCTCTATGATACAAGAATCAGGATTTTGAACATTAAATTATTATTTTATATAAATTTTCAAAGTTTGAAACCAGGGTTGGGAAAATTTATTTCAGTGTGGTTGATCATAATACTTCTGAACAAATTTCAAACTTTTGGAAGGATCATGCATTATCAAAGGTATTCCTAGAAGTATTTTTAACGCTGAATACAACTCCACTTGCTGTTTCCTGATATTTCTGTATCTCTCACTATTGGGTGATAATCACGTTTAGTTCTCCTACACTTCATTGCAACAGGCTAGTGTACCTTCTTGCGCACAAGGGTGGGAAGCGATTCAATTTTAGGGCTTAAGCTTAAACTTAAAATAGAATTTCTTTTCGCTTAAGCTTAAGGCTTAAACTTAAAATAGGATCTCTTTTCGCTTAAGCTTAAGGCTTATTTAAGATTTAGGAGTTTTAGCTTAAAACTTAATTAGTTTGAGCTGAATCACTTAAAACTTAAGCTTAAAGCTTAAAGTTGAAAGGACAAAACATGTTTTTGTTGGGCATGTTTTTTCAAAAAACAAACATGTTTTTGTTGGGGAAAACATATTTTTGTCAGAAAAAATATGTTTTTGCCTTTTTTAAGTTTTAAGCTTTTGTCTTGCTTATCAAGTCACTTAATTAGGCAAATGGGAAATCGTTTCGCTTATTAAGTCGCTTGATTAAGCGAGTGAAAATCGTTTCGCTTTTTCAAGTCGCTTAATTAAGCGAATGAAAAATTGTTTCGCTTTAGCTTATTTACGGCTTCAAACTTGAATAAAACTTGAGCTTACCACCCTTGCAGTTGCGCATTGCACCAGGAAGATTTTTAGTTTGATAAAATACATTATGCGTCGCAACAAACCGCCGCGGTAAGTAAACATGAGTACCTATTGCACAATAATGAGAGGCAATAATAAAAACGGCAAATGACATTGTGTTCAGCGTTGATAGTTCATGTTCACTTCAGATGTTAAAAATCTCTTCATGTCTGTAATGAGTCACAGTCCCAAATATTATTTTTGAATAGAAATTTATTCCTTAAACTCCTACTATTATTAGGTCACAATAATGTTTATATATTTTACTTTGCACCAAATTTAAATGTTAATTGTATAAGATGGGTATTTGTTGTACTAATTGATTCCCAGGTCAGAAAATGTAGGAGCACCGGGTAAAAATAGTGAGAAATATTGAAGAAGAGCTTGATTGTAGAATCAGAAAATGACACTTTTGTTTGTTGAACGTTAAAGAGTGGAGCTATAGATTATATTGAGTCTGAATTTGAGTGTCTTGTTTGAATTATCAGTGCCCTACTCAGAAGTTCTCCTTGGGGGAGGTCCAAAAGTTGTTGAAGACAAAATTTCAATAAGGTAAAAAAAATAAAAGAAAATTATCAATTAGTTGAAAATTGATAAGTTTACAAGTTTTTTGAAGTCCTCTGGGCCGAGTGGGGTTCAAACCCTAAACTCCCTCCCGTAGTTACGATACTGGAAATCACCTGGAAATATAACTGAAGGGTGCTTTGTGGTATATTGAGAAAAAAGTTCAGCAATCATTACCAAATCTAGGGGACAAGGCAATGATCAGCTAATGATTCCTTCATAATTCATAATCATTACCCAAATTTTGTTACCTATTTGCAAACCACCTACAAATATTCTTGTCCCAAGAATTTGGTAAGCATTACTGAACTTTTCTCTCTCAATATAGACAAAAAAATTTCAATTGTTACTTGTACTTTCATCTTTTGCTCACTGCCATACTGCTATTTATTTAAAATGATTTGATATTACATTATCTAATAAAATGAATATGGCAAGAGTACCCATTGCTCGGCTAATTGCTTTGTAGATACCTACAAATACCCTCAACAATATTACTGGAAACTCTCTCATCTTCTTATATCAAGTTCTTCATAACCACATTTGATACAATATTTAATGGTGTGGATTGTTTGAAAAATTATTTAAAGTACAAAATGTACTTGGTAAATTGAGTGTCGAGTTGTTTTGAAGATTTTACATCAATTCAGGAAGAAATACCTGAATTTCCAGTTAATGGTATTGGTGAGATGATTGTTACCCCCTATTTAATTCTCACAAGAGTCAATGGTATGTTGGGCAAATATTGGGTACTATTGCTCACATTGATTTGCCATATTACTTTGTTGTGATCCTGAAAATAAATAATGATTTGATAAATTGATAGGTAACTCACAGTGATCGCCAATATAACAATAAGTTCTTCATTCTGTTAATAGCATGTTGTGACATCATATAAGTTTGGCGTAACTCCGTTTGAAATAAGGATATGACGCCTTTCTTGATTTCACCTCCTAGTCGAGGAGGTGTAGGCTTAAAATGAGTTATCTAATATGCAGGTCCTCCATGTTATGATAATTCTTCAAATTCGATAAACAGGATTTTCAAACTAAACGCTGTACAGGGGGCAAAGATATAGGGATCTAATATAAATTCTAGAGCCTTTTTGTCTTGTTGATTAATTTTAGCATTTATATTTAATTTGTTAACACCTGTGCATTGATAACGCAACATCTTTCTTTCTTCTGGTACATTGATTTGTGTTTTAATTTAAAATAGGTATTGTGATTTTAACAGTTAGATTTGGGAAGGTTCATGTTTTATATTCAACGCTGATGTATTGCCCATCTTTGGCATGAAATGATTACAAGAGTTGTACCGAGCCAGTAATAATATTCTTTCACTTGCATGTACTATTTATTGTGTAAGTCGAGATAGGTTTGACCTTTGAGGCCACCTACTAATAAATATATTATTAGAATGGGCAATTGTTTCTTTTCCTTTTTCTTGTTGATAATTATCAATTGAGCAACTTTTCTTTACGCCTATTTTGTGAAAGTACCATGTTTTTTGGAGACTGATTTATATACCAGTCGCCCATGAGTACCTTTCAAATAAGTAATAAAAGTTGGATCACCTTAGGTTACAAAGAATTTAAAATTAAAATCTTGAAAAATCTGAAAGTAGGTGTATGAAAATACCGCCCCTTTTGTTCTTATACAAGTACTTGATATGCATATTTGATCCTTTGATTTTGTTGTTTAATGAATTGTTAAAAGCTATCAAAATGATTGTTATTGAGATTTTTTTTTTTTTTTTTTTTTGTAAGTCAAGTCTATATGTATTCAGTAAAATTAAACCACAGTATAGGAGTGAAGATTGAAAAAGAAAAATGATTGTGGATAATATTTCATTTAGGTATACTGGTAATGATACACAAAGAAAGTAGATGAATTTTACTGTATTTGAATTAAAAATAATCATTAGGTATATCATCTTCAAATAAATTGGTGCAAGTATTTATACAGAGTATAACGTGTACCTATGCTAGATTATTTTAGCAATAAAAAGATAATAAAATATTTGGGTTTTCATTGATTTTACAAATAGGGGCGCTCTTTGCAGTCTACTCTCGTCTCAAACAAATAGTGTCTTTTAAAAACAAAATTGCTTCACACAGTGGATTATAAGTAACAGATGGCAGTTTTATTCGTTTATTTTTTCTCTTTTTCAACATTAATTCTTGCTGATTTTCAATTTTTTTTCTCAATTCCGGAATTCTGCCTCCTTTTAGCCTAATATTCTGCGCAATGCAATCATTGATTTGTAGTTGGAAATTTGAAGCTAAGAAAAGAACAATTATCTCCTATTTTTATGGACGAATATTTCTTTAATTTTATTCTTTGAAACAACGGATATTGTTTCAAGAACTCTAATAGCTAGAGAGACCGGAATCCTTGGAATTAGGTACTTTTTTTCCTGATGGGTAAAATTGGTGGGAGTAAAAATGAAAATTGAATCCTAACAAATGGAACGCAGGAAAAAAATTCTACTTTGTCGACAAATGCTAAAATCACCAAAAATCTTAGTTCCCAATAAAATGAAAAATTTTATAATAAATTAGAAAGATTTTGTCTGAAGTTACTAAATTTTGATTGAAGTTGGGTGGATTTTATTTAAAAAATAGTAAAAATATCCACTGAATTTTGGTCTAAAATTGAGCTAATCTTTGTCAAAGTATTCATAATTTGGGTCTAAAACAAAGTAATTCTAAATAGAAAAACTCAGTATACATAATTTGCCATGGAATGAGTTAGTTTTGATTGAAAATTGATTAATTTTGAACTCCGAAGTTTTGGTAAAGAATTCAGTAACTTAATCTTGATTGAAAATGGAAAAGTTTTTATCAAGAATGAGAGAATTTACTGGAAAACGTATATTTCCCTATTTCTTTCTTTTCAAATGCCGAATATTGCCGAATTTTCCAATTTCATTGCCAAAATTTATACATTTTCTAGCCAAAGAATCTGGTCTCTAGCTATATTTATGATTGTCTCAGAATCACATTCAAATTTATGAACAAGATATCTGGATACTCGAAAATATTGAATAGATACTACAAAATGTTTAGAAAGAGGCGCACTGGTATTCTTCTCGCAGTTGAAATCACAAAAAAATTCGAAATTCCTCTTCTATCCTATATAGCTAAAATTCAAAAATTTTCCCAGTCTTTTTTCGTGAAAAAAGTTTCCCGCCCCCTTGTGAATTTCTTTATTTTTCTCCGTTTCCAATCTTCAATGCCTGTTATCTCTTTTCCATATGAATCATCTCCTCATGGGTACAAGCCGTAGTACATGAAAAAGTGGAAAGTACAAGCACGTAACAAATTATTCAAATTGTACAGAACAAGAACCAAGAGTTGTAGATTTAAAATTTAAAAACACAAAATAGAATAAAAGATACAACATAAAAAATAAAATTAGAAATTAAAAAAAAAAAATAAAACAGCAACTCTGAAGAAAAAACACGGAGAACCAAATTCAAAGAGCGTAAAATTTCCTATGAGTTGACTTGATTTTCAATTAAATCAGAGCAATTTTCAATTTCCCATAAGAATTACATTGAAGAAATTGTCGACGCTGACGAACCTCCAATATGTCCAGTCCAAAGTCCGAGTGGTCTCTAATATTAATTTTATCACTGTGCTCGGTCCAAGGTGTATAAAATAACAATAAGTACATTCATTATTCATGGGACCTACATAATGAGGTACAGTATTTCCTCCATCACCCTGTTCCAATGTTAGAGAATCGTTCGTGACGTTACACAGATCTGTATGGACCAAATTTGAAGACACTTCTGCAGTTGATCCAAAACGATCACTCATAACATTAGGATGATCTAAAGTTAGGTACTAATAACGAACTAACGATCTCATCGATATCCATATGATCATTGGTGGTTCTGATAAAGGTACCGAAGACTCCTTTGAAACATTGGGAAAATATACATTTAAGGGTACCAAATGTTGTAACAACTCTGAACAAGACCCAAACTGATCACTGGTAACGTAAGAGTGATCTAAATGCACTAATGATGAACGACTAATATCGATATAATTCATCTGATCCGTTGGTGACTCTAAAGAACTATTACAATTCAATTCATGTTCATCATTTTCAAATAATGGCATTTACTTATAATGATTAGGTACCATTTATATAGAGCAATTTCACTATCTCTTCATTACCTTCATTTTCACGAAAAACTCGTTTTATAATTCCACATGAAGTTTCTTGGTAAACCCACACCTCTATATTATGACTTATCGACAAAACACATAGGTATTTCAGTATGATCAGCATATTCCTGCGGATCAGATAATCGCCTGATTCTATAATTTAATTCCTCTATATTCAGACCAAAATAGTGTATATAGGTAGGCTGCCCGCGAACGTTAAATATAAAAACAACTGATATGGAGTGGGAAACAAAGAACGAAAATACGGAAGAGAATTGGGAAGAGTTGAGCCAAGTGTAGGGGCTTAAATTTTTAATTGGGAAAAAAAGATCGGATATGTACAAGCTGGAATTGAGTAATGCCGGTAGTTGAAAGAGTTGGAAACTGTTTGTGAGTAATTACATAGGGTGGAGGTTATTACTCGTGTCCTGTTTTTGAGTAATTACATAGGGTAGAGGTTATTACTTATGTCACATTGTGAGAAGTAACCTAAGTATGTCAATTTTGGAGAGCAGGACATGATGAAAAGAGGTGATACATTGTCAGATTAATTATCTTCCTAATAACATATTTATAGATGACAGTGGAGCATGGAGACCAGGAGGAGATGAGAATTGATGATTTGGGTATGACCAGTCCTAAGTGAGCGGACCCAATCTCTTCATGGTCGAAATTTCTGTTTTAGGAAGATCAGGGATGGGCTTACGTTAAATGATTCCAAATTTGTTCTATGGTTGCTCTTTTCATGTGAGTGATACTAAGGAGCTACGATTAAGAAATAATAATGGTTTTTAAGGTTGTAAGTAGTTACAAGATGGAGTCAGTAATGTTAAATGAGAGGGTGAAGTTTTTAGGCGTGTGAGCAGTTTGATCGGTATAGGATAACTCATGTCAACCAAAATCAGGATAAAAGTTTTTGACGATTAGATAAATGATGTAGTATGGAGAATTATGTGGGTGTGTTTTTTAGAGATCGGGTAGGGAAGTATAGGCTTAAACCTAATGTAAGAGACATGTATTCAGGAAAAATAGAAGGAGCGATTCTGCAGAGATCACATTGACTAAATGAATGTTGTAGTGAAGCTTTTGAACAGATTCTATTATTCAACCAAAAAAGATGGAATTGGAAGTTGTAATGAAAAACAATGGCGTTTACAAAGTCAAACAAGGAATTCAGAGATCCTCTTCTATGGAATGGATTGTTTTAAATATTGAGAATCGAATTCAAAATCTGAGTCCCAAAAAATAGATTGCATTTGATAAAATTTCTAAAATTGAACCAACTAAAGCAGGAGGGACTAGAAAAAATTGGAAAAAGTAAGACTTTTGAGCTGTATATGACAGACAGGGGATAGTAAAAATTTGTACTTTTAAAGGAGTCAGATTTGAAAACATTTCAAATATTGGGAATCATGCTAAGTATGATGACAGAAGAGGATCTTAGAAAACATTGAACCACCAAATGAGTTGAAATTGAAGAAATTTTGTACATCAAAAGAATATATCAACGGCCCAATGCACTCTTGACCTATGTCACATTTTTGAAATCTGGAGAAATAGGTGTCTTACACTGCAGTCAAATCTACAAGATCGATAATAATGAATATCCGGATGAATGAAATACGATTGCGAAGATAATTAATCTTCTACAGTATTAGAAAAATCTATTATGAATTAATTATGAATTTTCTATTATTAGTAAAATAGAATTGCCTAGTATATTATATGAAAATAGAATTGCCTACATAGAATAGACGAAATACAAACAAAGATAGTCGAAATCAAAGCGCAGATTTCATTAATAATTCAACGTCATGGCAAAAAAAATACTGCGGGCAACGAAGAGAAAGAAAAGAATCGATCTACTAAATCGAAGAGGAGTCCATGATTACAACATAATGTAGGTCGCGTCCCGCGAAGTCCCATACAGCGTAGTCCTAAAACGGATGATAAGAAGGTGATAACGCGGTGATAATAGAAGACGGAACTGATAGATCTTTTTAACAGAGAATTGCAGCCGAAAAATTCGGCTTCGGCTTAGGGCTGAAGCTGACGACCTTCAAAAATTTGGATTCGGCTTACGGCTTATGGCTGATCAGAAAAATTTGGCTGGCTTTTGGCTGACTTATGGCTGGCTGATTGCTGATTGTTTGGCGGGATTTCAGCTGATTTTCGGCTGATTTTTGGCTGGCTGATGATTTTGTTGTTGGTTTGTTGCAGCCAGGGAATGAAAAATGTAACAAAAATCTGAATCTGTGTTCTGTGGATTGAGTGACAAATTGACAAACGAGGCAGAAAGCTGAAAACATGGTAAGCCAGACTGCTGCTGAGGGAAGCATGTAGTTTGCGGTTTGAGCATCGAAATTTTTGAGATCAATTCATTGAATTCAATTCACATCTGATAAAATGAGTTTGGAATCAGCAGTGGTACAAGTTATTCTTTCTCCCGATCAATGCACGCAACAGAGTGCAGACAGTATGTCAAAATCAAAAACACGATTAATATTCAATAGTACCAGTTATAACAAGCAGACTCTGATAACAGGGATCATCGCAGTTCAGATTGATGCTGCTATAGTCTGTTCCACGTAAGAATAGAATTTTTCTTGACCATAGCGGTGAGCTCCAGGGAGAGGAAACGGTAGGGACACATATACTGGAAGCGAAAGTGATTGGTCCGTCGTCCATGCGTTGTTGTGGCAACTAGCCAGTGTGACAGTTGAAAAATTCTATTCTTACGTGGAACGGACTATAGCCTGCTATACAGATTACAGCCTACCAGATCGAGAACTGCGTGTCACACGTCATTTCCCGCGTATGAGAAATAAGCCGAAAATCAGCCGAAAAAATTCAGCTTAATTTGGCTTTCGGCTTCCAAGAGTAAACATAAAGCTGGCTTTCGGCTTTCGGCTTAATGGCCGAAAATTTGTCTGAATTCGGCTTTCGGCTTTTGGCTTTCGGCTGGCTGCAATACTCTGCTTTTTAATAATATAGACTAGCAATGACGGCGCGCCTACGGCGCGCCTCAGTAGTAAGTCAATGCATGGTAGTGATGTCGCACAGAACAAAAACCAAAACGAAAAACACGACATTATTTTTTTCAAGTGAAATACCGAAACAAACTGAATGGTGAAACTACCAAGAAATAGATTGAATATAGAAACTAATGATTAAAAACAAATAACAAAAAAACAAAGTAAAAGATACTCTAGCCGAAAACTTGCATGGAATGAATAACAATACCACAGTATAAGATGAAGAGGTAATGACACAACGCTAAAATCCTGTCCGCAGTTTTGAAGTTGTACGTACAAACTTCCGCTAGGTTTGCAGCAAACACTCGGGCTGTTTCCCTGTTCCTTCTACACCCCACCTGCGCCGAGCCGTTACCGTTGGTACCCAAGTATTGATGAAATTTCCAAGGATTATAAAAAATCCAAGAATTTACTTAGAAGGATGATTCTTTCAAAATTTTATAGAGTAGATTAAATGGTATTTTTATGCCAAATATGAAATGCATCGGCTGATTCCTGATCGCTGCAATAAATTTTTGAAAGTAGCGGCGTTCCCATAAGACTCTGTACATTACCCATCACTTTCATCACGAGCGCTGCGCTCGGAATGTTCAGAACTACTACAAAATCACGGACAGCGTTTACCACAGTCAGAATACGTTCGTCAAGGACTCTATCGGTTATTCTTTCATTAACGAGGATAGTTTTGCATTAAATACTCTGCTGACCAACTCAGCGCGCTCAATTGGATTTTTACACCAATCTAAATTCTCAGATATTTCACGCTATTTCCCATTGCACGTACATGTAATAAATAAATCAGGTTTTCCAAATCTCGATACCAAAGTCATGGCATCTTGATAATTTTGAGCCATGTTTCTGGGACTGTCTTCAAAGGTAGAAGGCAATATTATTGTTATAGGGTACCAATTTGGTAGTTTTCTCCTTGAGATTTACCTTTAATATAATCGTATAAACCACGATATTGCTCAACCCTCAGATCTTTTTGATGAGTTGGAATATATTGTAAACATAGAGATTCACTTTGACAGTAGGCGTCAACGATAAATTGTTGACTCAATTTCCTAGCATGAACGAATGTTACAAACGTCGGACAAACACTCAACAGAAAAGCATAATAATGACTCAACGATACCATCTCACCACTACGTGTTTTAAATCCTAGATGCCAGCCTCCACCCCCATATGGATATAAAATGGGATAAACCATAGGATTGGTGTGCTGAGAACATGCTGATATCTGTATCAATTTTCCACTCTTGCTATGAATCTCTATATCCCTTAAATGAGGAGGACATCCATCACTGGATGAAAATACAGCAGCTATTTCATTACAAGTTGGTAAACTGTAATGCTTACTATCAATACTATTACCGGCAGGTTTTTTTAATAACCACACACTGTAATCGATAGAAATGACAGCATTATTATAACATCGTCTCATTTCACGTTCTTCAACTTCACGGAGATTCAGAAGTGTTGTAGCATAAATATTTTCTTCTCTTAATAATGTATCTAATTCAGTAAATAATTCCGGTAAACATCGAGAATATCTTGTTTTCCTACATTCATTAGCTAATTCTGAATCAATAAAATACAATTGCGAATATTTCCGTCGAGTATGTTCCTCTTCCCGCGCAAATTACTGCTCAAATGATGAATAACCCCTTGAACTTTAAAGCAATAAGCACCACCAGGAACATGACCAGCTGCTACACTCGCACCAAATGATGCAAATGCCAAACTTGAATTACCTATACTGTCGGATATTTTCAATGAAATCAGGGCTTGCGACCGAAATTTTTTTAACGGTTAACGGTTATCGGTCAAATGACCTCACAAATTTTTTCGGTTATCGGTTATCGGTCAAAATGATCCAATTTTTTCGGTTATCGGTTATCGGTCAAGCTGTATTTTGACCAATAACTGTTAAATGTTGAAAAATATTTCGGTCAAAGTCCTAAAATTTTTGGTTAACGTTGTTAGAAGACCTAGAATTTTCGGTCAAATAACAGTTATAACCGAAAAATTAACGGTTAACGGTCAATCGGTCAAGATCGATCGTCAATTATAACGGTTAACGGTCAATCGGTCAAAATTGATATTTTCATTTCGGTTATAAAAGTTAACCGAAAAATAACTGTTATTGTGCAAGCCCTGAATGAAATTATTGCTACAACAATGGTCATTACATAATAACTCTTTTATCAACTTAGGTACATTGAAATTGAAATCGAATACGTATTTGCCCCCCATACAACATTTGGTAAATATTTTTTGGTGACCAGTTCTTTCACTGTTGAAATACAACGCATGACAATAAGTACATTCATTATTCATGGGACCTAAATAATAAGGTACAGGATTTCCTCCATCACCCTATTCCGATGTTAGAGAATCGTTTGCGTGACGTTACACAGATCTGTATGGACCAAATTTGGAGACAGTTCTGCAGTTGATTCAAAACGATCACTCATAACATAAGGATGATCTAAAGTTACTAATAACAAATTAACGATCTCATCGATATCCATAAATGATCATTCGGTGGTTCTGATAAAGGTACCAAAGACTCCTTCTCGAAACATTGGGAAAATATACATTTAACAGTACCAAATGTTGTAACAACTCTGAACGTGACCCAAACTGATCACTGCGGTATACTCTGTTCACATTAAGGAAGGATAGAAATATGACCTCGAGAAGGGAACGCTCCGGGTAATTTTAATCTACCGTTCCGTTCTCAAGGTCATATTTCTATCTTTCCTTAATGTGAACCACAGTATAAGATGAAGAGGTAATGACACAACGCTAAAATCGTGTCCGCAGTTTTGAAGTTGTACGTACAAACTTCCGCTAGGTTTGCAGCAAACACTCGGGCTGTTTCCCTGTTCCTTCTACACCCCACCTGCGCCGAGCCGTTACCGTTGGTACCCTAGTATTGATGAAATTTCCAAGGATTATAAAAAATCCAAGAATTTATACTTAGAAGGGTGATTCTTTCAAAATTTTATAGAGTAGATTAAATGGTATTTTTATGCCAAATATGAAATGCATCGGCTGATTCCTGATCCTGCAATAAATTTTTGAAAGTAGCGGCGTTCCCATAAGACTCTGTACATTACCCATCACTTTCATCACGAGCGCTGCGCTCGGAATGTTCAGAACTACTACAAAATCACGGACAGCGTTTACCACAGTCAGAATACATTTGTGTCACTACCTCTTCATCTTATACCGTGATGTGAACAGAGTATAAGGTAAGAGTGATCTAAATGCACTAATGATGAACGACTAATATCGATATTCATCTGATCCGTTGGTGACTGTAAAGAACTATTACAACTCAATGGACTGGTGATAACAAAATATCCATAAATACCTTTGATATTTCCAAGCGCAATTTTTCTCCCATAAGAAATATACGGGGAGCAAAGATCAGTATGAAATTAAACAAAAATTAAAAAAGATTGAGGGCAAATAAGTTTACTTTTATAATGTGTGATGTAATCAGTTTCCAAAATTGAACTTTTAACCCCTCAATTCTTTCTCAATTTTAATTAATACCATATGATCGGTTTGCTTCCCATGTTTTCTTATGGGGAACAAATTTGCGATTGGAAATATTTCGGGTACTTTTGCTACTGTAATCACACTGTAATCGATATTTTATTATCACAAAAAACTCAGTCTATTCATGTTCATCATTTTCAAATAACGGCATATAATGATTACCATTTATATAGAGCAATTTCACTATCGCTTCATTACCTCATTTTCACGAAAAACTCATTTTATAATTCCACATGAAGTTTCTTGGTAACCCCACACCTCTATATTATGACTTATCGACAAAAGACATATTTCAGTATGATCAGCATATTCCTGCGGATCAGTTAATCGCCTTATTCTCTAATTTAATTCCTCTATATTGAGACCAAAATAGTGCGACAACTGCTCTTGATTATTATGCATATATTCACAGCACTGCTGGCGCAAATGTTGTGAATATGACAAGTTACCAAATAAACAGAACGAAAACGAATGAAATAAACAACTCCCATCTCCTGGTACATCAATACTTTCAAAATATTGCTTCTCTTTGGAACAATACAATAATTCTCTACAAAGATCTTCCATTATAATATCAATGAACACTGAAACGCCAGCCGCGGATAGAAGTGTCCAAGTAAACCAAAAGATACAATGCTTGAAATTCCTCAGATGAAATTCTCGGAGCATAAACAACGTTCAATATTTACAATTCCTCGGATAAACTTCTCCAAGTATAACAAACGTTCAATGTTTGAAATTCCTCGGATAATCTTCTCCGAGTATAACGAACGTTCAATATTTGCGATTCCTCGGATAAACTTCTCCGAGTATGATAAAAGTTGCAATTCCTGGAATAAACGAGTACCTATAATGAAAGGCTAGTGCCATAGATTACGATCCAATCTGAAACAATGATTGAAAACAGGACTAATATTATTCAACCGAGATGGAATACTACATTAAATACTATGGCGTACCCTATTCATAGGCCTTTACAAAGCGTTATAAAATCTAGTCTAGTCTAGTCTAGTGTATTAGGCAGTCAAATCTACAAGGTATGTAGTTCTACTTACTCCATAATAATGAATATCCGGATGAATGAAATACGATTGCGAAGATAAATCTTCTACAGTATTAGAAATCTATTTTGAAATTAATTATGAATTTTCTATTGTTATTAAAATACAAACAAAGGTACCGTAGTCGAAACCAAAGCGCAGATTTCATTAATAATTTAACATGGCAAAAAAAATACTGCGGGCAACCAAGAGAAAAAAAGAATCTATTATTACTAAAGCGAAGCTATCACTACTTATCACTAAACGGCCGACGAATTGTTTTTTGGCTTTTTCGATCCGCCTGGTGTGTAGCGACCGTGTTTCTCATTTTCTCATCAGTGCCGGAACATTTTGAAAACAAATGGTTGACGTGTACATATACGTACATTGAAGACTTTGACTATTTCACGGTATAAGATGAAGAGGTAGTGACACGAACGTATTCTGACTGTGGTAAACGCTGTCCGTGATTTTGAAGTAGTTCTGAACATCCCGAGCGCAGCGCTCGTGATGAAAGTGATGGGTAATGTACAGAGTCTTATGGGAACGCCGCTACTTTCAAAAATTTATCGCAGGATCAGGAATCAGCCGACGCATTTCATATTTGGCATAAAAATACCATTTAATCTACTCTATAAAATTTTGAAAGAATCACCCTTCTAAGTAAATTCTTGGATTTTTTATAATCCTTGGAAATTTCATCAATACTAGGGTACCAACGGTAACGTCTCGGCGCAGGTGGGGTGTAGAAGGAACAGGGAAACAGCCCGAGTGTTCGCTGCAAACCTAGCGGAAGTTTGTACGTACAACTTCAAAACTGCGGACACGATTTTAGCGTTGTGTCATTACCTCTTCATCTTATACCGTGGACTATTTAAAGCGATGCCATCACTACTTATCACTAAACGGCCGACGAATTATTTTTTGGCTTTTTCGATCCGCCTGGTGTGTAGCGACCGTGTTTCTCATTTTCTCATCAGTGCCGGAACATTTTGAAAACAAATTGTTGACGTGTACATAGGTACATTGAAGACTTTGACTATTTATCCTATAGTTTGTCCGCAAATAGAATGGGTCATGTAAACAAACCCGCGAACCGCTTCCTTGCATCGTAATCAATTTTTTTTGCATGAAAGCGGGTCGCGGGTTTGTTTACGTGACCCATTCTATTTGCGGACAGACTATAGGTATGATAAATAGTCTAAGATTGAAGACGAATTTTTATTGTTAATTGTAGTTGTAGTAGTAGGTAACAAATTAATGTCGATGAACATTATTCGAATTAATAATTATTATTTATTCGAATTTCGAATTTATCATAGCTTTCGAATTCATTTCTGTTGTGATTTGTAAACTAATCTGTAGAAGGTCTTCACTTCGTTTTTTCTTTTTGGATTCAAGATTATTGCTGTTCGTGTTTATACTTCTTTTACTCGTGTTTATACTTCTTTTACTCGATTAAATTATTCCTGACCTATGATAGATGTTCATAGGTACTACTAATCTATGCTCTTTGTCAACAATTTCAGCAAATTACTCTTTATCCATTCTAAAGGAATTCGATTTATTATTTTGGGAATCGTTCAACCTATTTTATAATCCAGCCGGCATATAGGCCTAATAGTGTCGATATTACAATGAATATTTATCATTATTTGCATTGTACAAGTGAGAATAAGTTGTATGAAGCCATTGCTGCTCCACTACCTAACCTTGGGAATTTTTCGACTATTTTTGCCCTTTTTGTTTTTAAATTTTTAACTCCTATAAATTGACTATTGACATAAATTTCTAAGTTACAAGTGTGTAATTCTTCTGAAATATAGTCAGTAATAATTTTAGGTGAGAGAGTGAAGTTTTTAAGCGTGCAAGCAGTTTCATTGTATTGAGGATAACTGATGTCAACCAAAATCCGAATAAAAGTTTCTGATGATTAAGTAAATGATGGAGTATGAAGAATATGTGGGTGTGTTTTATTCCTGAGATGGGGTTGGAAATTATAAGCTGAAACCTAATGTGAGAGACGTGTATTCGGGAAAAATAGAGGGAGCGATACCGCAGGGATGTTGACTAAATGAATATTATAATAAAGATTTTAATCAGGATTATATTATTCAACCAAAAAAGTTGAATTGAAAGTTATAATGAAAAACAATGGCGTTAAACAAAGTTAAACAACGAATTCACAAATCCTCTTCTATGGGATGGATTGATTTCAATATTGAGAATTGAATTCAAAATTAAAGTCCCAAAAAAACGGGTTGGATTTGATAAACTTTCTAAAATTGAGCTAACTAAAGCTGGAGGGAATCGGAAAAATTGGAAAAATTAGGACTTTTAAGCTGTATATGATAGACGGGGGTTAGGAAAAATGTTTTCTATCAAATGAGTCAGATTTAAAAACATTTGAAACATTATGGGAATTGAGCTATGTATGACAGGAGAGGATCTTGGAAAACATTGAACCACCAGATGAGTTGAAATTGAAAAAATTTTGTACATCGAGCTATACAATTATGACAAGAGGGTATCTTGGGATAATTTTAATTTTCAAGCTATATATGATGAGAGAGGAATATGGAATTTTAATTTCCAACATTTATATGACAGGAGGAGGAATTGAAAAAACTGGGTATGCTCTACCTTCGATGAAATGGTAACTTGGAATACCTCTCAGGAGTCTAATATTGCACAGAATGCGATGAAACTTCGGAGTTTTATTGTTCAAGGTTACAGAAATACCGCTAATTAGTTTACAAGTAGTGTATATTGGAAATTGTAAAAAATAATTATGGATATTACGCGCTCAGAACCAATTAGCGGTATTTCTGTAACCTCAAACAATAAATTTCCAAAGTTTCATCGCATTCTGTGCAATATTAGTCTCCTGAGAGGTATTCCAAGTTACCATTTCATTGAAGGTAGAGCATACCCTTAACGATTGTTCTTGGCAAATGACAAGACATCACAATTTTCAAGAACCCCCCTATAGAAAAGGTTGCCAATTAAAACTTAATTTAAATTGGTAGGTAGTTGACTTGGATTATAAACTGGAGAAGGACTTGACGTCATCACGATCTGACAGAAGAATACTTACAGAATAGTGAATTACAAAAATACGGACTCGACGTCAAGAATAACTGTTAGCTGGAGGTGAGTGGACCCGAAAGAATATATTAAGGACCTTGAGAAGAAAAAGTGAAAGCGAAATGAGAAAATGAATCAACTAATCTTAGAATCGAAACCTTTTTCTTCTATTCATTTGCAGATTGCAGGAAGACGACACGTAGAATCAATTATTACGGTACGGATAATTAGAGGAGATAGATGTAGAAGACTGAAAAAGATGGAGAGTTTGCGCAAAAATTTTGAATACAGGTCCAGAGAAAAGTTATCTACAGAATTTCTGTTATTTATTATTATTTTTTTTTTTCCATTATTTTCCAGAATAGGAATTTCTACATTATTTACCGAGGTTATTAAAAATTATTCCTTTATTCACATGTTCTCCATAAAAAATTTGTTTTGTCTTATGTCAATTATTCATTGACAATTCCTTACTTCTTCTGTTTTGTTATGAGTGATAGGCAATATGAAGAAATATTTGAAAATTTAGATGACACAAGTATCAAAAAATAAAAAAAATACATTTTTTAATTCCAAAAAATAAGGAGAAATGAAATGTCTAAAATATTAAATTAATATGTGACTACGTAAGAGGCGCGCCAAAGGCGCGCCGTCTTGCTAGTGGATCTACTAAATCAAAGAGGAGTCTGCGATGATTACAATCATAATGTAGGTCGCGTCCGGCGAAGTCCCATACAGCGTAGTCCTAAAACGGATGATAAGAAGGTGATAACGCGGTGATAATAGAAGAGGGAACTGATGGATCTTTTTAATAATATAGATAGATAGTAACTATTCTCATTCCACCATACAAGCGGAACTGTCCGTATAAATACGGATTTTTTCCCGTATGCTTTATTAGTTAGTTTAATACTTTGTAACAACTCAGCCAGTTTTTTTTTTTCTGTTGTTTTACATTATTGAACATCATTATCAGTCCGTTAGTATGAAACCTGTCAATCTAATAGTTGCTGTGTGTGAAAATAATGGAATTGGTTTGAAGAACGCACTACCGTGGAAATTGAAGAAGGAAATGGAATACTTTACTTCGATGACGACAAAAACAGAAAATGAAAATATGCAGAATGTTGTGATCATGGGCCGTAATACTTGGGAATCGATTCCAGCAAAGTATAAGCCTCTTTCAAAACGATTAAACGTAGTAGTTTCAAGGTCCCAAATACCAAATCTTAAAGAAGGTGTGCTGCATCATACAAGTGTTGAAGAAGCAGTGAAGGCGCTACAACAAGATTCTCAAGTAGAAACTATTTGGGTTATTGGTGGTGAAGGTGTTTACAAAGAAGCACTGAGCAAAAGCTTATGCGAGAAACTTTTTGTTACAAAGGTCAAGAGGAGATTCGAGTGCGATGTTTTCTTCCCAAAATTTGAGGAAAATGATTACCATATAATAAGTGAATCACGAGTACCTTCAGGCGTGCAGGAAGAGGATGGAATCCAGTATGAATTTAAAGTTTTTTTGAAAAAATGAGAGTTCTTTCTTTCGATTTCACCGACTTCCTATAACTTGCGAAAAATTATTATTTTTATGCTCATTTCATGTTTGAATGAATATATGTACCTCGTCTTTTTCTGAAGAACTTTTGATTGTGGAAAATCGGGTGAAGACATTAGTGAAACTTCAAAATACTGTCATTTTCCCTTCCTCCAACTAGCTTTCATTTTATTGGACAACAATATTATGTCGCTTTGCCACAAGAAACGTACAAATAATTGGTTAGTCATCTATAGTTTGCCCATATAAAGTACAAAAAATGCGATTTGATACGTTGATATCAGTGACCCTTGTGTAAGAAAAAAGAAATCCAACGAAAGAAAGGTATTCTCCATTGTGTGCATATAATCCATGAAACGAAACAATAATAAAAAGCCTTCGCTGCGCGAAAGCAAAACCGACTTTTCATATCTTATTTTCCTACATCTCTACTTCTTCTTTCGATTTTGTTCCCAAGCATTACTTTTTATTCAATCTCGTGTACTGATAATACACAACTTACAACCCCCTCCCCTTCTGAGAAAGAAACTTTTCGCGCACAAGTCAGTAACACTCTCCATTTTCCATAGCAACATTCATTCTTTTCAACGCAGGATGGTTAACGAACTGACGTTCGACTTACCCGCTCCGAATTTTTCTAAATTAAAATTAAAAAATCTCAAAAACTACCAATCCGATTTTCAAAAAAATGACCCTATTCCCTAGAGCAAATATAAAACTTCAACAATTATCAATTTCATATAAATCGACCCAATACCAACCGAGAACATACGCCCACCAATAAATGTACATACATACGTACGTATATATGAATTTGAGCCAATGTTAAAATCGTGATCCATACACTGCGAAACGCCGAGAAAACATGCCCCACACCAAAAATTCCACCGTGCGCAAGAATGCAATACCTCCTAAAAGTCGGTAAAAGTGATGGTACATGGTCAGCTAGGCGAAGCGAGCCAACCCTGAAAAGCGAACATTTAATTCACTGTTGAAATTTAATGAACATTTGTTTGAATGAATGGTTTCAAACCGACAAGAATCTCTTTGTCTCATTTAAATGATTAATCTCCAGATCGTTTCCCAGTTCAACTTGCACAGTAAGATGGAGATGTAGAAACGAAAAATTGTAACCTTTCGCTTTATCGGACTTCCCACTCACAAAGATGGAGAAATCGAGCAATATAATTCTTTCAAAATGCGGTATATACAAAATCGAAATAATTTATTTCATCTCAAGATTTAATACCATCATCGAACTCATCAATGAGAGATTTGCAGGTCCAAAATTCAACTTCGGTCTGAACGAAATAACATCTAGGTTCTTATTTAATGAATCACAACGTGTACGTCGTAGAAAAAAGGCCTTAGTCTACTATATTTCTCAAGGACGAGAACCCTTTTTCTACCCAACCGTTCGTATTGATAAGATCAAACCAAGATCTTCAGTACAGCCGTAAGAATTTTATTTCAAAAATTCTACAAATAGAATGAACGAAAGAAGAAAATGCGTGTCATAAAGGATACAAGATTGCGAATACAAAAAAACGGCCGACGCGCATTGATTACCTCGTGAACAATCTTCTATTCAAATTATAAAACTACCGTATCCTAGAGTTCGTTTAATCGCATCCCAGTAGTATCGATCCCAATTCTCTCTCGTACCTTCGTAATCGCTGTAAATACAAAATAATTGTAGAATTAGAGTCCATAATTGTGAAGTCAATTTTTAAAAAGACGAAGAAAATTTTCAACGCGCTCATAGGAACGTAATAATCGCAAAAGTGTTGAATTTAACTGACGCCCTACTATAACAATTTCCGGATTTATATTACAGACCATGAAAATAATTCATGGACGATAAAATACAAAGAAAAAATAAGAAGTTCTAATAACATGTATCAGGTTCCTCCACTGCGATCTGATATATCAACGAAGAAATCTCGTTCAGAGAAAATTGATAGTTATTTTCACCATTTGACCGTAAAGAAATACGATCACTGTCTAATTCATTATTGAACTGACCTGTCAGGAATACCAGTTTGTTGCACATGAACGATAGTATTATCATTCCGTTGATCGATAGATATAGTTACTGTGGAGTAGTGTTCAGGCGGCCATTTTTTCAATCTCCATTTTTGAACTATTTTTTTGTTGGGAACCTATGTTGATTTCATTGATTTTAGAAATCTCAGTAACATTTGAAGTTATTCACTCAATACAGTAAGGAAACATTCGAAAAACTCACCAATTCTACAAAAGTTCCATGGATATTGCCACCGAACAATTCAAAATCGCCACCTGGTTTTAAATCCAGTTTTACTGGACCACATGTGAAAGCTGAGACCAACTGGCAAGAACAAGATTGAGAATTATAATAAAATTCATCGAAAATTCTAGTCGAATCAAAGGAGGAAACAGGCTCACCTCAACTTGGGTTAAAGCGTTGTACAATTCAGCACCTGTACAGTGGAAGGAATGATCTACTTTCAAATCTTTTGTATTGGATTTATCGACAGCTGTATTAGAAACTTTCTTCGAGGGTGTACTACTTACGTCTACCTTTAAGGAGGAACAAAATTCTTTATTACATATTCCAACGAACCGTTTTTTAATGAAACGTACGTACATTTTCATCAAATTTCATAGACAAATAATTGAGTTGATCCTTTGCGTCCTGATCTCCATCCTTCTTGGGCAGAATAAGCCCTTTAGAAAATTCTGGCAAAGAGCATGGAACACACTTAAAAAACAGGTTGAGCCAAGATTCTAGATTTGAGAAAATCATCTACCTTCTTTGAGCTGTTTCACGTAACTCCTCAGTTGTTTCCTCACTTCATCACATCCCTTATCACGTAAAAAATTTTTAATCATTGTTGAATCGTCGTAATTTTCTTTCAACGAAAACACGACCTACAGGAAATAGAGGTAAAATGTTGCAAAAGAAAACGATAGTGATTACTGGAATGAGTTGGAAGGCAACTTACATCTACTTCATCGATATCGTTTTCTTCACTTAAATTTGGTATAGTAATTTTGCCTTCTATAGTTTCTTCTTTTCCACGAACTTTCCCTTGAAATGAAGCGACAATATCCCACTCATAAAAATAAATAAGTTTGCCTTTCCTGTTATTGACAACTGCTTCTCCTTGACACTTATCAAGATCAGTTATTACACATCGGAAGTGATCGCCTTCTATTTCGAAGGTTACCAAAAGTTTCTTGAGTAGATCTTGGGACCACTGACAGGCATTTTTCTCTGTCCTATAAAATTAAAAAAAGATGATGAAAACTGAAAAGAAAATGAAGTTCTCGCAGATTGATCAAAATTTCGAAAATTCCACAAACCAGTGCCAATTATTCACATTTTTTGCATCTGGACGTTCTTCCACAATCCACCGAGGATCTCCTTCTCCCCATTTTGCCATGGCAAGAAACTTGAATCGTTGATGAATAGGTTTACCGGAGAAAAAATCACAGTGATAGGCTCCAATTCGAATAGTAAGATAAACTAATTTCGGAGTGAATAAAAATTTCGAACAATACAAGAAATTCTATCAATAATTAACCCACAAAAGATATCAAAAATTATCACTTTCAGAAAAAATAACTTATTTGAAGACGGTTTAAAACAGTGAAGAATTCAGAAAGATGTACTGCGAACTTCTTTACTGTCTTCAGAGAATCGATAAGTCTTCCATCGACTTATTTTTTTTACGAGAAGAAAAGTCAGTATACAAGTTGAAAAATGTCATTCGAAAATGATGATAAAAACTTTCAGCTGAAGAAACTGAACTAAGTTAGCTACACTTTAGCTCTACTGTCATATTGTATCCGGTTCCTAACATTCAACTTATTTATACTGATTAATTAACTATCTGATTTGGATTGATAGATTGATGGAAGAGAAGAAGAGTGACAGACTTAATACTGATTTTTATTTGTACTGCAAGCAACAAACGATCGCTCATGCAAATCAGTTCAATTATTTTGTTTCTAGATGTTTCCAGGATGTTCAGCTTTTCAGGCCGGCGATCTTGATAAGGACAGTTAGAATGGTCAATGGACCGAATTCGCATTATAAAGCGATCTGTAGTGGCGCTGTTGTCGATGTCGAGAAGGTGATCATGGCGTTTTTCACCATAAGATGTTAATAAAATCGACTGTACCTTCTCAAAATATTATTTTTTCTGAAAAATGTATGGAACAAAAATTGCATTCCTCTTGATTTCCTGTCGAGTGAATATAATTTCAAATATCTCGGATGAATTTTTCAAGATCATCTCCTTTTCGCCAAGCTTTTGCAAATGACCGTCACAGAAAATGTAGAGAGCGCCTTCTTTGATTTTATTCGCAATGCCCCACTTTAAGCAAACGTACCTGTATGAAATTTGCGATATTTTACCTTATTTGTTCAAACGTACTATCGATTCCCATAAGAAATACATAGAAACGTTTCGATCATAAATCATTATTTAAATGTAACTCAGTAAGGAAGAAACTTGGACCATATAATAGATAGACCGAGCATCGGCCATATAAGCGTATGTTGACCAATGATGCGAGGACATGATAAGAAAATAAGTATCGCTGGACCCTATTTACATTTTTATGCGCTTAGCGGGTGAACGCGCGGCGGAGTGAAACATACAGTGCAGCGTCTCCTTCTCCGCAGTCAACCGCGCTACCCATAAAGGGTCCGATGTTCCTTATTACACTACTAATCACTATGCTTGATCTATCTATGGAAGAAATAAGAAATTTGAAGTTTATATTCAGAATCTGGAAGTTATAAAGCATTTGCAAAATAATGTTCCTCTGGTTTCTTATTTATTTATGGTTTTTGAATAATAACTAATGATGAAAACGTCCCTATGTATTTCTTGTCGCGGCAGTAAAGAGAAAAGATTTTGTAGTTTGTCAATAAATTATTATTTGTACAATAAACTTGATTCACAATAAATTTGATTCATAGAAAGCAGTCAGTAGATTTTCATTATTAGTTGTCTTTTTATCTTATATTTTCCCCGCCCAGTTGACATCATCCGTCAGCTGGTCGGAGTTTAGTGCTGCCCTCTGTCTCGCATCCACGACATTTTTTATGGAGTAAAATTTTTGTTTTGAACACAAACGGTAAACTGGGGTAAAACTGTGTTAAGATGGGGTTTTGAAAAAATATGGTCCATGATGAAGGTTGGTCTGATTCAAAAGCGGAGTATGTGCCGCCATGCGGAATTTCTCCAAAGCTTGCCCTTGAAGGTGACTGATGAATGATGATGATTCGCCCATAATAAGGCACTATACACAATGTGTACGTCCGACGAACATTTTGGTTCCAGAAGCTTAATATTGTCCATAAGAGCCTGTGTGAAATTCGTGTATTTTGACGACGAATAACTAGAGACTGACTGAATTTATTTTCTTAAAATTATACTCGTTGGAAAGGAAATTTTATTGAGAACAAATTATTTTCCCTTCAATTTTTCCCTGGAAGCATTATGTTCAGAGCAATCAATTAATAATTGAAACCTGTTTTTTCGACCGAATGCCTACAATCACCGCTTGTTACGCGGGAACAAAGGCGTTTGGGCAAAAAAACGCGTTTCAATTATTAATTTATTACTCCGAAAATAATGCTTCTGGCGAAAAATCGGAGAGAAAATAATTTGTTCTCAATAAAATTGTCTTTCCAACGAGCATATTTTCAAAAAAATAAATTCTGCCAATCTCGAGTTATCCATTGTCAAAATATACAAATTCAACACAGTCTCTTATGGACAAATTAAGCTTCTGGAACCAAAATGTTCGTCGGACGTACCTGTCATATATTTGGACCGGACCATGGCCGTCTCTAGTTACAGGCCGGTGGGCTGAAAAATGACAACAACGCCAGGGGGCTGACGTTTACCTGTACGCTTATGGGAAATACCTGGAAGATTTCAAATACTTGATTTTTTCTCAAATACGGGGCATTTTAAAGAAAAAGTGAAGAGAACTCAAATTAAAGAACGAACACTTTTTTATTTTTTGCGCGTTTTCTCTTTGAAATCCGTTCACTCGTAATCAAACGACAATCACTTGAAAATGAAAAGTCGTGGTAGCGGACACAAAGTGCGGTAGGGTGGCGTTTACCAACGTTCGTTACCACCGAGTAAACGCAAAACGAAAAATATTGAAAAAAACGTTTGAAACGCACTTTACCAAGTTAACATGTGTTAAGCAGAATTAGTTGATTTTTTCAATATTTTTTGTTTTGCGTGAACTCGTTAAGGGTATGCTCTACCTAGTCACTCACACGTAGACACACACAAAATATGTATCACATGTTGCGATTTTTGCCCCGAGATAACTGATTAAATAAAGCACGAAATATCTTGAAACTTCGTATTTATGTAGACAAAACTTAGGAAAATACGGCTAATTGGTTCACACGAACTAATTTTGTTCATTGATTGGAATTCAACGATTCAAAGATGGCCCCTTCAGACGTAAGTTTAAACGTTTCCTGAAGATCATTCAGAATATTTCGCGATCTGGCAACTAATTAGCCGTATTTTCCTCAACTTCAAGAATAAATTTAACCACGTTCCTAATCATTTTGTACATTATTCGATATGTTATATGTGGGCAAAAATCACTACCCGCAAGACACCATCTTGTGTAATACACGTGTATTTTCTGTGTGTGAGTGACTAGGTAGAGCATACCCTTAACAAACGTTTGTAAACGCAACCCTGTAACACTTTGCCGCACGCAACCCGAATCATCTATGTGAGGAGGCTGATTGCAGCGTTGACAGATTTAGTCTACTGGCCTGTAACTAAAAACGGCCATGACCGGACACACAAAAACTAAAACAAAATTTTCAGATTTCTTGAAACCTCTTGAAATTAGACTCATCTGAAAGAAAATTTTACGCTCTTTCAACTTTATTCTCTAAACTTTTCTCCAAAATCGACTATTTCTTAAGAAAGACTATTTCTGAAGAAATTAAAGGAAAATTGATGTTTGCCATGTATTTTGGTGTTACAATCACCGTTGGATTTTTGCATCACCGTTCGCTTATCAGTACTTTACAATGTATTTTATACATAGACACTAGCGCTCCTTCAAACGTGTCCGTTCCGAATAGTGCCCTACCTGTGATTTGCCCAAGTGCAAGTAAGGCCAGTAGAGCTCTGCCGTACAAAGTTAAATTGACGTATATGCGAAAACAACAATCACCGAGACGAGGCGTTTGGATCAATGGGCTGTGTGTGTGTTGATAATTAAGCTTCGTATTCACACACCACTACTATCACAGTCGATTGCATATCAGTTCATATACGTCCCTTTTTTGGACGTATATCTGCCGTGCAAATAATGTTTGACAAACGTACACTCCATTGGTTTTGGAGAAAAGGACAAAATTGATAAAATAATCTTTCTGGTTACGTCGTATGATACTTGTTCGTTAAATTCCGAAGTAAATTTTCACGAGAAATTCAATGGTGACCTTCTTTTTCAGTGAAACTCGTTCCCTGATGAGATATACGATGAAACGCACGTTTGTCAATAAATTTCATTTTGACGAACTTGCATATTTTTCCATTAGTCGAAAACGAGAGTCAACTGAAAGAAACGAACATCACCACTGAATTCAGCGTGAAAAATACCTTCAGAATCAACTGTTCTTAATCATCTGCCGAACATATAATTTTTGACAATTAATGTTCAGAATCTGGTTTAGTTGTAGAAGAGGTAACATTGATTTTCTGACAATATTGCTCTTTCTCCAAAACCAATGGCGTGCACGTTCGTCAAACATTATTTGTACGGCAGATATGCATCGCGAGGTGAAAAATGTACTGTATCTGAAGATTGAGCACTTATTGAAGAAAATCCTCTTTGTTCACGCCAACGTCACAGCATCGTTGTATCCAAAATAATTTTGAGATTTGTGATCGATGATGCTTAGGGAAAGTGAACAAACTTTTTTTAAACGGGCTTTTCCATAAGAAGGAAAATTGAATTCGATCATTTCATTTGCTCATATTTGAATAGAAGAATAAAGTGAGAAACAAAAAATACATTCTCAAATACTTGAGATCACGGTACATTATAGAGGTATTGACATTGACTATATACACGTTGTAAGCAGCCGTACAAACCTTTTGTTAAAAGAGTTGTCGTTTTGTTGGAAACTGCTACCTGAGTGCGCTGGGTGTTAACCGTTGGTGCAAAGCAGAGAGAACATACATCCCTCTCTGTTACACCCACGTCTTAACACCTGGCGCGATCTGTTATTTGCTTCCAAAGAGCGTCCGAAAACCGACAACATTTTAACAATAGGTTTGTACGTCTGCTTACGAAGTGTATATAGTCATTGACTATATATTACTTCGTAACCCAGACGTACAGTCCTATTGTTATAAACGGTGTCGTTTTCTTGGATTACCTTGGATACAAATAACAGATCGCGCCAGATGTCAAGATGTAGGTGTAACAGAGAGGGAACGATGTTCAGCGAGGCTTTTTCTCTTTTACTCTACTGGTTAACACGCAGCGCACTCACGTTGTCGTTTCCAGCAAAACGACACCGTTCATAACAATAGGACTGTACCTCTGGTTAATGTATAGTCAATGATATAGTCAATGGTATTGACTAAAGATACCTTACCTAGAAGAACAAGATAACGCACGGAAGTAGTTACAGTGTTCCGCCGCAGGTACGAAAATCGCCAGCAGTCGCGAGATTCAATTTTAACATGGCCTCTTACGGAAAATTTGAAAAAATTCGCAGAAATACTTGAATATCTCCAAAACTATTACATTTCAAGAAAAAATGAAGAGATGTGAATTCATTCAGCATAAAATTTCCTTTCGGAAAAGTCTGCTCGCGAATGGATCCGTTTAAATTTTTTTCCCCATAAGAATACACGTAACGCGACTCTCCGCACGGCCTACTTTATATAAGGCCGGAATGTAGCGAAGTCACAACGTCGCACTCTAAAATCAGTGGATACAGGTTTACATGGACGCTTATGGGAAAAAACGAAAAAATTCAAGTATTTTGATTCGCACGCTAATAAAACGCGGTTTTCGGAAAAAACGAAGAGAATATAACTTGAAGAGCAAACGATTTTCTGTTTTTTAAGCCCAATTTTAGTAAAATTGGTGCAGTACAAGTGCAGTTATCATCGTTTGAAAATTAAAAATCAGATAGGAGACGAAGTGCGGTACACGTACACCGTGGTTACACCGCACCGATGAACATGAACCGCCCTAAAACATCACTGATAAGAATCCACTGCGCGCTGTTGTCATTTTCTGCATTCCGGCCTTATATAAAGTAGGCCGTGCTCTCCGACGTCTGGTGAGATAAATCAGGTTAACAGAATTCGGGTACATGAATTTAACTCGTGTTATACGGCGCGTGCGTCATCTTGTTCTTCTAGGTATCTTTAGTATTGACACAACGAAAAATTTCTGTCGCACGAATTGTGTTAATTCATACGGAATTCCGCTACGCTCGCAGCGATCGTTTGAATACCTTCCACACCCCACCTGTTTCGGAACCTTGCCGGAGTCCGGAGGTACCATAATATTGACGAAATTTTCGAGGGTTGTAAAAGGTGAAGAAATTCACCTATACTCCGTTCACGTTAAGGAAGGATAGAAATATGACCTTGAGAACGGAACGGTAAATTAAAATTACCCAGAGCGTTCCGTTCTCGAGGTCATATTTCTATCCTTCCTTAATGTGAACAGAGTATAAGAAGATATTTTTTTTTTTAATAAGTAGAGCATGGTGAGTTATCTATTTGTACCCGGTTTCAGATTTTTAGGTTAATACCTGATTCCTCTACGAATTTTTGAAAATTGATGAATTTACATTACCTAGTATTCATGTAGTTTTCATGCTTAGTAATACCTTGCAACGCTCCTAGCGTAGATTATATCAACTGCCACAACTCAGGTGACAGCATTGACTATACATTACCCAGACGTACAGTCCTATTGTTATGAACGGTGTCGTTTTGCTGGAAACGACAACGTGAGTGCGCTGCGTGTTAACCAGTAGAGTAAAAGAGAAAAAGCATCGCTGAACATCGTTCCCTCTCTGTTACACCTACGTCTTGACATCTGGCGCGATCTGTTATTTGTATCCAACGTAATCCAAGAAAACGACACCGTTTATAACAATAGGACTGTACGTCTGGGTTACGAAGTAATATATAGTCAATGGTGACAGTAACAGACACGGCTAATATACGTTTGTGTCAATACCTCTATAATGTACCGTGCTTGAGATCTTCCAGATCTTGATTATCAACGTTGAATTCCTTATTCATTTCTCATTTTGACATAATAACACATGATCAAAATGTTCCCTGTGTATTCTTATGGGAGTTGATAATGTTCTATACTCTGTTCACATTAAGGAAGGATAGAAATATGACCTTGAGAACGGAACGGTAGATTAGAATTACCCGGAGCGTTCCGTTCTCGAGGTCATATTTCTATCCTTCCTTAATATGAACAGAGTATAAGCACCATCGCATGATACTGTCGCAAAATTCTGCGATACTATCGCAGAATATCGCGCACTATCGATCAAAATTGCTGGATGTTAGCAGTTGGTGACGTCACGTGAATGAAGAGGATTATTATAATCATCGAATCTGCGTTGAAAATTGCTATTGGCATGAGGACACAACTGTAGGTGCGCTAGAGTCGTGCCCGAAAAGGGGATTTGGCAAAAATTGCCATAAACCTGTATAAAACTAAAACGGGCTGTATCTTTGTCAATATTGAAAAATACAAAAAAGTAGTAGGAGCATTTTTTTATCATTTTCATTCATAGAACAGCCTAAAAGAAGAAAAAATTAAGATTTCAACAATTTTCTGTAACATCTCCTTTTCAGGCAGCTTCCAAAAATGGCCACCACAGTTTTCATAGAGGGCGCCTACTTTGTGTCCTCACTCCTCATGCGAATGAGTGAGCAACTTATGCGATCTTGATATCTTTCGAATACATTTTTATATCCTTTTTGATACTTTTCCATGATCATTGTTCTTGTATATACGTCAATTCAGGATCAACTTTGTATGGCAGAGTAAGGAACTGCACTGCAGGTATGCGCATCTTTCGATGTAAACAAACAAAATCAGCCGGAGGCATATGGGAGTGGTGCTGCCTCCGGCTGATTTTGTAAAGATGCGCATACTTGCATTCCTTGGGCAGAGCTGTCTGCAGAAGAGTAGAGAAGACCAGGGATGCGCAGCTAAAGCCGTTATTGGCCTAAGTTTAGGCTTAAGTTCTTGTTTTGACCATTTCTAAGAAAGCTAAAAGACAGTCAATGAATTTTGAGACATCAGCTTTTCAGCCAATAGCCAGTCATATTAGAAATTATTGATTCGTTGCAGGTAAAATTAAGCTATTATAATTAAGTTTAAGTCTTAAGCCATTATTTTGACCCATTTTGAAAAAGCTAAAATCCAGCTAATGAATTTATTAGTTCGTGTTGTTGAGTGATCGCGGGTACACGTAAATTTATGCGTTCTGATCGTTCGAGTTTTTACAAGTACTAACGGAAGATAAAGTTTAGTGACTCAGTAGTGCGGTTTTAAACGTGCATCGGAATTACAGTGTGTAAACTTGACGACGCTTGCCCAGTGGGCAAGCGTTCACGCATTATTTTCTCGAGATGACGGGGCACAGTCCTCCGCTCAAGAAAAATAAACCACAGGAGCTCATGAATCCAGCCACAGAGAACCAGCCAGAAGTACACAATCATTCCTCAAAACCCTTGTATGAGGAATTATTAGAGCAACTGACTGCCCAGCAGAATCAAATTGTACTCTTGACAAAACGAGTATCCAAACTCTCCAACGAGTTAGCGTCAGCCAAAGGTAATATGCAACCTACAGAGCCTCAGAAAGGCGAAAATATAAGTATACCAAGCAAGTCAACCGATACTAGAGATCAACACCCGACAAGAAAACCCAAACGAGATGCTGATGTTCTCAACTCATCAACTCAGGACGACGAAGCTGAACAACTTTCAAAAAAGGCAAATAAACCGCCACCTATCTACGTAAATGGCATCATTAACATGCCGGAGTTTGAAAAATTTCTTCCCGATGATACAAAAAACTGCGCTCGGAAAGCGCTCGCCAATGGAGATATGAAACTGCAGTGTGAAAACATCGACCAGTTTAGACAGCTCACAAAACATCTTGATAGAGAGGTAAAACAACGAAACAACAATAGCATAGGTACGATAACATACCACACATATCAAATGAAACAATATAAGCCATTTGTAATCTACATTCGTAATTTACATTCATCAACAAATAGTGACGAGATCAAGGATGAACTATCAAATGTAGGTCACAAAGCACGTAACGTCACAAACGTCAAAATCAAGCGCAAAACGGAAGAGGGTAAAATGGAAATGATACCCTTATCGCTGTTTTGTGTAGAGCTAGAGCAAAAAAGTAATAATAAAAATATTTACGAAATGACCCACATGCTCTACTATAAAATTAAAATAGAGCCTCCCAGAGTTAATGCTGAAATCCCACAGTGCAAAAAATGCCAGCAACTAGGGCATACCAAGGGGTACTGCGCAAGGCAACCAAAATGCGTCAAATGTGGAAAAGATCATCAAACTAGCGAGTGCAAAAAAAAAAAAATTAGACGAACCATGCAAATGCGCAAACTGCGGTGGAGACCACACAGCTAACTGGAAGGGCTGCCCTACCTACAAGGCTAAGATTAGAGAACAACCACCGAGAAGTTCTGTTTTACAACGAATCCAACAAAAGTTCAACAACCCAGTAACACCAGGGATAACATATGCCACAGCAACGTCTAAACTATCACAGGAAAACGAGCCACACCTACAACCCATTAACCGGCATGGAGAGCAAACTCAAGCAATCAGTCCTACTATACAAGACATGTGGAACCTTCTCTTAGAAATGAAAGACATCATTACAACCCAAAACAAAAGGATTCTCCAACTGGAAAAGCCAACACTCCAAATATTTGCATGGAACGCTAACGGATTAGCATCATGGCAGTCAGAAATAGAATCCTTCCTTAAGCACAAGGAAATAGATATTGCCCTAATATCAGAGACGCGGTTTACAAGGAAAAGCTACTTCAGAATAAACAGCTACACAATGTATAGCACCACACATCCCAGCGGAAAAGCACATGCAGTTACAGGGATACTGGTTAAAAACAAAATCAAGCATCATTTGTGTCCTGAAATCAGACACGACTATCCACAAGCCACTATAATAGCAGTACAGCACAACTATTCCGAACTAATAATAGCTGCAGTCTACTGTCCACCCAAACATAGTGTCAAAAACGAGATATTTTTTGAAGTCTTCCAGCAGCTTGGTAATCGATTTATACTTGGAGGCGATTACAATGCAAAACACACTACATGGGGTTCACGCCTCATCTCTCCTAAAGGAAGAGAGCTACTAAAAGCCGTAAACAAAAGCGGATGTAAAACCTATACCTCCAGAGAACCAACATACTGGCCAACTGACCCAGCCAAAGTGCCAGATCTGATCGACTTCTATGTTGCAAAGGGAATTTCAACAAACTATGTTGAAGTGAAAAATTACAATGACCTAACCTCAGACCATGTACCAGTTCTATTAACACTCAGCAGCACCGTGATTTGGAAGCAGAAACGCTCAGCTCTAACTAACAGAGGAATGGACTGGGATTGATTCCGAGAGGTACTTGACAACCAAATAAACCTCAAAGTGAGACTGAAGACCACAGCTGAACTTGATGAGCAAACAGAAAGGTTTGTTGAGATGGTAAAAAATGCAGCAAAAGAGGCAACTCCCGCCTCCAAACCAACAGTCAGAAAACTGCTACCCAATTGAAGTCCGAAGACTGATAAAAGAAAGGAGAAAAGCAAGAAAAATATGGCACGCTAGCAGAAGCCCAGAAGACAAGAAGAAATTCAATCGTATTAGCAACCACGTCAATAAGCTGACAAAGAAAATCAAAAAGAAAACGTTGGAAGACTACCTGAACAGCTTGAGTCCAAAAGCTGACACAGACTACTCATTGTGGAAGGCAACTCATCGCATGAAGAGGCCTGCAGTACCCATCCCCCCGCTAAAAGATGAGACAAACCATTGGGTAAGACAAGATGGTGAAAAGGCAGAGTTGTTTGCAAGGCATCTAGCTCGTACGTTCCGGCCGCACAACATGCACTCAGACGTCAACCTGCAAATCTCTTACAAACCAGACGCTGATTTAAAATTGGTCGCGCCGCGTGAAATAGCCAATGAAATAGATAGAAACATTAATCCCAAGAAAGCTCCAGGTAAAGACCAAGTACAGCCCAGGATTCTCAAAGAGCTGTCAAGAAAAGGAATTGTACTATTAACATATATATTCAACGCATGCATGCGACTTGAGTATGTGCCTCAGTGTTTCAAAGCATGCTTAAAAAGCCTGACAAGCCAGCGGAAGAAGTGACATCCTATCGTCCTATCTCACTACTAACAGCCATTTTGAAGCTATTTGAAAAGCTGATGCTACAAAGACTGAAGCCGCTGATCGAGTTACCGGACCACCAGTTCGGGGTCCGCAGCAAGCATTCAACAATAGATCAAGTTCATAGGATCACAACGGTGATAGAAAGAGCGTTGGAAGAGAAAAAATATTGCTGCGCAGTGTTTTTAGACGTGGCGCAGGCCTTTGACCGCGTTTGGTATGACGGTCTAGTAGTCAAGATGAGCCAACAGTTGCCGGGAAACTTCTGTCGCCTCTTACAATCTTACCTGCACAATAGAGAGTTTCATGTAGCGCATGAAGATGCTAAATCGAAGACTCAGAAGACCCAGGCCGGAGTTCCACAGGGGAGCGTGCTGGGACCCATCCTATACACTCTGTACACAGCTGACCTACCAGACATGGAAGAGGTAACAACGGCAACATTTGCTGATGATACTGCAATCCTGGCTGTTGGCACCACACAAACAGAGGCTACAGAAAAGCTTCAAAAAGCAGTCAACAAAGTTATGGAATGGGCAAGACATTGGAAAACAGGTATCAACGAGCAAGAGTCCTGCAATGTCACCTTCACATTGCGGAAGGCAGACCCACAATATAAAGTCTACATCAACGGCCAGCCAATACCACAAGTGGACACAGCCAAATACCTTGGCATACACCTGGACGCAAGGCTCAATTGGAAACATCATGTCCGACAGAAAGCAGCGCAAATCCGATTAAAAACTCGTCAGCTGTACTGGCTCATAGGTCGCAAAACTGGTCTCGATCTACACAGCAAAAAACTTGTTTACCAAGCAATAATACGGCCAATTTGGACATATGGCATACAGCTCTGGGGCTGTACTAAGAAGTCAAATCGACTAATAATTCATAGATGTCAGAATAAAATCCTGAGACTAATAACTGGCGCGGAATGGTACCAACGCAACGACAGACTGCACGTAGACCCGAAAGTCAAGACAATTGATGAAGCTATTCAAGAAGCGGCGGAAAAACACGAACACATAAACAACGAAGCACTCCAACTTTTGAACACTGGAGACGACCTCCGAAGATTAAAACGAAAAAAACCAAACGACCTGGTGACTGAAATTGTAATTCACTCATCATGAGCTGCTAAAGCGAGAGCACTACCTACGTTGTAGATTGAACATTAGAAGCAATATGCACGTCGAGATACCCATTGGGGTGATCGCGGAAAAATAGTTTTATATTTCAAAGTATTTGCTTATTTAAACTGATTATAATAACATAGGTTTAAGATTGCAAAATAAAGATTTAAAAAAAAAAAAAAAAAAAATGAATTTATTGGGATTAGCTGTCAGCCAAAAGATGAAGTTTAAGTCAATGCTGATTGGCTGCGCATCCTTGGAGAAGACCACAACGTCAATCAAAGCATTGACTATACATTAACCAGACATACAGTCCTATTGTTATAAACGGTGTCGATTTCTTGGATTACGTTGGAAACGAATAACAGATCGCGCCAGATGTTAAGACGTGGGTGTAACAGAGAGGGACCGATGTTCAGCGATGCTTTTTCTCTTTTACTCTACCGGTTAACACGCAGCGCACTCACGTTTTCGTTTCCAGCAAAACGACACCGTTCATAACAATAGGACTGTACGTCTGGGTTACGAAGTAATATATAGTCAATGATCAAAGCCTCCTATAGTTATAAGTCATGAACGTAGAAAGGCAACACCGCATTCGGCCCACGCATTTACAAGTAAAACACCTCTCTCATGAAAAAATCGAGTTGACCCTTATTTAAAGGAAATTTCACAAGCTACAACTTTTGTTCTTTTCGATTTTTTCAAAAACTTAATATTTTGTTAAGAAACAGACGCTCAAAGAGTTTCTCCCCATAAGAGCATACCTGTAAAAGTCGGCCCACGGTTGTGCAGTTGCCAATTTTACGTTCATGGCTTCTAACTATGGGAGTATAGATACCTAAGTGCGCATTTATAGTGGCGCTTGATCTGATCGAGCAAAGAAAGCAGCGCAGCGTTTTGTAGGAAGGAGGGGAACATAGCAGAACAGAGAAGAGAAAATACAAAAGGATATTTTCTCTGCTCTGCTTTGCTTGCTTGTTCGCTGCGCCACTATAAATCCGCTCTAAAAGAGACAAGATAGCTAACTTCGTTAGTTCTAGTGTTCCACCGCACGCCAACACAGCGACACAGTATTCTTGGGCTAAATTAACATTGCGCTTATGGATGTTTTTCAGTTTTCATCAATTATCTCGGAAACCGTTCATTTTTATGAAAAAATGAAGAGAACAAAATTTATTCCCCTTGTAATTTCCTATCAAATGAGACCTACTTTGAATTTTTTTTTCTTCAAAATATGAAATAGGTCTCATACGATAGGAAATTACAAGGGGAATAAATTTTGTTCTTTTCATTTTTTCGTAAAAATAAACGGTTTCCGAGATAATTGATGAATACTGAAAAACGTCCATAAGCGCAATGTCAACTTAGCCCTACAATACAGTGGCGCTATCTCTCGGCACGTAAATTAGCTCGACAAAAATCGGGTACCGGATTTTTTTAACACAGCGCATAGAATTAGCTATCTTGTCTCTTTTAGGTATCTATAAATATAGGAGGCTTTGCGTCAATCCAACCATTGACTATACATTAACCAGACATACAGTCCTATTGTTATAAACGGTGTCGATTTCTTGGATTACGTTGGAAACGAATAACAGATCGCGCCAGATGTTAAGACGTGGGTGTAACAGAGAGGGACCGATGTTCAGCGATGCTTTTTCTCTTTTACTCTACCGGTTAACACGCAGCGCACTCACGTTTTCGTTTCCAGCAAAACGACACCGTTCATAACAATAGGACTGTACGTCTGGGTTACGAAGTAATAGTCAATGATCCAACTTTCCTTGAAACATTATCGATATTTATGGATAGTTTTGGTCGAAACTATAGATAATATCGACAACGAAAGATCAATGTCGAATTATAGTGTTTGGGTTGGTGTTTGCATTCTAGAGATTTTCATTTTTTTCGACTTTTAAAATATTTTAGAAATACTTGGAAGTCTGAAATTTCATCCCATTGATCCTATTGTTCATTTCTCTGCATAAAATTGGCTTCTGGTTGGAAGATAATGGAAGAACTTTTGAATCGTCTTCTCCGATACGGAATGTATCTGGGTGCAATATTCCAGTTAGTTTGTATTGCTGCTGTAATTATACTACCCGAGCAATCAAACTCTCATCAAGTAAGCATTGTAGAATCAATATTGAATAGATAATCACGATGCGTACATGTTCTCATTCTAAAGTGTTCATGACAATGCGTGTAGGATAATGGGCAATTGGATTATTCTGACAGTGAATCAGACAACACAACTCTCGTTAACAAGAAACTTCACAATCATTACAGGATGAGGAAGCAAGATAGGAAGAAACGACGCTAAGATTTCTTATCTATTGGAAATATTTTGTTGGCTGTCTTATTACGCAGCATTCAAGGCACGAGCTGTTGTAAATACTGCTTCGCAGATATAATTCATCATCGTTCAGAATGTTGTATAACATCTCAAATTTCAACTTCGGAAAGCGTGAATTGTTGATCGTTAGTATCGAGATGAAATCTGAGTACGGGTATAACTGCTCTCAAGTCTCTCCTTTTGCCGAAGCAATATCAACCACTTCATTCACGAATGACTGTTGAGGTCGAAGTCAGATTAATAACCTTGCGTTGCTCTATCCACAATTCATCGTTGCCTCATCAAGGAGTGTGGGAAAAACGTACAGGAAAAGAAAATTATTCTTCAGTTCCAGAGTTTTCTCTTTCAATTTGTCCTTATTCTTAAACTGGAATTGTAATTGTTGAACATAGCTTGCCCGAGAATAGAGGTATTAATACACAGCAGTTCAGTTCGTTAATATCCAGACTTGACTTCGCAAATGGCGAAACCAATCAAACCACTTCGTTTTTTAAAAATGTATTGGCTTACTTCTCGCAACAACATGGGAAAATTGAGGCTCTAAAGAACGTCAAATAGTCGATTTACTTCATGGTAAATGCGTTGTAACGCCAAATGGCTGCCAATTTAAAAAAAAAAAAGTTGACTAATGCGAATTTCACATTGCGTCAATAACTCAGCGTTATGACATAGAGTTATGCTGATAATTCAAGTCAGCACCCTCCCGTTTGACGTTGATGACTCTCTACTCGTCCGAGGTTTCGACGATACAATGCAATGTTATTTGCTTGACATTTATTAAGGGTATGCTCTACACAGAAAAAATACGTGTAAACATGGGCAAATGTAGGTTCCGAGGAGACTAATTACTGTATGCTTTTTTGATCGTTGATAACAAGAGTTCTAAAAAATTCGACAAGTTCTGAATTAATTTTAGACCTGCATCAAACATTCATCCAACACTTGAAAAAAAATCCCATGACAATCGCTTCATTTTGTGGACAGTAATTACTCTCCTCGGAACCTATATTTTCCTGCATTTACGCGTATTTTTTCTGTGTAGCGCATACCCTTAATGAAGGCAAGTATCATAATGAGCAGCCAATTTAGCAGCGTGAAAAATCGAAGGTTGAGAGTCAATATCCTGTTACTCTTTTAGTCTACGTACATAGTAACTTTTTCCCGTCCCTAAAAAAAATCCTAAAAATCATTTTCTTGTCTTGTTAAATAATGGCTACCAAAACATCAGATTTATTGTAGAAGTATCAACGGGAGAAAAAACGGAAGCCAAGTCCATTATGATCTCTGAAGAAACCATCCTCTTTGATCAACTTTTCCTTTTTTGTTCAACCTCCATTATTCTCTCTGTTCAGTTTTGCAAACTTTTTGTCCTTGTTTGTATCGATTTCCCGAATTTTGTAATATTTATTTTATACTTACGTACCTAATACTTGTATTTTATCATCATTTTCTCTTCATTTAGAGTTGATATTACTCTGTTCGAAAGATTTTTTGTTGGCTTGGTCCAAAATAATTTATTGAAATTTATTGTCATTTTGATCTATAATGTATTTTTATCGCCTCCAGAAACTCCTAACAATGAAGTCGTATAAAACACTTTAAAATACTGAAAACTTTATTCAACTCTATTCACATAAAACGAACTACTATTGGCGTGCATGTCTCGAAAGCAATGTACCTCGTCTTCTCTTTTTGACGTGGAACACGTCTTTGGCCTAGGAGTGAATCGGTAAAAAACGACATGCGAGACGGAAGACGCTGACGTCACTCTATGCTGATGTCAATGAGGGTGTTTTTAATGCAGGCCTTCGTTTCTTTTGTTATATTTTTCTTTGTGTTCAGGTTTCTTTTGTTATTTTTTTTCTTTTGTTATGTAACCCATTTCCCTTCCTCCTCGGCTCCTTATCTTTGTAGATTTCAATGAAGGTCTTTCAAGTGTATTCATTATTTTTCAGTGCGTTTATAGTTTTCTTACAGGAATGTTCTGTGTAATACAACTGCGGTTGTGATAGTTCATATATTCCTACTTGAGTAATATTTTGTGTGATTTGTTGAATATAGATTTTCCAGCCTTATTGTGATAAAATAATTTAGTAAAAATAGGTGATATTATTAGAGGCAATTTTGAAGGAAGTAAGCCTACTTGTAAAAGGAAATTAATAGAAAATGAGTTGGGTGAAAATGCGAACCAATTGAAAAAAGAAAGGAATAAGAGATATCGAGAAAAACAGAAGTTATTAAGATCAAATGAAGTAGAAATGGGTAATGTTGTTAATAGAGACAATTTGGCAGTAAGTAGACCTACTTATAAGAGGAAATTAATAGAAAATGAGTCAACTGAAAATGAAACAAATGTTAGTGGTATAAAATGTAAGAAAATATGTGTATATTCAGAAATGCATGCAGTAAATGATATTATGGACAGTACAGAGCGGAAAAATCAATTGAACAAAGAAAGATGTAAGAAATATCGCATGAAAAAGAAATTATTAAAATTAAATAATAATAATAATAATAATAATAATAATAACAATAATGATGATGATGATTTAAATTTGATTGTTTCTGATTGTGAAATGAATGAAAATGATGAATGTGGAAATACTTTTAAAGATCAATTTTTGAAACCAATGTATACTGAATCAAATTTAAAGTTTAAAAAAAACTTTGAAGAGAATCCTTTTGGTTTTGAATGTAATATATGTGACCGACTGTGGTTTTTAATTGACTTGGGTGATGTATCTTCAAAAACTGATTGTATTGAATTATTGTCTAAAGAATTTCCTGATGAAAATGTTGAAAAATTCAAAGCATGCTCAAATTGTTCAACTTATTCAAAGGAAAATAAAATTCCAAATATGTCTCGTTCAAATGGTTTTAAATACCCACCATATCCTACTCATTTACCCGAATTAGATATAATTAGTGAACGGTTAGTGTCACCTCGGTTACCTTTCATGCAACTTAGAAGACTTCGACATATTCATGGAAGTACTAGTATTATTGGCCAAATTATCAATATACCTGTGGATGTTAATAACATGGTTAATCAGCTACCAAGAAATATTGATGATGATGACAGTTTTAATGTTCATATTAAACGACATTTAATACATAAATCATCTTATCTGGAAGGAAATGTAAGAAAGTCAAATATCAAAAAATGGTTAACATTTTTATGTGAAAAAACATTATATAAACATTATAATATTAAAATAGACAAATCATTTTTTATACCAAATGATTTGAATAATTTTGGTGCCATTGAAACATTACAAAAAAAAGATGACTACGAAAGTGAATTACTCACTGCCCAACAAAAACCTTGTTATGGTCTGAAGAAAAATATTTAGCTTTAGCTCCAGGGCAAAAAAAAACTCCATTAAATTTAATATTTGATGAGCATGCCGAAGAATTATCATTCCCAGGTATATATTTAGGTGAACCTAGAACATTCAAAGCTGGTGTTAATGTGACTCCATTCATGATGGCAACAAGTGAGATTAGAAGAAGGAATCGTAGAGGAGCAGTTCCGGAGCATATTTTATATATGGCTATGAAGATAATGAGATTACGAGTGAATGCTAATTTATATTTGACGTTTATACCATCTCAGGAAACTGCAAACATTACAAAAAAAATGACTGAGGATAAAGAATTTCTCAAAGAGTGTATTGATTATAATTTATCATTTTTGAAATCAATTCCAAATTCAGTTCAATATTGGAGTAGTCGGAAGAAAGATCTCTTTGGCATGATGCGCCAATTAGGTAAACCTACATTATTTTTAACATTGAGTGCTAATGAGTAGATATACAATGTACGTTCTGGCACACTTGTGGAACAACAGTTAAAAAGCCAATATTTCTCACCTTTTCACCCCTTTTTCATCTCACCCACTTTTTTAAACACTCTTTTTTCCTTGTATCAATTTTCACGTTTTCACACCTTCTAAACCTTCAAAATCAACGTTTTTTACACTTTAAATTTTCACCACTTTTGCTTTTCACCTCGTTTTCATCTCTTTTCACACTTTTTCAACACACAAAAACACACACACTTAATAACCCTCATTTCCTTTACTTTTCACACAATTCCACAACTCCTCTTTTCCAGCGACGCCATCTTTTCTTTACCACTTTACCCTCTTTTTCACACACTTCTTTCTCTGTTCATCAATTTCTATCAATTTGTATCGTTTTTGTATCAATTTCTATCACTTTCTATCAATTTATATCACTACACACTTTTCTCCTATTCACCTACTTTTACCATTTTTCATCACTTTTACCACTTTTTTCACTTTACTACATTTTGTATCAATTTCTATCACTTTTGTATCACTTTCTCCCTTCACATCACTTTACATCAATTTCTATCAATTTATATCACTTTTGTATCAATTTACATTCTGGCACACTTGTGGAACAACAGTTAAAAAGCCGATATTTCTTACCTTTTCTCAACTCACAAGAAATCACCAAATTTTCCTAATTTTCAACTCTTCATATTTAGCTTTTTTAAAGACAAATATAACTCATTTCACCATTTTTTCTTACTCACTACTCCAAAAAATTTCAAACTTTTGTATCATTTTTGTATCAATTTCATCCATTTTACTCAAAATTCTAGGTGCTCTAATATTGACCCACTCATTCGACATGACGTTTTTCCTATACCCCAGGCTTATTTTTCACAATTGCACAACTATTAAAATTCAGTGGCGGAACAATTTTCAGAGAGTATGAATATTTCCATACTTTTGTATCAGTTTCATCTCTTTTTTATTTCCTTATTTACAACTCTTGATTTTTGTATCAATTTTTAATAGAAATTCATACTCTCAAAATTTTTTAAAACATTTGTATACATTTTATATCAATTTGTATCAATTCTGAAAGAAATTCAGAGAGTTAAAAATTTTCATACATTTCATATCCATTTGTATCAATTTGTATCAATTCTGAAATAAATTCAGAGGTTCAAAAATTATGATACATTTTGTATCAATTTGTATGCAATGTATCAATTCTAAAAGAAATTCAGAGGTTCAAAAATTTTCATACATTTTGTATCAATTTTGTATCAATTTGTATCAATTCTTAAATAAATTCAGAGGTTCAAAAATTATGATACATTTTGTATCAATTTGTATGCAATTTGTATCAGTTCTAAAAGAAATTCAGAGGTTCAAAAATTTTCATACATTTTGTATCAATTTGTATCAATTCTGAAAGAAATTTAGAGGTTCAAAAATTTTCATACATTTTGTATCAATTCTGAAAGAAATTCATAGGTTAAAAAATTTTCATACATTTTGTATCAATTCTAAAAGAAATTCAGAGGTTCAACATTTTTCATACATTTTGTATCAGTTTTAATAGAAAAAAGAAATTCAGAGGTTCAAAAATTTTCATACATATTCTATCAATTTTTATACAATTTGTATCAATTTTAATTGTATCAATTTTTATACAATTTGTATCAATTCTAAAATAAATTCAGAGGTTTTAAAATTTTCATACATTTTGTATCATTTTTATACAATTTGTATCAATTATAAAAGAAAATTCAAAGAGTCAAAATTTTCATACTTTTTAATTATTGATGTATAAAAAATTTATCATTCATTTACTTCACTGATTTTCAACTCAATAATCATATCAAAATTATTAATGAAATTTTATAATAAATAAATAAAAATGGATTGTAAGTCTAGGTTAAAAAGAGAAAGAAGAAATAAATCTTTTAATCCTAATTTAATTAATATTTTTAATCAAAATATTGATTTTATTAATAATAATGATTATAAAGAAAAATTAAATCATAATGTAATGAGATTAAATAATATTGAAATTGGTAAAACATTAAATGAAAAATTTAATATTTCTAAATATTATTTACAAAAAGCTTATAAATCAATAGATAATGTATATTTAACTAAAAGTTATAATTTATTAAATAATATTATTGATTTAAATGATTTTTCTTTTAATATTCTTGATGAAATTATCCAAAATGATACTTTTTTTAAAATAATCAGTTATAAGATAGAAATATTTAATTTTCTAATATCTTTTGGTCACTTTTCTAGATATTATTTTTTTAAGAAATATAATTTTATTATTCCATTTTCTGATTAAATATCTATAAATTTATCTCTATTTAAAAGGTTTTATAGTTTCATTTACTATAATTCCATTTTTATTAATATTTTTCAAATGGTTAATAAAATTATTTCTTTCTACATTAATTTTATAATGACCCCAAGGTAATGTATCAGTTTCTCCATCAATTAAACATCTTTTATCATCGAATGAACTTGGCCCTCTCTTGTTCTGCTCAATGGTATGAATTTCATGTTTATTACTTCTTATCATCTTCTGTTTAATAGTCTTAGTTATTTTATTTTCTAAACATATCTTATAATCATTATGAGTTATCTGATTTTTAATAATATTTTTCTTTACTCCTTTAGCTTTCTTCATTTCATCATTATTTGATGCAAAAACTTTATTAGAGTATATTTTTGAAGCTAGACCAATAAATTCTTCCAAAATTTTTCCATTCATCTCATCTTTAAATTTACCTAATACCTTTTTATTAACTTGAGGTACCCCATAAATATTATCTTTCTTATAATCTGATGTATCAAATTCATCTATCATTTCTTTCATATCTTTATAGAAGTCTTCTGTCTTTATGACTGGAATTAATGAATCAGTATCACCATAAAGTAGTTTTATTCTATCTCCATATCTTTCCTTCAATCTATAATAGAAATCATACATTAATGTTTTAGAAATATCTAAAATAGCTACTCCTACATAAATTGGTTGATTGAATTTTATTACAGTCCTTTTCATATGTACAGCTGCTAGATTTTTACCAAAGAATGTTGACTTCTCAAAATTTGGTTTTGAAACATACTTAGTATATTTATTACCTTCAGAAATCAATTTTATATCTATATGATTCCTAACATTCATCATTGTTCTTCCAAAAACAGAATTATTCATTAATTTAAAGAAATCCTTTTCAAAATCATTCTTAGCTTCTTGTCTTAATTTTGTATTCTTTTCAATATATACCTTCATCCAATCAGATTGATCAAATTTTATAACTCGATGAATCTTCTCTAATTTTAATCCTGCTTCAAGAGCTTGTTCAAGATTTAAATAATGACAGACATAATTTTTCTTATCAAATAATGTTGTAAATAATTTTGGAAGTTTACTATCATTAATCAGATTTTCAGGACAATATGGTAAATCAGAATGTTTATCATGTAATTCTTCAGGATATTTTAAATCTACTTCAAAAAGATACCCAATTTTCTGATCATCTTTCATTTTTAGAATTCTTTCTTCATTAAAATATTCTGGTTTTCTCCATTCAAATCGTCCATAAGGTAAATACTTACACATAGCCCATCCATATAAATTATTTGCATCTAAATATTGAATGAATACCGAATCTTTATTTTTATCATATTTCTTTCCCATATACTTATTATTTGCTTTTGCGTATCTGTTTGAACATTGAGAAATTCCTCCACGTTTAGCTCTTTCAAACATTAATAACATATCATAATCAGTTAATAACTCTAACTTTTGTTTGGTAGTTTTTAACATACAATCCGAAGCAAATCCTAGAGTTGTGTAGTACCAAGCTGGATCTAATTTATATATTCTTAGTGAAGTTTCTCTAAAGTTTTCCATAATATCAGCTAATAAGAGTACATCTATTGTATTGTACAACATTGTAAATTCTTTCATATTTTTAATATTAAAATATTTCCAAACTTCTTGAGCATAATGATATTCCCCTTCATTAACATGCTCATCATTCAATAGATTATAAAACTTTTCTCTCAATGGTAATTCTTTTTCATTATACTTTTCTAATGAATTCATATAATCATATGGATAAGCTAATTTCTTACTCAATAATTTGAATAAATACTTTCTTTCCATCTCAGATAAGTTTTTAGGTGCAGCTTTATCAAACCATTTCTTTAAATTTTTAAAGTGACATCTTTTCATATTTTTAGCCAATACTGATAGTGAACATGGTAGGAATTTATATGAATCTAAGAATCTAAGCTCAATTTTACTATATATAACTTCATTTTTTAGATTTCTAATCCCTCCATCATATTTTACAATTTTTGAAAATGATATATATTTTTCTTCATTATTTGGAATTAATGTAATATCATTATAATCATCTCCAAATTCTTTAATAATTAAATGAGCATCATATCCTGAGAAATTATGAAAATAAATAGGAATAAATCTAGGAACTTTATAATTAAGGTTACAAATACTATGAGCTGCTCCTCTGTATTCTCCAGTTAGATGATCATGATCCCGAACTTTCATTTTATTTGCAATTTCATTACTATATTCAAATTTTATTTTCATTACCAAGTTAGAAAGTTCTGTATATAATTCTTCTTTCTTCTCAATGTTATATTTCCTATTCTCTACAAATTCTATAAGTTTGTTGAGTTTCTCTTTATCTTTTAATTTTATATTTTTTAATTTAAATGCATAGTTTTCATAAAATGTATTCATATCTCCTCCCTCTTTTTCATACTTATTTTTTGCTTTGTCTACAATTTCTTTAAACTCATCTTCCTGTTCTTTTATCCACAATAATATCTTAGAAGCAATATCAATTTTCTTATTCAATATTCTTAGATCTTTCTCAATTGCGGGAGGTGTATCTTTTAGATATCTTACACAAATATTACACTTCTTAGCATTTTTATATTCCATTTTTTGTGTTTCAGATAGATCTTTCATTTTTATTTTCTTATCTAAATATTCTTGTGCAATATGTAAAGCATCTTCTCTTAATTTTTCATACAATTTCTTTGGCGCATCTAATCCAAAGTATTCAAATAGATTTTGTCTAATTTCTCCATTAGCATATTTAATGTAATAAACAAAACTGATTGGAAGACGTCTTTGAATTTTAATTGTATAAGATTCATATTTTTCAACTTCTTCCTTTGTTTTATTCAATTTATTCGCAAGTTTTTCTATTTTCCTATTCAACTCTTCTATTTTATTTAGCTTCTTTATTAGACTTTCAAAATCACCATATATAGCAAATGGAACCTTCATGATTATAATTTTTAAATTCGACAATATTATCGCTCTTATCAGGTAGAACTACTTTGGCAGGTTTATTTAATCTACAATAATCCTTATGATCAGATAATACCTTTTCATATGGAAAACTATTCAAGCACATTTTACAAAGATATCTCTTTTTGTTATTTTTTGTAACTTGTTTTCCGACTAATTTATATAAATCTTTAATCAAACAATAATGAGACTTACCTTTTTCTTTCAAAAATAGTAAATCAATATGATTTTTCTTTTCATCCTTTGTTACTGTTAATGGATAAATTTTATAACTATTATTATGATGATATACATTAATTGATAACCCTCCTTCAATTAAATGAAGTTTGTTAACTCTATTTACAAATTTATCACTATCCTGAACTTTTATTGGAAATTCAATATCTTTCAGAGCTTTATCAAATACATGTTCATATTGATTATAATTACTAACTCTTTGTGGATTTTTTTCAACTGGATATAAATAAGCTAAAATAGACCATAAATAACATTTATCATCGTTCTCATTTTTAACATTTATAATTGCTTTCTTACTTGCCAGAACTTTTGGAAGTTCAATGAAAGAACCAGCTCTGAGTGGATCATATCTGTTAATATTAATTCTGAAACTATCAATTGATTCTAAAACCCATTGAGTACCCTCTAAATCATCCGATATATTTTCATGTCTTCCTATTATATACCTAGTAATATCATTATATATATTATTCAAGTTAGAGTTACAAAGAAATATGTAATTTTCAGTTTGTAAATACATTGGTTCAATCTGAATAGTTTCTGTATGACCCCTTCTCTCATAAGTTGCTGTAACACAGAGATAAGCTATTGATAAAGATCTTGTAAGCTTATGGTATGAAGGATGCCTAGACCTAGTATAAAGGAGGCTTGGACCTAGTATACGCCTAGTATAATACGCCTAGTATAATACGTAGTATAAACCTAGTATAATATACTGCATGAAGCAGAGAGGATAAGTCCCCCTCCTATCACTTCATCAAAATTTTTCTAAGTCCCTTTTTCTTGCCGGACGGCGCCCGGCGCCCGTCATTTTCCTTCAGTTTACCCCCCCCCCCCCCCGATAAAACAGGTTCCCTGTTAATAATGACTCCAGTACTTGGTATCTTGCTAATGATAGTATTTTGAAAGAGCTTAAAAAATTGCCAAATATTATTGAAGACCCTTATATTTTTGTATTTAATTCTATTACCACCTGTCAAAATTAGTCAATTTATTAATGAACCCTTTTCCAAAAAATAAAGAGAGTATGATCAATCTACCTTGTCCATTACAATCCACTCTAATACCAACAACTAGCCACATTCTATAAGCTACTAAATGTACAGACCACCCCTTTAATTTTTTTCGCGAATAGATTTAAACTTTGTTCTTCTATACTGCAGTCCGATCCAACTAAGAAATTTATTAAATAGAATAATTGAAAGAATACACAATTTCCTATTTAAAAATAAATGTTTTACTCCTGTATTCTACGAAATATAGTAACATAAAAGAAGAACATAAAAGAAGAACGTGTTCCACGCCTCGAAACTATTCAGTTCTACTGAAAGTAAGATAACTGGGGGGGGGGCGTCCAGGGAGGCTGCCCCCCCTGGCGAGGCGCAAAGCGCCGAGTTTTTTTTATCAACGTCAGGTATGAATACGGCACATTGTATCCTCGATAGTCTATCGGTTTTTGTTGTTTTTTTTCTTCAACCCGTGACTTGAATTGGATTCACCATTTTAACTCGTGACTTGAATTGGACAGTTTTCTTTTGAATTTCCTTCCTTTTCATCACGGTGCTTTTCATGTACCGGCGGTAACCACAAGATAATGGATCAAGTTTTCGATGTTGAACATCGATCGATACACCTGATTCACTGTTGGAAAAAGTACCCAAAATATATCCTTCAAACATAATGGCTCCCATAAGAAATACATGCGGAGCAAAGATCATCATGTCACTAATGAAAAATAATGAATATTTAAAGAATGAAACGAATATTTCAGTTATTCTGATCATAAGTACCAAATTTTCATTTCTTCATTTTTTCTTGTTTTCAATTAGTAACATGATGATCTTTGCTCCGCATGTATTTCTCATGGGAGCCATTATGCTCAACGGATATATTTCGCAGATCTATCGATCAATGTTCAACATCGAAAACATGATCCATTGAAGTACGCGGATATAGAGTGAGGCAGCAGCGATAGTTTCAATTTACTCCTACGGGCAATGCATCTGCAATAATTTCAGTATTTCCTCATAGTTATGCCTAAAAACCAAAGTCCACGTTCTTTAACACGTAGCAAATTTTCATGCAACTTGAAACTTGAACCCCGAAGAGGTTCTACAGACAGGTGGGAATAAATATAGTGAGTAGGATTTTAATTACACATTCGAAGTTTCATGTTACTGGACGCTGAATATATCTGTGAAATATCAGAGTTTTGTGAATCCAAAGTGATGAAGAAGTTCGATCGAGACTATTTGAATTTTTACGTGAAATTCGAACTTTACCTTTCAAAATATAGCTTACTTTTTTAAATTTCGAATTTTTATAAGTTCGAGGTCGCAGAGAGTCAAATGGGGGTAAGCTCGTCCAACTATAATGCTATTTCATCCAAATACAATGGATAATGAGTTATCGTACGTGAAAAAGGTGATCTTCATTGAAAAGAAAATCGCTATTTGCATCCGATTTAATATTCCTTGACTCTTGATGACGTAAAGAATGATTAATTACAAACGTACGTTTCAATTTCAATAATTCAAATTAAAATTTCTTATCATTTACTCGTAAAGACATTGAATACTTTATCACAAATCACAATATTTTACTTTTTCACTCTAAACTATACTACAATATCAATATTCAACCATACAAACCCAAAAAACAAATTCAAAAAGAACATAAAAATAGTAAAAATTGAAAGAGAAATTAGCAACGTTCAATGATTTTATATTAGTTATAATACATGTTAAATAAATTTGGTCATTAGTAAATTTCGACCCGACATATAAGAAATGTAGGATTTTCATCTTAAAAGAAAAATGAGAGGTAACGTTAATAGGCGAATACCTTATAGAAGCAACTCACGCATAGACTGTCATCATATGGAAAACGACTAGGTGAAAGGAGATAAGTATTTCACAGGTCAATGAGGCATTATTCTACAGTCATGGCAGATAGAGGAATTTTAGTGATGTTTCAACAATTGAGATCAAAAATTACCGAGATACGACGAGCGATTCCAATTGAGTATACGAATAAGAAAGGAAAAACCTAGCAAAAGGAGAAATTACTTTTCCATTTAAAGACATCAGTGGCACTTCATTTACAAAATTATGTATTAATCCTCTGATACTCAAGACAATAACCGCTCATAGAATACTTCCAAACGAATAAAAATTCAATAGAAAATAACATGCGTAATTCTTCAAAATATCGTAAGACCTTGTGATTGAAAATTTTGACTTTTAAAAATAATTCTAATCATTTTTCTCTCATTATACAATATAACGAGACTCACGGAATGTATATGCGTCGCCGATAAATTACTCTTTCGCGACAAACGCAACAATTTGTCAATTTATCAGCGCATTTGGTGCAGGCCACAACGTGATAACACGGTAACAAAATAGTGTTCCTTTCCTCGAATAAACAGATGAGACACATCTTCGTTTCTCGGTCATTATTTTGTGGTGACTCGGTCGCTTCTCGACTGACCGACTGCTCGTTGTTACCGGTACTTTTATTTCCTTCAGATGACGATTCTTTACAATTTCTTTTTTAAAAATACAACACAAAAACAATAAATGAAAAAAAGTGATATACAATGGGCACGAAAACGTGATACGTCAAAATAATAACATTACAATTTCATTCATTAATTATAAATAAAGGCAAAAAAATTAAAATTAAGATTATCACAGTTGCTTTTCTATTGCAGGAATTGCAATAAGTCACACCGGCATTCCGCAAAATTGGAGCCGAATCACGTTAATGGTAGGTAGAGGACAGTTTGCTTTTTTTAGAATGATGTCAAAATACACTTACTTCGAGTTTGCTTTATTTACATCGGTTGTTGAAACCATCTCTTTAATTGTTTCTATCGCGGCTCTCATTTCCTGCAACGAATGGAAAATAATTTGGAATTACAAATTCAATTTTTTGCTTTTTTTTTTTTTTGTCTTTTCTCGAAAGAGAGCAAACTCCAATGAACGAAAATTGTACAAAGCTTGAATGCTACATACTTTCCCGAAAGAAGACAAGATATCAAAACAAGATTCGTTAGCGCAAGAGAGTTTCGTTCGAGTTTTCAAAACAATTTTCACTCATCAAAACAGCAGTTACTCATAGAATCAAGATCATAATATCAGTACCGTATTTCAAGTTTTAAAATTTTCTTTCTACGAGTAGCTCCACCGTAGTAGATTTTTACCAGCAAGATTCACGAAAAAAATTCAGATTTATGAGTTCAAGAAAAATATGAGAATGGACAATGATTTGGTTGAAAGAGTCCAATATTATGATTTGAAATTTCAATTATGCCGGCCAGAGGAGCTTCTCTACTTCTTCTCTAAGAATAGCAGAAAAATTCCGACTGATCTTCATTTCCTTCATCCTCTCGGTTTCCTAGCCAGTTTGTCCTAGACCAAATTTGTATGTATACTTTAATACTTACATCATGTGTTTGAACAAGGTCCTCGTGTTTTTTAATTCGAGCATCATCGATGAATTTTTGCCCACGCTTTTTTAATATGAATTTACATCGTGGAAACCAGTGAGCATGCTCGACCCAGGGCTCGTCGTACTCGTCCCAATTATGTAAGCTACCGGCACAATGAAAACAATATGTCCGATCTCGAGATTCTAGAATGTAAGCATTAAACGAGGAGGTTTAGAACATAGTGTAATTTTATACAGTAGAGACTCGGAATTTTCTTTTCAGTCTCTTAAAGGGGTGTCGTGAGGCCATTTTCATGAAGATGATTCTTCGTTATCGTTTTAGGGGTGCGGGGCCATTTATTTTTTTTTCTTCATTTTTTTTTTTTAGCTACAAGAAATTGAAGTTTGAAGGAGTTTTCTTCATTGGACCAGGGGGATCACGGCACCCCTGCCTTTTATCGGATAAAAAATTAATTCTTTCTATTCTGAGTCTACGCGACCAATTTAAAAACGAGTTAAACTCCATTTAATCAAGTCCACTTCACAGATATCACACTCACTTGTATAAACAAATCCAGCCATGGCTAGAGCATCAATCGGAATTTTTCCGGGCCAATTTTCGAAAGACTTGAGACGTTCTTCAAACGAATTGTACTGAGGGAACTGAGGTAGGTCGTTCGGATTAATTTTTAATTTTTCCAACATCTCGTCTCGAGCCATCCGCTCGGCATCCAGGGCAGGTGTTCTCTTCGCACTCTCTATGCCATATGGTCCACACGTATCTTCACCTGCAACCAATCAACATGAAATGATATATTAACTTATTGAAATATACTGCACTTTGTGTATAATAGCGTATATAGGCGCGTGTTCCGTCTGCTTCTTCAGGGAACTTGGACCCATTCTCAGTCGGCCGATTTTATATTACGACACACGACACGAGCGTAACACGAGACCCTCAAATACTCGACAACGCTATTTCATCATCCCCTCTTTCGTAAGAGCGGCTTGTTTGCAAGCATTCATTCGACGATTGTGAGTTTCTTTCTCCCTTTCTAGTTCATTAACGTAGACACCAACAAAAACGAACGCTTAATGTCGAACTTTGAGATAACAGTGAAGAAATTCAACACTTCATCAGTAAGAACCCCCAGAACAGTTTTGACTCTTCCTTATCGAAATATCGAATGCGACGCAAATGAAGCAGACCGTATTAGACACTGAGAAAACGATACGAGGAAAAATTTTTCGAGGTAACGTCTCCAACTCGAAAAATAAATACGTCTTCTTCTGACAGAGTAAGATACTAACGCAATATGATGCAAAACAATTTCCTAACAGACTCGTCATCTTCTAAAGAGGTAAACTTGAATAGTCAAAACAAATACCCGAACGATGTTACATAATTTATATAATATATTATTCGAATCGACCAAAGTTAGAAGCTGACTCAAGAACGCTCTATAAAAGACTTAAAACGTAACTCTCAAAGCCATTTCACAGAGAATCACACTGAGGTTTATTCTGAGTAATGATGGAGATCTTGAAATAAGTGAGAAAATTTTGGCGGACTATCCAAATTTCAGGTCAATGGTGAGTAAAAAGCCCTTAAGCAACGCAATTTCCAGTATTAGACGAACCTACTTTGGACAATATTCACATAGGTAAATCGAGTTAGAAAATGTAATATGGACCGGTGAACTGAACACATGATAACAATCATAATGTATTTCGAAAGTAAAATTTGAAATGCAACACACTTCTCACGATTTTTCTTAACGTCGAGTCGCCTTGTTCTTAATTTTTCATTCATACGCGAGAAACGAATTAATGATTTTACTATGTTCAAAATAAATAGTAAAAAAAGGAGAAAGTTCCACGGAATAAGAACTAGCGAACTACTCGTTCCAAGATAGAACGGATTAAAAAGAATAAAACAATATTGTTAAAATTTCAGCTCCTTGAAAGAGAAGTTTTTTTCTTATCTAATCAGTGAAAAATCTAAAATGAATAATAATCGAAGGATGAAACATAACTCGTTGAGAAAATATAGATGGTGAGTTGCGAAGAAAATCGGTTTTCAGAAGTTGGCGTAGTCTTGTAAGAACGACTAAGGGATCAAATTACGCTCACCACATGTTCGTTATTCGTGATCTTCAAAATTATTTCAAATAAATTCAACTATTACTAAAAGAAAACAAAGACTAAATCGCCATACGCGTCAGTATCCCTCTGGCGTTCTCTTCTGTCCCCCCACGATAGGATGATGGAAATTGTTTTTCATTTTTTCGATAACCGAAACCCAAAAAGTTTGAAACTTTTTTTCCTATAGAGATTCAGAGTTCAAGAGATCCAGATTTTTCCATCTTCTTGTTGCAATCAAATCTGGAACCTGAGAGATTTACTTTTCACGGTCGAAGAATACATGCAGTAGGTATATTATGATTATTGAGGCACTGCGAAGAAAGAAAGAAGAAGCTTTTTGGAAGACTGAACGAAAATTTGAAAAATGCTATGCAAAAATAAAACCAGCCAGAATTGTACATCAGGAATTTGAAAAATACTATACAAAAATCTCAAGTAACAGAGTATGCTAAACCTTTTTCTAGAGCCAGGCGCCTTTATGCGTTCGTGAAAAAAAAAATTGTGACGTCACTGAAAATTTGCATGATCCGTTATTCAAGATTTCATTTTTGTATAGCTATTTTCAAATGTCGTTACTGTTTTCCATCGAGTCTCTCCCTCTTCTTTTCAATAATGATACTAGAGCCCTATAATAAAGAGTCAGGACATGGACCGCCATATTTGATCGTTACGTTATTATTCACCTTCAGACTTCTTTATTTCAGTAACTGATAACAGCTTTTACCATGATTTGAAAATTATAAGAGAACTACTAGAATTTGTTTTAGGACACAGGTATCACAGTGCCAAAGTAAAATGCAAAATATAGTGCTAAGATACAAAATAGTTCCACCAATTTATTAATTTCTCACCCTATTAAGGAACTGCTAGGGAACAGCAAGGATTAATGATGACGTAACGGCTAAATATGGCGATTCATGTCCTCACTCATTATTATAGGGCTCTACTAGCACTGCATGTATTCTTCGACCGTGAAGACTTTTATTATACTTCTTGATCATATTATCCTCAGTTTTCTGTAATTTCATGATCGTTGTTATGATATTATTTTTGTTATGTTTCATTGATACAGTGCAGGGCTTTCAATACTGTATGATGATTTTTTGTGAGAGTACTTTAGATTATCTCTTTCATTCAGGTCGGGTGGCTACCTGTATCAGCATTACAGACATTTTCATGTGACGAGCTTCACTAATCCGCTCATTAATGGCTTCAAAAAAGTGCAGATGTAGTTTCCTAAGCTTGTAAAAAACCTAAAATTAGTCGCGAAAAAACACGTTATTTCTCAAAAGAAATTGGCGGAACTTCACTGTTTGCCCCGCGAACTTTTCAAAAAATTAGGTTTTGGCCCTTGAGTAGAAAAAGGTTGAACACCACTGGTTCATCTCATTCGAAAAAATAAACTCTAAGCTCGATCTGGGGGCTTTCGCAGTTCAGTGGGTGACCATCAGATTTTGCCGATACCTTTGAAACGGCCATTCATCTTTGTTGTCAATAATAAGCCAAACCAACACATTTTCAAGCTCATGTAAAGCTTTACCTCAATTTGACTACAAGATTGAACCACGATTCGGTAGACAGAATATGAATGCAAACTATTTTTTAAGATCGATTGTGGAAAAAATCATACTAACTCAACGCGTCGTTCAAATTTTTCGTAATACGAATCTCAGTTCTCAAACTTGAAAGAAGATGTAGGTACGGACACAAATTATCAAGGTTGGCAACACCAACTTCAAGGAGGTACATTGAAACTACTTCAAAATTCACCTTCTTGTGTTGACTTCACTCCAGCTAACATTCATATCACACGGTTAGAATTGAATAAAATTTACGATGTTATTTTCCTTCAGTTTTTGAGGTTTCTCAGAATTACCTAAACTCTGAATGGATTCCAGAATTTAATTTCACCCGCAATTCATTTGAATTGGCACGACACATTTTTGAAGAAATATTCCCCCAAGGGAGGTCAATAGCAGAACTGCTCCAATTCGATGATGATTTGAAACTGACAAATTACTCACCATCTAATGACAAACAGTATGAAAAATTACCTTTCTCCATACGTGTTATTTTCCAGCGCACTGGAAAGCGCCGAAACCTATATGGAGTCTGAATCAACTTTCAGATTTCTTATTTTTTTCGAAAAAACAAATGATTGATGAGAAATTCGTTAGAACATGTTATCCGGAGACGAGCGGAAACGGTGTTAGTTACCGAGGCGAAAGTACACAATAAGCTGTCACACTTTCATGTTTTTTGTTAGTTGTGACCTGTCACAAGAAAACCCCCCTTAGCGTCCCAAAAATTGTTTTCGATGTTTTCTGTGATCCTTCATAATTGAAACCCGCTCTTTTACGTGGTGGTATTGAAAAAATTCCAAAAAATTTATTTATACGCCTTAGGGGTCATCAAAGTTGGGGAAAAATTTTTTAACTTCTGGAAAAATTTTTGGAATTTGGTGAAACTCAGTTTTAAGGGTAATTTTGGGTCGCTGAACATGAATCTGACACACAAATTTCATTCCAATGCATATTTTTGGGTTCACGGGTCAAACAGTGGAGCTATGATGCAATTTTTTAGGCAATTCTCCGACACTTTTTTCACTAAATTCAAAATTTCAAACTATTAAATAATATAAAAAGCGCTATTGAATTGTACTCTCGAATCATTAATCTACAACTGACAGAATATTCAACCAAATTGATCGCATAATGACGCCAAAAACTGCTTTTGAAGTTAGAATCATCGCTCCTGTAAAATTATGTTTAGGACGCTAAGGGGGGTTTTCTTGTGACAGGTCACAGTTGTTCCAACAGATCATCATTACTAAAAGACGAGGTTCCTCATGCAAACGAACTGAATTAAAAGGAATGATAAGAGAAATAATGGGGGGCGCATCAACTTCACCTATTATTATAATTGCAAATTCAAACTTAATCGGACAGAGCGTACGAGTAGTAGAATGTTTTATCATTTCTTCTATCATTTTTCTTTTCAGATCGAAGCAACACAACGATGACAAAAAATTGAAATTTCATAATTTTTCATAAATGATTGGAATACGTTGATGAAATTTATTACCCGTGGGAAAGAAAATGAATTAATGATGTAATAATGTCTTTTGCTATGTTATAGATTAAATCATCAGTATCTGAATCAATCCACATAATAATGATTATTCGCGCCTGAAACAGACAACGAACAACTGAACTTTTAGCAGTACTGCACTTTTATGACTTTTCGGCTGCCTTATTAAATAGCCTCAATCTAACGTATTCATTAGAGCATATCTTTGAAAGATGAAGGCATCATTAGACGAACCTTTCATCATAATATCCGCCAAATTATTTTCTGAATCGATCTCGACTATTTTTATACCTACATTATTTTGAACATATTCAAGCATTTTTACGTACTTGTTGACTCTACTCTTTCTAGTGTGCTTAGTACAAATGCTTATTGTAACATTATCATCTTTGTATATTGTGACAGGTAAAAGTGATGTACAGAATAGTTAGTCTAGCTAAAAAGAGTACATCATGCGTACCATCACATATAAAAATAGTTTCAGCCTCACCCGAGCTTTCAGCTAAACGTGATTGTAGCCGAGAAGCCCAAGCAACAGGGCAACCAAACAATTGTACAATATAGCCTGACGTAGATTTACAAGTCTTGGGATCTTTAGCAAAATCTGCACAGGCAAACATATCCATAACGTTACTATTACAATCATACAGAATACCAAGATTTTTAGTCCTTGCTAATCACTGAAATAACATTCTCAGTAGGGCCCAATGTAGATTAGAGGGAACATTTTGAGCTCTAGTCAAGAAGTTGACTGAAAAAGCAGTATTAAGATTGACTCAATTTTTTTGTTTTTGTGACTAGCTAGAGGAAGGAGAGGCGTAGTAACCAAATTACACGTCGGTATTCCAAATTGAGCTAATATTTACTCAATATATTTGGATTGAGACAAAAACAACTTATAGGATTGAGTTTTGATACTCTGTACCTCAAGATACATTGTGGTATAACCGAGATTGCACATATCAAAATCTGACCCCAATTTTGACACATTTCATCCATAGCAATATGACTGTTCCTTAAGTAACTTCAAAAATAATGAATTTAAGAAATTCCTCGTTCTCAATGAAAAGCAAATATGGGGCTCACGCTTCAGATCAAGTATACTACAGACAAACAATTCCATTTAGAAGAAATTCAAGGAGTAACAAAATTTCTTCTCTATAGAATGATTTTAACAAGTTATTTATGTCGGAAATCAGAAATTTTGAAAATCACTCGACTATCAAACCAACTTTTCTGTTTGAGGTTTTGACCAAAGTTGACATAGAAATTTAGCGAGGAACAACTTTCGTTTGAAACTTTTTTCTCTGTGATACTTAGTTTTGGATTTATTTTCAAAAAACAGATTTTTATGGTATTTCGACCCCTTTGGAGGAAAGGTCGCCCTCAGATCGCCGTGGACTTTTAGTATGTTTGTCAGGAAATCAATCCACCCACAATCCATATAAAAACAAACCTTCTTCGGCAATTATTTTCATTTTCAAACCTAATCTGCCTGGGCTAATATAGTTTCTGAAGAACGGATGAGGGAAATAAGATGAAAAATAGCTGACCTCCCCCCCCCCCCCTGCAATGTTCGTTGGTAAATGTATTAGGGAGATTATTAAGAGAGGTAAAAAAGTAACCTGACTCGCAAATCTCATATTGCGGCCGAAAGAAGCACTTTACTATGAATTGTAGCTCAGTGAAAAAAACACAATATACGAATTGTGGCCCAGTAAACAATATTGATACACGAATTGCGACCTCTCTAGAAGAATGGAACGATCCGACTCAACGAGAACTTGAGAGAAATAAATATAATTTTAAAATGTAGAGTAATGTATATTTGAAATACTGGTCTGCAAAATATTGGTCTACATTTTGAAGTATAATTCAGTAGAAAATTCAAGAACTTTCTGGTGGCAAAACTTGCGATCAACAGCTTGTACAAATCCAAACCGGGTAATTTCATTTTCATCAAATTCTGCCATTTTTTCCAGGAATAAAAGTTTATCTTGCGCTTATTGGAATGGACAACTTTCTTCTTATTTTGATATGAGATATGTTTTGTACTACAAAAGTGCCTATGTTAAGAAGAAAAAGGTAGGAGGGGGACCGTGATGGAACATACCATCCAATTTAGAATGGAATGTTTCGCAGGCATTTGTATCCTCAAAGTCATTCATTAGTCTCTTCATATACTCGAAAATAGTTATAAATGAGTTGAGAGAACTACAAGTCAATTCTGGTAGAGTAAAGAAGGATAGAGCGCTTGAAGAAACGGCGACCACAATCCAACGGAACTCGTATATTATTTATTTTTATTATACGTGAACTCAAATGACGTCAGAATGTCTCAGGGCCGACTCGAACATCGTAAAATTGGCTCAGACGCAGCTCCTTACCAGCCACACGACTTTGTTGACTTCTGAAGTAGACGAGAAATGAGCATAGAAATACTCCGATCATCATCCATTTTTCGAGTATCTCAATATTTGAGAATATGCATACAAAACGTTCATTCACACTTTCTCCATCTTCTGACGGTTTTACCGATTTAGATCGAATACCAAGCGCTGTATTCTCCCTCCCACTGTAGGTACCTCGCCTGTGGGTGAGACAATAACTAGCCTTCAATCAGACAGACAATAAAAGTTGAATTTCAAATATTTCTCAGAAATGATCGCTTATATTGACATGAACACTTTGTTTTCAAAACACGAACAATCTGTTCAAAGATGTATAATTGTCAACAGTTTTCGCAATATGCTGAGTGCTAAGGTACATACTCATATTTTGTTTTCATTTTCATAAACAAACTAGTACAACGATAACAAAGTTGACTGCGACAGACTATCATAAACCCGCGGGTCATTTCTATTTTGATTATAACCGCTTCAATACATTTGTAGGCCATTTACACTCGTATTCCCAATCAAACATAATAATCTGAAATTTGCTCAAACAACTAAAAACACATCTAGGTAACCTCGCTAGGCTACTTAAGGGTTTTTTCTTTGAGTTTCTGGGACTCTTTAGGTGCACTTAAAATTATATTGTTTATTTTGGAACACGGCTGTCATCAGTCGGAAATTGGCCATCTCAATCTTATCGATTATAAGAGAAATACCACAATAGTATCGGAGAACAGGAAATTGCTTATCACTACTCCCAACCATTTACCGTGCGTTACATCTGGATGCTCAGCTGATAAGCTGATATCGTTCCCACATCATTGAACGACGCCCTGTTTAATCGAAGTCTGAATACTCATACCAAAATTGAAAAATTTGAAATAAAAACGTACCCATTGATGAAAATTCGTCTGGAGGATTTTCGCCACTAGGACTGGAAAGCTTCTGCAGAACGAATCTACATCGCGGAGAATGTTTTTTATGTTCACTAAACGGTTCGTCTCCCGGGACCCAATGGCCCACTTTGATTTCACAGAATGGACACTTGACTAAATCACTATTTTCGCCACAATGGTAAAAACCTGCGGTCGCTAAGTCGCGTTCGTTAATAAAATGCACTGGCCAAGACCGGAACGTCTTCAATCGTTCCGATTCCAGATACAAATTGGATCCGGCCTTGACATGCCCACTGACTCCGTTATTATTCTGTTTATCGATTTCTGGCTCGGCTTCCGCTGAAGTGGATGAAAAATTCGGTTGCTCATCGTCCATATTACTTTCAGGTACACGAGCTAAGCTCTCAGAATTAGGCAATGGAGTCATCTAAGGAACAAAATAAAAAGTAATGAAGATATTGAAAATGGAAAATACTAATGGTAATGATATTCGGAGATACGAAAACTTGGGCAAATTTCACATTGGTACGGGGAGTTTGAAATGAGAAAATTATTCAGATTCGGATTGGGAGGTAAAGAATATACAACGACCTTAATTATCCATAGACAGAGCCATATGGATCGCAGCTGAAAGCAATCTGACTGGGAATGATACGTAAGTGTTATACTATACCACGGACCACGATTACGAGAACTCAAATCAATAAATTCATTTACGAGAAAAAGAGAGAAACTTTGGTAATGAATTGATTTTCATCATCTACTCATATTAAGAACTTACTTCAGTGATGAATAATTACACAATATTGTTTTCATCCGCGATAATAAGTACACAACACTCCACTTTACTATATATATAAGGATATACCTATCCACGAAAATGAACGATCACGAGCACTAACTTTTGAACGAACGGAAAACTTCCGTGGGACTGAATTAAGAATGAAGCAACGACCAACAAAACGACGAAACGTAGGCGAAGCACCGAGAGAACGGAACTCGCATTCACAGAACACCACACTAACGCAAGACTTAAGAGGAATCAGTCTAGGAATACAATACAACCACAATAATTATTATACTAAGAACGGCGCACGATTCTGTTAAAAACGTTCAAAATCGGACCTTCCTATTCCTCTTCACTTATAGCGGCTGCTTACAACTCACTCTCTCTCTCTTAACCCTCAATACAACAGTACTTTCCCATGGTTCTACGCTAGCGCCGCTCACGGGTAATGCAGAAACTTGCGAAAATAATCATCATTCAGATTGTGGGAATGTGTGAATGTAAACCTAAACCGTCGAGCCGGGAATAGTGGAAACCTTTGAAAAGAGAGCGTCTCTCTAGCCGGCCCGTGCTCCCGACGAAAGGACGTTGGTATATTTTATTATATTATACATTCTTGGGTCCACCTTTTCATTTATTTCTTCTTCCCTCTTTTTTTCCCCTTTTTGAGCAATACATCTGCTTCATCCGAGTGTGAAGGAATATCGAGTTAGAGTTATTTTTCCAAAATTCATTATTATATATAATACATAAATATGTAGTCATTTTTTTGGCAAAATTGAAAGAAAATTTATCAATATCATCATCCTACTTCAATATTAAGGGAATTAAAATAGGTATATACAACTCCATGATCTTGAAGTAGGGCTCCAGGTGGAGTAAGGACCCGCATACATATTGTTTCTTGATGATTTTTCGATTTGAAACGGATTATTGCTTTTTGAAGATACTAAACTTTACCAAAGAAAAAACACGCGTGAATAGACAAAAATATAGTTTCCAAAATGATTTGTTGGATTAATGTCTCAGTAATGTACCAAATTTTGTAAAATCTTTTAAAAATTTCAGGTGAGAATTTTTTAAAGGTCTAAAAATGTTTCTAACCTTGAAATAATGACCATTTAGTTCATCATGACCAATTATTAAAAAGACGCTCATTTTAATTTTTAAGTATAATTTCATTATTATCTTACATTTAGACTTTTTTTGATTAAGAATGCTTAGAGTAAAAGAATTTTAAATAATAAATTATTACTAGAGACTAGAGCTCTAGTTATTACAAGTTTTGAAGCAATTTCAGCCCCCTCATTTGACATTAGCACTTTGCAAAATTTTATAAGGAATGGATTGGTACCATTATTTGGACAGTGATCAGTTGTATCCAAATCTACATATGAAGACGTATCTGTAAAAAGGGCCTCCGCTCGACGGAGGCCCTTTTTGCGGAGACCATGATTTTTAGGCGTTTCAGTTCATTGCCGATCTTTTCTTTTCTTTTCTTTTTTTTTGTATGGGGTTTTACCCATCTTGCCTCCGCGTCATCTCTTCTCTCCCGTTTCCTCTGAATTCAATATTCAACAGATTGACAATGTATTATTGCATCTTATAGAAAAAGCGTTAATCTTCAATTTTTGTTCTTACACTTTTTTTGATTGAACTTATTGTCATAAAGTTATACCCTCTCAAAACTTCAAATTCGTTTTCTATGTTTGATATTTCCTTGCGGAGGCCCTTGTTACAGATACGTCCTCATGTTTTTTATTTTGATTATATATTCCTGGACTGGGCATATTGTAGGTGCGCCAGCGTCGATTTACAAAAATTGCCAAGCGGAGTATGTTATGTTGGGAAGCAATATTTGTAACGCGTTGGTATATATGGAAATTTTCAAGTTTTCTTCAAATAACTCAAAACAGAGCAATGTTAAAGAAAAACCACTGAGTACCTACCAAATAAAGAGTGTAAAATTTCCTATAATAGTATAAGATGACTTGATTTTCAATTAAATTAGAGCAATTTTTCATTTCCCATAAAAATTACATTGAAGAAATTGTCGACGCTGGCGCAACTACAATATGGCCAGTCCAAATATTGAGTATTTTTTATTTCATTTTTTTTTTTTTTTTTTTGCATCCTATGTTAATATTAACTTCTATTCTTAACTTATTCTCTTTTTTGAAGTACTGATGAATGATTGAAATGTTCCTGTAATAATCATACCTACAGAAGTCACTGCCGTTTGCTAAATTATGCATATTATTGCACGATATCTTGTTGATTCAACTTGGTACAATAGCACTATGACATAATAAGAACTAGCATCCGTTGCGGAGCGGCGTCAGATTTTCTTGCAGTGGGAGTCAGACCTTTTGAAAAACAAGAAAAACTTTTCATTTGGGCCGTACATCCATCAGAGCGTGCCCCTTCCATGCTAAATCGATAAAAAGCAAGAGGTGAACATTTGCGGCTTTTCTAGTGTTTCATGGTCATATTGCTTACCAGGAGTGGATTTACGGGGGGTGGGGGGAGAACAAGGGAACGTCCCCCCTCCCCAAAACAAAAAAAAACTCCAAAAAAGATTGAAATTGTCTAACTTGACTAAGTATATTTTCGAAGAAAAAAATTTTCAAATAATGGAATACCCCCCTAAAAGAAAATACCCGTAAATCCGCGCCTGGCTTACTCTTCTTTTATGTATCATCAATTTAGTAGCGTTTCCAACTATAAAACTACTGAACAGCTATCTTGTATCCTGAATTTCATTATATACATCTAGAACATTTTTCAACGCTGAACGCGAATTTGAAGTTCATGTTTCAATCCGAGCTAAATCTTTTATGGAATGACGTGAAAATCAACTCATTCATTTGCCGCGTATCGTCGCGGAACGGAACACGAGTTCTTGATATCTGATGATACTAGGCCTACGTTCGTTAAGCGCGCGACGATACGCGGCAAATATACGTGTTGATTTCCACATAAATTTAGCTCGGATTGAAAAACGAACTTCAAATTCGTAATCAGCGTTGAAAAATACTCTAGATGTATATAATGAAATTCAGGATACAAATATATATTTTTTTTCTTTGTTCAGTAGTGTAATGTTATGACAACTCCCTAGAATGAAAGTAAGTATACAACTCAGCAACATTTATAAGATCAATGTTAAGAAAGACTATTAGACTGATAACACTTGGAAAAATATGTACGCAATGTGGAATATTGGAAAAGCTTTATTCTATCTCCCAATACACCGATGTGCTCTTGACAAGAGATTCCTTAAAAAATAAGACGTTCTCAAAACAATGAAAATAATACAATTCCTAGGAAATAAAATTTCCTGTGAATTGCGGATATTTTTGTCTTTGAATTCAAAAATTTTGCTCCATGTATCAAAATAATGTTCACCTTTTGCTTGGTGATACGAGCAGTCGACACTAGGCGTTGAACTGCCCAAGTACATGCAGATTATTAATATCAGGATTTAAATCTACACTAGAGAGCACTGCAGAATGTGCTGCGCGGGTAAAACTGGGTTATTAGAGAAATACTGCAAACTTCAGAAGGACAGAAACCAATCAAAAATTGTACGACTAAGCTGCTGATGTACTGTTTAGTCACAATCTTTGGCTATTCAATATACCGGGGGGGGGGGGGCAGAAAGATGTTACCAGTTAAATGGGAGTTTGAACTAAATTCACTCCAGCTTAAAAACGCGAGAGGTTAGATGCACACATTCAATATACGAAATTTGTATCTCAATTTTATCTTCAATTTGCGCCCCTACTCAACTTTTTACGATATTTCTGAGCCGAGTTATGGACCAAAATGTGCCAAAAACTGATCAATTTGCCAAAATTCTTAAAAACTAAAAATTGTTCAAACTTCCATATTTTATCCGATTTGAAAGTGAAATTTAACGCTGATTCCGAAAAAAAATACCCAAACAACCCTATGAAGCTTGGAAGTGGGGGATTTTTCAATTTCTTATTTTGGAAATCTTGGCAAATTGGTCAATTTTTGTCACATTTTGGTCCATAACTCGGCTCAGAAAAGTTGTAGAAACTTCAGATTCGACTCAAATTAAAGATAAAATTAAGATACAAAATTCGTACATTTTAACTATACGCGTAACGTTTTGCGTTTTCGCGCTACGACAGATTTAGCGCAAACTCCCATTTAACTGTTAACATCTTTTTGCCCCACCCGGTATAGACTGAGTTTTTCTCAATACCAATACACTGCAATGTTAGCTGGGCGTAGAAAGACAGTACCTTACCCCCTCTCACAATTCAAAAACTCATCAAGAGATTCTCTCCCACTCTTTAGATTAAATACCGAACACCTATCAATCAAGCAAGATTCTGTAGAATTAACAATAAAATTAAGGTTTATAAAGTCTATCACCATGACGTCTCATCAATTGATAAGAGTGAAAATATCCATAATATTCCAATAAGGAAACTTGAATTTTATTTTAGGCAAGAAGTAATCTGAAACCTACAAAACGTATCAACCCCTCATTCCTTTCTTACGTTTTTTTTTTCGCGTACATTCATTATTTCTTCGCGTGCTGATAAATGTACCTCAAATTTTTTTCTGTCAAAAAGGAGCGTGCTAATTAGGTAGTGTTCATTCAATCTTCAGTGATTTCCTATCTTTCTTCGTCTTTAGTCATTAAACACATGGTTCCAAATACGTATACTAACAATGAGGAGTTGGTATTTGACGAGAAACGACATACCGTACCATTCTATGGCAGAAGTCGATCAATAAACAACAACAATGAATGAACTAGGATCCTACTACAGTAGAATACACCACGAAAAAATACTGTTATAGGAAATTTGTTTGATGGGATTAGGCGGACGACCATCGCGCAGTGGATTTTTAAATGCTGTAACGTAATACAACAGGCATTCGTAAAGATAGTGATGTTGGTGGAAGGACTGAAAACAGTCAGTAGGAAGAGGAGCACGCACACGATAAAGGTCCTTTCTTAGAGTGTAGACCGACGGAGATGCGACAATACTAGAGCAGCATTCCAGAGAGATGAAGGAACGAAACCGAGCGGTAAGAACATGAATGGCTTTCTTGGCGCTGTACGGACCAACTCATACAAATGTAGTGCGACGTTACGAAATACTATACGGTATAGCGTGCATTAGTGTGTGCACGAGAGAATGTAACACTTTGTTCTTTGCCTACGGTTAGAGGCCGGTATGTTCTCACGGCAACCACACTTTCCCATCTCTTTATTTCTCCGGAATGCGGAGCCCCGAGAACGACCTACAGCCAAGTTTACAAATACCTTTTCTCTCTTCTATCTCCGCTGTTAGAAACTAGCGCTATACCGAGTGTACGAGTTCAGATCGACTTCTCAAGATTTGAATCAAGAGCGCATTCCTAACGATGTAGGCTAGAAGAAATGAAATACGTACCATCGTCCAGAGTTGCCAATTCTGTCTGCGCTAAGATTTTCCAAGCGGCAAAATATAGTTTACCTATCTACATCTGAAAAATAGATTCCTGGAAAGAATTTGCGTCGTCGTACTGTGAAAATGATATTGACACGTCAGAATGTAATCATCCTAGTTCGTTGATGTTCGTCGAATACGAGTAACGTACATTACATACCAAGGACTGGGAAATGAATTTCGCCAGGGAGTGCGAAATTTTACGTCAGTCGAAGACAAGTTGAGTTTAAGGAGTTGAGTTAATGCATGTGTAACTTACAAATTTTTCACTTCAAATTCTTGGTTTATTAAATATTCTGTTGCACGCTATGAAGTTTGACAATATACCATGCGCTGTACGTGGCTATGGGACGAGTACCTACCTATAGTAAAAATTGAAATGCTAATCCTATATAATAAAGCACATATGTAATAATGCGAGTAAGAAACGTCTTGTACAACATTTATAATTTGGGATCAAAGTAACTTACGGGATCTTTTCGAAGTATTGCATATTTTTCTTTACGCATAGTATAACAGACGTTTTGTGAAGCTGTTAAAGGGAGAGATCTAGATCTATACATCATTTCCTACGCTGGAAAAAAAAAAAAAAAAAAAAGATGAGAAGATAGCGATTATCATCTTGAAAAAGATGGTTACCGTACTATAAAAAAAGTAGGTAATACTCTTTTTACAAATGACCGGTGGATAAAAACCATGATTATTATCTAGTTAATAATGATATCCCGATCTCGAGAGACTGACACGGAATTGACTCGTGTCTCTTTTGCAAATCTTGACACACTTTTTTGACATCTTGACAAAATTTTAAGCACTGAGAGACGCTGAAACAATTTTGACATGCTTTTGACTGAGTTTCGACAAATATTCCAACCAATAGGTATACTTGACATTATTTTGACCTAAATATTTTGTCAATTGACACTTTTTTCTGAGCTCGGGATTATATAAGTTTGAGGAGTGAGTGTAGCGTGGTTGATACAGGTTGTATCTACATAAAGTGTAATGAAAGCGACAGGGATAATGATTGCGATGTAGGTAGTTACTTCTCATTGCTTCGGAGTCAGGAATGATTGGATATGATTTATTTAATTTTGATTACACGTGTGTAAGTACCTAATAGTAGCCATGCAAAAAATATAATCGCTACATTTTGTCGTGATAAACTTTCATATTGGCAGAAGAATGACTCTCAATAATATTTACTAAGCTACTCTCACTATATTGACATCGATTGTCTCTGACTCATCATTATAATTTTTTTTGAAGCGTTACTTCGCCTCTGTTGGCCATTAATTTATAATAGAAGGTAGCATACTTATTTAATTGAAAAGAATCAGTGCTGCTTGATAGATGATTGATGCACTGAAAATAGTAACCAGGACTGGTAATGTTTCAATAACCATTGTCAATATAAATTTAATCAATACGGGTTGATGAAGAACGTGGGCACCCTAACTAAACAAGAACTAGTACTGCCGTAGTTGTAGCCAGTGTTGCCTTCCTCGGGGCACATTAGTGTAGGTGGAGGGGAGCGAACGGCCGTGGTCTGTAAACAGTGACAGGTCGGCAAGAAGGAAGAGATCTTCCTCCCAATCATGGACAAATTCTCATGCAAACAAAGATCGTTGTAACCAATTTTTCTCCAAATTCCCCACTCAAAAATGTAAAAAATTCTAAAATTTATACTCGAAAAAGCGAAACATTTCTAATAAAAATTTGTATTTTTTCTTTAAAATGCTGGTCTTGATCCACCCCCGCGTAGGGTGAAATCATACATTACAAATACAAAAATTCTTGTTACTTGATATGTAGCACCCATTCAAAAAGAGAGAGTCCCACTTTAATTAGGTATCTAGAGTGTCAGGGTGTGCTTGAAATCTCGTTTTTTCTCTCTGAGAATGTTGTATGTGGGGGTGTTTTCTGAATATCAAGCTAAGTCGCGCAATCACTTGGGGGAGACGGAGTCATTTCATACCTTGTCCAACTTTGAACCATTCTCACGTGAGAATATTATGTAGGGTCTTCATCTGTTTTTCTACAACAGTTTTTCTTTTTTTTATTAGACTGATCATCCATGTTCAACAGCTAGTTCTTCTTTTCTCTCCTCACTGGGATTACCGTAGGTGTATAGATAAGAACGTAGTCTATCTCCTTACAAAGAGTCACCATTTAAAGTTTGTCTTAGTCTCCAATAGTCTAGAATCACATACTGTTCGTTCTTTATCTAGTGAATCCGTTTCCGGCATGTCTTGAGATTGCTTATGTTCCACCACTGCTTTGCTAATTACGGCTAGAGGACGCCTCGAGATGGAGATATTTTCCCGAATGTGTTGTGTTTTGTGGGACACTATGATAGAATCAGTTCTTTTCTTCGAATTATTTTTCGGTTTTTCTCAATATTTACCCCATTAGTGAAACAAAGAAGAAACCTCCACCTCGACGTTGGTGCTACGGGAGATCACTCTTTTGAGTGAAAAATATAAGTATAGGTTTATGTCAGTGTGGATAGTAAAGGAATACACCACAACCTTCACTCGGACCCTCGACATTGAAGATGAAATTATAAGTACGCGGAGCGAGTTAATGCAGTAACCCATCCACACCTCGTATCATCTGTACTAGGTACAATAATGAGAAATAAGTTTTGTAGGTAGGTACACTTTTATAAATTGCTTCGATGCTCTAGGAGTTTATATCGTCGCTTTCTCTAGGTTCTGAACAACTTACAATATTATTCAATTATATTTCATCATTTTTTTCTATCTGGGCAGATGTTCTCTCAATGTTGAAGTACCCACGTAATCCTACATTATCGAATTTCTGAAAGTTGATGGTGATGGCAGGACTCATCAAATAAGCGAACATCGAATTTGAAAACAACTTTAAATATATGAGGCTCGATCGTACGTTTTACATTTTTGTTTGTTGTTCTTGTTGTTTTATCCGAAAGATACCGGTACTTCATCTCAATTTTCTATATCGTCTTGCTTATCCTACTTAAAAATGTTGATCCGCCGCCTGATAATTTATAAACTAAGTATAAAAGATCGCGCTCGTGCTAAAAAAAAAGCAGCTGGACGATGATTCGATAACGTGGACTACAACATCTGCCTCTCGACAGTTTGTTCCCTGTAATCTTTGACGTATACGGTACTTACAATCGGTGTGTTGTAGAAACGAACTCGAAAAAGATCTAGGTTTAGGTACTCACCCCCGGAAACACTGAAGGATTCATGCAACCTTTACAGAAATAATAGATTATTAGCTGGAAAAGTGAGTGATTGCCAATGCATTATATTACAGGCTCGTAGTGCTGTATTCGCAAAGAGTCACAATCGCTCACTTTTTCAACGTGTTTCGTGCCACGCTATATTTTTAATAATAGGTACACAGGCATAATTATGAGAAAACAAATTTTTCATATAAAATACAAAGTAATTAACAGACTAGAAGAGTAAATGACAGGATCAATGATAAAGAAGAAGTCTTTTTTGGTCTTAAAATCGTTTTTCAACATGAGTACTTTTCAATTCGTTAAATCTCCTTCGCCTTTGAAACCATCTCCGGTGTTGATGCAATTCAGGATTGTTTGCTTATCGTTAGTTTCGGCGGGTGTGTATGTACACTGTGCATATGAGGAGGGTTCTGGCAGAAGGGCGTCCGTCCCATAAGAAATACATTGTGCGGACGCCCTTTTGCCAGGTACGTCCTCATATGTGATTAATTTCATACAAGTACTTACAAAGGAAGATTTTGTTTCGTGAATAGTGTCTCAGCTGGACAATTTTCTCTATCTGTATTATTATTAGGCCTAACTGACTTACAAGAAGTATTGATGCTTTCTTTTTCCTTTGGTGCAGGTGGAACTTCAGTTATGTTCGTTAAATTCCGAGTTGTAGTTGTGTCTTAGTTTTCATAAAAATTCAAAATCGTACTCGTGGTTGAGCGTCAGCTGCAGCAGTGAGCAGGGCCGCCAAGAAAAGAAGCGGGCCCTCTCGCTAAAAATTTCTTTGCCGCATCCCCAAAATTCTATATTGCAGGCCCGGCAATGAGTCTATAGCGGCGTCTATCTCAAAGTTTTCTTTTACGTTTGACTTTTTTGACTGTTTATCAAATACAGACCAATCATTCATTAGGAATCCAATGAGGATTCTTCAAAGCTTGTCAACTTGACCGGTTTCTTCTTTCTTACGAATTTGGGTTTTGTCACTTTTGCTAGCACTCGATTTTGACATGGACACTTTTGTGAGAAATTTGACCGATCAAATTATTTTTTTAATTAGAGTTTGATTTAATGTGAATGCAGACAAAAAGCAAAAAAATTATGAGAAAAATTTTCAACTGACATCGAATATTCGGCATGAAATTGGAATTTATTAATTATAATTAATGTTCCGCGGTTGACGGTGGCTTTTGGTAAAAGCTGCAGACTGTATACTGATGTATATTACAAAGCATGCTACCCCCGAGAGCACAGCAGAGTTGGGCTTCCAGTCTATAACTCGAGTGGTTCATAGCTGGGTAGGGTGTGAGTGCGCTAGTGATGCATACAGGCGCGTAGTAGTAGCTCCCGATGACAATAAGAATTGTTGAAATCAGTTCCAGCAGACAGCAGAATGACTGAGAGTCTAGCATTGGATTAGAGTATTCAACTTAATCTCATTCTCAACCATGACGTCTTTGTGTGCAAGGAGAAAGAGAAACAGTTGTATGCCTCTAGTTTGACATTTGTTTCGCTTTTCACTTACGCTTTTCGCTTCCAAAAAAAGCTGCGCTTTTTGAGGTCAATCAATGGTAAAGCTGATGTGGCCATAGTAGAGCCCCAGCCATAGTACCTAGTTTGCTCCACTACCAACATGCCAAATTCAACACAGACTGTCATCTTCTGTATGTGTTTGTGATGTGGGGAAAAAAAAATCAATGTAGGTACTTGTGCACATTGAAAGTTTACCAGCTCAATTAAGAATCTGTGATCCGCAAGATTCAATTTACGCTGATCGCCATCTTGATTACCTCACATCGAGATCGAGATTCGAGGAAATACATTTTGTTGTTGGGTGTTCATTTTTTTCATGAAAGAGCTCGTAAGTTGTGATCAAGATTTAAAAAAAAAAAAACAATTGACCGGCCCTCTCAGAACCTCGTGTTCTTGATTGGGAATTGAATTATTATCTAGTGTTATCGTTTCATATCTGATGGTCCGTTCAACAGATTATGTCACAAGACCAATATTAAAGAACGAGATAGAGGGCAAATTACGTGTTATTTGTATAGAGATTGAAATTTACGACAAAAAATCTAAAATAGGTATCATCCAATAGAATTTCATAGGGGACATCGATTCTATTTCATAAAATTTTTTTATTCATGTTGTATTTTCAAAAATAATGACAGAAAACTGAAAATCTGTTTTTTTCTGTTTCAGGATAGGTACCTAGGAATTCAAAAATACAATATTTGAAAGTAGCGTGAAACTTCGAGCAGATACTTTAGAGTTCAAGTTGGGTGAGATTCGAAAGATCCGATACAGGGAGCAAAAGATTTGGCTGTGTTGGGCAGCACTCTAATGATGAATAAAATAAAGGTAGTCTACCTATGCAACTAGTTCGGAAAAACAAACGATTGCTGTACAAGCGCGATGTTAGCGAAACGAGGTAAAGCCAAGTGAAGCTAATCGCAAGAGTCGGCGATCGACGTTTCCAAACGGTTTCGGGTGCAATTCTTTTGAAAATTGACGCAAAAAAATAGTTATTTATTATACAAGGTCCTAAAGCGAGTGACTTATCACGAGCTGGTGGACCGTGTATAATACAAATTTTTTTTTATACGTTCAAATTACGTACCCAGGGTATAACGCGTAACTTGAACCTGTGGCTAAACCAGCCGATTTATCTACCGAAAATGGCTACCTGTGACTAAAACATCTAGTTTACCTACTGGTCCGCCACGTGACTAAAATAGCTAGTTTACCTATCGAAAACAGCTGATTAATTGCCAGTTTTACCAGCACGTATAAAAAAAATATCATTTTTTCTGCACTTGTTTAGAAAAAACTGATTTCATTGCACAATTTAGTGGACTCTTATTTCGAACAGAAAATGCAGTCTTTCTACAAGAAGACAAGCTGGGCATTAACAGTCTTTTAAGAAATAAGAACAAATTTTGGAGCTTCATGTTCAGAAAGTAAAAAGAAAGAACTTAGAAGCCTAATGTCTAAAGCAGAAAAAAAAAAAAAAAAAAGATTTCTCAAACTTTCACATACTTTCGTTTATTGTTTTTCTGAATTAAAAATGTCCAAATCCACTTCAACTCAATTGTATACTTTAAAAGAAAAAATTAGAATACGAACTCAATGATATCTACATTGACAGTGAAAGATAAAATTAATGAATATTGAAATAAAGCAAAAAGCAAACAAATTGTAATGAAGCTCACAATCCATAAAGTAAGTATAAGTTAACTAAATCCTAACAGAGGGACTTAGACACTGAACCTTAGCATATTATTGGTACGCTGTATATTACGTTTGTACAAGTTAATCTAAGATACATTCATGATTTAGAAATCCAATCCAAAGCTTTTATTACGATGCTCAATTTTACTCTTTGCAAAAACGTAGCGATCAATTGGTACTCGGTGTTTAAAGTACGTTTCATTTCAGAATTCTTGTACAGCAGAGGGCCTTCGTATAGCACCTTAGAACTTAATGATAGAAGCCATTGGAGAATCTATAAGAAACAAGAGGAAAAATGGATAAGTTCTGCAAATCTGGGGAACGAACCTTCAAGTACAAATCGACATACCTCAGTATTGGAGGGCATTTTTGCTTCTTGTAGCCACTGACTAGGAGCCCATAAATACAACTGGCAAACGGTGGCTGCCGTTTCAGCATCGAGGCGCTAAAATATAAAATGATTCAAGATTTAAAATGGTTCGCAAAACTGAATAAAAAAAAAAAATGCCGCGATTCAAATTTTGAGTGATTTAAAAGTTCTTCGTCATTGAGAAGAAAAACTTACACCAGTAGAGTACATACTATGCAACTAATTACGGAAAGTTGATGTGATAAATGGCTACGATAATAAGAGACAATTTTGAAAGACAGTGAACAGCATTCTGATTAGTCCCAAAAATACTTCTGGAATCGTAGGTATACTTTTCTTTAAGCGTTTCTTCTTTCTTTTCTTTTTTTTGTTACGTAGTATGATACTTATACATTATTCAAATAGGTTATGATTTATCAGCACGGTGAAAAAAAATTGAAAATGCAACTCTAAAGAAGGTGTATCAACGGAAATAGAAATTAGGCACCAATAAATAATCCAAGAAAAAAATGAAGCGTGCATCAAAAGAAAAATGTGTTGAACAGAATAATTATAATTTAAGTAAATCGATTAGAAAATTTACACTAAATGTCCAACATTATTTAAACTCAGAAGTAAATAATCACGCGCGTACTACTGAAGTTCGAAAATCGAATTAAAAAACGTTACCACCTTTAGAAAACCCTTTTTTTTTTCACTCTTGGGCTAGTAATAATCCATATTAGAATTTTTTAAAAATATATTACCTCAGAAAGGTCCCTAGTTAACAGAACACGAATCAAACGAGAGATCAATGGAGGAACTTCATCCGGTAATGTTGGCAAATCTTCTTGTGTGTAGGTATCATTCCGCAGTACTTCTTGCCGATCTTTGTACCGTAGGAATGGATTCTTTCCAGTGAAGATTTCGTAGGCAAGCGTACCTACAGTCCAGATATCAGCTTTCGAATAGTTGATTGAGGCGAACATTCCAGGTTGTGCATCAACCACCTACATGTATAAACGAATCATGAACTTACAAGTAAGTAATGCTAGAAAAATAGATTTTGTTTTTTTGTAAAGTAGAATGTTCGAAAATAAATCGATGGATTGAAGAACAAAGAAAGAAAAAAAGTAATGGAGAAAAAAAAAAGACACAAAAACTCACTTCAGGAGCCATAAGAGCAACATTGCCTCCCTTATCCACATCTGGTGTCTTGTAAGGTAAATTTAAACCACAATATTTATCGGACAAACAGCTTCCAAAATCAGTAATCACAAGAAGAGGGCAATTATCTTTTCCATCGGATAAATCTAGAAGGATATTATCACTTTTTAGATCCCTGAAAAGAAAACGCCTCTTGATTAGTAATCTCAAAGTTTCTGATCAATATAATATTTTATTGAAGTTTGGAAGCAAAATCTTGACTACAAATACAACAAAGAGAAAATACAGTCAAACTTGTCTAAGACGGGATATTCCAATGGTTTGCAAGATCTTTCTTTGCTATAACGAACATTATTTCAAACGTGTCATAACGGGATTTGAAATTATTCAATTCGCCTAGGCATCCGAAGAACGATATCAAGCGATCGGTTTACTGAAGAGGCGTGGCTAAGTTCTACTGTCTAGAAAAATTATGAACTTGATGATTCCGAGGGTAACTTTCTAGGCTAAGGGCTTAATTTCTTTTTCATGTGGTATCAGGTATTGTACTGTCATTCAAGATGCTAAAATGAAATGGAGGTTTATTAGAGAAAAAAAAAAAAAAAAAAAAAGCAACACACTAAAATATTTTTATAGCACTATTAATCTTTTCCTCGCCACAAAGTCTTAACAAACTCAATCGGAATAATTATCTCTCTCTATAAACGAGTTTTTCGCGCAATCAACGAGGATTCGATTTCACCCAAATTAAGTAAACTACATATTTTTATGATCCTCTTCTTTCTACATACAGGCCTACCCGCAATTGAAATTTAAAAAAAAATTTTACCGATGTGCAATTTCATATTTGTTCATGTGAGTGACAGCTTCGAGGAGTTGCGTGAACAAAACAATCCCATCTCGAATGCTGGGAATTTTTTCATTTAAGTACTGTTTGAGATCAGTATCATACCTGAAAAACGTAAACAAGTAAAGGTAGAAAGTATCGTATTTCAATTCTCTTCGAATTCCAAGAGATCGCATTGTGAGCCATAGAATTTCCTTTGGTTTCATTATTTAGATACTCGAGGAGAAAAATGATAATTCCAAAACGAATAAATCATCACCAGTTAATAGAAATATCGATTTAAAATGCAATCAATAATAACTCTAGGAAAAAAAAAAAAAGTTGTCGATATTTTACACCAAATTTACGTAATCACAGAATCCGTGGACTCGGTAGCGAAATTGTCGAGTCCGTGAACTCAGAATTCTCTTTGCCAAATACGTGTATTCCGCAGAGAAATTGTCGAATACACGCATTCGGTGACATGGTTTAGCCAATCAGAACCACGTAATAAATTGAACATGAAAAAATCACAAGATGAGAGGAGTAACAAGAAGAAGAGACGAGACATATTTGCCAATAAGTTCATGAAATGGAGTCCGTAATTCATATAGCTGCGAATCATCAATTATTACTACAAAAAACAAACAAAAAGAAATCCAAACTAGTTTCGAGCAGTCTTCATTGATAACACTAGGTGCGAACTATGGAATCATCAACTGTGTCAGCTGGGTAGTCAAGCTCTTGGTGCCGGCAATACAGACCAGATTCTGGCCACCGTTACTAATGTTCTAAGCAAAAAGTCTACTACTTCTAACCATCTTCAGAAGCTATTTTTAATGTACATCGTCGAATTTTTAAAAGACAAGTTACATGTAGTGTAATAATATTTGAAGAGAATAGTCTAGAAAGTTGAGTTCTGAAAATGTGAGAGGAAAAATTGTGACGAGATACAAATGCCATATCATCTGCTTGACAGTCAATTGTGAAATTTGAAACTTGTAGCAGAGTTTATGAAGTACCTTGTCCATCGCAAAAAGAGAAAATAAAAAAAACAATAGAGAACAACCGAAAAAAAACTCCAATTGAAAAGTCAAGCTTTGTACACGTAGATTGTTCTTGCTTCACTGCATTGCAAAGTATACAGATGAAACAGAACTGCGTCAAGCATTCTCCTTGGTCCTCAATGCTGCCAAATTCACAGATTGGTAGAAAATCGTCTGTCTAATTTCAAGTACTCTTCAATAAATTATGTGTATTTGGCAAAGGGGATAATTATTTTGCACAGTAAAACAGATGGTGTGAGCAGCAGACTAAGGAACATGTAAATAGTAGGTTTGAGCAGTAAGTATGCAGAAATCGAGCAGTAATTTGTTCGCAGTAATTTAGATTAGATGAGCAGTAATTAATTCATGCTTCAACAGTAATTTGTATCTGCTTCAATATTTTCCTCGGACATGTACTCGTCATCTTTCATGTCAATTATTGTACAAATGTACATTGCTCATTATCTAGTTCTTCTTTAGCTGTTAATCTCATTTCATTTCATCGAGATAAAACTTTTGAAGTTATTTTCAGTTTTCCTTTTTTTTTTAATTTTTCATAGTAACTGTTCCATACATTTATTTACTGCTCTATTCATTTCTCAGTGTTTATTTGATTTCATTACTGTGATTTCTACTTACTTACTGTGCGATATTTCATACAACTGCTCGTCTTCTTTAGTACTGCTGAATGCCATTAAAATATGTGCTCGCAATCTATTTTACTGTTTGTTTCCTCTTTTTTACCGTGCCGAAAAATTGCACCCTTTGGCAAAAGTTCACGGATTCAGCGATTACGTGAATATACAACTTCAGCTATAGTTATATGTATCTTAATTGGACTGCAATAGCTTACTTCTTCATCACTAAAAATAAGCTCATGTTCCGTCCAAATCCTTGAGGATCTAAGCGCTGAGGTAGAGCATTCAAATACAATGCTTTAGAATCGGACAATTCTGGTATTGAGTCCGTGAATGATTGATACATTTCGACAATATTTATATGTGGAGGTAAACGTTGAATACGATCAGTCATGCTATGCAAAAATTCATAATCTTAAATTATGAGAAAATGATCCTGCAGAATATGCAATAAATTAAATGTAAATTTATTTATTTTACAGTGCTAGAAGTGCCGCCCAACAGTCTTAGAAGACTAATTATAAAATAATGACAATAATAATGCGCTCGAGGTATCTTTCAGAAGTTTCAGCGAGCGCAAAGCGCGAGTGGTGAGTCTATCAGTGTTCCAACTTACAGCGAACACGAGGCGCGTGATGGTAAAAAGCCTACCATACACACATTACACAAACTTCACTTTCGCAATCGAGCGACACGGCCAATAATAAAATTATTAGATCTTCACTTTGTCGTACATGAAAAAACGCCGCTTTTCAACATATTTTCCTGGAGACTTATTTTTTGCAGGACAGATTATATTTTGTACGAGAGACGCGCAAGCAGGAGAGAAAATAACATCTATTGCAAACCCTTAAAAACTGTGAGAACACCGTTTCGGCCTGGTTTGGACTGTTTCAAATTGACTGACTAAGAAGATCATTTAGTACTCACTCGTCATTCCAGAAATGCAAGGTGCTTTGAACATTCTGTAACGGCACCATCTCGCGGTACATGGATCGCATTATAGCCAACGAATTGCTTTCTACATCATAATTAAACATTATTTTCACCGCCCAAGGAAAAGTCTTTGCCATGAGGTCGCCTTCAGTTTAGAAAAAATCGAATGAGTGGATAAAAAATGAAATAGCGTTATTTACAAAGACATTGGAATATTTACCAGTTTTTGACTTTTCTCGCGCTTCGTACACAACTCCAGAGCTACCTTTCGCAATAGCTGATCCAAATTCTAAGGATCTGACTGAGAGAGTTTTTTCCAATTCGCGTTCTTCAACTTCATGAAGATTCTTCCTCATACGGAACATTGATTCCTAATTATACATGAAGATATGATTTTCTTTTTCAAAAGGTACCTCTAAATAATAAGAAGGAGTTCGGTTTTAAACGTGAGTAAATGCGGACGCGCGTAACGCGTTCAACAGTGATTATCGTTTGAAAGTGCCTATCGATATCTGCTACACCTACCATCGGATCTGTGTTAATTCGTATTCGTGTTGATTCATGCTGATTCCTGCCAATAACGTCAAGTAGCTAGCTGAAACGGCCTAAGAATGGGTAAAGACTCGATATCGGAGGATGAAAACTTCGAATTGTCGGAAGCTGAATTTAGAAAAATGCTCATAAAAGACACCAAGCTGATAAGAAAAACCGTCTTAAAAACAGAAGAAACCCTCCAAGCTCTCTCTGGAGAAATAGAGCAATTAAAACAAGAGAACGTCGACTTAAAGAGAGAGAATGAACGTTTGAGAGAAGATGTTAACGAATTGTACTGCCAGAACGAAGAATTTGCGAATAGAATGAACGATATGGACCAATATAGTAGAATAGAGAACATCGTTATCACTGGAATACCTGCCAGAAAAGACGAAAATATTCGCGAGATAATAAAAAATATTGCCGAAAAAGTGGAATTAAAAATAGAAGATAGCGAAATCTCGACTGCTCATCGGCTTCCGAGCAAGAAGAGTGAGACTCCCAACATAATAGCGAGACTCAATAACAGAGATAAGAAGAAAGAACTGATCGTGAGAGCTAAAGCTAAAAAACTGAAAGCCAGCGTGCTAGAATGGACGAAAGAGAATACGCCGATCTACATAAGTAACCACTTAACCAGATACACTGCCGAATTACTGAGAGAAGCAAAAAAGCTACGGGATGAAGGATACTTCGAGTATGTATGGGAAAAGGACGCCAAAATCCTCATCAGAAAAGACGAAAATAGCCTCGCGGTACGAATAAAAGACAAATCGCAACTGGAAACGATTCAACTGAGGTCAAGAAGTGAAGAGATAACGAACGAAGACGAGAACGGAGCTTCAGAAGAGGATGCGGGAAAAGAAGAGCGTAAAGAAGTTCACGAAGAGCAAGGAAATCTCAGTGAAGCGACTAATAAAACCACGCGAAACTTCAAAAAGCAGCTGTCAATAAAGTCATTTGTGGCGGCGCAGAAATCACCTCCTAGAACGAGAAACCAGACCAAGTTTGACCAGAGAATGGAAAAACATCGGGCATCGAATAGAGGTAAGGGTAGATATTAATGTAAGCCGAACTCGTCTCGCCCAGTCAGGTCTTGTCAGCCAGGGCAAAAACGACCAAACCACTCAACATTGAATAAAAAAACCTCTCAAAATAAAAAAAGGGAAAAAAGCAAAAATGATAGGGAAAATAAAAAACTGGGAAAAAACTATACCTTGGAAGGGAAGGATCATGGATATGGGAATAAAAATGAGTTATACATTGCAAGTCTGAACGTTAGAAGTCTAAAAGGAACGGAGAAATTTGATGAATTGGAAAACGCATTTGAAAATTCAAACTTTGATATACTGGGACTATCAGAAGTACGGAGGCAAAACGAGGGGATAAGAACAACAAAAAGAGGGAATATGTTCTGCCACATAGGAAACAATGAAGGACAAAGAGGGGTAGGTTTCCTAATAAAAGGGATATGGAAGAATAATGTTAAGGAATTTAAAGGAATATCAGATAGAGTAGCGCTTCTCAAAATACAAATCGAAAATAAAGAAATAATAATAATGCAAGTATACGCCCCTACTGCTGAATCAGAGGAGGAAAAAGTTGATGAATTTTATGGAAAATTAAGTGACGAATTACAGGAAAAGAAGGCTAGTGAACGAAGGAAAATAATAATTATGGGAGATTACAACAGCCAGATCGGAATCCGTAAAAAGGAGGAAAAGGACACCATAGGAGAGTATTGCTATGGTAGAAGAAACAAAAGGGGTGAGAGGCTCATCGAATTTTGTGTGGAACACGAACTTAAAATAGTGAATACATATTTCAAGAAAAGGAAAGAGAGAAGATGGACTTGGATATCTCCAGACCAGAAATATAAAACCCAAATCGACTATATCTTAGTATCAAAGAATGAAAAAAAAGTAACAGATTTCAACGTGGTAAAAAAATTTCAATACCACTCAGACCATCGCTTAATCATGTGTAAAATGAATCTGAAGGGATGGAGAAAAAACAAAATACTACATCAATATCTAGACAGTAGAATAAAAGAAGATGAGGAAGAGGAATATAAGACAAATATTAACAAAATGTTGGAAAAGCTAACGGGGGAGGAAGCTAGTATTGATGAAATCAATAGTGAAATAGTGAATGCAATAAAAGAGGCTACCAGAATAACGAAAAGGAATAAAGACAAGCGTTCGGGGGACAAATTACCAGATGACATTTTAGACCTAATAAAAAAAAGAGAAAAAATTAAAAACACTAGAAGAGAGACAAGGGGAAGTAATGTAGAGCTGAATATAATATGCAAATTGATAAGGCGAAAAATAAAAGAGTATAATGCAGAGAAGGAGGAGGAAATGATCATGGATATTCTAGAAACAACAAAAAGTACCAAAAAAATGAGGAGAGAATTGTCGTCAGGAATGAAGTGGATCAGTTATATGACAGATGAAAAAGGAAAAAAAATATACGATCGGAATGAAATAAATAAATTGGTTAGTGGATTCTATCAAAAATTGTATGACACACCGGAAGAAACTACATATACTGGGAAAAAAGAGGCAAACAGTAAAAATGAGGATGAAAGGGAGGAAGATTTAATTCCTGAGATTATGAACGAGGAGGTGAGGATGGTAGTGAAGAGTCTAAAAAAAGAAAAGTCTATAGGAACAGATGGAGTCACCAACGAGCAAGTGAAATACGGAGGACAGAAGCTACTGGAAAAGATTACTAGGCTGTTGAATAAGGTAATGGCAGAAAAGAAAATCCCTGAGAGCTGGAACGAGTCAGATATAATAATAATACATAAAAAAGGTGATAAACACAAAATATCAAATTATAGACCGATCAGTATTACTTCGACAATGGCAAAGATATTCTCAAAGATAATTGCAAACAGAATAAAAAAGAATATAGAAGAACAGCAACCCGTGGAACAAGCTGGATTTAGGAAAGGCTTTGCGACCACCGACCACTTACATGTGATCAACCAACTTATAGAAAAAACAAATGAATACAAAAAAAATTATACTTAGCATTTATAGATTACAAGAAAGCCTATGACTCAATAGATCACGAATTCATGATGAAAGCTTTGAAAAATCAGGGAATACAGGAGGGGTACAGAGGTATAATAAGAGAAATGTACAGGGGAGGAAAAGCAAGAGTAGTTACGGACAAAAAAGGGGAACATTTCAGAGTAAAAAGAGGAATAAAACAGGGGGACCCAATGTCATCCTTAATCTTCATTGCAGCAATGGAAGAAATTTTCAAAAAATTAGAGTGGGAAACGAAAGGTGTGAAAGTAAATGGAGAATATCTGAGCCACCTACTTTTTGCTGATGATGTGGTACTAATAAGTGAGAGTGTGGATGAGCTGGAGGAAATGATAAAAAACTTGAATAGAGAGGGTAAGGAATCTGGACTGGAGATAAGTATGGAAAAAACAAAAATAATGGGGATGAAAGAGAATAGAAGGGATATACTTATAAATGAGCAAAAAATAGAATGGGTAGAGGATATTATATACCTGGGTCAGAGAATAGCAATGGAGAACAGAACTAGAGAAGAAGTCAGCAGAAGAATAAAATTAGCGTGGCAGAAATACTGGTCATTAAAATATGTCTTCAAGGGAAAATTCGGGAACAAATACAAAGGAGAATTATTAAATAGCTGTGTCCTGCCAACTTTATCCTATGGAGCGCAAACATGGACAACTACAAAAAATGAAGAAAGAAAAATCAATACAACGTTCAACTCAATGTTAAGATCAATGCTGGGATTAAAAATAAAAGATCGGGTAAAAATAACAGATATGAAGAGTAAAGTAAGAAACAGTAAAGACTTTTTACACGAAATAAGAAGAATGAAATGGAACTGGGCAGGGCATGTAGAAAGAATTCAGGATAATAGATGGACATATAAAATTACAAAGTGGTGGTTAAGGGAAGGCAGAAAAAAGGGGAAACAAAAAAAAAGGTGGAGGGATGAACTGGTGGATTTCATAAAAAACAAAAATTATGGGGAGGTAGCAAGAGACAGACGAGAATGGGCGAGAATGAGTGAGGCCTATGCTCACAATGTGGGCTTAATGGATTAAGTGTATTTTTTCCAACTATTGTAAAAAAACAAAAAAAAATAAAGGCTATTATTATTATTATTATTATTATTATTAAATAATAAGAAACTCACTCTTATCGCCCAGCATACTCCTTCTAATTCTTCATCGCGTCTCAGTATGCCTGCACCACTGGCTAAACTGACTCCTACTAAAGCAAAAAAAGGAGACGGATTGCCATTGAAAAGTTGTCGAACTGATCTTCGACGTAAATCCGCAGCCAGACTGTTAGTTACACGTTTAAGTACATTATCAACGAGTACACGTCTCGCGAATTCGTATCTAGATTGGATACTCCTGAACTCGGAACGTTTGAAGGATGGTAGTAAGCTTTTTGCATCAGCCGAGGTAACTATATTCCGAGGGTTGGCTTTCGAAAGAATATAATAAGTATTGACTTTGTTGGTTCTACGTAGCAACATCCGACAATGGAAGTGTGTTCTATTCATGAGCGCCGAGATGGACATTACGAAGAAACCTGCATAAAACTTTACCTATTTTTATGATCAAAATGGAATGCTTCTTCGATACACTACAGTAAAAGTGAGCTATAAAAACAGAGAGAAGGATTTGAGATACGGAGAGTACAGTCGAGCTTATGCAATAATTAAGGTTGTACTAATAACCACAGTCTACTACTTCGATACATTTTTTCAGAAACCTCGTAGGTCCAATTTTTCCTGTGATACGTTTTACAAGGTTTCTGAACAGTAAACAAGTTGAGGAATCGGAAAAAATTGGAATTGCGAAGTTTCATTTTGAAAACATTACCTCAGTTCAATGATTCTTCACGCAGAGAATAATTTGGCCTTGGTAGACATGTAAATGAACGTCACTTCTGTAGTAGACTTCATTGAATTTAAATTGAGAGACTGTACGAACAAGTTTGTTTTCTCACGATCGTTACATTCGATAATGAGTTATCAGTTTAGCTCAAATCCAGAGAAATCGTTGGAAAAATTTAGTGAGACATTCGGACTCCGCAAGGTGCTGCACTCTGTACACAATATTGGACTGTGTTATTGAGATGTCATTTGTTTGGCAAGAGTACTCATTCTGCAGGAAATTTATCCAATCGCAAATTTGCTCCCCATAAGAAAACATGGGAAGCAAATCGACCATATGGTATTAATCACGGTACATTATAGAGGTATTGACACGAACGTATATTAGACGTGTTTGTATTTGTCGCATGAGTTGTGTCAGTTGATATAATCTACGCTAGGAGCGTTGCAAGTTATTACTAAGCAGGAAAACTACATGAATACGACGTAATGTAAATTCATCAATTTTTACAAATTCGTAGAGGAACGAGGTATTAACCTAAGAATCTGAAACTCGGTACGAATAGACAACTTACTATGCTCTACTTATTAAAAAAAAAAATTATCTTCCTAGGTGAATTTCTTCATCTTTTACAACCCTCGAAAATTTCGTCAATATTAGGGTACCTCCGGTAAGGTTCCGACACAGGTGGGGTGTGGAAGGTATTCAAACGATCGCTGCAAGCGTAGCGGAATTCCGTATGAATTAACACAATTCGTGCGACAGAAATTTTGCGTTGTGTCAATACCTCTATAATGTACCGTGGTATTAATCAAAAATTAGAAAGAATTGAGGGAAAAAAAGTTCATTTTCAGAAGTCGATTACTCACACACTATAAATATAAACTTTTTTCCACAAAATCCGTTTTAATTTTTGATTAATTTCATACTGATCTTTGCTCCCCGTGTATTTCTTATGGGAGCAAATTTCTCATTGGATAAATTTCTTGCAGAATGAGTACTCTTGCCAAACAAATCGATATCAGTCGATATTTTTGTTATCACAAATAACAGTCCATTGAATAGTTGGGTAGAAAAACAGCCTTATTATACTCTGTTCAAGCTAAAAAAGGGCTACCCAAGAAAGGGTATAAGTTCGTACTGTTTTGTACTAATGGTACAAACCAATGCAGAATGTTTGTACCATTTTGTACAAACTGCTGAAGTAACATAACTTTCCACGTTCTTTTGGCCCTTTCTTAACATGAACAGAGTATAGCTTGATTTAGGGCCCTTTTTTAATTATTAGTGATTCAAGTTCCGCATTCTCTCCTCTTCCTCTGGTAAAAATTTTAATTCATTCTGATGACTATTGAGTATGTAAAACTAATTACCCTAGAAAGCCTTAATTTCATTTCCCATGCCTATTTATAGTCGCATGATGATGAACTTTGACCCTTTGACAAACTTACTTTTTCAAGGATTTTATACTCAAAAATACTTATTATTATTGCAGCACAATCCTTGCAAATATGGGTATTGGCTTGAAATACATTCATTTATCATCATTACTCTTGACAAGATCTAAGAAGTTACTCTTACTAGAGCGCGAAAAAAGTTGATAATTGTAAAAAGGGCCTTAAATGCACAGACTATAACGCGCTCTACAGGCAACTCAGAACGTTCTAACGTTCTAATTTTGAGTGATTTTGTAGATCGGACATTGACATCCATCTACAATCCCACCAAGTTTCGTGGAATTTCTATGAATCTGAACTTTCAAATGCATTTTTCCCAAAAACTACTTTTTGTGTTACAGTCCTTTTTCTACCCGACCATTCAATTATGATCTGTATATAGTCCATTCCAGTTAAGAGTGTCAGTAAATCAATGGCAATGCGGTATCAGTGGCATGAAGGGAATTGCGAAATTCGCACTGAGAGCGTCGAGCAGCACGACGCTTCTCGTCTCTCATTGGCCGTGAAATTGACGCACCAGAACTCACACGTTGTGGTCGCTTTTTGAATTACTGACAGACTTAACTGGAATGGACTACAATACTACCAACATGTAGTACCGGTCTAGTGTTGGGCAAGGTTTTTGAAAAGAGGTGTGCTCAGTGCCTCAGTTCGACTGTAAGCAAAACGCAACCCGCATGCACATTTAAAAATAGCAAGGACGCGGAACTGAGTGACGTCACCCGGTTCCCTTTTTACATTGTTTTATAAATGGAGATCAGCTGATGTAGCGCCTTGTTGTTTTAAGGACTGAGTTGTTTACATTGAGCTGAGCACACCTCTTATCAAACACCTTGAGTGTTGGGCACTATCGGTCGTACTATCGATACTACCGATAGTTTTCCTGCTGAGCTATTGATACTACCGATAGTATTGGTAACTGGAAAACTATCGACAGAATATCATCGTCACTACCGTTGTATGTATTTTTCAACAATTTATTCTGTCATATGTGTTAATATTTTTTCCTTCTTCAAGTAAGAAAAATTGATGAAAGAAGAAAAGTATTATGTAAACTTTAAATGGACCAAGAAATAAGAAAAAATTGTGTAGAGTATAAGAATTGGAAATGACAGAGGAAAAGCATGAATGATTTTCTTTTGAACACTAGCGCACCACTGCCTTAAATGGATGAAGGAAAACTACCAAACAATAGTAGATAGTGTCAGGGGGAAGACTATCGGACTATTGATAGTTTCAAACTATTGGTTTTTGCCTTAGACCATAATTATAGTACATAGATGATAGACCACTAATAATGATAAGCAGCTTGTCGAAACATAGGAGACTCTGTAAGTCGGTAAGGTCTCACGGCGTTAATGTGAGTGGGCGTGGCAAGGCTCACAACCCCTTACGTCGCATGCACCAAACCATCTATACCAAACCTTTCCGACTTACAGCCAACCTCCTATGTTCCGACAACTGATAACGTCATTTACATAGGCTGTCGGTGGTCTATGTACTATATGGTAAGGTTTTTGCCCATCACTATATCGGTCATGGTCATAACTCATAACTGCCATAAGGCGCAATGTTGATAAAATCGATTAAACTACTGGAAATAATCATTTTTTGCAAAAAATTAGATGAGTCTATTTGTGGGTTATTTGAGTAACTTTTTTGAAATTGTCCCCTTGATTGAAATTTAGTACACTACGGAGGTATTGACACTTGCCTATGTTCACCATTATTAATGCTGTCACAAGAAATGATGTACTTGGGTGTTTTGCCACTATGTAGCGCCAAAGATCCGTTCTTTGGTTATACATAGAGTCTTATGTAAATTCACTGTTTAAAAAAAAATTGTAGAAGAGTCAGAAATCAACCAAAAATCTGAAACTTGGTGCAAATAGACTAATCATTATGCTCTACATATTTCAGAAAAAATTATTCTCATGTGTAAATTTCTTGATTTTTTATAACTCTTGGAAATTTGTCAGTACTAGGGTACCACCGGTAAGGTAACAACGCTGGTGTGGTGCAGAAGGCATTCACAACGGCGCAGCAAACGCAGCGGAATTATGTATGAAGTACATTATTTTGTGTGACAAGAATTTTGTATAGTGTCAATACCTCTTTAGTGTACTGTGATTGAAATAAAACAGGCTTCAATAGTTTGCCGCTACAGTAAATGTAGAGAGCGCCTCCTTTGTGTTAAGAATTAAGATCCAAATTCCAAAGTGTTAACTACTGCATATTAACACTAGAGCACAAAAAACTTCACAATCATTACAGGATGAGGAAGCAGGATAGAAAGAAACGACGCTGATATTTCTTAGATGTCATAGTCAAAGGTGTGTGTATTTATGCAGTGTTACATTCAGCGCTATAAGCAAACGGCCCCTGAACTAAGGAACTATATGAGATTGGTATGCGCGCTTGTGATGATTGTCACCATGCTGATAAAGTCAAAGGAGGAGCAATCTGAGTAATATCCTATACAGAAATTCAAACATTGAACATCAAATACCTGAATACAAACTAGGTACAAAAAAGAAAAAAGAAAAGAAAAGCAAAGCACTAATTTTCTGTTTTCAATTTTCATCAATATAATCTTTCTCACTTTGAGCTTTCTAATAAGTAATAAACCAGAATTTGACGTTTGATATTTAAATTTTTCCCACAGCTTTCTTGAAACCTTCTGAAACTCTTGCCTACACCTATCTTATACCGGGCAAAGGAAAATGATATTAGGTATCAGTCAAATGAGTGTTTGCACTAAATTCACTCTAGCTCAAAAACGCAAAACGTTAGATGTACATTGTACACTTTTGAACACTTTGAATTCACAAAATGTGTACTTCAGTTTTATCTTCAATTTGCGCCCCTACCCAATTTTATCGAGTCGAGTTATGGACCAAAATGTGCCAGAAAGTGATCAATTTGCTAAAATTTGCAAAAATTAAAAATTGTTCGAACTTCCATATTTTATCTGATTTGAAAGTGAAATTTAACGCTAATGACCCCCCCCCCAAAAAAAAAAAAAAAAAAAACCCTAAATAACCCTACAAATCTTGAATGTGGAGGTTTGTCAATTTCTTTGTTTCAAGATCTTGGCAAATTGGACAATTTTTGGCGCATTTTGGTTCATAACTCTTCTCAGAAAAGTTTGGGTAGGGGCGCAAATCAAAGATAAAATTGAGATACAAACTTTTTAGATTTGAAAAGTACATCTAACATTTTGTTTTGCGTTTTTGAGCTGGAGTGGATTTAGTGCAAACTCCCATTTAACTGGTAACATCATTTTGCCTCCCCCGGTATGATTCCTTACCTAAACAAACTACAGGGAAAGAAGAAAAAAGAAGCGATTGCAGCTAGTTTGTGACTTGTAGAACAAAGCACAAACCTAAAAAACACAACTTTGAATCGTAAAACTCTAGTTATAGACCTTTTTATGGTGACGTCACCTAACACTGCTGACTTGCTGTTGCTACAGTTCCCCTTTCCCCTGGCTCCAAACGAAGTGAACAAGCAAAATGTAAACAACGGATTTTACATGTGAATTCCCATAAGGAAGAAATGAGTTGCTTAGACAATCAATAGTTGAAAAATTGTACATTTTTAAAGATCTTGGTAATTAGATTCATCAAGTAGAAGCTCTTATCGGTCTTTTAAGCCATAACATTTGAAGAGTACAGGGGAAGAAGCGGAAATGTCCAGAAAAAACAATGAAGACAATAGGATTTTTTGTAACCCTTAGAAGAAACCTTTTTTCCAGTTTGTTTCTTCTCGACATTCCCCCCTCTTTCCCTGCACCCTTCATTTCCGTTATTGTTCTATTCTCTCTTTTATAAGTAACAATACTTGGAAAACCAAAATTTAAAAATCTCCATATACCTATAAGTTACGGATATTACTCCGCCTTTTAATATTTCTTCAATCGACGCTGGTGCACCAGCAATATGTCCAGTCCAAATAGAAGGCAGTAGTAAAAGCCTAGAGGCCGTTTTATAGCGGAAGACTGAATAACTAAATGACTACTCACTCACGAAGAAGGGTTTGAAGGATTCGGCGGCATTGCTGTAAGATTTTACACATGAATGATTACAAAAGTTTCCTATATTTTGTTTAGTAACCACAAGTTTTTTCAATTCAAACTCTTGCTTTTTTCTTTTTAGTTCAGTTCAGTGATGATGATGTCAATTCAATCAACTTAGTCGGCAAGACAGGATTTTTTTTCAAAAATATTTTATTCAAATCAGAAATAGCAAAGACTAGACGAGATTTCTTCTCAACTTACATTTTTACCCAAAAATGTAAAAAAGATTCATATACTATAACACAAAATTTTAGTAAAAATCGATCAGTTATTCCAGTTGAATTTAAATACAACGTATGTATTACAAAAGTTAGATTTCTTTTGCCTTCTTTACAGAGCCGACAGTTTGTTACCTTTTGTAGACGGATTCAATATTAGGAGAAATTATTGTAATAAAATTAAAATTATTTTCTCCGTCCCTGAATTTTGTTTGAATAATTGAAATATTGCAATATTTTTCCTGGGAGTGGAAAAGTTGAACTATTTCTTTAATCATTAGCCTAAATGAGATACAAATAACAGATATAAAAATGTTTTCCAAGTTTATAATATGAAGTACAAAGAAAAATTAATTTCATTTTCTAGGAAAGTTGGAAAAGATAAGTTAAGACGACAATGACCATTTTTGTATGTTTTCAGATTGCTTACAAAAAAAGAGTTTCTAATGAACAAGTAAAGAGCGAAGGAAATATAAATAGAGATTAAAATGAAAGTTTCAAAGTCATTCACCAAAACTAGTGTGAAATCTAAAGTTGTGATTGAAACAGAAATAATAGGCGTACACCTGATTAGATCACTAATAGTAATAGGTATTGCCAAGTGTGAGTTCAGTTTATCTTTTCGCATTGTAAAAACGTGTGTTACACCGTTCATGTATCTGTCTTATGTGCAACCCGTTTATTGGGAAAATAGTTTTGCTGTAATAGACTGTTTGCAAACTTAACCTATAGTGATTACATAATTTGAGCCGTAATGTGGAGACATCCACGGAAGATAGTGATTTGAACAAAAAGAATGAGATTTTGGATCGTGATTTTAAGAAGCTACTATTAAAGATATGAAGATAGTCGAAAACACAGATGATCAGGGATAAAAATAATACAACAAAGATAGAGTAATCCAAATAGCAACAAAATTCTACTAATCCTTCGAAAAAGATGACACAAAAACAACTGAAAAAATAGTAGATGGAAAAGTTGCGCCTGAACCCGATATACTAAGATATGAAATAAGATATGTACAGTAAAACTTGTGTAATCCGAAACGTGTATAATATAAAAACTTCGACCAAAAGGCAAAAATAGTAAACGCATCCATTCTACCCACTCTTCTTGGAAACGTGGGCATTAACAGAAGAGGGGTGGAACAAAATAATAGGAGCCTAAAATGTAGTACAAAGGTCGATTCTAAAATTGTTAAAAAAAAAGTCGTTAAAAGATAAAATAAAAAGTTACTTGGCTAAGGGACAAACTGAAAAACACTATTAACTTCATAATGTCAGCAAAAAGAAAAAACGGGACTGGGATGCAGGAGGACAGATGGACCGGGGAATTGAAAAAGGGGAAAACAAAAAATCAAATGGGAAGACGATATTGTAAAACTACAAGGAAATAACAAACGTTACCACCGAGTGGCTCAGGACCGACTGGAATGGCGGCGCCTCAGAGAGACCTACGCTCTATCGTGGGATAATATATGTAATGAGTTATAAAAGGTATTACACTTATCACATTGTTATAGGCTATGCTGATAATAATAATAATAATAATAATAATAATAATAATAATAATAATAATAATAATAATAATAATAATAACAATTAACAAGTTCAGATCAATACAATTTTAGGGAAATTGAATTATCGCAGCATCGTGTCTGGCAAAAATCAACGGTGGAAATTCAAACCATCCGTACTTGTGTCCTCGGGACAAAATGTACGCAGACAAATGAAATTAGGCCTAAAAGTTTTTTCGATTACAGATCAACAGTTTCATCTTTTAATGGAACCAAAATATTTGACATACACAGAAGGAAACTATCAAACGAACGAAATACCTCAATGGTGATAACATAATGTGGAACACCTCAGTAATTAAATACGCAGGTTAAAAAAGGAGCTTTGCTCACCGGGCGATACTCTTCTCAAAAATTTCTCATTTACACTACTCCATTTGTTGTTCCATTGATTCAGTGGTTGATGAGGTCCTTATTAAAGGAGCAGTGGATGCGGAACTCGATATATCATTATCTATTTGTTCGAGAGCGTATTGTAAATTGGTGAAATCGATATCCTTTGAAAGTTCTGCGATACGATCTTGGTCGACAAGATCTATTGTATCTTCTTGTGAGCAACTATCTTCGTGGGAGTCTTTCTCCTTCAACTCTTCGGTAGTGATACCTTTTTCTTCGACGAATTTTGCATCTAAGTGGTCATATAGAAGTTATAGATTTTAAATACACAAAGTGGTGAAAAAAAATATGTATAATAATAGTAGATATAAGATATTCCTTCTGGCGCACTTTGGCGCATTTATGAATTTCTCTAACGCAGTGCTCATTTTTCCATTTTTTAAAGCAAAATCAAACCATTTTCTCATAATTTTTCTCCCAAGATAGTTCAAAAATTTCAGAGTTTTTGTATCATTTCTGCACCAATTTTATATATTTTTTCCATAAAATAAATCTTCTGGCGCACTTTAGCGCACTTTATCATTTCTCTAGCGCAGAGCAAAATTTACTCATTTTTCACCCTCTCCTAATGAATAATTTCACTCCTTTTTTATCTCCGCTAGTTCGAAAATTTCAGAAGTTTTGTATCATTTTTGTAACAATTTTTAACATTTATCAGATTCCTTCTGGCGCACTTAGGCGTACTTAAGAATTTCTCTAACGCAAGGATCATTTTATCATTTTTTTAAAGCAAAATCAAACCATTTTCTCATAATTTTTCTTCCAAGATAGTTGAAAAATTTCAGAGTTTTTGTATCATTTTCTATCTTTTTTTTCCATGAAATAAATTTTCTTGTGAGAGCTACATCCATCACTTGTGAAATATAAGAAATTTCCTTCTAACGCACTTCCTAATTTCTCTAGCGCAGCGCATAATTTTCTCAAAATTCTCGTGAATTCTAACAACTTCAACCTTTCTCTCTGTGTTTCTCATGTAGGAGTTGAGACTTACCTTCTAAAATCTTAATGAAAATGGTGTTATTGAAAAGAAAGTATAAAACTTATAAGTAAATATCTAGTCTACAAATGTTTATCAACTTAGAAAAATATGAATACTTGTGAGAGCAGCTACCAAGACAATGTCTATGAAGTTCATTTCGAAGAAAATCCAGAAGAATATATGGAAGTTATGAGAGCAATCAAAAATGCGGAAATCTTTTTCCTTGGTGGTAGACCACTTTTGGATGATATAAGATTCTATGATCCACAACCTCAAGCTGATCTAGGATATGAATCAGAAGTAGATGAAGGTAATATGGAGATAATCAATGAACCTAATATGGAGATAGTCAATGAACCAAATATAGAGATAATCAATGAATCTAATATGAAGATAATCAATGAACCAGATACCGATATAGAGATAATCAATGAACCAGATATGGAGATGACCAATGAACCAGATAATAGCTTACTATCAGCTAGCACATCTTGTGATAACTTGAGAAATAAATCTAATCAGGGAACAGAAAATAAATAAATACCTAATTATTTTTTAAACAAGGAATATAAGTTATTTCAATCAATCTTTTTATATGCTTTTTACTTACATAAATAATAATCAAAATAACTTGACAAATGGTGTTATAAGTATGCTGATGTATATTTTGAAATAGGTCTATGTTTATTGTAAGTCTTTACTTGGTGAATCATACTATAGTAATAGTTTATATTATTATTTCACTTTTTTACATCTAACATCCAATTTAGGAGGTACTTTCAATCCTTAACTCTATTAACTAATAGATGTTTAAACTCTAAATATTTTTTGATAACTTTCTCCCAATCATCATAATTATTGGGGTTCTTCAAACAATTCATCATTTCTTTTTATATGTTCAATAATACATGATTTTATCTTTTCAAATATATCTTTTGTTTATTTTTATTGGTTATGACAAGGCATATTAGTTGGATTGTATCAGACAAGATATTCAACTCTTTGTTTATACAATCCTTGGATTAGCTTGGTCTTGTACAAAGACAATTAAAAAATAAGAAACAATTATTTTTCATTAACGTTTTGTACACATTATTATACTTTAACTGTCTAATGTAAACTGAAAAATTACAAAAACTCATCACCAAGTATTTATTTATTTATTTTTATCTTCTTCCAGATTTATATCAAAGATCAGACTTAGTTTGAAATTGATATAATTCATTGAAAAAATCATAGTTTCTCCATAAATACTCTCATCAATTACTAAGACTAAGACTAAGGCTAATAGACTATTATTATAATTATTCTTTTTGATATGTCTTATGATTGATTTTCATTTACTGTTAAGGTTTTTCAAATGTTGAATAAATTTATCTCTTGGTATTGTATTATAATAACCCCAGGGTAATGTATCAGTTTTTCCATCAACTAAACATCTTTTATCATCAAATGAATTTAATCCACTTTTATTCTGTTCAATGGTATAAATATTATGTCTTATACTCCTTATCATCTTCTGTTTAATAGTTTTAGTTATTTTCTCTTCTAAACACATTTTATAATCATTATGAGTTATCTGATTTTTAACAATATTTTTCTTTACTCCTTTAGCTTTCTTCATTCCATCATTATTTGATGCAAAAACTTTATTAGAATATAATTTTGAAGCCAATCCAATAAATTCTTCTAATATTTTTCCATTCATTTCATCTTTAAATTTACCTAATACCTTTTTATTAACTTGTGGTAAACCATAAATATTATCTTTTTTATAATCTGATGTATCAAATTCATCAATCATACCTTTCATATCTGCATAGAAGTCTTCTGTTTTTATAGAAATAATTATTGAATCTATATCTGTATATAATAATTTTATTCTAGATTCATATCTATCTTTTAGTCTATAATAGAAATCATACATTAATGTTTTTGAAATATCTAAAATAGCTACCCCCACATAAATTGGTTGGTTAAATTTAATCATTGTTCTTTTCATTTGTACAGCTGCAAGATTTTTTCCAAAAAATGTTGATTTCTCAAAATTAGGCTTAGAAACATACTTAGTATATTTTTTACCTTCTGAAATTAATTTTATATCCACATGCTTCCTAACATTCATCATAGTTCTACCAAAAACAGAATTATTCATTAGTTTGAAGAAATCTTTTTCAAAATCATTCTTAGCTTTTTTCCTTAGTTCTGTATTTTTTTCAATGTATACTTTCATCCAATCGGATTGATCAAATTTTATAACTCTATGTATTTTCTCTAATTTCAATCCAGCTCTAAGAGCTTGTTTAAGATTTAAGTAATGAAGAACATACTTCTTCTTATCATATAATGTTGTAAATAATTTTGGAAGTTGATTATTATCAATTACATTTTCTGGACAATAGGGTAGATCAGAATGTTTATCATGTAATTCCTTTGGGTATTTCAAATCTACTTCAAAAAGATATCCAATTTCCTCATCATCTTTCATTTTTATGATTCTTTCTTTATCAAAATATTTGGGATTCCCCCATTCAAACCCACCATATGGTAAATGCTTACTCATAGCCCATCCATATAAATTATTTGCATCTAAATATTGAATAAATATGGAATCTATAGTTTTATCAAATTTCTTTCCCATATATTTATTATTAGCCTTTGCATATCTATTTGAACATTGAGAAATTCCTCCTCGTTTAGCCCTTTCAAACATTAATAACATATCCACATCAGTTAATAATTCCAACTTTTGTTTAGTCGTTTTCAGCATAGAATCCCAAGCAAATCCTGGAGTTGTGTAGTACCAAACAGGGTCTAATTTATATATTTTAAGAGATGTTTCCCTAAAATTTTCCATAATATCAGTTAATAAGAGTACATCAATTGTATTGTATAACGTTGTAAATTCTTTCATATTTTTTATGTTAAAATATTTCCAAATTTCTTGCGCATAATGATATTCTCCATCATCAACATGCTCATCATTCAATAGATTATAAAATTTATCCTTTGGAGGTAGTTGTTGTTCATCATATTTTTGCAATGAATTCATATAATCATAAGGGTATGCTAATTTTTTACTCAATAATTTAAATAAATACTTTCTTTCCATTTCACATAAGCTTTTAGGAGCTTTTTCATTAAACCATTTCTTCAAATTTTTAAAGTGACACCTCTTCAAATTCTTAGCCAATTCTGATAACGAGCTTGATAGAAATTTATATGAATCTAAAAATCTTAACTCAACATTAAAGTTAATTATTTCATCTTTTTCATCTCTAAAACCGGAATCGTATTTTATAATTTTTGAAAATGATATATATTTTTCTTCATTATTTGGTATTAATTTGATGTTATCATAATCCTCTCCAAATTCTCTAACAAATAAATGAGCATCATATCCAGAAAAATTATGAAAATAAACAGGTATAAATCTAGGAACTTTATAATTAAGATTACAATTACTATGAGCTGCCCCTCTATATTCACCAGTTAAATGATCATGATCTCGAACTTTTATTTTATACTTGCTTTTGCATTATCAACAAACAGTTTCAATTTTGAAAGTTCATCATTGAGTTCTTTTTTTCTATCTTTATCTTTGATCTTCAATAAAATACTACAAATAATATCAATTTTTTTATTACATACTCGAATTTCTTTTTCCTCAAGAGGTGTGATATCTCCAAGTTTTCTTTCACAAATATGACATTTTTCAGCAAATTTATATTCCATCTTCTGTGTCTCAGATAAATCTTTCATTTTCATCTTCTTATCTAAATATTCTCTAGCAATGAAAATTACATCTTCTCTCAACTTCTCATACAATTTCTTTGGTGCATCTAATCCAAAAGCGTACTTAATATAGTAGACAAAACTAATCGGAAAATGTTTCTGAAGCTTTATTGTATAAGATTCATACTTTTCAACTTCTTGTTTTGTCTTATTTAATTTTTTACATAATTTTTCCATCTTTTCATTAATTTGTTTTATTTTGTTAAGCTTTCTTATAAGACTTTCAAAATCAGCATATATAGCAAATGGAACTTTCATTGAATGATTATAATTTTTAAATTCAACAATATTATCTGCTCTATTAGGTAGAATTACTTTAGCAGGTTTAATCCGCAATAATTTTTATGTTCAGATAATACCTTTTCACAAGGAAAACTATTCAAACACATTTTACATAGATATCTCTTCTTGTGATCTTTTGTCATTTGATGTCTTCCAACTAGTTTCCAAAAATCTTTAATAAGACAATAATGGGTCTTTTCTTTTTCCTTTAAAAATAGTAAATCAATATGATACTTTTTTTCATCTTTAGTTATGTCTGATAATGGTTGAATTTTGTAGTTACTATTATGATGATATATATTAATTGATAATCCTCCTTTAATTAAATTAAGATTATTAACTCTATTTACAAATTTATTATTATTTTGAGCTTTCATTGGAAATTCAATTCCTTTTAAAGCTTTATCAAATATGTGCTCAAATTTTTTATATTTAGCTACTCTTTGTGGATCCTTATCTACAGGGAACAGACCAGCTAAAATAGACCATAAATAACATTTATTATCATTCTCATTTTCAACATTTATGATAGCTTTCTTACTTGCTAGAATTTTGGGGAGTTCAATGTAAGAACCAGCTCTGAGTGGATCATACCTATTTATATTAATTCTGAAGCTATCAATTGATAGTAAAACCCATTGAGTACCCTCTGAATTATCTTGTATATTTTCATGTCTTCCTATTATATGATTAGTAATGTTATTGTACATCTCATTCAAGTTGGTTTCACAAAGAAATGTATAATTTTCGGTTTGTAAATACATTTGATTAGTCTCAATAACTGTATGACCCCTCCTTTCATAAGTTGCAGTTACACAGAAATTAGCTCTGATTCCATTATGTAAATGGATCCATTTTTTGAGAAGTCCAAAAGTAGGTTTTTTCATAAAATCTAAAAACTTTTCTAAGTCTTGTATTCCCCATTCATTTTGAATTTCAAATTGCTGCTTTCAAAATTCTCATCTACAAATCTAGGTCTAATTTTAAAATTATTCTCCTTACTTGACTTAAATATATCATCATCAAACTTGAATGGAGTTCCTGAAAGCCATCTATTTATTTCTTCCTCTGTTAATGTAAAAGTAATTTGCATTTGATTTGGTTTAAGTAATCTGGATTGAGTTAATTTTTGTAATAATATAGAATATAATTCATTCAATTTTTCAACTACTTCTTTTTCTCTAAAAGCTATATAAATTCTATACTTCCGTAAATAGTTTTCTATTTGCTTTTTTGTTTTATTTGAATAGAAATTATGTACTTTAAAAAACTGAATCCATTGAGCAATATCTATATATCTTTTTTCACTCTCATTTCTTATAACACTTATTGAGACATGATTTTCTGAATTCATTTTTTATTATTATATTTAATAAGGAAAAAAATTTAATAAGGATTTTTTATTTTTCATTGAGAAGATTATAATGAGATTTTGTTTTTAAATGTGCTTTGTAAGATACAGAATTTATGACTTTACCACAAGTACATATCATTAGTTGTTTTCTTTTCTCATAATCTTTTTTCAAATTTTCTTTCATTTTTTCTTGATTTCTATTATAGTATCCTTTAAATGATATATTCTTACATGCTTTACACCAGTTTTTATTTCTACCAAAATCTTCTATATTTTTATTATTTTTACATTTGGTACAATATTTACCATTTTCATACAAATTCATTATAGATGTTAATTCTCTTAGAAATTCATATTCTTTGAATTCTGTTAAAATTTCACTATTTGGTGAATTTAACAAAGTAGACTTATGAGTATCATGTAAAATATGATCACTAGTTGGTATGTATGTCTTGGTATAATCAACCTGCTTAGCAAAGCTGACTGTTTCCATCTTAACCTTCATCTAATAAACCAGCTAGTATTATTATACAACTAGGTATTTAAAGAGAAATAAATTTATAATAAAAATTTAATAAGGAAAAAACCTTCCCAAAACCTTCTTAAATCCTTCCAAGTTATAGAAATCTGTCCAAATTATGTCTAAAACCTTCTCAAAATATGCTCAAAACCTTCCAAAATCCTTCAAAGTTATAGAAACCAACATAAAAGCTTCCTAAAACCTTTTCAAATATTCTTTTGTGTTTGTAAATTATTTTAATTATTAATCTCAAGTTTTTTAATTGGTTATTCAAACTAATTGCAGACAGAATTCAGATAAAGATTGTCTATATAGACTACAGTTTGATAAAAATCAACCCTTCTTTCCAATTATTTAACAAGAATAAAATAGGTATAAACCTTCTCAAAATATGTTCAAATTATATCTAAAATCTTCCAAGACATTCCAAAAAATAAAACAATAAAATTTACCTACCTAACCAACTTGATTATTTTTTATTTTTAATAATTATTTCATCATTATCCTTAATTCCTCTTGGTGCATCTCTTCCAGTTAATCCAATTTCTTTTTTCTTCTCATTAATATACTTTCCATTTACTATTATTTGTGAATTATCAATATTAATATATCCTTTTTCAATGTTAAAATCAGAAAAACAAACACCTAAATTTTCAGTAAATTCTGCAATACTATTAGCCTTTGTCTTACCAAAATTCATAGGAGTCACAACAATTTGATTTTTTAAGTCAATAATTTTTTTATTTTTTAGCTGCATAGATTCTACTTGTTTTTTACCTTTTTCACTCAATTCCTTCTTCATTCCTTCTAATTCTTTATTCAATTGTTTCATTCTTTTATTATTTTCTTCAATTATATCATCCTTTTGTTTCACTACTTGATTATTAGCTTGGGATAATCTCTTTAATTGACCCCCTGCTTTATTAACTGCAGCCATTAATACCCTAAAACAGAAAAATAAATTTGTAACTTTCAAAATACATATTTTCTCATTTTCAAATTCTGACAAATCGAGATTATTTTTTTTATAAACTTCATGTAATTGATTAATTATAGTTTGACTCGATGATTTTATTGTATCTTTCAATTCTCTGATTTCAGGATAATTTGAAACTAATAAATTGACATAATCCATTTCTTCTTTTGAAATTGAGTAGTTATTAATTACCGAGAGAATCATTTTGCTTTTTATTTATTATAAAGAAATTTTTATTTTTTGAAACCATGTACCAAACTGTATACCAAACCATAAACTGTACTGTATACAATACTATATACCAGCTACCAGACCATAAACTATAAACTATATACAATATACCATACACAAATTTTTTCAGTAATAAATAATGGAATTAGAAAAAATAAAAGAATTGATGATCAGTTTTGATTTCATAAAAAATCCAGTATCTGAGTTCATAAAAAAATATCATGTATCAGATTCTTTTGTGAGAAAAAAATTAAAATTATGGAATATTCCCCATGCGACAAAACAAAGAAATATTCTCACTCCTAGGAATAGATTAGGTCAATTTTGTTTATCAAATAAAGTTAATTATATATCAACTACTAGCACAACCCAACCTACAATGTTAGAGCAACCCCATTTTGCTTTACAAAATAATTATAAAAATAATAACAAATTTCCAGAAAGCCCTCCAGATATAAGTGATGAATGGGAAACAATTAATCTGAATGAATCAGATAAAAAGAGTTATAGAAGTAAAAATAAAAAATAGAAAATAGTGAAAGCGATGAATAGGTTGATAGTAGTAGTCAAAACCTATGAGCAAAAATCTAAGAAAAATATCAAGAATTAAAAATTTAAAATAAATATTAAAATCAATAAAGAATTGTCATTTAAAAAAAAAGGAGTTAGAATAAGTGAGTACTTCTCTCCCAGACGCACTGCGAAAATACGCTAAATTCCTTTTAAAACACATTGTTAATGACGATGATTTTTGTATCTTTCGAATTCTTTAATATATCTATTATATAAAGAGAAGTTGCAAAATCGCAAATCTATTAAACTTTATTCCTATTTCACCTACGAACTTGGAATTTGTTTCCATTGCTTTAGCTTGCCTGGGAGAAGGTTTATGCGTAATAAATTTAAAGTTACGAAATCAGGCGAATGGCGTGTAGTATATATCTTTGTGCTTGGCGGGGGGGGGGGGGGGGGGGGGTCATGAATGATTCAAGAGACGAAAAATCTGTATTATTCATTAATTTATTGATTGAAAATGCTAAGCAATCATTTTTGTTGACGTTCATCGAAAATTAATAATTATGAGCTAGGCAATCATTTTTGGAAAATGGTTATTTTTAACCGGAGAAGTTTTGAATACCCATGCTATGAGTAATCGAATAGTGTAGGGTTACGATAAAGATTTTGCTTAGCAATTATCTGAAGAAGTGGTGGTTGTCTTTCATTATTTCAAATTTAACATGAAGACTAAGAAAAGAAAAACAATTCACGTCAATTTCGAAAATTCAATATCGAAGTCACGGATGTCTCACTTTATTGCAATCTAATTGGAATGCCAAAACGCAAGAAAGCAAATCTAGGGCGATTGACGAACGAAGGGAAGAGGGCTCGTGTCAATTCCGAAATTTTGGCATCAGAAAATAATGTGGAAAATGATTGTCAGAACGATAATAGTCCATTCATTAGGGTTCAATTGGGAATCTGGCAATTACGTGCACATTTTGTGATGAAAAATTATTTGAAACTGAAAATCGAAATTTCTGTTGTGGGGGTGGTCAGATTAAGTTACCTGATTTGCCCTCAATGCCGGATCTTCTTCAAAAAACTATTAGACGGAAGGGATAATAGATCTCATTTTCTTAATAATTTGCATAAATACAACAATGCGCTTTCAATGATTTCTTTAGGGTGTAATGAAGTTCCAAACATATTTTACAACTTAATTTTTGGACAATTGTATCATTATATAGGAAGTTATCTACCTCCTCCAACAATCCACAAAAAATGACAAATTTTTCAGCATACACCCAGAAAAAAGAATGCGCAAAGGATCTTCTAAAAAGCCGGCATCCAACTATCAGAGAAGATATTAAGAACGAGATTGAAAGTGTAAAACAAAATATCAACGATAAAAAACATGAAATTGAAAAATTGGAAATTAAAAGAATTAGATTAGAAATTGAACTAAAAGAATACTAATTGATAATAAATATCAAGAATCTTGAAAATAATTTGAAATTTTATCATCTTTAGCGGGCTTACGGCTTGTAAGATATAAAAGTAAAAATTGTTCTTGAATGACTTCAAATACGACAACCTTCCACTTCCACTATTGTGACATCAAGAAAAAATGCTAAAATAAGCAGGCACAAAGGGATGCAGCAATTCGATTCGACTCGGTACACTAACGTTGTTCCATTTCGCCGTCTTTAATCGGGCATTGCATTATCACGGTGACACCTGGTCCGCGCAATTTTTCGCTTTTTATGCTGACATTCTGGTTATTATCGTTACGCTGTGCCCTGCTGTGTCACGCTGAATGCATTTCCGATAGAAAAATACGAATAATTTGAGCTATCCGGATAACAAATGAACGAGTTGTTGAAACGATACGAAACTATTTTATTTAAGCAATTGAATCAATATGAATCCATATAAAGAAACATTCATTATAAACAGCGAATAATTTTCATCCAACATGTCCGTCGTATAAACATAATTCGGACTCGTCAGAGCAAACACGCGCTAGCATCGCGGTTTCCTCTCTTACCGCACCCTGCTATCAACCTTAGGATACAATTCTTGCTCCATACATTTTCAAATGGGAAATTTTTTGATGAGCTCTCACTCAATTTTAATTCAATTTTTTGAAAGAGTGTTTCCTACATATTAATACAATGGTTCGAAATTACGTATTTTTGTTTTCATTTGCCTTGTAAATGAAGTTCTGGTGAAATGGTGACAAACTGAAAATTTTTCTTCCGTTAACACGTGTGTATTTTATCCTAACTTTGACTAGCGCGTGTGTTTGTAGTGGTGTATGTTTCGTGTGTTACAAGAAATGCCCGCTTGATATCAGCCACTCACTCCGTTGACGAGTCCGAATATTCCAGTGATGATTAGCCAAAGCCGATGAACGGCTTAGCAGCAGCAGCAGCCGGTTTTGAACGGCTAATTTAGCCAGCCGTTAGCCAATCCTTCAATTATCATTAAGCCAATGAAAAGCCGTTCGATTTGTCGCAGCAGCACAAGCCAATGATAATTGGCTAAATTATTGATTTTTTTTTTTTTTTTTTCACGATCTCGTCGCAGATATGATAGGAAAATGGTGAACACATTTTCAAAGTTTGGGTCAAAAGTTGTGAGAAGATCCACAGAAAGGTATCTTTACTATATGTTACTGAGTATATCTTTATCAAGTTCGATAATTTTCGTCTGCTATCTGCAGTCTGCGGCGTTCGTATAGTTGAATCTTGAATTTACAATGATGTAGACTGATTTTCGCATATCAGTTTGATTTATGATGAAAAAGAGCGCTATTTTTGAACTGTACGGTCAATTCTATATGAAATTGATATACAACTTGCTAATTTAGCCCAGATTAGCCGATAGCCAATCACGAAGAACTGTTAGCAGTTGATGAAATGAGAAAAAAGCCGAAAGCTAGCCAATCAAACTTAGCGAATGGCTAACAGCCAATGGCCCAAGTTTTAGCTGATCACCAACGGCTAATCATCACTGGAATATTCATCTGCACCTGCACGCAACACGCAGTCTTCACGGCACCTTTATCCAAGCCTTTATCAATGGTTTTCAGTTTTGACGAAGAAATTTTCAAATTCCAATATTATAAGTCATCGCTTTCGAAGAAATATACTTTTTTGTACTCATGTACCGAAAGTGCGTTTTTGCTGCACGGTTATTCGTAGCGAAAGTTCGATTTTGCAGTATCGATTCTGACGCATTGTTTTCGAGTACTGATAACGACACTACGTAAGGAAAACATGAATATTTCTGCCTAGTTTGAAGTATTACAGCAAAACTGACAGTGCCTCAGCAAAACGCACGTTCGATACATTCGTACAAAAAAATATCTTCCAACATAAGGAGCGAGAGTGAGTTTTTTCATGATTTGTAAATACTTGCTCCACTCGCTGCGCTCGTGTCGCAAACGTATTTTACTCATCATGAAAAAACTCACTTTCGCTCCTTATCTACTATAATAAAGCGAGGCGCGCAGCGCCGAGCTAAGTTTGGTACGACAACGAAATTCTTGTCACTAGAATTTGGTGTCACGCTCCTACGATAAAGCGAAGCGCGCAGCGCGAGCTAACTTTGGTAGGGATTGGTACGGACAACGAATTTCTTGTCACACTTCGTTGTCGCGTAGGATCTGTTCGGCAATAATCGGACATTGACGAACTGATGTTAACACAGATAACAGGCACTGCATCTACAGGCTGTTTGCAATTCAGATGAAAGCATATTATTGTCGCCGTACTATTGATGCATCAAATTCAATATTCAATTCCGTGATTTTTGCGTTGATTCGAATGCTGTTAGAGGTTAAATTAGTTGAATAGTTCAAGATTGAAGATTCCTGAATTCCGTGATTTTTGCGTTGATTCCAATGCCGTTTTACATTGTATTAGTTGAATTGCGTTGATTCAAATGCTGATTTACGTTGTATTAGTTGAATATTCAAGATTGAAGATATTCCTGAGGCAATTGCTAATCAAAAATTAGGTTTGTATATTATAAGAGACGTTGATTATCTTGTTTTGTAGGTATTGCACCTGTAATTGTCTTGTTTGCATTGTGCAGTTCTGTGTATTGCCACTTCAGTTTGTATCCCAACACACTTCAGTTTGACAATGATTTAGATGATTTGCGCAATGATTCAGATGATTTGCGCGTTTGAGTACATTTTGACAAGATGAAGATTCGAGGCAACTGGTATCAAAATAAGGTCTGTACTATACCTACAGCATTAATTTTTACAGTTCAAACGTGGTTCAAAGTTCTTACTTTCAATTATTGTAGATAGACATCACGATATGAAAATAGTGTCTGCAAATTTGTGTATGAGATAACTGTACCCAAGATATAGCGGTGCCGCGTTGCAATTTTGGAGGGTGCAAATAAAATAAGAAAATAATAATGAGAAAAATATAATGGAAATCATATAATATACAAAAGTATTAGCTTGCACTATATGCCTCGCTTTATGATAGTAGATAGTAGATAGACTATTGATTTATTCAAAGTATAGAACTGCCGTACAAAAAATGAATGACGTATAATGTGACAAAAATTTTAGAATTTTGAATCACAATAAATGTTGTTAAGTATAATATCTTCCTTTGTTGAAAATATATAGAATATGATCTATGGATGAATTTCAGGAACTATTTTTGATGAAGAATTTGATATTGAATCTGTTTGAAGATAACAATATTTGTTTTCAGAAAAACTCAATGATTCAATGAATGACATTTTCCAGATTGTTACAGAGTGTAAAACAAACAACATAGTCTTTTATTTTTGTACATCTTCTGTACCAGTGCTATGTAAAATATTGTACCAGTGAAAATTCTATCAGTTCTGCAAGGTACCCGCAGTTAGCAAATATATCATACACCATAACTTTGATTTACTTTTTTCTCAACTAATCTGAAACATCATTGTTATAGCCTCAAGTAGGAGCAATTTGGAATGTGATAGTACCACTGGTACTACCTCTACCTGTAGTACCTCCACCCGTTGTACCTTTATCTATTGATATGGATATCAATGAAGTAAGTACATAAATTCAATGTACACTATTATTCAATTATTTCAGGGCTTGCGACCGAAATTTTTTCAACGGTTAACGGTTATTGGTCAAATGAACTCACAAATTTTTTTGGTTATCGGTTATCGGTCAAAATGATCCTCCCAATTTTTTTGGTTATCGGTTATCGGTCAAGCTGTATTTTGACCAATAACTGTTGAATGTTGAAAAATATTTCGGTCAAAGTCCTAAAATTTTCGGTTAACGTTGTTAGAAGACCTAGAATTTTCGGTCAAATGACAGTTATAACCGAAAAAATAACGGTTAACGGTCAATCGGTCAAGATCGGTTAACGGTCAATCGGTCAAGATCGATCCTCAATTATAACGGTTAACGGTCAATCGGTCAATATTTTCATTTCGGTTATAACAGTTAACCGAAAAATAACTGTTATTGTGCAAGCCCTGAATTATTTCAATATGGTTGTAAATCACGTCCTCAAAAATGATTTTTGGGACGCTAAGGGGGGTTTTCTTGTGACAGGTCACATATATGAAAAAGTACTGATGAGGAAAGGGTGATTGAGTACATCTCTGCCCTACAAAGTTAAATTGACAAATATCCAGAACGTTGATCTGGGTAACTGAATAATCTTTCCTCGATGATAAAAATGGACTTCAATCAATTTCTTCTGAAGATTTTGCACTAATTTTCAACGAGGAATTCGAAAATAACGTTGGATTTTCCTAATTCAATCTGGTTTTTGAGAAATGGAGTTACGTCAATTTGATAGATTTATACTTTTGACGTATCTCCATTATCTCAAAAACCAGGCCGAGTCGGGAAAATCTGATTTGATTTTCGGATTCCTTGTTGAAAATTGAGTAGGAAATCATCAAAACTTTGTTAAATTAAAGCACTTGAAAATATTTGCGGACAAAGGGATCGCCATGCACACATATAAACTGACTACAAGCCGACTACACACACTTAAACATTTGTTACGCAAAAGATACCATTAGGTAATCTCATAAAATGGATATACATCAATTTAACTTTGTACGCGGCAGATTTTGAGTAGGCCTATATAGTTTTACAGTTTTTCGTGAATTTCTTGGTAACACTGAATTTAAAGAAACAATGTAGAGAACAAAGTTTGAAGAGCATAAAATTTCCTTTCAGATAAATGTATTTTTAGGAAATATTGCAAAACTAAAAAATCTTTGTTGTTGTTGTTGCTTGCACACTCTGAATTATGTACCCGGTTGTGATAATTTTATTTGTTTCAGGAGAATGAAGACCTCATTCTACAAGAATGAGCCATTAGATGCGTCAGCGCGAATAATCCGGCCTACTAAAATAGAAAACAAAATATCATGTATTTTTGTGAAGAATTTGTAATTCTATATATAGATACAGGGGAGATTGATGAATGGATACCTAGGCCTACTGTCAATTTTAGTTTAATAGTCTCAATTTTTTTTTCAAATATATATTATTGTATGCAATTGAAGTAGAACTCATTTAAAATAGGGTTTGGTTGAAGTGGGCAATGTTTTTTTTTTTTTTTTTTTTTTTTAATGCGACTGAAGTACAACTTATTTTCAAATAGGGTTTAGTCAAGGTCTAGCAATATGTTTTTATTTTTTAAATGCGACTGAAGTACCAATCATTTTCAAATAGGGTTTGGTTAAGGTCTAGCAATATGTTTTTTTTTTAATGCGACTGAAATACAACTTATTTTCAAATAGGGTTTGGTTATAAGGTCTAGCAATATGTTTTTTTTTAGATACAACTGAAGTACAACTTATTCTCAAATAGGGTTTGGTTAAGGTCTAGCAATATTTTTTTTTTTTTTTTTGAATGCGACTATAAAGTACTATAGCAATTGGTTAAATGAATAATGGGGTCATAGATTTTTTTGATTTTTAAATGAAACTCACTGAAGTACTTTTTTTTTAAAGGATTTGTTGACCATGAGCTTCCATTTGCATTCAAAAAGGTTCTGAGTTACAAATGCAGTGTAGGCATTGTAATCATACTCTCATATATTGACAGTCGCAGTCCATAGTTCTACATACACCATCAATAGATAAGAAGAGGCGCAGGTCCCATACTGCCCTTATGTGCAGACCAACAAATGTTAAGCTCAGCGTATTAAAAAAATAGGGAAGTTTTTATGATTATTTTTTTGAAGAGAAGAAATTTAGTATCCACAAAACAAAATACCTAAATTTCTTGGTAGGAACAGTTTCTCTCCTCTTGCCGGTAAACAGAACATAGTCTCTTTTTGTGTTAGTGAATTTCCCCGTTGTTTCAAGTCTTTTTTTTTTTTTCAGAAAATTTGTTAAAGAAGAGAAACTATTTTTGAATTCCAAAATTGGTACTCACCTGGCTAGCGGCTGTTGTCGTCGACGCGTAGCGACGACGCAACAGACGCTAGTGGTGTAATATACTATAACTTATCTATGGTCATCGCCGATCGGTAGGTAGCATGCGGAATGCAACAGGAGCAAGCGTTCTTTTTCGTATTCGTTTTGCTCTTTGTTTTAGTGAGTACATCGCGGCTTCATGTTGTCTCGTGTCCCATACACCTTCTACAAGGATTTTCCAGTAGTTGTAAAAGTTTCTCGAAAATTCCGCACTAAAATGGCCAAGAGAATAATTCCTAATACTACTATAGAATTTAACTGGCAGTTAATGCTGTCAACAATAGATAAACTCTCGCACGAGAAAATTCTGCGGGTGAAGCACATGGGTGATATCATCGAATATCTATTGAAGTTGTAAGTTATCCATATCCTGTTAAAATTATGTACTGTAATTATAATATAATTTACCGTACAAATGTATTTTTTATGTAACAGTCGTTCAGCTTTGAAGAAGGAAGAAAAAGAGAAAGAAGAAGAAGAAGAAAAAGAATCTACCGGAAGTAATTCTGATTACGATCTGACGAATGATGACAGTAAGGGAACCAATTCCCCTGATTACGATCTGAGTGACGATTCCAATTCAGTGAAGAAGAAAGAAGATCTGGAGATGTTGCCAATGTCTTTGTCGCCTCCAAACCGATCGCCTGTCTCATCGAATAAAACCATCGATTCTCAAGATGATAATTCAGAGGAGACGGATACTGGATTAAATACAACGTCATCTTCCGGGGGCAGTGATTACGAAAATCCTATTTTTACACAATTATTGAAGGATTTCATGGATGGCAAAGAAGGAAGTAAGTGCTTCGAATATATGGCTTGACAGTAGTGCAAATTGTGTTACTTTGTATGTTCACAAGTGAACAGTAATCCAGGTATGGAATCTGTGCAAACAGTTCACAAAGATTATTAATGAAGTCTTCTTTTTTTTTTTTTTTTCAGGAAGTCTAACTGAACCAGAAATTATCGCATTATGCGACGAAGTTGAAAATTTATTACATAACGGAACGGACGACGAAAAATTACACTTACTGGACCTATTTATCTTACAGAATTACCGATTCAAAATGTGTAAGACTACGAGTAAGTCTGAGATTGAGGTGTCGAAAAAGCGTAAAATAATGTGAAAATTTCAAGAAATTTGTTTCAATGTGAGTTAATTTGATTTGCTTTTTCTTTTCATTGTGGTGCCAACATCATCAGCATCAACTGGCTCATCTTAATTTCTGTTTCCAGATCATTCTAACCGAACCATTCATGACGTGTACTCTATTCGAATATCCTACACGCACTGCATATTTTTCTCTTTTCTATTTTTTATGTATGGTTTTCGTGTTATCGGGTAGTGAAGTTTTTTTATTTTTTATTTTGTTCTACTTTTTTATTTTTTATAAGCTTAAGCTGGAAGTTGAAACAACAAAAATGTTACTTTTTCGAGCACTATATGCATGGTCAGGTCTATACTCTAATGAGTTTTTTGCGTGATCTTGACGTAGGCCTATGTGTGATTTTCTGTTCCGAAAGCATTTCATTGTATACATATAACCATCTGAAACGATAACTCGTATGGCATTTCTTTGGGAGGATGTATCTAGATATTCAGCAGCGGTATCTCTTGGTAAATCAAAAATCACCGATAAAGAAATGACTTTATACATTTACATATGTGATTCATTGACGTGCACACTCTGAAAGAAATGGTATTGCAGCCATCGTTCTCATATTTTAATGATAAAAAAAAGTTAAGAAAGATTAAATGATGTCGAGTATACCAAGTGAATAATGATCATTATTGCATGATTCCCCAGTCTTGACTTCAAAGAAGAAAACATTAACGTACGAGTATAAAGAAAATAACCATTATCTTAATAAAAGGGAATAATATTGTCAAATCTTGGTTTTTATCGATAAGGAGTTCAAATCTTTCTATATCGCGGTAACCCACGTGCGAGAGGGTGTTCTTATTATTTTGATTTTCAAGAATTTTCACAACTACATGCGTACTGAGAGAGAGAGAATGAATGTATAATCCACTTTCTCCTCATTCATACACCCTCAATAATGAACCTATTGTTGAAATATCAGCTTCTGCAGGTCAGCAGCAATACAGCGAATAAGACAAATATATTGAAGACTATGTTGAACAACCGCCAAACTAATGGCTACTTGAAATATTAAATACTAGCGTCTGTTGCGTCGTCGCTACGCGTCGACGACAACAGCCGCTAGCCAGGGGAGTACCAATTTTGGAATTAAAAAATAGTTCTTCTTCTTTAACAAATTTTCTGAAAAAAAAAAAAAGACTTGAAACAACGTGGCAATTCACTAACACAAAAAGAGACTATGTTCTATTTACCGGCAAAGAGGAGAGAAACTGTTCCTATGAAGAAATTTAGGTATTTTGTTTTGTGGATACTAAATTTCTTCTCTTCAAAAAAATAATCATAAAAACTTCCCTATTTTTTTAATACGCTGAGCTTCACATTTGTTGGTTTGCATATAAGGGCAGTATGAGACCTGCGCCTCTTCTTATCTATTGATGGCGTGTGTAGAACTATGGACTGCGACTGTCAATATGAGAGCATGATTACAATGCCTACACTGCATTTGTGACTCAGAACCTTTTTGAATGCAAATGGAAGCTCATGGTCAACAAATCCTTTAAAAAAAAGTACTTCAGTGAGTTTCATTTAAAAATAAAAAAACTCATGACCCCATTATTCATTTAACCAATTGCTATAGTACTTTATAGTCACATTCAAAAAAAAACATATTGCTAGACCTTATAACCAAACGTTATTTGAAAATAAGTTGTATTTCAGTCGCATTTAAAAACAAAACATATTGCTAGACCTTAACCAAACCCTATTTGAAAATGATTGGTACTTCAGTCGCATTTAAAAAATAAAAACATATTGCTAGACCTTGACTAAACCCTATTTGAAAATAAGTTGTACTTCAGTCGCATTAAAAAAAAAAAAAAAAACATATTGCCCACTTCAACCAAACCCTATTTTAAATGAGTTCTACTTCAATTGCATAGGTATAATAATTTGAAAAAAAAAATGAGACTATTAAACTAAAATTGACAAAAGGCCTAGGTATCCATTCATCCATCTCCCCTGTATCTATACAGAATTACAAATTCTTCACAAAAATACATGATATTTTGTTTTCTATTTTAGTAGGCCAGATTATTCGCGCTGACGCATCTAACGGCTCATTCTTGTAGAATTAGGTCTTCATTCTCCTGAAACAAATGAAATTATCACAACCGGGTACATAATTCAGAGTGTGCAAGCAACAACAACAACAAAGATTTTTTAGTTTTGCAATATTTCCTAAAAATACATTTATCTGAAAGGAAATTTTATGCTCTTCGAACTTTGTTCTCTACGGAACTTTGTTCTCTACGTTGTTTCTTTAAATTCAGTATTACCAAGAAATTCAAGAAAAACTGAAAAACTATATAGGCCTACTCAAAATCTGCCGCGTACAAAGTTAAATTGATGTATATCCATTTTATGAGATTACCAAACGGTATCTTTTGCGTAACAAATGTTTAAGTGTGTGTAGTCGGCTTGTAATCAGTTTATATGTGTGTGTGGCAATCTTGTCCGCAAATATTTTCAAGTGCTTTAATTTAACAAAGTTTTGATGATTTCCTATTCAATTTTCAACAAGGAATCCGAAAATCAAATCAGATTTTCCCGACTCGGCCTGGTTTTTGAGATAATGGAGATACGTCAAAAGCATAAATCTATCAAATTGACGTAACTCCATTTCTCAAAAACCAGATTGAATTAGGAAAATCCAACGTCATTTTCGAATTCCTCGTTGAAAATTAGTGCAAAATCTTCAGAAGAAATTGATTGAAGTCTATTTTTATCATCGAGGAAAGATTATTCAGTTACCCAGATCGTGACCCAGATCAACGTTCTGGATATTTGTCAATTTAACTTTGTAGGGCAGAGATGTACTCAATCACCCTTTCCTCATCAGTACTTTTTCATATATGTGACCTGTCACAAGAAAACCCCCCTTAGCGTCCCAAAAATCGTTTTTGAGGACGTGATTTACAACCTCAGTAACATATATTGAAATAATTGAATAATAATGTACATTGAATTTATGTACTTACTTCATTGATATCCATATCAATAGGTAAAGGTACAACGGGTGGAGGTACTACAGGTAGAGGTAGTACCAGTGGTACTATCACATTCCAAATTGCTCCTACTTGAGGCTATAACAATGATGTTTCAGATTAGTTGAGAAAAAAGTAAATCAAAGTTATGGTGTATGATATATTTGCTAACTGCGGGTACCTTGCAGAACTGATAGAATTTTCACTCCTACAATATTTTACGTAGTACCGGTACCTATAGGTACACAAGATGTACAAAAATAAAAGACTATGTTGTTTGTTTTACACTCTGTAACAATCTGGAAAATGTCATTCATTGAATCATTGAGTTTTTCTGAAAACAAATATTGTTATCTTCAAACAGATTCAATATCAAATTCTTCATCAAAAATAGTTCCTGAAATTCATCCATAGATCATACTCTATATATTTTCAACAAAGGAAGATATTACTTAACAACATTTATTGTGATTCAAAATTCTAAAATTTTTGTCACATTATACGTCATTCATTTTTTGTACGGCAGTTCTATACTTTGAATAAATCAATAGTCTATCTACTATTTACTATCATAAAGCGAGGCATATAGTGCGAGCTAATACTTTTGTATATTATATGATTTCCATTATATTTTTCTCATTATTATTTTCTTATTTTATTTGCACCCTCCAAAATTGCAACGCGGCACCGCTATATCTTGGGTACAGTTATCTCATACACAAATTCGCAGACATTATTTTCATATCATGATGTCTATCTACAATAATTGAAAGTAAAAGCTTTGAACCACGTTTGAACTGTAAAAATTAATGCTGTAGGTATAATACAGACCTTATTTTGATACCAGTTGCCTCAAATCTTTATCTTGTCAAAATGTACACAAACACGCAAATCATCTGAATCATCGCGCAAATCATCTGAATCATTGTCAAACTGAAGTGTGTTGGGATACAAACTGAAGTATCAATACACAGAACTGCACAATGCAAACAAGACAATTACAGGTGCAATACCTACAAAACAAGATAATCAACGTCTCTTATAATATACAAACCTAATTTTTGACCAGCAATTGCCTCAGGAATATCTTCAATCTTGAATATTCAACTAATACAACGTAAATCAGCATTTGAATAAACGCAATTCAACTAATACCGTACAATGTAAAACAGCATTGGAATCAACACAAAAATCACGGAATTCAGGAATCTTCAATCTTGAACTATTTAACTAATTTAACCTCTAGCAGCATTCGAATCAACGCAAAAATCACGGAATTGAATATTTGAATTTGATGCATCGATAGTACGGCCGTAAGGCGACAATAGAGAGTTTTCGCATTTGAACGTCATCTTGACACGGTAACCCTAAGGTTAAATTCTCCTATTGCTCAACATGAGAAAATTTAACGTCAACGTTACCTTATCTTGATAACGTTCAAATGCGAAAACTGTCTAATCTAATATGCTTTCATCTGAATTGCAAACAGCCTGTAGATGTAGTGCCTGTTATCTGTGTTGCTTGGGTCATTAACACGTAGGCCTATGCCGTAACATCAGTTCGTCGAATGTCCGTTTATTGCCGAAGAGATCCTACGCGACAACGAAGTGTGACAAGAAATTCGTTGTCGGTACCTATCCCTATCAAAGTTAGCTCGCGCTGCGCGCGTCGCTTTATCGTAAGAGCGTGACACCAAATTCGATAGTGACAAGAATTTCGTTGTCGTACCAAACTTAGCTCGGCGCTTTATTATAGTAATAGATCGTACTGTTATTCATAGCTAATAACATGTTCATTCCTGAAATAAACGCTTCACTTCTCGCTGATCTCGATAACTACGACTACGTAATTTCAACACCTATCGTATATATTATTATGATGAACCCCGTGAGTTTGGTGAGAAATCCTGAACGAGGCCTCCGGATTCATCAGAAATACCTATACTTCCCAGTATACACTGAAATAAATTTTTAATTAATTCTCGAGGAGGAGGCCCACCACGCTGCGAATAAATAGGGTGAAATGATTCATATTTGGTTCAAAAACAGTCAAATATTTGCTATAAAAATTGAGGAAATTAGATGACTTTGAGAGATTGAAAAATGAGAAAATTTTGCTCTGCGCTAGAGAAATGAGGAAGTGTGCAAGAAGGAAAATTCTTACATTTCTCGTATTTTAGGAGAGTTGGAATGTAGCTCTCACGAGAGATATATATATTTATGGTAAAAATATAAAAAATTGATACAAAAACTCTGAAATTTTTGAACTAGCTTGGAAGAAAAATAGGGTGAATTGATTCATATTTAGCTTAAAAACAATCAAATATTCACGATGAAAAATTGGACAATTTCTAGGATTTTTGAAGAGGTTGAGAAATGGCTAAATTTTGCTCTGCGCTAGAGAAATTAGGAAGTGCGCCAGAAGGAAATTTCTTATATTTCACAAGTGATGGATGTAGCTCCCACAAGAAAATTTATTTCATGGAAAAAAAAGATAGAAAATGATACAAAAACTCTGAAATTTTTGAACTATCTTGAGAGAAAAATTATGAGAAAATGGTTTGATTTTGCTTTAAAAAATGGAAAAATGAGCACTGCGTTAGAGAAATTCTTAAGTACGCCTAAGTGCGCCAGAAGGAATCTGATAAATGTTAAAAATTGTTACAAAAATGATACAAAACTTCTGAAATTTTCGAACTAGCGGAGATAAAAAAGGAGTGAAATTATTCATTAGGAGAGGGTGAAAAATGAGTAAATTTTGCTCTGCGCTAGAGAAATGATAAAGTGCGCTAAAGTGCGCCAGAAGATTTATTTTATGGAAAAAATATATAAAATTGGTGCAGAAATGATACAAAAACTCTGAAATTTTTGAACTATCTTGGGAGAAAAATTATGAGAAAATGGTTTGATTTTGCTTTAAAAAATGGAAAAATGAGCACTGCGTTAGAGAAATTCATAAATGCGCCAAAGTGCGCCAGAAGGAATATCTTATATCTACTAATAATAATAGTAGTGAAGTCACGTAATTGAAGAAACTAACCTCCGGTTCCGGGCCGTATTGATTCCGATATATTCTCCGACAGTTCAGATTCTTCTAAAAGAAAAACACGAAGGTAATATTATTTCATACTATACTCAGTGGTTCTTGACCTGTGGTCCGCGGACCACTAGTGGTGCTCTAGGTACCCAGAAGGGGTCCGTGTGACTTCGCAGACAACGCTATAGATGCATAGGTAAAAAAGTACGTAGGTGAAACAGAAGGAAGAAATAAAGGAGGAACAATTTGTTCTGAATTACAAAGCACCAGAAAAGAATGGTAAAAATACAATATTTTCATCATTGCATCGATGCATTGAAATTTTTCAAGACGTCTAAATATTATCCGGTAAATGAATGTGAGAAAATATGTAAGGGGGTTTTTGACCATAAACAGGAGCCAATGCAAAGCTTTTACACTATCACGATAACCTTTCTCACAATTACCAAAAAGAAAAAATGAGGAAAAAATATAATATTTTGGTGCGATAATACGAATGAGATTTGTCATTTCTTCAAAATTTACGTAATTTTCCGTATTGACGGCGAAAAATAATCGAATTTATCATTTTTTCAATTCATGAAATCTTCTTGAATAACAAAACGGCTACTCAAAAAATATAATACTTGCGATTTATAACAATTGTAGAAAATTGAAAATTACCGTTTGCGGAATAGATTTCATCCAATTTCTCTTGTTGAGAGCCGCTATCAGAGAAGAGATATGGTGCTTGAAGTTTTTGTTTTCTCGCGGGATTCCACTGCATACAATACGCGCAGCGGAACGCTGAAATAGAGAAAGGATAACCTTCTCGAGTATGAATAAAGCGCAAACATCATGTGATATATTTTTACGTATCGCCGACGAAATTTCTTCATATTTTTGTGAGTGTTCATCAAATCACATATCAGAACTCAAAATTTTGTAGTCATCTTCACATTAGAAGTTTCGCCAACATAATAGAAAAAAAATGAATAATTCTTTTGTTTTGGTGATACTGTATTATAATTATGCAGAATCCAAAAATTACTTTTCTATTGCCTCTTTCTAAATTTGATACGCCAAAATCAGTTTTCGAAAAAATGGGAAAACCACAGCTCACTTCAACTTCGTTCATTAACTATATTCAGTGAGGCGAGCAAGGGACCAGTTTTATGAGGGGATGGGGATGGTTAATTCGACGCCGACGATTCGCCATGCAGTAGCCTCTCCTTACTCGCCATAGGGCCAACTTGCCGCGATGCAGATTTGATCCGTCGCTGAAACTACTGATCACCCTCCTTCAGGGATGTCAAGCCATTCGCGAATAGCTTAAACTTTAGCTTAAGCTTCTAAGCTAATCCACAAAATTGAACAGCTTAGCTTTAAGCTTTTCACTCATTTCATTAGCTTAATGTGAATGGCTATTGGCTCAGTGATTTTTTTTTTTTCAATTTCTAATGTACATGCCATGCCATTTTGAGATTTGGCTAAACTGAATTCCTATGATGTTGCATAAAAATAAAATAAAATTTTTTCATCCAAAAAACAAAACAAAATGAACAAAAGTAAAATTAAGTAAAATAATTTTGTTATTATAGAAAATTCTAAAACCAAAAACAAAAGTCAGGATTTTGAGCAAATTTACCCTGTTTTTTTTTCTAGAACCACATATGCAGCACGACAAAAACAAGAACAAAATTACCGGTAACAAAATTTTTTCAGAGAATGAGAATCAGGTCTTTATGGTAATATGGAAAACAAACAACTTAACCCTGAAATTCAGCCTCGTGTCAGCCGATTCGCGCATTTTTCGGACAGTGCAGCATTTCTAAAAAATATTACCGGTATATTCTTCTCATATCAATATTTTGCGATCGCGAACTGCCAAGCGACAGTGTTGCTGTTGCTGTTGCTGATAAGTAATAACGCTTCTGCTCTTGAAATTAGATTCACAATCGAGAGAAAGGAATTTAAAAATCATGAATTACTAATATGCTTAGAGCCAATTTCCTTTATTTATTTCTGCGTCTATATTGCATTCAAAATGAAACCCAATGCCGGAAGCCGGCACAGCGGCAGGCCGCAGGGTAATAGGAAGTCAAAAGTGCTTGCTGATTGACTGACTTTGCGTTTAATGCAGCAGGGAAATGACTGACTTCCCATCGGCCTAATAATCGTCAAAGCATTAGCTTAAGCTTTGGCTTAAGCGATTATTGGCTTAAACTTGACATCCCTGCCCTCCTCTCGTCGGGAGATCGAAGAAAATGAAAATTTTCCAGAATATAAAATGATTAAAATGGAGAAGAACTTTTCAAAATATGTACTCTGGCAATGGTCTTGAAGCGTTGAGAGACAACATTACAAATTATGGACAATGCCACCATAGAAGTCTCCAACACCCACCTCCCGTTAATGCCCACTCTAGATCTTTTAGGGTAGCATATACTGGTAGTAATTTTTCAATCTGTGACGTTATTAAGGCACTCCATACGTAAGTCAAGGTCATTCAAGTCAGGAGCGTCATATCAGGGTAGTTACGTTTTTTTTATCTCGTTCTGAACTCCCGTAGTATGCTTAGGCTAGAGCAGCTGCTAGGCTTGGATCAAAAGATGTGCACTGTTCAACCTATGTGGACGCAAATTCAGGTATTAGGAATAGGCTTCAGCAAAGACATGACTAGAAAACTAAATTACACAAAGGCGGCGAGTTCGTGTAAGTGATGAGGGGCGAGTAAATATTGCTGCTAATCACGTAAGTGGCGAGGCGTCCCCGGCGAATTGATAGGTACCTTTTCGATTTCAATACAGTGGATTACCATTTTACAATCGATTATATAGGGATGAACTACGTTTTCGTGGCGTCACTCACCGCGAGCGATCAACAACTGATTAATGGTCGTAAGCAAGGACACCTCTATTTGTGATCGATAGTATTACCTTATTTAAATCATTTGTTTAATACTTGAACTTGAGATAATTTACTGGAATAATTTTCCTTTACCTAAATATTCGAATTCGTGTTTCAAAGCCATACCATTATGGGAACTACAAACTTTGCAGATTAACGCGTATCTGTTGCCTGGCCCGTCACCGACGACGAAATCAATCAATTTGTCGAAAACACCTCGGTTATGCGGTAAAATTGGTCTAGGTAATGATAATCCTAAACAAAAAATAGTAAATTTGTAGAAAACTTTGTAGTTGCTACAAGATTAAGCTCAACGCCATGGAGGTAGTTCAATCCTTCTACTACGGATCAATCCAAACTTAATTTCCCTCTCTTCTAAATCACATTTTTGAAAAATTTTATGACGTGATCAAAGGTTCATTTAAATTGGAGTTTATCCTATTCTATGACTACATATAGGTGATTATTGAGTCAAGACATAAAAACAACCGTTGAACATTTTTTTTCGAATTCAAATATATAGCCACAGAGTATTGCAGCCAGCCGAAAGCCAAAAGCCGAAAGCCGAATTCAGACAAATTTTCGGCCATTAAGCCGAAAGCCGAAAGCCAGCTTTATGTTTACTCTTGGAAGCCGAAAGCCAAATTAAGCTGAATTTTTTCGGCTGATTTTCGGCTTATTTCTCATACGCGGGAAATGACGTGTGACACGCAGTTCTCGATCTGGTAGGCTGTAATCTGTATAGCAGGCTATAGTCCGTTCCACGTAAGAATAGAATTTTTCAACTGTCACACTGGCTAGTTGCCACAACAACGCATGGACGACGGACCAATCACTTTCGCTTCCAGTATATGTGTCCCTACCGTTTCCTCTCCCTGGAGCTCACCGCTATGGTCAAGAAAAATTCTATTCTTACGTGGAACAGACTATAGCAGCATCAATCTGAACTGCGATGATCCCTGTTATCAGAGTCTGCTTGTTATAACTGGTACTATTGAATATTAATCGTGTTTTTGATTTTGACATACTGTCTGCACTCTGTTGCGTGCATTGATCGGGAGAAAGAATAACTTGTGCCACTGCTGATTCCAAACTCATTTTATCAGATGTGAATTGAATTCAATGAATTGATCTCAAAAATTTCGATGCTCAAACCTCAAACTACATGCTTCCCTCAGCAGCAGTCTGGCTTACCATGTTTTCAGCTTTCTGCCTCGTTTGTCAATTTGTCACTCAATCCACAGAACACAGATTCAGATTTTTGTTACATTTTTCATTCCCTGGCTGCAACAAACCAACAACAAAATCATCAGCCAGCCAAAAATCAGCCGAAAATCAGCTGAAATCCCGCCAAACAATCAGCAATCAGCCAGCCATAAGTCAGCCAAAAGCCAGCCAAATTTTTCTGATCAGCCATAAGCCGTAAGCCGAATCCAAATTTTTGAAGGTCGTCAGCTTCAGCCCTAAGCCGAAGCCGAATTTTTCGGCTGCAATTCTCTGTATAGCCAGGAGAGATAGAAAAACAAAAAAAGGAACGAAGTGTTTCGAATTCGAAAATTAAAATTATTTTAGGCAACGCTGAGAATCCGCGAAAGCTTCCAAAAATCAAACTCGAGAATAAAATAATAGTAAAATATCATACTAGGTTGCGCAAATGTTGAAGGTGCATTCCGCACAGCTCGGAAAGCAGGAGTCTGACTCGAATAACCGTGCGTTTCATTAACGGGTATCGGTTTCAGGTGTCGTGTAGTGTCTTTGTATTCAGTAGAAGCACATCCAATAGCTCCAAATGACGAGTTAAGCACTGGTTTCTGTATACAGACAAAAATAATACAATTTTAATGTTCCTAGTCAGAAACAAGTGAAGTAGGAAATTTCAAGTCATTACTGGTTGTCTGGTCAATTGATCGGGAGCGTACTTTTCTAAGATTTCTTTGGCTATCTTGTATGTCTCCGTCTCCATTACTTCTTCCAATATTTTTTTCTTATTTGTTTTCAGTGTTTTTAACGTCGATTCATTTTTTGAAAGTGTTTTTCTATAGTAATAAGTCAGTAATTTTCGAAAAAACATTATTCTGAAAAAAAAAAAAAATGAAACAAATAACAAGAATGATAATGCATTCAGTTGAATATAAAGAGAATAAAGAAGAAACTTACACAAATGGAAACACAAGAAGTGGTAAAAATTTGATAATATTATCTCGGAACGTTTCGGGTGAGTAGTAATAATAGTAACCAATAACAGCCGCTATATAAACTAGAATGGATGAAAAGAGTAATTTTCCAACCACTCTTCTGAATGTCAGCTCTGTCTCTCTCTGAAATTGCTCAATACTTCTAATTTGCTGTGAAAAGACAAAAAAAAAGATAAATAAAGAGCGCGTTAATGAACTCAGAACTGGGTTCACAAGATCAAGTTTGATTCAATGTTTACAAAATCAAGAATTAATATTCTCGTCCAACCATAATCAAAAAAAGTTTTCTCTGCAAATTTATTAATTTCAGCACGTGTCACACGTCCACTGTAGGTACTATTAACCCTGAAATGAGACAATTGTTCAATACTTAGAACTTTTGCCACAAATATAATTGTACAAATCGAGACACGCAATATTATAAGTCTACACTCCAACGGTCACTATACCACCAGAACATCTGAACTGAAATTTGAACAAATAAATGTGAAAAGTTCCGTTAGTCCTACGCACCTGTTCTATTGATTCCAATTGCTCTTTGGTAGTTTTTTTCTTCTGAAACAAAATTAATGATAATAAAAATAGTTATTATTATAAGAAACAAAAAAAGGTAAGGAAAAATTTAACATAAAATGCAGTGAAAAGTCACTTTTAGCGTCGAATATTCTTATCTGGTTCCAATTTGTAAATTTTGAAGGTTTGAGAGGTGCTTGAGTATACTGAGCTTAGACCGATTGTCCCGACTTTACAGTAAGATTGAACAATTTTGAAAATGACTTCAAATGGAACAGAACTAGATCCAAAGTCAGAAGATGGAAACTAACGCGAAAAAGGGGTACAATAGAAAAAATACGTGTAGCACAATATAAGCGGGAAATCACACGTATTTACTGGTTTACTGACACAATATTTGAGAGGATTTTTTCAGTAATCATTTGATGTATTCTGATTGCTGCAAATATTTTAATTGTCTAAAGTTTCAAGAAATGAAAAGTTTCTGATTATGCAGCCATTTTAGTCATACTCGATGGCAGTGAAATTTAGTCAAGCTAAATATTTCCGAATTTTCTCTTCATCGCTGATTTGATGCCAGCTCAGATGAGACTTCATTTGAGTAATGATATTATTTGAAAAATGAACAAAAACTTGAATTCAAGTAGGCTCACAATGAAAGCAGACCAACATCCCATCAGGATCCCCCATTACAATTTCAACTACATGACGTACTTACCCGAAATTTTGATAAAAGGAAGCCCATCTTGACAATAAAAACTATTGTTCCGAGCTTTATCACAGGGTGAATACTGGCAATACTGCAGAGGGGCAAAGATTGAAATACGATACCTAACAATTTAAATAAAATACACGTACATTTAAAATCTTTGTAGTGATGAATAAGTAATTCTGAAATTATAAATCTGCAACGAGTGAGCGCGGGAATCAAGAATTGAATAAGCTAAAGGGAGAGAAACCCAATGAAATAAATAAAAAGTATAATCAATGAACTGCACAGAGGAGAAGATAGGATACTCTTTGTAATATCATCGAACCGAGTTCGCTGCATCAGGATCCCATAGCAACTGTCGTTTCTAATAAATATGTGATGATTCTCGACTATTCATCAGGAATTATGATTATTTTGTGTGGAACACTACACTGAATTTTATTATTCAAACGATTTGACCGAAGAATAAAATACTACAAAAAGGCCTTCGTAAGGAAGCTATTATCAACTAAGATCCATTTTCTCATCCACGGCCACACATCTTGTTATCAGTTATCAAAATTCTTCAAAAATGTACCCACCATTAACAATCGATCATGGTTATAACTTTCGACTTCGACCTCAGATCGAGATCAAATTTGACAGCGAATATTGATTGGTATTTAAACCTGCACTAGAGCGCGCTACAAAATCACTCCTCCCTTTCTGCGCGCAGGCAAATATTTGAGTGATCACCTACGTTTTTGTACGGGAAAACGGCAAGCTTTAATTTGTCGCGAGAGAGTAAAAAATCTATTTATCAAGTTGATTTGGAGAAAAATTAATTTTCTCTGCCGTACAAAGTAGAACGGACGTATATGCGAAAACAACGATCACCGAGACGAGGCGTTCGGATCAATGGGCTGTATGTGTGATGGTAACGAAGCTTCGTATTCACACTACTATCACAGTCGATTGCATATCAATGCATATACGTCCTTTTTTGGACGTATATGCATCGCGAGGTGAAAAAATGTTTTGTATCTGAAGATTGAGCACTTATTGAAGAAAATTGTTAGAATTATCGAATTCTACGTTGAAAATTACTATGAGTGATCAACTTATGCGATCTTAATATCTTTTGAATACATTTTTAAATTCTTTTTGATACTTTTCCGTGATTGTTGTTTTCGCATATACGTCCGTTCTACTTTGTACGGCAGTTCTAATGATATTAAAATAAAATGTAGGACGTATATATCCATAAAACAATCTTTAATTCTTGTAAAAAACGTTTACATTTTGCTGTCTCCATATGGTTGCCGCTACGCGGTCACTCAAATTTTTCGCAGGGCTACCAACTTATGAAACTCTAAGTTTAAATCCCACTTTGCCCACGAAGGTGATCGTGATAACAACTGATAAATGATAATGATATATAATTGATTAATAAAGCCTTTCACACTTGGCGTTTGTTTACATTTTTGTTAACATACACGTAGTCATATTATCAAAATGAGGAAATTCAGATTGAAAAATTGACAAAATTCTTGGAAGTTTTGGGCGAATTTTTATTTCTGCTTCTTTACGGGATGGTAAAATGTAAATATAATCCACAAAATTACAAAAATCATTTGAAAATAAAAAGTTGAATTTTTGTTTGACTACAAGTTTGATAACAAATCAGACAAACGCTTATACTATCCGCATTAAGAACCCAAAGTGTGAAAGGCTTATTTATAGTTATTAGGGAATGAAACGAAGTTGGCAACGAGCAACGCGCAACGAGCAATTTTGAAACGGTAGTGGTGTGTAAAAAACAAGCAACCAAATCAAACTAATTTGTTTCGGTTGCCCGTTGCTCGTTCACGTTGCTCAGTTTGTTTCATTGTAGCGGACCCCTTAGAAACAGGAACTACAGCAACAGGAAGTCAGCAGTGTTATGTGAAGTCACCGGGAAAAATGTCTTTGTTTTACTGACTATGATAAGCGACCAATCGCAAAAATTTACCACGCGTTAAATTATCTTTTGGAATGATTGATGATTTGACATGGATTTGAATCAAATCTTTCTCAAATCACAAATCATTTTCCCAGGTAATTTGAATTTGATTCAAAATAAGCCTATGGACAAAAAGAGGCACCCACTATGTTTTTTGTGGTGGCCGTTTCCAGAAGCTCAACAAAAAGGATCATTTTAGAAAATCTTATTTTATGCAATTCTCACCGTTTCACCTTGTAGTAGAGTAGTACTGGCTAGAAATAATCAAGAAAGCTATTACAAGAGATACACTCTTAGTTCAATACTAAGGGAGATACAGTCACATGAAATAACGTTAGCGCCAATGTAAAAATCACAGTACATTTGACACAAACGTATATCAGACGTGTTTGTTATTGTCGCGTGAGTTGTGTCAGTTGATATAATCACCGTGATATAATCTATGCTGAAGCGTTGCAAGGTATAACTAATCAGGAAAACTACATGAATACTACGTGATGTAAATTCATCAATTTTTAAAAATTTGTACAGGAATCAGGTATTGACCTAAAAATTTGAAACAGGGTACAAATAGACAACTTACTATGCTCTACTCATTTCTAAAAAAATTATCTTCTTAGGTGAATTTCTTCATGTTTTACAACCCTCAAAAATTTTGTCAGTATTCGGTAAGGTTCCGACACGGGTGGGGTGTGGAAGGTATTCAAACGATCCCTGCAACCGTGGCGGAATTCTGTATGAATTAACACAGTTTGTGCGACAGAAATTTTGCATTCTGTCAATACCTCTATAATGTACCATGGTAAAAATCAATCATATCACTTTTTGTCCAAGACGCTAGCGCGTCTGGTGAACTGTCCAAAGGTGAATATTGATTCGGATCATTTTCATGGTGATTGACGGGTTCATTTGGGCGCGGCCATTTGGGCGCAGGGTTCATCTGGGCGCGAGTTCAATTGGGCGCGAACCGCCATGCAAATATGATTTGTGATTCAAATCACTTTCTGATGTTCTGGGCCCACTCCTGTACTTGGGCTAGGCATATTGTAGTTGCGCCACCGTGGACAATTTCTTCAATGTAATTGTTATGAGAAATAAAAAATTGCTTTGATTTAATTGAAAACCAAGTCATCTTAGAAGAAATTTGACGCTCTTTTAATTTGGTACTCTGTGTCTTTTCTTGAAAATCGCAAAGTTTTGATTGAGTGATACTTGATACTGATTGACCTTTTTCCCGGTGACGTCACGAAATACTGCTGACTGCTAGATCTTGGTAATTAGGAGGCTTTTATCGATCTTTTATGCCATAACATTTCCGTTATTGTGCTATTCTCCCTTCTCAAAAGTAACAATACTTGGAAAATAACTGACTTTATCACTGTGTTAATTAAATGGAGAAAAAGTTGTTCAATTTTTGTTGTTCACTCAGACTGGAGATTCAGCTGTAAGGCATGACTTTTACATCACAGGAAAAAGGTCTATTTGAAGACAACTTGAAAATCCCCATATGATACGTGTTACAGATATTACTTCACAGCATACTCTGCTTATCAATTTTCATTAATCGACTCTGGTGCACCTACAATATGCCCAGCCCAAATAGGACTGTACGACCATTTGGATCTTAAGGCAAAGGAGGCTCTCTCTAGTCTCTCGACATTTGCTTCAGGGGCAAACTGTTGAAGCTTGTTTTGATGTAAGGATTTCAACAAAGTTACTCAATTAGACCTTTTTTTAGGTGACATCACATAACACTGTTGACTTGCTGTTGCTGCAGTCTGCAGTTCTCCTTTCCCCTGGACCAATTGAACAAGCAAAATGTAAACAACAGATTTTACATGGGAATTCCGATAAGGAAAAAATGAGTTGTTTAGACAATCAATAGTTGAAAAATTGTACATTTTTAAAGATCTTGGTAATCAGATTCATCAAGCAGAGGCTTTTATTGATCTTTCAAGCCATAACATTTCCGTTATTGTTCTATTCTCCCTCTTAAAAGTTACAATACTTGGGAAACCACCAAACGATATCACTGTGTTAATTACATGGAGAAAAAGTTAATGACAGAATACTCAAAGAGTAGAGTAAACGAAAAACCAATTACAAAGACCGCAGATATAAAGGAGAAGATGCGAGATCTTTCGGTTAACAAACCATCATCGGGCAAAGTTAGAACAAAAGTTGTTTTCAATTTTGTTGTTCACTCAGACCACAGATTCAGCTGTAAGGCATGACTTGTAACATCACAGGAAAAAGGTCTATATCCTGGAAATAGACTCACCTAAAAGAAAATTAAAAGAGCTACAACTTTTTAGCGGGGAACCCGCTATCTATTTTGTTAGGAGATTACATCCTCAGAAAACGTCCGCGTCCGCGTCCGCAGGTTAGGTTAGGTTACGGGACTTAGGAGAATTTCGAGTCTCGAGCTATATATGATAGGAGGGGGACTTAGAAGAATTTCGAGTCTCGAGCTATATATGAAAGGAGGGGGACTTAGGATAATTTTGAGTCTCGAGCTATATATGATAGGAGGGGGACTTAGAAGAATTTCGAATCTCGAGCTATATATGAAAGGAGGGGGACTTAGAAGAATTTCGAGTCTCGAGCTATATATGATAGGAGGGGGACTTGGAAGAATTTCACGTCTCGAGCTATATATGATAGGAGGGGGACTTAGAAGAATTTCGACTCTCGAGCTATATATGAAAGGAGGGGGACTTAAAAGAATTTCGAGTCTCGAGCTATATATGATAGGAGGGGGACTTGGAAGAATTTCGAGTCTCGAGCTATATATGATAGGAGAGGAACTTAGAAGAATTTCGAGTCTCGAGCTATATATGATAGGAGAGGAACTTAGAGAAATTTCCACTCCCGAGCTATATATGATAGGAGGGGGACTTGGAAGAATTTCGAGTCTCGAGCTATATATGAAAGGAGGGGAACTTGGAAGAATTTCAAGTCTTGATATATATATGATAGGAGGGGGACTTAGAAGAATTTCGAGCCTCCAGCTATATATGATAGGAGGGGGACTTAGAAGAATTTCGAGTCTGGAGCTATATATGAAAGGAGGGGGACTTAGAAGTATTTCGAGTCTCGAGCTATATATGATAGGAGGGGGACTTGGAAGAATTTCACGTCTCGAGCTATATATGATAGGAGGGGGACTTAGAAGAATTTCGACTCTCGAGCTATATATGAAAGGAGGGGGACTTAGAAGAATTTCGAGCCTCCAGCTATATATGATAGGAGGGGGACTTGGAAGAATTTCGAGTCCCGAGCTATATATGAAAGGAGGGAATGTAGAATGATAATTTCGATTTGAATTATATGACAAGATTATCAACTCAGTTCCACACCACCTGAGAGGTCGAGTTAAGGAATTGCGGGTTCCCCGCTGTCATTGCAACGTCTGCAATGACTTCTAATTTTTTTAATCTTCCTTTTAAGCAAAAAATATTCATTTCGAGTGATATAATTGATTGTACTAACATTGCGCCTTACAAGCAAACCACGGTACATTATAGAGGTATTCACATAACGCAAAATTTCTGTCGCACAAACTGTGTTAATTCATACGGAATTCCGCTACAGTTGCAGCGATCGTTTGAATACCTTCTACACCCCACCTGTGTCGGAACCTTACCGGCGGTACCCTAATATTGACGAAATTTTCGAGGGTTGTAAAAGATGAAGAAATTCACTTAAGAAGATATATATATTTTTTTAATAAGTAGAGCATATTGAGTTGTCTATTTGACCCAGTTTCAGATTATTATACCTGCAAATAAACTATACATACAGTACCGGAAACTCCCATTAGAAATACATTGAGCGCTGTTAACCCACAAAACACAAAGGAGATTAGTAACAATCCTAGCCGCTAGTCGAAAATCCGTTTAATTACTATGGTAGTACCAATCCCGTCCGCTAGTCGCCATTGCTCAAAAACGATACGGAAGTTTCTGGTATTGTTTGTATAGTGTATTTGATACCTGATTCCTCTGCAAATTTTTTCGGGGAGGCGTATGCCCGGCTACAATAACAGTTGAATTACATGTAAAGAAATATGGCAATAAACGCTATTATTATTATTATTATTATTATTATTATTATTATCCTCTGCAAATTTTTAAAAATTGATAAATTTATATTACGTAGTATTCATGTAGTTTTCCTACTCGGTTAACCTTGCAACGCTCCTAGCGTAGATTATATCAACTTACACAAATTGCATCAGTCCACAACTGTAGACGCGCTAGTGTAGGGAACGAAAAGGTGATCACATAAAAATTTACATACGAGGGTATGTTATTTTAACTATTCGCATAAGTGATCGAAAGAGTCGCTGCTATATGGAAGTTTTTGGAAGCTCGACTAAAACATGATACGTACCATTTAAAATCTTAGACCATACAACAGATAGACCGAGCATCGGCCATATAAGCGTGTACAACGCGTTGAACGGAAGACATGATAAGAAAATAAGGGGGACTGGACCTCAATGTAGGCAACGCGGGTGAACGCGCGGAGCAGTGAAACGCACGGTACACCCGCGCCGCTCATCAAACTTGTAAACAAGGTCCAGTCCCCCTTATTTTCTTATGTGTATTCGCATAAGTGATCGAAAGAGTCGCTGCTATACGGAAGTTTTTGGAAGCTCGACGAAAACATGATACGTACCATTTAAAACGTACAGCGCGTACATTCATTTCTCGTTTTTCTCAAAAAAATTAAATGTAAGCGTGGTCAAAGAGTGTTTGAAATAGATGAAGCAAAGTACATTGCATCTTTTGTATATCTCATTTTTTTCAACCAATGAAAAAACAACGAAAACAAGTCGTTTGAAAATGAGCCCTGTGTTATTTAAATGGACCAAAACTTAGGTATCATGTTTTCGTCTGTTCTTTTCCACGTGGAAACTACCGCTCCTACTGGACGTCACTTATGCGAATAGTCCATTCCAGTTAAGAGTGTCAGTAAACTGACGGCAATGCGGTATCAGTGGCATGAAGGGAATTGCGAAATTCGCACTGAGAGCGTCGAGCAGCACGACGCTTCTCGTCTCTCATTGGCCGTGAAATTAACGCACCAGAACTCACACGTTGTGGTCGCCTTTTGAATTACTGACACTCTTAACTGGAATGGACTACAGCTGTATCTCTGGTAATACGAAAAAAGTACCACTTATAATGACCTTTTTTGACTCTCTTGACTAGTAGAATAGTATGAAACTCATAAAAATAAAAATTCCACTAATTATCTGAAACATCACCTTTTCGACCAGTTTCCACAAATGGCCGCTATAGTAAATTTATAGGGCGACTCTTTTGGGGCCTGACGCGAATAATAAAGACGTCTAATATAGGTTTGTGTCAATACCTCTATAATGTACCGTGAAACAAACAAGATTTTCCCCCTGCTGTACACCGATGACAGCGACACTCACGGCCGTTAAAATGCGAATTCACTACACGACTGTAGCCCATTCTGTCGATATAATAATCATCTCAGATTCTCAGATCGTTTATTAAAATGAGAAAGTGAGACACACGTTTAAAGCGCGTAGCGATGCCAGCGCGCGATTGCTCTGTTGTCATAATCAGTCACTGGTCATAATGTTTTCATGGTAGGCAGTAGGCTTATACACGGCGGCCGTGGCTTTTATTCCACGCATATTGTACGTGGCGATTAAAAGCGGCGTCTTGAACAACAGTTTGTAATTTCTGATATTCTCGTTCGGTCATTGTTCTCATCCTATTTTAAGACATCGAATGCGTGTCTTCCAATATCATTAGGTTGATTGTTATATTAATTTTGTTACAATCCACTAACGCTCGCAGTTTTTGTTATATCTTGTTTTTCGTCTGATCTCAATATTCTATAAGTTGTGTTGTGTTGCATATTCCTCTTCTGTCAATCGTAATAGAGATTTGTGAACAGTAGAACCGTTGTCTACATGATTTTCTGTGCGAAACACGATTGTCGCCAGGTGTTCAACACTCAAACGAACCAATGTGTGCATGAATTATTCCTACACCTTTGTGATGTAAGTGGAACATAGTTATTTTGATTCTGAGAGTATAATCGTTTACGCTATACGAGTCTGGAGAAGAGATTAGGTACGTTCCTCATGACCCACTCATGTGAGATCAATGATTGAATTCATAATATGAATAGTATAAATCATCTCCATTTTCCATTGAATGAATTGGAATGAATTGGAATGAACAGTTTTCAAATAACTTGTCAATCCGTTTCAATATTCCTCTGTGTATGATAGATTATGACTATTTTCTCTTTTATTATTGTTGCTGCTGTGCGGTGCAAACATTATTATTGCTGAAGAACGCTGGACATTGATCTTTTTTCATTTTTTTCTTTTCCAATGATAGAATGCTCTTCTATCGCTGATAACCTCCATCATTCCACTATCTCTCGCTTGAGACGTCGAGAAATTGTTCAATAGTTATGTATTATAGAACGAATTAATTCTATGGTAGGTTACACTGATGAATTGATGATGTTGAAAATTATCGATATGAAAAATAATTATGAGAGATAGGATGTAAGAATATACTATCGTAATTTTCATGAAAAAATCTCCCATGTGTGAGATTACTCACATCTCCTGTAGATGTGTTGATATATATCTCCTATGTGTATCAATGGCTGTTCTGAAAATTCTCATAATTCCTTGAAAAATCTGTGTGACAGTTGCTGCTCAAAATCTCGGATGTGTAATTGTGTAAGCTACAATATCTTTTGTGTGTATTGACAGAATCACAAAATCCGTACGCATTCATTGAATTCCTCCTATGTGTATAAAATACCAGGAACAAGGACTTTTGTTCGACAAATCGTCACAAATTGTTCATAAACAAGTTTTTTGATAGGTTTGCGTCCTAGCAAGCAATTTTCCTCCCATTGCACTATTTCATCTTACAGAATGTTTTTTTCGTCTCCTAAAAAATTCCCTCTTTTACGCGTTTTTTTTTTTTTTTTTGTGATAACGACGATAAAATAGGTATTCCTTCTATCGTTGAATCATATCAATATGACATCGTAATGTGTATACTGACGTATTAGTGCAATACATCTAACAAGTTTGCAACTTTATATTTTTGAAATTGGAAAAAGAACTTTCTGTGGCGCGAATATATAAATTTTGAAGGAACTTTATTCGCTCAAACATCACGTGTGGTAATTACGGATAAAATTGACCGTTTCGAAGAAATAATGAAAACATTCTTCATCATCGGGGTCGAAATGAATACTAAGGTGTCCCGATAAATTATTCAATAGATAAGCACGAGCAACAAATTACAAACAAGAAAATTTTGAAAAGGAAATAATCATGACATAATCTAGAGATGATAAAAGAATAAATATTACCAATATTGTCTACGTCAGTCTTAAAATTAATACATTCTTCATAATTTCAAGAGCTTCTCTAAGTTTTCTCTTTTTGTTATTGGGTTCGAAACTTAAATTGAAGCCAACGCCTTGATTTTAAGTTTTCCATAGACTACTTCAATCAACAAACCAACGAGCCCTTAACAATTCGCAAGACGTAATAAGGAAAGAATATCAATAAATATAGTATAGGTGATTAATAAATATATTTTAGACGGATATTGATTTTCTATTGAAGTATTAACATATGTATGTATATACATTTTGATCCAATTCTGTGCTTTCATTCATATTTCCGCGACCAAATCTCTTATCACTTATGTAAATTCTATTCCGTAGAAGCAAACACATAACATAATCAAAATGATATCCATCAGAAAATAAAGACTTGAATGGCGAATGTAGTTACCAATAGGTACCCAAGCGTGATTAGAATAATTTGCATTGCAAAATACAAACAGGTGATCAAACTGATATTGGAGAACAACTGTTGCAAAACGTTTTTGTAATAAAGCAAACAAGCTAGGCAATATGCGGCAGTACAAGCACTTGTTACATTCAGCGCTATCTGCGACTGCGTCCTGAACTGCGGATGGAGAAAAAGAAGAGAAGAAAAAAAAAGGCGATTGCAACTATTGGTATATTTCTTATAAGATCAGCAAAATGGTGACGTATTTATGTGGACAGCAGGGTAATGGTTTGATGTTAGCGTGAATAGGGATGTTTCCCCGCTGCCTAAAATGCATTGCCATTTTGCATATGAAATATACGTGAGTAAACTCAATGAGCAAAGAATTAAGGAAATACAGCAAGCTGATTGCATACTTTTTGCGTGCATTTTCTAATGGATTTGACGCTGTTGTAGTGAAGGTAAATATTCCCTTTGTGTTTGGTCAGCAGTTTCAAAGACGTCAGGTCTTCAGGCAGTGTTACCAGAAGTTCTACCTCATGTTTTCAAAATTGAATAACACTGAAGAGTGAGAACAATGGCAAACCATGGATGTCTCTAGTATTAGGCGGGATCATTCCTAACCCATGCTCTCGTTGTATTCAATAATTTCATGCTCTTGTTTGTAAAATGATCTTAAACTGTAATTTCGGCTTGCAAGTCGCATGCCCTCGAACTTTTTACCAACCTGCTCTTCTTCATACAATTGTTCAAGCCTAAAATGATGGGTCGAATCCTTTGGCAGTCAATTAAACGTATTGATGTCTTCTAATTCTGAGGAGCTTGAGAGCAGATAAAATGGACACCCATTTTGTTTTTAAGTGAATCTTACACTCTTTCAGTTAACATTATTTGGTTTATTAGAAAACAAGAGGGATGTCCCATTGTACCCTTGCATGAACCCCGTAAGCTAAGTTCACTTAAAAAACAAGATAAACCTTCGACTATATATTTGTATATACTGTATTTGTATTTTAAGTGATTTGATGTGGCAAATGTAGGAGAGGCTTTGAGTATTTGAGCCTTCTGTCCGCTAGGATCGTCAACTTGCTCAACAGTGATGGTATTTTTGTAGAATTTAAGAATAGAAACTAAACTATTGCGGTGTATAAGGGAGAAAGATGAACAATTTGTGAGAACTCCCAAATAAAGCAGAATGAGAGGTTTTGTCATTATTATTTAATTTCTAGAATTTGTGTTTGTGAACATCTTTTATGGGAAATTGATTACCTGAGAAAAAACAGTTATTTTACCGGAGTACCTTTAACAAGTGAAACTTCGACCATCTTGAAATTCACAGCTCACTCTGTTCTCTTCTCTTTAGGTCTACATTAAATTGGTCAGCAGGGAACTTGTTTCTAAAGGATTTATCCTTCAGAAATTGATAAGAATCTGCCATTTGAAAAAGTTGAAATTTTGCCATGTCTTTGAACTGGAGTCTGAGCCTGTAATTGCGTTATTGTCCATCTGACCTTGATACAAAAAGACGTTCGACCTTCGCTACTTTCATTATACTGAGCTTAGTATACAATTTACTAGGCCTATACTGGACTCCATATAAATTCGACCTTTGCAATATTCATTATACTAGGCCTATAGTGATCTTGACCTACTTCAAGTACTCGAGAAACTTTTGGCCTTTGCTACATAACAACTTTTATCCTTTGCCTCCATTATATACTAGCCATATATATTAGCCTTATACTGGGCTTGGGTACATCATGATATGCTTGAAATCATACAATATAATTGAAGTAATTCATTTCAAAAGTGAGTCAGATTAAGAATTACTAAGTGAGTCTACCAAAAAATCATACAATTTTTTTCCCTCTTCTTTCATTCTTTGCAATGCATAAAACCAAAGAACATGATTTGAATTGCTGTTGTGATTGTTATTTTTGGCTGAGTCAACAAACATCTCAATATTATGAGAGTTCTTCACCATTGTAAGTCCAAATGGACTGTGTTATTTGTGATAATGCAACATGAATGTGAGTGCAAGATGCATAGGTGTGAGTGAGCAGAAGTACCTATTCTGCTAAAAATTTTGCTCCCCATAAGAAATACATGCGGAGCAAAGATGACCGTGGTATTAATTTAATATGAGATGTTAAAATTTACAGGATAGTTTATATTTTAAAATTATCCACTTCTGGCTATTTGAAAAAAAAAATCTCTTGACCGTATCATTTTTTATTATATTTACTTGGTAGCGTTGTGGTCTCTGCTCCACATGTATTTCTTATAGGAGCAAAATGTCCAGTGGACCAAATCAACCGTCACAATAACACAGTCCATTCCAAAGTAAATTCATCATGAAAAGAGAAATCAGGGATTCTCAGTCACTCTCTCAAGATATTGACAGTAGTGTTTTGGAATAAAAATGTATAATCCCAAACCTGATGTAAGTTATTTAAGTTAGTTCAACATCTTAAATTGTGTACAAATATTTCAATATAATTATTTTGAGAACCATTCTTGAAAGATTGACTCATAACAGAAAATTTTAATTCCAAGTGTGTCTTCTTGATTGCAAAACAAAGGCAAAAAAATGGAAAAATGGTTATAAGATTCACCAAGAAGTAAATTTACATTATTATCTAGAAGAAAGAAACCTGGTCATTTCACCCATAATTATTCGTTTTTTTCTGTGCATGTATTACATAAATGCGCGCAGTTCTATGATAATGTCAATACGTCATACTTCTAGCGTAGAGTGCATGGTTGCATCCAAGTTGTTTTTGGCGTTATAAATACGCTGACCAGATTTTTTTTTTTTTTTCCAAGGAAGAAGTACATTTTTCCAAAAATTACAATTTATAGCAAAAAAAAACTGAAGAAAAGAAAAAAAAAAAGGCAAATTATGGCATGAAGATTTTTTTCTTTTCCAAAAAAGTAGCGCATGTTTCCAAAATTAATAATTTATGGAAAAGAAGATATGAAATGGAGACTGAAATAAATTGAAAATATTAAGATTTGATGAAATATCCGTGTGTGCAAGCCGACAGCCGAATTTCAACTCCGTATTTTCTTGAAAGGCGAAAAAAAGTATAATCTTCAAGAAGAAGTTCAGATTTTATGAACGTACATTCAGCTAAAAAGAAGTACGTCTGGTCACCGTGTAGTTATTTAGCCAAATTGATAAAACCTATCCTGGAAACTAGAATTTCTTTTTTCTTTCTGAATTTGGAAGTTTGATCTAGTCAAAAAAATAAATGTCATTAAATCACATAGGTAACTGACTGTATTTAATGAAGATATTTGAGATGAAGTTGGTTCAAAGAAATGATCAATTCCACTGCATGTATTATTACAAGTGGCATGTGTGTATTGAGCACGTGCTCAATATTCAACAAAGAAAAGAAGGTCTGATTCATTTTTGAGCTGTCATATGACATATTCACATTTGCTTTTGAGAGGAAAATTGTATTATTCCAGGGCCTATTGAAAAAAGAAACTTGGCACACCTGTATGTCTGTGCTTAAATGACTAAATGAGTACGAGTTTTTTCTGTTTACAGCTCTTTTTTTTTTTCCTCAAAATTTGGGGCCCGCAGGTCTTGAAAAGTTGGTTGGGCCTGATCTAGTTGATAGTATTTTGAGTGAACATTTTTGATAAAAATTTTTTATAATGTACTATCTTACTTCATTATCATATTCCTAGATAACCCTCTCAATTTGTCAACTTTTTTCATCTTTCTGTACATCATTTAATTTGAAATCACCGACTTTCTTGTTTCTAGATGAATTTTATGACGGAATTATTTGAGTTTTAACCGCGTTGAATTTTCATCATTTTAAAGCGGCAGAAGGCGGTGCAGTTTTCTATTTGACTTGCACTTGAGCAAAATTTTCCTATTGTAGTATTAAGTGCCATGACGCCACCAAATGATGTAGATTATCGAGGTCAGAATCATGTTGGTGCTGGAGTTAGTGATCAGCCAATTGCAGAATATAACGGATATGTTTACAACAATACTAGTGGGTAAGTATTTTCTCATTTTAAAATCAAAATACCTATTATTGCATGTTTTTAGGTTTATTATAAAACCTGACATGAGTAAAGAGACTGATTCTTTGGTGACGTCAAATATGCACAAATGAGTTGTAAACAAATGAGGCTGTATGCTGCAGTTTAGTGATGGGCAAAAACCGATAGTTTGAAACTACCAATAGTCCGATAGTCTTCCTCCTGACACTATCTATTTATTCGGTAGTTTTCCGGAAAATTATCGGTAGTATCGATGTACCGATACTGTTTCCATTTCATTCATTTAGGGCAGTGGTGCGCTAGTGTTCAGGAGAAAATCACTCATACTTTTCCTCTGTCATTTCCAATTTTTATACTCTACACAATTTTTCTTATTTCTTGGTCGATTTAAAGTTTACATAATATTTTTCTTCTTTTATCAATTTTTCTTTCGTTAAGAATAGGAAAAAATAGTTGAACGTATGACAGAATTTGTTGAAAAATACATACAAGCGGTGATATTCTATCGATAGTTTTCCAGTTATCAGTAGTATCGATAGCTCAGCAGGAAAACTATCGGTAGTATCGATAGTACTAACGATGGTACCCAACACTACTGCAGTTGTCTCCCTTCAAAGAGAAGACAAACTTTTTGCGTGACGATTCCCATTAGGATAATCCGATAATGTAGTGTCCAAAATATGTAATTTTTGTTTGTAGTTTTTCCCTTCATCTGATTGAAATATTGGAGATAGTACTTGACGTTTATTTATTTATTTTAACGAGTATTTTAGCTGCAGCGGCTATTTAATATTTCTTCTGTGGAAAATTTTTTGCGCCACATTCTAGTTTCCCAAATTTGGTTTTTCGGATATATCTTGGGAAGTATGGGCTGTAGAGAAGATAGTGGTGAGACAAAAATATTTTTCGTTGAATTTCCTACCAAATCAATCCCCTGTTTATTAGTCCAGTGCACTAAAAAAAAAAACAAGTAAAACGGCTCGCATGTTGTAGCGCAGAAAAGTTGTCCGTACAAGAATGATTTTGTCTTGAGCGCGCCATTAGTCAATTGGAGAACGGATTACAACATAGCGCTTATAAGGACTCGCAATTCCCTCAAAAACTGAGGCCCTAAATAAAAATTTTTTGAGAGGTAAAATTGAAGAGCGTAGAAGTTTCCATTTTTACAATTTTTTTCTAACGGATAAATTGTTGAATAACGTCATTCTTAAAGGAAGATACGTATCTTTTTTATCCGAACTTTATCACTATCCTGTTTTATCCTGTTAATGTTATCATATTACTTTTACGTTTCAATCTTTTAATTTGATAGACCAATGAATGATACGTATTTTATTTTCATTTTACCAATAAACCGTTTTACCTTAGAATGATTTATTTCAAGGTATAGGTATACCATCCGCAGTTCAAATTTTCATATACAGAGAATTCTTCGCAGTGATCACAGTAATAGTATTCAATCTTGAAAAAGTAGGTTTACATTTGAACCTACTTCTTCATTGTTTTCCGTGGGCAGGAAAATTCATTGATCTAAAATGTTAGAAAGTTAACTTTACTTACATTTTTGACATGTATTCTGAATGAACGACGGATGAATTTTATCTGTAATTATTACTGATACCAAAGGCCTATGTTTATAAAAAAGTATGTCGAATTGTCAACTACTTTTCAGTCAATTCGACAATTTGTAAATTCCAAACTTGTTCATTATGAGATATATATTTTCAATTTTTTTAATAAGGCGATACAAGTGGTAATGTTTCTTCTTTTCTTTTCCTCAAACTCATTACTCGATCTGTTATTCACTCATGATTACTGAAGTCCAGCTGCTGATATTCTTTTTGGGGTAAAAAGGGTACCCATCATTTCTAGAATATTACTTTCACAAACAAACAAAGGAATTGCTTTTCTCCTTGAAAAAAATAAATAAATAAAATACAGAAATAATACGTTCAACGGAAAATAAAATCACCGACCAAAAAAAAAGTGCATTCATTTCAAAATACGGTACTTTCAAACAATTCTGAGAAATGGATGAGTTCTCTTTTTTCAGTAACTGAAGAAAGTATTTTTCTATTATTTCCGTCTAAAAAGAGTTCCATCTGGTGGGCACCCTTTGGAATAAATTTTACAAGGACATCTTGTGTAACAGTAGGAAAGTGTGTTTATAAATCAATATCCTCATTTAGAAAATATAAAAGAAAGACAATAATATAATATTATAATGGCAGTTCATGTACATTGTATATTACAAAAATACTAAAACCTTTTACTTGTACGGTTTAGTTTCAAATTCTGAAATATTCATGTCATTTGATGGAAAATTTCATATTCTTCAATTTTACCTCTTTTACATTTTTCGAATGCTAGTTTGATTTATTATTGAAATAACGGTTGAATGAAAACATGTTTATTCGCACATTATCACTACAGAGGAGCTCAACTTTTGCGATGAAATACCAAAATGAGAAACATTTTCTGATGAATCATAAACCAATTTGCCTTATTTTTTGAACCTTAAACTTTGAATCTACAATGTTTCATGAAATTTGGATCCGATTTCAAGTCGTAGTTGGTACGCCATCTCTTTCTATGTCCTCGGCCCTATGTGTCTTTGTGTTAGTGATAAAGTAGAGCATACCCTTAAGCTTCTAACATTATGTAAATAGTGAGTTTTAACATTGTGTTTTTATTTACCTGTGAGGGCTCTGCTAAGAGCGCCACTTTTCTCGCTACATTCAAAGGTGATGGTGTGTAATAGTCCCATACAGGCTTGCAGATAACATTTTCTAATGATTAACGGTTAAGGGTCAAATGACCTCCCAAATTTTTTTGATTATCCATTATCAGTTGAATTAATCTTCCTATTTTGTCGGTTATTGGTTATCGGTCAAACTTCATTTCGACCAATAACTGTCAAATATTAAAAAATGTTTCGGTTAGGAGACCTTTTTTGGTTGGCGTTGTTAGACGCAAAAATGAAGAGGTAATGACACAACTTTAAAATCGTTTAAACAGTCAGTCCTAAAGTTGTACATACAAACTTCCGCTAAGTTTGCAGCAAACACTCGCACTGTTTCTGTGTTCCTTCCACGCCCCACCTGCGCCGAGACGTTGGTGACGTTACCGTTGGTACCATAGTATTGACATTGACTACAAGTAGCGGCGTTCTCATAAGACTCTGTACATTGTACATCACTTTTAACACAAGCGCTGTGCTCGGATGTTCAGAACTACTTCTAAATCACAGATAGCGTTTACCACAGAGTATATGTTTGTATCACTACCTCTTCATCTCATACCGTGGTAAGGAGTCCCCGGAATTTTCGGTCAAGTCAGGGTCAAGTAACTGTTATAACAGAAAAAACACCGGTCAACGGTTAATTAGTCAAGATTGATTGTTAATTATAACAGTTATGGTCAATCGGTCAAGATCAATATTTTCATTTTGGTTATACCAGAGATGAGAAGTTTGAGCCAGTCACTGCTTAAGTCGATGTTTAGGCTTGTTTTTGAACAGCTTTCAAGCGGATAAAAGGTCAGTCACTCACAGTTCATTAAGGGTAAAGCCAGCCTTTAGAAAATATTGATTGTTTACATGTAAAATTAAGCTATTTTAATCAAGTTTAAGTTCAAAGCCTTTATTTTGACTTATTCTTAAAAAGCTGAAATCCAGGTAATAAATTTATTGGAATTGACTGTCAGCCAAAAGCTAAAGTTTGAGTCAATGCTGATCGGCTGCGCATCCCTCTTATAAGGCTTTCACACTATTGCGGATAGTATAGCGTTTGCCTGATTCCTTATCTCGCTGAACATTATAAACAAATCTTTTATTTCAATATTTTAAATCCTAAATCAATTGTATTGAGAAATATTGGGATATTTGCTTCACTCTGGTATTCAAATAATTTGTAAACCCATGAAATGAGAGTGATAATACCAAAATTCAGAAACCAAAGGTTTTTTTATTACGTTCGGCGAGATAAGGAATCAGGCAAACGCTATGCTATTCAGAATAGTGTGAAAGCCTTATAACAGTCAAGGGTATGCTCTTCTTGGTCACTCACACACAGAAAATATAAGTATATGATACAAAATGGTGTATCGCGGGTAGCAATTTTTGCCCACAGATAACATATTGGATAATGCACAAAATGTTTAGGACCATGGTGTTATTTATTCTTGAAGTTGAGGAAAATACAGCTAATTAGTTGACAGTTCAAAAAAATATTCTGAATGATCTTGAGGAAACGTTTGATTTCACGTCCAAAGGGGCCATCTTTGGATCGTTGGATTTTAATAATTGAACAAGATTAGTTCGCGTGAACTCATTAGCCATATTTTCCCAAGTTTTGTCTACAGAAATATAAAGTTTCAAGATATTTCGTGCTTCATGTAATCACTAATCAGTTATCTTGGGGCAAAAATTACAACATGTGATACATATTTTCGGTGCGTCTACATGTGAGTAACTAGGTAGAGCCAAGGCGCTATATGATGTAGGTATAATGGACCGCCATCTTGATTGCAGAAAACGTAAACACGAGAAAAACTCCCATGGGAGCCAATCTTGAACTTCAATTAATTTGTGATTTTCAATGAACGATAACTCGAGATCGGCTCGATAGGTTTTTTTGATATTACCCTCGTTGGAAAGGAAATTTTATGGACAACAAATTATCTTCTTTTTGATTTTTCTCCAGAAGCATTTTTTCGGAGTTATCGATTAATAATTGAAACACGTTTTTTCAGCCGGTATGTGTCACAAGTGTAGTTATAAATAGCCGCTACGTTTGACTACCACTCATTACCCAGAACCGCTGAAAAAACGTGTTTCAATTGTTTCAATTACTAATCGATAACTCTGGAAGGAATGCTTCTAGCGAAAGATCGAAAAGGAGATGATTTGTTGTTCATAAAATTTCCTTTCCAACGAAGGTAATATCAAAAAACTCTATCGAGCCGATCTCGAGTTATCGTTCATTGAAGATCACAAATTTATTGAGATTTAACATTGGCTCTTATGGGAGTTTTTCTCCTGTATACGTTTTCTGCAATCAAGATGGCGGTCCATGAAACCCACATCATGTAGCGCCTCAGTAGAGCTGAGATTTATATCTAATGGGTATTGAAAGACGCCATTTTGTGTGCAAAAAGGTGAGAGCTCACGTTAAATTTGTGTTTATCAATGAATAAGTCGAGAACGGCTCGATGGATATTTTTGAAATGACCCGTGTTGGAAAGGAAATCTTATGGACAATTGACGATCTTTTCTTCAATTTTTCTCTGAAAGCATTTTTTTCCAACCTATCAATTGATGTATGAAACTTGGATAAAACGCGTTTGTTGCATCTTTTTTTTGGTTGACGTTAAAGTCAATATGATGAGAAATGTGGATCAATCTCACGCATAGGGACCCCCTCCCAAAATCTTATGTTGCACGTTTTTGCATTTTTCAACGTTATTGTACTTTTTTGCGCGTTTTGCCTTTTTTTTGAAAATTCCGTCATTTTCTTCCAAAATTTCATCAATTTTTTGAAAAATATTACTTACTGAACCTGAGAAACAAAGAACAAAAATAAATATTAAGGATGAAAGTGAAGTGATTTCAAGAACAAGTTACTTGACGAATGAAAATCTGCATTTACCAAGAATGACTCCTAGAAATACCTGTGTGAAGGTCAAAACCCGTCTTTACCAGAGCGGCCTTATCTGTATTAGTCACCGTCTAATTTTTTCAAACGAGCGTGAAGTACTAGGAAGAGTTGTAAGAATGTATGAAGTCTGATTAATTGTGAAAGCACGTCGAGGGTCGGGATCTGCCCGCTTCATTTACTAAAAATTGTACAAGAAAAATTGGAAGCTGAGAGAGAGAAGGCGGTAATACGGATATTCTTCGAGAAAAGTTCCATTCTATTTTTGAAGAAAAAAATGAGGGTCTGCAACTACTGCTTAAAATTGACCACGGTAAAATACCAGTCGACATGAGCCCAGAGGTTTTGAGCTCCGCTGATTTCGGTCGAGGTGGAGCGCTTGTTCTCCCAATTCAACCTAATTCTATTCGATAGACGACCAAATTCCATCGATACTAGTCGAAAACAAACGGTCGTTTAAATTTCAATGCTCATATTTTAAAATAAGTCTTAATATTTCATTTTTGTGATTGCACGTTTTTACTGCATTTTTTCCACTTTTTATTGCACGAATGGCGATTTTTTCTGCAAGAACTTCCGGACTCTACCCATCAGATATAGAGCCCTAATACAGCATACCCTCAACCAAAGAATAAGTGTTATTGTGCAAGCCCCGGTCCCATATGAATTATACAGGAATGGTTTTTAAAAGTTTGTTACTACTTAATTGATCGATGAATTTTCTAAAATGAGATAAACAAAAGTTGAAGCTGAGTCTTGTACCAACAATTTCAAAACTCCATTAGGTAGCTTTTCATTTAAATACAAGAAAAAAGAGCATAAAGAAAATACGTTTTTAAAGGGCTTTTCCAGTATTTCAAATTGATTTTCCTACATGTTGTCAAGTTGACATTGCTTTTATGGCAAACTACTCAAGAATGAAAATGAGTATGAAAAAATAGTGACGGGCAGTTATCGGTTATCCTTGTGTAATATTAACCGAAAACCCGGGAACCTGAAAAACTGGTTGATAAGGCGCATAAACCAATTAACCGCCAAAATTTAAATTTTTCAACCATTCCAAGTTCCAATTGATAATTTGACGAATTTGAAGCACCAGGCCGAGGAAATAAGAATTATCAATTAGGATATTTCTCAATCATTAACACATGAGAGATCTTCCTTCTCTATTTTTTTAATCTTCGCAACTTTGAGAGCAAAAAAGTGTAAGACCTTAGCGCTCTCAGCGGAATTTTTTGAGAACTAAAAGCGATCCGAATATTTGCCAGTTGACCGGTCTATTTGGGAGTTCTTGACGAATTAACCGGTTACAATGATCTCCAATAGACCGTTTAACCGGTATATTGAAATAATCGATAACCGCTTATCACTATGAAAAAAATCATAAAATCCAAGGCACTCTTGTCCTTTTTATTCTACACTAGCCATGACGGCGCGCCTCTCTTGTTATCAAGTATTTTTGTATTTAGACATTTTTTGGAACTAAAGAATGTATATTTTTTTTTTGTGATACTTGTTTCATCTATATTTTCAAATATTTCTTCATATTGCCTATCACTTATTACAAAACAGAAGCAGTAAGAAATTGTCGATGAATTTTTGGCGATGCAAATTTCTTATGGAAAACATGTAAATAGGTATAATTTTTGATAACTTCGGTAAACAATGTAGATATTTCTACTCTGGAAAAAAAAGAAAAAAAAAAAAAAAAAAGTAGAAATTCTGTAGATTACTCTTTGGTGGACCTGTATTCAAAATTTTTATGCAAATTCTCCATTTTCAGTTTTTCTGCATCCATCTCCTCTAACAAGGCTTTTACACTATTGCGGATAGTATAGCGTTTGCCTCATTCCATTAACAAATCTCCATTTCAATATTTTACATCCTTAATCAATTGTATTGAGAAATATTGGGATATTTGCTTCACTCTGGTATTCAAATAATTTGTAAACCAATGAAATGAGAGTGATAATACCAAAATTCAGAAACCAAAGGTTTTTTTATTACATTCGGCGAGATAAGGAATCAGGCAAACACTATACTATCCACAATAGTGTCTAAGCCTTATTATCTATATCCTAATATTGATTCTGCGTCTGGTCCTCTGGTAAAATGAATGAAAGAAAAACGTTTTGATTCTGTAATTAGTTGATTCATTTTCCTTTTTCTCTTTCACTTTCACTTTTTCTTCTCGAGGTCCTCAATATATTCTTTCGATTCCACTCACCTCCAAGTAATAGTTATTCTCGACGTCGAGTCCTGATTTTTCTAATTCACCATTCTATAAGTATTCTTCTGTTAAATTGTTATGACGTCATGTCCTCCAGTTTAATATCTAGTCAACTACCTAATTTAAATGAAGGTTTAATTGGCAACCCAATTTTTTGGAGGGGGGAGGAGATTCTCGAAAATTGTGATGTCTTGTCATCTGCCAAGAATAATGCTGAAAATTTCTTCAATTCCTCCTTCTGTTATATAAATGTCAGTAATTAAAATTCCATATTCTTCACTCATCATATATAGCTCGGAAGTTAAAATTTTCCCAAGATATCTTCTTGTGAATCTTGTCATAATTGTATAGCTCCATGTACAAAATTTTTTCAATTCCAACTCATCTGGTGGTTTACTGTTTTCCAAGATCCTCTCCTGTCTTACATGGCTCGATTTGAAATGGTTTCAATTCTGACTCCTTTGAAAAAAAAAAAAACATTTTTACTAACCCCCGTCTATCATATACAACTCAAAAGTCTTAATTTTTCCAATTTTTCCGAGTCCCTCCAGCTTTAGTTTGCTCAATTTTGAAAATTAGGCCTGTATCAAATTCGTTTTTTCTGGGATTAAAATATATTTTGAATTCAATTCTCAATATCGAAATCAAGCCATCCCACAGAAGAGGAAGAGAATCAGTGGATTCCTTGTTTAACTTTGTTTATAACGCCATTGTTTTTCAGTACAACTTTCAATTCAACTTTTTTGGTTGAATGATATAAATCTGATTAGAAGAAACAAGATTTTCTACAATGCAATGGGAAACTGAAATGAATAATTGCGAATAAAAACATAGGGAATAGAATGATTTAAAAGTCGATCATGCATCGCAAATGTGATATCCCGGCTTTGTGATCCGCGATTCAATTTTGAATTTTAATTTATACTTACGTCTAAGTACTTTGAAGTTGACTACAAAGGTAGTATAATAAATTGATAATTACATTGTTGGGTTTTGGGCTGACAAATGAAGTTTGTGATAGTATTATGTAATTAAGCGAGGATTTCAGTTCTGTGATTTGGCGATTTGTGTTTCTTACTATCCTTATCTCATGACAAAAATGACAATTGTTGGAAGGGTGTAATATCAGCGTTGTTTGTACTCAACAGTGGTTACTTCAGGTTATTGCATCATTAAGTGTTGAGTGTTAGCTTTCACAAATAGGATCAAAAAGATGACTGTGATATAAATTCTTTGAATTAGTTCAAACAATATGAATGAAATTGAATACAATTGAAAGGGAATGTCTTTCAGCGCAATGGGGATATGAAATGAAGGACATAGAGTGATCAAAAGTTGATTGTGAATATGATATTCTAGCTTTGTAATCGGTCCTCAATTCAATTTCAATTTGTACTTGGTCTACTTTTTACGTTGGGTTTTAGCGCACAAAGATTTTATCATTTCAATTTTCCTGCACCTTGTGTCAATCTCAATCAATATTTTTCTTATTACAAATAATTGTCAATTGCTGACTCTTGTCACACCTCGCCCAGGGGGTGCTTGTTTTTTACATTCAATGAGATTCGGAATCAGGCAAACGCTATACTACCCGCAATAGTGTGAGAGCATTATAGGGCTTTTCCATGTCGGCGCATTGCATACGCATTCTCCTACGTGTTATCGGAATGGTAGTATTTCTAACATTGCTCTTATGGCAAACTACTCCACAATGAAAATGAGTATGCAATCCAGCAACAACCATGAGAGCAATTTTGATAACACGTAAGAGAATACGTATGCAATGCGCCGATATGGAAAAGCTTTAAAGGCCTTTCACACTTCAAGTTCTCAATGCGGATAGTATAAGGAGTTGCCTAATTTGTTATCAAACTTGTTCAAAAATTCCAGTTTTCATTTTCAAATAATTTGTAATTTTGTGGATTATATTTTCTTTTTGATTTTACCATCCCGTAAAGAAGCAAAAATAAAAATTTGCCCAAAACTTCCAAGAATTTTGTCAATTTTTGAATCTGAATTTTCTCATTTTGATAATATGACTATGTGTATGATGAGAAAAATATAAACAAACGCTAAGTGTGAAAGGCTTATTGGCAAATAGGGCTTTTCCATGTCGGCGCATTGCATACGTATTCTCCTACGTGTTATCGAAATGGTAGTATTTCTAACATTGCTCTTATGGCAAACTACTCCACAATGAAAATGAGTATGCAATCCAGCAACACCCATAAGAGCAATGTTAGAAATACTACCATTTCAATAACACGTAGGAGAATACGTATGCAATGCGCCGACATGGAAAAGCCCTATGTGACATTACTACAGACCTTAAAGAACACAAGATCGCGAACTCGCCGTCTACGCTATGTTAAAAATGTGATAATTTGTCCCTGCAGGGGGGAGGGGATGTCACTCGTTCATTGGAAGTTGGACGCATCGGAGTTCACACGCAAACTCATTTAGTCGGCTCCCCATTTAGTCATGTTTCAATGTAAATATTCAGCTTTTCAAAAAAGCCTGTATCAAGGGTATGCTCTACCCAGTCACTCACACGTAGACACTCATAAAATATGTATCACATGTTGTGATTTTTGCCTCGAGATAACTGATTAAATAAAGCATGAAATATCTTGAAACTTCTTATTTATGTGGACAAAACTTGGGAAAATACGGCTATTCGGTTCACTTGAACTAATTTGGTTCATTAATTGGAATTCAACGATTCAAAGAAGGCCCCTTCAGACGTAAGTTTGAACGTTTCCTGAAGATCATTCAGAATATTTTGCGATCTGTCAACTAATTAGCCGTATTTTCCTCAACTTCAAGAATAAATTAAATCACGTTCCTAATCATTTTGTACATTATTCGATATGTTATATGTGTGCAAAAATCACTACCCGCAAGACACCATTTTGTGTAATACAGGTGTATTTTCTGTGTGAGAGTGACTAGGTAGAGCATACTCCCAAAGTACCAAAGATCGACCGCAGCGATTTGGTACATGCGGCAGACTAGTCAAGTTAGTGATCTTGTGTTTATTCGTGCCGGTCAACGCTAGTTACGCGCTAGCTTATCACACGCACACAAGTTCATGTATGCACCACGCACGCAAGGCAGAAGGTTAACCTCCATATAATTTGTATAGGAATAATTTTTCAAAAATTCTTATGAAATTAAAGAAGACTTATAAAGGTTTGGTGGTTTTGGTCTCATATTTTAAAGGATTTGATTATTATATAGTACAAAAAGAAATCATTTTCGACGAGCCATTTTTGAAAAATTCCAATTTGAAGATTTTTCCCGCGTTCAATATTCCATGGTTCACCTTACGCCTTCTGTCTTTTGGTAACTTCGACCCGATGGTCGCGCTCTCTGACGGATGCACGGCCTGAATGGGGGTTTGTACTCTGTAGAAGTGTACTCCTCTTCGTTCACGTGACGTCACTAACTGCTAACATCGAGCAATTTTGATCGATAGTGCGCGATATTCTGCGATATTTTGCAATAGTATCATGCGATGGTGCTTGGAACATTATGGACTCCCATAAGAATACACAGGGTACATTTCGATCATGTGTTAGTATTTCAAAATGAGAAATAAATAAGGAATTCAACGTTGATAATCAAGATCTGGAAGATCTCAAGTATTTGAGAATGTATTTTTCGTTTCTCACTTTATTCTTCTATTCAAATATGAGCAAATGATCGAATTTAATTTTTCTTCTTATGGAAAAGTCCGTGTAAAAAAAGTTTGTTTACTTTCCCTAAGCACCATCGATCACAAATCTCAAAATTATTTTGAATACAACGATGTTGTGACGTAGGCGTGAACGAAGAGGCTTGTGATGTTGTGAACAGACTAGCAGAGTGTACTGTATGGTCTACCCTCTACCGTATACGTCTCTCCCCGCTCTTTGGAAATGCAGCGCGACGCTAGCGCTCTCCGGCCCTTGAATACCGGCCGGCTAGTTCGTTGGTTTCGTTCTCTTCTCTACTGGTTTCTCGAAAAAAAGGTGGGTACTGGGTACGTACTGGGTATAAGTTCGCTAGCGTTTTCCGCTGGTTTTCCGTTTCGTTGGCATTGGCAATAATTCTTGTGTTCGACGCCATATCTATTTTGGTAGCTTCTTTTTTTTGTGTATTTATTATCCAAAAATTATTCGTCTATCTATGAATATCTGTTAAAGTTTGCAATTAACGGTACAAACTTGAATTTCGTGAACATTTTTGCTCGTTCGTGTTTTGAATTCGAAATGTGAACTTTTCGGAGTGGTATCCTTCCAATATCCGGCACTTACCGTACGAATGTAACTATCGAGGATCGAATTGTTACGTGGTACACGTGAATTATTTCTGATCATTTGATGTGAGTTGTTGTTTTCATGTTCTTGTTTAATCTCCCTCTCTCTCTTACAGGACAGGTTGTAAAGAAGATTTATACTCTCTTCAGTGATTTTATATTTCTTATCGTTGTTGTTTCAATGATGGTAGGATAGCGAAATGAACTCTTTTTGTCGATTCCATGCGGCTAATTTCTAAGCTGAATTTATTGTACCAATTACGATGAGACAAATGACCGTAGTTTTATTTGCGACTTTTAACTGTTGATCATTTGATACAATACTGCGTTAAGTGATACGTTCATCCTGCTCCCCTAAATCAGCAATGCTGTTATTTGAAGTACCATTATTTTCGTATCAATTTTTCTCTATGAAACGTTTTACACGCGTTTTCTTATAGCGCTACGATCGTAGAAATATTGTGGTGTTGAGAGTAACGAGCCACTGGAACAAATTATTATCGCTCGCCGCTCATTTGTTGCTGTTAATCTTACCTATGTACTTGTCAGGAACTTACAATATTCCTGTAGGAGGATTGTTGTACCCAGTTTTCTTGAAGATAGACTCTGGTAGATATTAGCCTGCAATATAGTTAACCTTGTATGATGTCTAATCACCGAGATAATAAGTTTTCAAGGGACTGATTGTATGAGTTCAGTGTCTGTTCTGAATATTCGAATACTCATCTGTTTCATCCTTCCTTGTTCGATTCGGTACCTTATATAATATATATATATTTTTTTTTTTTCTATATTGGTTAATTATTGTCAATTATGTTCTGTTTTCAGTGTCAATAATAATACGAAAGTTGTTATTTCAAATTTACCCAGCCATGCTCAAATAGAAGAATTGAATTCTCTATTCGTTCCATACGGAGGGATACTAAATTATGAAAAACTTGGATCTAAAGACGGACCAACTCAAACGATACAAATTCATCTCGATTCGCCAGAATTAGCTCAACAGTAAGTGATTAGGTTTTCGCCAATTCATGTTTTTCCCGAATTTTAATGATCTCTTTCTAATTTATTTTACTACAGAGCCATTAACGAATTGAATAACACGGAGTTCGAAGGGAATAAATTACGTGTCGAGCCTCCAATGGAGACGAGACGAAGTAATCGTGGTCCGGGTGGACCAAGAAACGCGCGGAATACGATCGCTGGTTTCGGACCATCATCCCGTGCTACTGACTTCCCACTTCGCATACTCGTACCTAGTGAGATGGTTGGTGCCATTATCGGTAGACAGGGCTCTACGATTAGAACAATTACTCAACAGAGTAGAGCAAGGTTGGTTCTGAGTATACATCGAATTTATTAATTCAGTGTAGCTGCTTGTTCTATTTGTGCGATTGTCTACTTGCTTTACTCGTTTGTGTCAGATACCGAAGTTCGTGAGAGAGTGCTAGTATTTCATGTAACTCGAAATTGCGTAATGACGTTCCTATTTTCAGTTTTCGGGAAAGTCCTAGGATTGGTTAATATGATAAGTGAGAGAATCTTTTGATCTGAGGCTTATATATTATAGACCTAAGTGAGATCTACTCGCCATGAACTTGTTTGTATTTGAGTTCGTCATCATGAATGTTTTACATCTTCTCAGGCTTTGTTTCGTAAATTTGAATGTAGTGGTGCGAGAGCTCAATCGCGATCGCTTTGCTTTGTACACGGTATCACGCTGAGTAAGGTGTCAGCCATTCGTAATCGAATTCTGTGTATTATTTTGTAGTGTTTTATGCAACAGGGTAGATGTTCATAGAAAAGAAAATATTGGTTCCGTCGAAAAATCTATCACAATTTACGGGAATCCGGAAAACTGCTCTCAAGCATGTAAGAAAATTTTGGAAGTGATGCAGCAAGAAGCAGCGAACACAACGAAAACTCCGTAAGCGATTACAAAATTCGTTTCAGAATGTATGTGTTTATCATGTATGATCGATATTCTGTCCTGGTTGCTTTTTCTCAATCCAGTACTAAACTGGAGTGAGAAACAACTAACCGGTCACTGTTGATTGCGCGTTTTTGAACGCATCCTTGGATCATGAAGTAGAGATATCTTCAACTCGATCAACTCGGATCTTTCGTGTACCCTACCCCTTTCTCAATTATTGAAGTGTTACTTAAAACAAAAAGAGTTTCTAAACCAGAACGCTCACCAGAAAATCAAAGAGAGTTAAGTTTCGTGTCTCTGTATTTCTTTCAAGGGTTTACTAAATTATGAAGCCAACTTCAACTGTACGCTTCGTCGAAGAATGTCTAGCGTTACAAAAATATTCAAATAAGTCTAATCTTCGCTGAAATGTTATTAGACTCCGTCTTATTGTTTTTGGGACTCATATACGTCTTCCAGTACCTTATAATATCTTCTGAAAACGTTGACAACGTGGAAAATTCTTCTTTGCTCTTGTTCATTTTCCCCCTTTTCTTGTCGAATGAATACCTGTCTAGGAGTTCATAACGTCATGAAAGGATCTTCCGTATTTTCACTTCAATTCCTGTGGGAGGGACGGAAGGACAAAAGCATCAATCGCGACGTCGTTGAAAGACTTGGGAAACATCTCTTTAGACTCAAATTAATTTCCTGTTGATTGGAACTCAATGTCATTTCCGAAGAAATTTGCTCATTATTCTGTTCATCAACGGTAGGCAAACTCCTTGTTCTTTTGTTTTTTTTTTTTTTTTTTTCCGATGTTGGGAATTCTCGTCAAAGTTTTGTGGGTTCTCAGACACTAATTGTATGTTGAGCTTCTAAATTTGGATATTGATTCCAAATGACTTGACTTGTATCTGAAATCTCGCATCTCATCTTGTTATTCTTGATGAATTCCTCATTGGACTACTCATTCACGAGTTATTTGAATTATATTATATCAACTTATCCTTAGTTCCCTCCTTCATCAAGAGTTATAACTCAGGTAAAGCTTATCATTAATTTCAGTTGTTCTTAAATCATTCTTGGAATGATTGGCTCTCTTTTTTCATTCCCTGGTAAGCTTTTTTTATGACTAAATTTTTGGGTCCAAGAGATGACGATCATATCATGACTGGATTTTCATCAGTGTTGATAAAATACACCGTGACATTCGGTCGTTCCGGGACAGTTACTGATAACATTTCTCGTCACCCGTTTTTAGTGGTATGTAAATCAGAATTGATCGTTACGTTATTCGTCATAACCATCAAAATTGACCATTACATTGTCTGTCCTTATCGTCCTCTACCGGTAATGATTGATGTTTCCAACTTTGTTTTATTATTATATTTCATCATTTTCCAAAAACGTTATAATACAAAATCTTCATTGAATAAATATGTCTCCAGTAATTGATATTGACCATAACAGTTCTTACTATTGATAATCTCATTTTCTATTTTAGTGAAATAACTCTGAAAATTTTGGCCCATAATAATTTGATTGGGCGGATAATTGGTAAAAGTGGAAATACGATTAAACGGATAATGCAAGAAACTGATACAAAGATAGCAGTTTCGAGGTATATGTTCATTTGTTTTTTTAATCAAATTTAATGCTGAATGATACATAATGACCTTATTTTCATTGTATCGTCGTTCGTTTTGTTGGTGGCAAATCCATTGTTCAACTTCGTTATTCATCGCAAAATTTCTCTCTTTTCCCTTTCGATTATTTATTTCCGTCTTTGATTTGATATGAAATGTATGAATCATCAACAAATTTTATTGTTTCAGAAAGCTTTTCTTGAAAAATTGAAAATTGAGAAAAAGCTGGATTTTCTTATTATGGTGGGGGAAAGTCTGAGAATTTCATAAAAACTGGGAAAAATTCTGTCAAGCCTTTCGGTTGCACTCACTAACAACTGAGAAAATCTTTTGACCATCCATCGAAAAAATTTATTTATTCAACTATAATAGGAATGTATGATGCGTTCTACAACGGATGAGCGACACTTTCATACCAATGATAATAAAAAGTAACAAATTATGATGAAACATTGTGAATCTTTCTTGAACTTCTGTGGCCAACTTACGACTTCGATTGTTAGGGTCGCAGACGTCAATTTCTTGTATTCTTCTCGGTGTGATTCAACATTGCAGTGGATTTTATAATTTTTCCCGGATTATAAAACACTCGGAAGTATGTTTGAAATCGCCGTCTGTTCGACCGCAAACCTTATTTTTTCATTCGCCATATTTTGCCGTAGTAAGACTCGCAGCTAATTTTGTTTTTATGTAAACTTTAAAGTGAATCTGTTTGCAGTATCAACGAAATAAGTACCTTTAATTTGGAACGAATTATAACTGTAAAAGGCACACTGGAAAATATGTCCAAAGCTGAAGCGTTGATCAGCGCTAAGTTACGACAAAGCTACGAAAACGACTTACAAGCAATGGTTGTAAGTAAAGTAGGCATTTTTTAGAATCTCATCATATTTATTAAGGTATTCTTGTGAACTAAGCAGTCTTGTGGGTGTGGTGTAAGTGAAGAGCCTCCTTGTAACAAAAATACTATTTTACATAGCAAGTTAATCCTCGTGTACAGCCTTCAGCTATGATGTTCCCCGGATTACCGCCAGTTGCCATGATGGCGACGCCTGGTGTTGGTTTCATGCCACGTGGAGGTCCACCCAATTATCAGCCTCCTTTGTATGGTGCCGGACCCGCACCGTATCCGCCAATGTATCAACCCGGACCTCCACCTCAAGCATACGGTGTCTCTCAACAAGACACTCAAGTATGTATTTTAAAATTAAGGATGTCATCGTATGTCCTTATTTGATATACAGCTTACATTTTATCAATCTAAATGAAGCAGGCTGATTTACAGGAAAACGTTTATTTGTATATTCCAAACAATGCTGTTGGTGCCATTATTGGTACGAAAGGTTCCCAAATAAGAAATATGATACGATTCAGCAACGCGAGTATAAAAATAGCTGCTGCCGACGGCGAGAAAGTTGATAGTAACGAAAGGAAAGTAACTATTGTTGGCACCCCAGAAGCTCAGTGGAAAGTTAGTAGATAACATACGCAGTTCACTTACGCTATCGCGATATTCAGAATATCTTATAATTTGCGTTCCTTCTGTAATGTAGGCTCAGTATATGATTTTTGAAAAAATGAGAGAAGAAGGCTTTTCAAACGGTGTTGAAGATGTTCGACTTACTGTAGAAATTATGGTACCAAGTTCTCAAGTGGGTCGTATTATAGGACGTGGCGGACAGAACGTTCGCGAATTGCAACGAGTAACTGGATCTAGTATCAAATTACCAGACATTATGTCGAATATATCATCGCCTAATGGCGAAGAAGAGACTACCGTTCATATTATTGGAACGTTTATCGCTGTACAGGTACGCGGAAACATGTGAATTTATATTCTTGTATTTGGAAGGCTGGAAAGAATGAATGATAAGTGTATAATAAAGACTATCTCCGCGAATTGTTCCAAGTTAACAGTCGAGTTGGTCTGCCTGTGGCTGAACTTATGCAAATTCTGGGTTGTTCAAAGGTTCGTTTTCTCGGCATAATTTTCATGGGTGGAACTAAGATTGAAGTTTTTTTGCAAAAGAAAAAAAGAAGGTGAACGTATTACTTCAAGGACGAAAATTCATTATTATTTCCCAAATCGTTTTATTTTTGTACTGATTTGGCAGTGGTTCAAAGTTGATGCAGAAAATATAGTTCCATGGTAAAAAACATGGTCAATGCTAGTAAAAAAACAGAAAAAAAAAACGGGGTGGTACGAAAGCGTTTGAACTACTTCACCAAAAACAGAAGGAGTGTCGATGAAGTCCGTTTTCAGCTTGTATTTCGGTTTTCAGAACATTTTTAAAAAACGTATTCTGAATCGAGAATTTTGTGAGTTCTGAGTTTAGGAGCTTAGAAATATTTAAATTGTTGCAATTTTGAACTTATTGTCAATTCTTATTCAAGAACTTATTGTCAATTCTTATTCAAGAACTTATTGTCAATTCTTATTCAAGGCCGGCCAAGTAACCTTGGAAAAATATTCGAAAAAGTTGTTAAACCTCTTCAAAGGTTCTACAGTGTTCTATGAATGGCCAGACAGTCCTACAAAAGTACTCGAAGAAAGTCTATAATTTCCAAAAATAAGAACTCGTGACCTGTCACGACCGAGTTCCCGTAAGCGTCCAAAAAATTGATCAGGAGAAAGTATATTTTCTAATTCATCAAAATCATTTCGAAACGTCGAAAATATCTAGAAATATTGCTTGAACTTTTGAACAGATTTTCTTGTGATAATTCACAACGATCTATCACGAGAAAAGTCCTAGAAGAGTGATACATTCTTCATTTCACTATCGGTTTTTAGTACGCTTGGGGGGGGGGGGGTGTGTTCTTGTGACAGGTCACATTTCTAGTTTTCGTCCATTCTAGTTGAACATTCGAGATAGAATGTATGAAAACTACTCGAGCAATTCTTCAAGCTCTAACCGTCTCACTGTCCTATAACTGTTCAATTAGTGGTCCAAAGTTCTCAAAAATGGAAATGGTGTAATGTTACTAGTTCTTGTCGTTTACTTGGAATGTGTTGCGGAGGACAGAGAGAATATTGAAATGATGTTTCAAATCCTCTCAAGGGTTTCTCTGTTCGAGGAATTTTTTTTCTTTCTTTGAAGGATTGTCAAAAGCTAAAAACATGTCACCATTTTTATTTTTGGAAGTTTTCGACTCTTCTTTAGATCTTTTATAGGCATTGAAACTTTTGAAAAAGCTCCGAGAATTTTTGGGATATATTCCCTAGACTTTGCGTTAGATATCTACAGCAATGGATGAAAGCTTGTCTTTGAAAAGGTTTTAGAATTTTTTGTGGCCGGTCTTGGAAAAGAATCATTTGATTGAAACTTTGACGAAAAAAAATATATCATCCTTCTTCATACGCGTGGTAGAGAGAACGCTACTTCAGTTTGGTCTTCATTCATTCATCAGAGCCGTGAAGAAAATGGAGGAACTGTGTGTTGAAGCTAGAATCTCATTTTCAAGTTTATCTAATTATCATTATTTTAATGTTAACATGATATGGTGATCTGAACATAATGTGACGATTTTTCATATCGTGATTACTGGAAAACGTGACATGCGTAAAACAGAAAACAGGTTCGGATTAAGAGCGCTGAAAATGCCTCTAGAATCCCACTCTTAAATGCGTAATGCTTAGTCATTTTATTCAATAGTGATTTAAAGGGAAAAATGATAATATTTTGATTGACTTCTGTAACGGTTTTGTGAGCATCTGCGACAGGATTTCTTTTTCCTCTTACGAAAGCAGGCATAATTTGTTCGTATTCCGTGATCGCAATTAAAACGAGTATAAATACGTATTTCATAAAAATATTCAGTTGATAACTTGCTTCTTGTGTTACGCAAATTTCCCCGTTTTAGTATCCTACGCTTTGGTACTTTTGTTTCAATTTTATAATTATAATAATTATTATTTTTTTTCAGTCCGCTCAAAGACGTATTCGTTCGATGATCAGTCCTATCAACCGACCACCTCGTATACGTGGAGGCCCACCTCCTGAACAGCAACAATAATGTGTTTCTTTCTTCTTCTTCTTCTCTTATCTTAGTACAATTCTGTTTGTATACCCTATCGTCGTTATCATTCATCTAATCTCATCGTGTAGACTTCGGAGATCATTCGTGAAACTAACGAACATGCGAAGAAACGTACGTATATTATTGTTCTTCGAATCTGCGATTGAAAAACGGACTGTCGTAGATATTACTTATTCTCTGAAATGTAATGAGAAATAAATGATGGGAGAAAGAGTTGTAACCGATGATGTGGTGCGTAATGTTAATGTTGCGTCGGAATATATTTTTTTTTCCTCTCCCGTTTTTAATTGAGGAAAAAAAAATGATAACTCGAATGCGTCAGATCGTTCGTATGATCTTATTTTAAATTTTTGACCGTTTTTCAAATGTGTGCTCTCACGTTAGAGAATTCTACTTTTTTGTTCTCTCGTTTATCCTGTCTTTCCTCAAGTACACATTGTGAACGGTAAAAGAGGGATTTTTTAAAAGTGGAAACAATACGTTTATTTTTGATACTGTGTTATTTTTCCTATTATTTTTTTTAACTAATTATTTATTCTTTTATATGTATTCATTAAAAGTACTTGTCGATAAGTATTTTAAATATGGCGCGCAGTGTTTTACACTGCGTGGAATTTGGGGATATCTCTTTAATTTCTTTTCTATACCATCGTAGAAATTGGACATTTTCAACACTTCCCCCACCTTCCTACCGAAAGAAATGATAATAGTGTCCGGAGATTTTTTTCTTTTTCTTCTCAATTGTATATGTTTGCTCTATGCTAAAGTCTTAACAATTTAGAGAGCAAAATTAGCCGACACTATTTGAGTAAATATGGAAACGACCATCTTGTAGCTTCATTTGTATCATATCAGCGTTCTTGAATTCCGCTTTTAAATGTAAAGTAGATGATCGATTGCATTCTTACTCATGCCTTCCCATGCACAGCTATCCAATGTGGACATGATTATTATTTTGTTTGTAAAGCAGAATCTGAGTCATGTACATTATCTATACGTCGAATTTTAATGTGAAACCGCACCCACGCACAAGATTGTATAACTTTTTCTTTCCTTTCACTTCCGTTTTACAAATCGATGGAAATCGTTTATGATTGTATTAGTCCGTCACGACGATGAAGTTTATGAAGACGATTTTGAACTTGATTATTGTAAACGAGTTTTCATCGACTATCTTACTTAAGTGCCTTCGTTAATTTTTTCTTCTTTTATTTCATTGTGATGTCTTTAGCTAAACCGAATTTTGTTGATATTATACGATAATTTAGTTAATTGTATAACGAATAGAATCCATCCGCATTTTGTCAAATTTGGGGCTCCGATCGACCTCGGTAGTTCACTCGAATAGCATGTGATATTTTTTCGGTAGGTGCGCTACTTCGAACACACCGGAGGTTGACAGAGCTTTCATTATTATTATTATTATTACTTTTATTTTACTTTTTTTTTTTCAATTTTTATTTTCTTTCTCCGCTCTAACCCCTCCTTATTTATTTCTTAGTTTCAATCAATTTCCTCATAAAGTTAATCAAACCAGTTGGAATATCCAATTGGCAATTCATATTATTAAAAAATTGATTTAATTCTGATCAGTGGAAAAAAAAATTCTAAAATCAACTTTTATTCTTAATTTTTACCGTCCACTATCTCGACTTTGTCATTTTTACTTGAATTTGCTCCTCGAACGATTTTTTGGTCAAAATTGACTCACGATGAAAGTAACACCTGTCTTATCTTCAGTGACGCTGCCTCCTATTCTTTCCGTGACCAAATTTTACTAACTAGTGATGACTTTTTTTTTTTTTTTTTATTTCGTTGAAAAAACGAAAGAAATTAGGAAAGTCGAACTTTTCAATTATTACGTTACGATCAACGAACAGGCAAGTCGTGTTATAGGTTCATTTTTCAGTTTGAGTCATCTTATCTGCGCATATTATTTGGCAAGACCATTATCTCGCTTTGGGGATTGAATTTTTTTCGACTTTATCCTGAATTACCGGTGCAACAGAATTGAATTGACGTGAATACAAAAGAAGACAAAATATGTGACGTCCCTCGGACTCGTATATTGCTTTCAGGTGACAATTTAAAAGTAGATTCATCTTATATTTTTGAAACAATCACGAAAGAAAAGAAAAAGTAGACCCGGAGATGACTCCAAAGTTGCATATATGTGTGCCCTGTGTACAATTTATTATTTCTTTTTTCTCGTAATTATTTTGTTTTTCTGCATCGCGTAATGTCGGTTTCAGTCATTCATTTTCTTATTTGCAATAACATGATGAACAGATGGGCATTGTACATCGACCTTATCGTTGCAATTTATTGTTATTTCTTCCGTTTTTAATTTTTTCCTTTAATTATCGCTGATTACGGGTTACTGACTCATCTTGATAATTTTTATGAATAGATATTTTTATTTTGTTCAGAAGATTCAAATTATTGAAGATTAGCGTGTTAGGGGTCTCTTCATTGAGAGAAGTGACCCGTATTTTTTGTATGACGAACTTGACTCCTGTTGAGCCTTCTTTTAGCGTAGTATTGGTTTTCTCTGGTGGTAAATCAATTCTTTATGTAATGTGATTTCGTCGCGCTACTGAGTTGATTTTTTTGTGTTTGTGTGTGAAATTAGAATGCTATCCAATTGTTGAACACATTTTCATGGAAATATGTTCGCCCTCTTACTTGTTCTATCCTTTCGTTTATCAACTAATCTCTTTTATAATTCTGGCCAGCAGTTACCGAATTACTTCATCGAGATTCGAAAATAATAGACCTGGTGTGAAATTAATTGACATTGGCATGACTCGTCCAGAAAAACAAAAACTGGTTTTTCGGAACCAATAATATTATATATATATTTTTTTTTTCCTCCTTGAAAATATTTAGTAGTGATGGAGTGATTTACTTTGATTGTATCGTGCACAATCTTGCTATTCAAATTTTAGAACCAGTCACAAAATGAAGGTGACAATTTTTCTTGGAAATTACAAGACGTTGGTTCCAATTATATTATATGAAAAAATTTATCGTTACAAAATCGGTCTTTACAAAATTTCTCTATCGACTGTCCAAATCACTCGCATACCAATTCAGCGAATTTTCCGAATTGTTGGAAAATATATCTTTCATATTGATTATGTACAGAACCGTCATTTTTTCGTTTTCAAAGTATGGGAATTTGTATTGATGTCGATTATTACCGAGTTTTATTTTTCCGAAATTACTGAATTTTGACATGAAAAAGTAAGGTAGTACTCGGTATAAAATATTTTTCTAGCTCCCCATGTACCAATATCAAACAACTTCTTTGCAAATTTACTCATAATTGTTTTTACTTTTTTTAAATTTTGATCTTCTTCAATTTTTTCTTTCTTTTTGTCCTTCGATACTATATTATTTTTAAGTTGAACTCGCGTAGTGTATCTTATTCTTCTTTATGACGTACGGCTTTTGTAAGTAACTACCTTTGTAAAATTTTCATCGGAGAAAATAAAAAGAAAGTTCTGAAGAATGCAACCTCCAAATTGATCGAGTTTCTTAGGAGTATGATGATAATAGAAACGGTTTCAGAGATGGAATATTGTATGCATGCGTTTATTTTTGCTAATTCTTTCATTTTGAGCAGTCGTTCATGAACGTCTATAGTTTTTTATGTTAAATTTTAATAACTTATTGATTGTGGGGCATTATGAAACGCATTTTTTTCCGTAGTTTTCATGTATCTTTAGATGTGTATCGAAAAATATTTGGAATAATTTAGCTTGATGGTGAACAAAAACCTAAAGAAAATACAAAAAATTAAAAAAAAAAATATATATATATATATATATATATGTGTGTGTGTGTAAAACCGTATGTAAAATAAGTAAATGGAAATTTTTTCCCTGAAGTTTTGCAATAATAATATGAATTAATATTACATGAAAAAATTGAGAAGAATTTTTTGAACAAATTGAACAATTTGTACTAATTATTTTGCAAAACTATAGGGAAATTGTCATATTTAAGTAGAAAGGTGATGGGTGCTTGTGACATATTTTCCTTTTTTCCCTCCTCCAATTTTTTTTTTTTTTTTTTTTTTTTTTCTCGTTTAAATCAGTGTGGAAGCACAAGCAGATTACATTTTGAACCGTCTTTCTCAACATATTTCAGTTGAAGTACAATACGATAGAAAGCGTTTCTCAGGTGCAGCATTTTAGTGCACCTTCATAATGTTGTGGTTTTGATCATATACATTATGAGAGAAGTAGGAAAAAAGGAAAGAAAAAATATTCAACGATTACTGTAGTATGAACTACTTTGATAATGTTTATTCCAATAAATTGCTGTAATTTGAATTATCTTTACATAATCATCATCCCCTTTGGAATAGGATCGTGTAAATGCGCGTTACCTTTTGTAATTCGTTCTTCATGTGTTAAATTTTTTGTGTTTATTATTTTTATCCTAATTCATCATTTCGGCAAAACGTGACGACATTTGTTATATTTTTGTTGTTGGTGCGTCGTTAACGTTTTGTTTTTTCTTTTCATCCTCTCCCCTCCTCTTTTTTATTTATTCTTTATTGTATTGAATAATCTGATAATCGTATTGTTGTTTTGAACGAATTTTCACGTGTTTTTACATGGTCCATGAAACCATTGTAAGTCTCCATTTTCTACCATAATTATAAACGTTTTGAATGTACTTGAAGTTTCATTTTATTCAATTTCAATTGAAAAGGCTATCTTGGATTTTCTTTTGTTGTCAATTTATAGCGTTTGTTTTCTAGTTTTCAATATGGAAACATGGGGAGTACATCTATGGCAACAATATGTACTATCTATTCAAGTTCCGTCAGCGTCAGTTAATGAGTCTAATAAATTGTTGTCGTAGTACAAGTCTAAAAGTATGGAAAAATGAAAAAGACTGCGACTAACAAGGACGAAAGTAACTTTTATATTACAATAAAACATTTATTGAAAATGGTGATTTTCAATAAAATATAGGCCTATCCGTCAAAAAGAATGATGTTTAAACAACAGTCTATAACCGGCGTAAATAATAAAAGTGTAATTAGGCCTAGTATAATATTATAAGCTGAGGCTGCAGCTCATTTAGTGAATGTATAGGCCTAGTTCCCGACTGGTAAACTGAATGTGAAGCTAACTAGCTTTTGGGGGAAAGAGCAAATTAGTTCAGAAAAAGATTAGTGGATATCAGTACTGAGCCTTAAGCTAAACCTGGGCTTAGTAAGAACCTAGTTCCCAACTGGTATTATGTATGTGAAGCTAACCAGGTTTTGGGGGGACAAGGAGATTACTGTACATTGGGCCTGGTAAAATAACGGTATAAGATGAAGAGGTAATGACAAAACGCTAAAATTGTATCCGCAGTCCTGAAGTTGTACGTATAAACTTTCATTAGGTTTGCAGCGAACACTCGGGCTGTTTCCGTGTTCCTTCCACATCCCACCTGCGCCGTGACGTTATCGTTGGTACCATAGAATCGATGAAAAGATTGCAAAAAAATACAAAAATTTACTTGAAAGGATGATTCTTTCAAATTTTATAGAGTAGATTGAATATTTTTTTTTGTCGATTGACATTAACTACATACCTATCGGACAAATACTCGTATTGTTAAAAAAAAAGCTCACGCAGCAGCGTAAGCATCGCCGACTTTTCAATAATTTGCTATAAAAAAATTTACACATGCCCCCATATCTGAGCTTCATTGTTTCTTAGTTAGGAGCTGATTGTGATAATAATAATGTAAGGTAATCCACTTACTCTTCTATTGTTCAATTCATCTCTAATCTTTTTAATAAGTACTTTTATAATTTTCAAGTACAGGTATTCATGGGAAATAACTCAAAAAGGACTCGATTGATAGCTTTTTCTCCCCATACGTAAATTAAACTCTAAATAGAAGAACGGGAACGGAACATGGCTCTATTAAAATTGAAATATAAAACTTCGGTTGTTTAGAAGAATCTCAAATTATTAACCTGAATGTCCATTTCCAGAAAGACTGTGAGATAGGTACCTACATGAAGTCGATAATTACGAAAATCAAAACATAGATGAGGAAATTTGAAATGGCCAATGAAACTTCCACTTTTTTGTCTTTACCTAAATTTCATTACTCCCGAGTGTTCAGGCCACGAGCCATTGCGATAACGTAGAAAAAAAAAGAAGCTATGCATACCTACATAAATCAGTAATAATTATAAGATACACGGCTAATTATTCAATCCATCGGTTAAGCGCAACGTTTGTTTAACGTATAACCAATAAACGTCGATTTTTTTCAATCATGTATGACGGGTAATGATAAGTTTTTACAGCCAATAGGTGTACGATGAATCAGGTACCATCGGGCGAAAGGACTCAAATAAAAGAAACAAGCGAGATTCAGCTCTTACGGCTAGATGTGGACTATTTATATTTTGAGGCGTTGTAATTGCCGCGCTTACGTACTTTAACCAAATACTCACTTTAACCCTGACATATACATTATATATAAATATATAAGGATACCTGAAATTTTTTTTATTAGTCTCAGGATGATCTAGGACTTCTAAAACGTCGAGAAAATTCTTTCCCGGGCTTCGCCGTCACAATTGTGTCGGGAGTAGTTTTCATTTTGCTGGGTTGAGGTCAATGTCACCAGCCCCCCCATGTCGAATTTTGACCCCAAAATAGTGTGAATCGTTTATTCTACGTTTGCTCCCGTTTGTTACACCATTATTTCTGTTTGTTCCAACCCCCATTTGCTAGTGATACAATAGCCCCCCAATTCCAAATTTAGACCCCAAAATAGTATGAATCATTTGTTTTACGTTTGTTTTGTTTCTTACAGCCTTCATCCTCATAAATCTTTTTAGGAAGCTGATAACACAAACTCACCCATCCCCACATCGAATTTTTTAATAAATAAAGACCTAATTGTTTCTTCTACTACCTATTCATACTTGCTCGATAGCCTGTGCACTTTATCTTCAAACTGTCACTCTTCGTTTCATGAGAAAGTATGTGATCATGGTATATGATATATACTATTCATCTCCAAATTCTGTACACGCAGACAGAGTTTATAAATTTCAAAGTGATAGGGGTCAATGTTTAATACATCGATACAATTCATATAGATAGATAAGTAAATGGACTGTTGATACTCAAATAAATTTCAAGACATGAACAAACTGTATACCTGAACATATATAATATCAGCGACGTTGTAACTGAAAGGTTTTTTGGATACAATTTGATACATTGCGGTACATATTCATCTCGTTGATAATAGCGTGAACCTGATTGAAGAATATAGAGCATCGATGAATTGAAGGAAATCTGGCAGTTGGGTCTCTGAGCCGCTCCGTACACACACGAGTACCCAATATACTGCGTAAGCATGCACTGATGAGATGTAAAGCCCTTTTCCTCAAGGTGATTGATGAATATTTCCGAAATTAATGAGGCTTAAGGTGAGCCCATAGGCAGACCATCATCAAATTGGTATTACGAGTATTTTGTCATGAAATTTACAAGGGAGACACACTTTTAGGAGGGAGATGAATTCCTTGTGTAGCTTTAGTCGAATTATTAGCCTCTATTAATATTCTGCGAATATATTCAAGAGTGGGGGCTAGAGGCACGTTAGTAAATAAACCGGCGATGTAAAATGAACTATGGAGTTAGGGGGATGCACATGTTCAGATATCTTATCAACTAAATCTTTGGTCGAGTCACGAAGAGAACTCGAATGTCTTAACTTGAAGTCAGCGAAATATTAAAACTACAAGTTTCGAGTATTTCGCCAGTTTATAAGTGGGGGAGGAGATGAATGAGACTATAGGTCCCATAGGAATGTCCTCCTCGTGGATTTTTGGAAGACCATTATAATCTTGGGGGAATCGGATTCATAACTTTAGGAGATTCTTTTTTGGTAAGGGGGGAGGGAATAATGAATTTACTCTCGCTCATAGGATTCTGTTCTTTAGCATTAAACTTAGAAAAGTTAAGAGTCTTTACAAATTTTAGCATTATTAGAATTTAAGAAATCTTCAACTTTGCAGTCATACTCTTTCCAGTCCATAATGACGATCATACCTAGGTCTATGCTATATTTCCATTTTTTATCCGTGTAGAAGATGTTGCAGTTTTCGTATTGGTGAATAATTGTAAATTTTTGCCAACAAATCTAAAAAATATGAACCTAGACTGTTGATTTCATTTTTTGTCATTTTTAATGTCGTTATTGTGCCTTCCGCGAGTTTAAGTTTTTCACGCAGTATTGCTTTTATACTAGCAAAAGGGTTGTACCAAGTTTGTAACATACTCAACTTATAGTAACCTATTTTACCTTTCTAGGCCTATATTAGTTTACTCAATTGTAGCGCAAAACGCCTGTTTGTCTGTTTTTTTTTATGTTTTTAAATTGAATTGAATTCAAAACTGCTATGATCACTGATTGGTCCGGTACCGTTGACAGCCGATCACAAAAACAAAACAAATTATATGCCATTGTAGGACTGCAATGGCAGCAGGGGAACTCGCTGTCCCGAGTCCCCTAGAGACTGAAGTTTTTCCAAGTCCTGAAGATCATGACGTGACAACTTGAACCATTGAATATATATTACTTCGAGTTAAGTTAAACGAAGTAATATATAGTCAATGCTTGAACGCGCTGCAATTTCAAGGAAGCCGTCGTTTTTCCAAGTCCCCTTCCTATCATTATATATAGCTCGGAGGTAGGAATTTTTCTAAGTCCCTTTCCTATCATATATGGCTAGAGGGTCGAAATTTTTCCAAGTCCCTTCCCTCTCCGTGACGTCATCAATCTCGCTCGCGCACGCGGATAAAAATTTTCTGGAAGTACCCCCAACAAAAGAGATAGCGGGTTCCCCGCTAAAAAAAATTTACAAAAACAGAACGATAGGGGGGAGAAGCTCTAAGCTATATGTGGTCAAGCGTTCAACTGAACCAAAAGCCTCTAATTTTCGGGTATACTGTTTATTTATGTCTTGAAATTTATTTGAGTATCAACAGTCCATTTACTTATCTATCTATATGAATTGTATCGATGTATTAAACATTGACCCCTATCACTTTGAAATTTATAAACTCTGTCTGCGTGTACAGAATTTGGAGATGAATAGTATATATCATATACCATGATCACATACTTTCTCATGAAACGAAGAGTGACAGTTTGAAGATAAAGTGCACAGGCTATCGAGCAAGTATGAATAGGTAGTAGAAGAAACAATTAGGTCTTTATTTATTAAAAAATTCGATGTGGGGATGGGTGAGTTTGTGTTATCAGCTTCCTAAAAAGATTTATGAGGATGAAGGCTGTAAGAAACAAAACAAACGTAAAACAAATGATTCATACTATTTTGGGGTCTAAATTTGGAATTGGGGGGCTATTGTATCACTAGCAAATGGGGGTTGGAACAAACAGAAATAAAGGTGTAACAAACGGGAGCAAACGTAGAACAAACGATTCACACTATTTTGAGGTGAATATTCGATATGGGGGGGCTGGTGACATTGACCTGGTGGATACTACCACAAGAGCGTGCTGCGTGTTAACCAGTGGAGCAAAAGAAACAACATCTTTCCTTCTCTCTTACACGTTACACCTACATCTTAACACGTAGCACTTTCTGGTGGTAGTATCCAGCAAAATGAAGACGTTTTTAATAAGGACTGCAGGTATGCGCATCTTAAATGTAAACAAACCAAAGTTGGAGGTTGCATACTTTATTAAAAATTTTTTGTTCGACAAAGGACTGGAATTACTTGCATCGGAATGCATTTTCCACGCTGAAGACGATACCGTTTTTCATTTTTTGATTGGAGCTCGTGTTCTCCCGTGATAATAATATTTGCGTGGTTTACTCTACTTTTCTTGTATGCAAACCATTGCAAATGGTAACATTACGAGAGAATGCGAACTCCAATCGAAAAATGAAAAACGGCATTGTTTTCAGCGTGAAAAATGCATTCTGATACAACTAATTCCAGTCCTTTGTCGAAAAAAAAATTTTTAATAAAGTATGTAATCTCCAACTTTGGTTTGTTTACATTTAAGATGCCCATAACTGCAGTCCTTAGTTTTTAACAATGCGAGTATTTGTCTGGTGCGTGTATAGTCAATGGTTTTGATGAAATTTCCGAAGTTTATGAGAAATACAAGAATTTCCTTAGAAGGATTATTCTTGAAAAATTTTATAGAGTAGATTGAATTGTATTTTTGTGCCAAGTATCAAACACCTCGTCTGATTCCTAACTCTGCAATGAATTTTTAAATATAGCGGCGTTCCCATGAGACTCTGTGGTGTGACTCTGTACATTACCCATCACTTGTAACACGAGCGCTTTGGAACTACTTCTAATTTCTAAACATTGAGAATACGTTCGTGTCACTAGCACTACCTCTTCATCTCATACCGTGGGTAAAATGAAGACTCAATATGAGTCTAGTTCACTGGAACAATTTCTCGTTTTAGATTATCACATTCACTTCCTTCAATTCGCATTATAATTGAACTCATTCATGTACTCGTACATCTTCTAACACATTCTTTTACATAATTTCTCGTTTCCTTTACAAAATACGTTCATTTCATGATTTCACATAAATGAGCAGTTCTTTCAAAGGCATATTTCAGTACAGAAAAGGACACAAAACAAGAGATTACACTTGTGCACGTGTACAAAACGTGAATTGTCATTCTTCTTTCCCATATAAAGGGGAAATATTATCTACCCTTGAAGCGGCGATCAGTGGTCGAGCGGTCAGAGGCGCGGCTGCAACACACGGACATCGTCGTCGCGTCTTCAAAGTCCGCCTCTCACGCTGAACACGCGGGCGACGTGCGAGTTTCACTAAAATACGGAGTTTCGATAAAAATTGTAACATATAGATTTTCTTGCACCTCTCCCATTCATATTTTGGCTTGCTTACAACTTTGAAAGAGGGTTGCCTTGCAGTGAGGCGGACATCATCATTGCACATAATTATTATAGGCCATCAAATTTGTTTTTAACATTAAAAAATACATTTAAAACCTTCAGCACTAATTTCTTTATTTCATGAGCAGGAATGGCACAAAAAAGCTGATAAACTGCTTTGAAGTGGTATCAACAGTACAGAAAAATTGCGCATAATTTTTCGTCTGAGTTTGAAGAGGGAAAAAAAAAAAGACAATAATGGATGCTGAGAAAATTCCAACAAAGATATTATTATAAAAGATAGAGAAAATATTCTTTATACCTATCATAGGTTTTCCTCTAGAAAGAAGACAAAGATCGAAAAGTGGAAAATATTGGTTGTAAAAAATACCCCAGTCATTTACAATTAGGAAATAATGGTAGGAGAAAAAATGGAAAAGAACCACAAAAATGTCCTAATTGACACAAAATATTATTTTACACCTGTATATATTACAGTAAGTAAATGAATAAAATATTCCTCTTCAAGATCTAAAAAATATATACTTTTTTCTTTTTTTCAATGTGTAGCACTATTTTTTAGGAATCACACATCATGTAATACTTCTGGTTGTGAACTTGATTTCAAGCTTGTATTATCAGTCTTTTGTCTCTTATTGTGATCTTCATCACCTATAACATCTTCAGCACACCGTTTTTGCGCCTTGGGTGCTACGTTGACTGCTGAAGTAGCATCATCACCTGTTAGGCCATTACACTGCTGTTCACCCCCACTTGTCGTGCTTTCTAATGAATCACCAGCACCAGCAATTTTATTTTTGGCAATGGGCTCAGATATAATGTTTTCTGATTTACTGTTTGTTTTGCTGACATTGGCTGTACTCACTGCTTCTATTACTGTGCTTGAGTCAATAATTCCATTTGCTAACATTGTTGATATTTTCTCACCACTGTGCATAGGTTTCACAATAATGCAAGTCATGTTATCACAACCAGTTCCATCACCATAAGTGTCTGGAGCTAAACATTTATCAAAGAGCTGCCAGAAAAAAACAAATAAGTTAGATTACTTATTTTTGAGATATTCTTCAAATAGCGTAAAAAGTTTTAATTTAAGTATTTACCTGCTCGCAAATACTAGACAGAGACATGTTTTTTTCAATTTCTGGACGTACAAAATCAACCACTTCTTGACTGGTCATAGAATTCCAAATACCATCACAAGCTAATACTAGAAATTCAACTTCTGGTTCTAACTTCATGGTTTGAATATCTGGTAGAGCAGTAATCATTTGATGGGTGTTGGGCAAATCTTTATTTTTCTTATAACAATGATCTCCTAAATCAAACAAAGAATCAGAGTAAGAGTAGAAATCTACAATTTATAATGCATGTAAAGAAAATAAATTTCCTCATAACAATCTTTGGTCAAAAATAAAAAGTGAAAATAATAATACAATCACAAAATGGTCTATTAATCACATCAAGTTTTTCAAAACTATTTTTCTCATCAGAAACGGCAAATTTTTGGAAAAGAATTAAACCCAAGTCCCCTTCAAAAGGATATCTTCATCTTCAGAAAGTAGAGAAATAATTCTTGATGACGAAACACATAAAAAAATTCAATGTCTAATTGGAGCCGATAAACTAATCATAAATGGCTTTAACTTGGCCCTAGGCTCGTCAAAGAGCTAATCAACAGGAAAAAGTGAAAATTTATAGACCATTATGTCAAGTCCCATGAGTGGAACAATCTGCAACATCAGATCTTGTTACATCCAACGGCTCAAAAAACTCCGCCCCTTTTTTATTCTCGAGTTTTTTCAACTTCTTCGGTGGTCAAGATTCTTCAAAGTCCTCTCTTTGATTTTCCAAATCACTAGGACAATTTTTTTTTTCTCTCTCTTTACTTCAAATAAGTGAGTTAATTTCCCACTCTACACTTTGGTTTTCAATTCCTTCCGACTTTCCGATAACTTCACACTACAATGGGGTGTAGGATAGTGAAAGATGGATTCATACACAAATTAACACAAATGAAATGCTCACAGGTATAGATCTTCAACTACATATATCACTGATAAAAGGCATATCAATATTTGTATGCCTCTTCTTACCAATGGCGCGAGATAAATTCAAACCGCCGTTGACACGACCATCAGGCGTAACTTCACCGCCAGCTGCTACAATACGATCGTGTTCTGCTTCATCCTCTGGCTTGTGATCTTTGGACATATCTATAGCTTGACCGGCCTTGCAAACAATACAACGCGAGTCACCAGCATTGGCAACGTACAAATCGTCACCTTGTAACAACGCTACTACCGCCGTGCACCCACTGTCAATGCCTGGTTTCTACATGAAAACCGACAATCTGCGTTTTACTTATTGAATACGTAAGAAACAGAGGTGAGATATCAAGATATACTCACTTCACTCATGCCTACTAGCATTTCGGCAGTCATACTGACGTCTTCTTCGTCATCTAGATCTTCTTTGTGTAAACAGTCATCATTCTCTTCTTCTTCTTCTTCTTCTTCTTCTTCACCTTCATCTGATATTGAATCTTTTTCGTCATCACTTGTAGTGTCATCTTTGCTTTCTTTGTCCTCTTCTTCACCATCCTCTGAGTCATCGTCATCGTTGTCGTTGTTAACTCGATGTAGGCTCTTGAGAAAACGTTTTGCTGAATAATATTCCAATAGATCAAATTCATTGTCATCATCGTTGTCACTATCCAATTTGAAATAAATTAATATCTCGGATTAGAATTACGCGAATTTCTGTAGGCAATGTACCTCTATCAAAGAAATAATGATTTTTCTTTTCACAAAGAATGCAGAAAATAGTAGAAAACCTTGCAAAGTGACTCTTCTTATTTTGAAGTTTATTATTATTATTTTTTTTTTTTTTCAGAGCACCTTACTCAAAAATATGACCACTGACATTTTCAACAGCAGGCGGTGATAATTAAATTTATCAATCGCCACTTTTTGGTCAGAATGAAAAGAACTTCCGGTTTGACTTGAATTAATTCTAAACAAATAAGCTACTCCTGATACAGTGCATGATACTTTTTAAAAAACCCTTTAGTATTCGCCAACAAGGGCGGAGTATGTGCTGCTATGCGGAATTTCTCCAAAGCTAGCACTCGAAGGTGATGATGAGTAATGACTACACAACGTATTTTCTTTTCGCTCTTCTTTCTTGTAAAATTCAAATGGAAAACCACCTAAAAAAGTTTCCAAGTTGTTAAAGTACACTCGGTGCCAGTCATCCGATAGATGGTGATTATTCTCTCTCGATAGGTACCTAATGTTTTCCAAATTTTGAAACGGTTCGTGACCAAAATGTACCTCACAGAAAATATATTTTCATCTGCGATTCTTATAAGTTCATGATTATTGTTAGACCAATAATGATTTACTGTTTATTGCAATTGAGCTACTACACGTTTTTAACGGACTAGTGCTTACACGTGTTTTTTAACCTCTTCTTCAAGCCATCTCTTCAACTGTATGAAATAATTTCCCTTCTTGAGCCACAATGATCGAATTGTCATTATTGTGACTGATATATTAAATACAATCAGCAAATCGATTTTAAATATACTTACATATCATCAGCTGGCAGAAAAGTTTCATCTTCAGAGTCGTCTTCGTCGTCTTCCGCAATTTCATCGTTCGTTATAAAATTCTTAATTACCGTACTGTCATCGAGATCATCTAAAGCTATTTTTTTTGCTTTTTTAGGAGATGTGTCTAAAACGTCATGAGAAGCATCAGTATCAGAACTGTGTGCTGCAACTGGCCGTTGATCGCTGGTACTAGCTTTTTTACTTGTATCACCATTAATCCGACATAGTGAACCGTTGATTGAATTTTCACTACTATTTCTTATCATGGACGAACTTCCGGACAGAATATCTAAAATACGAAGTGTATAGTTCGATTGGAAGAAAATTATAAAACTTGTGTTCATAGCAGAAAAGTTAACAATGTTGAAGAACTTACCAGCAGTGCATTTCTTTTCTGGGGTGGTAAATGATTTTGAACCACCGCTCGAGGACGTTGTCAGTGCATCCATATCAGCCTCTGAATCTACAAGGTATACAATGAAAATAATTTTTCAAGATAAACGCAGTATCTTGTTCTCAATAACCTACATACTAGATGCTGTTACGCTTGAGGTCGTGGAGGAACAACAAGCCGTTGAACTGTAAGGAGCATCATCGTTCTTTGTATCACTCGACTCTCGCCGCCCACGTAGATAAGGAGATGAAATATTAGGAACCTGATATGAAGCTATGACTTCTTCGATAGGTTTTTTTGCATCTGCGCGTAGGGTTTCCGGATTCTCGAGATCTTCATCACATTCGTCACTATCACTGCTAACTACCATCCCCGGAGACTCATCACCTTGATGAAAAAAGATAAGACTTCAACAAGTGCAAATATTTTTATAGAATTTGAGGACAAAACACAAAACCTAACGATGAATTTTACAGCTCGGATACAGGTACGAAATGGAGTTAATTGATCGCAACGGAAAAAAACTTACATTCCGATTTACCTCTGGTGTCCGCATTTACCATTTCCTTCAACACAGCCATAACTTGTGACGTAGGAATTGTATCATCAAAGCCTAAAAATGCTTCAATGAGAGCATCTTTATAATTCTTTTGCTTGTATTTCTCGGTATTTTTCAGGAAATCCGGAAAATTTTCAGATGTATATTTCGCAACTTCGAACCCACCATGTCCATCATAAACACCAAAAAAGGATGCGTCCTCATCGAATTCAATGATACAGTTGTGTGCATCCTACAAAATTCAGATACTATCACAATACATCGAAATTACATCTTTACATTATTCCTATACAATTGACGGGCAGTGTAAGGGTCGACAATAACGAACGTATCAGATAGAAATGTTGCTTACTTCTTGTTTCAAACGCCATCCTTGCATCGAGCTCACTCCATACGACAGTCTCGAATTGTTTCCAACTTCAGAATATTTATCTTTAACTGGACGAGATAAGTACGCGCCTCCCATCACAATGATAGTAATGTCAGTCAATCGGTATTTTTAATTCGAGTAACAAACACACATTGAGTAACGCAACCTGTAAAGAATATTATTATGGCGGTTCACATTGTCGAAAATTCCACGGCACCGTGTCCGTGTCTTCCCGACGCTGCCGCAGACCCGTGCCTCACGATATCACCACTACTAACCTTATCTGATGTAGTAATGTCGGCCTCCCACGGATTTACATGTCAAACACCTCTCTCGTGAAAAAATCGAGTTGACCCTTATTTAAAGGAAATTTCACAGACTACAACTTTTGTTCAATACAATTTTTTCAAAAACTCCATATTTCCTTGAAAAACAGACGCTCAAAGGGTTTTTGCCCATAAGAGCTATGTGAAGTCAGCCCACAGTTGTGCGGTTGCCAAGTTTACGTTCATGGCTTGTTGTAGTAGTCTTTCACGCTGACGTCACATCACTGATAACACTGCGTAACGATTTAGAACTTTTTGAAAATTACTTGAATAAGAATAGAATGATTCCTAAAGTATTTTTTGCATTGAATTCAATGCCGTTTTCCGTTTTTCGATAGCACGTCTAGATATCTTGTAATCATCATCTTTACTTACAATAAATCGTTGCGTGTCGTCGCGAAACATAACGCTGGTTCTCGTGCTGTGATACTGCTATCCTTGATCGAAGCATGGGAACCTGTGTTACGTTTTGCGACGACACACGACGATTTATAAGGCTTTTCCAGTGTTCCATATTGCATACTTATTTGACTGATTCTTATCAATACGGTAGGCTTTCTAACATCAATCTTATGGGTATTGCTAGATTGCATACTCATTTTCATTCCGGTGTTAATCTGCCATAAGGTCAATGTTAGGAAGCCCACCGTATTGATAAGAATCAGGCAAATAAGTATGCGATATGGAACACTGGAAAAGCCTTATTGTACGTAAAGTTGATGATTACAAGAAATCTAGAGGTGCTATCAAAAAACGGAAAACGGCATTGAATTCAGTGTAAAAATTACTTCAAGAATCATCTATTCTTATTCAAGTAATTTTCTATGTGTTACGCAGTGTAATAATACAAACTATCGATCTTCTAGTGTTCCATTCTTCCATCACAAAATGTAAACATTTTTTTTGCTCGTACTTTCCCATAAGAAAAAATAGTGTTCCAGAAATTGTTGAATACTTCCAAAAAGAAATTGTTTGTAAGGAACCAAAACTTAATTTTTTATACTAAGAAGTTCTTAGATTGCCATCATACAATACTTGTTCCTGAGAAATTTTCCGTTCTCGCTATATTTGACGAATTTTAGAACCAAATTTGTTCCCATAAGGAATAACGTGTAAAAAAAATTGTTTCCATTAGTGATGGAAATATCCATCTTTAGATATTTTTCAACAATATTTCTACTGGATAGTGCCACATCGAGCAAATATCCATACGATGTGACGTCGACCATTATAGCGTCGTTCACACTAGCATAATTTTCCGCGTTATATCACACAACGCCGCGTTAAAGTTGAACCTATAGATACCTAAAAGAGACAAGATAGCTAACTTCGTTAGTTCTAGTGTTCCACCGCACGCCAACACAGCGACACAGTATTCTTGGGCTAAATTAACATTGCGCTTATGGATGTTTTTCAGTTTTCATCAATTATCTCGGAAACCGTTCATTTTTATGAAAAAATGAAGAGAACAAAATTTATTCCCCTTGTAATTTCCTATCAAATGAGACCTACTTTGAATTTTTTTTTTTTCAAAATATGAAATAGGTCTCATACGATAGGAAATTACAAGGGGAATAAATTTTGTTCTTTTCATTTTTTCGTAAAAATAAACGGTTTCCGAGATAATTGATGAATACTGAAAAACGTCCATAAGCGCAATGTCAACTTAGCCCTACAACACAGTGGCGCTATCTCTCGGCACGTAAATTAGCACGACAAAAATCGGGTACCGGATTTTAACACAGCGCATATGGAGAGTTAGCTATCTTGTCTCTTTTAGGTATCTATAGTTGAACCGGTCCAACCCCAGACCAGGAAAATAAAAATAACGCGGCGTCATCGACTGTAACGCGGAAAATAACGCTAGTGTGAACGACGCTTAAGGACCATTTTTGTAATGACGTATATATGGGAAATTTACATTTGCAGGCTGCTACTCTGCTGGCGCGCATAGTGCTCGTTTACATAGGATTTTGCAGACTTTGATAAATATTAGAAGAACCCTTCGAATGTTAAGCTTTTGCGATATTTTTAACAAAAGTAGAACTAATGATGAACATTTTTTGTATGAAACATCTGGAGATTCAATGAACAGCACTACAGCAAGGCACGTATACTCAAATTCATTCAAATAGTATCTACAGTCATATTTAATGTAGATACTTTTTTCATAAGCGAGATGAAAATTATGACGTCATACAAAAATGGTCTGTTAACACTACACAAAATTCTTGTCAAGTTGTCACACAAAATAATGTAATTCATACAGAATTCCGCTGCGTTTGCTGCGCCGTTGTGAATGTCTTCTGCAGTCCGCACCCCACCAATGTTGTTACCTTACCAGAGGTACCACATAGTATGGACAAATTTCCAAGGGTTATAAAAAATCAAGAAATTTACACAGAGAATAATTTTTTTTGAAATATGTAGAGCATAATGAGTAGTCTATTTTGCACCAAGTTTCAGATTTTTTGGTCGATTTCTGACTTTTCTACAATTTTTTTAAAAATAGTGAATTTACATAAGACTCTATGGATAACTGAGGAACTGTTCATTGGCGCTACATAGTGGCAAAACTAAGGCAAAACACTGAAGTACATTCTTAGACCATGGTCTAAGAGTACATTATTTCTCGTGACAGCATTGAACATAGGCAAGTGTGAATACCTCTTTATTGTACCATGGTTGTAACTATGGTAGGCTTTGGTATAGGCCGGCAGCCGCAGCACCGCGCACCGGTTAGATAATTTATTACTTTCATGCATAACTGCGCTTTTTCATATTCACGCGCATTTCTGTGGACGTTAATAAATTTGCACTGATACGCTCACTTCATATATAAATTTGCACTTACGCTTACTGTTCATTTTGTTTAATAAAATGTGACCTTCCATTGGACTGTGGCCCTTAGAGTTACAACATCACTGTAATTTTTAAAAATTTATGTAAATAAATTTATGAATAGTTTCTCCATTTTAATATCATTGCCTACTGCTTATATCTGATCAACATCATACCTACTTAACATCAATATTTGTTATTATTGGAACTCATAATGAGTGAGTAAGGTGTAAATAGAGCACTAATATTGAAAAAGGTTTTCAAAATGTACAAATCTATTTTATTAGTTGCTTTTACAAGAGTACTTTCGGGTATTATCCCATCATCAGTTGTATGAAGTAGGCTGTGGATAGGCATCACTCAGAGTCCAAGTCTCTTGTATGCTACAGCTTATATAACTTTTCAAATTGTGAAGAAAGAAATAAATATGAAATAGTGAAATACACTTCAATATCTGATTGGCATTACTCCAGTTGGTTCTGTTTTGTTTACACCCCAAGGTTACAGAGACTCACTGTTAACTGAATAATGGTGACCAATTTCCTTTTTGTTTTGAATTGAGCCAAAAATTAATTTTCAGACCTTTTTCTTAAAAAACCAGTTACTAATCACTTGACCTGTATTTTATTTCAAAAATAATAATCGATTATTCACCTCGAGACGGAACGCTCCTTTCTATTCTTTCTTAACCTGAACAGAGTATAACCAAGGCTTGAATTTTATTATAACCAATTGACTGATTATACCAAATATAGGTTTTTTTCCATCACCAGTCTGTCCACAGATAGAATAGGTCCTGTAACCTGGGATGATAAGTTATTCGTTATTATCTTAAACTTTGCTTAAAACTTGGAGGTTTTTGAAATTATCCAATCAGCTTAGGTGAAGCTTTTTCATGTTAGAAGCGATCCACTTTAAGCTGCAAAGCTGTTACCTTAAAACTTAATTTGCGTGTTTGGTGTCTATTTAGTGTAAAATTTACCGTAGAATTCAAAAGTATCATTAAAATGATGTTTGGGTCCACCAAAAAAGGCAATCGAAACTTTTCTTTTATAATCACGTATTTTCCCAATATTTTACCACCAATAGGATTTAGGAGCAGTTTTGTAGCTAGTTTTGTAACATTTCAAAGAGGTATATGGAATATAGAGGATTCTAATAATTCTATAAGTATTTTCAATGCTGAAAGCAATAATAAAAACTGAAAAAACTACGACATTCTTATTTGATAACACACCGTAATGCACTATACATACACACTGACAGTAACGTGGTCTTCAAAGAATGAAAAAGCAGCTTATCATTAATAGCTTTCAGCTGGCTTTTAACTTGATGGAATACCCATTGACTGATTTATAAGCTGACTTAAAAGCTCAAAAAACAGCAGCTTTTGCTGCTGCTTAAGCTTATCTTGACTTAAACTCACCATCCCTGCATGTAACAGACTATAGTGCCTTGCCCAAGGCTACAGAGCCCTAGAAACACAAGATCGCTAACTTGCCATCTGCACTATGTTGAATTTTGGTATCGTCAAAATGTCAAGATAATTCTTCCCACCAGATGTTGAAGAGTCGCACTCAATGTGTTCTTATGGGGGAATAAGATTTCACAAATTTGCTTGAATTTAGACGGATCTAAAAAGAAATTTTATACGGAATGGACTGTGTTATTGACTGTGTTATTTGTGATAACACAACATGAATTTGAATGCAAGATGCATAGGTGTGAGTAAGCAGAAGTACCTATTCTGCTGAAAATATGTCCATGTGGCATTTTGCTCCCCGTAAAGAATACATGCGGAGCAAAGATGACCATGGCAATAATTTAATATGAGATGTTGAAATTTACAGGAAAGTTCATATTTTAAATTTATCAACTTCTCGCTATTTGAAAAGAAAATCTCTTGACCGTATCATTTTTTATTATATTTACTTGGTAGCGTAGTATCTCTGCTCCACATGTATTTCTTATAGGAGCAAAATGTCCCATGGACAAAATCAATTTTTTATCGATAGTTGTGACGTCACAATAACACAGTCCATTGAAAATCAAGTCAACTTATAGAAAATTTTAGTCTGTTTTAATTTGGTTCTCTGTCTTTTTTCTTCAGAATCACTCTATTTGAGTTATTTAAAGAAAACTTGAAAATCTCCATGTGTTACAGATATTACTTTTTACTTTGCAACATACTCTGCTAGACCCTCATCAATTTTTGTGAATTGACGCTGACACAGCTACAATATGCCCAGTTCAAATAAACCAAACTTGTTGTGAAAATCGTCGTTAGTCAGAAGAAGGCAAAAAAAAACGGCTCGATTCAGCTTTTGGCTGACAGCCGAAAATATAGGGCTTTGGAAAAGCTGAAGCTAAAATACCTAAAAAAATATGGCCGAATAAGGCTTCTGGGTTTTGGCTTGCCGCAACACTCCGTGTTCGGTGTTTCTCACACTGTGCCAGAAGAAACTTTTTTGTAGATCGCAGAATCGACTTTTTTTGTTGTAAAAACAAAACTCAATAGGGCTTTTCCATGTCGGCGCATTGCATACGTATTCTCCTACGTGTTATCGAAATGATAGTATTTCCAACATTGCTCCCATTCGCATGAGGACACAACTGTAGGTGCGCTAGAGTCGTGCCCGAAAAGGGATTCGGCAAAAATTGCCATAAACCTGTATAAAACTAAAACGGGCTGTATCTTTGTCAATATTGAAAAATACAAAAAAGTAGTAAGAGCATTTTTTTATTATTTTCATTCATAGAGTAACCTAAAAGAAGAAAAAATTAAGATTTCAACAATTTTCTTCAACATCCTCTTTTCAGGTAGCTTTCAAAAATGGCCGCCACAGTTTTCATAGAGGGCGCCTACTTTGTGTCCTCATGCGAATGGCAAACTACTCCACAATGAAAATGAGTATGCAATCCAGCAACACCCATAAGAGCAATGTTAGAAATACTTGCAGTTCGGATTTTGAAAATTTTAACACGTAGGAGAATACGTATGCCCAACATGGAAAAGCTCTACCGGACCGGGCAGCCATAGGGTACTATAGAGGGGGGTATGGCAATACGCCATTTTAGCAGCAAAAAGAAGTGTTCGACGTACGAATGCGTATCGCAAAGCATCGCGAGAAAACGAACGTGACCGATGTTGCCCGGCCCTGCCGAATATTCCGCGACACTGCGCGAACGCGTTCGTGCTTGAGAGCATTCTTTTTGCTGCTAAAATGGCGTATTGCCATACCCCCCCTCTATAGTACCCTAGCAGCCACCGGTACGCTTCGATCGCATTCACTTCTTCATACAGTATAAATGACCAGTGAACTCAATTCGTAGTATGAGACTAGCTGGAATGCGCGCTGAACAGAAAACGTGAAACGAAATAACAGAATATCTCTTTTCTCTCTCTTTTTTCGTTAAGCGTGCATGAAACGACGGAGCCCCGTTGATCAGAATATCTTCTTTCTCTCTCTTTTCTTCGTTCAGCGCGCGTTCCAGCTAGTCTCATACTACGAATTGAGTTCACTGTAAATGACACACCACCACGAGCATACTTCCACCGGTCATTTCTTGTGTGTGCGTGTGGTGGTGTATCGTTTACTGTCCGAAAGAGTGTTGCGATCGAAGCGCGCCGGTGGTTGCCCGGTTCGAATACCTTTCGATCTGATGCCGGCCATTTTGTATCCTAGTAAATAAGAGGACGCGAAGGCTGGCCTAGTCTAGTCATCTAGTGCAAACGCGAAAGCTTCGTGTGTTACAATCACCCATCTCCATTCGTCAACTTCGAGACTTAAGTTTCATTCACCTTTCCGCTATAAAACTTTTAATGAGTGTTACAGTATTATCTTACCGATTTGCATTTTCTCTTCGTCAACCTCGTGTGTATTTTGTGTGAAATCAATTACTAGTTTTTCGTTGATTGTGGAACAGACTGTGAATATCTTCAATGGCTGACGAGAGGAAAATGGAAATGAACGGTTTAAATAATCCTGTGGCGAACAGCCGCGAGGAAAACTCAGTCCCTCGTGGTGGAGGACGTAGACCAAATAGATTTGGGCCACGCGGTCAACCTCGGAATCAGGAACGTCAAAACGATCAGGTATTAGCGTGGCTTAGTTGTAAGCCATTTTGAAATCTCGTGGTCATAATTTTGAAAAACTGAATTTCCTCTTCAACCACGTTTTGCAGAATAATGGGGACAATGATCAGCTCATGGATGACGGTGATGCAAATCGTCGTCGTCGTTTTCCTCCCGGTCGAGGAGGACGAGGTGGTTTCGGTAGTGGTTTTGGAGGTATGAATAAAGATCGAGATGATGGCGGACGTGGTAGACATGAAGTAAGTGAGACCGTTGTTGTTAGATGTACTGTTCTAATCTTGCGTAACATGTTGATCATTCGTTCATTATTTAAGGATCGTGTCTTTGACAAGCTAGCGACTATGTCTGGAAATACGTATGACCTCGCAGCAAAAGATAATTCTGAGCAGAAGTTTTCGTCAAGATGTCGCTTATACGTCGGTAACTTTGCTGATGTAACTGAGGATGAAGTAAAGGAAATGTTCAAACCATTTGGCGAAGTCAGTGAATGCTATGTTCAGCCGGAAAAAATGTTTGCATTTGTTCGATTAGTGAGTATTCTCGTGACTTATCAATCGCAACTCGTTTTACAAAATTGACTTCACTATTTGTTTGTAGGACTACCGAACAAATGCCGAGCGAGCAAAAAGAGAATTGGATGGATCTATGAGGAAAAATAAATTATTAAAAGTTCGCTTTGCACCCGTCGGTGCCGCTATCAAAGTGAAAAATCTGACTCAGTGGGTAACGAATGAGCTGTTAGAGTACGCATTTTCGGTTTTTGGCGAGGTAAGGATCGTACAAACTGAAAGTTCCATTTTCATGAAGAATTTTCTGAAGTATGTATCAACTTCTAGATTGAAAGTGCCAAAGTATTAGTTGACGAACGAGGTAATTCTCTGAAAGAGGGTATTGTTGAGTTTGCCAGGAAACCTTATGCCTTGGCCGCCCTAAAACGTTGTACGGAAGGTTGTTTCTTTTTGACGAGGTAATTTGCCGAACCGAGCGAGAGTCATTGTCATGGTCGAAAATATAGGATATTGGAAATTATTTATCCTTGATATGTTGATAGTTCGATTAGACCGGTTATTGTTGAACCTTATGACGTTATTGATGATGTTGACGGATTTCCGGAGAAGAGTATCACAAGAAAGCCAACGGATTATATCAAGTGTCGAGAGGTTTGTTTTCTTTATAATTCAAATATTATTCGACTTATATTTACTGTGCTATCGGCGCAAGCACGGAAAGGGGGGGGGGAGAGGCAAGAACTTCCAAATTTCGCAGATAACTATTATTTTAATATGATGTAGTGTCGGTTCATCTCACAAAATGTGATTAAAATCGCGAAATTTGAATTTGTTTAACCTCATTGACCGAAGTTGGGCGATCGTTTTCGTAATCCTTGTTTCACCCTAAATTTGGCGGTTATTTCTGTAATCTTTTTTTCAAGCTTTGGTCACATAGTACCATGAATTAAACCACTCTTAACGTTGCTAACGGTCTCGAAGGCGCTAGTACTATTATTGGCCCCTCATGATTACACGGAGACCATTTAGATCATTCTTTGATATTCACGAAGAAGAAATTATAAGTTTGTATTCAAAATTTAGGATTTTCGAAGTATGTGAAAAAGTAATTTTCATTTTTCATTTTTAAGTATTGGCGAATGCTCATTATGTATTTTGCATTCTCCTTTCAAACGAATCGTTATCCCTTTCTCTCGACTACAAATACGGGTGCTTGGGCGTATGTTTTTTCACTATTATAAGTGAATGACGTCTCGATGGTTCTTCGAACTATCGCCTCAGAAACCAGAAGTCCCCTTATAAACAAAATTAAAATGGATCTTAGATAGATTTCTCGTCACACGACCGAAATGTGCGTACACACTCGATAGTATTTTGCATAATTATTATTTTGTGTGTGTGTCGAACGTATTGATTGAATGTCGTCATTCTGCGAAGTTACTTGAGAGTATGTTAGTTTTTCCAAATTTACCTGGAAAGTAAATGTTTCAATGATTGTCTGTGCATGATTGAACAACTAACTCGGATTTTCGAAGAGTAATTAGAAACACGAATTTGGATTTTTTACTTGTGATGGATGATTTGGTTAGAATATTTTTGAACATACGGTCTATTCTTTATATACTGAAATCATTTATTTGTGAAATTTAGATTGGTCCTCGATTTGCGAAACATAACTCGTTCGAATTCGAATACGGTACGCGCTGGAAACAAATGTACGAAGTCTTCAAGCAGAAAGAAGAAACTCTAAAACGTGAATTAAAACTTGAAGAAGAGAAGTTAGAAGCCCAGATGGAATATGCTAAATTTGAACACGAAACAGAGATGTTACGCGAACGTGAGTGTTCAGAATATACCTTGTTCATATTCTTTCCTTAATTCATGCACAATTGCACATACTTAAGTGTTTTAAAATGTTCGAAAAAAGGGGCCAGATTAGAAAGTCCGACACTCCTCCCGTTACTAGATAATCATAGAAGCACGCCTAATTGAGTTGGACTTTATTGTATTCTTTCTGTACCTGTATAGAATTGAAACAACGTGAAATGGATAGAGAGAGGCAGAAAATGGAGTGGGAAATGAAAACACAACAAGCAGATGAACAAAGAAGAATGGAAGAAGAAAGATTTCGTGCGAACACTCATGAAATGGGATTGAAGATGCAATCAGCGGAAGAAGATCTCAGGCGACGTCAACGAGAAAATATGTCTTTCTTGCAGGTATGTAAAAATTATTCAAAAAATCTCTTTACTAGTTAGCATTTCCTTTTGCCACGCTTCTTATTCTCTATTATATTGGAATAAGCAAGTGCCAGAATGATACTGATTTAAGGGAACAGAATGATTTTTCAACAGGAAGCATCGATGGTAAACTTTATTGCCGACGATGTGCTGACAAGTTGATGAACATTATCTCGATAAAAACTCGAATCTTTGCTTACAAAAATTGATACTCAAACTGAGAGCTGCGGCTCACAAAATATGGAAGTGCTTCTATTTTTTTATGCATGCATCTACGTATAATCTAAACTTGATGAAAACTTTCCACCATGGTTTTCGTGAGCTTTCATTCAAAGAACAAATTCTTCGGAACAATCTTGCCGTCGTCCACGAATGAAATAATTATTATTTTAGTAACGTCTTTGAATACAATTACGTATTTACTGTCGGTTTCTAATTATTTATTTCTTCCATTGAACTTGTTTGAGGTCTACGTCATACTAAACTTTCCAAAACAGCTCTGTCGTTGTTGAAAAATGAAATCATTATTTGAGTAACTTTAAATAGACTTATTCGAAGTCTGCATCGTACTAAACAGTAAAAGGAGATTACTAAACGGAGTAAGACTCCGTAACTACTAACTATACTGAGTGACTACATCTCTTCTTGATAACAGACAGATTCATGCAACAGATATCATTCTTGTCCGTTTAGAAATCAACTATATTATTCTGTATCCTAAAGCTTAGAAAAACAATTATTCACCAACAGTAGTAAATTTTTTGAGAGAATCTATCGAAATCATCTAACAAGAGAATGAAACCGACATCATTGGTATTAGTTGTCTTACCCTATTATCTAGAAAACGCGCCATCAGCACTCTTGAGTGGATTTCTGTGGTCATTATTTCTTTTTGTAATTTGGCAGAAAAATTTTTTGAGGTTATTAACTTCTCAATGATTCAACATTTTTATTAGACCTTGTGAAAGCGATGAAAATTTTGATACTGCGAAAAAACGTCGTCTTTGACTTCAATTTTATTTTTACAAAAATGAAGGCAAGATTCAAGAATTGATTTGACCCGCTTCTGAGCTGACGTGATGAATCGTAACAAATATTTCCGAACGTCAGTCTCAAGTTGAATAATCATATTATTAATTCATAATGTAGATATTCTTGAATTCGAAAGAAGTTGTTGGTGTAGATAAACTTATTTCAGAACTATACCGACGTTTATTAAGCATTATAATATTTTGTTCCTCGATGCGAATATTTTTTTAATACGAAAGTTATTTATTTTCAAATTATTTTTTGAAGCCAACGAACGCGTGAAATTAGACTTTCTCTTCATTGTAAAAAGTCCATCAAGTCCTTTTCTTAGCCACGCTTCTTACTCCTGATCATATTGGAATAAGGCAGTGCCAGAATGATGCTTATTCAAATTCAAGGGAACCGTCATGATTTTTTAATAGGGAGCATCGTTGTTTAGTTATAATTTCATCTAAGCATGTACCGTGAAATTGATGAATAATATCAGTTCAGGATTTGAGCTTCACAACTTGAATAGTATGCCCTGAACATTTTTTAATTTTTTTCTTTTTCATGGTTTGACCGCTTATTTAACAAAATTTTCTTCACTAAATTGCATGACTTTCTGTCGAATATATCATGCATTGTTTGACATTCATAAACCCAGTATTGACTCAGTGAATTCCAATTTTATTTGATTAGAGCCATGGTGGAGGAGGTGCAGGTGATGCGGAAAGACGCCCGCCACCCAGAGAAGGTAAATTGAAGTGCGGTCTGATTTCATTTAAAATTATCTTGATTTTGAATGATCGTAATTTTTTTGCTTGTAGGAAATATGCCGAATATACCCGGGGTACGTAATCTTTTGCAAAAACGTATCGTAAGTAGTAGTTTTGTTTTTTAGTTCAACTCTGAAAATTCAACTCCGCGTTCTGGCGTATTGAATAAGCCTCCGTTACGATTATAAATGAATATTTTCGGAAAATTCGTGCCATGTTCATTCTATAAATAATTTAGAATAATGGTGAAAAGGTAATGATCCTTCGAAAATTTTTGATGAATTATGATGATAAAGTCTCATAGTGGTTATACATTTGAACGATATCAAAAAAATATCTTCCAAGAGTCAAATATCGTTACAGTTTTTTCTATTTCTTTTCTTAACTTCTCTAACTTCTCTGAATTTCTGTATTAGGATTATAAATATTGACTTCTTTTGTGCGCAATAGCCGATTCCGGATCGAGCTTATAGTATGTTCACAGTCTCACGCGAGTTCGTGCATATAATAATTATTTTCGATATTTGATGCATGGTGTATTAGATCGATCAAAACAGAGCATATTGCTTGACAAAAGAAAAATAATTGTTGTCTTGTATAATTCGTTGAAAACGCAATAAAACCTTAGAAAGGGAACTGGTTTATGTGAAGGGGTGGGGGAAGAAATTGGAAGTCAATCAACCTTTTGGCAAATTGTAGTTCTGAGAGAGGCAAAGGCTCTGACCTAGTTGAAGGCGGGAAGAAATTTCGACTTCTACGTTGTATGCATGAAGAACAGACCGTAGTTCCGAGGTGGGGCGAGCTTTCACCTGGATTAGGGGTTTGAAAATTTCAACTTTTGATTGTAAAGGTATACAAAATATGTATATGTCTATGTATGAGAAAGAGGTTGCGAAAAAATTCTGACTACCTAGCTATATACATGAACTAAGAGACTGGAAAAATTTCTTTGTTTACCAAATGAGTTTGATAGAAGAGATATCTTGGAAAGATTTTGCTGATGGGTTGAAAAGTAGGCTACATTGGGGCTAAAGAAGGAAAAAATAAAAAGAAATTGGGAAAAATGGATCTCGGAAATTTTTTGAGCGATATATACGGTAAGCGCTCGATTACATGCAGATGACAACAAGCAACGGAATCCGACACGTTGGTCTTTGTCCCCTGATTCTGATGTGCTACGAGTATTGCCTCCTTTGTAACCAAAGATTAATTGATGCTTTGTAAAATTTCGTCTTACCCAAATAATCACTCCTGATCGTTTAACAAAATCGAAATAAAGTATCAAAATCTATTCTCTCTCCTCCCCCCTTCCCCCCTCCCCTTCTAGAACAGATTTCTAGCTCACTACTATTTTCGTATTTATTTAGAGACTTTACAATAGCGAAAGAAGTAACCTACAAGTTTTTCTAACCTGTACATGATATCGAAAATATATTTTGCGTTACTTAAATACGAGAGTTTCTGAACAAAACTTTGATTTCATTTATAATCATTTTCTATTGGATGAATATTGAATATGCTATTACTATTATCTGAATAATGGTCTTGGATTAGAAGTATTAGAATGGTATTTCGCGCAGTATTGATGTTACAGATCTAAAATTGATTGAAACTGTTTCGGCGAAATGGATCGTTGAAATGAAAACTATAATTATGAGTAATTTTGCTCTCGATAATTCGTACAAACTCTCAAGTTAGCTACCAGTTTTCTTTTTTCCTCTTATTCTTTTTCTTGACCGATTACCAACATTATGGGACCTAACATTATTTCTTTGAGTTGGCATCGTTGTTAACAAACAGTTGATACGTTGAATGATCGTATCATCCATTTAAAGTTGAGAAATTATTTTCATTGGAATAATGAAAATAACCAAAAATAGTTCGTTGAATTCTTTTTGGGCTCAATGAATCTCTTAGGTTGTGAGGAAATTAAATTTAAAAAGTGTAATTTGGTTTCGAATCGAATTGTTCGTATACTTCTTTCTGCAGAATATTTTCATTTCAAACTCCCACGATATTGATACCTATTCTCTAAACTAATTTTATTGACCATTTTATAAATTGCATCTTGGAAGAAAATGATGATACTGTACATCGGTGAATCGTTTATGTGGGTTACACACAAAATGGCTCATAAATGTAGGCAAAGAAACTGTGTTGTAGTTTCACTTTTCAGGAGTGCTCCTGGTGAAAATTTATGAAGTGAGGACGAACAATATTCAGAATAAATTTTTATCTGAATATAAACCTATGTTGTACCTGTGCTGTAATTTCTTTCTGTCATTAAAATTTATGACGGGATGATTGTGTTTCCTCATTTTTTTCATTTAGAAATGGGGCAGTAGATAATTTCCTTTTTTAAAGCTCATAGTTGAGTGTATACTGTAAAGAAGAAATTAAATGTATCTGCGAATCGATATCTCATTTGTTACAAACAGAATACTTACTTCAGGGCGTAGCGAAAGCCTCGTCGTTTTCATATTATACAAGTACTATTAATAAACGTAAACCGCGATTACGGATTTTTATCGCGTCATCAGTTATTGTTAGTGTTGAAAGACACTTGAATAACATCATCGCCGGTAGATCTTCGAACGGTGCAAATGTAGTGTAATTTGGATGCAGTTTTTCATCTATCAATCTTATTTGTAGGTATGATCGAGTTCTCCTAAATTAATGATTTACGAATTATATTTTAAATTAATGCTCATTCATGATAGATCATTAAGAGCATTTGAAACGTTTGACGACTATTATATTGAATTTAATGGTACCAAAATAAATTAATGTTCGGCCACATGCAAGCAACAGGAACCAGGCAGCAAAACCTGATGTGCTGCATTATATTACTTGTTGCTTACCCAACTTTAAATTGGTGGGCGTATGTTGCTGTATTGCACATTGCCTCCTGTGAAACCATGAATCAAGAAACAAAGTGACAAACTGTTCTACGTTTCCATTCATTTTCTACTTCTTTAATTATCAAAAATCTCTGCGAGGAATTTTTAGGAAAAAATAATGGAGTACATATCTGCACCGCAACCTGCCCTCTTGTGCAGTCTACAGCTTTGCCGAAATATCGGCGTCTGAAGTGCAAAAATTTCTTATGTAGGTATTACCGGTCTGACTAAAACATACTGATCATACTTTGTGTACTGAGTGGTTCACTCTAATTATAAATACAAAGGACCATGCTGTGTTGAATAGCTAAGTACTGTCAATTTTGCACCACAGGTATAAAAATTTGTATTTTAATCGCATAGTGCTAAAAAATTGGTACTTTGCAAACATTCTCGTTTAAGAATGTTCTTGCATCTCAATAAAATGATGAAATTAAGAAATATACTCAAAGGAGTAAGAAAAAACAAATACAAAGACTACAATAAATTATAATACATCGAGCGCTTCATGCAAACAGTAAACAGCCATTCTCAAGGTATAGAAAGCGAGGAAAACGAATTGATTCTAAAATTGTGAAACTTCTATAAACAATTGAACATATTCCAAAATGATGGATAATATTGTTGTTGCAAAGTTCAAAAACATGATCTTTCGACCAATAAACCGTTGAAAACTAGAAGCAATTTGATGCAGAAATTAAAATATTTTTGATCCAACGAATCCTGAGAAATTTCAAAGTTTCCACCAATGAAATGGGCACGTTAGTACTGTAAAGGGTACATTTTTCATAAGATGAATTGGGGATGAGGAAGTTCTAGATTATTTCAAAGATCGTTGAACATTTCGATGAATCTTTTAGATCGAGTGGATATTTAATATCTTGAATTGAGATCAGGTCTAAAAACGGAATACGAAAAAAAAGGTGGGGGTTAATTAAAACAAAAATAATGTCAAACAATCTGGAAAAAGAAACATTGTATATGGGAGAGCCACCTGTTGAAGTAGTAACAGTATAATTAAACTCAGAGAGAATACTGTGATTTAAAAGCCCAATGCTGAAAGAAATAAGAGTAAGAGTCACGAATGTATGGAGAGCATTTTGGGGCGAAATCATGTGTGGAAATATTGAAAATACTTGAGAGTAACATTATACCAGTACTAACATACAAGGCCCAAATATGTCCAGACTAAAAACAATACAATATGCCACGCTAAGGAAAATTGCACAGCTCAAACTTGAAGAAAAATTAAGATGTCGGAAGTACAAGAAAAACCCCTATCGAAAGATTTAGGATATCTTTGTAAAAATTTGAAAATGAAGCACACGAGGCATATGGCAAGGGCAACAAACGAAAATGAGCTACTTAACATCAACCTGGATCCTCCTGCAAAATGAAAGAAGAAAAGGAAGACCACCAACCAGATGGATGGATGGATGAAATAGTTCGAATATTTAACTGGTCCACAATGGACAATTGTGTCCCTAAATAGAAACGAGTGAAAAAGGGTGACGTAGGCCCATGCTCAGAAATGGGCAGATTAGGCGACGGCTTACTTAATCAAAGCTGTAATGATCATAATGATAATACTCGTAATAAAATTTAAAAAACTGTCTTGAATCAAGAAATTTATTAATAATTATCCAATTAATAATCAAAGTATGAACTGGTTGTGCAATTGATGAAAGATTGCAGTTTGTTCTGTCACATTCAAAAGATTCTTTCCTTGTACAATGCAAGAAGATAATGCTGTATTTACTCGACAAAGGAAACAAATAGTGTCTCTCATGTACACATGTTTAAGTATGTTCCTGCCAGTTGTCTCAATGTATTTGAATTACAAAATATGCCAGTAAAAATAGAATAGTATTGATATTTTCTTCTTGATTTTCGATTGACTAGTATTTAAAATATTTATTATCGGAACTCAAAATGAGTGAGTGAGGTGTAAGTAGAGTACTAACATTGAAAAAGGGTTTTTCAATTGTACAAATCTACTTTATTAGTTGCTTATACAAGAGTACTTTCGGGTGTATTTATTGATGTCTTTGTTACTATCATATTAATACCACTTTCATTTATCCAACTATCCATCCATTTCTTTCCCTTCCAAGTTTATTAAATGTGATAGCATATTTACATGATCTATCCCATTGGTCTTCTTTGTTGGTCCTGTATTATAGGACTGATTTTTCTTTAGATTCATTAATTTTGTCCTCCTTTTCATAGTTGGGGTGGCTCAGTGGCGGAGTGGTACGAACACGCCCTTGTAACCCAAAGGTCCGCGGTTCGATACCAGCTTCGAGCGAGCGTTAACAGTAGCAGGTTATTCCTCAAACAATCACTTCCAACATTGTGCTATTTGTTAACGTCACTGAGCAGCAACGAGTCGGATAATCTAGAACCGGCGGTATCTAAACGCTCCAACAGGCCTGTGCGATAGACGGGAAGCTGTGGATCTGGTTCAGCGTCGTGAAGACGCGGTTGAACGGCTAAACCATCAACTCCTATGTCACGCACATATGCGAGGTAAATCAATAACAAGATAACGAACGTGTACTACCATAATAACGCAGCATTTCGTCACCTTCCCAAGCCGGACTAGGCCACCGTGGGAAGCGTAGTCCTAATACACCGCACCACAGAAATTCATAGATTGTGGTGCGAGCCAAAATTGGCGTAAGTGAGGCTGTTATTATTATTTCATGGTTGGAAGATTCAATAATCTTATTTTGTTGAATAAATCTTATGTTCGATGGATACATCTCATTATTGTAGATTTGTTGGTCAGGGATGCTCAAACTTCTAAGATGATGCACAAATGTAGTTTGGTGGTTCTCCCGCACGCACGTGCGTTCATGAGATTCAATTTAACATGGGCTCTGATGAAGATTCCATCTAAATTTGATCTCATCTGGAAAAATATTCCGTTTCAAGGAAAAGTGAGGAAAATTGAGGTTTCAAGCTAAAATTTTCTTTGGGGATGCTGTACATATAAACGAATCTGTTGAAGTTTCATTTTTCTGTAAGAATACGAGGGACTTGACTTTGCGACATCTGATGGAATGCACTCACTCAACCATTTTCCCGTACAAAAACTTGATACTGAAGAATTCGTCAGCTTGTTTTTCGATGAGTCTTCAATAGGTGAATATTTGAACTTGACCGCGAAGAAGTCGCTGCAGGTGGGAATGTATAAAAACTTGACCCAAGACGGTGATCGTGATATTGGATCACAAATACTTTCTTACGACAGGAATGAAATTTTCAGACTCATAAGAAATTCAAGATCTTGAGGTGACCTTCAGCAGCAAAGAATAACAATCATCAAGCTTGTTTAGAACTTACAACTGAAGTTATTAGCAATTTTCTTGACCTAATTTCCCATTTCTAATATGTGTAGCCAAATCGCGTCTTGACCTTCTTGGCGCCCCACGGACCGGCAAACCTGCCAATTACAAGTAGTGCACACATAACACATGTACCAATGATAGCGTACGACTGCTCTGTCGAGTCTGAATAATGTAAAAAAAACTATTTAGAATTTTGCCGTAAGGAACGAATTTATGCACGTTACCCCCTCTCCTGACCAGATTTTATTTTCTTTACAAAGGAAAACAGACACCGCACCGTTTCCATCTTCCAATCAACTTACAAAGATGAAATATTGAAAGAAATTCATTATTTTCTGAAAAAGATAGAATTGCAGTTTCTGAATGATGATTCAAGGTTGAAATTGAGATTAGTGTGTTCATATCATGAATTGCATTAGGCCTAACATTCAGATGAAGAAATTTTGGAACGTAAAAGGATAAATGCCGTATACTGTAAAGTTTTTTGAAAGAAGTACAGAGGATTAGTTTCTCTTCTATTGATCTTAGCGTTACTAGGAGCCAAGTTTTAGTAATTTTCCTGAGATTTTTTGGCAGAGTTTCATTTTTTTTTTACATATTCAACAGCGTTGCTCTCCTATCCTAATGGATACACTCTGGTATCTAAAGGAAGGACAGATACAAGTTTGCTGGAGAAAGGATGCGCTAAAAGACCGTTTAGCTGAGAAAAGGTGCCGCAGATGTAGGAAAGAAGATAGGAGAGTTGATCAGGAAAACCACGGTACAATGGAAATATTTCTAAGGTCACAAATGCAGTTCAGAGAGATAGGAAGAGACTTAGTACGACGTTCAATGTATACTCCGTTCACGTTAAGAAAGGATAGAAAGTAGTACAAAATACTTACCTCGAGAACAAAACGCTCCAGGTAATTTTAATCTACTGTTCCGTTCTCGAGGTACGTACTTTGTACTACTTTCTATCCTTTCTTAACGTGAACAGAGTATAAGCCTTTCACACTTCGAGTTATAAGCGTTTGCCTGATTTGTTATCAAACTTGTAGTCAAACAAGAATTGAAGTTTTTATTTTCAAATAATTTTTGTAATTTTGAGGATTATATTTACATTTTACCATCTTGTAAAGAAGCAAAAATAAAAATTTGCCCAAAACTTCCAAGAATTGTGTCAATTTTTCAATCTGGATTTTCTCATTTTGATAATATGACTACGTGTATGATGAGAAAAATGTAAACAAACGCCAAGTGGGAAAGACTTATAGTGGAATGAATTTTTGAACAGCAGGAAATTTAGGACCAGGCAGCGCTAAAATAGCATTTTTGAAGGAATTAATTTTACCTGACTAACCCATCAATTCTACTGCGCAGAACGCACTCTAAATTCACTGTTTTCTTCATCAAACAATGCTAGCAGCCCTATAATTTGCCCAGTCTAAATAGAGCCGTGTGTGGACTTTATTCCATTTCAGAGCCTCTTGTTGATGACTTCTTCAGAAATATGATTTTTTGTTTCTGAACCAGAAGGATACTGGATATCCTTGAGAACAATCTGTGCGTGCATCACTAAGTTCTTTTTTGAATGCATGATGTTCCTCATCAAACATTTGTATCTTCTCTGATTATACTTGTTTGAGTATTCATAATTTACTTGTTTCTACATTATTTTACAAAAAACATACTTCTCTGTGTCTGAATAGACCTATTCATGGTTGACGTCATATTGCAACAATAGTGCACTATTCAGTGTAAAATACCAACAAAATATATTAAGAATGACGGGTAAGATAAATTGAGTTCTAGAAATTGTAGAATATGTATTACAAGAACACACCATTTTATAGACAGTAGCTTCTATTATCATAATTTAGGTACTTTGCCAGAATTGAAAATCCAATTTTGGTTCCTTGTAAAAGACCTGTTTTAAAAATATTCAACGACTTCCAAAACACAAGTTTATTCTTATGGAGAAATATGTTTACATTTGTGAAGGAATTATTCAGAGAAGACTTGAGAGATTGATGGTTCACTATAGTATTGGTGTCGTGATGTTGATGTAGATGACTCTATTGTAGAATAACTGATGTACAGTATGAAAATAATTCTTCCAAGATTATCAAGATGCTGCATAAATGAGAAAATGTTGACCTGATTGTCAATTTTTTTCATAATTCCCAATAAAGACACAATTAAATATTTATACAAATTGTACAGAAATATACCATAATAGTATTTGATAAATTTTAAAATTCTATATTCCTATAAAATATCCAAGATACTGTTTATTGATGAAACACAGTGGCCTTCTTGTATATTGATGTCTACAATCTCATGATTTGAATACTTGAATCCGCTTGCTGTGCTCATCTCATATTCCACTGGCTGTAATGGTGCAGTTTTAGGAAATTACTATGGAGAGATTGGTGCCAAATAGAGTACTGGTCATGAACTCATTCATCTGTAGTATTGTTGGGGGTTGTATAATAATAGAAAAGGAGGGTAGTTCTGTAAATCCCTTTGTTGCATCATGTACGTAGTTGCATGGAAAAGAAATATTGATATCTTAGTATCTTCAGAAATTTACATCGTTCATTATTTGAAATTAATGTATAATATATATGTTATTTTAAGGAAATTTCTACACTCGCTGACTTATCATGTTTGAATGAACGTTGATTGCTGTTCTAGATCAAAATAAATGTTCCCTGAAAATATAATTCGACTCTGTATTATTCCAACTTCCATAAATAAGATTGATAGTATTTGAAACTGAACTCAATGCTAATATTTTGTATGCCCTGAAACGTCAAGGCATCTTATCTAACTGATTTTGATCTGTACAATTATTTTTGAACAATACTGCGTGATTGCCATTTCTTAACTTCAGCTCCACGTTCTACTCTTTAGTGACACAAAGTGAATAAAATGATATGAAAATGCAGAAATTGTATTTTCTGGTATTTTTAAATAATATTGAATATTAATTTCTGATTGTCTCTATCAATGTTGTCTACTTATTAGGAACCATCAAATGCACGTCCTAGTCGTTTTGAAGGAGAAGAACAAATGCAGCAGCGTCATGGTCCACCTCATCCTTTCCGACGAGGTGGTGGTCGTTGGGCGCAGGGCCGTCCGCAGGAAGATTTCCCTGCTAATAAACGTCCTCGTCGTTTTTAAAGAAAAAAATAATGAGATTATTTGAAAATATAAATCTGAAAGAAGATGACAAGGAAAATAAAAGAGTTTGTGTACAGATAAAAAGAGAGCGATACATTGTTTGCTCCGCAAGTTTAAGATGAACTGATTCTCAAACAGCTAGAATTCTTGTGCGCGGTTGATCGATGCTTTTTTGTATAATGATTTAGTATTATTTGATTATTTTTTACTTTTAATAACTTAGTGAACTGAGGTACAAAAATATTGAACTATTTTCTTAATTTCATCTGTTTATATGAGATACACACTTGTGTTTCTTTTTGGAAAATTAGTATTTTATATGTTGCAAAGAATAACTTCCTTCAGTTCTTTCTTTTTTTCTTCTTAGATATTTTATCATGCAATATCATTATAGTAAATATGAGTATATTGACCGACAGGTATTCTTTTTTATTTCAATTTCACAGATTGAAAGGTTGTTTATATAAAATAGGAAGAGATGAGTTCAACACTCTACATGGTCGAGATGCTACTACAATAGTTGAGGAGATCTTATATAATGTGTGAAAGTGTACAAACAATACAATGGTGATCATAAAAGAAGATAAAAATGATTTATGAATTCATTAAGATCAACATGCAACCACCTCTTGATGAACGCTTCTTTAGCGTTTTTCCCCCATTGAGCAAGAGTCAGCAATGTTTGTAATAAACTCTGGTGAAAAACATCAAATAATTATTGAGTAAGCGGCAATGCTTTTTGTAGAGCTGATTTTTACTCATAAGATATGGCAAAGAAGAAAATATGCATGGAATGACGAGTATTATTTTGGACTTGGAAGGCACTTTCTTGAATTTTGAGAAGACAAAATTAAATACTAAGATCATAATGAATGGAAAAAAAAATTTTGTGCAAGGACCAGAATATTGATGAGACAGAGTGACAGGTTCTTCCCACACAAATGAATGATGTTATGGACGTTTTTGATGACTTCTAGCCTAAAATGAAATGAAATTCAGGTTTCCTTATTGGATCATGCGTACCTTTACTCTGTTATCAGTTGATGTGACGTCATGGTGTTAGACTTTGTAAACCAAGTTTTATTGTTCATTCCTCAAACATCTGGCATGATTGATAGGTGTTTGCCATTTGTTCTGAAGAATGAGAGTGACTCTTTTAATGAGGTTTGAATGGGTAACAAGATTAGTCGTATACTAGTGTTTGTTTGTTTTTTGTTTTTGTTTTTTTTTTTTTTTTGACGAGAATATGAACGTCGTTTGGCACGGCACATTCATTTCAAAATTTTATTTTTTCTTCTTTTTGGCTACTTGGACTTGTAGAATGCGATGTGAGCAAACCGAAATTAAAGAGACTACAAAAGCCTTTCTATCTTCTTAGATCTTGTCTCGACCAAACTGAGTACTTCATGAAACAGCAATTTATAATTTTTTGTTTACATAAGATCAGCAATATATCAAGTCATCTATCTTGCTCTATGATCCAGGTCGTTATTGAATTGTACAGAATTGTTACATTCATAATTATGTGCATTTTCATCTACATGGATGCTGGAGAGATTGAAAAAGAAACAGTATCTAACAAATGGATCTTGAAATAAAGAGGAAAGAATCAGAAACAAAACTTGCTATCAAAAAATGCGTCATTTTTCACTTCTCTGTTTAGTAAAGTGAGGTATTGCACCCGTATCAAGGTGGATCGGGCGAGGAGGCAGTGAACTTTCTCGACTTTTTGAAGGTCCCAGATCACAACTAGTATAAAAAACAATCGGGTCTCTTTATATATATATATATATATGTGTGTGTGTGGGCGTCTATTTCTTGTTGATTCATGTATCATTTTTTCGATAGTTAATTTGGGGCGTTTCAGAAGATGAGAATATTATTTCCAATTTGGACTAACTTTTTTCAGTGAGATTGTGTTTGGACCTATGAGAGAACCAAACTCTTGGGTGATGTATTTGTTTATTAATACGTTTGGTGAGGTTGGAGCGTCAGGGAAGGAATGAGAGGTTGACTGATGGGTGACTGTTTGTTGGTTTAGCTCCAATATCAATTTTTTTTTTTGTTTTTTGGGATGTCCTTGTAGCGGATTCTTAGATGAAGAATATTAGGATGGAGTTGGGATAGAAAGTGGTCATGATAGCGGGAATACGATTTATGAGTGGATGAAAATAAGAGTGGCTGGAGATAGCATTAAGTGATGCGGGAATCGGAGATGACCAAGAATTGAGCCACTCTAGCCTATTATACAGTATTATTATTATTATTATTATTATTACTACTACTGTTATTACTTTCAAGCCATAATATGCAGTGGGAGGGGGTAATTCATACTATCAGAAACTTTAATTCCCAATACAATCATACCAAAAGACGAAACCAATTTGATCCATAGAACAAGTTCCCTGCGTTCTTTATTCAACTTTGTGAAGAAAGCCATTGTTTCTGTTGATATGGAACAATCCTTTCCTGAATATCACTTGCTGAGCAACCATCATTATAATTCAACATAAAATAATATCAAAAAATACCTCGTCGTCATGAACAATTCAAAATTTTTCTGAGCAAATGTAATTCTTCCATAAATGAACAGTTCTTTTTTGTGGGTTTATTTATAAATGCTAAGAATGCCAAAAAGAGTCTCTATTAGTGCCAAAATTCCTGTGTCTAGTTACGACGTGTTGAAATGAGATTGGATGGTACAAAAGATTGTTCAGCTTGTGATAGTGCTAGTAAATACAATTACTGTAATCTAATAAATGTTAACTGAATTTTACAAAGCATCTTACAATTTTTTCTGGTTGTACATGTAACAGACTATTTTATGATGAGAGCTCATTTTTGAAAAGGGAACCTGTTTTATCGGGAGGAGGGGTGCATTGTAAAAAACGTCCGCTGTCCTCCCGGCAAATCTTGGAGCTTGAAAATTTTCCAAGTTCCCCTTTTATGATGTATAGCTTGGAGGGCGGGACCTCTGACGTCACAATCTGATGACTTCATAGATCTGTTTTTTTTTCTTTCTTTTTTCAAATCCCTCTCCTGTAATATCTCTCAGGGGCGGGTCTAGGGATTTTCACCGACGAAACTTTCACCAACCCTAATTTTCACTGCAAGTTTCACCGAGTGGAAATTTCACCGTATGGAACTTCCATAGAAAAAATGTAGCTGGTTCATCGATTCCGTGAAAAAAAATTGACCATAACTAAAAAAAAAAATTGAGCTTAACTAAAACATGTTCGCCGAAATATTGGAAGAAATAGTCTTACGCACTTAGTTCTTACATGGTTTGCTGATAATACGAGTACATTCAAGAATTGTCCTTCTTTATTTTATCAGCTGTACACAATACATGTGAATGTTACTGGCCTAGCTGTGCCTGTTTCATACGCGCTACCCTCTAATAAAAGTGAAGTTACGTACACCGAGTTATTTCTGGAGCTCACTTCTTCACATCCAGGTCTCAATCCGGAAATTATGATAACCGACTTTGAAAAAGCTGCCATCAATGCATTTTCCGGCGTTTTTTCAAATTGTGAGCATCACAAATGCTTCTTTCATTTATGCCAGTGTGTTTTCCGCCAAATAATTAAATGTGGTTTGAAAACTCAGTACGAAAATGACGCAGACTTTGCCCTGGCGATGAGCTGCTTGCCAGCGCTAGCATTTGTACCAGAAAGTGATATTCTGAATGCATTTAAGAAACTCAGTAAAACGAATATCATACCTTCTTTTGCCGGCGCTGTAGTGAGCTACTATGAAGAGACGTGGATTGGAGAAGAAAAATGCGACGTGGACGCGTACGATCACCTCCACAATCTCCCATTTCGCTGTGGTCCTGCTACGAAAGCGTCCTCATTGATTCACCCCGTACTAACAATGGCGTGGAGGGATGGCATTGTGTTTTCGAGTCAGTGTGTAGTGGTGCTCACGATAATATTTGGAAGACAATGAATAACTTCAAAACTCGCAAAATAAAGTGGAGGTAACTATTGAACATTGTATTCGCGGCGACTCACCTCCTAAGAAGAGAAAGAAGTACAAAAGTTTGGACTGACCCGTGAAGAATAAGGTATTCAGGAAAACATAATATTGTTGATTATTTGATTGAAATAGCCCACAACTTTAAGTATTAAATTTTAGTCTTTCATTCGTGTGACTGTTGTCATTGTGATTTTTTCCCCATTTCATAGAAATTCAGCGTACATAATAGTACGGACTTACTTCTCCTGTGATTCAATTTTTTATTTGATGAAACGGCTCAATGGCTTACAGCTACCTACTGCGATTAAAAAAAAGAATTTATTCGATAAATATCACTTTTGAAAACATTAAATACATTTGAAAAATTGAAATAATTTTTTAAAGCCACGAAATGAAATTTGAAATTATAATCGGTGAAAAGAACGGCCGGTGAAAAGTTCCTTCTGTGAAGGGCCCTGTCTTGCTCGGGGGCAGGGCCTGTGACGTCACAATTTGGTGTCGTCATAGGTCAGCCTTGTGACGTTACAATCTACATTTTTCAGATCCCACATGCCCCATAAAATAGATTCCGTCACCTTTCGCTCAACTCCGTTAAAGAACCGTGAGTTTTTTAAATTGTTGTCACGCAAGACTTGTAGCGCTCTGTATTCCTTCAAAAAACAGCTGTAAATTCCTTTTTTGTTGGGGGGGGGGGGCTTGCTTCTGGCAAGGCGGAAGCCCTCATACAATCACAGGAGAGAGGAAAAAAAAAATCTCACCGGAAAAATGTGTTGTGACGTCATCCAAGATATACATTCTGTGTCTCTTGAGATTTTATTTTGACCTGTCAAATTTTATTTCTACAGTCTTCATCAAGAGTGACCAAAATAGTCTTTAAACATCAATATTGATGGTAATATATATCGTTTGATTTATACTGCATGTATTACATATTATTCTGTGCCCCCTATGATTTTATTTTTGCGTAGCATTTTTCAAATTTTTGTACAGACTTGGAAAAAGTTTCTTCTTCTCAATACTTCAATAATGGTAATATACCTACCGTATGTAATAAGTCTCTGCGGTTCCAGATCTGAGTAGAACAAAGATGCGTAACTCTTGGTTTCTAGATATTGACATAGAATCTAGATCCTTGAGTTTTACATCTCGGTAAATTTTCTTTATGTAACAGTCAATAAACCCAGAGACCCGGATACTGAGGCGCATGGCAACTCTGTCTCGTTTTAATGTTTATCAAATTGTCTTGAGATGTAGAATATCAATGTTTAATTTTACAGTTCATTTTGTTGGTATTAAATGTGATTGTACTTTTGCTTCTTTCGTGAGTATTTTTTGGAAATGAGTACATCCTAATTCTATTCTGGTTTTTTGTATCACTACTCTTATCTTGAATGTGACAAACTTGATTTGTCCTAGAAATTTACGGATTCACCCTATCTATAGGCCAATGTTATGCAAATGAAGATTAGAATATAGAACAATCAAATAGAAATCAATTTTTCCAATTTGAGATTTATATTCTGTGGAAGAATTGGCCAATGGAAATTCTTATTCTTATGTAGTATCCTTGTCAATAATCATTAAATAGTGACTTCTGACAGGAACAAACGCTCCTCAAATTGTGTTTTCATGGCTTCTTGGTCCTCTCTACAAGAAAATTGAAACTTTGATTTTTCTTATCATATTGTATGGTTTTCCTAAATCAAATGTCAGGATTTTTTTAGATATTTGGTGCAACATTCATAACTGACTTGGGAACTGAACACAAGATTATTATATTTATATCAATTCAAAAACTCAATTATATTTTTGTACAAATATCTTCATTGAAACTTCGCCATTCTTGATAGCATTACTGCAAAACTCATTTTTTTTTTTTTTTTTTTTTTTTTTTTGCTGTAATATTACGTGATGCGACATGTTTGACATTGCCTATGCATCACAATTGCCCAAAACCATCAGCAATTCAATTGTATTGTGATCATCTTACCTCTTTGCTGAACCATTCATCTTGGTTTTTCAAATTGAAGAATAAGATTGGTTCTGCTAGCTCTATACAGGGTTACAAAATTTCTCATTGAAATTTTGGCATTATTATCTATGGTACTGAAGAGTACAAATAAATCTTCAAATTCCTGAACTAAAAATAGCCATGTCTGCAAATCAGGGTATATCTCTGTGTTGTAAGTATTGAATGGATTTACTAAATACTTTGTAGACTATATAGCCATATGTCTAGCCCTTAATATCAACAATCACAGATGGACTGTCTAGGTAATGGCAATTTGATATTGAATATAAGTAATTTAAGTCTTTATATGTCTCTGAATAAAAAAAACATATGCAATTGATCAGTTTTTCCCATGGTGTATCTCAATACTATGACTTTGCTGTATGACCTTTTCACAATGGAAAAAAGGTATATCATATTTAAATTTTCAAGGAGAAAAAACTATAAAACAACATGCAGATTGTATACATGAAAAATATGTAAGTATGAAAGACAAAAAAATTATAAAACTACTTACTTTTTCTATTTTTTTACTTCTTTATTTCAATTTTCTTTTGTCGCAGCTTTTTGAAAAGAGTACAAACAATGTGAGAAATATTCTAGAGAAGTATGAATGTTAATGAGTTCAGATCCAAGCAATGTTTAGTAAAGCTTGAAACGTAAAGACATAATGGTGTCTTCAATCAAATATTCATCACTTGTATTTGGTGAATATCTGATATGATTGATTTCTTCAATCCAAAACAAATGATTATTGGGGCACTTTTAGCATTTTCTTTGATGTTCTTCATGGTAGGGCAAGTGAATAAATGTAGACAAACGTCTCTGAACACATTGTACAAGAATTGAGATGCATAGTACGTACAAGTTAATGACGTATTTTTCCGTACAAAAGCCGCATCACTGCTAACAGGGTGAGCTAAAGAATGACTAGTAATCATGTCATGACATGACGTCAACGTACATTGTCAATACTTACATCAAAGTCCAATGTTCTCTGACAGTATCTCTAGAATCTAAATTGGAATTGAAAGGGGACAAATTACGCAAAAATATTCTGTCAATCTTTGTACTGTATTGGAAGTACAACCGTTCTGCCAAACTTCCTAAAAATTACCTACACTAGAGAATAAAGCAGAAGAAACAAATCCTAATGATATAATATCTATTTATTAAGGTAACGGACATTGTACGCAAGAGGTCCTACTTTCAAATCCTCATGAAAAAAAAAAAAAACAGAAGTTTATGCACTTCTTGTATGTTTTATGATCACCTTCAATTTGATAAATGTGAGAAGATAGATTATTTACATATTTTTGTGATTCAGGGTCTTCTTCAGGATTTCTTCTTTTAACAGTACTTTTGGTTTTTTTGTTATATCAATTGTGCGTGTGTACAATAAACCTTCTAAAATATTTTACTTCATTTCAAATTCATCTGTTGCTTTCATCCTTAAGTTTGTGTCACTGACTCACTGTGGATGTATGTACTTTACTTCAAATATATTTCTGTAGAAGGACTTACAAAAGGGGAAGAAGGAAGGAGGGTGGTAGAGTTGGAACTTAAGAAATATGAATTGAAATGAAATGAATCAAACCTTTTTTGATGGTCAAACAACGGAATTTACACACTTCTTAGTTTGCTTAAAGTGCAGGATTTAACAGAGTCTAGAAAAAATAATTTTTGGAGCAATGTTGATCCGTATAAAAACAATTCTCTGTGACAACATAATTGCAAACAAACGACAGAAATTTTCATTACCTAACATATCGTCATTTTCTGAGATTTTTGCATTTTTGCAAACGCCACGTGATCCTCATGGAAATTGTTTACATTTTGAAGAGAAACGGCTGTTTTGTTTTCCATAGTAAAAACTTTTCTACAATGCGAGTATTTGTTTGGTAGGTGTATAGTTGATGGTAGAATGAACAACAATGTTATCTAGAATGGAATCTATAGCTAATGGCGGCGCTTGTATTTGAGTTCTGCGTTTTCTGTCATCAAAGAACAGAAAAATTGAAGATAATGCTACTCGTACCATCAGATAGACTGCAGAGGTCGTCTTACAATTGAGAAATACCAATTGGTTTACAACAATATTTTTCTTAAGTAGCTTATGACGCTTCACAAAAATCAGTGAGTAGCTCAAGTCGAAACAAGGACCCCGTTGCACAAGGTCTTAAGAAAGTCGGCTGATAATTTCTCTTTGAATCTTGATTACAACGTGCAAGCTCTTTCATGAAAAAAATGAATGCCCAACAACTAAAGTATTAATTTTGAAATCTCGATCTTGATGCAAAATGAACCAAGATGGCAAACAGCAAAAATTGAATCTTGCGGTCCACAGATTCTAAATTGACTTGATAAACTTTCAAAATGCACAAGTACATTGATTTTTTTCTCACATCACAAACACATATAAAAGAATTGGACTCGGGATTTCATTTCAAAGAATATAAGATGAAGATAAATATAAATAACTTTCTTAATTGAGAGTGAATAATAAATATTATATAGAATGAATTAGCTTGAATTGGACATTTACTCTACCTACGCACTGACGAGGGATACATATTTCAACAAATCGATTATTGATTTCTGACTAGAACATCTTTACCTGTGTGATCGTGTGTCTCTTTTCAACAATAGAAAAATAAATAAAAAAATTAGATGCCAGTGCAGAAGTGCAAACCCGCTGTCACGTGATTAATTCGTTGTTGCTTGCTTTATCTAGCCTACACAATTTTTTTATGCAAGGTAATATAACAATCAAGGTCAAATGCAGATCAAAAAAATTCTAGGGCCTAGACAATTGTACAAAAATGATGACGTCACAAGTGAACGGACGCGGACGTTTTCTGAAAATGATCCCCCAATAAAAAGAGAAGAATTTTTGCTATTATCCAGCCCAGACAAATTGTCCTATATAGAGTAATTGAAGATGACTATTGATGACGTCATCCAATTCGATTGCAAAAAATGTAACCGCTCGACATTGTCTTGAAAATGATAAATTCACAGACACAGACGTTTCCTGAGAATGACCCCCAACAAAATAATAACGGGTTCCATTGCTATATCTAGGCTAGACAAATTTTTTTTTAAATCAGTAGGTATATTGGGTCTTGAACCCAATTTCCCTACCAGCCCCTCTTTATCCAGAGATTAGTATAATTTATTATGAAAAACGAATAATTGTTCAATTAGTATTTTTGAGTCCACGAACGTTCACACAAAAACAAAGTGATTAGCCTATTTACTTGTATTTTAGTCTCTTTTTAGGGAAATCACCTGTATGTTATTTTTACCAAGTTACCCAGTAAAATTCATCGTCAAGGGAAGGTACTCAGCAAAATTCATCACTCCAGAATTTTATAGATTATTCAAGTACATATTTTAATACATGTCCAAAAAATTGATATAATTTTTAAATCTATATCTGGTCTTGAACCCACTATAACTGCCAGTCCCAGTCTTTCCAGAAATTATTATCATTTATGTATTCTGGAAAACTGCACAAACATCAGTCAATATGCAGGCAAAAATCAATGTGAAAATTTTCTGTTATTTTCCCCAAATTTCATACATTTTTTCGCTTCGCACAACATCGTCATAAATTCAACAGAACCAATGCGCCCTGCGCCAGGTGTTTCAACATTTTTTATTAAACAAGAATGAAAGTGACTATGAAAATGAAGACAATTTCGCTTTTATGAATTTCCAATAATAAATCTTACGTGGTTTTTTCAAAGACAGTTGTTCACCCCACTAGTTTGTTTAGTCAAAGAATTTGAAAGGTGTGAAATTAACATCTTAGATAGTCCAAAGGTATTGTTGAATAAACGCATACATTTTATTACATTCTTAACAGATGTGTCCGCCCGGTTGCCGGACATTTTTCCGAAAAAATTTTTCCGACAGCACATGTTTCCGAATTGAAATTTTTCCGACACACTTTTTCCGACAGACAAAATTCCGAAAACTTTTATTCCGAATGCTAACATTGAAAGTTTTCCGACAACATTTTTTCCGAAAAAAAATTTTCCGACAACGATTTAAAAAAACCAATTTCCGACACTTTTGCCTGGCATTCCGGAAAAACAGTTAAACCCCGTGTGCATGAACGGGCATTCCTTCAGTATCAAGTGAAGATGCCTCCTGAAATCATAGCCAACAAGCTACACCTCGATGGATACATATACTACAAGTCCCGTGAGCGAAAAGAGAAAACGTACTGGGATTACAGAAGAACGAAGAGGAAGGAGTGTACCGCGCGAGCCGTCACAATTGTAAATGCTTCGGACGGACATATTGAGGTACTCAAAGGACCGACGGATTCCACTCACTCACATCCACCTGATCGCGAAGAGGTAGCCGCTGAGAAAATAACTCAAGGAATAAAGCGCAAGGCTGCTACACAACCGGAGTTGCGGCCTGCACAGCTTCTTAGGTGTGAACTGCAGGGTACCTCGGGTTCTGTACTCAGCCCAATGCCTGAACAAACAGCGCTGCTACGCACCATCAGGCGTGTACGAAGTACGAACAGCGTACCAAACCCGAAATCATTGGCCGATGTAGGCGAGCTGCCGGATGAGTACCAGAAGACGTTGCTCGATGAACAGTTCCTCATGTACGACTCCCTCACTGATGCGCATGACGACCGCGATACCGAAGACGAGGAGGACGAAGGACTGTCGGACGACGACGACGAAGAGCAGCCACCACGAACAGTACCACCACGAAGAGTACTCGTATTTGCCACGAGGCGAAATATTGAAATACTGTGCACCAGTACCGTCTGGTTTGTTGACGGCACCTTTAAAACCGCGCCTTCCATCTTCACTCAAATATTTACCGTAATGGGCCTTCGTAAACGCACTGGCGACTCTGGAGAGGCAGTGGCAATAAACTGTCTTCCCTGCTGTCACAGTATCCGGATGTTTCTTCCACCTCTGTCAATCAATATATAGGAGGGTGCAACGAGAAGGCTTGCAGGTGGCATATAATGACGAAAATGACCGATCACTAAAGCTTCACACGCATATGTTAATGGCACTCGCTTTTGTTCCGCCGGCAGATGTAGTTAGTGCGTACAGAGAGCTTCGAAGAGAGTGCCCAGCAGCACTTCTTCCCGTGTACGATTACTTCGACAGAAATTATATCCGTGGAGTAACAAGGCGAGGAAATCGGAGAGCTGTCAGGCCTACGTTTGAGCCAGCCCTATGGAATCAATACGATACTGCGGTAGCCAAATCGCATCGGACAAATAATATCTCGGAGGCCTGGCACAACCGCTTTCAATCGATCGTGGGACGACATCATCCCGACATATATACCACTATATCAGAATTTAAGAAGGAGCCAGGTTACTCTGAAGTTTGTGTGGCCGAACTGGCATTAGGGAAGAGAGTGAAGGATGGCCCTTCGAAAAAGTGGCGAGATCTGCAGACGCGGTTAGAAGCAATATCAGCAGACTATCCGAACTTGCCAGTCATTCAGTATTTGAGAACATTATCGCATAATGTTACCCTTTAATGCATTGAAATTGTAGTCGGAAAAATAATTTGTACTTAGAAGCTTTTCGGAATTTTGTCTGTCGGAAAAAGTGAGTGTCGGACAATGATGTCGGAATAAAAGTTTTTCGGAATTTTGTCTGTCGGAAAAAGTGAGTGTCGGACAATGATGTCGGAATAAAAGTTTTTCGGAATTTTGTCTGTCGGAAAAAGTGAGTGTCGGAAAAATTTCAATTCGGAAACATGTACTGTCGGAAAAATTTTTTCGGAAAAATGTCACCGGATATTTTGTTAAATTACAAATTGTGACGAGAACATATTTATAATATTTACTACTAAGAGTGAAAGGTGCCTCGAGTTTTGCCTGATGCAACTGCACACTCCAGGTAGCGTTTCACATGGTTTTTAACATAATTTTGTAATCTAGGGAACCAATAACGACGCGTCATTTGAGCAAGAACTTTTTCTGTAGCATAAGGGGGCTTCCATAAATTACGTGAGGCATTTTGTTTTATAAAGACCACTTTTCTTAGTAAAAGTATCAATTAATTCTCGCGAATCGGGATCATGAACTTTGGTGTAATTACAAATGGAACTGATTGTGAAACCATTATCAGTAATTTTTAAGTAGCTTATAAAATTATGCTCAATATTTTTTACATAATAAACATCTTTCATGATAATTTTCTGATTGAATTTGACTCTAATTTTACCCTTCTTTGTTGCAAAGACTGTCCTTCCATCACCCATTTTTACGCGCATAGGCGCTATTGTCTCCCATTCAAAAAAATATTCATCATCATTTACAACATGGTCTGTGCAACCAGAGTCCAACTAGTTTGTTACATGCATAAAACTATTATCACAACTTTCTTTTTGAGCTGAATTTATCTTTATACAAAATTTCTTTACTTCCTTGCTGTTTTCACTCTTACTCACGTCGTCATTATGGTTGTGATTCCAGTGCTGACCACCACAACTTGAATTCCAGTTACCAATCAATTGTCTGCCGCCTCGGCACAAACCTCGATAACCACAATTTTGACCACAGTTTTGACCCCGATAATTTGTACCATAAACATTTTGACTTTCCCGCAGTTGATCACTCTGATTCAAATCTCTTGTTGGACAATCCTTTGCAATATGTCCATCACGTTTGTGGCACTTGTAGCACTCCCTATTGTGGCTGAGGATACTGAATACCTTTGAGGCTTAGTTTCTTCAGCTCCATCTTGATTTGTCAAAATTTTAGCGTCTTATTTCATCTCTTTTTGTAGCATCAGCTTTTCTTTAATTGTGTCTACTGTTTGTTCTGCTTCTGGGATGAGATCGGTCGTTTTGGTAAGATCATCTAATGAGTCAGGAAGCGCTATTATGAGATAACTTTCTCTTTCAATTTATTGTTCCACCGGCATTTTTCATATTGCAAACAAGACCTTCAAATTTTGTAAAAAATTCATCGTGGCCCCTGCTCATATTGACTGAATTGCCTCTGAATTAAAGCCTGCTTTGCTTTACTCTTCTTTCGATATAATTAAAGTACAGTCAATAATTAAATCTGTATCGACAGCTTGCAAAAAATAGGAATTTTGCCCTTTTTTTGCGCAAGTATCCACTTGTTGTCTTTTACATTGTTTGGTTTATTCTCAAACTCAGCCGCGGTTTTGCAACCCTTTAGATCCAACACGAGCTCAAACTTGAATTGCCACATATCAAAATCATCACCGTTTTTTAAATTGCGGTACACTAATGGTCATATCCATTTTTATTTTTGTTACTATCCAGCAATAAACAACTAAACGAGTTTGAAATTATTTTGCAATCCAACAAAAAATTCAACGGATGAGTGATGAACAAGTAAAAAAGAATTCAAACAACATTCCGGCGACCAAACAGAAAGGAAAAATTGGCGGCTATTTGACAGTGAACAGGTTAAAGATTTGAACAAATATGTGGATACAAGAATGACACAGCATTTCTCACCAAACCTTCTGCTACCATGAGAAAGAAAAACATTTAACGCAGGGAGAGAGATATATTCACAATACATGACACGCAGGGAGAGACTAGATTACAAAATGATACTGTTACATAATCACAAACATGAGAATCGGTGTCACCATTGACAGCTTTAAGAACCCATTTTCATCATGTTGCATCAGCATTCCTGCCACACCGTCCTTAGACGCATCAGTATGAAGTTTGGTAGTACGTTTTGGGTCAAAAAGTCACAAGACTGGATCTGAAATTAACGCTGATTTCAGCAATTGAAATGAACGTTCCCGAGTCTGTGTCCAAATAAACTCGCAATTATTTGACAACAAATCAGTCAAAGGTTGTGCTATCAAGGCATAGTTACAAACAAACGTATAAAAGAATCCGCTTAACCCAAGAAAACAACGCAATTCATCTACATTCTGCGGAGTTTCATAGTCATTAATAGCGCGAATGTTTGCCTTACCCGTTGCAATTTTCCCGTACTTATTTCAAATCCAAGAAATTCTATTTCATTTTGTAAAAACGAGCATTTTTTAAATTGACACTTGAGTTTTGCATTTTGAAGCGCATATAACACCTCACAAAGTCTATCACACATTTCCTAAAACGAATATACAGGTATCAGTATATTGTCTAAATAACAAAACGCGACGCGATTCCAAATATTCCCTGGATTCCATTTATCGGCACGCGAAGGAAATAATAAAATCACGCGAAAAAAGCAGGAAAATCACGACTTTTTTTTAAAAGTAAAGCAAAAACAAAAAGTACACAATAAATGATGGGTAATCAAGCGAAAAAAAAAAGTATTGGCCACGACAATTGTCATACAGAACAAGATTTTAAAAAATTAACAGGATCTGACAAGCACCCAAAATTATACTGGTACCCCGTGACTGTATAAACAAAAAAAAAAAGGAAAAAAATAATATTGGTAGAGCTTTCTTGGCCAGCGCTGGTCCTTTTTTTTTTTTACTTCTGTGACCAAGAACAAGGCTTGGCCAAGAAGCACCAGTTTTGCAGCTGAGAGTACCACCTCACGTTTTTGCCGTATTTGTACCCCCAGAGAATGTTTACAAACGAATTTTTAAATGAAAATCGGACACGTACAAGTGGAGGAACCATCCCGATTCAATGTAATCATCCAAATGTCCATTCTCCATCGCTTGAAATTGTCCATTATTTATTTTCCTCTCGTTCAAACTTGCGTACCATGGAACTTATGATTGCTTTCTTAGCACTTTCACAATATTCATCAACGTACATTAAATCCATGAATAAACTCTTCTAAAGTTTTTTTCTTCAGATATTATAAGTTGATATCGCGTGAAATCATATTAATAAGGACGTGTATACATCGTCGCGTGAATTAAATATGAGAAGTAGCTATTTTCCATCTTTTTTACTGTGAAAAATCTTCGCGTTCAAATATTCATTTTCGCGTGCCATTATATAACCCATATTCCCTAACACACGATTCATAAGCTCCTGAAAAACAGCTGGTCCATTCCGCAGTTCGAAAGGCATCCTCTTAGATTGTCGCCTCATGGATGGCGTAATGAAGGCAGTTTTTTCTTTTGACTCCTCATCAAGGAAAACTTGCATGTAGCCTGTAAATAGGTCACTTGCAGAAAATTTAGCGGCACTGCTAACTCCGACAAGTGGTCGTCAAGATTTGGCATCCACTGTCTGAGCATTTAAGGCACAGTAATCAGCCACAACTCTCTTATCTCCTGATTTCTTTGCAACTAAAAATGCTTTTCCTATTCTTCTACTATCTTTTCAAGATCTTTGGTATCCTGACTAGATATGCGATAAGGCTTCTTATTCACGGGCACACTACCAGATTTTTCTCAATTTTCATTCTTGTAACATCTGACCAACTTAGTTTATGAACATTTTTTGCAAACGTATCGCAAAATCCCCTTATTAAAGCTAACAAGGTTTCTTTTTCGTGAATATCTGTATTTTCAGGGCAATTCATTTCATCTATTGTGATCTGTCAAATTTCTCGGCTTGATTTGACACAAAGACAAGCATTCCCGCGCAATGCAGCTGCTCGACATAGAATTTCCCCTTGTTTTACTTCCCTTAACTCACGATAGTTCGACATAATTGGAAAACAATTCTTTTTTCGATTTTGCACGCAACAATATTTTAGTATCATTTGTATTTTTAAACGCCACGATCGACCCGCGACACGGTTCATTAATTTATTGCACTAATAAAATTTATCTTACCGGTTTGCAAGGTAACATCTTTTGACGCACGTATTTTAACCCGCAACTCACTCGATTCGTCCATCAAAATTTGAACCGATTCACTTAAAGTTTCATTTGAGACGATGGAACACCAATTTGTAATCTGCCTTTGCCTAGGCTATCCCAGCGTGATCCAACCAATTCCGATCAATAACAAGTGGAACATGAATTGTCTCATCCGAAACTACCAATACCAATCATGAAGCTTGACCATTGCTATAAAAGTTCCAATTGCCCACTCGCTTCAAAAATTTGAAAGGCACGTCATGTAAATGTGCTAATTTTCAAAACGGTTGTTGAGGATACTAAGCGCGCGAACGTGCTCATTTTATCAAAGACGGTTATTCACCCAATTCGCTGTGAAGTACAATCTCGAATTTCTCAGTGTTTTTATTCAATTTTAAAAAGGCCCACATTAAACTTTCCTCGTTTTCGGACGGAAAATAGATCTTTTCCTCATAATTTCTGTCAGGTTGATACATAAAGAATGGAAAAGAGTACGAGCGTGTTCAGACGCAAACCGACTCGTTTGTTTAGCTAAAGACTTGGAAAGGCGCATGAATGTTTAGCCTGGAAATTCATAATTTTCTCATTCATTAATTCTAGAAATAGGATTTCATTTAAACGACTACGTCCACCCTAGCTCCCAAAAATGGACATTCCTATTACTACGGTATTAGCAAGCAATTCAAGTATTTCAAAGTTATCCTGTTTTCCCTATAGGTATCATCTTACAATGATTCTAACTCGCGGTTTTGAAGAAATTACATGATAGATGGGTTGGTTCGGCTATTACATCACACGACAAGATCAGCTTATCAATTTTAATGAGAAACTAATGAAACGTAACTATAATGAAAATTGAAAGTCATATCTGTAGACAAACACATATACAGAGATACGCCTGCTCTTATAAAACTCTGAACCATTTTTTGTCTTCAACTTCCAATGAAAAACCTAATACAACGAAAACTTAGCTCATCATGAACTTTCTTGTAATGAATTTGCTATTCGACATCGTTTTTCTTACCATTCATGTACCAACATTCGGCCTATGTGACTATGCATTTCCCAAGCAGGTGATTAGTCAAGACATAGGTAATAGAAACTGCGACCACGCCAATTATGAATAATTACCTACACGTAGATAAAACTCAGTATATTCCTATGGTACGTTAAGAAAATCGAAATCGAATCTTTTTTTCACGATCACGGCAATTTGGTAAGTCCGTTTTTCTTTGCATCTTGCAAGCCTACTTCCAAAATCGGAAGGAGATCTTCCCGAGCGATTTTGTTGGAGTCGTATACTGTCATATACTTCGATATGAGCTTGCTATCACTGGACACGGCCATAACAACCGAATCGGTACGTTTCTAAGAAGAACAAGGAATATATGAAATTCTGGAAAAATGTGCGTTTGTACCGAACCCATGACGACCGTCACCGCCACTGATAGTTCAACAATTTCGTGTAATTCTGTGTACAGCGGCAACAGTGAAGCAGCATAAGGCAGTTGTATTGGTCGACGAATACGACTATTTTTTTCTTGAAGATTTTAGCGATCTAGTCGCGTTGAATGAAACTACAAGAATCCTCAAGACATGGTTCTTACAATTCAAGTATAGCGCCAATTATATTGAATTGGCTTTTGTAACCGGAGTAACGAGATCGTCATTCCTCCTCGTTGGAACGCCAGGTGCGGATTTTAAAACCCTTGCAGATAAGCCGAAATATGCTGAGCTAGCTGGGATTACAGAAAAGGAGGAGTATTTAATTATTTTGGATCCGAAATTAGCAGACCTGCTGCAAATTGTAAAGTAGACACGAGTCTGGTGTGACGGGTATAGATTTACCACAGAATTGAATTGGGTATATAATCCGCTGTCTGTGGTATCATATTTCAAAACGGGACTCGCTATAAATCATTAGGCCAGGGTCGCACATCCAACTTTTCTGTGGGACCAATCGAAAAACCGACCACAATCATTTCAAAGTGTAAAGTCTGGTGTACAAACTAAGCTCGAGTACTACAAAGGTGTTCATCAGACGAACCCTGCAGTTTTCGGGTACTTCACCGTTAGGAACGTTAGTAACTCGTGCTCCACACTCAATGCAGCAAAATCAAGAAATAGTGTATTACCGGTAACGCGTAAAATGAAGTGAGCGCTCGAAAGACCAATACCGGATTTTGATGTATTCATCATCACTGCCACCCCTTCAATTCGAAAATGGGCTTTTAAATTTGCAGATAGAGAATTCCTTCATGCGTTATTGTACATACTCATAGCCACCTGTCATTTCGAAAATCTGGAGCAGCCTAAACATAAGATACAAGAAGCTGAGGTTGATATTGTTGGTGAGATTTCAAACACGTACTTCCTATTTGAATTGAAGTACGACCAAACTATAAAATTAGGTTTTCATTTGGCCAATGAAAGCCTACCATATTTCCTTTTGCGTGAAAAAAATGTGCTCGTGGCCGGTATCGATTTAAAAAAATTAAACCCTAAAGCCGTTCGTTCAATATCTGGAAAGAAAAATTCTTTTAGGTTGGAAAGGAGAATTGCGTTCATCGAAGTGTTCTAAATGAATGGTGGGAGTGCGGTGGGTACCTTCCAGCTTGTAAACACCACTGAATACCTACTGAGGCTACTACCTTAATTCCTAATTCATTCCTTACTGTGAATTATTTATTACTATGACATCTGCTGCCTACGTTACTTATTTTTATGGAAGTTGATAAGTTTATGAGTCAGATACTCCGACATTGGGTGGTTTTTCGGTAACTATTATTCATTGTGTGACATAATTGGAAATGTTGTCTGGGTTTGTCACTTTGGTTTCATGAATTTGGATTGGTCACAAAAATAACATGCTGCTGATCTGCTGAAGAATTTTATCGAAAATACCAATGTAAATTGTAAATCTAGTATACCATTATGATGAAAAAAAAACAGGCACTGCTATTCAAACTTAACCTAACCGGTAAAGTCCTATTAAAATTTTTGAAACAAGTATTTGTAAATGTAAAGATACTTATAAATATTTTTAATAATTGCTTGCCATTGAAATTGAAGCTGATATGAGTGCAGCTAATACATCTAAACGATGCCAATCATCTCAATTGGAGCTGAAATTTAATAAAACAAGATAACATCTCAGAGGCCATTTCTTATTTAATGACTGAATTATACAAGGTAGATATTTTGTAAATAACAAAGTTTGAAAAGCTAGCCACAATAATGAGGAGTATCATTGATAAAATTAGACTACCCACCCAGCCCCAACAAATTGTAAATTCTTGAAAGATTTGACCAAGATCTGTGTTTCTGTGTAAACTGCAGGTAGGACACGCTTCATTTGAGCGAAATATTTCAACCAGCTGAAAGCCAGCTCTATTTGAACCTTTCTAAGCCAAAAGTTGAAATGAGCCATTTTTTTCAGTTGTTTTCTAGCTTTCCAAGTTTCCTGATCTCCACAAAATAGGAAATTGCGCTGGTGTTCGAAGTTTTGTTAAAGAATTGACAAAGATGAGAATTAAGATTGGTTCCAGTTCCGTTCAGCATAAAAGCCTGTAGTGTAGTCATCCAATGGAAGTGAACGCAAACTGGAGAATGGGTATCTTCAGCAAGTATGTTCTTATTATCTATGATCTGAATTTGTGTATTGATCAGCACCAGAGCCAGCCAAATTTTTCCATGCGCCAAAAGCCTAATTTTCCAAGGCTGTAAGTTAATTCAAAAGCCAAGCCTGAAATTTTCAGCTGCAGTACTCCACGCTTGAGGACAAAAACGCAAAATGTATATTTTATGAAAAGAAATTCATTCTAGTAGAGTCCAGGCATTTTAAAATAAGGGAAGTGGGAGCGAGCGAGAAGGACAGACCATTGGAAATTAATAATATAGATTGAGCTCAGATTAAAAACTTCCAAAGAGTCCTTGACAAGTTTCCCTTGACTTATTATAAATTTAAAATGATCTTTGATAACATACCAACATCTTTTTTTTTCTTGATTTATTTGATATCAACTGTTGTAATAACAATGATATGTATGTATAGTGAGAAAGTTGCGGTATCTGTTGATTTGCGAGGTAAGGTCATGGCCATCTTAAAGAAATGCCTAAATATGCACACGTGTAAGGGTGTTTGGAGTGCATTCTTATGAGAGAAATATTTGAAAAATCAAGAAGGAGTAAGTATCTATTGAACCTAAAATTAATCTGAAATCCACGCGCAAAATAATAAATAAAATTTTGTCCACGTTTGAAGAGGATAGTTCTAAAGACTTTTCAACGTGACCTTATTTTCTTATGCATTCTTATGGAACCTTGGAAAAGTTGGCCCGCTTGTACAGCATTGTTGTTCTGTACATGTTCCGGCCTTCCTCTTAAGGTGGCCTTGGTTAGGTAGGTACTGAACTTCTTGTATAATATAGAGCGCACTGGTATGCGCGACCTTTTAGGAGAAAAATGAATATTATGAATTCCCAAAGTGTAAACAATGATTATAAGAGTGATGAAATACAATCTAATAGAACAATAAAATTGAAACTGATAAGTAAATGAACATTAAACATGAAGTACTTACATGAATAAAACTCTGTCAGTCAACACCTCCAGCTGTTATCAAATGTATATTAAAATCAGAAAATGGACCGATTCTTCGTGACAACACAATTGCAAAGAAATGCAAACAAAGGACAGCAATTTTGTTAAATTTGGACAAAACGTAGACTTGCCTGCTGCAGCGCCTCTCTTTGGAATGTAAACAAACTTTTTATGTGTTAATTCCCATAAGGACCCCTAGCGTTTGCAAAAACGTGAGTATTTCAAACATAAATGATATGTTTCATAACATACAAATATTTTACTTTGTGTATCAAAAACACTCATCATTTGATATATTGTCAGGGTTGCCGATTTTATGGAAAAACTGGAGGTCAGGGAAAAGTAAGAGATTTTTTTGGTCCTGGAAAAGTTGAAAAATTTCTCAAAAGTCAGGGAAATCCTTACTTTTGATTCAATTTCCGCGCAATTTGCGATAAAGAAGAAAAAGAAAAGTTTATTCATAAAGAATGAGCAAACAAAGTTGCAAAAAAATTCATGGAAAAATATTGAAAATACCTAGAAAAGTCGAAGAATTTTGTAATTGAGAAAAAGTGGTAACCCTGATCATTTATTCTTGAAATACTCACAATTTTGCAAACGCCACACAATCCTTATGGGAATTAAGGGTATGCTCTACCTAGTCACTCACACACAGAAAATACACGTGTATTACACAAAATGGTGTGTTGCGGGTAGTGATTTTTGCCCACATATAACATATCGAATAATGTACAATATGATTCGGAACGTGGTGTAATTTATTCTTGAAGTTGAGGAAAATACGGCTAATTAGTTGACAGATCGCAAAATATTCTGAATGATCTCCAGGAAACGTTTAAACTTACGTCTGAAGGGGCCATCTTCGAATCGTTGAATTCCAATTAAAGAACAAAATTAGTTCGTGTGAACCAATTAGCCGTATTTTCCTAAGTTTTGTCTACGTAAATACGAAGTTTCAAGATATTTCATGCTTTATTCAATCAGTTATCTCGGGGCAAAAATCGCAATATGTGATAGGTACATATTTTGTGTGTGTCTACGTGTGAGTGACTAGGTAGAGCATACCCTTAACATGCAAAAAGTATGTTTACATTTCAAAGGGAGACACCTGCACCATGCAACCTGATTTGTTTACAACTTATGTGCGCATATTTGATTCATTGACGTCACCTGGGAATCAGTCTATAGGTTGATGAAAGAAATTGTATGGACATTTTTGTACTTACTTGTTGCTACACAATTCAAAGAATCAGATACCTCATTGATTTTCACTTTGATAGATTCTATTTCAAAAGCTTCACTACCTTGCATTGCTTCAACTTTTACAGACAAACTGTATTGTACCACCAACATTACCATTGTGAATGTGTCTCATTCCTGCCATTTCCCATGTGTTATAGTTGCTGAGTAAACCTTCAAGAACTACTATTCCACCAACCATTGGAGGTATCATTATTATTTTTTCGTGCAGGTGCAGCTTGATCTGACCAATGTTGATCTCTTGAGTACACTTGAAGGTAAGTTAACTGCTCATTCATTTTTTTTTTTTTTTTTTTTTTTTCAAAAAATTTGTTTTGGTAATTTCTTGAATTATTGTTTTCATAAACAGATTTGTTGGTAGCTACTGTTGGAATGATTTTTGACGTTTTGAATTTTGTCAAGAGATAGACAGATGTTAGTACTTTGCCTCAATCATAAAGCTGAATGTTCAGATGATTGTTGCGTAAGTTTGAGTTTTGTCTAAAATTTTGAAAATGTAGGCACCAAGACAACACATTGGAAGGAGAAGAAGCTTACAGTATGAAATTTTCTTGGTGAGTATTTCAGATTGTGTTAGTTACTCATTTTGATTGATTTAAAGAATGGTGGTGCTTTGTGTTTGTTTTTCCTCTGTTCTTGTTTCATAATATGATCTATTCTTGCGGATCAGAAAAAGGCCATTAGGATCTGGGTTGCTCAAAAAAAAAAAACTGAGAATCTATTTGAGTTTTGAAGATCAGTCCAGAATTATGTTGTTGCAAGATTATGCCAGCCAATGATTGTGCTGCTGAAATTAATCAATATTGTAAATTGACAACCTTTTGTAAATCTTCAACTCAACGTCCTAACTTTTCACTAGAAAAGTGAGGTACTACACATGTTAGAAGATGGACTGGTGGCGGGAGCAGTAAAATTTCTGAACATTTTAAATACCCTAGATCATATTATATACTTGGTTCACATACAACATGGCACCACTCAACTGATGTATATTATGACACCAGCGTATATATTGAAATACAACATGTACAGGTATCACACAATAAAACGGTATTGAGACACCGCAGTATGTTAGTGTAAGCAGTACTGCAACACTGTATTTTACAATATTTGTTAATGAACTGCATTGAGGTATCATGTCAAACCATGTTCAAAATTTTTTTATTAAGAATATAAATATTTTAAATTTGAAATTTATTTTTAATTTCTTTTGAAAAATTTAATTTTTAAATTATGAGTTTGATACCTTTTAGCTTCATTTTCAATTATTTTATTAATTAAATTAATTTCGAATATTAATTATTTGTTAAAATTTATTTAATATTTTATTTTTTAAATAAGAAAAATTTTTAGCATACAAATTAATCAATGAGAGCAATGCATTATCTTTATTATTATTATTACAAGATCATGATTTGTGAATGTATAATTTGAAGGTCTGCGTCAGTATGACTTTGAACTGGATTTAGTACACTTTCTAATGCGTATTTAAAACATCTAAAATTTTCTTGTTTTAAACACTTGAATTTATTAGTTTTAAAATTTTTTACATTGAAACATTCCTTTGAGATGACAGAACTTGGCATTTGGACCCAAGTATTTACCTGCAGAGGATACATCATATCAGAAAGAATATCAACTTGAAGAACTTGATTAAATCTGTATTTTAGATTGTTGGCATTATAACCAGCAAAATTTCTTGAGATTTCATTTTTAGCTGATACTAGACTGTCTTTGATTACATTTTTATGATAATGTCTTATTGAAGAAAAATATATAGTATGAGTATTGACTCTTTATCCAGTCAAATCCTTTTTAATACTGTTTACAATTGCTATAATTTGGAAGCTTATTCTAAGTTTTACTTTGAATTCTTTTCTCGCAATTTCATTAATCTTTTTACTACCTTTGAATAGAAATCTTAATAAATCATACATTGTACATCATCTTTTCTTGAATATTCCTGTAATGTATGTACTGATAAATAATTTATTACTGAAAATACTAGATGAAATTTGAATCGATAATGATTTGGTTTATTAGAACTGACAATACTATCATCAAAATTGAATATTTGTTGGGGTTTAGAAATATATTGAGCAGCGGCTTTTGCTAAATGAACAACCACTTATATTTTTGCATTTAAGAAAATCATATCACCTGATCTCGAGTGAATTTGTTTTCAAGCTTTGTGATTGTCGATTCCATTATTTAGAACGGAAAAATTTCATAAAGAAATTTGAAATAAAAAACTGACTGGATCGCTTTAGTTTTTTTTATTGATTTTCATTATCTTTTTATATATAAATATGTGTCAGTCTTAGATGGGAACACTACACTAAGCCCACTTGACTTACACTGGGCATATTACTAATTTTACTTCTCTGATTTAACTTTTACTGTTGAAGTTATTACGGCCAAATGCCTACTGAGTCATCGGTTCAAAGTTTCGGACATTTCTTTTCACAAAGACATTAATGACAGGTTTTGTAATTTACTTGAACTTAACGACTATCCAGACTCTCAAATGTGCATTAATATGTAACGGAATCTTGAGAAGTAAAACACCGGTGCCCCAAAAATGAGAGATGAAATTACAACCGGTAACATTTTTTTTAAAAATGACGGCAATGTGAAGAAAATCATCCCAATGATTATCTTTGTATTCTGTACTTCTCTGTACTAGAGGTATTCTCGCTCAATGTAAGCAGATGTCAAGTGGAAGTGCACATTTTTTGAGGACCCACCAACGCCACCACCATTTGATTTTTCCAATTGAACACCTGTTTACTTATAGAGCGAAAATACCTAGCGCATTATATGAACTATTGATATTGCATCTGATCTGAGTATTCTGTACCTGACTCTAAGAATAGAAAAAACTGGTGTATTAAACGCGGTCCAACTTGTCTGTTTACTCTACTTGCCTTTGGCTTGTTTCATAAAACATCGGACTTGTGCTCAGAAGTCCGTTTACTTCACTTGCCTTTGGCTTGTTATGTAAAATATCGGACTTGTGACTAAATCACTCGGTTTTAGCACATTGTAGAATAAATAACTATCTCTCATATATTTGTATAAAGTACTTAGTACTCTGTGTATCCGTAAGTTTCACTTCCTTGTTTTGCGTGTTTGATTCATTTTATGACCATCTTTCTTATTCATTGTATGCACTGAGAAAAATTTTTGTTGCGAAAATCCTTATTAAAATACCTATAGTAATGTGTGCCCAAGAGTAACATTACAGTAGTTTTTTTTTTCTTTACAAAAATGTTGAAAAATACAACATTTCTGAGAAAGAATACAACAATTTACAGAATTTACTGTAAATGTAGTGAAGAAAATTGAGTATTCTTTGCTACATTTTCATTCTTGGGTGCAGTTTACTACAAAATGTTGGAAAATTCATTATAAATTTTTCTCAGTCTGTTAATCAATCCTTAATTTTGTGCGTATATGTTTATTCTGTTGCGCAATTTTCATCATTGCCTTACTCATTCTAATATTAGTTGTCAATATAGGTATTATGTATTTCTCATGGCACAAATCCATATTTGTGATTGGCTGGAGCTCCAGAGAGTGGTCGGTCTGGTTGAAGTACAGTTTGAAGTGTTTATTGACTGCATATCTTGTTTAATTTCATATTTGTATACATTTTAAAATTTTGTACTAGTACTTCTGTTTGTGTAGGATTTTGTTTCAGTTTGTTCTTGGTAAATCAGCTGATGGTCAATTGAAACAGTCATGTGTTAGTGTAAATATGTAGTTGTATATAGGTCAGTTCTTTTGAATGTTATTTTATGCAAAATGAAATGGAGTTTTTGAGACTATTTAGGGACAAACATGATTTCAGGAAAGACCAACTGTAGTGAACATCTATTGGTTGACACCAATGCAAGGTTATTCTAAGAGCCATTTCTCCTGACTCACTGATAATTATCATTGCTGACACCAGAGCTTGCAATGAAACAATTTACTTTCCACTAGTACATAATGATTGCGTCACAGTACTTGTATCTGGTCTTCTTTGGAAGTTGATTAAAAATGAACTAATAAGACTTCTTTGGAATAAGGATGACTTTACAGAATACTTTGCCAACAACCAACAAGTCCAACATTATCTTTACTATCCATCAGTTTGACACTAGTACTAATGCAGATGTCCGCCAATGTGCACGTTGTACAATTTTAATTCAGTTATCTATTTTAAATTATTGTGTTTTTGATTGAAATAATGAAGACCGTATACACTCGATTTATTTTATTTGTAAATTCCTGGCGGCTTATTTGAGAAGAATCATTACCAATACCAAGTACAATCCTGAACTAGGAAATATACAATATCTAGCTAAATTTAAATAATTCCTACATACACTATGACAGTGCTACCACATCGCCGATCAAATTTCCGCTCATCTACCAATGAAGTAGTACAGGCGACTGGACTGGTAAGTAACTGAAAATTCTACTATAGTACTACTTTAACAGAAACTGCTCTCCTCTTTTTCTTCTCTCTCCCCTCTCTTAGTTCGTCATTCTCGTTTATACATCATCTAGTCTACCCTGCAAACTAAAGTGTACATAATATCGCGCTCTGGTAGTGTTTGTAAATGGACTGTCTTATCTGCGATAATGCAACGGGTGTCGGCAGTTTGCGTCCCAAAAATATGAGGGGACGCAATAGATACTTCGTGTTGCGTCCCAAATAAAAAAAGAGATAGTTCTGATTGCGTCCCGACTGCATGACGTGTTGCAAGTACAAAGGTAAAAATGGTCGTATCGATAAAAACGAAACTAATATTAAAAAATTGAAGTTTTTTGAACAATCGCGCTTTTATGAGCTACATTTTCTAAAATTCAAGCATAAGAACTTTTTTTCTGTCTTAAACTAACTGAATGACGGTATGAATAGGATAACGACCTGTGTAATTATCTATCGAGAGAATGTTTCATGTAATCTTTGTTATGACTGGAATAATGAATCATCGTAATAATACTAACTGATAAGTGGAAGAAGCATACATTTTATCATTTCGAGCTTCGCAGTGTATTGTTGAACGCTGATTATGCCACTTGTACTCATTTGTTCGTGAAAAGTGTGTCGTGATGGAAATGTACAGCAAGCAAGGACAGGAACTTCGTGTTGTCGATGGATTCAAATTTGGGTTCCAGAAGTATTGTGGTATAATTGTGACTCATTATTTTTGACCACACCTGCTGTTCTGATGCAGCCAGTCCTAAGTCTGGTCAAGTGGGAAGGAAAATAACGACGCACAAACTCAATTTTCTCGGGACGCAATCCGAAGTATCTCCATTTTTTTCCGGGACGCAATGTGGTAAAATGAAATATTTGGGATGCAATCTGGCTGGAGCCAATGCAACATGAATGTGAGTGCAAGATGCATAGGTGTGAGTGATCTGAAGTACCTATTATGCTGGAAATATGTCCATTTGGCATTTTTCTCCCCATAAGAAATACATGCGGAGCAAAGATGACCATGGTATTAATTTAATATGAGATGTTGAAATTTACAGAAAAGTTCATATTTTAAATTTATCAACTTCTCGCTATTTGAAAAGAAAATTTCTTGACCGTATCATTTTTTATATTTACTTGGTAGCGTAGTGATCTCTGTTCCACATGTATTTCTTATGGGAGCAAAATGCCAAATTGATCTTTTCATCTATGATATCAATAGTTGTGACGTCACAATAACTCAGTCCATTGCTGTTGACCACAAAAAAGAGAGGGAAAAAAATAGTAAGGTTATAGTGGGGTTTGATGTATAATAAAGAAGATACCAGAGCTCCATACACTGGCCCCATCCTTGTTTTCCGAACGTTGAATATCAAATTGACGATTGCAGAGCAATCACCTCTTGTAGGTTCTTCTTGGAGACAGAAGAAGGAAAACACTGAAGGATGCACACCAAGTCACACTATTGTGTGAGTTTGAGAGTATTAATTTTATTAATAATAATGATAATGATAGTATTTAGGTCTAACAATTCAAGGAATAACGGTAAATTTATATGCTGCTGCTGTTCACATCTTCAATATACCTCTAATGGATTGAATTATTGTGACGTCACTCATTGTAAACTCCCTACCAAGAACGCTCAAACACCCTTCAAAAACTTTTCAATGTGATCGATTGTATTGTTCTTGGTTCTACCACACAAACGATTCTCATACAAAATACATACGTTCACATTGAAAAATCAGAAAGTATAAACAATAGCCCAGGTTTCTGTGACGTCAAACAGCAAATAACCGCTAGCAGAACTACCCAACGTTGATCCAACTGGCATGTTGACTCCCATTTGAATAACACATGCAGCTAAGATCATCGTGTTCCTGATTAAGAATAAGGAATTTCTTAATAATTAGAGGTTGATGATCAAATGCTGAGAATTATGAAGATTCTAAATATACACATCTGATTTTTTAATTAAATCTTATTCCAAATTATTTACATAATGATCTTTGCTCCCCATGTTATTCTTATGGGAGTCACCTTATCAGTTGTCAGTTGGATCAATGAGATGGGTAGTTTTGCTTATTGTCATTTGCTATTTAACGTCAGAGAAACCTGGGCTATTACGTGTTTATTTTCAGAAGTAGGAAGTTCTCAAGTATTTGAAAATGTACCTGCGGTTATTTATTTATTTCTGGTTTTCAAATCTGAACATAAGATCAAAACGTTCCTGTGTATTTCTTGGGGAGCATTTTTTTGTTGACAAATCAAGTTGGTAATTGAAGCGATGGATGGAAGAAGGACCTTAAGGGCCCTAAGGCCCTTCTTCCATCCATCGCTTCAATTTAGGGTAAAATTGACAATTCTAACGGGTTATAGGATGCGCTGGGATAAACGGATGCGGAGCTTGTGACGTCACAATAGTTCAGTCCGATTGGTCTTCACTGTAATATTGTTGGGACTATATCTTGTAGCTGCATCACTCAAGAAAAATCACTTCTGCTCCAGCAATTGAGGAGTTATCTGTTAAAAGGGCACCCGTGAGCAATAGTTGATTTTCAAAATACGTCTTTGAAGTTTCATGTTCAGATTGCTCATTCCACATTCATTTTATCAAAAAATCTATAATGACAAAAAATATTTTGCGTGTTTTCATCTTTACAGATCACTAATTATTTTTCAAATTGATCGACAAATGAATCTGGGACAATTCCATAAAGATGTGTGTCTCGGGTGCCCTTTTTATGGAGATGAGGTTGACATGTAATTTTGCATTTTATCAAAATTTTGTATATTGGTAGGAAATGGTTAAGAGAATTCAAAAATGTGAATATCCGCAAAAAGGGCACCCCTTTGACGGGTGCCCTTTTGACAGATAACTTTTCAATTACCTGAGATTTTTCTTTTTTTTTCTTTGAAGAATGTGTTTCCCCAACCAGTGTACAGAATTATCAAGTTTACTTGCAAATCCGTTTTTTCGCGATTTGCCATTGATTTGTTTCACGTGATTTTTTATAAAAAACTGAACCTCACACAAACATTGGATCTAGCTACTTCTATATTTCAAACCATGAGTGTCTTTTTATTGTGGAAAAATGACAACACTGTACCGCATCAATGTGACTTTGTGTAAAAGTCTATTATTTCAATCCTCAGTCAACCAACAAGATTCTGATTATATTGCCTTTTTATCAAGGAAAAACGTCACAATAATTGAATCACCCCTCTAAATCATGAGGTCAATGTCCAACCTGACCTGATTCACTCTGGCCAGATGCTTAATTGTCACCAGTTCCTATTGGAAAGTAGCCTGACGGTGATACAACTATTGTGGATATCAAATATTCTCATTCTGCTCCTCTTTGCCGAAATGACGAAAAAGCTCGATGAGTTGTATTCAAAATGCTATGTCCATCATTGATTTATTAATTACTCAAATCACTTCTCAGGTAAAAATATCCGCAAAAAGACTGAGAGGTAAGGAACTCGCCAGGTGAAACTCATAATGCTTAAAGTTTTGACTCCGGCCACTCAAATAATTATATTTATTCTGCGTGACAACCACGTATTGGCGTACAGCTTTTGACGAACCTTTCAAGACACCCTAATTGAAGGCAATTCAGAAAAATTTCCCACCGTCAGAACTTAAGAAAAATTACAAATTTTATTCTCGGAGTATAGTTTCGCACCGATGTAACTAATAAAGAGGTCGGGAGCAATTTTACTGAGAAACTTTCAACGCAAAATGAGTACATTTTCAAGAGATCAAAAATTCCCGAGTCTTATTTACAATGGCCATTGATGCATAACCGTTGGTGAAACTTCCAAAAAACGCATTCTCAAATCAACGTCAGACAGGACCCATGATAGAAACAGTTCCTTTCTTTTCTTTGCACCTAGTTGTCTATGCTGCATAATCAATGTAGAGGGAGAAAATACAGAAACAGCAAAGATATTTGAATGGAAAAACCGAACATAAAGCTTGGATTTGATATTAGGATAGGTACGTGTAAAATAGGTACGCGTAAACTAGAATAAATAAATAACGTAGTTAGTCTAATAAAAGGAAAAAAAAATGATTAATAAAAATGGTTCTTTATCACAATAGGTACTGATAACAAAAGGATAAGAAAATCTGCTCATGAAGTAAGCAGTAAGCAGCTACGAGAGAGTAAAACATTTTAAGATGCTTGAGTGGTAGTCAATCTCCTCGGATCTTGAAATTGAGTGTATCTCACGAACTGGTCAACCCGTTGTGCAAAATACCGTCACGTGACGGGTTTGTGACGACGCACATTTGCGTCACAGTTGGGTCATAAATAGGGATCACTGTGCTTTTTAAATGGGTGATTAGCGTCACAAGTCTCCTCTGTTCCCAACTGTAACGGCATTTTACACTACGAGAACCGATCCTCAAGAAAATTGCAGGTGCACATCTTCATATATAACACTAAAACCTGTCCAAGATTCAAAAAAATCCATCCAGTAGTTTTGGAGGAGTTACGCGGGGAAAAATATGTTATAAATAAATAAACAGGCCTACCTATAAATAAATACGAGTACATATAAGGAAACCTGAATGAACAGGTGTAATACCTAACTTTCCTAAAGAAAAAAGTTTGTAAAAGTTATCTCATTTCCATAACGGGGAGATCGGGATAAAATTTGTTTCATGTCATGACGTTCCAATGTAAAGACCAAGGTTACGTGTTTGAAGGGTTTCAAATATGTCCCCAGAGGTCAACGATTCATTATCGTAACATCTACTTTTTTGTAGTTCACCACATTATCCGCGTGGATGTATCACCGATGATATATTTCTACTTACATCGATACACCTCAATTACCGAATAACCTTTTTACTAGAATAATACAGTAAAATGACGAAGAAGCCATTCTACTCATGACATATTTGTAGGTCACAATAGGATAGTCTTTCAACGGCTTCGTTTGTAGTAGGTATTCTCACTGTTTATGCATACACATTGAAAATTGATTAAAGTACCTAGTCAAGAAAGGAAAGAAAAAGGGGAAAAGAAAAAGATACAAAATATTATAATGACTCAAATAAGAAAAACTGAATTGCGTTGTACAGTTGACTGTCAAGTAAACTGAGTCCCTACTTGCAGGAAATATAGGTAGGTACAGACCTTGTTTGTTCATAAATTCACAATTTTGAGTTAGAAAATGAGATACTAACTGATTCTATACAGGAGTGGAACCTACAATTAATTACAAATAATACGACAGAAAACAGAGCATGAGTCAAAAATTGCGCTCTTTATGTTGAATAAACAAGATACTTTTTTCAACAAATGTGCGTAATGTAATTTATAAATTTTGGAGACGATTCTATTCTGTCAAGGCCGCTACCGGTTTTAATTGATTCTAAATATTTGTTACATGTGCAGCTGTTTTGAATTATCGGCTCATAGTTTCCTAGTTCAATTTATAGAGTATGAGTACGAGAAACTACACAAGGCTTAACATAGGTATACATATGCGCTTTCTCATCTGTAACAGATGAATCGGGCCTCCAAAAATAGGATACGACACATTCAGTTTTCTCTCATTAAAAAAATTTTTACCTGATGCACGTAAAAATAATAAATGAAACGTTGTAGTCACGCAGATGGTTTTATTTCAATACAAATACTTAATACATTCTCCATCAAATAAGCTTTAGCATATTCTATACAAGAAAATTATTCTATCATAGTTTAAAATAGTCTAAGCCTCTTTGTAATTCCGAAAATCGCAGTGTTGCTTTTCATGAAGGAGAGCCTTTAGTGTTTTGTAGGCGTTTGGCTTTTTACAAAGTTACTCACGGTAATTCCAAAATTCTAGAACCTACACCGACACAGTTCCACCTCTAATACTTAATTGTTTACATCTCTCTTTTTGTCTCCCTTTACTCGTCCCAATGGCTCTATTAATCTATGCACTTCTTTCCCCGTTATATTTTAACCCAAATTCCTTGGGCATGCAGCATCCTATTTTGATTCATTTCTCACCTTGATGTGGATGAAGTCGAGAAATGATCAAGAAATGCGTGTGTATTATCTGTGGATTAAAAAATGCAGATGGTTGTCACTCAATATATGTAATTATTGATAACTCTCGCCATTTGCAAATTTTCCATTCTAGTGAATAAATATGAATGATAATTCAAAGTATGAAAGTTCATTGAGCTCGGTAAACATTAATGCAAAAAGCTTCAGGGATTCATAAGGGGAAGCAGGGCTTCAAATGGGAATGAAAAGGGGGTTGGTTTTTTTCAAATGAGGCCCGGAGATCCGAGGGGCTTCAGGTTTGTTTCTGTTGAAGCCCTTTGAGCCTGGGAATCCAAAGGGATGAAGGTTAGGTGACATATCAAATTGTCTTCTACAGTATTATTTCAAAACAGAATGCTGATCAGGAGAAAATAACGGAGAAGCGACTGTCTTACAAGGAATCCAGCGTTAGAAAATGAAGAATGGAACCTCTGATAACTATAAACACTAGGTATGACTTTGGATGAAATAAAAACCAGCCAAAAAGGAATAGAAGAGAAAAATAGAGTTCAAGTGAGGAATGGGGTGATTGTGAAAAAAATTAAGGGAACAGTGAGGATAGTATTAAGTGGAAATGTGAGAAGAGAAACAATAAAAGCGACTCATGAAATATTTGGGACAAGTCAGGTAATAGGATTGATGGTTAAGCAATTTTATTTCTTCAATATGCATGAAAAAATGATGAAACATTGCGTGAACTTCGAAGTATGCCTCAAAAATAAAAGTCAAAAAGGTGAAGATTTTAAATTGATCGGCCAGCTCGGTCCTACCGCACAGCCTTTCGAAATAATGTCTCTAGGTACGATAGGAGGTTTTGCAGGTAAAATATCGACAAAAATATTTATATTTACTTATTGTTGACCACTTAACGCGTTACACTTACATTCTCGCGGAAAGGAATCAAAATGCGTCAGAGTTCATAAAAATAATTGAATCATGAAAATCCGATTGGAATTTTATTAACAGATCAGTGCGGAGGTTTGAGTGCAAATGAGTTTGAAGTGTACCTGGAAAAGCGAGGAATAACTCATATTTTTACAGCCTTAGACCACGTTGCTAAAAAGAGAAGGTAGGATGTGTACAGTGGCAGCGAAATGTGTAAAAAAATATAATCAAACCATACACTCATCTGCAGAACAGGCTGCTTACAGGTTCACTGCTGCAAGGCCAACGCTCATACGGAGAGATCCTTGAGTCAGTTGCATAGAAAACTTATTGAGCGACGGTTTTCGCAAAACTAGGCTGCAGCAATCTCGTGTAAGGTAGTTGTTGTCTCTCTAGATTGTTTTTAGTCCAAACTAGGACTGTTGTTGTGATTTGGAGCAAACGGATGCCCTCGGGGCCTTTTGTTGCTCACTGGGGCGGGGGAAGGGGATGCGTAAAGTTGTAACCGTAATACAACTTAGGTAAATGTTCGACCTTGTCTCTTGGTGCCGCCTATATTTTCTTTAGCTCTCTCTCTCTTGTTTAAGGGTATTTGACATACCGCTTGTTATACCATTCCCAAAACTTGAAGGGTCAAGTTGCTTGATTTTGGCATTTAAATTGCAATGCTTACACAACTGTTGATTCGCGTTTGTGTACTTATTTACATTTGTACATTAATTTGCGTTTGTGCCCTATTTGCTTATTCTTTATAACATAAAATTGGTTCATCATGAATTTGTCTTTAGAACAAATGGAACAGGTCATTTTACATTATTACGTTATTTATGAAAACCATTTTCTCTATAGTGCTCTGGTCAACCGTTCGCCATATTATCTCACGTATTGAATCCCGTCACCTCAAAGGTTCCTTCCTTTTAGATATTACCGTCGAGATTTTTTCTCTACTACTGTCTGTAGTTGAGCCGTTCTTACCGTACTATCTAAAGCTTATAGCTTTTTCCAGGCACCGTTGCTCAGAAGACCAATTTCCCACTTAGACCATATAGTACATAGACCGCCGATAGCCCATGTAAATGATGTTATCAGTTGTCCGAACATAGGAGGTTGGCTGTAGTCGGAAAGGTTTGGTATGGATGGTTATCATCAAGCTGCTGGAAGCTGATGTTCTTCTTATTGGGTACTTTTGTCCACAGATATCAGTGCTGTGACGTCATGGAAAATCGATCTATTTGTATCTATACTCTGTTCACATTAAGGAAGGATAGAAATATGACCTTGAAAACGGAACGGTAGATTAAAATTACCCGGAGCGTTCCGTTCTCGAGGTCATATTTCTATATCTTTCCTTAATGTGAACAGAGTATATAACTCCGCGTAGGTACCTGTGTCAAATGACAGAAGGCGTATTATCGTTCTATAATTAAGCTTATTATGCAGAAACCTTGTATACAACCAAGTCTTGATACTTTTCAAAGTGCACAGCTTCAATAACACAGAGAAGCGAAAAACAAAAAGCAATTGTCTATGAAGACCAGCAAAGATATGGTTCGAATCAATTTGTAGGTACATAAATTTCTTAATCGAAATCCTCCTTAAATTGGCGAGTTAGCCTACTTCTTCGATCGCGTTATCTTGGTATTCTATAGCCTCTGTACCTTCTGTCTACCTGCCTGTGGTTAACATTGAATCAATAACATCGCGTAAAAATAACGTGTGTTTTCTATACATTTGTTGGAACACGCGTTCAACATTGGTCCTGAAGGGGGCAGGGCTGGATATCAATGCCAGCAATTGAAATTTGATCGCGTTCGTTGTACCCGTGGCGCGTTTTTGAGTGTGAATCCTGTGAATAACAATCTTCAATCGCATAATAAAAAGGACTGCAAATTTCTTTGTTTCAATCGTATACTGTGAATTTTATATCAAATTTCTTCGGATTTGTTCCTTAGTTCAGTCATGAAAATTTTCCTCATCTAAAAGCGTGTCTCTTCAATTTTGCGTTTGCGTGCCAAAAACTTTCTTGCTTAAAATCGGGTCTATCTTATCGTGCGATTGAGTACGGAGATTTTCTTGATTTAAAATCGCGTTGATGCAGAAAACCTCTTTGGATCATAAATCTCGTTTTTTCTGTTGCGTCAAGGCCATTGCGCGCGTGGAAATTCTTTTAATTGGTTACCCTCCGTTCTGTGACTGCGCATGCGGAAATTGTATTTTTGTAATAAACCGCATTATTGCGGAAGGAATAATGACATAAACAACCGTACTCGAATAACAACAAAAAGTGAATCGCGATACAATACTGAAATTGCAGCAATGCATTCAGACATTGCTAAAATCAAAGCCCGACAAAAACGCTGCAAACCAATTGCGAGTCATAATCGCCAAGTTTCAGACGCTCATCCAGCAATTTTACTACTTATCGTTGCAGATATTACCTGCAAAGGAAGAAGACGATTAGTTTAAAAATAAATGCAGTCCATAGATTGAGAAACTAGAAAACGAGGTGACGGAAAGTTACAGCAAGTTTTGTTTAACGTACTTACTTAAGTTCAGTTGAGAGGCAATGTTGACCTACTAGTTTCTAAAAACATTGGAGAGACATCCAAAAATCTCTGTTACACTCATCCTCAAATGTAGCCGTATCCAGAAACCAATGTTTAATTCGTTCATAGTGTATGAAGGTGGTGGATATCACAATTCCAAAACGATGAGTGTCGATAAGACCCTATTTCGGTCTATATGTGTCAAAAAATTTTCTTTTTCGACCCAATAATTTCAAATTTCCAAGGGTTCTAGTCCTAGATAATATGACCTTCAAAACGTGTTCACTTTCAAGGGTATTAAGTATAAGAACTTTCGAGTCCTCAGAACCCTCCGCAAGGTTTTGTATTTTTTCAGAAAATATAGTGTGTTTTCTGATATTCTGCGTTAAAAAGAACATAGAGCGTTACCTTCTTACAACTTTATTTTGAAATATTTTGCTGTATGTAGTACTAAAAATAATATTTCCAAAAATGAAGTTTTGAGGACACTGCGCTCGTGTCTAAAGAAAACCATTTCATACGCAAAATATGAGAAAACGTGCCAATTTTTGTCAAAAACGAAGTACTTGGGCATGTTGAAAGGATCCTGGGGACTCGAAATTCCTTATGATACCGTTGAAAGTGAGCACGTTTTGAAAGTCATATCTAGGACTATAGGTAACTTCTGCAAATTTGAAATCAATTGGTTGAAAAATTTTTTGCGTCATATAGGCGGAAATAGGTCCTTATCGACAGGCATCCTTTAACGGCAACATACAAAAATTTTACAATATTGGCGGTTCCTCTTCAAGAATACTGCACACCTGAGTGATCAATTTCATTCACTGGAGAAGCTGTATCATTTCAAAGAGGTCTTGAAAGAAGAAAAGGCAGCAAAATTATTATGCGGCACACCCGTGACAGAAACTGCGTACTATGATGCGTGGGCGGAGATCTAGGAAATGCATGACAATAAACGCATGATAATCAAAGCTCAATTCGAGGATCTATTAGAGCTGCCCTCCATCCAAAATAATCCAAAATCTGCGAGTCTCTCTTAAGACAAATGTAGCCTCATGGCATGCGGTTTAAATCCCAAGGAGGAAACGTCTTCCGCTTTCCTGTCTTTCTTATTAACTACCAAATTCAAACAAACAATCCTACAAGAATGAGAGAAGCAGATTACCGACAGCAAAACTTACCCTTCCTTAACCAAGTTGCATGAATTTGTTAAGAGACAGCAGTTCATTCAACTATTTAACTTTGCAGACTCCAAAAAACGCACCTGCTTTGTGAATTTGTTCACTGAATCAGCCAAGTTCAATCGCGTTATAACGAGTTTAATCGCGTTATGACGGAGCTGGTCTTTTTGTCTACTGGGGAAACTTCCTTAGCCGAAGATAACGTACCGGTATTTGAATCAATTTATACTTACCTAAATTTCAAAATTGGGGAGTTGACCTACTTCTTGTTCTCGCGTTATCTTGGTATGCTACAACCTCTGTACCTTCTGTCTACCTGCCTCTTAGTATTGAATCGATGAAATCGCGTCCCGCTGGGAAAAATTGATGCCATATGGTTGACATATTGCCAAATTCTTGACAGAACAACTGACCACGCCCATTTTTTGAAATTGAACTAATCAGAACGCTTAAAAAATGGCAATATTGTGCCATTTGTTGCAAAAATGGCATTGCCATGGCATTGACAAAATTTTTCCCGGCGGGGTACTGTCTGTGTTATCCGTTTTTATCAGAATATGCGTTTAACAGATATCAACCAAACAAGCAAAACAAAAGATTTCAATTTGAATTACCCTCTTACAATACAATACAATACAATACAATACAATAAAAAAGATACTTCAAAGGCAAGCTTATTACAATTTGAATGGTTGACGGTCACCCACTAGGAGCGCTAAAGCCAAAAAATTGAAAACAGGATCAGGAGGACTTTCCCTAGCTGTTAATGGTTGATTGTGTTATCCTCAAATAAGTTAAAAATGAAGCTATTTGGCCCAAAAATTAAAAGAACAATATTTGTAGCGTGTAAAACTTCCTACATGTTAGTACTTAGGCCTATTAGTATAGTTATTTCTTGTGAGAATTGGTTTTGATTTATTGTCCCTCACCCGCGTCACTCACTGATTGTTCCGTGTTTGTTTTGCAGAATACTAGCGCTGAATGGGCCGACGCTTGCAGCTGACAACTACGAGTACCATCAAAGAGTGGCCAATTAAACTTTCGCATGCAACCAGATTACCCCAGGAAGAACAGTAAATAAAATGAAGCGGATTGTAGAGCAGCAAAAGTCAAAAATGTAAGGCATTATGTTGGCAACAGAAAGTGATGAATTTTTCACTAATTAATCACTATACATCCTAGAATGTATAAAATTAAACAACCTTACCCACAAATTAGAAGGAATACCTATTTTTACTGGGAACGTGTTGATGGAAACAGCTTCTGTTTGGAATTTCAATTTTTTGACCTCGAGACTCATGAACATTTTGATTCTCGTAATATACAAGCTTCCTCTTGAGACTTGCGTTTGAAGTTATAATAATATGTGTTGACAGTATGGCTTGATGAGCTGCGAGTGTAATGAGAGAGAGGACTTGAAGAATTTTCAAGTTCCCTCCCTTAAATTTTGATCCTAATGAAGACCATTCTCAACTTTTGGGCCGCAATATGGATGTAATCATACGAAATTGCAATTTATCTATGTTTGGGAGATGGTAATCTGCACACACTCATTGAGTAAACTGCCCACACCATAATTTGCACACACTTTCTGGGATGAGTAATCTGCACACAGTGTATTTTTGCACACATTAAAATAGATTGAGAATATTGCACGCAGTGTAAGTATTTTGCAAGCTTTGATTGTAATATTCTGTAGTATGTATAAGTAGAGCCCTATGGATCGCCACATTTAGTCGTTACGTCATCATTAATCCCTGCAGTTCCCTAATACGGTGAGAAATTAATACAAATGCTGGAACTATTTTGTATCATTTAAAAGCACCATGTTCTGTGTTCTACTTTGGCGATTGGTACTGTAATACCTGTATTCTAAAACAAATTCTAGTAGTTCCTTCATCATTTTCGAATTGTGGTAAACTGTTATCAGTCACTAAAATAGCGCCTTAACTAAAATAGGGAAGTCTGAAGATAAATAATGACATAACGACTAAATATGGCGGCCCGTGTTCTCACTCGTTATTATAGGGCTCTACTACAGGTCATAATTATCTACTTAGATGGAGGAAGAGATTAGATGAGGATGATTTTTTTGGAGGAGCGATTATTACTCTTGTTCTAGACTAGCACATATAAAGGCAATTTTGCAATACCAAGAGATTTGTTTCATCCTTTTGTGCTCCAAATCCTCTCCCTTTGCCGGACTTCACTATTTTTCATCTTACGTGTTTGAGAATTATCTTTCTACTGTTCAAAAACAGGAGACTTATGTTTATGAAATGGTTCGACACGTTCAGTCATTTGCTCACCTCTCTTTTTCTATTTTATCGAAATCATGCTTCGACTTATTAACTTTTTCTTCAAGTGTTGTAGACAAAAACTGTTGGTAAATTTTTGCTAAACCTTAATCACTACAAAATTCACCCTTTTCCCGTCTGGATGCGAACGGTTACTCCCGACACAATTGTGACGGCGAAGCCCGGGAAAGAATTTTCTCGACGTTTTAGAGGTCCTGGATCATCCTGAGACTGATGAAAAAATTTCAGGTATCCTTATATATTTATCCTCAATTTACCTCGAATTTCTCAGTATTATTTCTCAAATAAAGAATATCCATCTTATTATCCTCATATCATTGCATTACGTCATAGTGGATTCAATCTTTGCTCTGTGGGCTAATTTTTGTATCGATTGAACAAGTGGTTCTTGAGTAAATCTCAAAATATAAGTAGTCCACGTATAGAGCCGTAAGAGCTGAATCCCGCTTGTTTATTTTATTTGTGTCCTTTCGCACGATGGTACCTGATGCATCGTACACCTAGGCCTATCGGCTGTAAAAACTTCTCATTACCAGTCATATATGATTGAAAAAATTCGACGTTTATTGGGTACGTTAAACAAACGTTGCGCGTAAGCGATGGATTGAATAATTAGCCGTGTATTTTATAATTACTGCGTTATGTAGGTATGCATAGCATTTTTTTTTTTTTTTTCTACGTTATCGCAATTGGCTCGTAGCCTGAACACTGGGGAGTAATGAAATTTAGGTAAAGACACAGTGGAAGGTTTATTGGCCATTTCAAGTTTCCTCATCTATGTTTTGATTTTCGTCATTATGGACTTCATATATCTCACTGTGTTTTCGGAAATGGACAGTCAGATTAATACTTTGAGATTCTTTTAAATCACTCAAGTTTTATATTTTAATTTTAATAGAACCATCTTCCGTTCTTCTATTTAGAATTTAATCTACGTATAGGGAGAGAAAGCTATCAATCGACTCCTTTTTGAGTTATTTCCCATGAATAGCCTACCTAAATTTGAGAATGATAAAAGCATGCACCCACCAATTAAAAAGATTAGAAATGAATTGAACAGTAGAAGAGTACGCGGAATACCTTACATTATTATTATTATCACAATCAGCTCATAACTGAGAAACAATGAAGTTTAGATATAATATGGGGGGCATGTGTATTGAAAAGTCGGTGATGCTTACGCTGCTGCGTGAGCTTTTTTTGAGTGTTTCTGATTGGTCGAATTTCAAAATGTGTGTTGATCAATTGTTCTGGCTAAATGTCAGCCATATGTGACATTGATTTTTCCCGGTGGGTTCCATCTAAACTTTTCAAAAACTACATAGATAATTGCCCAACACTGCACATTAAATTATCTACCAATAAGCGCACATCCATTTCATCAATGTCCACATTTAATGTTACAAATTTATTACCGCCCAACAGGAAACAGAGTCTGCACGTCAAGTGTGATTAAAAATTTCCACACGCATCCACCGGTATGTCGTTTAACGGAGAAGGTGTTCGTGGTATAAAGTTTTTTCTCGCTGAGAGGAAATCTTCTCGTAAACGTTATATGAAAGACAGGCGACAGCGTGGATTATTTTAAAACGAACTGAGGGTTCATGAGAATTTATAATGGTTCGTAGAGCGGATTGTTCTGTTATTTCTGAGGAAATAACGACTACCTCGCATCATACGTGCCCATATTCTTTCAAATATTCCCTGTGGTAAGAATGAAAAGGAGTTGATTGAGTACAAGGAGGTGAATTCGGTGCCCCTTAGATGAAGGGGGAACCACGGTCGGCCAGTTAAAACCATCAGAAGAACGTTTACCGTTTGATATATGTACGAATGACCCCGCTTATCATTAACATAAGAAAAGTTTGAGCAATTTCCGAACGTTTCGAGGTAGGTAGCGAAGTTTTTTTGGAAATTGTTTTACTCGTATAGTGAAATATTTTCAGTTATTGACGGGTATTTTATGAAATTGATGTACGAAATAGTATAAATTCGTTAAATTTTAAAGAGAGATGTGATTTCTCATTCTCAACAATTCATGGCTGCAGATTATTTTTTTTTTCTACATTACTTTATCTTTCACATAATGGCTGATTAACGGGTGCTCCATGAGAATAAGATTTGTTGAGTACGAAAATCTTAAGTAAGTGAGTCTATAAAAATGTCTTATGAGATAGTTATACAGGCTTCTTCAGTTATTACACTCATGAATTTATGATTCCTCCGCAGTTATCAAATCGATTCAGCTAAACTAGAATATTTGAATTTGAATACGCTGTTGAATCATTTTTCTGCCCGTAATTAAAGAACGAAAGATCATTCAAGTTTTTGTTCGCTCACGCTCAAAGCGCTTGCGTGTTGTCATCATTAACACCGGAAAATTTTCGGATAGGTTCTTCATTCTCATTACTATATTTCTTATGACAACATAGTAGATAAATATTCGAAAGAAAAATGAGAAAATCTTATCCGTGATAGAGAAAAATGAACGTTAAAAAGTGCGGGCTCAAATGTGAAGTGCCGCCGGTATGATGCGCAGTATCTTGCGGAGCTTTCAACTTGAAATTTATTGAATATTTGCAAATATAGGTGTATAAAATACTGTATATATACCGCTATACAAACGTACAACTGTCTGCACAGTTCATGGAAAAACTGCAGGTAAATTTTGGCCAATCGTACACAGGGAACATACTGAACATCGAACGCAAGGCGAGCTCGGTTACAGAAGTCGATCTGACCCGAATAAAGTTGTTCTCTGCTCCTTCGTGTCTTGTACTTTCGCGCCTTCGCGTTAGTGTACAAACAGTAAGGAAAGTCGACCGCGCCCAGAAGAGTCGATTCTCGTGTTTCTTATTTAATTTAAAAAAAATAATTATCATCGTCATTACCTGTACGAATAATTTGGTCGGCACTTTTGTCTTCGTCTTTTACATCGTCATTGTATTTCGAGTGAAAATCAGTATTTTTTTGTGCGAAAGAACTACGTTTTGTGTGTTTCGCGGAGTAATACAGTTGTGACGTCACCAAGCTAGGGATTGTTGCAGAGCTGTTTCAGCTCACGAAGAAAGCACACCGGCGTTGTACTCGGGAGTTCGCTTTCGTTAGAAAAATACTGCATAAAAAATTGTGATTGTGTCCTGCTAGTGAATTGTTCTATTTTTGTCAGCTTCTTTTTAGATTAATATTTTAACGTAATGGTAAGTCGATATTATTGTATGTTTCTCTGTCATTCATACTTCTTATGTTCTACGTTGCGATCGCGTATTATTCTTCTCGAATCTATTTTGCAAATCCGATACGTACATATCGTGGTGAATGGTGAAATGTATGAAAATTTGTGAATCATGCGGATCATTTAGTCACACAATCTTTTCCTAAACGTCCATCATTGATGAAAAGTTGCGTGTAGTTCTATTCCGTGCATTCTAGATTCCGGGCGGATAGGTTTCGTATTTTGTTTCGAGATAACCTTAGAGCCTGTAAGACGATGACTTACAGTATGTTCGGAATGCAGCTCGACTTGATCTTTCAGCAATATTTTCCGGTCCAAAATCTTTTGTTCATGAGCAGGTCACAGTGATACGATTTAATATCTCTTGAATCGCTGAAATGTAGACCATCATCGATACTGCACGTTGAAGTCAAGTTTTCATATAAAATAGGCTATTTGTTATTCAGTAGTGACAAGCACTCGTGCTGCGTCTATTCGATCATATGCCAATCTATCCAGTCACGTTATTTAGCAAATCTAGTGCCATCAATGGAAAAGTGTTTCTGTTTCATGATTATGACAACATTTCGTTCATCGTTCTGTTAGGATAATTTCAAATCCGTGGCAATGAGGTTAGCATCGGAATTTGTATTTCAGAAATACATTTTGTGTTTCTTCTTGCGATTAGTATTGCATAGGATTAGTAATTGAGAACGCGAGTGAGTGGAATCTTCTAAATGTTGATAAAAATATGACGGAACTGCCAAATATGTATTTGCTTTCGAGTTTCATTTTTGACGAGAAAAATTCTCATTCGCACGTCATGTTCCGTGATTGTTTGCGAAATATTTTCTTGTATGTTCTGTTTGCGTTCACACACTCGTCAGCATCGTAAATTTCCAATGTCGGAGAATGAATCACTCATTTTGAAGATCAAAGAACCGGAAGTTGGAGCCTGAATATCAAATTTTTCGGAAGAATTCTCTGTTTTGATAAAACATGAGACTTTTCTTTCCGACGAAGTACTAACGGTATGTTGATTTCATTTACGATGTGACGAGGGTCATGATGAGTACTAGACATTGGAAAATTCCATTCCCTGCGATTAGCTGATGGCGTGTGACGTGATCCCGAAGGACGATGATAAATTTATCTTGGTAACATTGATTTTCTCCTTTCTACGTCATGACCGTATCGTGTAAACTGTAAAGCATAGGCTTATTGCTTAGTCGATAGGAGCTGTCATCCCCTTAAGTTATGGCCAACCCTTAGACCAATAAAGTAACGTAGACCGCCGATAGTGATAAAAAGTATTTCCAATCATAGAAAGCCTGGGGAGCCAACGATTTCTGGCGTTCTTAGCTCCCAAAAATTGAAGAGTGGAGCCGAGCTAAAAAGCCGGACTTTGGCAGCGGAGCCGGAGCTGAAAAGCTCACCCTTGAGAGTGGAACCACAAAGAAAGAAAATAGCTGTCTCCAAACAAACTCCTAATATATTAGGAACATAAAAAATCGAAGCGGAGCCGGCTCCAGCTCTTGGTTTTTTAACAAGAAGTTTTCTTTTACTTGTTTTAGGCTTTTACAGGGTTTTCATTTCTCACTTCATCTTTTTTGTATTTTCCACATGCTAAAAAATTTCTTGATTTTGATTTCGCTTTTTTTGGTTTTGTGAACTTTCAGACTTTTTCCTATGGCCTATTAGTTTTGGGCTTTTGTCTTGAGGAATTTCGAATTTGTCAAATTGTTCATTTTCAACTCGAGAGCAGCTCCGGAGCTCCTGAGAGCGGAGCAGCTTCAAAGAACGCAGTTTTTTTAACTTTTTTAGAAATCAAATCACTGTCCGGCTTCTGCCCTTGACTTCTTAAAATCTGAGAGGGGAGTCGGAGCCAGCTCCGTCTTGAATATGGGAGTGTTCACCACCAATGTCACAGGTGCCAAATTTGTCAAGAAAAATATGAAATCTGCTTGCTGTGTTTCAACCTGGTTTGTTAACTTTCGTTTAACACACAGTTTCTCTTAAAAAAGAAGTAACTTTTTAGAAATTGATTAATATTTTAAAAAATAAGGAACAAAATTCAAGACTCTTCATAACGATGGAAATGAACCTCGAGTTTCTTATTTACGCCTTATATCTGAAAAATTGATTAATTTGTAAAACACTATTATTTCTCCCTGGGGAATGCGTGAAAGGCGAAAGTAACCAAAGAATGTAGGAAATTCAGCAAGCTAATTGCATTCTTTTTACGTGCACTTTTCAACAGATTTGACACTGTGTCAGTTATGGTAAATGCTCCCATTTGCAGGATATTAAGTGCATCGATGGGTGTGGCTTATTTCATTCTCTTATCCTGTTCGTTACCAAAAAGTGTATCGGACTGGGTAGCGTGGTGCTTGAATCGCCTTTCTGAAGGAACTAATTCTACGCTAGTGTTGGGAACTGTCAATACTATCGATAGTCTTTGTAAAAACTATCGGGACTAACAATAGTTTTATCAAGAAAAAGAGAGGAAAAAAAAACAGAAAACGGCAATAAGTTCGTTGATAGTTTAAGAAACTATCGATAGCTTGGAAATTTTTCCTTTCCATATCAAAATTACAAAATTGGTGCAAACTGACACGTGAAAATTGAAAATGTGCGCCAGTTCAATGAATGAAGATCAGTCGGGCGTTTCCAGTTGTAAAATAGGCATGACACCACGTCTTAATGATTTTTCCTAGTCGCGTCGATTGTCTTGTAACATTAAGGGTATGTTCTACCTCGTCACTCACACACAGAAAATACACGTGTATTACATAAAATGGTGTGTTGCGGGTAGTGATTTTTGGCCACGGATAATATATTGAATAATGCACAAAATGATTAGGAACGAGGTGTAATTTATTCTTGAAGTTGAGGAAAATGCAGCTAATTCGTTGACAGATTACGAAATATTCTGAATGGTCTTTAGGAATCGTTTGAACTTACATCTAAAGGAGCCATCTTTGAATCGTTGAATTCTAATTAATGAACAAAATTAGTTCGTGTAAACCAATTAGCCGTATTTTCCGAAGTTTTGTCTACATAAATACTAAGTGTCAAGATATTTCATGCTTTATTTAATCAGTTATCTCGGGGCAAATATTGCAACATGTTACATATTTTGTGTGTCTACGTGTGACTGTGAGTGACTAGGTAGAGCATACCCTTAACTGATTCATTCCTTGAGGTTTTGACAGGCTTTTCAAATAAAATAACGATCAGGAGAAAGATATCTATCCTATGTGTAGCAAGGGTATTTTTCTCTTGATTAACATTTTCCTTCATAACTATTCAAGAAAAACTATCGCAACTATTGATAGTCGCAATTGTACCTTGGAAAAAAAATTGGGACTATCGGTAGAAATTATTGACTATCGCCCATCACTATTCTACACATTAACATATCAATCCTACATAGAACCTATAATTTGTTCGGTCCAAAGCATAGGACCTAATCACGGTACATAATAGAGGTATGGACACAGCACCAATATCTTGTCCGCAGGTTTGTCGCAGCGCATCAAAATTCTGCTACGTTTGTTGCAATCTAGGTCCAAGTTCTCCACTCTCCGCCAGCGCTGTTACAATATTACTCATGGTACCCTAGTACGAGCAATTTTTTGAAAAATTGTAAAAAATTAAAAAATTCGCTTAGAAGAATGGTTCTTTCTGAAATGTATAGCGTGTAATAAATTCAGATTATTTATTTGAGCCAAATTTCAGCTTCCTGCAATGATTCATTCTTTTCTATGATTTTTTGAAAATCGCTAATTTTCCATCAGACTCTCTGTTGAACCCAAAATGTTTGAGACTGAACACACAGGGCGATCTAAGAATGTGTTGAGAATTGACGACATATTGTGGGACAACAGTTTGTACAGCAAAGATACGCTTGTGTCCATACCTGTATTATATATCGTGGACCCAACTGACTGAATTCTGACCTCCTGTAGTAAGACAAGTTGGGATAGACAGCGCTAGCGTCGCGCTGCATTTCTACCGAGCGGGGAGATATTGAAAACGGGAACTCAACCATGGCGACGTATGGGAAGAATATGAAAAAATTGAAATAACACTTGAATGAAGCAGATTTGGCTGTCCAAAATCCTATTAAAGATGTTTAAAAATGTATGTTCTACAAATTAGATGAGATGATAAAACCCCCTATTCCGCTTCATTCAAGAGTTATTCCAAGTTTTTCAGTTTTCTCATACTACCATAGTTTAGCTCCCACTTTCCAATTCGGTAAAAATACAATTTTCGGTGTACAAACTGCGCGCTTGCCACGTAGTCAGCAATCTTAGCGCCTGCTGGCCGGAATTGATAACGTTGTTTACATACTTACTGTATTGGCGGTCTATGTTACTATATGGTCTAAGGGCAAACCTCCCATTCACACCCAAATAATTTTTGGACTAGTATCCGAGAGATCCCGGTATATGATGATCAGGATATTAGAGAATGTCAACTGAATTCAAATGAAACATCAAACCCAAAGTTCATGATTCAGACATAGATAGAAATCAATACAAGACATAGGTTGTTACCATACTCCTCTTTCAATTTTTGATCGCCTCTGGTATCTCTATCTTACAAACTAATTATCAATGTTCAAGGAACTGTTTACCAAATCGATATTTTTTGTGTAGAAGGATGAACAGCATTTGTGATTTGCCACCCAATGCAAGACAAGTCGATTTGAACGTTTAGTTGCGATGACTTTATTTTCAAAGTTTATAATATTGTATTAAATTTAACGGCACTGCCATCCACAATTTGAAAGCGAAATAAACCTGACGTCTTGTAGGTAACAACCTACTTCAGAGGAAAAACTGAGTGCTGTTAAATTTAATCCAATAAAGCATTTTTCTATTTTTTTAAACAAATTGTCCAGTTGAATAATTTTTAATGTAGAAAAGATATGTGTAGAATATGCTCAAAAGTGCTCCTTACTCCAAAGTTCATCAGTTCCCGAACTCTAGAACGTAATGATACGTTTCCCTCTTTTAATTTTTTTATTTTTCTTTCAAGTTTTACGGGAGCAAACTAGAACACACGAATTGATTTATTGATTAGATTGGACCGACCCAGATAGTCATTTATTAATTTGGGGATAAAAAATGTAATTCATATAACGCATGATTCGTCTGGAAATTTATCAATATATAATGCCATGTGTAAGCTATGGACCATTTGAATGAGACAAAAAGTACCTTACTGTAGTTTGGGTATGAGTAAACAGTTTTTCTTTCTATGTGTTCCAACATTGACAAAATCGGTGTTCTGAAAATTTATCCATGCTTTTGAAATGTGTCATGAAAAATAAGAGATCGATCGCTCGTAGGTTCATTTTTGTCATTTAGAGACTTCGGAGTTTTAGTAGTACTTTTGCTCTCTTATTTATTCACAGTCTTTAAAATATCAGAGAAGAAGAAAAACGTTGCCTCGTATGTCGCTGAAATATTCTCAACACAAATTGAAAAAAGAACGTTTTTTTTTTTAATTTTCGAAAAACTAAAGCAATGCTTTGAACGAATTGAAAGAGTAAGAAGCCTGTAATATTCTTTTGAAGTTTACAATGTGGGAGAGTTTTTGTAATTTGTAAGTGTATGCGATATGATATCAACGTCGATGTAGAGAACTGGACATTTCTTTTCTGCCTATGTAAAAGTTAGTGTTACTTTGTTTTACGGCCTACTCCAACCGCACGCCAGTGTCGATTGGTTTTCTTTGATCGTGTCTAATGGGCTCCATAAGAAATACCTGTCGACGAAATCATTATTTCTAATCCAATACTTTCAAACTTTTATTGTGTACAAGTAATCTTGGGTATTTTCAGAACCGTGTTTTTACTAGAGGTAGGTACGATGAAAAATGTTCGTAGTTTGGTTGGGAATTAAACCCTCTGACAAGAGTGCTCTGATAATTTGTCACGTGAAGGTAAAAATCAACTTCTCATTAAAGCTACAAAATTTGTCCAATTTTTCTTGAAAAGTCATCCTCGTTTTTACTTCTTGAAAATCTGTTTGCTCCAAAATTAATATTTCTTCTTCTGGTAGCGTTTTTTCTTTTAATTTCATTTTAAATTCACATCCTAACTGAGATTGCGTATGAGCGAGTGAATTTTTCTAGTGAAATATATAAAGGCGTAACATATAATGGTAAAAATTCCAAAAGAGGGGAATTTATTGATGTTATAAATTGCATGACCAAAGATGTTACTTGAAAAAAATGCTGAGATCTTCTAATCGATGAGATGTTTGCTCCTCTTTGACGATGATCCTGAACCGAGGGACTACAGCATTTATTTTGGTAATATTAATGTTAATGTTATTTTATTTCAATAAATATGCTTATTTTGAAATTTTTATCATTCGTAGGCTTAGATGTCATTGATGTCATTGTAGCAACGTAAGCAACACAATTTTTTGTTTTCATCTTATAAATATTACTGATTCATAATTATTCAATTATTATTATGACTACAATCTTGCAAAATTAGCCATTGTGAAGGTCAGTAATTAATTTAGATAAGAAACAAGAGTAAAACTTCGCTGTTGTCCGATAACTTATACTATGGGGTTTTCTTGAGAAATTTCCCTCATTCTGTAGAAAAGTGGGGAAAAAATTTCTTTATCGTTTTTTGGATTCTTGACACCCGAAAAATTTTGATTCATGAACTAGACAAGAGTTTCACATTTAGGCAGCTATTTACCAGCTATAAAAATGTTGTATGTATGAAGTTCAGTGGAAGTAATGCAAGTCAAAACGATGTTACAAATATTAACTTCGAGTCGTTATTGATCGAGTAGGAGGACTGACTCAGAGTATGCCTCTTCGGCAATTTTTTCATATCATTTGAGAATTATACTCCGGTACGTTCTTATATATCGTGCTTTTTATGGTGGGGTTTTTTTTAATCCATTTGTTAAATACAGTATACAACTTGACGCGTACGCATTGCGAGGCTAGCTGGTGTTTTATCGGAAAGAACATGGAACAAGGACGCCGAACATCGCGTGTAAAAGTGTATCCGGGAGAACTTCCTGTGGTGTACTACTGTACTTGGGTACGACGCGACCGACGCGACGTAAAGTATATCGAGTCCGAACGATTCGTTTGTCATGTATGCTGAACGATTTGACTGTCAGTGAAAATTTGCTTCTTGATACCGAACGTTTTTTATTCTGAATAGAAGTCAACGCGAAATTGGTGGCGAATATTTGTATCAATTTTTTCACAGTGAGTATTTTTAGAGAGCGTTTTCATTCGATACTTTCTGCTTGATTTTTGGATATCTAATCTTCCTGTGTGGATCGTCGAGGAAGTTTTTCTTTGAATGTAAAAAGCTACGATCCTGCAAGAATGAGAACGGAATAAATGAGCCGGAGTAACGAGTTGATGTCTTTACCTATGTGAAATAAACGAGATGTTTCTTGAAAATCGGATCAAAAATGTTAGAGATAATCGTGTAGCTTTTTGGAATTCCTGTTTTCCGAGGTAATAAAATTGGCAAATAATCAAGAATATGCGCTCAGTGTAGCAAGAGAGTCTCTTTCCTTTTCGATTTTTTTTTCTAGTTCTTCTCCTAGTCTCATCGTATTTAGATGCATTCCCTCTAGCCTTTCTGTAATTCTTGACGAGTATCGTTATCACTTTTGTTGCATAAGAATTGATAGATGAATGAAGGTATCCCAGAAGAGGGGAGTTGTTGGTAAATGGAAAATTTGAGCGAAAAATTTGATCATCTCGTCAGGGTACAAACGCGATTGTGTCTTTTGTTAAAAGGTATCTTAGTCTCAAAGTAATGTGTTTTCTGTTTCGGCGGTGTATTGGATATCACTGGTTTTATATTATGTCCGGTGAGGATCCAACAAATTGATAGTCATTTTTAAATATTAGGAAAAAGTTTTTTAATAAACCCCTTCTTCTTCTTCCAACACCTTGATATATGTGCCACCTCAACTGCTGACGGCCAAGAGAGCGCCGTAGGCGGCCGGTGTAGCCGCTAGTTACTCATATTTGTAATTGGTGTAGGAGTACTAACTTGGTATGTTGGGGAGTGTTTGAAGACAGGAATGGGAAACTGATCTGCTGCGATACCTTTAAAAACACGTCACCAACGTGTAATCGGTTATCTCTATTTCACTCCACTCCCGACTGGAGTACGTTAGAGTAACAAAAATAGAAAATCGATCGGTTACACGTTTCCGAATGCATGAAAAATTAATGTTCAGGGCAAGCATGCAACTTTGTTATTGTCTACGTAAAACTATCTCACTTAGCATTGAGTGCGAGAGACGCATTCACCTGAGACCTTTAGTGGTGAAGTGTTGCAACGGCGCTTTCACATTAGTAGAATGTTTGTATGATATTAATGTCGATAACTTTTGAACTCCTACGAGATCCTAATTGTACAGGGTGGAACATTGAAACAGGAGAAGGGGGACACCTGCTGCATACAAACAAAATTAAAGAAAAGTAACCATAGAGCTTGTATTTGTATAATGTCCTTTGAATGAGTTCAATCTTAATTTTAGGAGAAAATTTGTTAATTTTTCATTTTGTGGCTGGAACGTGCTCCAAGCCAATCTCCCTATGTAAATCCTTAGTTTGATTGGCAGTTCTTTTTGTGAATTTTTCCATCTCTTCTGTAAAAAAATATTTTCAACGTGTAACCTCTTTTTCTCGAAACAAATGGGAATAATATTGATAGCTCAAAACTAATTTATTTTGCTCTAGAGCTGGTTTTATACATGCGCTCTGAAGTCGGTATAGATTTTTCCCTTCAAAAATGTTTACATGCTCCGTTGAAATACTGATATTCATACTTTCGATCTGGAAACACTGCCCACTACCTTATTCGAACTAGCAGTAGTCACCTTTGTATGTATATATTCATTCTTTATTTTCTTTCTATGTAAACAGTCCATTGACTATGCCTGTGACCCGTTTTTATTGCACTTTGTTATATCTAAGTGTAGAAGTAGAACTCACGATTCCGGAGTAAAAGATATTAGAAACTGGCCGTTTATAGTGTTACCAAAGAGAGGATTATGAAACTACGACAAACGCATATCTTTGTGCCCCTTCCCCGTGAAGTTTGAACCTGTCTCTCACTTAACACGTCACATACTGGTACTGGTATGTAGACGTCATCTTATGTTTGTGGACTGGTCCTGTAGATCTACTGCATGAATTTGTCAACTTCTTAAATAGTTTCTACCTATCTATACAATTCACCCTCGAATTAGGCGGCCCCCTCGATTAATTTCCTTGGCCTCAATATTTCTATTTCTAACCACAAATATCTCTTCATAGTTTTTCGGAAACCTACTCACCCACACCGATCTCGTCCTTCACGGCAGCTCCTATCATCCCCCTTCGCATGAACATGCGGCTATCCTTTCAATGGTCTACCGGTTGATCTGCCTCCCTTTTTCTAAACAAGCGGTCGAGAAGGAACCTAATGTTAGGTATCAAACACATCGCTAAGATCAACCACATCGTCATTGACGTCGACAATTATCCGTGAAAAACGCACCGCTCTATTCTTCGATCACGCCACCACTCATAAGAGAGATGCTCCCAATCAATTCTTAGGCCGCCTTTCCGGTAGAACCTCTCGAGTTTTAGAGAAATTCAATCTACGTCTGCGTATTACTCGATCAAGGGAATCCGAGATATCTCTTCCCCACTTCTAAGAATCCTATACCCCTCCCCTCGAAAAAAGCGGTGTGTACAAACTTGTGTGTTCAGACTGTCCTATGGTATACGTTGGCCAAACTGGCCGAAAACTTGAAGGTCGGGCCGCAGAGCATGAAAGGCCTTCAAAAATCGTACCCCAAGTGCTCCAACTTTGCCGCTCCTCTGTTGGGAAAACACTTCCTCTATCAAAACTGGCGTTCATCTCCTACATCCCGCAGATAAAGGCTCCAGGAAATAGAGATTATAAAACACTGCAACAATTCCTCCCTCTTTCGTTTTGCTAATAAAATTATAGCGAAGTGGACGCTCGCTCACCTGTTTTATTCTGCCGGCGTCGGTGCTTATCATTAATGACTCACATTTTTGTCTGATCCTTTTTGTGTTAGTTTTTAATTCTCACTTGTGTACGTGTCAGTACTTTTCAAAATGACCTGAAGATGGTACATAGTTACCGATACGCGTCGTCTATACTCGATATTTTTTGTGTAACTGTAACATCTCGCCTACGAGGCGGTCACCTTGATCATTCCATCACCTTCCCCCTGCTTAATTTGAACTAAAACTCGTGAAACTCGTTTTATCATCTCTTATGTTGTGACAAGGCATTGAGCTTTTTCCTCTTTGTCGTCGCAGATTCTTTATGCAGAATAGATCTGAAAGATCATTATTTTACTTGTTAGAGTTAAATCAGAGAAACGTAATATTTTCCTTAAATTTTTTTTAAATTACCTCGACCAAATATTTTAGGATGATTCCTCGCTTGCCTGCGTCATGTCTGATTTGCAAAATTAGTCAACAAAATATTGGCGACTGAAGTTTTATGAAAATTGTAGATTCAAGTGGACTCCCGTTATACCTACGCTCTTTTGCTTCTAAGAAATATTAAATTTTGGATTAAAATTATGACGCGCTTGGTTGGGTGTGTATGAATCACTCCGTAGACAGATTTGGTCAATAATTGTTTCATTTAGGACGGTTTTTGATGCAGACATTAGCCAATCAAAATTCGAAATATTATTTCAAACTTTCTGAAATCTTGACAAAACTTTTTTTTTTTTACTTTACATCCCTCAAGAAGTTGGTAGAAAAAAGAATTACAGTGAACAAGTATCATTGAATATTTTTTCTTATCATAGATTTTTAATATCGTTCGTTGGCTCGGTAAAAGCTTGTATCTTTTTCAAAATAGTAATCGCTGCGTTTCGATAATTGACTAGAAAAAATAGCTTATTATGTGTATTTGTGATCACTCTGTGTGGGAGCTTTTGATTTTAAATTTCTCGCCCTTGTAACGTCAGAACTCTCACTTCGTGCAATTTTGCAATTGTGTCAAATTCATATGTATATCGTCTTCAACGTACGTTCTATTCATTTGTTCGTAGACTTTCTAAATCTCAACAGAAATCATCGGAACAGATGGATTCGTTCTAGTCCGTGTGCTTATGAAATATTTTTGAAAAAGGTTTATTGACTTGTATTTTAATTTAACTTCTCAATTGATTGTTCCTCTCTGTTTGTGTGCTAGTTTCCTTGTTTCAAACTCAGTGTCGTCATTTGATCTTTCTCGTCTCAATCACCAAGATTTTGATGAGAAGTGTGGGTTTTAGTGATTTTGGGAGAGAATCATTGCTGTATTGAACATTTTATTTTAAAGGGAGCCCCGACTTGGACAAATAAAAACGTCCTACTTGAAACTGAAATAATAATTAGATTCACTGTATTGCTTAATCGGGGAGGTGAGTAGTACCAAAAAAATCGAGAACGAACTTTCGAACAGAGAAGGAGTATTATGAAGCAGAGTTGGAAAACTAGCTGAAAGCTAAAATTCCGAAGTTGAAGCCAGATAATTTTGGAAAACAAGCCGGAAAATGCTTTCTTGTCTCGCTAGATGATAACGCTTCGGTCTGTTCGTAATTTCTGTGGCTCTTGTAAAAAACTCGTTGTGTTTACTCATTTTGAGTATCCCTTTCTGAAGGTATCTTTCTCAGACTTCATGCAATAAGATTGTGTAGATAATTACTTAATTACTCTTTGTAATGTATCCGAATTTCATAGTCTTCAGGTCATTTTCTTTCTGCTCATGTTGAACACATGCATAGGTTTCATGAAAGCAAGTGAATGACGCATTAATGCTTGTATGATATGTAAATTTGAATTGGAGAATAATTGACACAAATCAGTTTTAACGTCTATAATGAAAACGACGGCTTCCTTATCGAAGTTGAACGAGGAACGCAGGGAACCTGTTTTATGAGTAAAATTCGAAATTTTCTGAGTTGGCCCACCCTTCCTACGTCCGTTCCTTACAATATTTTTTTTGTACTACTAGTATACAAACTCTAAACTAGTTTAGGCCTCCTTTATTTTGGCTTATACTAGGTCTAGACCCCACCCCTATTTTGTACATTGTACTAATTTTATAATATACTTGTTTTAGGTCTAAGCCTCCTTTATACTAGGTTCATTCTATCTAGGCTTATATTGGCCTTTCTATATAATATACTAGGCCCTCTCTATTTAGTATACTACAGTAGAAATCACTTAGAACGAGTCCGCATAGAACGAACGGTCGGCTAGAACGGCCAAATTGCGCGGTCCCGGCGTAAACGCCATATAAACAATGTTAAAATTCACTGTTTACAACGAGTTCATTTAGAACGAGATATCGGTTAGAACAACCCGATTTCAGTACATTCGGAAGACAAATAATCATTTACAGCGAGGATGACTACTATTTTTCTGGATTGATGAGCTTGTATGAACATGTTTACTGATAGACGGAAGAGTGAAAAGAATTTGTGACTACTGTATTCTCAATCTTTCAAAATTTGTTAGTCGATGTGCAAGCGTATCGTTGTACTTATTTTTAAAACGAACATTGCTTGTACATGTATTGTAATTATTCACGAGAAAAAAAAGTTGAATTTTTTGTTGACTGAATTGCTTTGTATGAGTTCTCGTTGTAACTGAAAAAAAAAACTGGATAGAGCGAGCCCTCGTTGTAACTGAATTTGGATAGTGCGAGCATCGGTTAGAACGAGCAAATCTCCCGGTCCCTTGACGCTCGTTGTAAGTGATTTCTACTGTAGCTCTATACTAGGATCCAGTGTATAAGAGCTTGGTATATCGCATATTAGGCTAATATACTTGATGTCTAGATAGAGAGGAGCTACTGAGCCCCTTTGTATTAGTTACTCTGAGAGCTAATCAGCTTAGCATACAGTATACTAGACTTATCTTAAACAAAGGACGCTAAAAAACGAGGAGAGCGACCTATAGAAATATGAAACATGATCTTTATTTGTGTGGCTCTGTCAGAAAACAATTTTTAGCATTTTATATGCTTTTAAGATTGGGATTACTCTTGGAGAATTGTTGCGGAAAACAGTAGCGAAAAACCGTACTAGCCTTCATTGAAATAGGTCTCCTCATGGGGATTATTCTTTGAGAATACTGTAGTCATGAATATTGTCACAGGGTGTCTTTCGGTCAAGTAAGTCAAGTATTTGATAAAAGGTCAAGTGAACAAGTAAAAGTCAAGTATCTTCATTAACGGTCAAGTAAAAATGGGAAAAATGACAAAAACTTTTGAAAAAAGCAAAAAAAAAACTCATATGTTCTCTAACGGAGTTGAACGAGGGGTGGCAGGGAACCCGTTTTTTGCGGCACGTGGGATCTGAAAAATGTAGATTATGACGTCACTGGCCCTGCCTCCAAGCTATATATGATAGTAGGGGACATCTCAGAGATACCCAGAATATCAATTTTTCTATTCATTATTTCATTTTCAAGATCTGATAGGCTATCGTTACTCATTAAAGTTCTGACGTTTAGTGATGCGATGATGAGTTTGTCTTCCCTCTTGTCTAACTTATTTTCCCCCATTTTACTGTGGCTTTTATTATTATTATTACCCTTACTTCATTTTTATCGAGAGTGAGACCTTCATCTACTTTTTCAAGGGAGTAGCATGAGGGGAGTGGTCTGAATCGATGACGTCATGGATCCATTTTTTCAAGTTCCTCTCGTATTATTATTAGCTACAAAGTCCGGGACTGTGACGTCACAATTTGATGACTTCAAAGGTCAGCCTTGTGACGTCACAATCTACATTTTTCAGATTCCACGTGCCTCAAAAAACAGGTTCCCTGCCACCCCTCGTTTAACTTTGTTAAAGAACTCGTGAGGTTTTTTTTCTCGCTCGTTAACTCGTTTACTTTCAGAAAAGGTCAAGTAAATGTCAAGTATTTTCAGAATTTCCTTTCAGTAGACACCTTGTGTCACGATAAAGCGTAACGAAAACCCTTGACAATATACTAGCCTTCATTATTCTAGGCCTCCTCAAGGGGATCACTCTTGGAAAATATTCACCAAAATTGTAACAATAAACCGTAACGAAAAACGACGGTTTCCTCAATCAAGTCAAACGAAGAACGCAGAGAACCTGTTCTATGAATCAAGTTGGTTTTGGTATTGAGAATTCAAGGAAGCATAGAGCTGGTATAAAGGAAGCCCAGACTTGATAAATAGGCCTAGTATAAAATTAGTATACTGCATGGATTGAAAGAAAAGCATAGGAACGCTTGATGTCATCTGTGACCTTGACCTATTTTAGGGACTTGGAAACAAGGAAGCCTAGAACTAATATAAGCCTAATATAAAATAAGACGTCATCAGTGACCTTGACCTATATTAGGGTCTTTGAAATATATAGCTCGAGAGTCGAAATTTCCTTTTATTTGACGGTCATTTTCACAAACGTCCGCGTCCGCTCATTTGTGACGTCATCCGGGAAATTGTCTGGGGCCTAGAATTTTCTTGATCTGCGTTCAACCTTTATTGTTATGTGACCTTGCACAGAAAAATTTGTCGAGGGTAGATAGAGCAATGGGACCGGTTATATATTTTGTTGTGGGGTCATTCTCAGGAAACGTCTGTGGGTGTGAAGTTATCATTTTCGAGGAAATGTCGAGGAATTAAAATTTTTGGAATCGAATTGGATGACGTCATCGATTGTTATCTTAGGTTACGCTATACAGGACAATTTGTCTAGGCTAGATGATAGCAATAAATCTGTGTCTGGTTATTGGAGGGTCATTTTCAGAAAACGTTCGCGTCCGTTCATTTGTAACGTCTTCATTTTCGGAGAATTGTCTAGTGTCTAGAATCTTCTTCATCGGCGTTCGACCTTGATTGTTATGTTACCTTGCATTGGCCCCGGGCAAATTATTGTGGCGCTAGCATCGTTTCGCATTTTTTGGTAAGGAAAACAAGGAATTTGGTAAAGAAAGCAGGGAATTTCGAATGTGTTCTACGCAGAATCGATGTGTTAGTGTGTAGAATTAGTTCCTTCAAACGTTCAATCCTAGCGCTGTCCGGTCCCCATAGAAAAATTTTTCTAGGCTAGAACAGCAAATTAATTACGTGACCTAATTTTTTTTTTATTACATCTAATGGATATTCTTCGCTGTATTTCTTTGCATCAGGCTTGCATTTATTTGAGCTTGAATATCTATGCAAGAATGGGGGCGTCCATAAATTACGTGAGGCTTTTTTTGGGGGGGAGGGGAAGGGGTCGAGCCAAGTCTCACAAAAACTCACGTGAGGGGGAGGGGGATGCCGACAAATCTCACGTAATTTTTTTCTCACACATTCTAAAATATTGCTCAACTGGCTTAAATCTAATAAAAGCTAGTCCTACTTTGAATAGGTATAAAATGTGATCAAGAAAATTACGTTTTTCTAATAGATAAACGCGATTAAGCACAGATAAACGTATTTAAAGCAAAAATATACATTTCGGAAAATCTCACGCGAGATAAGAAGGAGGAGGGTGTTAAGGCAAATCTCACGATATCTCACCAAGGAGGAGGAGGAGGGGGGTGTCTAAAAAACACGAAAATCGCCTCACGTAATTTATGGACGCCCCGAAACTTGTTTTTCAAAACTCATGCATTGGAGCTGAATCTTCTATAAACCGATCCACCACGTTGCAATGGCAATGCTCTTACGCGCAATTGCTGTGGTTTTATTCTATAGGAGGACCGATTTTTGAAAAAAGTGGTTCCATGAATAAAGTATTGATATACCTAAGGCTATGACTAATTGAAAATTCAGCTTCCTACATTGAAGTAATATTTGAGCATGAAATTATCCCTCGGTATTTGGTATTTTTGAGTGCTTAGAGGAAGTCGTATTTAGCGCCCTAATTGCATACCAAAAACTGTAAAAAATTTGCTAATGCGTGCGAAATTTTACAAAACGAGTCCAGTTTCGTACAAATAGCAAATTTCTCTTTCACGTTTTTGATTTTTTTTTTTTCTAATACGATCAAAAATTACGTTTATCGAGCAAAATTTGATTGAAGTTACTTTTTATTGATATAATCAATATTGAAAATGATCGAAAAGTATTGAAAGATTGTTTGTTATTCGCAAGAATGAATGAGATGAGTACAGATGTACAGTTAACGTTAAAATGAAATATTTCTTATTGAATAATAAATACACTCATAGAAATATTTTAGTACTCATTCCTAAAATAAGAGTAAACTGAGGACAGTATAGATATTTTGTGAATCATTACTATAATTTTTACTTCTCATCACTATATTTTTAGTCAATATTGATAATCTTATTTTAGGAATGAGTACTAAAATATTTCTATGAGTGTTTAAATATTTCTATGAGTGTTTGAAAATTTGGGAAATAATCTTTTTGTCTCAGAAAAATCTGGTCATCCTGCGTATGAAGATCGAGAATGACGATGTGTAACAATGATATCAAAATTCGGCGATGTCATTCTTTTTGAGTCATACCAAAAATTTAGTCAGGCTCTTGGGTTACGGTGTAGAATCTAGCTCCCTTGCCGCAAACGTTTTTTTCAAAACAATTTTCGTGAAAAGATGATTCTAAAAACAAACCAGGTCTAACCGTAAACCATTTTTTTTTTTGCTGAAAAATCGTCGGAAGAGAAGCGCGAGAGAACACTATTTTTGTAGTATTTTTCCTATTCTTTTCATAAGACACGCCAAGCGCTACACTGGTATTTTGTTAGCTATGCGCTATCCTCGTTACTGTACTGGGTGACACTGGTGAGGATGATATGAGGGGGAATCTCGATATTCGGACTTGACAGCGAAAGGGTCGCTGCACGTAACAATGTATGTAAGCTTGGCGCATGAAGGTAATCGTGATATTGAATCACAATACTAACTTACGGCGAAAACGAAATTTTCAAGCTCGTAAGAAATTCAAGATCGCGATACTATCGAGCCAAAAACTATGAAGATGTCTTCTGGTAACTTGAAGTTACAAGAAATAACAATCCTCAAGTTTTTTCAAACCTTACAACTCAAGTTATTCGTGATTTTCTTGACTTTATTTTCTATGTATAATACGTGGTACTTGAATTGCATCATCATCCTTTTGGCACACATTTACTAACCTGCCGAATACAAGTACTAACGTTATACGTATAGAGATGCTAGCGCGCGATAGCTCTGTTAAGTCCAAATATGAGGGCGATGACCAAGACACAAGAGGTGAGAGAATCGTCAATGTACGCATTGTGCTGCTCCGCTTTTCAAATGTTGATGTATTTTAATTTACATATCTCAAAATGTAAATGCACAAATTTGATGTTGATATACGATGCTGCTTTGTAAGAAATCTCGAATTGAAGCGTGAAGTAATTTGAGGAAATTTGCAAATATTCAAGCTACCAATATTTTGTAGTATTACACTTCAGGTAGTCGCTTTCGTCATGAAGAGCGAGAAGAGTAACCTTCGATTACGTATATTGTCAGTGTAGTTGTAGCATGGTAGCTTTATTCATTTTTTGGATAACTTCTTCACACACATACGGATATGCTCATTTGTATTGAGTTTGTCATGAATGAATGATGTGTGTTAGTGTAGTACATATATATATATATATATATAATTTTTTGTTTTCATTTTTTCTTTTAAATTAATGAGCTACTGAGAGCTTGTCACCAGGGTTATGAGCTCGGCGGTGTTATTGAGTTTAGATGCGGGAGTGGGAATTCCATTGTTGGAGGAACATGTTAAGGACCGATGGAGAGTCGCCAGATAGTGCTTCTATGTGGTTGTGAAGGATGAGTAAAGAGTTGCGGAGCGAGGCTAATTTGGGACAGGAAAATATATGTTGAATGATGGGAGAGGGGGGTTGTCTATCAGGATCGCAACGAGAGCATGAAAGAGGCTTAAGATAAGTGATGAGATGTGTGGGTCTAGAGTGACTGATTCTGTGGCTAGTGATGATTATTTCTTTTCTGCGAGTAAGGGGATGGGGATCATTTTAATTTGGACCAGCTTGTTTGAATGAATGAATGAACCAGGCATGGATGATGTATTTGTTAATGTGTTTGGAGAGCTCTCTGAAAGGGGACTCGTTGCCTGTTTCGCTGTGTTTGGTCGATTTTTTATTTCTTGGGATGCTCTTGTGGTCAGGTACCCGGATGAAGAATGTTAAAATGGAGTTGATAGAGAATATCGCGATGAGACCGTGAATACAACTTATGAGTGGATGAAGAGAAGAGCGGCTTGGAATAATATTGATTGATGCTAGGCAATCGGAGGTGATCAAGAATGAATTACAGTAGAGGGGCGAGAGATGGTCAGAAGATAAGATTCAAGCGCAGTGCTCTGTTGCAGGCAGAGGTAAAAATTATTTCGTGTTTTACTTTCATTTCATTTTTTTAAAATTAACGAATTACTAAGAGCCTGTCATCAAGACTACGAGCTCAGTGGTGTTATTAAGCTTAGATGTGGGAAAGATTACTGAGTGATGAGGTGGCCAACCAATCTTGGAAAATAATGAATCGATTGATTTGGATGTGAACTATATTAAAGTGTGAATTCGAGTTGTATTGGTGAGTGTTTTTTTTGTCAAGGTCGATTGAGTAGTTATCGAGTTGTCTTTAGTTCAGCAACAAAATTTGGAGCAGAAAAAATCGGAATGTTGTTTATTATGGGTGATGAACATAACGCCCACCGGCTCTTTTTCAACGAGCCTTTTTACAAAAGAGTATGTTCGGAATTGTATGTCGTATAATTTTAATTCCAATTCACTCTCATCCAATTATAGGTCATTAAACTGGGTCCAGTTCAAGGACATGTATTTTTGTTAACAATCATACTCGAATTTGTATGCGAACTCTGTATTTTATAAAGAAGGTAGGACTGGAACAAGAAATTGATAACTTGGTAGTAGAGACTGAATTGAAGGAACAGCTCAACATTAAACAAATAAGACTTGGGGAAGGAAATCTCTAATTTACACAGATCGTTTGAAGGTTCTGGGAGGAACGAAAGTTGATAGGAAATTGAATGCTCCTTCTGATATTACGGGAGTTTCTTCATAGTATTCCCTCTAAACTTTGAACGGATCATCATTGATACTTCAGAGTTTTCCATTAGCGTTCTCTCTAGTGAGGGTCGTGGTATTTTTTTTTTATTTTGGCTGCAAGTGCACTGAATATCCTCGCCATGATGACGATGGCGTATTTTTCGGATCATGAATTTGAAAGAGAAAAAAAATTTACTTATCGAAGTGTCAACATTTAGTGAACGAGACATTGTGAATAAAATCAAAGGCAATTTGTGAATACCCTCTCTCACATCGAAACGAATGTCGCAGTATAGGAAGCAAAAACATCGAGAAAGTGGTGAAGTGGCTTCGGTTTTGAAGATGATAAAAATTGCTGTTTTGGAAAGAATTCAAAATTTCGTAGTTCCATAATGTGCTAGTCGTTCATCAGCAATTATTACGAACGCGAGAGAATGTTCCTATTTGTCTCCTCCCACTCGCCCCACACAGTTACCCTTTTTAGCTCATATACAGTATACACATACATACGCCTATGCACGAAAATTTTATAAACCTCAAATTACGTGCTGATTATAGTCCGTCTGAAACCTTGCACGTGCTCTAAAGAGTTCGAAACTCCATATTGAAGAGGCTAGTTGCTTAATTTCGGTTGCGAGAGAACCTTAAAATTTTTGCCGCATCGACTAGACTGGACAACTTTTCTTGTACTTCATTTCCTACATAACAATTTTTAACGTCCGGTCTTGTGCATCATGAAGACATTATGAAGAAAGAATGTAGCACCTCACTTTCTGAACGTCTGCTACACAAACCAGGTAAAATGTCTGGAGTCAACTAGGTCATATATTGACGTGACTTTTTTAAAATAGAACCTTACTCCACAGTGAAATTTTTTTCAAACATTTGAGTGACCGTGGCGGACTGGCGCGCGCTTACATCGGCGTCTGTTGTATTTTTACCTCTTTCTTATGACTCAAATTATATACAACATATAAATATTTTTGTATTGTGACACAATTCAAGTCGGTTGTACGCGTACAAGACGACGACATTGATGACATTCGCGTCCCCCTCCTCAACGTCCTCCTCCGATTCGTCATTCCGAAGTTGAAAACAACCGCAGGTATACACAGCGGCGTATACACTACTACACCCCGAGTTTATTGCGCTAGTTTTAATACTATGAAGCGTATGATATGCTCTGTATTTATCAAAAACTGTCGCCATTTACGTTCAAACGAGCCATTCAAGCCATATATTCATTGTGTGTGCGTGCGTATGTGTTTGTGTGTATGTGTGTGGAATTCGGTATAAAACAGTACACTTGATATAGGATTTTCTCCCGCTATTGAAATTTTTTTGTGAACTGAAAGCGTCTGCGTATTATCGATCGAGAGAAGGAATACCGTCGAGTATTTTGTGCTTTTCACGCAAAGAAAAAAAAGTAAAGAAGAAAACTAAACGAACGAAACGCATTTAAAAGCAATATTGTCGCCTTTGAACTTCACACGCGTTATCGTCAAGGTCATATCGAGCACCGTTCAAGATGAATTAATTAATGGTGTGAGAAATTAGTAGAAATAATCATCTACCCGTCGGTCTGTTCATTTTTTTTCTTGTTTCACTTAGAACATAGTAACACGCCTTCCTCAGTCTATAATTCCTCTTTTTGAATTGTAAATTATTTTGTGGAACCTTGTCGTTCTCGTGCCAGAGTGAGCTTGTTCAATTATCGATGTAACGCGCAACCCCTGTGAGAAGAATGCGGCCCTAAACTTCGTCTTATCAAAGGATTGGGCGAAGAACACCTTTGCACGAATTCAAAATCATCAGATTGAAAAGGATACCCCTTTCACAAAAGTCAATGTTTTTCATTTCATACCGCAAAATTTCGTTATTGAACGCGTATTACGCTGTGTCACCTCGATATTTTCATTTTTTAGGAACTTCTTATTAATTCACCCCACGAAACATCACACGCAATATTGTCTCATTTTTTTTTTCGTTCTGAACGATAGGAACTTGCCCTATCACCACCGGAACCACTATTTTTTCGACATAATACTACAGAAATTTCCTCGCTCTTACTCTTGGTGTCTGAAGTTTGTGGCCTTCAAATTAATCAACACTCATCTATCTTGCGCAATTTGAAGAAGATGAAGAAGTGATACTTCAAAACATTTCTCTTTGTATACCGTGGAATACCTAAACGCTCCTAGAAAGTCTCCTTTCTCTCTCTTTCTCATTAATTCTTTCATCTATGTACTTTCTTTCCAAAATGTCAATTTCGTGTGTAAAGACTGCTGAGCGTCACGACGACTGTATATTGATCTTCTGAGGTCTGGAAAGATTAAATGAAAACTTATTCGTCCGAAATAATATTTATATTCGGCGAATAGAATATTTCATAGTTTCGCCGCCTTTTCTCGTAAATACACGAAAACTGTATCGTTTCTGATTGTTTTAATTATCGGTACGCGTGGAAAATCGAACATTTACAACTCATATACAACATATCTAGTACCTATTAGGTCGGTGTCGAATATTCAAACATAGGTCTCTGAATCCATTGATTACCATCCTTAATAATGGGGCCTTTGATCATTTGGAGAATTTTTTTATACATACAGACCGAAGAACTAATTTTTTAATCTCTCACCTACACCACGCAATCCGCAAAATTCGATTATTTGGTATTATATTACATTGTCGCTAATGCCAAAAAATTTTCTCCTTACCATTATAGCTATGTGTTCAGTGCTTTCCCCAGGTACTCTATACTAAAGGACGAATTCTGCACATTATATTGATACAACGATTGAGTGGAGATGTAATTAGACTGTGTTGGTCATAGATATATAGTAGAAGAACCTAGATATCGTCTGCCCATTTAACGCGTGTTGAATTTTTGTGATTGGTCGCTTATCAAAGTTGGCGAAGAGTTGGCAGAACAATGAAATTCCCATAAGGCACTGTGCAACTTTGAACTTGAATAAGTGTATGAAAATTGATTCTTTCGAGCTGAAATTTTAAAGTAAATTTTTTAGTAATGTTCTTAGTCGAAAACAAAGCGTATTTAGAAATTTTGAGAAACTAAAATTTTATAGCTCCCATAAGACGTATGTTGAACGCGGTGTACCTTCCTGCACGGCTCTCGCGTGCTTTCACTTTTCACAGGAGTTCGATATCTAGGTTCTCATATATATCTGTGGTGTCGGTGTGTATAAACTAGAACTGATTAACACACCATGAATGGATCAAAGGTTGGATTGACCCTAGTAGTGCTACATTATGAACATTTTTTTTTTTTTTGACTTTTGTTGTACAAATATGCTAAGACTTTGAATTCGTTTTGCAACTTTCGCATTATGAAATGAGATGGAAAATTACAGCTTCTCAAAAAACTGAAAAATCAATTCCTTAATTTTTCTTAAAATTTATTGTTATTAATCATAATACCATTGAATTGTTATGATCTCACATTGTAAGTCATGAATTTGTTTCCCCTCCATGATGAAAGATAACTCCGTTGAACCACTAGTTTCCTCCTGTTGTTCATACCTTTTGAGAATGAAATATTTTCCCTTCGTTTTTGGAGTAATTGCTCAAATTTTGAATAGAACAACAGAACTGCCAAATATAATTCAGGTCAGGCATCCGCTGGGAGCACGTTACAATATGTAATCTCAAAATAGGTCCAGAACAAAGCCATTTAGCAGGAAAATTGAAAGAGTCCACAAGTTACTTCCTTATGAGAATTAATTTTGATCAATCTGAGGAAAGATTATACCCACTGCCCGTTGATTGTCCTGTTATTGTTTCCCGGATACAAATGAAGGATACTGTAGAAGCGTTAAGAAACGTTGCTAAGGAAGGCATCACAGTGTTTTCTAATACGAGTAAATCAATGTACCAGAATATGAGCGCCTTGGCGATCCATCATTGCTTTCCGCCGTTCACGTATGACGTACGCTATTTTTCGGTTCGCATGAATAAAATCATTGCACTAATACTAATGCATTAGTCATTTTGTCTAATCATCTCAATCGTGCAAAGTTCGGCCTATAACTCAGTACAACTATGTACGCGCAACCTAACTCTAGAGACAAAGGACTAACTAAGCTACATAAGCGGCGATTTGGCAAATCGCTGCAAGGCCGGCGACAAAAACAAAATAATTTGGTTTTGTCGCCGAATGGCTTGTTGCTCGTTAAGATTGCCGCGTATGTTGATTGCGCCTAAAACGCATAATTGCGTTGTACAACAAAGCACCAAAGGAACGCGTTTTCAAGGTTGGCCCACCGCGCAAAGGCCGACACTATTGAAATCAATTTCTGTCTCTTTAGTTTCAGTATGTTGAAAAGGTGAACAGCTGAAGTGTGAGATGAGAACCCTAAACTCTGATCTATTCAAGAATGCCAATTTTCTACACGCAATAAACGTCACAATTGCCCGCCATTTGACGTTTCTTATCAACTGTGCCCTGTGGCAAAATTGGCATTCTTAAATGGATAGAGTCTAGTAAGTGCATGCGTTATATACTGCGCTACCGCTTGGCTTCAATTATTAGGTTCACGTTTTGCCTACAAGCCACAAACCAATTGCAATAGCTTTTTTTTCAGCCTACCAATTGTTGCTCACCGACCTCTTATATTTTGATGAGCAATGGGCACACTAATTTTATTGTTTCATTACAACAAGAAAAGTACTTTTTGCCTTGAATTAAAAATATAAACGGTTGGTAGTTGTCTTTCTTTCTCCTTCTGGTTTTGCAATTATTGTTCTTGTAAATTGCGTAGTATCGATTCTCGTATCTTTGCGTGTTTGTCATCTCATATTTTTGTGCATTAGGGTTGTTGTTCAACAAGCAAATATTCTACGTTAACTTCATGGATTTTTGAAAATTACAGTGACCAGCAGGATTCATTTACTCAATTTTGAGTTATTTATCATAACGATGTCTTTGTAATAATATTGATACTATACTTCTGAATCATTAATAATAGCTAATTTCATTTGCCGACCCTCATCACATCTTGCTTGCGGGTTGCTTGTTATTCATGTGAACTAAAAAGTACTTCAATATTGTTATACACGTTCCTAAAACTCATTTTAGGGACTCTAACTCAAATTTTACACTGGATGCCAAATGTGATATATTCACAGCAATGTAACGCGTTTAACAGCCCTGACACACGTTCTACTTCTACATACGTGTTAATGCGAATGTACTTGTAAAATAAAATGGCGTTATATCGTGCTTTGGGAAAAAAATCGTTCAACGCTTTAATTTTCCAACTTTTAAACATGTCATTAAATACGCTGCATAACGAAGATTGTCAGGGAGAATTTGCCTTCAACTGCAAACACTTGAGTAATATACTATTGATAAAAAGGATTTTCTACTATTATAATGTTGTTTGGCATGGGAAATGCGCAAAGAACAAATGCTGTACAAATAGCTCCTTTTTTCTCTCTCTTATAAAACGGTCAGCTGGTGCAAAGCTTCCTCCTCATACTTCTCTCAACCAAAACCTTTGTAATTTTATTTGTTCTGTACTTTCGACAAGACCCATTCCCAACATACTCGTCCCTAGCTTCATTTTCCTATAATCGTTCCAACAATCAAAGTCAATAGATCATAATCAGCGCGACGTCATATGGAAGGAAATCGCAAACACCCTATGAAATACAGACCGCAGAGATCAGTGATTTTCGCACATGATTTCCCGTAAGATAATTCCGGGAGACTTTTGTTGTCGAATATATCGAAAATCACGAATATCTCAAGAATGAATTGTAGCTTAAAAGTAAGATTGAAGTCTCTATTTTATGATAAACAATTTTGTATTCTTAAGAAATATATGATTTTCGATATATTTGTAAACAGAAGTTGCCCGGGATTCTCTTAGAATTCAGAGCCGCTGAAATCACTGATCTCTGCGGTCTGCATTTTATAGGGCATTTGCCATTTCTTTTCATGAATGACGTCAGCTGATTATGGTCTTTACAGAATGAAACAAATTCACAATCACTCATTGAATTTGACTTACAACCTTCCAACAAAAAATCTCTCTTAAACCCAAACGTTGGATTGATACAGTTCCCTAAAAACTTTGAAATATCTCAACTAATTAATCTGTTGAAAAATCCCGAAAAAAGAAACCCAACTGTTTTTTTCCTGACAATATTTTCACCCGACGTTGATTTCCTCTAAATCTTTTCCCAACTACTCTCAACATATTATAGCAAGAACGTGCATAACCCGATTAAAAGTTCCGTAGCAAATTTTATTAAAGAGGGTACTGTGACGTCAGGCAGTTGTACGCCATACTTTCTTCAACGTAGGTAAATGCGCAATGACTAAAATACTTGGAATGAAATTGGTGATGGACGGTTTCATGTACATCAGGTCACGACGGAGAAAATTGTGTAAGTACGGATTAAATAGGGGACAGCTGAAATTTGGCATGTGTCATTTACCATCTTATGCAACATACTAAAAGTCCCACTCGATATGACGTGCGTATTGTTCTCAGGGGGTAAGAAAGTGTGGTCCAGATTGGTTTTTTGTGGTTTTCAGGGTGAATATCGGTTTTTTGAAAAAAAGTCGAGAGACAAAAATTGTAAAACGTCAAAAGATACGTAAATAATGTTCCATTAAAAATTTCCGTGCGATGCTCCATTTTTGAATAAACGAAGGATGAAAGTCGGATAGTTGTGGTGGAAGTAACCCACGATATGTGCTGTCACCCATAAAGCAAGTCGACGCAAGCGTCATCTACCCGTTATAATCTATAATGCTTCAGTTTCAAGTAAATTGATACAAGTGTGAACTTGTATGTATCTGTTGAAAAGGATACTTTTTTCTATTGATGTCATAATTGAGTCACAATAAATAAATGAATGAATTACAGACTGATAACTAACTGATAACAATGATTTAGAAATCAGAAAAAAAAGAATCTCAGGTTTGGTGGCAAGCAATATGTACATCTTGATTAAGAGCGGGTGACGCTCGCGTTGACTTGCGTTGCATGTGACAAGCATATCATATGTTACTTTTGCAACTATTCAAATTTCATCCTCCATTTATTAAAAATTGGAGCATCGCAAGGAAATTCTTAATAGAACATTATTTATGTATTTTTTGATGGTCTACAATTTTTGTCTCGTGACTCTTTTTCAAAAAACTGATATTCACCCTGAAAATCACAAAAAAACAATCTGGACCACACTTTTTTGTACCCTGCGGACGTCATATCGAGTGGGACTTTTAGTATGTTGTATAAGGTGACAAATGACATATATATGCCAAAATTCAGCTGACCCCTATTTATTCACTTCAAATTTCCTAATATGGCTGGACTATACTGGGACTGTTAAAAATTGAGGGCCATGAATGTTCCGCCAGGGCTGTATTATTGCACAGCGCCGGCCATTGGATCCGATCACTGTTGTATCTGCGCCTAGTACTTGGAAGCACTTGCATCCTCCAGACCGTGACGGTGTACAGACGCGAGTTGTAGTTGAAGACATTCAAGTTAGCTAAGACGCAGTCAACGCTACCGCCGTCCGTGATATTGCGCGATGCACTGGTTAACCCGACGTCTCTTATAGACCTGGTGGCCCTTCTCGACAAATATATCAATCAAGTAGTGAGGAACTTTTAAAAATCATTCCTGTATTATTTATATGGGACCATGACACACCATCACCTTCAAGCGTAGCGTGGAAAGGGGCGCTCCTAGCAGAGCCCTTACATGTGAATTGAGTATTGAATTCTTTAGTACTGTTTAATAAGTACAATTAAGGATTTTTTGTGCCCTGGATTCATCAAATGATTCAATAATACGTTATTGTGAATCCAAAAATTGCTGTATACAAACGCTCAGCCCCCTTCCCTCCCGGTTGCATTTGAACAATGAACTTACATTTGAGGAAAACAGCCAATATTTTTCATTTGAGATGTTGTTGAATTATCTCCGTTTTGTCTAACAGACGTGATGTTGGCAGAAGTGTTCTTATACAGTATAAGATAGATTATTAGATTCCAGTGTGTTGCAGTCAACCAATAACGGCTTAGGCTTTTGGCTTTCCATCAGCCGAAATAATAAAGCTGGCTTTCGGCTGATCGTTGAGTTTGATATCCTTTGAAAGGTTTTCAGCAGTAGGACATCATTGTCCTATTAGAATTTTATTAAATTGAATCATCGTATCAGAATCTAAAAATTCCAAAAACCAAAGGGAAAAAAGACCATGTGAGACAAAAATCAGAAATTATCGCCAAACTCCAATAATTACAATTGGGCTTACAATTATATATCAAGAGAACCATAAATTGAAATTTTTGTTAAAATCATCGTCAGCCGAAAGAAGCCAAGAAATATGGCTTTGAAAAAGCTGAAGCTAAATTTTCCAAAAATACGGCTGAATACGGCTTTGGGCTTCTGGCTGGCTGCAACACCCTGTTAGATTCAAGAATCATGTATTATGAACTTGAAAAGGAGAGGGACGAAAAAGTTGTATTTCAGAATTATTTATTGCTTTATTCACTTGGCGAGGTGTTGTAGGAGATTACTTTTGACGTGATTTATCGATATTAATCAAAGCTGAATGTTCACTGAAGCTCATCTGCAAAATATTCCAAACTTTGTAATTATTGTAGTTACGTTTGTATGTATGACGACTTTCTTGTTTTGTTACTCGTATTCACATCTATTCAGTACTAAAAATTAATGAAATGAATCAAGAGAGGGTTTCTCAGAAATAGGCTCCCATACCACTCAACGTGTAAAGCGACTTCAGAAGTTTTCATGATGGGTAAACAAAGTTTTGGGGAAATAATTGAACGACACTTTCAATTATTGGAAAACCGTCTCTTCATTTTTTTCTCTTCAAATATGATTTTCTACTGATTCAAGAATTTTTTTCTTTTGTAAAGTGTCTTTTCTTGTAAATGAGTCTGCGTTAGCAGAAATATCGAGAGAAAAACTAGTCGCGACCCTGTGTCGGACGACGCTCTGGTGTGGGTCTTCTCATTTTCCTTATTTGACTAATTAACGTTATAAATTCGTTGCTTTTATTAAATTAGGAGTCTAATACTGCCTACTACGTTCAAGTGATAGTATCTATTCATACAAACCACATTTACTCACCCTTTACGAAGTTTGACCTAGAACGACCTTTTTGCGTCATCATTTTCACTCAACTTGTATGCCATATTAAATAACGCTTTTACCCTACAAAAATGATTGAAAAAAAAAAAAAAAATGATTTTATTATTTAGCATGCGAAGTTGGTGTTCGTTTCAATTGATTTTGATTCCTCTTTACATGCTTTCAGGCGGATCAACTAACGGAGGAACAAATTGCCGAATTCAAAGAAGCTTTTTCGCTGTTTGACAAAGATGGAGATGGTACAATCACCACAAAAGAATTAGGCACTGTTATGCGTTCCCTCGGGCAGAATCCTACCGAAGCTGAACTACAAGATATGATAAACGAAGTAGATGCTGATGGTAGGTTGTACGTCGAAAGATAGCGTCAATAATGATAATAGATTGCAAATTTTGAAGTATGGTTGAGTGGCTGAATGTGAAGTTTGATGAGCATAATTTGCGGTGCTCTCTTCGATCTTTCTCTCGCGTATCAGGCTCGCGAAATCTCCTTGTCGTGAACTGGTCCCAATCTTTGTCCGCGCATCCTTTCGTGTTGCTTTCCCGCCGTCTTTCTTCCCTCCTTCTGCAACACTCCGTTATAGGGCGATTCCACTCAATAAACACATACGCAATGCGTCTTGGTCGCTACTCGGGTGAACTCGTCATTGGTTTAGTATCTATTGAGTGGAATCGCCCTATATTACTTCATCTCGTGCACGCGTGGCTGATCCGTGTAGAGTAGTTAAGTTTTCACATACTGTTTTGTACTTGATTACGTTCAATGAAGTCATCTTCTTCGTTCAATACATAAATTTATTCTTATTTTTAGGAGGCGACTTGTCTGTAGGTTGAAAAGTGGTAAAAGAAATAGATTAATTATGCTGAATCAGTTCATCTGTATCCAATTTCATTTGATCGGTTTGGTGTTCGGCATGAGTTTTCATAATACACTGAATTCTGAGGGAAGTGAGGTAAAAATTAACCTGTTGTGAAACGCAGCATCCTCTTGAGAATGTGGCAGAAGGAACAGCTATTGGTAGGATTTGATGACGAACTATTTCGAAAGTGTTAGAGAGAACTAGGGATGACAGTATGAATATAATTGTAGGGTGTCTACCGGTTTCAGAAAACTCCGAAACCTAGATATGAGTGGACGTTTGTAGTAGGCGTTCCAGAATATTCTTGGATAGGTCTCAGAATCGGGTCCCCGATTCTCAGTCTACTTTTCTGATAGACACTCGGAATAGGGTATCCATTAATTATCTTTTCGAGTTGTTGGCTAAGAAATTTTATGTGTACAATCATTTATTGCTTGATGCTTTTGAATGGAGTGGAATAATGAGAGCCTTTTTCTGTACTGTTCCTTCTATTCCTTGCGTATATTGTGTACACTTAATTCAAAGTTCTTTAACGTTTCCAGGTAATGGTACTATAGATTTTCCAGAATTTTTGACGATGATGGCTAGAAAAATGAAAGATACAGATAGTGAAGAAGAAATTAGAGAAGCTTTCCGAGTATTTGATAAAGATGGTAACGGCTTTATTAGTGCGGCGGAACTACGACATGTAATGACTAACCTTGGCGAAAAGTTAACAGATGAAGAAGTTGATGAAATGATCAGAGAGGCTGACATTGATGGAGATGGCCAAGTAAATTATGAAGGTAGGTGTTCGTTGATAATGCTGTATAAACGACGACGTTAGATATTCTAAGTCATAAGGTTTACAATACTTGATCAAAACACACTCGTTGTGTGTATGGCAAAGTTATCCTCATCGAGGAAATGTTGTGTGTGTGTCTTCTGGTTGGTTCAAGAGTTTGAATTTCAACTGCCTGTGACAATAATTACGATAACTCTAATTCCATTTTTCATCAGTATTAAGATTTTTTTGAGATTATAACACGTGGCTTAGTTCTCAAGGTACAAACTGGACGGAGTACGGAGTATACAACTTTTTTTGTTTTGTTGGGCTACCCCCAATGATTACTAGTTGCACTTGTAACGTTCAGAGCGCCGCAGTTCTAAAATGCCATTCTCGTGATAATTTCGAATCAAATTTATTTTTATGAGGAATTGAAAAACAATTTCTTCTTCTGCAATGATAACTTCGTCGATATACACCTTTAGCTCAAGCGCTTCCAAAAGGTGGTCAAACAAAGGTAACTCGAACGCAATAACGTAAAATCTTTTCAAGAGCCCAGCCTTGAATGAGCTCTGTATTGTAATTACCCATTGAGCAGAAACCCGATATGATGGTCTTAATTTTATCAAGATTAGCGCGATCTTTTTCAGCTGCTATATTCTCCTCCTTAACAAGATCAGGTGGAGCCGCGAGGTCTGCGAAAAAAACAATATTGTGCGAGTTTTATATTATCTCCAAAACATTCACGGAGAGCTGCTATTGCTCGCTAATAATTATTGCCAGTTGCTGGATACCTTCTCCCTTCACTGATGAGAGAAGGTAAACCATTCAATGCTTGTCACTCAAATCGGTATTCAAATGTACAGCGGTCTCAAAATAATCCCACCATTGACAGAATTCCCTTATTTTGCTACAGAACGTGGAGGAAGGACATTTGCAAACTTTGAATTGATCATCTCCGATTACTCGGTTGACTGCGAGATTGAATATAATATCAAAACCATTGGCCGCCTCACGTACATTGACTACATCGGCGACGTGGCTCTTAAATAAGTTGATCAAGAAGTACGTCCATGTTGGTAGAAATTGCGCTTAAGCGCAAGGGCTTCGGGTGGACAAAACCTTCCGACATATTGGCTCACGTATTCAACACGAACAATTTGTGCGCTATATTGTCAGTTCTTACAGTCACAGGCGTTTGGTATGTAGATGAACCACCTCCCCTCGATTCTGATCCATGCACCTAACCATTGAGGTCTGCTGGATCCCAACATCGCCATTGGTTGCGACTGTTTACCCTCCTCATGGGTAGGGGAATCTCCTCCCATCAGACTAGTTTTATTTGTCTGTATACAGACAAGATACAAACTGAAGGAGGTTACAAGTAATCAGTATTAGTTTTAAGATATTTATCTTAATTTGTTGCGATATCTTGCTCAATGGAAATACAAACAAACTCTATGGAATAACATTTTAAAGGATCCTCATTATGTGGAAGTCAACCCGAGGCGTTCTGAGGGGAGTTGTAATTGTTTGAAGGAGGGGGGGCTTCCCTACGGTAGAGCTTTAAACTTGTCAACATACGCAGATGAAAAGGGATATCCTCAAAGGATTGAGTCCTCCTCTCCCTCACCAAATTTTTCGAGGACTATTAGGGTCAAGATTACTTACGCATGATTGTGGGCTCTTCGACGCCATATAGCCTCAAAGTGCTGTGTTGGTGGGGACCTACACTTCTATTCTCCCTTCAAAGGCCGTAGAGGGACGCACTATGTAGGTTAACTTGAAATCCTGGCAACTCAATACTTACAGTTGATGTGAAGTCACAACACGTTGGGCAAAAATGCATCCTTCCATTCCTCCCTTGATGAAGGAATCCCTACCTACAACAGGTCCTCTTTCCTAAAACAGACTGAGTGGACCGTCCTTGATGTAGCTGAAGGTGCTGCGCACACATCCGCGTTACCGCCGTTGTAAGTGTATAATCCAATGGCTGCTTGCTTCATCGACGTCCCATACCATCTCCCAAATGAGCCATCATCGTATAGCAATTTTGTTGAACCATGAAAGGTTAGATCAAAGGTTAAATCCTCAGGTGCTACCGCAATGCAAGATTTGGCTGTGGTTCTCGACAAGGCAAATGCTAACCCTTACCGTCAATGTTATACCCAGTTTTTATCAAACCGGTCAACCGATGTAACGACGAGGACGTAAGAAAGAAGTTGGAAATTTTAATTCATTAGCAATTCACTTCAAAATATGTCCTCGTTTTGAAGGTTAAGAATGTCGTGAAGACTTCCGTCTTCGCCTGTAAGATGAAAGCATCCCCGTATAATGAATCGCTGAATATCAAGGTAGACAATTATTATAAATTCTATTACGTGAGATCGAGTGAGCACTGAGCGGCTGTCAACTTTTGATCATAGGAGGAGAGTTCAGGAGCAAATAGATAATAACCGACGAGTACGACGGCAGTAATTCTTTTACCGTGACTAAGGATTCAACCTTCTATATTTTCTAAATAATTAATACATGAATTGGGATCACTTTGACCTCATTTGCTACAGCTAAATCACGATCTTCACTACGAACGAACAAGCGAACTTGTAAAAGAAAAACCAATTTTAATTAGTGAAGCAACAAAATTTGCGAGTGAATATTGAAGAACCAACTTTCACAAACAATTCGATTGTAACTGGTTGAAGCGCTAACGAGGGTAGACCGTCGATGTATTTCTTCTACCTTTGCTGCGCTGCGGGATGGCCAAGTGGGTTTTCAATAATTTGGAGAAAGGGAACGCGGACTAACGATAGAATTGATTTTAACTAATCGGCGTCCACATGCTGTGGAAATTCTTTTCGGACACGATTGAATATTCTGTATCATATTTTATTGCAAAGTATATACATATATTCATGATTAATTTTTTACACTTGAGCATTAATGGTCGAATTTTCGATATACACATCAGCCTAAATACGAATAGTTCCCAAATTTCCTCCTAAAAATCTGAAATTAGACTTGTTTGAAAAGAAATTACAGGGGTTGCAATCTTCGTTCTCTTCTATTTTTCCTAAAAATGAGTGACACTCGAGTTATCACAATAATGAAATTTTTAGAACTGCAGCGCTCGACGCCTTTGAACGTTTGGAACATTGCATGCAGTGAAAAGCAATTTTACAAGGTCGATAATCCTCGTTTTTCTAGTATTGCACACCACCCGGTACCGGGTAGTATTTGACCGCAGATCTTTCTTTCTGGAAGTTAGTACCCTTATATCTTGCTTCTCAGAGCTCCTAGAGCCTTGACTTTTTTTTTTTTTGTGCTAAATTTGTCTTTGGACGGAGAGTAACAATAGCTGGTTTTTGATTATAATATTGAAGCAAATTTAGTCGAGAAATTACACAAATTTGTCTGTGTATTCACCGTATACAAAGAAAATATCAGTGCGGCTTGTGTTGCGTTGCTGCTTCATAACTCCTCCCACCTTGTATTAGCAATTGTATGTTGCTGCGCTCAAGAGTGCGGTGTTATACGGCATATCTTATTACTATATATTGTCGGGTTTTTTTTTTTTTTTTCCGAGTCACTTCATATGAATGTTAATATTGAAGTCATATTGTGTAACTTTTTTGATTTTAAGTTGCTGTCATACTTTGAGATCTAATGATTTCTCTGCTGCCGTAAAAAGAAAGATTAATGAATTATTTCTTATTGTAAACTATGATGAATTTCTTTTCTTCTTTAAAATGCTAGCAGAACAATGATAGAATGACTGGAATACAGACAAGCTACAGAAATTGTTAATGCAGTTACTTTTTGGACCAACTTGAGCGTTTCCTTTTTTTTTTAGTCTAATTTTGATTATTTATTAACGAAAAATGGCAACTAAAAATAAATCAAATAGAATATTTTTTGGGGGGAGAAAAATCCGGTGTTGCTGACAAAGTTGATTGAATTGACGTTATCATCATCGAACTAAGAAGAAAAAAACATGAATTGAAAAAACTTTAGTTACTAAACAAAATATTAAATAATTATGTAATCGAGCACTCATATGTAAAATCTTACACCAGCACCTCAGTATCCATTAAACGAGTTCTTTCAAGTTACAGTTATCCATAATGGCGAAAAATGAAAATGAAAAAAATAATACTTTGGAGGGAGAGTAAACGATACGAAAACCGCAGGAAGATCAAAATGTCGAGCGCTTTCGGTTAATAAATCAACTTCGGGACTGAAATGAAAGCAACTGACAAGACAGAGGAGAGAAACACGATATTAAGATTGGCCAAACGAAAAGTCGCGGCGTGAATCATAAACAAGTTCGATCAGGCCATCTTCCGGAAAGTACGAGTTAAGTACAGTAATGCCATCAGTGTTGAGGTGACGCATTATCTCTATGTGTTCGAGGGCGATACGTTGACGGTAGGAATTCTCCTTATGGAGGAGCCTTTTCGATTCCTCACGGAAACTGTGGCCGCTGTTTATTAAGTGATCAGAAAAAGCTGATTCCCCCAAGTGTCTCTTATTCCAAGACTGCAAGTGCTCAGCTACTCTCACCTTCATCTGGCGGCTAGTCTCACCAATATAAAAGCCTCTACATTCCTTGCATTCTATCTTATAAACACCGTTCCTCTCATCGACGGGTATGGGCTCCTCCAGCTTTACAAACAACCCTTTAACAGTGGTAGGGTTGTAAAAAGCTGTTCCAACACCAACGGGCGGAGAGCCCGACTCAATTGGAGGAAGAACTTCCCAATGAAAGAGGAATTGATCCAACGTATACGACGATCAAGAATCGTGTCTTGGGAGAGGAAGGTAGTGGAATCAAGAATGCTCCTCGTAAGTATCCTCCGAACCATCATGTCGACCCCAATATCTTGTTTCTCTCCTCCGTCTCGTCAGTTACTTTCATTTCAGTCCCGAAGATGGTTTATTAACCAATAGCGCTCAACGTTTTGATTTTTCTGCGGTTTTTGTATTGTTTAGTCTACGACAGCCTGATTTTGGCAAATAGTCAAGCTGAGCTGCAGAGAATGATGGACAATATCGTCAATTGTAGCGAAGAACTGGGACTCACAATTAACAGCTCTAAAACAAAAGTTGTAGCATTCACGAAGAAAAAAGCCATCTGTACCATAAAAATCAAGGGAGAAGAGATAGAGCAAGTAACATCGATCAAATATCTTGGTACAATTCTTGATGAAAGTTGCACTTCGAAGAAAGAAATAAGATCGCGTATCGAACAGGCGAGAGCAGCTTTTATAAAGATGAAAAACTTATTTACCAGAAGAGAACTAAATTTGGGAATACGACTTAGACTCCTAAAGTGCTATGTCTACTCCGTCTTGTTATACGGATGCGAGTCCTGGACAATGGATCCGGCCCAGGATAAACGAATCGAGAGCTTTGAACTTTATCTGTACCGAAGGATGCTCAGAATATCATGGGTTGAGAAAGTAACGAACAAGGAAGTTCTCGATAGAGTAAAGAAATCCCCGGAGCTGCTGAACACGGTCAAAGAGAGGAAGCTGAGATACCTTGGCCATGTTATAAGAGGAGAAAAATACGAGATCCTGCGGATAATTATGGAAGGTAAAATTGAAGGAAAAAGATCGATAGGCCGACGACAGAATTCGTGGATGAAGGATCTTCGACGTTGGTCTGGATGCACGTCAATTGACCTGTTTCGGTCAGCCGTATCAAGAATAAAAATCGCAATATGGATCGCTAACCTTCGGAACGGAGATGGCGTATGAAGAGAAGTCTCCCTTCTGAGTATTCTTTTTTTTCGTTACCTCAGTATTCACTTATTGAAGACAATAGTAGAAATCTAGAGGCCATTTATTGGCTATTCACTCTGAAGGATACGGCAGTGTTGCTGTAAGATTTTACACAACATGAATGTTCGATTACAAAATTATTCAATATTAAGTGTAGTAACTGAAATCTTTTCAATTCAAGCTTCTTAACTGGGAACCTGTTCTATGAGGGGCTTTTTGAGAAATTTGCCGTGCGCCGTCTAACAAAAAACTTGGAAAAATTTCGACTCTCGAGCTGTATATGATAGGAATTTTTCCAAGTCCCCCTCCTATCATATATATATAGCTCGAGATTCAAGAAAAATTTAGACTCTCAAACTATATTATACCAGACTTATAGTAGGTCCAGGCCTTCTTTATACTAGCTTATCTAGATCTAGGCTTCCTTGAATTCTCAATACCAAATCCCATATGACTCATAAAACAGATTCCCCGCGTTCCTCGTTCAACTTCGTTAAAAGGAAGCCGTCGTTTTTTCTTTCCTTTTTGGTTTAGTTATGATAGTGTCAATTCAACAACGTTGTCGGCAACATCGTATTTTTTTAAATGTTTTATTTCCAATTTTTTCGTCCGTTAGCCAGATTATTTTAAATGTATTATAAACCTTACCCAAATGAAACATTTTTCGAAGATATTTAAAGTTGATTGGTGAAAGCGTTCAAAAGTTATGGAATTATATACGCGCATACGTACAGACAGACAAACATTTTACTTTATACATTGTGTGGAGCTATTCGTCGGTATATATTTACAAATAAGAATGCCATTTGTCGATACTTGGTATGTGTAACTACAAATAAAAAGCTGTAAATTGGGCAACGATTTGTAACAAGACGCTTTTGCTACATTCCATACAAATTAAGAACCAGTAAATCTTCGTACCCTCGTGTTTCGAATGGTTTTCATTTCGAACGAGTAAGCCGGCGTGCATAGATTTTAAAGAGAATCCCACAACTATTGATATTCCGAGTGTGCGCGAGAAGTATAACTAACGTTGTACTTGCCGATTGCAATGGGTATTACCTCCCTTGCATCTAGCCACGGTACCAGGGTGTCTACCAGGTCAACTAAGTCAATTAAAGTCAACTTTTTTGAAACATGGTCAACTAAGTCAAGTAAAGTCAACTTTTCTATCCGTAGGTCAACTAAAAAGTCCAAAAATGCATAATTTTGTGTAAAGAATGTTTTTCACATGTCTTCCTATGTGGACAATATCAAGGTATAATCAACAAACTTCTGACTTTTAAAATGACACTTTTCTCAATTAAATATTAATCCTTGCAAACGAAACAAAATACCGAAATTACGATATTAGTTTGGAGAGGGGTGGGGGGAGGAGTTTGATATTTTTTAGGGTCAAATAAAATATCGAAAAAAGGTCAACTAATGTCAACTATTTCAATTTTTCAATTCTGGTAGACACCCTGGGTACAGAGAAGTTTCAGGAATATAATTATAATTTCTCTCTAAAAGATGGAAGAGGCGATCAGAACGGGGATACGCTTTCTAGATGAACTATGCATTCCTACTATCTCTCTTGTTGCTACCAATCGCACCTCTTTCAAACGCACCTTCTTCAGCCTCGGCTCTTCCATCCTCCTCACTGATTGAAAACGGAAGCAAAAGTTTTTCACGTGTACAATTCTACTTTATTAGTTTTTTTTACAAGGCTACTTCTGGGTGTCATCCCATCATCAGTTGTTTCGCAACTCCGCTCAATCTGCAGTTCAAGAAAAAAGTGTAAGCATGGGGCAGATCAAAGCACTCTGTTTGTCAGCTATGTTCTTTTAACAAAAGTTCAGCAGACAGGAAACCTGCAATACGCTCAAAATGTGCAAATACACAGCACACTCCTTTTTTCCATAGGAGAAACAGAAACGTGGTACAGAGCCTCGTTCCATATGTGCTTTATCGCTTGATTCCAATGTCACGACCACCAATTGTTGTCTCAATAATATTTACATTTGTTACCTAATCGCCAATTCTTGCCCTAATGGCTCACTAGCTTTCTAGATTTTCCAAAAAAATTAGTACTATTGACGCCACTTCATTCTTAGCAGTAATATTTACTGCGTAGGTTGAAGACAAAAGAGAGTGTGGATACACGCAATATAAAAACGAAGTTACACAAAGAATAGAAACCAATGTGGGTAAAAACCGATTTGCACTAAATACCAATTTACGTAAGAGCTAACTTGACACGTAGAGGCTGTACTGCAGCAAAAAACGGACTAATTGATCTATATTTTGCTAGTCACCGTGATTGAGGAAATGGATGGACAGTAGGTAGTAAAACACTTGCAGCGTACTTCTTGAACTGCTCAAGATTGCCTTTATTAACTGTGTTAATCGAGGCCAACAGGGAACCTATTTTATGGGAGTTTCTTTGTTAGTTATTTCTTTTAGTTTTTCACATTTTCAAGGAGGATTAGTTTTCTTACATTTCTTTCAAGTATTCGGTTGAGTGATTTATGTCACCAATTAGGTATTCTCTTGTCCTCATCAAGTTACCGACATTTTTGGCAAATTTATCAGTATTGAACACCTCCATTTCTGCAACTTCCGGGTATTCTAGCATAGATTACAGAATACTGCATGGAACGGAGAAGAGGAGGAGTGGACTAACTCAGAAATTTTCGAATCAGGTCTCAAGTACTATTTGAAAATCTCAAGTCCATCGATGGGAAGAGGGGTTGGGCCAACTCGAACATTTTTGAATATTCGTGTTATCATAAGTACGTACTTGATTTACAGTAAACAAAGTATTAAATTATTTACGTAATATTTTGTTGCAGAATTCGTGACAATGATGACGTCCAAATGAAGTCGTTGTACCAACAATGAATAAAAAATTTTTTTAATTGTTAAAAACATACCTGCATTTTCTTTGCTTTTTGAAATGTGGACACATTCGAGCTAGTGGAAAGACTCACTTTATCTGTTTGGTTGAACATTACTTTTCTTCATATTAAAGGTTATTTATTTATTTTTATTAATTAATTTTCTTTTTTTCTTTTTTTTTTTATTTTCGTACGTAGCTCGTTCTCTTGAAAATATTATTATCTTGATGAAAAAAACGTCGAAGAAAAAATTAGAAAATCAGAAATCATCGCCGCAATATTCCAATGAATATTCTCATCTGCTTTCACTCTATTTGATGTAATACAGGTCAAGTTGCAAAATTATTTTGATTATTCAACGAATAAAGATGGAGTTATTTTGATGAATAATTGAAAATTGAGTCGCCTACATTTGCACTACTTCCTTTCTTTGCCTTTCTCAATTTATTTTCATTGTTTTGGTTTTACGTCAAATTGGGTGTTTCAAATTCTGAGAAGGAGTTCGTCATTGATGCCTATATGAAAGAAACGAGTACATTGATTCCATTTTGAGTATTTGAAAGAAAAAAATTAGTTTTTCTCAAAAAAGTATATTATTTTCTTTTTATTATATTTTTAATTTTCTTTTTTTCCTCTTGTCTCTCTCTCTCTCTCTCTCTCTCTCTCTCTCTCTCTCTCTCTCTCTCTCTCTCTCTCTCTCTCTCTCTCTCTCTCTCTCTCTCTCTCTCTCTCTCTCTCTCTCTCTCTCTCTCTCTCTCTCTCTCTCTCTCTCTCTCTCTCTCTCTCTCTTGTCCTCTAACTCTAACTGTGTTAGCGTTTTATTTAGAAGACCTATTTGGTAACACATTCCTTCAGATGTTTTCAAGTAAATACGTGAAAGTAAAATGTCTGTACGAAATATATTGTTTTTATTATACACGTCATTATCTCTCTTTAAACTATTGTAATAATTTAAAAGACACATTTAATTTTTTCTTCTCTCCTCACTTACTGATTATTTAATAATTTTTAATACTTTGACGTAAGTAATTTAAAGAAAAGAAAGAAAAAGAAAAAAAAAACTATTGTTATATTTACGAAGTATATAATATTTATTATATTATTGATTACGTATTATGATTATTTTCTATTGTAATGTGATAAAAATACACCTTGTTTCAAAATCCTCTAACACCAGTTGTTTTCTGCGAGTTGGAATGCAATGTTTTTTTTTTTTTTTTTTTTTTTCGTTCTGTAAGATGCTCGTTGCGAATATTCGTTTTTTTGTGTGTGTGTGTGTAACTCCTGGTTCAATTCTATACAAGTTTGGATGTTCTACGTTTGATTTCTTGAAGGACAAATGCAAAAAGAGTGCAAAAATTGAAGTAATTTGGTTGGTACGTAAGAATAATGAGAATGCAGAATAGGACAAATGGAAAAAGAGTGCAAAAATTCAAGTAATTTGGTTCGTATACGAGAATCATGAGAATGCAGAATAAACTGATTATGTCTAGTCATGAAGGTGTTGCTGTTGGTAGTGATTTTGTTTCCATCTTGATCTTAACAAATACAGATATTTTTTCTAGTGTGGGGAAATGAATTTAAGTAACGGAAATTGCGAGTCAGTTGAGGAGTGAGTCGCTTGTAATGTCGTTAGATTATTCCAAAAATGGATGTTTCTCTAGCAAATCAGTCGTTTCAAGGATCTTTTGAGCTCAAAATCGACCTGTCCGTGATCTCTTTCACGTTCATTTTCTCTTCTTTCTTGAGGTTTGAACGATGTGTACATGCCGATGTAAGATAGAGAAGTTGAAGGATGTGATTGAAAGAGGTAGAATGGCGTTACGCGGGTGGTTTACATGATATATTTTTTAATTTAGGCTTGCTCAAATTTCAGCCTACGGGGGGGGGGGGGGGGGGGGTAATCCCAAACTGAAAAATTGTCGATACGTATTCATGTTCGCTATTAAAATAATTAACGCTCGTTTTTTTTTCATTTTCACCTCGATTGATGGAATTTAAACATATTATTCTCTTTAATTTCTATTATTAATTTTCCAATTCTTTTTCGTTTTTCGATATTCTATCTACTATTTATCTGTTGAAAAGAATAAGTACTCAATAGATTTACCTTCAGTGAAAAACTTTCTTTCCATGAAAAAGTATCACGCTAATCGCTAAAACGCTTTCTCCATTTTTATTGTTTCTTTTTCACGTCAAAAACATTTGTTTTTCTTTTTTTGGCATCATCATATCTGTTACCTTTCTATTCCTCTAGAAAACAAATTAATTGTATCGTAAAGATGTAAGTTTACCGAATATATTTAATATCTATGATCAATATTTCGTTTTTCTTTCCCCGTAATTGAATGTACCTTAACTACAGACCTGTAGAAATACGAGATCGCTAATTTCAATACTTCGTTGGTTCTGCCGCAAGTACGAAATTGCTGCGGTCAATCTTCAGCACTTTAACACAGGCTGTTATGGAGAGTTGACACTCGAACTCATTTTTCCCTGTGAAAATTCAGTTTTTCCAAAAAAATAAAGAGACCTAAATTTATTCCGCATTAAATTTCCTTTCAGGTACGTCGAACGACGAATGAATCTGTAAAATTTTTTCCCCCGTAAGAATACATTGAGTGCGACTTCGCGATATGTGGTGAGATAATAAATTAATTATCTCGACATTTTCAGGGTACCGGAAATTTAACATAGCCTAGATGTCGAGTTAGCGATCTTGTATTTCTAGGGGTGTGTAACCTCAACAAATCACCACTTTTCTTTTTACTACTCGCCTCATGTAATATTCATTTGGAATTATGTACGAATCCGCGCTAATTGTTTTAACAGAATAATAGAGGCAAATAGAAATAAAATTTTGAGATTTGTTGTATTTCCTTCTTCCGTGATTCTTGGTTGGATAAAAAAAGCGGGACGTACTGTAAATTAAATATGCACTAGAAATGGTACGCTATTTGTCTTTAAGATTATTGTTTGGAATTATTAAAAGTTTTGCTTTCTCCCCATGATTTCGAGACTTGATGAGTAGGGGCTCAATATGAGTTCTTTCGATTTATCTCATCTATCTCAAGTAATGCAAAAGAATACAAGTATACAGAATTGAAGAAAATAAACTTTGATTTTGACAATCTTTCTACGAAAATATCAATTGTATTGTTGATTTGTGCAGAATGACTATAAAAGAGCGTACAACAAAAACGTAAAATGTTATCACATCACATGAAAAAAACTATCAAAGAAAAAAAAAGAGAATAATCAAATATGAGTAGGTCAATAGAATAATTCTTGATTTTAAAGAAGTGAACTTGGAGAAGACCAGACGCGCACTGATTGATTTTGGTTGAAGATTTATAAAATTTCTCTCTTATTACAGTCTCCCACCCTCTTATTCAGAATAGAAATAAATCTCGGGTAATATTGACCTACAAGTGTATGCTGTAGTAGTGACTCGTCTAGTACGATACATAGCATGGACCTTTTTTTTAATTATTCGATATTCAGATGTCGTTTTCTGGTGTCAGTTCAGGTGTCGTTTTTTGGTGTCCGTTTCTACCCCAGCGTATAGACGTATTCCACGTAAAAAAAAAATCAAAATACAGTCGCAAAATAACAATAATTGACAATTTATTACCCGCACACCATTGAACGCAATGCGTTAGAAAAAGATGGAACACGTTTTTCTTCCATCACATGCTCTCAGAATTGGAGATGATCAAGAATTGAGCCACTCAGCCTAATATTCAGTGTTTTAGACCAATACTAGGCTGAGAATAACGTATTTGCAAAGAAAGGCCCTTTAGATTTATCATGGCGGCAATTTGAGGAAGCTTGCAAAAAAAGTGATGAAGTGAAAAAAGTCACCAAAAAAATCTAAAATTACATTCATCTGAAAGAAAAGTTAAAGGGCAACAAGTTCTGTTCTCTTCATTTTCAATTAAAAACAATTTGAAACCACAAACGATTTTATTAATATTGTGTTATGGTAGAAAATACCATGATTAGTTTTTTTGCAGAACAAGTAGCACTCCTAGCGTGACCTTTTCTCCGCAAATAGGAAAAAGTCGGCCTAGAGTGAAATTGTCGTAACTCCCGAATTCGTGGTCTTTTTTCTGCAGCGCAGTATGCTTGAAGTTGCGGTACTACTTTGAAATGCTGATGGAGTGACTTCGCACCTTGATGGTACCATTGATAGTGTAAATACTCTTCTCCAAAATGAGTGCAGTTTTTTCGCGTCTGTAGAGTTACTAGTTAGTTTAGTAGACTGCTGTAGCAAATCTGTGAAATGGAGTTACGACATTCTGACTCTAGGCCGACGAAAAAGTAATTCAGGCCGGACAACGCTAGCGTCGCGCTGCATTTTTACCGAGCAGGGAGGAATCTTTGGGAGGATATATGAAAACGGTATATGAAGAAAAATCATAATAACACTTGAATGAAGCAGATTTGGTTTTCGGACATCCCATAAAAGATGTTCACAAATGAAAATTTTACAAATTAAGGGTATGCTCTACCTAGTCACTCACACGTAGACACACACAAAATATGTATCACATGTTGCGATTTTTGCCCCGAGATAACTGATTAAATAAAGCATGAAATATCTTGAAACTTCGTATTTACGTAGACAAAACTTAGGAAAATACGGCTAATTGGTTCACACTAACTAATTTTGTTCATTAATTGGAATTCAACGATTCAAAGATGGCCCCCTTCAGACGTAAGTTTATAAACATTTCTTGGAGATCATTCAGAATATTTCGCGATCTGTCAACTAATTAGCCGTATTTTCCTCAACTTCAAGAATAAATTACACCACGTTCCGAATCATTTTGTACATTATTCGATATGTTATATGTGGGCAAAAATCACTACCCGCAAGACACCATTTTGTGTAATACACGTGTATTTTCTATGTGTGAGTGACTAGGTAGAGCATACCCTTAAATGAGATGACAAAATCGTCAATTCCGCTTCATTCAAGAGTTATTCCAAGTTTTTCATTTTTCTCTCATATACCGCCATTTTCAATTTTGGCAAAAATACCATTTTAGGTAAACAAACTACGCGCGTAATTAGCGATCCTAGCGGATGGCCGGCCTGAATTGTGAAGCTCTTTCTTTACCGTCTTTTCCAGCTCTTAGTGTGAGTCCTTACTTAGTGAGGTATTACAATTACATCAGTAGCAAGATCGAAAGGAAGAGAAAGCAGTGAACTTTCTCGACGTTTTCAAGGTCCTAGATCACTGTCATTATAGGCCTAGTATAGTATATTAGGCCCAGTATAATGAAGGCTGGAGTTTGAAATTTCTTAGGCTACATATTATAGGCCTAGTATAGTACATTAGACCCATTATGATGTTGGCTAAAGTTTAAAATTTCTTAGCCTAGTCATTGTAGGCCTAGTATGGTCTTTGGTATATTAGGCTCAGTACGGTACAGGTCTAGAAGTATAGTATATTAGGCCCGGTATAATGAAGGCTGAAGTTTGAAATTCCTAGTATAACGAAGGCGAGCTATTTAGGAGTCAGAATATACAATAGTGACGCCCATAAAACAGGTTCCCTGTTTGCCTCAATTAACAAGAAATTTAAATTTATTCGTGGAATATCTTTTTTAAAATCTAAGAAAATGAGACAACGGCTAATTCCACCAACTCAAACAGAATTTTTTATTTAAAACACTGACGTTTCGTCCAAGTCACCGGACTTCATCACGAGTAAACAGAAACTAAGAACGAACGGAATACAAAAAAGGGTACTAAACCATTCGAACAAAATACGGAACAAGATTAAACAAGGCAGTGACTCATCAGTTCTTGATCAACGCAGAATAAAATAGATTTAAATTCCCACAATCAGTTTTAAAGTTTACAGTTTTTTCCTGCTTCAAAATCTCCACGACTTCCCGAATCTTCCTCTTCTTATTATTACCTACGTGAACCAATAAGGTCGTATTCTTAAAATTAAACTTATGATTAAATACTCTCTTGAGTTCGTTCTCAGTTCCTGTTTACTCGTGATAAAGTCCGGTGACTTGGACGAAACGTAAGGAACTATATAAGGTAGGTATGCACAAGTGATAATAATCTGGTTGATTAAGTATCAGGAGGAACAGTTATTTGGGATTCAGACCATTCAGATGCTGAATAATTGCTCCTCTCACACTTTATCAACCAGATTATCATCACTTGCGCATACCTATATCTTATATCATATAGTTCCTTACGAAACGTCAGTGTTTTAAATAAAAAATTCTGTATGAGCTGGTGGAATTAGTCGTTGTCTTATTTTCTTCAATTAACAAGATTAATGAAGGCAACTTCAAGTGACTCACAAAGTGGGCTGCGAGTTTTTGAGTTTTGGTAATTAATCTTTGGTAGATACTCCGGAGAAGTGGCGCTCTTATACCTTGATTACGAGATGTACATAAACGCTACCAGATCTTCTCTCAATCAGACCCAATTTGGTCTTCCGCTATCGGGCTTTTCCTTCAAGCGATTTGCTTTTTCTCCATAGGTGCTCAACACAAGTGAATTTACCAGGATAGGTATTCAAAAGAAACACATTTTGAATTTCAATGTTTTCAAATTTTCTTGAACCTAATTCATTCACAATCTGATTCGATGAAGTTTAAGTGTAGGTACTATATCCTTATATGGACGCGAGAAAGAACTTTTTCTCTTGTTTCAACTTTGTATTGTGTAGGTAGTCGACAGAAAAGATCGATACCTACCTAGTTCAAAGCCTGGAGTGCCGAAAATATTTTGTATGAAGAATGGGCTTATTAGATTTCTTCAAGCTTCATGATGAGAACAAATTTGAAATACTGAATGAATCCTATCGTAGACAAATACATCATTCGAGTTCTTTGACACTTTCAAGCACACTCCAAATTAAAAAGCTAAAGCGTACTTTTATTTGTACAGAAATTTGTGCCTATAATATTCCTCTCCTAAATACGTTCCACGTGATGTTTATAAATTCAAAAGCTCATGATCAGCCTTGAATAAAAATTCCCCCTAATCGAGTGATGTGATGACGATTGACACGATCGCGTCTATTCTACATTCAACGAATGTAAACAACCTCTTGACAATAATATTCGCGAAAAAATTTCTATATTTTCGTAAATTAAGGTTAAAATGTCGAAATCTGTAACTCACCGTTGATCATTCAGCAGAATGCCTCCTAGAAGAAGCCATAATATCATCATAAGATAACTTTTGAAAAAAGACACCTTCATTAATAATTATACGTTATTTTGTCCACGGATCTCGTCCAAAAATGGATTTTTTCGAGACTTAGCCACGTTATACTAGGTAGTGTCATATCCAAAGATGTGCACTTACAATATTTGTTCGAGGATTGGATGAGCTCAATGATGGTAACTCACCAATACCTATGTTTCCAGTTGAGTTGATACAGTTCTGTAGGTTATACGGTATCAACATTGTGGGGAAAAGTTTTCATTTTGAATTGAATGAAATGAAATTAAGGTTTCCTTATTAGATTAACGGTACTTTTACTCTGTTACCAGTTTGATGTGACGTGACGGTGATAGACTTTATTAAGTTTTACTGTTCATTCCACAAATACCTGACTTGATTAATAGGCGATTGGTATTGGTTTATAATTCTAAAGAGTGAGAAGGGGTAATGACTCGATATAATGAGTTTTGGATGTGTGAGAAGAAAAGTCCTGTACTACTCACGCTACCTACTGCGTGAGTGTTTTTTTTTTTTTTTTTTTAAATTGCTCGAAGTTAGTTTCAATACTATGTTTTTTTTTTAACACGAAGAAATATTCAAAATACTATGGATTTGGTACAGGTATTGATGAATGAAAAATTCTTATATCTAACGACAAATGTTTTCACAACTTGCACTACGTATTTATTTTGAAAACTATTTGCATGTAAGAATGAATGATTGCAATACATCGACCATAATGGGTACGTCCTTAAAGTTCATTGTGATTCCTATTCTGGAAAAAGTAAGATAAAATAAATAAATGAGCAAAATATCCCTAATAAGTATAATGGTTGTAGGTATATGATAATTCCAATTTTTAAGAGTTCTAGCATTTATATTTAAGACTTGGTTTTATGTAACTCACTTGCAGCGTTTAGTATTGTAGGGAGGTTTGAAGAATATTGTAGGTACGTGTAAATCTAGAGGTTGAAAACGTGAGGCGTGCTGAAAAATAAAGATAATTATAAAGATTATGATTTATGTTTAGATCCAAAAACTCCAATTCTTCGAATGGAAATTATTGATTCAAAGGTAGACTTTTTTTTTTCCTTTTTCAAAATGAAGTGATATGAAATTTTGAAGTTATTCTCAATTATTAGAAAGTAACATGAAGAATCGATGGTTTCATTTTTCACAAATGTATTGTGTTAATCTTATCACCCTAAAAGGACTTATTCTTTAATTTTCAATAATTGATAAATACATATCATGGTGATTCAGACATAGTGATTATCTCAACATTTTCAGGGTACCCAAATTTAACATAGGTAGCGTAGATGGCGAGTTAGCGATCTTGTGTTTTTAGTGGTCTGTACCCTCGACATTTCCTCGAAAATGATAACTTCACAGACGTTTTTTTCCTGAGAATAACCCCCAACAAAATATATAACGGGTTCCGTTGCTATTGGGATGTTAACCCAAGTTGCGTAAGTTGGTAGCCGTGCTCGAACATGTGGGGGATAATTTTAACGTACCATGTTTCATGATGGGGAATTTGCAATTTTCAAATACGATTTAAATTATTACAATTCGTAATATCAAAAAATTATATCCTATAAATCGTTTAAACACTTCAAGAGAATCGATAACTGAAAGAAGTAATGCTAATGGTGAAGTATTGAGTCATCTACGACTAATTGAAAATCTCGTTTCTTATGGCCGAATACATTGAACGTAAAATCGTCACCCAGAAATTCAAGCGAGTGCGGCGAGAGAGGAAGGCGATTCTAGCGCTACCAAACATAGGTTAACATCCCAATATCTACCTCGACAATTTTTTCTGTGCAAGGTCACATAACAATAAAGGTCGAACGCAGATCAAGAAAATTCGAGGCCCTAGACAATTCCCGAAAATGATGACGTCACTATTGAGCGGACGCGGACGTTCCCAATAAAAGGAATAGCGGGTTCCTCGCTAAAAAAGACTACTACGAAAGGGAAAGGGTGAAATGGTAAAGTGAGTGAGCTTGTTTTAAAGAAAGTCTAACATACAAGTACAGTTTCTTAAGCTAAGGAATAGTCTTTAAAACATTTTTTTAAACATTGGAGAAAGAATATCAATTTCCAACATGTTTTACAAAACAAAAACGTTTAGAACTCAGGAAAACACGTTTTTATTCGTTTTTAAAAAAACTTAATTTTTTGCAATCCTGATTTAAACGATGTCCTTCTTCTGTATTATTTTGCAAAGATCAGGTCAAAATAGGGCTTTATAGTTGAATTTTATTCTTTTATTTCCGTTTTTCGACACATGTACTTTATTAATTTTTAACATCGAGATTTAAGGTACCTACAGAATGGCCGAATTTTTGAGAATCTTACAACAAGTTCAACAGAAAAAGAAGTATGTATATGTGTCTAAGTTACTCACTTGTCATTTTTTTTCTCGTGTTTACCGTTGAGAGCCGACCTATGATTTCTTGATTAACAATAAATTTCTTATAGTAGGAACTTTTAAGGTTATACGGTAGTTATTGTTCTTGATGATATAACTTACCATTTGTGTCCATAAAACAAGCCATTTTGTAGTTGGTATCAAATAAAAATTCATCATTAGTACTGATAGTATCACATAATCAGTAGGTAGGCCTATTTAAATTAGTAAATAATTATACTTGGAGAGTTTATTTTCAAAACTCAACAAACGCTTTTATCAAATTTTTCAGGAAACACGAAAAACTGTTTCACAATGACTATTAAGGTTACAGCCACCAGCAATAACTCGTTGGAGAGGTAATGACGAGCAGGTTACCAATTTCCAAGAAAATTCTTCACCAGACATCCGATAGAGGTCGCTCCCATTTAACTTACATGTAATTTTTATTGCCTTTTGCAGGGAAACATGGGATTTTTATTGCGTTTTGACGGGAAATCGAGTTTCTACCCGCCAAAACTCAAGTTTATATTGCGTTTTGAACAAATACGATTAGTGCATCGGATTCCCCGTTGAAAAAACATATAGAATCAACTTCTAACTCATTTTTGAAAAAACGTCAAATATTGACTTTTGAAAATAAACTCTTCACTTATTCATATTTCCCTATTCACTAATAGTTATGATATGTTTCATGTCGTTTCCGAGACCCTATTTAAATTTAGAAATCTACGAGTTCACCCCCCCCCCTTTTTTTTTTAAATCCACTATATCGCATATCACCGCAAATATGCCTAATATTTTGACTCGAGACCTCAACCCTAATTCTGAAATCTACAAGTTCCGCACCCTTACTCTAACATAGCGCATATTAGGGCTAGTATAGTGAGAGAGAGAATGGCATGAAGTATACTCTGAGAGCTCATTAGCCTAAAATTCAGGGTAATAGAGACATTTCGAGTGAACTCCTGAGAGCTAGTTAGTCTGACAAACAGTGGACTCGACTTACTTATGTACTAGACTAACAATGGGGGCGAACGATCCAAACGACATACAAATAATATTAAAAAAATGAAACATGATTTTTATTTATTCTACTCTGTCGGAAAATCTCCCTATCTTATTTTACATACAGGTCATATCGCCACAAAACACTTGCAAGTATTTGCTGCGAACAAAAAAAGCTATTTTCTGCAGGTGCGCAAAACAGAAAGATTATGTTTCATGTCACCTACAAGTTTTTGGGGCAGGGAATACATTTCCAATTCTCCCAGATCATAGAGTTAGAAGGAAATTAAGCCAAAAAATGAGAGACATGAGGCTGGCTTACTAAGTTAGGTATATGTCGGCAGAAGAGGAACAAGAAGACAATTGATTTAATTATGACCCCTTTTACTTCCTTTCAAAAGCTCTTGAAACAACTTATTCCAGTAAACTTTGTTAAATTATATGTATATTCAGAGAGGGAGAAAAAAAAATCTTGACAGATTATTAAAAATGAATAGCGTATCTGTTACCCTTGACTTTTGGAGTTCATCAATAAATGTAATCTTGTAAAACACACAGTTCTGAGCTGTGAAAGTACCTTGACTAAAATATAGAACAAGATTGACTACAAAAATGCAGAAGACTTTCCCGCGTCACGAGAGGTAGATTTAAATATGTCAAGTTCACAAAATTGTATAAAGTATGAGAAAATTATTCTCTTCGCGCCAAGCTAGAAATGAATGAATAATATGAAACTTTAGAAAGATGGCCATCAATATAAAATTAACAAATAATGGGGAAAAAGTAAAATTTAGAATTGTTTTGTTAGGCTTTGTGGGGTTAGAATAAAATGATTTTCAAGCTATCAAATTTGTAAGAAATTTATATAAAATACGCCGATTAGTTTGGCATTGAAGCGATCCCGTTGACATATGCTAAAAATATTTGTGCGACAAGCTGAAGAAAAACATTCTACCGCAGCCCCGGCTCCAGTGTGACAGAAATCGACTTTTCGTCTGCTTACAAAATTTTAAAATTGTTTTGTTCAGTTACAAATAAGTATTTAAGACGATTAATACCTAATTCAAAGAAAGTCCTTCATGATGAATGTACATGACTCATTTTTTTTTCTTCCTCTCTATTGTCTTTGGAAGCAACACCTTAACTTTTCAATGAAAAGTAAAGAAGGTCTATGATAAGAGTACTTCTGATAATTTTGAAAAATGTTCATAAACTGTAAAATTATTCTCCCGTGGGATATTTTGAAACGACCTCTTACCCACTTCAGAGAATTATAGATGAAGGCTTCACATAAAATACCATTTTATTTTTGAAAATACCTAACATCCTTGTCTTCATTACACTACCCTTGTTACGACTGGTTGCTTACACTATCTCTTTTCTCGTTCAATATTTTTGTAAATTCAACTCACCCGGGAGTGGATTGGCAAAAGCCGAAATCAATGTTCTCCATGCATAAAAGCAGAACTATCATCATTAATGTAAGAATAAAGCTGAGTACTTTCATTTTAAAACGATCAGCGACTTGAATGTGTTTTCCGAAAGATTTCCTTTTCGTCGGAAAATTGAAGTAACTGTAAGTTTAACTTATTCCAGTGCGACGGCACTAATAACAATGAGGCATAATTATGTACAGTTTGAGTAAAAGAAAACTTTTTCAAACTCAGCAGATTCAGAAAGGAGGACAATTCTGAAAAGCCCACCTGTTCAAATATTGGTGGCCGATTTCTTTGGTATCATTACTATTTTTCTTTTCTCTCTCCAATCCACGCAAGAAAAAAAGAAATATTTTGAAAGTCAATAAAGAAGATCTAGATATTTTACATTTTATCCATACAGAAGAAGAGTCCCATATATCCGTAGCGTTCAAATAACTTTCGTTTTTAGGGCAAAAAGAACATTAGAAATATAGGTATTGTTCTCAAGAAACGTCATTTGTAACCTAAAATCAGAAAAAGTATTTACAGACTGAAACCGTATTTCCATTGAACTGGAATAAAATATTGATAAATACTCGTACCTATCCGTCCGGAACGAGAATCGAGCACACGTAAATATATTTTCTCTTCCCCGATCATTATACCTATGTGTTTGAAAACGAAATAAACCCGATTATTAGAATTGTTTTCCACCCACCTTCAATATATAATAAAATCTGTAAAACCCACTTCTTGAATAATATCAATGTACTTCCTTTTTATTTAAAAATACAATTAGGTATCGAGGTATAGAACTGAAAACAAAAATTTTCACTTCCTCGTTTCCTCGTTCTAGTAAAATTGTAAGATCAGGAAACTTTTGAGTATCACTCGATGGTTCTTCTGCGTTGTCAATGAGTTTGGTTCGGGCCTATTTCACAAATTAATGTTGAAACGGCCTTTCTGTATGGTATCTTAGATCATGATGTGTCCATGACGATCCTAATGGTATTACAGACCCTTAAATCAATGTAACCGCTCAGGTTTTTGAATCAAATTGTGCAATATATGGTCTTAGAACGTCCCACTACGTCTATAGGGACAGCAGTGTATTTGCTATCTAGACTCCCTACGTGGATGTCGTTATCAACATAGAAGTTCCTTTCATTTTTTTGGTCATCTTTAAAAGTTTCCTACAATTTATTCTCCTTAACTGAGTGAATGTGACTTCGTACTCTACAGAATGTGGAGTGACGCAGTCGCTACAACAAATGAGATAAATACAAGGATCTCCCTCAAACTTCTATCTGAAGTGTAAATCTTATATTGTTACTGTAGTGTAAATGTATTTTCTGTGAGGAAAAGAAAAAACAAAACCTTTTTATCGGAAGGTTTATCAAGCCGAGAGGAAAATATCTTCTGTGAATTGAGCTCAGTTTTGGCGCACTCACCTTTCTCCGTAGCGCAACCTACTTTTAACAGGGAACCTGTTTTATGGGAAGATAATTTGAGAAAAAATGACGGGCGGGTGCCGGGAGGCAAATCATGGGACTTGGAAAAATGTCCATCTCCGGACTACATATAATAGGAGGGGGACTTAGAAAAATTTCTTCCTTCAATCTACATATGATAGAAGGTGTTTCAGGCTAGTTAGTATAGGCCTAGTATACTGTATATTAAGCCTAGTTAGTATAAGCCTAGTTATTCTGTATATCAGGCCTATTTTCCTCGGTCGTGATCAGGGACTTGGAAAAATTTCAGTTTTTGAGCTTTATATGATAGGAGGGGGCACTTTCGAATTATATGTGATAGGAGGTTCTATTTCGGCTGTTAGCTTGAAATATTGTATATTAGACCGAGAAGGAAGGCGAACAAGCGGAGGGAGTGACGTCTTGAAAAGCCTTCATTTTATTTATTTATTTAGCGACTCTGATTCAGAGTGTTGCTACAACATGTCATACGACAAAATATTACACAACAATATAATACAGGCCTTTTATTCTAAATCTAGCACTGATTTTCTCTTTCTTCCTCTCGGCGACTTTCCCACTATGACTCCTGAACTGACGACTGCGAATATTCGGTCACTCTTCTTCTTTTCCTGTATAAACTTCTTCTTGTTTTCTTTGATCCAGTTCAGCAAGGTAGTTTCCTTTAATCCTACCTTTCTCAAAACTTCCGCGTTCGTGACTTTGTCGGTCCACTTTACACGATTCATACGGCGATAACACCACATTTCTAGGGCGTAGATTCTTCTCTCTGTGTCTTTGTTGATGGTCCATACTTCCGACGCGTACCGCACCACTGCCCATACATAGCAATTAAGGACTTTCAGGCGCACCCTCATTACGATATTACGATCTCGCAAGACCCTCTCCAGATTATTGAATGCCTTCCTAGCCATCGCGATTCGAGCTTTAATTTCTTGATCGTCTTTTCCCTCTTCTGTAACTATTGTGCCCAGATATTTGTACTGTTTGACTTGTTTCAGTCTAACTCCATCTATTTCCACTCGCAATGGCTTGCCATCTTTCACCCGCTCGATCTTCATAACTTGCGTTTTGTTGGTGTTCATTTTCATTCCGTACTTTAGACCCGCGACATTCAATGCATTTACCATTTGCTGCAGCTCTTGAGGCGTTCCTGCTATTAGCATTTTATCGTCAGCGTAGCTGATGGCGTCAAATCTCTCGCCATGAACCTTGAAACCTACGTTCCGACGCGCGCTTTTCTGAGCGATTATTTCGGCGTACATTATATTGAACAACCTTGGCGATAACGGGCACCCTTCGCGGACACCTCTCTGAATTTCACAATGGGTCTTTGTGACAGTATTGTTTATCCTGATATTTGCCGTTTGTTGCCAGTACACCCGATAAACAATTTGAAGCCCTCTGAAGCCCCTGGGAAAAACTACCCTCTGAAGCCCTCATTTGAAGCCCTGTTGATTCCCTGTTCCCCTCTTACTTCCCTATTGAAGCCCTCATGAAGCCCTCATGAAGCCCTCAAATATAAAGGGCTTCAGGGACACAAAAAGGAAACAGGGCTTAATTTGGGAAAACTACCCTTTTAATTCCCATTTGAAGCCCTGTTTCTTTTTGTGTCCCTGAAGCCCTTTATATTTGAGGGCTTCAAGTGGGAACAATGTTTACCGGGCAGATTCCTGATTAAATGAATATCTTCTCTGTCCGCATTGAGCTGAATTAGCATTTCTATAATCTTTTCATGTTGTACCCGGTCAAATGCTTTCTCGTAATCTATGAAACAGATGTACAGTTTTCTGTTCACCGCCAGGGCCCTCTGCATCAGAACTTTAAAAAGCGCTATGGCATCCCGAGTGCCTTTCTTGGGGATAAAGCCAAATTGTGTTGAGCTAAGATACCTATCAATTTTGCCTTCCAGTCGTTTATTCACTATTGAGAGCAATAATTTCAGAACGTGGCTCATGATGCTTATCGTTCGATGGTCTGTGCACTTTTTCGCACCTTTCTTTTTTGGTAGTGGAATAAAGGTTGAGACTTTAAAATCTTCAGGGAGTTCTCCTGTTCGATAGATTTTATTAAGCAGAGTGAGTAGTCTGCGCTTGGCTTTCATACCAATCACTTTGATCACGTCGACTGGTACACCGTCCATTCCGACCGCTTTTCTTCTCCCCGCGCTTCTGACTGCCGCCTCAAGTTCGTCCATGGTAATTTCGGGTGCCTTTTCTAGTTGTTCTCCTACCTCAGTTATTCCTCCTCGAGTAGCATCTCTATAAAGGTCTTGAATATATTCGTTCCAGATGAGCTCCGCCTTTTCTTCGCCTGTTTGTATCTCTCCATCTTTGTCTTCGAAGATAGCTATTCTCGAGAAGCTTCGCCGCTGTTGTTTCATAAGCCACTTGATTTCTTGGTGCATTTTCTGTACGTTTCCACTTTCCTCTAGTTGTTGGATATATTGACATTTATCTGTGTACCATTTGTTTTTGGCTTCTCGACACCTCCTCGTTATTTCTCTGCTCGCATTTTTATATTCAGCGCATTCGCGGTCCCGGATCCCTCTTCTTAGATCCATTGCTCTCAGGATTTCATCCGTCATCCACGTTTCCTTTTTCTTAACCTTTTCCTCTTCATTCAGGACGTTCCTGGAAGCTTCGAAAACGGTGTTTCTCCACTTTTCCCACATATCATTCACATCATTTTCTTCTGGTATCAGTTCCATGCTTTCACCTAGGCGTGTAGCTAGTTCAATGGCTTTTCTTCTATTTTTCAACGGACTGATATCGATTCGTTTAACCCCTTCATTCTTCCTCTGCAGCCTCTTTGTCAGCAACATCTTACACTTTGCTACAAGTAGAATACTAGGCCTAAAAAAAAGCATACTAGACTTATTCATTTATATTTTTTTATTTATTTATTTATTTATGATGAGGAAAAACCATCAAGGTGATGAAGAACAAAGTTCAAGCTGTATAGGAATGACAATGCACCCAGCTAGTCGTCAGTTTTCTATTTGCCCAGATACATATCTTGAGTCATTCATTAAAAGGTAAATGATTAATTCAGGTTGGTCAATTAATTATCTATTGATCAGAATTGGCGAGGGGATGTTCAATTATGAACATTTTAAATACCTATTTCGTGTTTCATTTGAATTTTCGAGTCAAGTAAGTGATGCGGCCTATCAATCCACGTATTTGTACACTCACGGCGGTTAGATGATTCAAGCTTACTCAGATTGGCAGCGTAAAGTCAATGACCTTAGCGTGTAACACAATATTTTTCTGTCCATCTATATTTAAGGAATTGTTTTGAGTTCAGTTCTGAATAAAGACGCTACCCCGTTTGACACGTGTTTTATTGACGCATCGAGTTACGGAATATCGGTATTTTGGAAAATGGATAAAAAAATTAATTAATGAATGAAGAAATAAAAATTTGCACCGCGACAATAAGGAAAGTAGATAAATGAAGAAATGAATTCACACAGGGAATATGAGCAAATGAAAAAAAAAAAAAAAACACTACCAAAGAGAAAAAAGAGAATAATCAAATATGAGTATAGGTCAATAGAATATTCTTTATTTTTGAAGAAGTGAACTTGGAGAAAACCAGAGGCGCACTGATTGATTTTGGTTGAAGATATGTAAAATTTTTCTCTTATTACAGGCTCCCACCCTCTTATTCAGGTAGAGTCGGATCGCAATTTTTCAATTGTGACTTGTTGACACCTTCGATGTTGTCGGGACTGTTGCTATTCATTGAGCGTGTGCGCGCGTGTGTCATCGCTAATGAGATACAAAGGCATACGAGTATAAAATACTCCTTCACATCATGTAAACAAGCATTGTTGAAGACTTGAAGTGCCAGGTCCCTGTGAGATACCCTCCGGAATCCGTTAAGTCACTCCCTCTTTTGAATCATTCAAAAAATGAGCAAGAAAGGACCCGTAATGTTTGCACACGTCATCTTGCATTCAAGCAAGTGCGTAGTAGGTACGCTCTTTCCTTTCAGCTTTGGACCAGTAATAGTATGTTCCAGAGAAGTATACGTTCATTGTAGATGTGGTAAGTGGACGGGTTACTTTTTTCGCTCGGTTTTACCGACTTTTCTAACTAGAAAAGTGAGGTATTACACCCGTAGCAAGGTCAACAGGGGGAGTGGGCAATGAACTTTCTCGACGTTTTAGGGGTCCTAGATCACAACTAGCATAAAAAAAATTTCAGGTTTCCTTATATATATATTTATATATATATATAAGATTTTTTTGTCCGCGGAACTCCTCCGAAACTACCCGATGGATTTTTTTGTAACTTGGCCATATTGTAGTAGTACATCTGAAGATGTGCACCTGCAATTTTTTTGAAAATCGGATGAGTAGTTCTCGAGAAATTTTCAATTTGTTGAGAAATTTTGCAGTATTTCGAGTACCTTTTTGTCCGCGGAACTCCTCCGAAACTACCCGATGGATTTTGTTGAAACTGGGCCATATTGTAGTATTATATTTGAAGATGTGCACCTGCAATTTTTTTGAGGATCGGATGAGTAGTTCTCGAGAAATTTTTACTTTTGTTGAAAATTTTTCACTATTACGAGTAGCTTCTTACAAATAGCTGCGAGTAGCTGCTTACGTTAGGAGAAGCGGATTTTCCTATACGTTTACCACTTTCGTTATCAGTACGTGTATTGTGAAGAACCTTTCATCATTCGACAGGTTCATTCTTCGTTCGTTCTTTCCCAAGGGTTCATTGGATTTTATTTCTGATGAAACATTTTCGTTCAAATTTAGTACACTTGTATCTCGCTTCCCACAGCCCCTAGAGCGTTGAATTTTGTTTTGTCAAATTTTATTTGTTTTGTTAAATTTATTTTTGAACGGATAGTGGCAATGGCGAGTTGTTCATTTTTCTAGCTATTTTTCATTATTATTAGTCATACTCGATAGTTTTTTTTTTTTTTTTTTTTATTATTATTTTACGAGCATTATAAACTGCACGAGGGTTATTTGCTCGGCGTTACAATCTTATTTTAGAACATTACTTGAATTAGGTTAAATTAGGTACGTATTGGTGGAATTGAGTGGCGATCGAACGGAATTTGTTGGTGAATTATATGAAGTTGTAGAATTGAGTGGTACGTAAATAAGTTAGGGTTGAGTCGATGGTTTCGGAGTTGTTGTTTAGTGCTGCATTGATATTGGAAGATATATTTAGGGAGGTTCGAGTGGGTTGCAGGACGGGGCATGAGAAAAAATGATCAACTGATAAATTTTCTTGGAGACAGTGAGGGCATGTTGGAGGAGCGAGATTAGTGAGAAGATAAATATGAGTAGGACGAGTGTGGCCTATTCGCAGCCGAGCTAAAATGACCTCCTCTTGCCTTGAATTTCGTTGGGATGAGGACCAAAATGTGGGTTCACGTTTTATTTTTCTTAATTTGTTATTCGACTGATTTTAGTGAAAACCTTGAGTTTGAATGATTAAGTACAATTTTTTAATCTTCATCAAGTGTGCTGATGCGAGACTACCTGGGTGATTTCACTCATAATTAATAATTGATTTATTTGTCATTTTTTCATGTATGGGTACATAATTAATAGTAGTTCATAGTTGATTTGAGGTGTCAAAAGAGATGGAAAGATTATTTTCAATTTGGACTGGCTTTTTTGAGTGAGATTTGAGATTAGACTAACGAGTAAACCGGGCTTGGGTGCTATATATTTTTACCGAATTTTCTAGCTAGAAAATTGAGGTATTTTGTTAATACGTTTGGAATGGTTGAAGCGTGAGGGAAGGAATGAGGAGTTGACTATTGGGTGATTGGTTGCTTCTTTCGTTTCGACATCGATTTTTTTAGTTTTTCGGGATCTCGTTGTAGCTGGATTCCCAGATGAAGAATTTTGGGGTGGAGTGTGCATAGAAAATGGTGATATGATAGCGTGAAGGCAATTTATGAGTGCACGAGAGGAATAGCAGCTCGAGATAGCTTTAAGAGATGCCAGAAATCGGAAGTGATAAAGAATTGAACCACTCATCCTAATATACAGAATACTAGACTAATAATATGCTAAGAATAAGGTATGGGAAAAAATGATTGTAGAGCTCTTTTTTATTAGAAACAACTGTTATAGCCTCGTAGCAGTTTGGACAGGGGGAGGGGGAGTGGTTTTTCTGGAGACGTTTTGTAGGTTTTAGATGACTCCTAGCCTAAATTATAACAAAATTCAGGTTTCCTTATTGGATTATAGGTATCTTTACTCTGTTATCTGTTGATGTGACATCGTAGTGATAGAATTTATAAACTGAGTTTTATTGTTTATTCTACAAATGTTTGGCATGATTGACAGGTCATTGGTATTTAATTTAAAGAGAGGGAGTGACTCTCTCAATGTTTCTTGCATTGTGGGAAGAAAAGTCGTGTACTACTACTACTCACGCGACTGCGTGAGTGTTTTTCGTGTTGTTCGCGTGTGCATGACGAGGTTTTTTGAAATTATTTGTTGCATGTTTCTTATGTGTACCGGTACATTTGTGTTGCTTGAACTAATCATGCTGGGATACTAACCCTAATATTCTAATTAAAATATGTACTTTCTTTCAGCCGAAATTATTTTTAAGGTATCATTCCTGCCTTTCAAATTTTGATACAATATTTTTTCATTCCAAATAACAATTTAAGTCGAGACCATAGTCATTTTGTAGCGGCCGTTCCATTCTGAAACACATCAGGTGGCACGACAACTCCAAATTTTGACAAAGGTGTTGTTCATTTTTATTCACGCTATTACAAGTGGATTGCAGGAAGTTGGTACATTGAGCGCATGACGCTGATGTCCCTGCATGCGATGATATTGTGTAGCATCAATCGCACCTAATTTTAATTGAAATATGTATTTTCTTTCAGCCAAAATTATCTTTAGGGCTTCGCGCGCGATGATATTGTGCTACCATCAATATTATTTTCAGAGCTTACAACCATTATTCCGGAGTAGCTGTTGTACTCTGAAACATGGGTTGTGTAAGTCGACGACTCCTGTTTAGACAACTGATCCGTCAATTACCACCTCTGCTCTCCTTTTAGATCAATTCAATTTTTTCATTTCAAATTTAAATTCAAAACATCGTCATTTTGTAGCGGTCGTTCCATTCTGAAACACGGTTGGCACGACAACTCCGAATTTTGACTCAAGATGTTGTTTATTTTTGATTCGCGCTATTACTCTATCTACATAATATTATACTTTATATGATGGTTAGGTCTTACAGGAAGTGCATTGAGCGCATAATACGGATTAGCCGCGCGCGTGATGATATTCTGCTTTTCGATTATTCAGTGTACCCACGATCGGATAAGTCAGTTATGGTGGGGCGCAGGATGAGTTTACTCAGTTTATGACTCCGCCAATGAAGAGGCAACCATTTGAGGTTGTAACTGCGGCGTTGCAGACGTAAACAGTCTTTGTAATTTGTGGCGGACTGACGTGGGTGCCTGCGCCTTCTATCATTTTTGCAGATGTAGACTGTACAGCGCACCACTTTGGATAAACCTCGCTGGGACTTAATCTTTATTAGCCGCGGTGGACTGTTGTGGTAGTGCACAGTCTCATATGTATAGGGAATTCCTTTTTAGGGTCGGCGCGTGTCGCGGAGCCGACCATATCGTAATCACTTTTTAGGGTCGGCACAGGCGCTAGTCGAAGCCGACCGTATTGTAATCACTTTTTTTTCTCCTTCTTCGTCTGAGTTAAGACGCTGACGTCATGGTCGAGTGAGCCGTATGCTGTGTAGTTTTGTTTCTTTGTTATCATTGCGTTTTGCGGTTCGATTGTATTTGTTTTGATCTGGCTCTACCTGCTAGGAGAGTTCTCTGGGAACAGTCAGTTCATTTATGATAATATTATCGGTTAATTAGCCGCTGCTGATTAATTAGATACGAGACGACGAGAAGGAATTGAACAATAAAATGTAGTAGCGTCTTTATTATGGAACGTTCGCAAATTGAGAAGATCGATGTAACAATAAATTTGATATGTTCAAATTACAAGTTTATTTCATTTTAATGATTATATCAGATGTCTACGAATGGAACCAAACGTCCTAATTCGCGTCCGGCCCCAAAAGAGTCGCCCTCTACATTTACTATAGCGGCCATTTGTGGAAACTGGACGAAAAGGTGATGTTTCAAATAATTGGTGAAATTTTTATTTTTATGAGTTTCATACTATTCTACTGACTAAGACAGTCAAAAACGGTCATTATAAGTGGTATTTTTTTTTCAGTATTAACAGAGATATAGCTAGGTAGTTGAAATAACATACGCTCTTATGTAAATTTTCATGTGATCACCTTTTCGTCCACGACACTAGCGCGTCTATGGTAGTGGCCTGATACGAATTGCGATGGAAAAGAATGAGAGTAATGAAATATGAATTCTTGAAATTGGTCTAAACAATGTGAATGGTAAAGCGGTACGTAGAGCAAAATCTAAAATGAATGATCGTTGAGTATCCTGATCATAAAATCGGTATTTAAGTACAATGATTCTAGTCCCCAATCTGAGTTTGTAGTTCTATTCGATAGAACGTGAGTACCTGAGTGGAAAGTATATGAGGTATGAACAGTTTGGATGAATAATCGAAATTTTATTATCTCAACTTGCAGTATAAGGTACATACAATTAGTTTCTAGTGCCGGTTCTTACGCCTAATGTTAGAAGCCAAATATCATCTTAAATCAATATTCCGCAATGTATACGAAGACGTATTGGAATCGAATTATTTTGTTTTGATGGAATGTGGATCTCATTATTAGCGAAAAGGAGGAGCTTACCGGAAATATTTCTATGACTTGGTTTGATACACTGTATATGTCACGGTGAAAGTGACGGAACGGTGAATCTGACGGATTTCACGCGCGTATCGTTGTTCGTATAGGGTAGCGTGTTTTCTATGAATTGCGCGAATAAAAACGTAGGGAACAGAATGACTTAAAAGTTGATCATGCATAGGCGCCGACTTCGGGGGGGGCATGACACTTTTTGCCCCCCCAATAATTTGGTCGAAAAAAAAATTATCTAGTGAATTGTACCAGGAATTTGGAGAGGCGGGAGCAAAGAAATTTTTTCCGCGCTTCGCGCGCTCTGATGCTCCCCCAATAATTTTTCGAAATCGGCGCCTGTGGAGATCATGAATCGCGAATGCGGTACCCAGCTTCGTAATCCGCGATTCAATTTTGAATTTCAATTTATACCTACTTAGTTCTAAGTACTTTGAAGTTGACTACGAAGGTATAGTATGATAATTACATTGTTGGGTTTTGAGTAGACAAATGAAGTTTGTGATAGTGGGGTGCTTGTTTCTTTCTTTCTTTCTTGGTGTATGTTCAAACGCTCGCGTCGCGGCCTGTCCACGACGCAGTAAGGTGTGGGTATTTTTATGCGTTATTGCGTTTTAATTGTCTCATTCTGTCGTTTCATCCGCGAGTTTATGTAACCGAGATGGGGTAACACGTCGGTTTACTGCCATATTCGGAGTAAGAGGCGAGTAAGAATGATGCCACGGGACTTTTTGTACTTCTTGGACTTGAAAATATTTTAAACTGTTGGACTTGGAATTACTCTCCAATTGTTGGACTTTGAAATATTTTCATACTTCTCGGACTTGTAATAAAGTTTTTCATTTTCAATTCTTGGACTTGGAAATATTTTCAACTGTTGGACTTTGAAATATTTTCAACTATGGACTTGGAAGTATTTTCAAATTGTGGAACTTCAAAATATTAACAACTAGATTTTCCGAGGATAAGAAGTTATTAAGATATCTGAGATGGAAATTAACTGAAAAGCCATAAGCGGTGACATTTTTTGGAAGTGAAAAGCAAAGCAAATGTTGGAAAAGCAAAAAGTAACTTATAAACTATATAGCAGAAGTATTTCAATTTTGCGCTTTTTAGTGAAACAAACAAGGATCAGAAGAATTTATTGGATTTTTGACGAGTCTCTCTTGACTGAAATAAAGAAAAATTAATATTATAATCCGATTCAGGCCGACCCTGATACTATGTCGCCCGCGACATAGCTTGTTTCTTCTTCTTCTTTTGTCTCAGTTAAGACGCTGACGTCACAGCGTGGTAGTCCAAGTCCACAACGCAGTAAGTTGTGGGTATTTTTAATGGTACTGTGTCATGAGTCATAATGTGTATCTTGTTTATTTCGTTGTCGTTAATGCGTTTTGCATTTCAATCATATTCTATGTTCATCCTTTCGTCGTCGTTGATTCTGATGGCGTAATTTTCTGCCGCCGAGAAGAGTTTTGTAGCCTATCTTCTTTTGTGTTGTTTCTTGTGTCTTTGCATGTTCACATTCATCAGCGTATTAATAAATTTAATATTGATTTTACAGAATGTTCAAATCATAAAGTAATTCTCCTTCAATGAATACAAATGAAACGAGATGTCTTACAACGCAATGGGAAAACTGAAATGAATAATTACAAATAAAAACCTAGGGAACGACAGAATGATTAAAAAATTGATCAAAGATTGCAAATGTGATATCCCAACTTCGTGATCCGCGATTCAACGATTCTACTTATAATTGTATTTCTTGACATAGTTCACAACGGCAATAATTTATTGGTTTGTAGGCATGGCCGTCTCTAGTTACAGGCCGGAATATTCGAAACTCGACAACATTGGACGGGGGCCGATATTTGTACAGTCTCTTATGGGAGAACATCAAAAATACTATTTGACACGAATACGGTGAAGTTTTTGAAAAAAGTGAAGAGAATGTGATTTGAAGAGCCAACAATTCTCGATTTTTTGAGCTAGGTCTCGTTAGGATTGATCAACTACGAAGCGAGTTATTTACGTTTTAAAAAAAAAGTCAGACAGAGGGCGAAGCGCAGTACATGTACTGCACTTCGCCCTCTGTCTGACTTTTTTTTTTTAAACTTGAATAACTTGCTTTGTAGTTGATCAATTTTAACGAGATCTAGCTCAAAAAATCGAGAATCGTTTACTCTTTCGATGTATTTATAAACGTTTTCCCTTTGGAATTGAATACTATTCGCAAATCAACGATTAACATGTTTTTCCAAAATTTTGCATAAGAGCGTGTATAAAACTCGGCCCCGTATTTTTCGTCACCGCGACGTTGCCAGCTTTAATATTCCGGCCTGTAACTAGATACGGCCATGACGTAGGCCAAGGGGCTTTATAAAATAAAATAAGGAAGATTTAGAAATCTTTCATTCGTGTCACATTGAAAGGAAATGTTTTGAGCAAAACTAAATTTTCGGTTTTTCAACTTGAAGTCTCGTGTTTGACAATGAATATTGAAGCATTACAATAGAGAGGCAAATTATTTCTAGAATTTTCTGTATCACTTGTTTGATATTCTTATAAAATATAATTCTTTGTTTCCTAATCTGAAATGTTGATTTCAAACAAAAAAAAATGCATCTGAAAGCATTTTAAATGGGCCTTCAGAGATCTTACAAATTTTTTTTATAACACTGATAATGAGGTAAAAAGAATATTCTTTGTTAGTTCCTCAATAGATTCTCCTGAGATATAATTCTTGTTAAAATATGAAAATTGTTCAATTCAACTCTATGGCCATTCCTCACCTTTTTTTTTTACATAGGTACGCATATTTTCTGCCTTGAGACTTCATGCTCTACCAAATGAATTGGGGCGCTGATTATCAACGCCACCTATCGATGCGTAAGGGAACTGTCACATTTTTGGCGACAGCGATTTGTACAAGTGGTGATAGGTGCATGTCAATACCTCTTATTCATGTACCGTGTTGAATACCAATGAAAGGGAATGTCTTACAAGGCGATGGGAATATGAAATGATAATTACGAATAAAAACATAGGAAATAAATTTACTTAGAATTATTAAATAATATTGAGCTTGGATTGTGAATGTGATATCCTGGCTTTGTAATCCGCAATTCAATTTCAATTTGTACTCGGTTCTACTTTTTATGTTGGGTTTTGAGCAGGAAAATCAAGTTTGTGAAAATAACTCTTTATTGAGCAACTGAGGTGCAGTTCTTGTGAGCAAAATAAATTTCTAATGGCAGCGCAGTGTGATCGAGATAAAAATGTATATGAGAGAAGTTTTCCAAATTACTAACAGGAGTGAACATTATTGGCAGTTTGTCGTATCATCCTTACCTGGTGACAAAAAAGACAAGTGGGCTATGGTATAGAATACTACTATCTGAGCTACAATTATTGTAGTGAGCGCTGTTTGTGTTTCAACTAGTTTCAATATCTGAGTTAGGTAGTTCTCATATTTGATGGAAAGCAAATAGAAGAAAATGTTCAGGTACCGGTATGATAACACTGCTGTGTAGGCTTTGACTATATAGAAAGTACTATATAGTCAAAGTGTGTAGGTGAATACCTAATCATCAAAATTATATTATTCGGTTGCAGTGTATTATCTAGTTTCTAATCTGGGTTTGCCTGTCTGAGTTATGAACCAAATTAGAGAATTACATTGCAAAATTAGCCAACTATCTTCACAATCGAAGGATAGAAGAGAAATAAGACCTGAGTTTTTGATATTACAGGATATGTTTTCAAGTACAAATAATTATTATTTTCATAATTATCCAACTATTGAGACTGAGATTTGAGAATTAATGCATTTAATCATTTACTGTGGGACGTCCATTTTTGCCATGTGAGACCTTGTAATAGGCCTACTAATCGTAAATTGTAATCGATTTTTCTGTAGAGAAAACATTAGCCGACCCTCTTATCACCTCGTGCAACGTACGGGGTGCTTGTTTTTTTATATTTAGTGTAGGACTAGACTCTTTAGTGTCTCGGGACCCATCGGAGCCACCTCCACGTGGTGCGTCCTGGGCAACGGCAACAATATTACTTTGTTGACGGCCAAGGCTCCTTAGAGTAATAGCGCGAATTAAAAAATAATAACATTAAAAAATCCAATGAACTGAGTTAAAAAATAGAGACTTTGATTGGCAACAAAATGTTTCTTCATATCTAGTGATTCTGTTCAGTAGGATTTCAGAGTTTTTAGGCTGGTCCTCGAGTTAAATGTGCTTAGGTACCTTTGTTATTCATCCTATGATGAGAAATTGAAACCTATGAGACTCTACCTCAGGGTCAGACAAGTAAATAGATTATCTGCTGTTGTACAAAAAAAAGTTTTGAAATAGTGATAATTTTGAAAGTGAATTTTAATAATGGACAGAGTAGAGTTTTTAATAATTATTTCGAGTACAAATTGAGATTTCTTGTAAATTTTGTAAAAAGTAGTATTTCAGATTTTCTTTATACCTACCGTAACTTCGACATTCTCATCTTCTCACAAAAAATTAAACGATCCCTTGTTTGAGTTTTTGTAATAAGTGATTTTATGGTCAAAATCCAGCCTAATAATAATTATTGCGGTTTTGTACGATGAATCTCTGCTTATTTCTTTTAGCAGTTCAAAAATCGTGGTTCAAACGAGAAGAGGTGCTTTCATTAACTTTAGGTTTTTGTAAAATTTTCCGAAGGAAACCTTAGCCTCCGGTCGGTGAGTAGGAGCTCCACTTCATAACTTCGTAAATTTTCGACTTGTTAATACGAGGATTTCGACTCAAGTTGACGTTATGAAGGTTTAGGTTGATCAATTCTAACTATTTAGGAACTTGAAAATTTTCGAAGGTAAGTAGGTATCCGGGAGGGGACTCCAGCAAAATTAACGTTCTTTGAACAAAGTTGAAATTGTCCGCTATCTCGGGTTGGATCTGAAAATAGTTATAAGAAACGACCGAATTTCACAAAAGAGGTCTTGAAAGAGTTGTGATGCAGAATGTATGGTGCGACTAGTCACCGACAACAGAAATACAGATATTCTTATTTGATCGGTAAATGAGTGAAGTTACAAAGTTACAAACGTAGGAATATAAGTCTTGAAAGTATATTAATTACTGTGAAATTAAAACCTTTGCAGAAGCAAAACACTTCACAAGTAACCCAAAAAGTTATAAAGTTCTTCGTTACGTTTTTCGATTTCATTAGAGCGGGCTATTTTTCATCGGACAGAATTTTGTTCCCGGAAATTGAATAAAATTTACAGATACGGACGGTAGTACTCATAAAATCCGAATTTTCCATGAAGATTTACTTGACAATTCCACGCGCAACAACCTCACAGCACGATACTAGATTTTCAACTTTAGAACTAAATATCGTTCCTCTTCCAACAAGAACTGAATTATCAACGTGTGTAGCGGTTCCTGCCTGCATACTTGTTGCTTCATCATATGACGGAAATCTGCACGTTCTTCTTTATTCGCGCCTCTAGTTGACATTCGTTTCGTGCTAAATGATAAATCGACATATTCTAATTATCAAAATCGTTCGTCATTAGTTTCATTTGTTAAATACTTATTTGTACCTCGGCGTATGGTTGACACCCATTAAATCCAATTTCACCGATTCATGTTCGTTACTGTACATATACGTGAACTCTTCAAGCAATTCAAGATTGATTATGTATTTGAAAAAGAGCGGGAATGTAAAACTTCGTCGCAGCCGTATACTCTTCAGTATTTCACCAGCAATCCCTTTTTCTGATGGCCAACTTATTTGGCATAAAACTAGCAAACAACCATATATTCGATCGACATCTAGTCCAGAAAAATTAGGCAACTGTTGCTAAGGAAAGAATTGAAAAATGGAAATAGAATGAAGTGGGATGATAATCATATGAAAATTAATAACAATAATTCAGAACACTGAATTCTTAGTACATAATCTAAACAAATCACCTCAGTCATGGAACAAACTTGAATCGAATAATAAAAGATGATATTTCCACCAGCAGATGTCCCGCTCCCACAGTCACCAATACATACATATTGTAAATAAAAATATATAGAAAACAACTGATCAGTACTTACCCAGTAAAAAATGATTAATAGTTTTACAACGTACTGCAAAATAGGTAGTTTTGCAATAGGGAGGAAGTGCAGATGTCTCGATACATTGCTTTCAGTAACTAAGGAGCTGTAATTTCCCCAAGCAGTCAATGTATCCAATGACTTCATAATGAGCATACTATTTTCAAACATCCCCTAAACACGATAAATGAGTCTATTCAAAAACGATGAAGGAAAAAAAGAAAATTGAATTACCGTTGTAAGTTGAGAAAGATGGAAAATTTGGGCTTTATTGCCACAGAAATATGAGTACAATTAAAAGAGAGCGAGAGAGAAGAAAAAGTTAAGTATGATTATACTTGATAATTCTTGATCACGTAATTATGATTCAGTTTTCGCAATTGAGTACGGATATTATACGTCGAATTTTGTTGTATGTTCATTTGGTAGTCATCAAGTTTGTTCCGATATAGTGCAACGTCCGTGACAAAATCCATCAGCCAAGAATCCAATTTTATGTGTTGTTTCAATTTTGTAAATTCTAAAAATCGGTTTAGTTTATAATACCAGATGGTAGTTTACACCCAATTATTTCTTTAACGAAAATGAAATACCACCTTTTAGATAGATCTCAGAAGAATTCAAAGTATTCCAACAGTTGTACGTATAATCAAAATTCTTTGCAACATCGCCGATTCCTTCTCCACAACTAATGTAAGGTACACTTGACTCAACTGAGGCACCTTCTACATGTAATTTCAACTTTTTTAACGGCAATGTGGGGGTAACTTCTTTTTCCTTCATTACGAAAGCTTCAACCATAACGGCAGGATTCTTATCTTCTGACACTATAAAGTCAAATTTTACATGATTCGATACCCATAGAAATTGTGTCTTGCTGGCTCATATTCTCTAGGCCGGGTAACTAGCTCGTCGGGCCCCTGAAAACTCTCGTCAAAAGAATTTTCTCGCAGGCCTTTTCTGGTCAGGAATTCCCGGCCGCCCGGCTAGGCCAGTATAACACTGCATAAAAAATCGAAACTTGAACAAGACTTACGAGGATTTATCGTGATATTATACTGGAACAAGTTATATGCAAACGTTACAGTTAAACAATAGATGATTTGACGAACATCTAATAAACCATCTCTGACTGTATTGTACATTTCTTGCCACGCCAAATCGCGATTCCTATGAAGAGTTTCATTAAAGAATAAATTACTAATTGCTAAGAATGATACTCATTATTGAGAAATTTACCACGGAGCGTTGAATATAGAACAAAGATTCCAATCCAGTTTTGTCCCAAACGTTTTCAATAAATCGAACAATGATTCCCACACAATATCAGATCTGCTTTCTCTTTCTAAGGAATTCTTTAGTATACAAACTTAGTTAGTGAAATTTTTGAACTTATACAGCCTCTGATCCGGGATTATATCTTGTTTACACGCAATTTTTCTCGTTAAATATTCAAAACTTACGTCTATTGCATTCAATTCCGCCATTACATAGGCTAGGTAAAATTCAATTGATCGATGTAAGAATCTATACAGTTGCTTTTGCGGTACTTCAGCAGAAGAATTTAACAACAGCGGCAGTACCTCACAAACTAAATAAAATCATAATTATAATACTAAATTCGTTTGAATTCAATCAAGTTACCGGGAGAATTTGTAGACTCACCCAAGGTTCTACGATAACAATTGATAACACTCGCACAATGACCATGTTTTTCGGAAGTAACTAAAGTATCTACTAAACGAATCTAGAACATGAATAATTTTTTAATATTTTCCGAACTACCTATACTTTAGTCTGAATTGAAAAAACTCACAGTCAAATGAGGAGTACTTTGAGGGAATTTTTTGAAGAGTAACAACATTAATCTACAATAGTCCATTGTATCTTCACTTCGTTCAGCTGTGACTGTCAGGATATCATGCTGAATCACTAGTATCAACAATGATTGATTTAAAATTCAAAAATATGATTCATCGTTGGGGTGATTGACTCACCGTAAGGCATAGAAGAAAATACATTTCTCAGGAACGTTTCTTCCGGTGTTGGATTTTCAGAGCGTAAGGCATTTGTAAAAGCATTTAATTCTTCCCATAAACCATTTTCCGAAACAAATACTTGAAACCTAGGTCATTTGATGACAATAAATACTAGAACGAGAATAACAAAAACTGAATGAATCATTAGTAAACTACGTACAATGAACTGAAACATTTGGCGGTTTCTTTGATATTTCCATTCTTTTTCTCGATCAAATACGCTTCAAACTAATCGGTACAAATGAAAATGTAAATCAATATAATCTGTGATAAAAATTTGTTCGCATTCTACGAAATGCAGTAACAGATTCGAGGAAAAAGGGTAGTCAGAAATTCGGAATGTCCCGACTAAGGCCTAGAATTGAAAGGTCTCGTATTGACGAACCAAAAATTTTCTGGGGTCTCACGGAAAACCTTTAAAAAGAATCCAATGGGAAAATGTAAACTTTCCCTCCATCAAATCTGCCACAGTCTAAATTATATTTTTTACCAACTTGAATATCGAAGTTCTCAGGAAATAGAGTCCTTGCAGTCAAGGTCCACACTTTGCTTCGATAAACATCCGTAAGAGCTGTTTCTTTCGCTTTTTGTACCAAGTATTGCTCGTCTGACATTTCCTTCCAGTCATCAAAACTGAAACCTTCATTTAATGACATTATGTGTTGGACAAATTCCTAATTTTCAAGAAAAGTTTACAAGCATTGCCTCGAATAGTTCGGTCATCGGTTTTCGTATTTCTACTGGAACCAGAATAAACTAAATTCAAATAATAAATGAATAATATATAAGAGGAAGAAATTCTCATAAACTACATTATTATTAATTATTATGTCCCTGCTACTTAATCAATTGCCTGCGGCATTGCGGCAATATTCTACGAGAAAATTGATAAGCGGAGTGTCGAAAATCTCGGACTTTATCTAAAAATAAACAAAATAACGAATACGCCATCTACCGGACAATATGTAATCTTCCTTAGCTGCAAGGCTTCGTTGCGGCTTGCAGCCAAACTTCAGCTGTTGACCCAAGGGTATGTTCTACTTACCTTCAATGAAATGGTAACTTGGAATACCTCTCAGGAGACTAATATTGCACAGAATGCGATGAAACTTTGGAGATTTATTGTTTAAGGTTACAGAAATACCGCTAATTGGTTCTGAGCGCGTAATATTCATAATTATTTTTTACAATTTCCAATATATACACTACTTGTAAACTAATTAGCGGTATTTCTGTAACCTTGAACAATAAAACTCCGAAGTTTCATCGCATTCTGTGCAATATTAGACTCCTGAGAGGTATTCCAAGTTACCATTTCATCAAAGGTGGAGCATACCCTTAATTCTTAGAACTTTGGAAAAACATAATTGGCCGCCAATATAGAGAAATTTAAATTATAGCAAAAATTCTAGGATCCTCTTTTCTCCGGACATATTGTACGCCATCACTAAATCTTCTCTGAAAAAATAACATGCAGATTGCATCTGATTTGCGTTATTTCCACTTTTCCCCATTTTATTGCTAGTATTCTCCGCTGAGAACCGGAACCAAATACCGCTACAGGAAGCGGTTCTCCTTCCGTACTTCTAGGATTCTGGAACCGGAACCAAGTGGAACCGGATCTCACAATACCGTTCTGCAACTGGAACCAAAAGGAACAGGATCTCACTATTGGGTTCTGGAACTGGAACTTAAGAAACCGGATCTCATTATTGGGTTCTGGAACCGGAACCAAAAGGAGCCGGATGATCTCTCTGTAGGGTTGTGGGACCAGAACTGAAAGGAACCGGATCCCACAATTTAGCCCCTAAGAATCTTTATAACAGGAACTGCTGAAAAAAAAAAAAAAAAAAAAAAAAACATGCAGGTGATTCGGCCACACATTCCCACTAATGGTGGTGCTAACCAACGCCTTGTACCTAGAGACGTTTGGATTTTTGGTGAGTGGGAGTTGAACTGTTGGACCTTCCTTCTCAGACATTCTAAATTTTCCAAGTATTCAAATTCGACGTAAATGGTTATAATGGTCAAAAGAAATGATCAACAAATTATGCTCATAATCAGGGCTGAGAACCAGAACCGAATACCGCTACAGGAAGGGGTTCTCCTCCTGTATTTCTAGGATTCATTCCACTTTACTGGTCACCTTTGTGCTGAAATAACTGAGGATGATTGAGAATCGAGCTAATCATACCATCTATTTTCACCACGATTTTCACACTCCCTTTGTAAATCAGGTAGGCTGGAGTCACGTAGTGTATGGTAACTGGAAACAGCGGCAAGAACAACGCATAGTTTCACTCTTACCCTCACAGCCACAGTTCTGTAGCTTTTGTAAGGCACGTCAAACCTCATCCAAATTGTTTCAATGAGGTAACCATTTACTGCCACCATTAATCCAAATCCAACCCCAATTAGCTGGAAAGCGCCGACTGTCATCATATTTTCGTTGTTACGCGACTTGGAAAGCAGTTCTGCGGATGCGCTGCAAAAGAGACAAAACTGTAGGTGGTATCATACAACGGCCGACTTTAATTACAGGCCGCAGTGGTGATTTACTTGACAACAGCGCAGTAGGTGAAACAACACAGGTGTATTCGCATGAGGACACAACTGTAGGTGCGCTAGAGTCGTGCCCGAAAAGGGGATTCGGCAAAAATTGCCATAAACCTGTATAAAACTAAAACGGGCTGTATCTTTGTCAATATTGAAAAGTACAAAAAAGTAGTAAGAGCATTTTTTTATTATTTTCATTCATAGAATAACCTAAAAGAAGAAAAAATTAAGATTTCAACAATTTTCTGTAACATCTCCTTTTCAGGCAGCTTCCAAAAATGGCCACCACAGTTTTCATCATAGAGGGCGCCTACTTTGTGTCCTCATGCGAATATGGGAGTTGGACAAAATATTGAAAATATCTAAAAAAATATAGATTTTCATGAAAAATTCGAGAGAATGAAAGTTGTTGCCCTTAAAATTTTATTGCTAAAAGGATTGACTTGAATTTGTCGCGAGAGGGGCATTTTACATGTGAAATTTTTAGTTGCCAGTTTTACTATTCCGGCCTGTAATTAAAGTCGGCCGTGATCATACTGACAGGCCGCCTGGCTTCCGCTGCAAAAGAGGTCTTTCCTCACTTCATCTACATTCTTGCGGGTACTTTTGCCTTTGTATAAAAGAGTGGTAAATTGTTCTAGTATTTTTAATATATCATCCCCCATATTACGCGAGGTTCAGTAAGATATTTGAAAGCTACAGTCGCCTTGTGCTCTCTCATCCACAGCTTCCGTGCCGATACTTTTCCCTTGTATACAAGAGAAGATACGGTGTTGCACGCTGTATATGCAAATCCGCGCAACCGAACAACCCAGACTTGTATCTCTTATACCTAATCTATTGATACCTATTCCCCAAATACGAGAGGAAAGAGCAGATAATTTTTTCCGACGAAAAGGTCCGGCCTGTCAGTATAATCCCATCTACAACTGCGTCTCTTTTACAGCACATCCGCAAAGCTTCTTACCAGGCTGGCCAAATCTGTAGTTGTACCACAGAAAATATAATGACAGTTGCCTCTCCAGCTAATAGACTGAATTATCGTGACGTCAGTCATTGTTAACTCCCTACCAACAACGCGCGAACACACTTCAAAAACCCTTCAATGTGATGGATTGTGTCGTTCTTGGTTCTATCACATTATCGATTCTCATAAGAAATACACATACGTTCAAATTGAAAAACCAGAAATAAATAAGCAATTACGTGTATATATTCAGAAGTAGGAAGCTCTCAAGTATTTGAAAATGTACCTGCGGTTTTTTATTTATTTCTGGTTTTCAAATTTGAACGTAAGATTGAAACGTTCCTGTGTATTTCTTATGGAGCATTTTTTTGTTTACAAACTACAGCGGTAAAATAGGGTAAAAATAACAGCGTGCAGCGTGGTTGTAGGGTAAGCTATGTGGAGTTTGGGACGTCATGATAATTCAGTCTATTGGGGCTGGATCGATGGTGGTAAAGAATGGTGACCTCATTGAAACGATTTGGATGAGTTTTGGCGCATCTTGCGATACCTACAGAAATGTGGTTGTCAGGGTAAGAGTGGGACTATGCGTTGTTCTTGATGCTGTTTTCAGTTACCATGCATTCCGGCCTGCCTGACTTGTAAGGGAGAATGTGTCAAAGATGACCAGTAAATAGGAATGAGGAAGGATTACCAGCAAGACGTGGAAGGTGCAGTGCAATGAAAAAAAGTTTCTTATTTGATTTCATTGCATCGAAGACTACATTATTATTCATCATTACTTATTTCAGGTCAAAGATGACCAATTGAGAAAAATGACGATGAATACCAGCAGATGAAAAGTGACTAGGAATTCGACCATTTCTGTTTACAATGCAACTCGACACAAGGAAATTTGTCGCATTTATTAATTTTTTAGAGTAAATTTGACTCTATGACTGGCGTTGACTTGAAGTAAGTTCTTAAGTGTTTTGACAGTTTCAGTCAGAATTGAATCAGGTAAATGCAAATTACTTGAAATGATACCGCACCAAGGGTAGTCGTGTTCCAAGTTTTCTTTAACGCTCCTTCCATATTTTTTTCTTTATTTTAAAAAGTGAGGTCAAAATGAAGGTCTTCATTGATTAACGCAACAAGCTTGTTTTTGTCATGATCGTATTTTGAAGGATCTATATTGTGGACTTACAAATAGAATTATCTACTTTATAATAGAAGAAAATTTTACCCCTCCCCCCCCCCTTTCAATAGAAGCTCCGAAAAAGGTGTGGATGGGTCGTGTAGATGAGGAATTTATTGTAGAATTATTTGACCTAAGACGTGTTACCTTTCAAGAGTATCACTCTTCAGATGACTACAAAAAATTTATTTTTACAAGGAGTTTTTCTCAAAACCATCTTCCCCAAAGCACCCAATTTGGATAAATTTATCGTGTTTAAAATAAGCTTATAGAAAATTTCTTGAAGAATTTTTTTATACTGAGGTATTTTCACGCTATCTACTACCATTCTTCCAATAATTTCAAGAAACCGACTTGGAGGTATCGAGGTAACCACAGGGGTTCTAAGAGTCAAAACTTTAGGAACTTCGAGTCAAATCGCTTAAAATTGTCTGAGTAACGAGTGTACAAATTTTCATGCTTGTACCACAATATGCAGTTTGAAACAAGAAAGACACGTATGCAAAACTATCCCAATGGAAGTTTTGACCACAATCAGTTCATTCAAACTTCAAAGTAGGAGCCATGAATGCTGTCAGAGTCCACGCTGTCATGGTCCACGGATGTTTGTTCCATTACACGCAAGCGGTTTGGTGATATGCCGTAACTGGATGCCGATTACAACGTCTGTATAGAGAATGATGATGTTCGAAAACCCGTTCCCTACTTTTTGCAGTCTCTTCTGTCCCACTGTCTGAAGTTTCTGACGATATCCTAGATGAAGTCCATGACAGTGTCCTCGATTTGGCTACTTATATAGAAGCGACATATGTTAGAGACAGTCGTGGACGGCGGAGGCGACCACTGCCCTCTCGCTATCCTCCAACAATATGGAAAGTCTGCGACCTGATCTTGTGCGGTGAACAAAAAACAAATAATGTGGTGCTCTCGATTTTCAAAGATGATTTCAACTTAGCAAGCGACTATTTGGAAATTTTTGGAGCACGTTAAGCTTGATCAGAAATCAAAAGAACTTTCTATAACTCAAGGAGGCCATACCAAAATTACATACTCTTGGACCAACCGTGGGATCACCAAAAGACCACTTTCATGAGTATGTGGTTGTATTACATACTCAAGCTCTGTAATTCAGCTACGATACGGAACTGAACAAAAGGCTGAAGTTTTGTCTAGGAACGCGGCAGCCTAATCATCATATTGCTCTCAAGTCGGGAAAATACGACGCCTTTGGTTGTACGTAACTTAGGCTGTTGATGCGACATGAATCTCTGAAGGACCGAAATGTAGATATTACTCGTATTCTGTGTTACAAGCCGCAGGTGGTAATTTCATTATTATGTACACGCTACTGTACAATGAACCTATTTTGGGGGGAACGCTTTTTCTAGTTGTATCAAAATTCTTCAATTTTCGTGCTTAGGGTACGAGGGACGTAAAGATGATTCGATCGTAACTGGCACATGGGAGTACTTTGTCCTCATATTTAACGCGGTTGAAAGATGCGTTTACGCGGAAATTGCGCACCAATTCCTCCCTCGAACATCTTTGGTTATTATTGACGATGCGAGCAGTATAATTAATTTTCTATTGGCGTCAAAGTATACAGTTTTTTCTCTTTCTTTTCCTTCTGATTGCTCATACGTAACACACTTATAATCTAAACACGTTGCACGTAGGTACTAAGAGAGACGATCCTGTGGAAACTGAAAGTTCTTCGCAACTTAGTGTTTGTGACCCAATGACCGAAGACCGAGTGCGTGTGTACAGGATTTTCATAGTCGATGAAAATCAATGAGGGAGTGCGCTTGTGCACAGGGTTCCCAAAATATCATATTTTAGTTGAAGTACTCCACCCGTCCACTCTTCTTTCACCACGTTCATACATTTTTCAGGGTGAATATGGTTCGACGGTAACCCAGCAACCTAGCATCTCATTCAAATTCCATTCGTTTATGCGACCTCGTACGTATTTTTGTGTATTTTCCGCAGATACCGGATTTTTATTGATACGATTTCAAATCCAATATGTACTCATATTTTTCCTTCTTTCATTTTTTTTCCACCACCCGATGATTCAATTTTTTTAGAAAATTCATGTCTACATGTAAGAAAGTGTCAGTCATTCAAATTTAATTCCATTCGTCCGGATATACGATCCGCGATACTTTCGCGTAGTTGCTCATCATGGTGTATCATAATTGTGTTTGATAGTGTGGCTAAATGCCTCTAGTGAATCTGATGTTTGCCGTGACAGAACCAACAACTTTCAGACCAATAGGTAATCTATTTAATTACAAAATATTATTATTTTTTTCTGAATTATCATAGGCGTTTATCACTGTTTCGCGATTCGGAAATCATTTCGTTTTATTTATTTTTTTTACAAACTTTCGAAAACGGTTGGTCATCTTCATGAGATGCCTATGAGAGTATAGAATAAGGTCTAACAATTTATTGGTCATTCTCAAATTTAATTATTGTAGTTTCGTGACAGTCTACGCCCATTTTTCACAGTTCCTGTGCATTTCCTATTACTTGACCTTATCTCCCAAAAGTTTGATAAATATTACAAATGGTAAAGCATTCTTTTATTGGGCTTGTTTTAGTAATGTATCGAGAGGTCTCAGAATTGAGGAACTAAAAATAGCGATGTATCTGATCCAAAATTGCAAACAAATTTCAATAAAATATTCCTAAGTAGTGAGAACTGTTTAAATTAGAAATATGGATACCTAAGTGACGGAAATAATTTATTATTATGAATATTGAAGATACTTAATCTTTGCTCACGAAGATCAATTATTTATTGACACCTACTCTCTTCGACGTATGATCGATAGATCAATTTATTGAGTCATTAACGTTTGACCATTTATAAAGCATCGACCAAGATTCCTCAAGATTATAAATTTTATTGGCACTAAAAAACCCGAGCAAATTGTGCCTACCGGCTAATTTTCAAATTTTTGAGAGGGTGTGATTTAATCGCACGGAAGAAAAGGGGGAAATGACGGAATTTTTTTGAACTGTCACAGAAAAAAAAGTTATTAAACGTGAAAAAATAGGTGTAACGGAAGAATAAAAGAAGACCCAGAATGAAAAAAAAATAAACGGTAAATGTATATTACCTACAAGATGAAAAATGATTACACATTATATAAAAAATTTGCACGTTTTGTAAGTACAGAAAGTCTTCTCTCCTATAACAGTAGTGCGCGCCTCGCCTGTTTAGGACGCCCTCGCTTCCTCTTCTGACCTAGAGGGATTGCCTTTGCCTCTCGAGGAACTTGCACTAGCCCGAGGCGTACCTTCATCCCAAGGCAATGTTTGCAAACCAATTTCTTTAGGAATGTAGGACACGTACATGTAGAGGCGCCAAGGTCATCGAAGTTGATGATAATTATCCATAGGCCGAGACAGCATTCCTTGTATTTCTGAAACGACGCCCAGTTATCTGATGCCTGGAACTTTGCAAGCAGAGCGTTTGTAAGTGGTTGCTTCACAGAGGAGGAAAGCGTGAAAAATTTCTGACAGTTGTTAGGCAGCTGACGCATCAACACTTTCTTGTTAGAGACAGCCCATTGATAAGCAGTTGTGTATACATTGAGTGGTATTGTAGGAGTCAATGCAAAGTGCAGACAGTTAACGGACTCAGGATCCCGATCTGTAGACCACTTTTTCACCAACACTTGCACACGATTCAGGAATTGACCCACGGGAAGCCTCTCCCTCAGGGTGTGTTCCCTCTTGATAACACTATTTGTAGATTCTAGGCCGTTGTTAGTGCTTGGAAAGCCGGGTGCCGCACCTTCATACCACAAAGGGTATTTTTTCAACCATTGATCATTGAAATAGGTGATGAAGTCCTTATCAATTTTCTCCCACTTTTCCGTGAAGAGCTGAGCCGCTTTCGCAAATGTTGGGTCATCTTTTGCCGCCTGTAGTGCAGTCAAATCACTACGTATATCATCACCCTTCTTTCCCTTTATTACTGGTCGAACGTGCTTCTCTACATTTGCTTTTACATGATAGTAACACACTAGACGTTTTTCGGGTTCGCCGAATACACGGTTAAATCCCGCAGTTATTGCATCGCAAGCGTCACCGAGTAACATGGTAGGTTGCCATTCTACATTGTGCGAGTGTGCCGCTTCAAAAGTGAAAGCAAAGTCTTCCACCGTTTCCGCTTTTGACAAAGATAAGGCGAACGGATGAAATTTGTGATTACTATCTGATGTACCAATAATGAGCAGTGGAAACCCTTCCCATGTCAATTTATACGTCCCGTCGCATTGGACCATAGGAGATGTTTGTACTAACTGCAGCAGCCGACGAGTTGAAATCACTTCACGAGGTAGCGTTACTGCCGGGGTGATCAAGAGAATTTTTATGCTTATTGAAAGCTCATCTTTCTTCTGTTAATTTGGATTCTTAAGTTACAATTTCTTCCGTTAAAAGCTCATTTTTTCTTCTGTTAATTTGGATTATTTTAGGTAACAATTTCTTCCGTTAAAAGCTCATTTTCCTTCCGTCAATTTGGATTATTTTAGGTTACAATTTCTTCCGTTGAAAGCTCATTTCTCTTCCGTTCAATTTATTATTCCCCTTTTTGAGATAAGTTTTACTATCTAAAAGAGAGCAGCTATCATCTAAAATTTAGTAATACAGAATAGGTTAGGTATTGATGTAGGTTGTAGACGAGATCGAATTGTTAGATCTTGTCTCAGGATGCAAAATTTTCTCCGTAGGATAGACCTTCGTAACTGTGAGCTAGCTTGAAAACATAATCACAGGTTCTACACTTTTGTCTCAAAAATTGAAAAAAACGTTACAATCGGCTCCTATTAAGTCGATGGGAAGAGTGCGTACACAAATAAAAAAGAAAAAAATTCGGTGTACTTATGAGTCTATAGAATGATATTGTTATACTTCGCAATGAGTGTAAAAAAGCATAGCTATGGTGTAATTAGATGTACAAATGAAAATTTTCCGAGTCCGGTATCTGGGGAGGGGGGGGGGGGGGTGGCATTTATCGCAGTGCAAAAAAAATATATATAATTCTACAAATAAGAATGAAAGACAAAAATGTTAATTATGGGAACGAAAAGGGAAAATTTATAACCAACACCGTACTGCAAGATAATCAATTTGAAATCGATGTCAATGTTGTCGATTTTAAGTCATGCCTCTCAAAATGAATAATCCGACGTAGATAAAAATGAAAGCTGGTCGACTTTGAATCGACCTGACATCAAAGTCGATTTTGGGTCGATATCAATCTATAATACCAGGAGTCGTCTCAATGTCGACGTCGAAGATGGGGCGATAATAAAGAAAATTGGTCGATTTGCGGTTCCGTGGGTGGAACTAAATCGATTCAAAATTGACTTGACTTTTGGTCGAGATAACGTGTCGATTTGGAGTTGATTTGACGTCAAATCGATGTTGATTTCAAGTCGATGAGGTTCATCGGTGTATGTTAGGCTAACTAGTTCGCCCCCATTCTTAACCTACTTATATAGACCTAGGTCTAGTATGAGGCTTGTACGGGCCTGTTTAACCTTTTACGATTCGCGGGCAGCATCTGTTTCTCCGAAAAATTTCGGGGGCCGCATATCGTTTACCTATATTTCAGGCCCAAAAAGAATGCAGTGCATTACCGTCTGGTTTAGAACCCGTTTACAACAGAAGAAAAGGAAGTACCCGATAAGTACCGGATGGAGTTGATTGGCCTGAAAAATAATGTCTCCATCCGTGATATGTTTGAACAATATCGCAGGGATTTGCCAAAGTTCCATCTTCTTCTTGAGCATAATTTTGTTGAAAGTAGAGATATTGCACTTCGCACATTTGTCATATTCAGGTCCACGTTCATATGCGAGAGGACCTTTTCGCGGATGAAGTCAATCAAAACTTCAGAAAGGTCGTCCCTAACTGATGATCACTTGTAGGCCACTTTAAAAGCAGCGACGAAAACTTTGTGTCTAATACTTCAGAACTTGCCGCTAAAAAACAAGTGCAGCCGTCATAGTAGGTTATTTTCTTATTTTTTTCAACGTTATTTTTCAATTTTTCTCACATATTTTCGCCTGTCATACACTCACATTTAAAAAGACAAAATTATATTTGTATCCTACTCGTATATTATAGACATGAATTCATTAGAGTTATGCGTTCTTCAATTTTATGGTTGAACATTATGACAAGGGGTTGTGTACTCCAATGAGTAATGAATTACAAAAAACCACACAAAAATCAACAGCCGCGAGCGTTTTCGGTTAAATAACCATCTTCAAAGCATAAACGTAATCATTCTCATAATATACTAATTCAATCAATCCCTGATCAGGAATATACCTGTTTAGAATGGTGATGTCTTCGTTATTCCGGTGTCTAATAATCTCGATATTCTCCAAAACCAACCGCTTGAAATACGAACTCTCCCTATGGAGGAGAACCTCAGACCGGGCTCGATTAAATGATCGGCGAATACCAATTCGCCCAATTTACCCTTAACCCACGCCTTTTTATGATCAGCTACTCTAATTTGGAGCTGGCGACCGGTCATCCCTACATAGATTCCAGGGCGATCGTTACACGTTACGCTGTAAACTCCACTCCTCTCGGCCACAGAAACAGGGTCCTTTAATTTCACAAATAAACTTTTAACTGGCCGACCGAAATCCGAATGGGCGGAGGACACGTCCCAACTACAAAGAGAACTTGCCCAGGAAAGTAAGTCTAATCCACCTCTTTCTACAGTCTAGGTGATCCTTGGGGAGGGAGATAGTGGAGTCGAGTCATTTTCTAGTGAGCCTCCTTCGAACAATAAGGTCGATGTCCACCTAACTTGATTCACCCTGGCCAGGTGACTAATCGTCCCTAGTTCCTTTTGGAAAGCCGCCTGACTCAAAGGTATATAAGTCAGTCGATGAATTAGGCTATTGAAAGATGCTATCATGGGCAGTAGGAAAAAAGGACTACCCGTGAATAACAATATTGATCGACGTTTCTTTTCTATAAATTCCAAACTCGTGGACGTCATCATTAATAGAGATGGATAAATCCCAAAAGTTTATTGATGAGCCACCGACTTTAATGTGAATTTTATGGTAGGGTATTGGTTATTTGAATATGTAATAGACTCACTCAGGAGTTCCAATGGACCGATCCACGCACATAAAACGTCGTCCACGTACCTATGCCAATAGCAGACGTGACTTAAAAACACCTGCCGGAGGAAAATGAATAAATTTCAAATTTAGACATAAATACCTCCGAAATAAGCGAACCCAAGGGAGAACCAATGGAAATCCCCACTTCTTCGGGGAACTCAAAAAATTTCCTATCAAACTTACAAAAATTAGAGGACCGACATAAATTTAGAAGGCCAAAGAATTCCGCAAGTTCTTCGCGAGGGACGCCAGATTTAACTAGTAAATCGCCTATGTGTTGCATAGCGACGGCCTTTGGGATGTGAGGAAATAATCCTACAACATCAAAGGAACATAAAGTCGATCCCGGAGAAAGACTTAGGTCCTTCAGCCTATTTGTGAGGAAACCGGAGTTCTTTACTGAGTACCTACGTAAAATTAAACTCGACTCGAGATTTAAACCAACGATCAATGTAATTATTCAGGTAAAGAATGAGTAGGTGAAGAAACGAACGATACAGCTGGTCGCATCGGAGTATCCTTTTTGTGAATTTTTGGCATTTTTGGCAACCCATAAAGGAGGGGAGGAATAGCATTAGGTGCCAAGATGGTTTTTTTAGTCGAGGGGCTCTTGATCATGAATTAACTATTGTTAATGAGATTCCTCACTTCTTTGACAAAATTTGGAAAACTGAAAAGTGGATTTTCCTGCGGACACCGCACTACCTGCGCACATCATAAACTTCGGATACATAGGAGTACTTATTCATAATTACGACGGCATTACTTGTATCTGCCTATGTAAGGATTAACCCCTCCTCCCTGACTTTCCTCTTTAAGCCTAGGATCAAGTCTTTAAAAGTATTACTCATGAGGGGGAGCGGCGTACTGCAGACCATTTCGGCGCACTTCTTTTGGATATTTACCCCAGGTCGAGTTCCTTACATATTTAAATAGCCAATACCCTTCCATAAAATTCACATTGGAAGTCGGTGGCTCATCAATAAACTTTTTGGATTTGTCCATCTCTATTAATGATGGCGTCCACGAGTTTGGAATTTATAGAAAAGAAACGTCGACTGATATTGTTATCCAATGGGTATAGGGATAATGTTCCTAATGAGTTGTCGGTATCTAGTGTTGTGAGTTTGGAGATTATCGGCTAGATCGAGTCGGATATCAGAGGCAGGAGTTAGCTACAGAGAAGATGATGATATGATAGGAGGTACCTAGATGGTTCAATTTGAGATGTTTGAATAGTTCAGATTCGAGAAAAGGGAGGATACAGCTGAGAGAGACATGTTGGCAGAGAGCGGGTGTGTAAGTTGGAAGCTGAGTGGATTGAGCTGTGATGTAAGACAATTTGGCCGTAAGAGTTGCTGTAAGATTTTACATTATGAATGTTTGATTACAAAAGTTTTCATTATTCCGTTTTGTAACTAGAGTTTTTTCAATTCAAACTTTGTTTTTTTTTACTTTTTAGTTAGATTATGATGCTGTCAATTCAATCAATTTTGTCAGCAACACCGGATTTTTTTACAAAAGTATTTTATTTGTATTATTTGGTCCAGAAAATGACTGCATTATCAAAATCGTCCACTACTTAGTAACAATTTCTCCAATCATTCTATCATTGTCTTCCAATTTTTGAAAGAAGAGAAGAAATTCATTGAAGTTGAATATAAGGCGTATTCATATAATATTTCTTTTTATGGCAGCAGATAACATAATTATATGCCAAAGTATAACAGCAACTTGAAATTACAAACTTCACGACACATGACATCGATATTGGCATTTGTAGTACTAAAAAAAAAAAGGGTTGGAAATAAATGCACTTCAAATAAGAACGAATAAACATCAAAATAGGTTTTAAAAGCAGCAAAAAGAAAAAATGCATATCATTTAATAGATATCACGTCAGGTTAAAAAATTCTCTACAGAAATTAAATTAATGCTACAGAAAAATACATTGGAACAGCTTATAATTTTGTTCACATCAAAATATGGAAGAAGCAATAGATAAGTATTTTGTCACGCCTGTCACGGCAACGTCAAATGAGAATATTTCCCCATTTGAAAAATTCATGCAACGCTCACTGAACAATGGGGGCCTTCGCAGATTTCTTTGGCCTACCTCGAGTACGCTTTCTTCCCAAAGGAATTACTTTAGCGGCATCGGGAGGAGAAACTAATTTCAACCTCAATTTCATACCCAGAACGTGTTTGCAAGTTCTACATTTGGAAAAGTATGGACAGGTACACGTGGACTCGAACGAAGCATTCCTAAAAATTTTGATTGTCCATTAATAAATTATTACGTGTCTGTAGAAGAATTCTTTCACTTGTAAGTATGACTTGGAGAATTAATTTTCACCTGTTGAAGCATGTATAAATTGCTGCTCCAACAACAGTAAATGGTGTGCACAAGCTGTTGTTCATTTTCCTATTATTTGATGCTTATGTGTGCTAAATTGTATGTAAAAATGCTGGCGTGTAAACGTTCTTACCTGACGTGCCAAATATTTGTACCCAAAAAAAAAACACAGGACAACAGGCAGTCATAACATTGCATACCGTATAACACTAAGGAACTATATAAGATAGGTATTCGCAAATGATTAGAAGAGGACCGTCACTGTGTTGATAAAGTTGAAAGAGAAGCAGTTTTGAGAGGTTTCAATAGTGCAGTGAGAGAAATTTGAATATAAAACACCGAATTTTGGATCTAGAAGAGAGTTCTCCTTTATTTTTGTTGTTAGCGTTCTTGTATTTCAGGAGTTATCTGTCAAAAGGGCACCCGTCAAAGGGGTGCCCTTTTTGCGGATATCCACATTTTTGAATTCTCTGAACCATTTCCTATCAATATACAAAATTTTGAAAAAATGAAAAATTACATGTACGCTTATGGTCACTCAACCCCATCTCCATAAAAAGGGCACCCGAGGTACACATCTTTATGAAATTGTCCCAGATTCATTTGTCGATCAATTTGAAAAATAATTAGTGATCTGTAAAGATGAAAAGACACAAAATATTTTTTGTCATTACAGATTTTTTGATAAAATGAATGTGGAATGAGTAATCTGAACATGAAACTTCAAAGACCTATTTTGAAAATCAATTATTGCTCACGGGTGCCCTTTTGACAGATAACTCCTCATTTGATGTTTGATGTTTAAAATTCTCTTCTAGGATACCACTTGAATCGCTCCAACAGGGTGCCGACCCTATTCTTATCACTGGCGCATACCTTTGCACGGTAGTCTGCATAATAATTGGCAATGCAAGGTGGGAGAAGTTAGGTAAGTATTGTGGCAGCAACGCGACACAACGCGCACTGATATTATCGTTGACAGGCGTCTACACCTTTGGCGCTATATTGCTTTTCCTCACTTATTGGGTATCCTTTTTTTGGAGATTTTGTACTGTGAGATATCAGTCAGAGAGATTATGAAGATTAGTATGTACATGTGTTGAGTTGTCGTTTAGAGTTGAAGATATATACTTACTTTAAGTAAATACTATTTTCTTCTACATAAAAAAAAAAGTTATTCTCATATTAAACTGAGTGAATAAAAAGTGTTAACCAAGATTAATAGAAAAGTCAAAGCACAAAGTTTTTTTAAACCTTATACCAGGGATGGCATAACGTTTGCATTTTGTTAAAGTTATTGTACCGTAACGTGAATTTTAACGTTAAAGTTATGGATCGGATAAGCTAACGCTGAATTGTGTTCAAGTTATAATAACCGTTATACATGCGTGATTGAAAAAAAAATGCCACCGGCTGCCGGCTGGACCAGCTGGTGGCTCGCAAGAGCGACGGGCAGTGAGAGGCGTTGAGCATCGATGACCGCTGACCGGTGGGACAATTGTAGCATAAGCATTTAAAATATGATTTTGAATGATTGGAATGTGACCTTGTAAGCACCAATTAAATAAATACTTAAAATCCAAAGAGAGAAAACGGGAAATAGTTATTTGTGCTACAAGGGTTACAAATGAGTTATTTCTCGATAAGCTTAATGTTAGCGACCGAGCAAAGCAAGGGTTGATAGTGTCATACAAATGAATAATAGCCGTTTCTAATCGTGTTGCGTATGAGATTTCTCTTCATTTACGATCAGAAGATAGAAGACAATTAGATGAGTGCACATTTTTGGAGGTCACAAGATAGATGATAGTTTGTCAATATACCTACCCTAGGTCCGAAATGAAACCAAAAAAAACTCCCCAGCAGCGAAATGAATAGCCTATACGTAAACGCACAGTGGCTTCACGTTTGATATGACTTATTTTTTACCACTATTACTTAAGAAGACGCTATAAGGCACTTTTTCATGATAAATGAAGAAAAAAACATGTAGAAAATTAGGTATACCGTCAGAAATTGCTCATCAATCATTGTTAAGAGGAATAAAGTCTAAATGATCAAAATTTAATTTTTGAATCTACAATAACGTATGAACTTGAATTTGTTACAGTTATTTACCAGGAACGCATAACGCATACTTTGATAAAGTTATAAACAATATAACGCTATTTTCGTTGTGTTAACGTTATTTAACCGTTACGTAACCGTTACCCATTACGTTATGCTATCCCTGCCTTATACTTTCATAATACGAGTATCACGTTCTACATGCGTACACCTTTTTGAGAAAATGAGGCACATCATCATCTCGCCAATTGACAACTTTTTGTATACTTTGTGAGGACCCATATTTTTGGTAATTAGGTCAACTACCTGGAGAAGCAGCTGAAAAAAAAAAAAAAAATACAAAAGTTGCAGTGAGAACATACTCATACAGAGACTTTTGAGCGCATGGAGACTTAAAATAAATATGCGTCTTGTTTCCTCTGACCTAAATATAACAACGCTTTGTGAACAAAGATAGGAAAAATCAAGTCCAATTCCAATAGAAGTATAAAACTTGGAGAAGAAGAAGTAGCAATAGAAGAGGAAACTGATTATGACAATTCTCAAGAGGAAGAAGAAGAGCTTTGAATTTTTTAATTTTTAGGACAATGTTGAATTATCTTCTTAATTTTTTATTTAAAAATTCTTTTTATGGCTTTTTCTTTAATAAGAGAGTAACAGAAAAGAAAGAGTTTTCAAGTCTACATTTTATGATGATTTTTAGCCTAAGTGATCTCCTTCGCTGATACTAAAAAACGTAAAGATGCCCCGACGTACTTTCTTTTGTTTTCAATATATCGCAAATGACGTTCAAAGTATAATTTACATTTTAAATTGAAACTGCTCGTTAGGCGTTGGCGAGCACGTAGATATTTTTAAACGACGGTGGCGTGATCAGTGTTCTATAGGAAAATGAGGGGCTAAGTTAATCCTATTTTCAGAAGAGAAATAGATGGCCTTAAAAATTGTAACTACGTTTTCATTCCTTTGTTGTGTTTCATTAATTCTTGTTCCATGTTGCGAATATAATGAGTGACACTAAAAATTTATTTAAAAGAATAATATTAGGTTTTCATCTCCTATGTTTTGGTCAATATTTATTCCAGTAGGGGGAGGGGGCAGGAGATTTAAACATTTTTGGACGCTACCTGAACTCAACAAATACTTATGTTCTACGTCAAGTCAAATATCCAATCGGAGGTTTAGCTCTACATTTTTTGGTGAGAACGCAAGTTTGGTATGATGATGCGCGGCCTTCACCCTTGCGAGACTAGTCATCAGTCTACTTTTGTTGTAACTGACATGAAAAGTTTTCCTGAATAATTTCAACCCTATGTCCTTTCAACACATTATTTGATCAATGCACTGCTTTTTGACTCAAATAAATTATAATACAAAACTCACCTCGGACAACTCCTATTTAATTTTTTTTCTTATTCTTATTGTTTACAGCGCAGCAAAGACATGAATTGAATGTGATGTCAAATAATCAAAAAAAGCGCAGAAGATAACAACCATATTGGGCGGCGGTGGTGGGTACAGAGATCATTGACATAAAATGACGCTTGGTCAGTACACCAGCTCAACACTATTGCCCTTGGGATTTGATGACGAGAATTTTACCCTTTATTCAAACCTCAGTATTGAAGGCAGTTTGAACACAACTACTATACTGTCTCCGCCTCGCGAAAGCAATCTCAGTATTACTCAGATGGTCATCATAGCTGTGATAGCTGGTTCCTTAAGTATCATAACCGTGGCTGGAAATATCATGGTGATGGTTTCATTTAAAATTGACAAACAATTACAAACCATCAGCAATTATTTCCTATTCAGTTTGGCGGTCGCTGATTTCACAGTTGGTCTCATATCCATGCCTTTATTCACTGTTTACACTATAATGGGCTACTGGCCGCTGGGAGCTCAGATATGTGATTTATGGCTGGCTCTTGATTATCTGGCCAGTAACGCTTCTGTGCTCAATTTATTAATAATAAGTTTTGATCGATATTTTTCTGTTACCAAACCACTTACGTACAGAGCAAAAAGATCACCAATTAAGGCTGTTTGTATGATAGGTAAGTTATAGTATAATTCTTTCATTAATGAGGTACTAAATAGCTGTAGCTGAAGTGTTCCTCATCTCCTACAGTAAACCATATATGAATATATAAATTTGGAAACCAAGAGCATTGACTTCACACATACCAGACAAACACTCACATTGTTGACAAATTGGACACTTCGTTTGTAATATTTTAAATTAAGTTCATCTCCATTATTCAATAGAACTAGGAGTTTGCAACAGAACTAATTTCCTCTTTGTATAAGATCACTGAAAACAGTAGTAGCATTTGGACTTGAAAAAACTTCACGGAGACACGCAATCTAAAAATTGCGTGTCTCCGTAAAGTTTTTTTAAATCTTGTTCAAAATGGCTCGCAACGTTCCTATCATAGAACGCATTTGGACTTGACAGCGGAGTGGCTGATATCTAGCAGACGTTATTTCGAAGTAGGTACAGGGCTTTTCCATGTCGGCGCATTGCATACGTATTATCCTACGTGTTATCGAAATGGTAGTATTTCTAACATTGCTCTTATGGCAAACTACTCCACAATGAAAATGAGTATGCAATCCAGCAACACCCATAAGAGCAATGTTAGAAATACTACCGTTTCAATAACGCGTAGGAGAATACGTATGCAATGCGCCGACATGGAAAAGCCCTATAATGCTATTGGTTGTTCCTATCAACTGTAGGATACATGGTGAATCTTATTGGTTGTTCTTATCAACTCTAGGATGAATGCGAGGTGGCGACGCTAGCGCGCCACTGCTCTGTCGAGTCCGAATAGTAACGCACCACATCTCTCTTTTCATTTTCATAAAAAATTTTCCTCTACTGAGAGGGTGAGTAATGTAGTAAAGAAAATGCAATAGTAAAGCGAAGTAAAAAAAATTTGTAAACAAAATGAGTAGGAGAGAAACAAGGAAAACAAAATGACCGAGTAAAAAAAAAAAAGAGAGGAAAAAAATATTTACAATATTTACAAAAAAAGGTAGAAGACCGAAAAAAACATTATATCACATAATCATTGAATTTTTTTGGTAAACAACACGTTTGATGCGATATTCAAGTAAAGGCTGCATAAATTACGTAATACGCAGGAATTTGCTGCTCATTCTGTGAAGTACACAAAAAATTTTATAAATCACGCAGGTCCCTTGCTTATTACGTGTATTGAGGCAAATTGTCGCACATTTCATAAATTACTCAGGCAAAATTCCTGCATCTTTCTTGTATTAAAAGGTTACACAAATCTGTACACTCCATCATTTTGAAATAGCATGCCCTTCAACAGGCTAAATTTAATTTCATTAGAAAGACCATCACTCAGTTCTTACGTCAATCCCCTTATTTTTTTGTGATCTATCTACTCAGTTGAATTTTGATTAATAATCAGTACCTAATAATCTGTCATCTTCTTCATTTGAGTGAGTCCCTTTCTGCAAAGAAAATTGCGATAGATAATGTGCGTTCTTATTTTGCTCACCTTTCCTGTGTTTCAATCTGGACTATTATATTTAGAAGCTGACATTGCCCTAAAATGGTGGCTCAAAAGCCAATTATTAGTGACAAACTTGAAAAATCCACCCTGCACGTAAGGAAAACATTTTTGGAGCGCTCAAAAGATGGCTAAAACCTTTGTCCAGTTGAAAATGTTCTTATCCACTTTCAAAAATGATCTTGATGCCAACGCACCAAGACGCTTCTCTCCTCTGACCTCATGCGACAATATTCCACTAAGAGAACGTACCCAAACTACGTGACCCATTTTTACCGACTTCTTACCCCTCCACGCATACATACTAATTTTCCCGTAGTATTTTTTTGTCCAACATATTGCCCTACATAATTTTAAATCACTATTATTATAAAAAGAAGAAGACTTTGATATTAGAAACATAATACACACCTTTCAAAAGGAAAATTTTATTTTTATTCGCGTGATGTTGGTTGAAAGTTGAAAAAGTCAATTTCGGACATGTCTACAGGATTTTACAGGCTGTATTCAGGAAAAATGCGTTTTCCAAGTATTTACGAGATCTTAAAGAAATTTAATTTTACAGCTCTAAAAATACTAAATTTCCTAGAAAATTAAACCACGTGACTAAACCCTAAAACCCTCCCACAGTGACCTGGCGTGGTACTTTGACAAATTCCCCCTCCCCCCTAAAATGGTCACGTAGTTTTCGTACGTTCCCTAATACCGGATGGACTTGCGTCACATGCCATTAATAGAGGTACCTTAGGAGTGTGCGGCATCAACACTCGACCAGTACAGCCTCTTTTTTAGGAGCATAGAAATTGTGTTCACATTCCTTTGACCATACAAAACGGATTTTTTTAAAAGTAATAGTTAATGTAGTGGATGAGACGGAGTTACCCTATTGTGAGAATAAAATTTATATAATAATTGACCATACCGAGAAATTCATGTTAGATGTGGAGCTTCAACCATCGCCTGAACATTCATCTTTATATTTTGATATTGCTGGATAGTGACCGTCGATCAGTTACTCACTCATTGTACGTTTATAGTCTACAAACAGTCAAATCCTCTCATCAATGATTTGCTTTGAAAATGTGCTCGTTTTGGAAAACTAAAGTTATTTTGCTGTCGGAAACGAAAACAATTACGTAATATGACGTAGCCAATAACGAGTAAAACGGAAAAAAGAATAAAAGAAAGGGAAAGTCGGTAAAGCTTTAATTTTTTGTTCATTAATTTTTTTTTAAATCAATTTTGGGTGTCAAGTCTCCACAGCACATGAAACCGGTTCTTTGAAGTTTTCTTAACCAAGTAAAAACCGAGCTGAGAAAAGTGTTTTCTCTTGTTTCAGTGTCTGCTTGGGTTGTATCCTTACTATTATGGCCACCTTGGATTTACGCATGGCCGCATATAGAAGGGAAACGAACAGTGCCCGAGGACGATTGCTATATTCAATTTATACAAACTAACCAGTATATTACTTTTGGCACAGCGATTGCCGCTTTCTATATACCAGTATCTGTGATGGCTTATTTGTACTGGCGAATATGGCAAGAGACTCAGAAACGTCAAAAAGAATTGCCCATGTTACAACCAGCCTCAGCTCTGAAACAGGAGAACAGTAAACGCTCAACATCCAGGTACCTACTTATGTTTGGAATACTTTTATGTGACTCATGCACTTTACCTAAATGTGATTTTGTACTTTTGAAAACAAATTGCAAAGTAAGCCATTTCATCATCCTCCCAATTGTAGTCCCTTGTGGTGCGCAAAGTAGAAGTCAAGTGAGTTCAATGGCTAAAGTACACACCCACATACCTGCAAATCAATAAAAATTTAAAATGTCACGAAGAAGGGTATCTTCAGAACTATCATTATTGTTGCAAGAGTATTACACACGCATATACTCGCACAATTATAATTAGATTCTGCTAATTAGAAATGATAATTTCATGTTCATTTATGTGATCTTAAAAATGAGGTAGGTATCTCAAAGTTGAAGCAATAAGTTTTTATCAGATTTAGAAACCTGTGATTTTCCATTAATCTGCCGTACAAATAATGTTCAACAAAAGTGCAGTGTGTATTATCAGGAGAAATGGTACAACTAGAATCCTTGTTCATACAAAGATACAATATCCTCATATTATGAAATTTGAGAGCAGACAAGAACAAAGCTATTAACATGAATAACTTTTTAAAATCATTTTCAGTGACGAGCAAACAGCACTAACTGAGATTGATGGTTGGGCGCGGATGAGATCCTCCTCAAACACCATCTCTGGTGAATGTGAAGTAAAGGACACTTCGTTCTCGACTAAAGGCCTCAATATTCTGAACAGTCAGAACAATCGACTACAGAAAAAGGTTACTACTCATGATCAGTATTATTTTGCTTCTAACCTTTGTACAAAACGCGTAGCTTCTATAATACAATATCTTTCTTATCCAGCGGAAAACGAGAAAATCGAAGTGGTTCTGGTTAAGAGAATGGTGCATTGCATGGTGGCACTCCGGGCATGAGGACTACGACTTAGATGAGAGTTACTGGGAAGATGGACTCAGTCAGGTTTGCGTTGGTTCACCCCTTTCCGCCGATAATCCTACTTGTACATCTTTTATAAAAGATGCAAGTTTGGATTTTTCACTAACAAGACAACAAATTGCAGGAGATGTCACACAACGGAATAGATTTGTATTTTCACGATCTATATCTAGTGATTCAGTAAGTTTGAAACTAATATTTGTTACTTTATCAACCAATAATACAGTACAAAGTGTGTTCTGTAGGCCTACCTTTTTGATATTATGAAAAAGCAGTAAAAGGATATGTTTTCCGGACGTTTACAAAAGACGTTTCTGCACCACTTGTTTTTCCGAGGCATAATTTTTTCAATGTATCACTTTTCCAAAACTCAAAGGTTTAGATTTCTATCACAATTTGTCAACACCTATTTTTGATTCCAAATGAAGAAATGTGGATTGTTTGAATTTATGAATCAACGTGAAGATCGTCTCTTAGAATATAATTGGTGAACGTTACTCATCAAGTTGGTTAAAATTTTGTCGGCGAACTTCACATTCGGGGAAAACAAATGGTCAATTTTCATTCGGTGAACTTACCACTGGTAAAAATTCCTAGAATCGGAAAAATAGGTGTTGGAGAAACGGTCTTCTGATTCTTAGAAATAAGAACCTTAAAATAATTTCACCTTATCTTATAGCTTATTCGTTTGCAGTTTCTGTATTCGCTTTACATTGATCCTATAATTCTATGGTGTAAGGGATTTACGTAGAGGCATAGGTATATAGCCGCGACAATCGAACGCCACGAAAAATTCGAATATTGGATCACCATTGAAAAGTGACAACAAGCAAAGTCAGCGAAAATGGCGATCAAGGCGCGATGATATCATCGAGAGTTCGACAGACCTGCAACAAGACTTTGGCCAGGGCCTATAGCCGGGGTGTATAAGAGGAGTACCATCGGAACATGCGAACATCAATCGTTTTCCTAAGGAGAATCACATCGTCTTCCGCATCTACGAGTATAATAACCGAAATTTGTAACGTAACGTAATCATCAGTAGAGTGAATAGCGAGCTTTGTTTCGTTTATGTCAATGAAACCAATCCAAAAAAAGCCCAAGTTATTTCTGTCCGGAGGAAGCTATTCGAATTAGTTATTATAATTTGGCGTCCTGTTGTGGACAGATACCTATGTCTCTACGTAAATCTCTTACACCATAAATTCTTATGGTAGGGGAAATGCTTGCGAAATTATTGTACATACTCATTTTCTGTCGTAAGACAAATGGGAAGCGAGTACTATTACAACATGGAATGAGCAAAGAAATATGCAAGAAATACCCATGACGTGAGAAAAAGGCGCCACAGTGTAAATGTACATGTTCTTTTTTTTTTTTTTTTTTGACGTCTAGACAGAAACAATATTCAGTCGGTAGATATTTTTTCTATTTTCAAGAGCTGTTTCATCAAAAGTCTTCTTCTCACAGGTTTATACAATATTGATTAGACTGCCAGCTGCGGATTCAGAGGGTGCTGGTGTCGAAGGACCAACTATAAAAATGATACCGGAACAATTTTCAAAGACAGCTCCGGCTGCATTACCTAGCCGAAGATCGGAATTTGCAACACCCTGCACTTTACCAATAAATCGAAGGCCTTCGAATCTGGCGGATGTACGAATACCGTTGAATGCTAAAATCATTTCCACGCAACAAGAAACCAAGACCAAAAATATCCTACCGATCACGACGAAACCCGTTAAAAAGAAGAAGAAACCGGTCGAAAAGAGGGCTGAGATGAAAGCTGCCAGAACGTTGTCCGCCATATTGCTTGCATTCATTCTAACATGGCTTCCTTATAATATATTAGTTCTATTGAAACCAATTACTGCCTTTCCTGATTTCATTTCCGAGGGTATGTGGAATTTTTTTTATTCGTTGTGTTACGTTAACAGTACCATTAATCCGTTATGTTACGCCTTATGTAACGCTACATTTAGACGAACTTATATGCGTATACTTAGTTGTAAATGGAAGAGAAAACATAAAAGGGGATATTATAACTATCCATGACATTAGTCTAACTAGAACAGGAATAGACAAAGACGTACAAGGGGAGAGAGCTACTCACAATAAATGAAGAAAATAAATTTTTTGTAGTTTGTTCGCGTTACATGTAGATACCTACTTCTAATTAACATGATACAATGACTCTTGAGGTTAGGTACAAGCACATTGACATTAATATGGCTCGTACCCAGGAGGAGGACATCCATTTCATAGATACAGTCGTATCCGCGGTAATGGCTCACTGCCCCCGACTCACTTACTAACTTTGTATATGTTACGCCGAATTTGTGTAATTGACGAATCCGTGGAATCGGCAGCTTTTTTGCCGAATTCATGAACTCAAAGCTCTCTTAATCAAATTTTAGTCCCTCTCAAGTGTTTTTAAAAGAATATCAATGGTCATAAAGTCTTTCCAAGAATATCTGATCAAATTATAGACAAAGTAGTTTTTTGTGAAAGTTTACTCCTGCTCAAATCCTTTTCTGAAGTTGTTTCAGTACAGGACGCTTTGAACGGTTTGATAACCTCCTAAAACAATTTTAATGATCAAGTTTATCCGCAAAACAGTTTTCAAATGCTATGGCTCAATTTTCAACGCCCTTCTGGAGCTGTTTCTTATTCAGGAGACCCAAAAACGAGTTGAGTATACGAATTCGGCAAAACCGTTGCCGAATCCGTGAATTCGGCAAAAAAGCTGCCGATTCCACGGATTTGGCAATTACACGAATTTGGTGAATATATACAACTGATTAGGTACGTCAGAACACCAAATGCAGGGCGCAAGTCTCAATTATGTCTTAAGCGCATGCAATGATTCAGGTCTGTTCCTTTACGCAAACATAAGGAATGGAGGATTGTAAAACTGTAAAAAACATTTAATTTGTGCAATGAATTCGCCAGAATAATGTCAAATTTTGATAGGCAAAACCGATATCTCCAAATATTATAGTGGCTTTTCTCTCAAGCGTAAAATAAGTCAATTAAGAAAGTAAAATATTGCCAACAAATATTTTTTGCAAGAAGCTACATTTCACAAAGAGAAGGGATGGTCAGGATTACTAGGTACCCCATTTCTTTGAGAAAAAATCAGAATTTTTCTGTAACACACCTGCATTTCTTTCGTTTTCAAGTTATTCTGAATACTGATAATTAAATCAAGTATTTATTTCATTATTTCTATAGATCCCCACAGAAGAAATGAGAAATAAGTATCATCAATGAATTTGATATTTGAAAAACAAAATACCATTCTTTAGTTGTTGCTTTGTCATTTTTTTTTTTTTTTTTTTTTTGGTATCGCACCTCCAACTCCATACCTTATTATTGTTCCCCTTTATGATGAGTAAATAGAATAGAATAGAATAGAATAGAATAGAATAGAATAGAATAGAATAGAATAGAATACTTTTTTTATTTTGGATATCAATATCATCAATTCATTGTAACATATTGAAGTGTATTAATTTACTTTGTTATTTTTGTATTGTTTGTATTATTGATTATTTGTATTGTTTTGTACAGTACAATATTATTACAATTTCTATGTATTTTGATTCCAAATAATAAACAATCACTTGTTTTACTCATTATTATGTAATCAAATATAAATTGTTATATTTTCGTACTCACCTATCCATTGAATTATTCTTTATTTTATAAATTAATAATTATCATATTGAATTGATAAGTATTGTTGTAATAAAGAATTATGTACCTACCAATATTTTGAAAATGTGTGTAAAAATGTGTGCCACAGGTTCAGGATGACAATTTCATGTAGTCAGTACTCTCCTTTTTTTTCTATCTTCCCAATTATTTTGTATAATTCATCATATTATTTAAAATAAACCACAAAAACACATTCTGTGATGTTGAACACTTATAACTTGGGCTCTAAATTAAGCTACAGAGCTGGTTGAGGGCTTAAAACACTTGCCGAATCAACAATTAAACTTCCGCGGGTACATTTAACGTGCGTTTCAAAACTTTCATTAGATGAACCTACTTTCACATATTTTAGGGCTCATTTCTTAGTCTATGAGTAGAGGAAGCAATGTCATAAGTCATTCTCACAAGATGTGATTGTGAGGGGGGAGTTCTTCCATGTGATTGGGATAAGTCAGGAGTTCAGGTGCGAGACTAATTTGGGATAAGAAAAGATATGTTGAGTGATTGGGGGGGGGAGGGCGTATCAGGATCACAATGAGAGCATGAAAGGGGCATAAGATGAGTTATGAGATGAGTGTATGTCCATTGTCCAAACGATACAGTTTGCCTGATCGTCAGTTTTGATATAAGTACGTCAAGTCGTCAATTCTACTTTGTACAGAACAGCAGCCTGCAGGGCATGAACCTCTTCCAGCCTGGTACAGGGTGCTTGTCTAGATTTGTGGTGCAACGCGAGAAAAGGGACCAGTCTGGCCTGAGCGGTTCTTCACAGAATACGTGTTAATGTCTCTAAATTTCACGAAAATCCGTTCACTCTAACGTGAGATATTACGATTTTCAACTTTGAACACCTGTTCTGTGAAGAACCGCTCAGGCCAGACTGGTCCCTTTTCTCGCGTTACACCACATTTGTACTTCCAATATACGGCAATCTCACTTTGTACGGCAGCAGCACTGCCGTACAAAGTTGAATTGACGTATATGCAAATAATGAATACGAGAAGAAGAGGCTAAATCAAGTTCACCCATAACCTCTTTTCCTCGTATTCATTATCTGCATATACGTCAATTCAACTTTGTACGGCAGAGCAGCTCCCGTAACATTTAGTCGATCGAGGGAAAAGTACTTCAGTCACGACTCCTGAGGAAAGAAAATAGAATCTTTTCCTGATCGTGTCATCGAGGAAAAAAAAAATGGGGAGACAGATTTTCGAAAGTATCATCTGGTAGCACTGATCTTTCTATTAGCTAATTTTGGCCACTTTCGAGATACAATTTGGTGACCCAACCTGACAACACTGTTTGTTACCGACAAACATAAATATATTGATAAACCATCTTAATAAAATCTTGACAGATATTTTCTTGTACATTCACTGCCCTAAAAATATGGTCAGGTAATTATTGATAAAGCAGTCACATTGTCGTAACATGGCAAATCGGACCGTCAAAGATGCGAAGTCCATTCGTGGTACGAATCCGCAGTATCTTATTGAGAAAATCATTAGAACTCGAATCTACGATAGTAAGTACTGGAAAGAAGAATGTTTTGCTCTTTCTGCCGAATTATTAGTCGACAAAGCCATGTCACTTCGCTTTATTGGTGGTGTGTATGGTGGCAATATCAAAGCGACACCATTTATTAGCTTGACTCTGAAAATGTTGCAAATTCAGCCGGAGAAGGATATTATCGTTGAATTCATTCGTAATGAAGAATTCAAGTATGTCCGAGCCCTTGGAGCCTTTTATATGCGATTAGTTGGATCAGCTCTCGATTGTTATAAGTACTTAGAACCTCTTCTAGCCGACAGCAGAAAGTTGAGACGTCAAAAACGAGATGGATCGTTTGATTTAATTCACATGGACGAGTACATTGATGAACTACTACGCGAAGACCGAATGTTCGATGTCATACTTCCTAGACTACAGAAACGCCATGTATTAGAAGAGAATAATGAGTTAGAAGCTAAGGTATCAGCTCTCGATGACGATTTCGGAGATGGCAACGAAAGCTCTGATGACGATGAAGAACAGGAGGTAGAGAAAACTCAACGCAGAGATCGAAGCCCACTCGATCGTCGCGAGAAAGTGAAGAGAGATCACCGAAAAGAACGGGATCTGGATCGGCACAAGGGAAGTCACCGTGAGAGGGACCGCGACCATGAACGAGGCCGAGATAGGCGTGATAGAAGAGATCGAGATCGACGACATAGGCGGTGACAAAGAATGTCAGAATACTATTCTATGTTTTCTTTTGCTGTCATGATTATTTGTTTTAAGAGCATAATGTACGATTTAGTATTATTCCAAATGTTATCTCTTAATTTAAGTCAAGATACCTCAACTGTAAATACACGAAAAATTATCCTGATTCAACTGACACTGATTAGACTTCGATAGGTAGAAGGTAAACAATCGAAAAAGTTTGATGAAGAAAGAAGGAAAAAAAATTGTTCATCAATAATGCTATTCTTTTCATCGTGGAGGTTAACGTCGGGGTCACGTCAAGAAAGTACCAAAGATAGTACGAAGTACGTACTTTTGAGAAAGTGTCACGAAGGTTAACTTTCTCATCACTTATGTAAATTATATCTCTATGAAAAAAGAAAGGTCTAAAAATAATTTTCAAATTGCAGGTGTATTCTATGGATATATGTAGTTTAAATTTACATCAATAAAAAGAAAATTACCATCTGCGACCCATCCTCAAAAGCCGGTACACTATTATTGATTACCATTCGTCTTTCTTTCGGAGAACACCAAGGTCCTTCACCAATTTTCCGGAAACGTTGAATGACGTAGAAACTCATTTGCCTAACATTCTTTGTACGACTATTCACAATTGGGTGGTCTTTGGTGAGAACAACACGAGTCAGGCCAAAGTTTCCACGTTTTCCAGCTAATTTAGAAGTCTATAAATTTTTTTTCAACCGTTAGACCAGCGTATTTATTTTTCGATTGTTGGAGACTATTTTTACTCAACGTACAAGTAAACTCTCACGGTGTGAACTGTGCCAAGGTTTTTTCGTTATTTCTTGAAACGAAATGCAAAGGTAAAGCTGTTTTCCGGAAAACCATACCGTTCACATTAACGCCTTTTCTGAAATAGCTTCAACAATGAAGAAATTTTTCATTCTCCAACAGTATTGGTAGCCTAAAGAAACTGTTATAAAGTTGAATATTCCGAAAAATTTTGGAAAGTACTATAGATGAGTAGGTATCAAAAAAAAAGATCAGTTTAGTTGTTCCAAGTATTCTTCTCAGCAATCTTTTCTCGCACCAACAAGTCTTTTTTTTTCTTTCTCTTGTTTGAGAAGTTGTTCAATAATTTTTCTTCTTACCCACATTAGGTGAAAAGAGTATTTATTTTTGGCTAAATAATTGACTGAATCGTAATTATTTTCTATACAAAGCGCCAAAATAACGAACAAAAACGAATAAACAACACCATAGCAGTAGAATATAACACAAATAGTTAAAAAAAAAATTCCAAAAAGAAAAATTGATAATTAGACGGACGTAATCTAAATCTGTGCACACTTTTAAAATCGTACGAAATTTTCTGAGTAATCTGCACACAGTGTATTTTGCACATATCGAAATAAAACAAATAAATTGCACACGAGATCATTATTGAAAATAACATTCTAAACCGTTCCGTCCAGAAAGTGTTCAATGAATCCTTGCCACACTATATCGTTATTCGTTACCGAGTTATTATGTGGCCTATTCTAAGACTGTCATACACAACGCTCTCCAGAGTGTGTGGCCTAATATGTCCATAATTGGCTGCGATTCCACCTTCGGCAGGCGTGATATCGCCAAATCCAGTACCTTGGTTTGCAGAAAACGAACGTGGCCTCGACACCGAATACAGGCGAAACAATAATTTCGATAGGAAAACATTAGTTGCGGCACGTTTTTGACCTATCTTTTCTTGATCCAGTTGAAGTGTATGATGCCTTCACATCCTATTTGCTTCCTGTTCGACCGAACTGCTGAAAAGATGAAAAAAACATCGAGTACTGACTGAATAATTACAAATTTAGATGGCGCGAGGTTAGCTAGTTTAGAGCGTACGACTAGGAATATTTTCACAGTCGACTCCATGATAGTTTTTACAAATCATAACCAGATATATTCGTAATATAATTATGAAAAACTGTCAGAATTCTGAACTAATACCTATGTCACAATTCAGAGCCTAAACATTGTTAAAAAAGTGCGAATTACCTATTCTGCGAATAAGGGACACGCTGAAAAGCTTATCACTAAATACAACGAAAATGTAATAAGTAAGTTATATTACTCGTATGTTAAACGCACTTTTCATCATTCATTTTTGTTTGTAACGCAGACAATGTCAAAGTTCTCTATAACTGATTACATAGTTATACCCTGCGCCACAGAATATTATAATCGATTTATTTTGATGCTTGAAAATACACTGTGTGCTGTTCTCCTCTCCGATCTATTTTGATGATTGCAAAATACATTGTGCGCAGATAACTCATCCGACAAAGTGAGTGCAGTTTACTCAATGAGTGTGTGCAGATTACCAACTCCCATTCAAAGAAAATCGTTTTTCTCTGCAGAAAACAGTGAATATAAAATACATATAATATGGTTAAAATGAGATGTACGGCTGCCCAGTCGACTGGATCATAAATATTTTTCATACAGGAAGAAAGAATAATAAAAACGAATAAATGAATAAATAAATGCCATAAAGATACTCATGACAAAAGATTATAACGAAAAATATCGACGAAATATTGGTATTCAGAGAACTTTGTTTTTGTCCTCCGAGATCACTGAACATACGCATTCTGTATTCAAAGATTTTGTGCATTCTGGATGATATCCGTGACCACATCTACAAAATAGTCATAAAAACAGAATAACTCGGTAGCACATACAATGACAAAGTCTATCTCACGATAGGAAGTGAAAAAACGAAGTAGTTTTATCTTTTTCGAAGCTTCGCGCTTGATCTTAAGAAATACTTTACACAAAAGACAGATCGTTTTGGCAAACAGGAAGAAGAATAATTTTTCAATCTAGAAGACTTAGGTACCTACTACGTAACTAACCTGAATAATAGAAATGTGTTTTTATACGAATATTGGCATACGTAACAAATACCCAGACTTGAGACACCGCGATTCGTTTCATTTAACGTTTTCGCTAATTGATTGTGGAGATCCATATACACGCTTTGACTAACTGCTCTCAGCACAGTAAGTTCATAAACGCATTTTTCAAACAAACCTACACAACATTATTGGTAAAATGAGAAATTGAGAACAGGCAAAACTCAACTTTCTCACAAGAGCAATACCGGTAATTTCTAACACAAACCGGTGATTAAATCACGAAAATCGCCCAATATTCCTCGATTGTTTTGTAAAAGAAGATGAAATTCGGTTGCTAAATTCAGGTCAATGCTGCCGAGTACACGTTTCAACAATTCTACAGTTGAAGAGAAGAACTTGCAATGCATTATCGGCATCAGAGAGCTTCGAGAGCATAATGTTGCACTTACTTCTGGAATTAACATTTGACAAACATTGTAACAACGGTAACCATGTCAATTTTGAATCCAGTTCTGAAGATCTTCGCATCAAGCTGATCAATTCTTCTGTAGCGTCTTCGATTCTAGATCCCTATAACATTATGCACCATGATGTCGGTTGATAATTTTTATCTGCATTAAAAATTGAGGTTTAGGTATGCTCACCTTTTCAATGGTATCTCGTAACACGGAGAATAACACGTTGAACGCTTCTTGATGATTTCCTGATCTCTCTAACAGCAAAGCTGTTACTCGATGTAGGCTGTGCTCTTTGGCTGACTATAAATGTAACATAGCGCATTAGTTTCAGATTTAAATTGTAAAAACAACTCAATCTAGTATCTACAATAAAAAAATTTCCCAGGGATCTCAGAAAACTATGTAAAATGAGAATATCCGATTTTCATATAGGCGCAAAAAACTTTGTAATAGACTCTTACATCAAGAATATGAAATCAACTCGTTAGAAGGAATGCTTGAAAATGAAATATATGTAAGACTGTACTGTGGTACAGCTCACGAAATACAACAACACTCCTGAGATTGCAGTGATAAACACTGAATCAACAAAAAGTTCTCAGTTCCGTTTGTGTACCAACGACATGTCATAGCTTGGAAGATGATAACATCAACCGTCCTACTACCTAATATACCTACGCCTGCCAAACCTCTCTGCGAGTAGCGCAGTTACCGAGAGTGCGGCTTGACGGAATCTTACATATAAAAGTAATAAAAGTTCAGAAAATAGAGGATAGACTGCTTCGAAATATTGCAACTTGATATATACCACATTTAAAATCATTTTTTAAACTTGCCTTTAAAGCGGGTTCGAGTAAGATATTGTTATGGCCCCGAACGAAATTCATGATATCGGATTCATCGCATAATTTACATTGCAATTGCATGAATGTTGTGGTCAACGAATGATCTAATTCTCTACAAAGCCTAGATATAAACATCATTCAAAATTTTAATTTTAGATTGCACCACATGAAAAGGAAAAACAGTTGAATGGACGTTACACATATGGTTTGAACGTAGGTTTAACCGTGGTTAAAAATTTAAATTATAATTTAATGGAGTAATGAATTGGCACTATCAACCACATAGAATAACACATTTTATTTTTCGCGACGTTTCAATCGCATAGCGATCATCTTCAGGCGAAATGATAAATGGCACTATCAACCACATAGAATAACACATTTTATTTTTCGCGACGTTTCAATCGCATAGCGATCATCTTCAGGCGAAATGATAAATGGCACCATCAACCACATAGAATAACACATTTTATTTTTCGCGACGTTTCAATCGCATAGCGATCATCTTCAGGCGAAATGATAAATTTATCATTTTGCCTGAAGATGATCGCTATGCGATTGAAACGTCGCGAAAAATAAAATGTGTTATTCTATGTGGTTGATAGTGCCAATTCATTACTCCATTAAATTATAAGTTACACATATGTTCCATCTTATAGAGATAGAGATACTAACATTATTCCTTTCAGAAAATGGTACAGCATTTCTTCTGATATTTGACTTGTGGCTGTTGGAATGAGATCTGCGAAACATTTACCGAACAAGAAACCTGTTCTTTCACTATTTGTTTCTAAAAGTTCCTGAGAAGAAAACAAAAAAAGTATGATGTAAGGATCAATGTTACACAGTTTCTACAAGCAACAAAAAGAAATGAGTTATTTACATTGAAATGCTGCATCAAAAAAGGTTGCAACTGCTCTATGTGCGGTGAACGCTCTAGATATGAAAATACTTCGTGTTTTCTAGCAGAATCTAGTAGGTAGTATTTCAGTGCTAGACCATATTCGCCTCGTCTTTGGTGAATCTCGCGACAAACATAATAACTGAGAGTCAAGATATTAAATAATAAATACGAATATTATGCGATAAACTATAAACTAAAATTTCAGTCTCACAATTCAGCTTTGTCAGCGAGGGTCAGTAATTGGTCTTCTTTATAGTGCACAAAGTTATCGACAAAGATAAGCTGAAGAAGTATCCTTTGCCGCACGTCACGCGTACTCCTATCGTCATCTTTGGACAATATATTTATAATTTTTTCATACAATGACTCATCGATGCTGATTGGTCTCGATTTTGCGCTGACAGCGTGTCGACATAAGAATGTAAATATCCAGCCAATTTCGTGAGCCTGCGAAGAAATTGACAATAGTTGTTAAGAAAAAAGAACGAGTACCTACGATATAAATTAGAAAATCATTCATCTGAATGAAATACAATAGTATACCTTAAAAGTATTCGGCTGAAAAATAATTTTTATCAAAATATCCGAAAATCTTTGCTTCAATTGAGTGGAAAATTTCGAATCATCGAAAGCCATAGCGAGCACATTCAAGAATTCTTTCGTATCAAATTTCAATAATAATCTGAAAAAGAAAACGTGCAACCGTATTCAAATAATGCAGCTCAGAATTTCACAACATATTTTTATAGTATTCAAATAAACGTTGATTAGAGAGTCTTCACGGAGAGGATGATTCGTAATTTCTTCACTTAAGGGTCAAAACTCCCAGACTTGGACGGATGTGAGTAAAACAAAGTAGCCGAGTCATGAAATATTTTTCAACTCAACCAACAGCTCATGAACACAATTATGTAAATTAAAAGAAAACAAAATCCAGTCTGTTGGTCTGATTTTGCCTAAAAAATGAATGGATTTATGGTTTGAGAGTATTTCACGCCGGTGGGTAAGAAATTTTGAAGAAAAAGAGACTCAAATTATAATCCTAGTCAAATTATTTGTATTTTTAACAGGGAATTTAACGACTAGGAAATTTTGGTCGGTCGGATCTTTTTCATCTTACTCTGAAACTTCAGCACTTTGTAAACTAGAAACTCACCTTAGATAAGGATAAATATCTTCGCCATCGATAGCATTAACACTATGCTGACTGCACAGACACTGGAATACTTGATTACGGACATTTTCCAACAAATCGTTGATATCCCCCCGTGGATAAGCTCGACCCGCGAAACAATAACTGATATAGACAAATAATTTATTACCCAAATCTGCAGCATAGTCCATTTGTCCTGTATTACAAAAATATATACATGTATAACCATTTATGATGATAATTTTGTCAAATACTTCCCAATTTCTCATTTATAATTTCTCTTCTTGTGAATCGATTGGCTTCAAATTTTCAAGGTCTCTTGAAATTACTTTTTTCTAGCGTATTACCAAGCTTCAACTCAGTTAAGCAGATTATAAGGTCGTGAAGAGGATATAATTGGCAATACACCACGTTTTTGGCGCAGTTCACCCTCTTCACCACCTTATATCTGGTCGACCGAGTTGAAACTTGGAAATACTGTATGATGGAAATGAGTAATTTCAAGCGAACTTGGAAATTTGAAGCCAATCGATTCATAAGGAGAGAAATTATGGATAAGAAATCGGTAAGTATTTAATTAATATATATTATACAAGCCGTAAGCCCGCCAAATATTATAAAATTTCAAATTATTTTCAAAATTCTTGATATTTATTTATCATTAGTATTCTTTTAGTTCAATTTCTAATCTAATTCTTTGAATTTCCAATTTTTCAATTTCATTTTTTTTATCGTTGATATTTTGTTTTAAACTTTCAATCTCGTTCTTATTATCTTCTCTGATAGTTGGATGCCGTCCTTTTAGAAGATCCTTTGCGCATTCTTCGTTCTGGGTGTATGCTGAAAAATTTGTCATTTTTTGTGGATTGTTGGAGGAGGTAGATAACTTCCTATATAATAATACACCAAAAATTTTGAAAGTTGTAAATATGTTTGGAACTTCATTACACCCTAAAGAAGTCATGAAAAGCGTATTGTTGTATTTATGCAAATTATTAAGAAAATGAGAAGATCTATTATCCCTTCCGTCTAATAGTTTTTGAAGAAAATCCGGCATTGAGGGTAAATCAGGTAACTTAATCTTATCACTCCCGCAACACAAATTTCGATTTTCAGTTTCAATTAATTTTCCATTACAAAATGTGCACGTAATTGCCAGATCCGCAATTGAACTTATACTGGTACATTCTTTCTCGATAATGTACCTAATGAATGGACTATTATCGTTCTGACAATCATTTTCCACATTATTTTCTGATGTCAAAATTTCGGAATTGACACGAGCCCTCCTCTCCTTGTTCGTAAACCGCCCTAGATTTGCTTCCTTGCGTTTTGGCATTCCAATTAGATTGCATTAAAGTGAGATATCCGTGACTTCGATATTGAATTTTCGAAATTGACGTGAATTGTTTTTCTTTTCTTAGTCCTCACGTTAAATTTGAAATAATGAAAGACAACCACCAATTCTTCAGATAATTGCTAAGCAAAATCTTTATCGTAACCCTACACTATTCGATTACTCATGGGTATTAAAAATTCTCCGGTTAAAAAGAACCGTTTTCCAAAAATGATTGCTTAGCACATATTAATTTTCGATGAACGTCAACAAAAATAACTGCTTAGCATTTTCAATCAATCAATTGATGAATGACACAGATTTTTCATCTCTTGAATCATTCATGACCCCCCCCCCCCTCCCCCGCCAAGCACAAAGATATATACTACACGCCATTCGCCTGATTTCGACGCATAAACCTTCTCCTAGGCAAGCTAAAGCAATGGAAACAAATTCCAAGTTCATAGGTGAAATAGGAATAAAGTTAGATTTGCGATTTTGCAACTTCTCTTTATATACCTAATAGATATGTAAGAATATATATTCTTGCACGCTGGCACTCGCAGACAGAATAGGTAGTCGTAGTTGTTATAAGAGATTAGAATAGAGATAGCGAGTGTCAGTTAATTCACGTTTTGTACGTGTAGTTGAGATATCGTTCAATAGAGACCTGTTGCCGAGAAAGACGAAGTTCGATTCTTACCACGGTATAAGATGAAGAGGTAGTGACACGAACGTATTCTGACTGTGGTAAACGCTGTCCGTGATTTTGTAGTAGTTCTGAACATTCCGAGCGCAGCGCTCGTGATGAAAGTGATGGGTAATGTACAGAGTCTTATGGGAACGCCGCTACTTTCAAAAATTTATTGCAGCATCAGGAATCAGCCGATGCATTTCATATTTGGCATAAAAATACCATTTAATCTACTCTATAAAATTTTGAAAGAATCACCCTTCTAAGTAAATTCTTGGATTTTTTATAATCCTTGGAAATTTCATCAATACTAGGGTACCAACGGTAATGTCTCGGCGCAGGTGGGGTGTAGAAGGAACAGGGAAACAGCCCGAGTGTTCGCTGCAAACCTAGCGGAAGTTTGTACGTACAACTTCAAAACTGCGGACATGATTTTAGCGTTGTGTCATTACCTCTTCATCTTATACCGTGATTCTTACATATATTATATACCATTAAAGTGTGAGATTCAGTTACCGTATTTCATGTAATTAACAGGCATTTTAGGGAAGGCAAATAATATAAAGGTCCATTTCACTGCCCCCCCCCCCTGTTCAGAATCTTGTGTTTGAAATTGCCTCAAGGAATTGTGCTCGATTTGTGCTAAATTGTGCTGCAGAAATTAAGTTTTGCGCTCATTCCTTCCCAAGATATACAAAAAAGTTTCCAGGAGGAACTGGTGAAACGACAGTCCCCTGTTTTTGAAATGTTTAAAATTTTTTTTGGCAGAATGAGTTGTGCTCAATTTGTGCTGAATAGTGCCGCAAATTCTATGTTTTGTGCTTCCCTCATTCTGAAGATATTTGAAAAGTATCTTGGGGGGCTGGAAATTTGTAGTTCATTTGGGCAAAATGAATTGTGCTCAATTTGTGCTGAATTGTGCCGCGAATTTTACGTTTTGTGCTTCCTCTTGTCCTTTAGAATGAGGTTCCGTTTGTAAATTATCAGCACCCTCCCTTTTTTTGAATTTTTTTACCTAAATAAATTGAGCTCGATTTGCACTAAATTGTGCTGGTGATCTTACATTTTGTGCTTGCTCCCTCCTCAAGATTTCCAAAGAAGTCTCTGAGGGCTGCTAAGACGACAGCTCCTCTTTTTCAAATTTTTAATTTAAAATGAGCTCTATGAATTGTACTCAATAGCCAAAAAAAGAATCAAATTTCAAAAAAAAGGGGGAGGGGCTAATACTTTACAAACGGAACCCCATTTTCACGGAGGGTAGGAAGCACAAAATGTAAAATTCGCGGCACAACTCAGCACAAATCAAGTACAATTCATTTTGCCGGATAAAAATCGAAAATTCGAAAACGGGCCGATATTTCACAATCTGAACCCCATTTTGGTGGAGAGGAGGCTAGATGGTTTTTTCACCGTATCTAATCAACGTCTCCTTATGAATTCTCAAGAGATTTTCAACCAACACGCACTCTCATCATTCTTTGCACGCAATACTCTTCCAAGTTCCTCAACCATACTGAAGAAACGGTGGCGCTCTCACTGTCCAATAAGAAGTAAATTTGTTGCAGTATTTCAACAACAAACAAGCAGTCTGCGACAGGCTGGAAGACTTTTGTGCCCTGATCTTCTATACAAAGCAGAATTGACCTACATCAAATTGACAATCAGGAAAACTGTACCTTTTAAACAACTAAAAAAGAATGTTCCTCTCTGATTGCAGGGATGTTGTCATGATCACAGAAAAACAGAACAGTCACTTGCTGACGTTGTTTCACCAAAATAAAAATAATAAGAGATTTTTTCAGCTTGTTTTCCAAAAATTATTTGGCTTTGGCTGTAGACTTTTAGCCTTCAACTAGCTTTCCTACTCAGCTCGATCAAATAGACTATACTACCAATACCGGAAAATCCCACATTGAGCGTTTTTTGATGTGTAACCAGCGCAACCTATCGGCCGGGACCATTGGTACAAAGATGAAGCATTGCATATGGTAGAAACGCGATTTTCAAAAATTTGTAATTAATTCAAGATTGAACGGAGAGCTTTGAAACTTTCACAAAAATATTACACAACTGACTACGATCAGTACAATTTTTCTTGCCTGTCTATATCAATTGGTGACAAATATCACTAACACACATGAATTCAATACGTGTCCAACGTACTAATACAACTGAAAATGAGCGAGCACTAGTCCCTGCCGCTAGGTTCAAAAATCCAGTAAAGCTTCTGGTGTTGGTCAAGGGTAATAAAGGGAAGGTTAGTCCACTCGCGATGTAACTTGCAATAATGACGTCCATGTAGACCTCCGTACAACGGCCATATGAATCTATACAAATTTAAACCAAAATGTCTCGAGAAATATTGATTTTCTCGAAAAAGTCAAAAGAACAAAATTTATTCTATTTCAAATTTTCTTTCAGGTGTGGTATCTTTCTACCAAATTTTGAAATTACATTTTTTTTACCTAGTTTTTGTCTGTAGACCTAGTGTTGCGCCTGGCAAAGTGGACTACCGATCGCGTACGCAAACATGAAAAATTATTATGATAGCAAAATAGTATGCCAGGCCCTCAAAAACTATGCTACTTCTTGAAACATTTTTGTGTCAAATTGGGTCGCTTATAACACAGACTAGGGCCTCCTATACAATTGACGAACCAATAAGGCTTTTCCAGCGTTCCATATTGCATACTTATTTGCCTGATTCTTATCAATGTGATGGGCTTTCTAACATTAATCTTATGGGCATTGCTCGATTGCACACTCATTTTCATTCCGGTGTTAATCTGCCATAAGATTAAGGCGCTAGAATAAGATCAATATTAGGAAGCCCAATGTATTAATAAGAATCAGGCAAGTAAGTATGCAATATAGAACGCTGGAAAAGCCTTATACTCCCTCAACGATTTGCAAGATGTAGTTAGGAAAGAATAACAATTGATAAACGGGATAAATAGATACAGTAATCTCCAAGTTCGATATTGATTTCATGTTCAAGGATTAAGATACTAGGCCTATACAGACGATTATTCAATCATTTCGCTCCGATACTCTGCATTCATTCATGTTTCCCCTACCGACTGCAGCAGTGTCAATTCATCTCTTATCACTTAAATTCCATTCTGTAAAAGCAAATACGCAACTATCAAACTGATATCCATCAAGAAATAAAAATTTGAATGGTGAATGTAATTAATAAAACGGCAATCGTGATTAAAAATAAAATAATCCGCAGTACAAAATACGAAGAACAACTAGGTGATCAAAGCGATAGTAAGGGGCGATACGCCCCTGATCTATACCGAAGAAAAAAAAGAAGCGATTGCAACTGGTTCGTGACTCGTAGGCCGAGTACGAACCTAATTAATGATGTATATAGTCCAAATCAAAATTTGTCTACCTGCATCCAAAGCTGAACTCAGTTTGGGTAAAAGTTCTTGTAGAGGACTCGTGTAATCTCCAAGAGCTCTATTCCATATCGAGATTAACGCGCTATGTAATGAATGATTTCGACTCAATCGTAAAACTTGTTGTATATCGAGGCACTCAATTTTCACATTTAAAATACATAATTCTAATTCCTGAAAACAACCGAAAATTATCTATTGAGGTGTATGAGTCAATCAAGATACAGAGATTATCAAAGGACAATACTACCTTCCACATTTGTCGGTCAGCCAAACACGTAACCAACTGCTGCATAATGGCGGGGGGTACGTCGAGCAGTTTTTCGTCGATAACAGCTACTGCTAAACTCTGCAAAAATGCATCTCGACAAACGAAATCTTGATTGTATTCGAATCCTTCCCACAAACGCTCGAATAATAAGCCCCTTTAAAATCAAATTTTATACTTCTTATTCATGTTCAATAAAAATCAATAAGAAATTTTTAAAATATTACGTTTGCTCTGAGGTTACTGCCATATTGATTATTGTATCCAGAGAATTTGTTATCGAGACGTTCGCTGTGCCACCATTCAATATTAGATCGATATAAGTAACAAGTATTTCAGTTATCTAATGAAATAAAACACCAAGAAAGAACATACTTCAATCATATTGAACGATACTAAAATTTTAATGATAACTAGACAATACTTATTTAAGAGCTACTCTACGGACCGCGGATACCTGCATATATAAACTAAAGCTACATCATTCCGAGGTCTTCGCGGGTAGCGTGCTCTTTGGCATTGACTCTTTCTTTGAGGTCGCGATTTTCGTTTCTCAACTCTTCGATCAATAATTTGTTTCTCTTTATATCCGCTGTGCATCGATCGGTTTCAGAGGTTTTCAGTTTCATAGAGCCTCGTAGAGTGCCTCGATCACGCTCGCACTCAGCGACCTTCCTATCAAGTATAGCCTTCTCTCGCATCATTCTTCGTAGCTCCTCGTTGCTATTTTCGAAAGTTTTATTGAATGTACGTTTTTGATCCTCGAGGTAGTGCAACTGTTTGATGATTTTCTGATTCGTATCGTTCAGTACTTTAATGTCTTCCGATAATTTCCGCGAATAAATTTCCAACTCGTGTACCTTACGTATCAGTTTTTCGGCGTATCTGTCTTTTTCAACAAGTTGCTCTTTCAGGTCATGGTTTTCAGATGACAGATGTCGATTCTCCTCTACAACTTTATTCACCATGGCGTTCAATTTCTGTTTCTCCGCCTCCATTGCCGCCTTTACCTGATCGAACACACTTTGTTGCTGCTGCAAATATGCGACACGATCTCTCAGCCGTTGCATTTCCAAATTCATAGTGTGAATTTCCTGTCTACTGACTTCGGTCAGGTCCTTCGTCTGGTCCCTGACCTTATTGTTGACAGCATCCGAAGTAAACGCTATACTGGTCTCGAACTCGGAAGTTATGTCTTTCTTCCCTCTTGCCTCTCTATCGGATGTTACCGCCGTACTCGGTAAATTCGATTTACTCTTCTGCTTCTTTTTTCTATTTATTTGCACCGACAGTTTACGAAAATCGTACGGCTTCTTTGCACTCGTAATTTTAGGTCCCGACTGAGGCTTCTTCTTCGATGGCGGGAAATCACGCAACTGTTTTTTTGTATCCATGTTCGCATCTGCCTTGGCTCCTAGATGATTCTTAGCGTTCTTTTTCTTAGGCAACATAATATCGAAAGATGCAAATGACACGGAAAATCGAAATTATATCACGCACAGCAGTACATCGACAGATTGCACATTCAAGAACATTACAGTCTACCATGGTAAATTGAAAATAAATTGTGAAAAAATTCGAGAGAAGTCACGTTGTAAAGAGTTGAAAACAGACTAAGCCAAGCATTTATAGCATTCGATCGCGCATCTTCATTACCGACATTTCGACTGAAAAGTCAGGTAATGCTCCCGATACAGTTATGACAGATAAGCCTGGGAACGAATTTTCTCGACGTGTTAGATGTCCTAGATCACTGTGAGAATAAAGGAAAAATGTCACGTTTCCTTAAATATGTCGTGTAATTCAGCATTTCATGAGAAACCCGGTCATTTCATGAAATGCGGTCAGATATCACTGTAATTAAGATTTTTTACAGCATCTCATTTCATGAAATGGGGTACCTAACTTCTTAACAGGTATTTACATTTATTTAGTTACTGGTATCTTGAAAACAAATTACTGATATGTTATCTGTTTTCATTGAAATATTTAGAGCAAATCACAATTGTTATCTACGCGCTGCATTACACTTCTCGTTTTTCAACTTCGTGAATCAAATGCAACTTTCTTTCGTTGAGGTTTTCATCATATTTTTTTAAACAATGGTATCACAAAATTATTACCGTGGACTAACGATACTACGCGTCCAAATTGAATGAAGTACCCCTAACAAAATCTGAATCAAACGATATTATTTTGATTACATATGACGTCAAGAATGATGAGTAGGTATTGTGTAGAAAGGGTGAATTATTCAGAAGACAAATTGCATAAATGAATTAACCCCTCCTTTTTTTGTACAGTAGTGATTAAGAAGGATCGAAGGACCTACATCTGCTCCGAATGTTGTAAAGCGCTTTCGTCCAAAAATTATTATAAGTGCCGCACCAAAAATTTATTTGAGTATGATTTACCGTCAGGTGCAAATTTTATCATTTTTAATGTGACGTACTCTCTTTCAAAAACCAAATTGTAAGGCAAACGCTGCGCTGTATTTAAAGAAAAAAAAAAAAGTAGAACACGTAGTTAAAAATTCTTCACGATTCATGAAGCGCCTAAAAACGTGATCAGAGGCTGAACATTCAGGTGTGGGGTGTTTGACCGCGACAGTGCTCTCTTCTTTCTCAAATGAAATATCGTTCAGGGAGGTGTTAATTGGTCAGAAAAAAAACTACACCCTGATCTTTCAGGATAATTTCCAATCGTTGAAAAATTTGAAAATCACAAAGTGAATTATTTGGGAACTATTGGTATTTCGACTGTTGCGTATTCAACATCATCGTGTTCACACAGAGAGAGCATTTAAACCGGTTGCTCTGGATGAATCCATAGAGACTATTCAATTTTTACGTATTTTTATATTGTAATTTCTTTTGCAATGAATCCAAATTTCGATTTTAAAAGGAAACTTTATGTAAAATAATTTCTTGAAAATTCGCCCTTCTTTTGTGATAAATATCGTCGTCAGACTTCGAATCCACCTATAAAAGGTACCGCGTTAGAGTGAAAAATGTGAAAAGTACATCTGTGTCTCATACAAAAAACGACGAAGTGCGTCTCATACGTCCATGCAGACTGATAGCAAAAGAGAAATCACTCATGGCCGATATAAAATAACAGGGAAGAAACTGTTGAGGCCATAAATAGGCGCAAAACTCCATACATTTTCGGGGGCTATAATAAGGAATTGAAATGTTCAACGGAGAACACGATCAGGCGAGGCAAATGAGGCGCACTAAAATTTGCCTCACGTGATACCGTATTCTTTCAGATAAGTATTCGCAGCGTAATCCTATTCGATATAGTTCTATATCATACGCTGCGGATTGCTGAGGAAATTATTTCGTCTTGAACATGGACAAACATCTCCTCAAAACGCTACGATTTTTATCAGGCAGTATTTGACGCGAATGCGGGTATCATCAAAATTCTGCTATGGAATGCTACGTGTAATTTAATCTAATAGGTATTCGCCAAAAAAGGCGGAGTATGCACTGCTATGTGAAATTTCTCCAAAGCTTGCACTCGAAGGTGATGATGAGTATAATGAATATACGACGTACCTTCATTTCTCCCTTTTTTCTTGTAAAATTCAAATGGAAAGCCACCTAAAAGAGTTTTGAAATAATTATTGTTAGAATAGACTCAGATCCAACTTTTGTATATTTCATTTTTTTAAATTGATTGATCAACTAAGTATTGAGGAACTTCCAAAAAAATCATTTCTGTGTTATTTTTATGGGACTACTACGCACCATTACCTTCGAGTGTAGCGTAGAAAGTCGCACTCCTAGCAGAGCCCTCACAGACAAATATAAAATAGATTGTTTGTCTGTCTACAACTAGAGAACCTTTTTACCTATCGACTTGAAATTTTCACAACGCATACGTGTTATTCAGACATAACATTTAAGCCATAAATGAAAATTTTAGCTCCCATAGAAAAAAAGTTCTTCTTAAAAATTGTGCCCTCGCTGTAAAATTCATCAAAGAAAGAAAGGTACCTGGCGGCAACTCTCTCCTACGCTGACATTCTGTATTTTTAAGAAACGGATTTTGGCGCTGCCTTCTAAATTCCACTCTCGAGCTATATATGATAGGAGGGGGGTTCAGCGTAGGCAGCTTTATATATCTTATCTTTCTTATATGCTATTAGTTGTACACACATTGTCACTTTATTTGTGCAATATATATTTTCTTACTAACAAGTTTGTACAAACTCGATATGTATGATTATGACTTTTGTACTACAGTAGTTTTTCAATAAGTGTGAAAAGAGTGAAGACGACTATCTCAAAATCTTGAATTGAACTTGGGTGTTAATTTAAGAGTAAGAATCTTTCTCGACAGCTTAGGAGGAGAGATCAGGTTGATGGTGAAAGATACCTTCTCTACATTAAACAGACTGCCTTGATCTCGTATGTCTTGAAAAATCGAACTGTCAAATCATTTCAGTTTATCTTCAATAACAATTTGATAGCTCGTGCATACTTTTTTAAATATAATAAATTCTCAATACAGTGCGATCCTCAGGTTAGTGCGAATTTTCGTCGGTCCCTCAACTTTGCCTATCTAAATGCATATAAAATCACCTCCGTCTAGTACGAACTAAACCGCGGTTTAATGAAAAAATAATGTACAGATTGGGCAATCATGTGCAGACCGATCGTTTTCATTGCAATAAAAAGGATGAAAAAATCTCAACCTACCAGAATTTTTCATTTTTGGGGCAATTTGAACCTCTTCTGGGCGCATTCACTCATCTCAATACTTCCGTGAACTTTCAATGTAACAGAGCTCATATACGTTAGTTATTTTTTGTACGGCAGAATTGGCTACATCATATTACTTAATTGTTTTCGTTTCCAACAGCAAATAAACTTTACTCTCCAAAATGAGCACATTTTCAAAACTTTCCAAGTATTATTTTCATTCACTCTTCTATATCAGTTATCCACACCTAAATACCCCCTCCCACTTCAATGACTGGAATATCCGTCAAAAATTCTCAATTATCAAACATGAAAGAAACTATTATTCACATTAAAGGAAATAAAAATGAAATCATTCGTTAACAACGGCATAATGACATCGTTTTCCGATACAAGTTCATTTTCGAAACTTGCCAAGCATTATTTTATATTCAATCTCGTGTATTAATAATAAACAACTTACAACCCCCTCCCCTATCAGAGAAAAAAACACTTTTCGCTCACAAAAAATACATACGTATCTATGAATTTGAGCCAATGTTAAAATCGTAATCCATGCACACTAAAACGCCGAGAAAAAATATCCCACACCCAAAATTCCACTACGCGCAAGACTGCAATACCTCCTAAAGTCGGTAACACTCCTCATATTCCATGGCAACATTCATTCTTTTCAACGCGGAATGATTAGTAAACTGACGTTCGACTTGGTGCGCTCCAAATTATTCTAAATTGAAATAGAAAAATCTCAAAAACTACCAATCCGATTTTCAAAAAAATGACCCTATATTCTATAGTACAAATATGAAACTTCAATAATTCTCAATTACATGTAAATCGACTCAATATCAACAGAGAACATTCACGCACAAAAAAAGTACATACGTACATATGAATTGAAGCCAATAATAAAATCGTAATCTACACACTCTAAAACACCGAGAAAACATATCCCACACCAAAAATTCCACCGCGCGCAAGACTATAATATACCTCCTAAAATTGGTAAAAAATAAATGAATAAAACTCATACTTTACCTAGCAAATCATTCTGTCTCCCAAGTCGCTTCTTCACCTTATTTAATTTTCTTTTACTCAAAGTCCGTCCTCGGGAAGTATACTGAAATAATTGGTCGTGGTTTAGGGTTCAGTTTTCATTTTAATATCTACCAAGAATACGTGATCCGATAGCTTTTGGACTACCAACCAGAAACGTCAGCATAAAAAACTGATATTCCGGAGGATGCGACTTGTAAGCGTATAAGAGATAAATACACGTAACTATGGGTAAAGATAATCCCATCTCAAAAATAAAAAAGAAAATTGAATCAGTCAACAAGCGAGAAGTTCTTGTTAAAGGTCGCTCAGCAACATACGGTCAGAAATCCATAGCTCAAAGGTGTCACGTTTTTACGAAGAAGAGTATGAAAGAAGATGAAATCAATCAAACGCAATCAGTTCCACGAAATATATCTCAATACGCTGCAACTAAGGATGAGGAACCGAAACGTATTGCCGATGCAAGCAAACCATCCGAAGAGCGGAAAAGGACTATTGACATCAACACGTTTCCCAAAGTGTTTTCCACTTCCGATTTGATGGATAAAATGAATACGTCGAGCGACGAATAGAAAATATCAGCGAAAAAAATCCATTTTTAAGATGATAAAATAAAACTTCTCAATTTTGAATCGTACCTTCGTTTTGACCAGAGTATAACGATGTTGGTAACGACCTTGCAATCCAGAAATCACTTTGCCTCTTTCTTCCAGAAATTCGAGACCTAAACGTAGTGCGCACTCGAACTGGCCCTTGAAAGGAATTGGAAAAGTATTACAGTCACTGAATTGCGTAACGATGAACACAATTTGCCTTTTTTACTCACTTTCTCTACCAATGAATCCAAACGCTCGATCCAGCTTCGTATACTGACCATATGACAAGATCTTATTCCTAGTAAAACAACTTGATTGCCATAACTTTGTACTGTATTGTAACACGCCCTTTCGCCAGCTAATGCCTACAAAAATGACAATTTAATACCGGTAATTTGAATTTGATCAAGTTGGTCTAATTAATTTACCATTGCTTCGCTGACGTTTCCACCAGTTGATAAACCTTTGAAGTGACTGGAATTGTAAACTAAATTTATAGAAGATAAATCAAGTGTCTCAAGTTCTTGTTTACTCCGGATGTCGAATAAATGTAATTGTTCTTTGGTGTCGAGAGTAGCGATCGTTCTGGTGTTCAACCAATGGCATGTAAGTACTGAGTAATCTAGATCTAACGTCTGTAAGGCGGTACACTTCACTCTATTATTATGACCAATATTAACCTGTGGGAAATAAAACAATTTAAAATTAATATTTCCAAGGTGTTTAAGTCACCCGAAAGAAAGGTGTATATGTATCACCCTATAAAAATTAATCCAACGATCTCGTGCAAATGCTAGAACAGGATCCATGATACGAAAATTTTCCTTCAATTGAATGACAACGAACTGCCAAGACAAGAAAGGTAATGAGCGCGGGTCAGCCCTCGCGGTGCAAGTTAGTAAAACTTTTACGACTGGCCTGATGCAGATAACTATTAACTAAGATCAAAAACATAGTTTTACGTAAGCTTATTATTATTACGGAAAATCTTCAGCTTGATCCAATGAGTACCTTCTTAAGAGTAGCCATTGCTACAAGCATATGTTTTCTGAGCGGATGCGAGTTCAAATGATGAAGTAATAACGGTTCTATGCAGCATACTTCACCTTTACTTCCAGAGAAGATACATTTTGTTTCGACTCCACGAACACCCAAGATACGTCTGAAGTTCATTTCAAAAACGGATCCCCCATTATCACTACATAAAGCTAGTGTTGGAATATCTGTAAACTATTTCTATTTAGATAGAATTTCAAAATTTCCGACTTTTTTCTTTTCCTAACAGAGAAAGAATGAATAGTTACCTTTATTTGCAGGACCGCAGTCGACAGCGTATGAGCATTTTTCATCGTTCTTAGAAGCTTGCCATCATTTGCATCAAACATGAGAATTGATCCGCATGCGTAACCCGCAAGAAGTCGAGTACAATCACCATTAAAGCACAAAGCAGATACTGAGTTGCATTCTTTATCAGCCTCATGACACCAGCGTAAAGTTTGATGCTCGTCAAATACAAAAACAAACCCACACGAAGTACCGATTGCAATAACTATGGAAACATGCATGACTGCGGGGTATCCAGCATCAATACGCTCCTACAAATAAAAATAGTGAAAGGAAGCGATCAACTCAAGAATGATAATGGCCAAAACTATACCAACATTCGCAGATTTTAACTGAGCCGAAACTGCTTTCAATGTAGAATGTCGGAGGATATGTCCAGGATCATACTTGTACTCGGGCAACGTGGGCGCCGGAATCGAACTTCGAAAATCGTGATATAGGCTTGAGTAGCTAGTCGATGAATCGTCTTCATTCTCATTGTACGTACTTCCTCGCTAAAAGGAAATTGAAGTTGCAAGGAGCTCTACTTTAGACGTTTATACTTCCTATTAAATAATCGTTCCGATGATTTATTACGTACATGACCCGGAAGGTACAATGCCAGCTCATCTTCGCTCATGAAGGATGCATCATCGCCTTGCAAAATACTCGCTAAAGTGGGCGTTTCTTCCAAAACCGGTAAATTAAAATCTTCCTCATTTATCTGAAATTACGACAAAATTGTAGCGATCAGAGTGGTTTATAACGATATTTATTCTTTAAGAAACGTACTTCCGAAATACTCAAGCTGACGGCTTCACTACGTTCTTCAATAATTGTTTCCATACTGACAACTCTCTCTTTAGGTGATGAGAAAGATGATTGCGCTACCCAGGACAAGAACTACTTGTGTAGTGCACGAAATGTAGGTTCAAATCCGAAAACCGAAAACCATCAGCAATTCTACTTACTTCATTATGTAACAATATAACTTCTCACTCAGTTCTTTAATTCTTCCCGAATTTCTTCAGTCCTGCAAGACAACAGGATCACTATCACTATCAGTCTCGGTCATGATCATTGATGAATCGAATCCTGATCAAATTAATTATTATCAATCAACAAATTATCGACTTCGACCTCATAACGAGATCGAAGTATCGAAACATCGCAGTACCAGCGCTAAAATAACGCTGGGTGGATGGTTTTGAATTAATGAAAGAGTGTTCCGTTTTTTTGAACGAGAATCTAACTACCTCTCTTCATTGAACCCAGAGTTTATTTTTATCAATCATATAACTTTTATCCTGTATTATACGAGCCCTTAGTTTCGTCTACTCGGACTACTCGCCACTCGGACTTCATTCAACTCTTCTCGTTCCTGAGTGTGGCGTGAAACGGCTGAGTAGAAATGCTTTCAGTGATTCATTTTCACCAGTCATTTCTAGAAAAAGTGACAAAATTCAATGAGCGTGAATCCGGAGGATATGCATCATGCATTAAAAAGTTGTTTTCTGCTTACGAATGGTTGACTGAATATCTTGAACCATGACAGTAAGATATGACAAATGTATCTATTGTGTTCGAAAACTGATACTAAGAAACTTACACAATTTGATAATGGCCATTATTTTGCTGGCTCTCGGTTTCTGTGTCCTGGTTTCCATCGAGAAATACAAGTCGGTAAAAATTTTCTTCCGCAGTCATTCGGAAGATATGCTTAGCATGTTACAAAAAGTAGTCATAATATCAAATTCGACGGTACTTGCGGGGAGAAACACTCAGTGTAGCTACTACACGTGTTTCAATGCTTACAATTGTGGTAAACGAGGCGATCATCAGATACTGATTTACATCTATCCGATAAAACATTACGTCAATGAAAAAAGAGAACCAATCGTTCATACGCAGACCCGAGAATTTCACACTATATTGAAGACTATACGACGAAGTAAATTTTTTACTACGAATGCAGATGACGCCTGTGTATTTGTACCTTCGTTTGATACGCTCTCATACAACAATTTTTGTCCTCGAGGGTTAAATCAAGCTCTGAATACGCTCCCTTAGTGAGTATCATGTTTTTAAAAATAAGATGATGTTGAAAAGTTTTAGGCTTAGTGTGTCATTTCTATTTTCCAGCTGGAGGAATGGTGAAAACCATCTGTTATTCAATTTTCTTCCACCTAAACAAACCTCAGTAATGAATTTAGTTACGGACAAAGCATTCATTGCTAGTGCTGGATTTGATTCCTGGACATATCGACCAACTTTCGACATATCTCTGCCAGCGTTTGTACCTTTAAATAATTTTTCAATGATTTATCCAAAAAGGTACTGAATTCCGTAATGGACAATTTGTTATAACTATTGTGGTGCTGACGTAATGGTCTTGGTAACATTTAGAACTTGGTTAGTGACTGTATCGCAACTGAATATTCATCGTGTTAACGAGGGAAAACTGAAACATTTGATGTCCACCTACCCTGAACTCATAGTTCTTAATACGTGTGTGGGTGCTAATCCATCGTTCAGGTGCTATGAAAAGGAACACTTCAAGTACCCCGAAGTATTACAGGTATTTTTCAGCATTGTTTTGTATTTTAAATGGTTTACCTCTCATTGGAACTCCATCTCAAACTCAATTGTATTCGCAGAGATCGAAGTTTTGTATCGTATTCCGAGGTAATCGGTTAGCTCAACCAGTATTATTGGAAGCAATGGCATCCGGATGTATTCCTGTGATATTATCGGATGGACTGATCATGCCGTTTGAAGAAGTAATCGATTGGAAAAGGTAGTTTAATTTTATCGAATGAATTGAAATTGATGGGGAACCGAGTAAATTTAAAAAGAACAAAAAAAATTGATTAAATAAAAAATTGTTGGGTTTTTTGAAGTAAGTTATTTTCAATTTCTTTTCTATTTTATAGAGCCTCGTTGTTCGTGTTGGAAAAAAACTTTCATTTAGTTGTAGAAGTATGTAAGTCAGTCTCCGAAAGTAGGAGGCAAGAAATGTCCGAACAAGCTCTTTGGTTGTACACAAAATATTTCAGTTCAGTCGAGGCGATTACGAATACGACTCTGGAAATTTTAAATCATCGCGTTTTTCCTAAAAATACACTATTTTATGAAGACTGGAATGTTAGACCTAAATTTGTAAGTTTTTCAGATTATTACCTGAGTAGTTGTGGAGATTATGGTCAATTCTACTTTATCATGCGATTACTTTCTAGGTAGCAGCGCATACACCCTTTCTTTTGCGTGAAATGTCTCGCTCTCAGAGTTTTACTGCAATCGTATTAACATACGATCGTGTTGATAGTCTGTTTCTTCTGATTGAAAGACTTAGTTCAGTGGCTAGCTTGTCAATGATACTAGTAGTATGGAATAATCATTATAAATCACCGCCCGAATGTAAGCGTGGAAAGTTATTGTTTTCGTACCGTAAGTTTTGCTTATTTGAACGAAAATTCGAATATCATTGATTTGCAGTAGAAAAATGGCCTAAGATTAATAAGACCGTGAAGTTGGTCAGAACGAGTGAAAATAAGCTGTCCAATAGATTCCTTCCGTACGATGAAATTGAAACGGAAGCTGTTTTGTCCCTTGATGACGATATATCGATGTTGACGGACGATGAACTCGATTTTGGATTCGAGGTCAGTTGATAAACTAATCGATCATTATGAAAATTTGATAACTTTTTCTCATAAATAATATTTATTTAGGTGTGGCAAGAGTTTCCTGATCGTATTGTCGGATTTCCCTCTCGAAACCACGTTTGGGATAATCTTACATCATCTTGGAGGTATGAATCAGAATGGACAAATGAGATTTCAATGATATTGACTGGAGCGGCGTTCTACCATAAGGTACATAATTGATTTAATTGGACAAATTAATGTAGCTTTATCAAACTGAGACGGGAGTAAATTATTTTTGTTCATCTACACTGGAAGTTTCTTGATTGCGATGTTATGCTTGCAGTATTGGCACTACCTTTATTCTACTTCGATGCCGGCTGAAATACGAGAATGGGTTGATTCCCGGATGAACTGTGAGGATATAGCTATGAATTTTTTAGTTGCCAATACAACAAACAAAGCTCCTATCAAAGTGAGTTAATAACGGAGTTTAATGATGTACAGTCCCATTTTCATGTTCACGCTGTAAACTTTATTTTAAATCCTTTGTCTTTCAATGTAGGTAACCCCTCGAAAAAAATTCAAGTGCTCGGAGTGTACAAGTACTCTAATGCTTTCGACTGATTTGAATCATATGAAAGAACGTTCAAGGTGTATCAATAAATTCAGCGAAATTTACGGTCATATGCCATTGAAGAAAGTTGAATTCCGTGCTGATCCAGTTCTGTACAAAGATGGATTTCCGTCGAAATTAAAACGCTTCAAAAATATCGGAATTTTGTGATACAAATGGAAGAGAAGCGATATTTATAGTATTTTTCTAATTTTGTAACGAGATGTTTTAGGCGTCATTTCTTGTGATTCCCAGTAGAGATTATTCAACATAAATTTGAATCAAAACATGTGCCATTTTAATTTCTAATAAAAGTAACCCAAGTTGCTCATATTGTTGGCATTCTGTTCGGTGCGAAATAATCAAAAACGTTCGCCGGTAATTCGAATTTAGCTTAAATTTGTAGATGAACAAAAATAATTTACTCCCGTCTCAGTTTGATAAAGCTACATTAATTTGTCCAATTAAATCAATTATGTACCTTATGGTAGAACGCCGCTGCAGTCAATATCATTGAAATCTCATTTGTCCATTCTGATTCATACCTCCAAGATGATGTAAGATTATCCCAAACGTGGTTTCGAGAGGAAAATCCGACAATACGATCAGGAAACTCTTGCCACACCTAAATAAATATTATTTATGAGAAAATTCGTAAGTGTTCGTCTTCTGGTTAAACAGAAAACAATGGATGGATCATTTGTAAGATGACGAACACATATTTCTCCAGAACTGACTTTGTTACCGACTGGTTTCTATATTACTCTTTTTCTGAAAAAAGAATCAAATTTCCCAATTGTCACTTTTCGAATTTATTGTTCCCATTTTTTTTTCTCTCTGTTTTAGAAAATGGTTGAATCTCGGGTATAGATTTACAGTATTACGTTATAACTAATCATTCATACGTATATTTTATTTTTTGAGTCTTTCACCCCTGTAAGTGGTTTCGAAAATTCAATAGTGAAAAGACCACTGACCATGGTAGAGGCAAAAGACTGGTTGAAAAATTAGCTCCGGTGTATGAACGGATAAATATGAATTGGACATAGAAAAAACGGTACACAAATTCTTATCCGGCAGTTTTTTTTTTAATGAACGTTTTCTTGACGAACGTACTGGGATGTTGCAAAAAGGTTGTCAAAACACGCGTGATTTGAGACCATTTCTCCTAATTATAGACCCTTTACGTTCACCAAACTTTATTTGTACGGCAAAATTATAAACGTAAAATATTATTGTCAAGAAGATCATATTATTGTCGACAATACGGTTTCTTGACAATAACATTGTATTTTATTGATCCCGTATTCGTGTGGAGGAAACTGCAAAACTTCGCATTTGTCAAAAAGCGACGGCTTCCTTAACGAAGTTGAATGAGGAACGCAGGAAACTCGTTCTATGGGTCGAATTGGTTTTGGTATTGAAGATTCAAATTGAAATCTTGAAGAGTCCCAAGTTTTTCTGAGTCCCTTGTTTCATGGTGTATATAGCCAGAAAGTAAAAATTTTTCCAAATCCCTTCCTTATTATTTAGTTCTTCAATCATTGATTATGGCTCAAGTGTCAAAATTATTCTAAGTCCTCCTCCTACCATTTATCATAACAGGGTTAACAATTTTTTTCCAAGTCTAAATTCTACCAAGTTCCTTTCCTTTCATATAGTATGCCTCGAAAGTTGAAATTTTTCCAAGTCTTCCTCCCATCGTATACTATGACTGGAAAGTCGAAATTTAATTCTTCCAAGTCCTTCAAAAAGTCAAAATATTTCCAAGTCCAAATTCTTTAGGGTAGGTGAGTTTTCACCGGACACCACATGGCGAACGGCGCACAGCGTAAATTCCCCCCCCCCCCCAAAAAAAAAAAAAAAAGAAAAAAACAAAAACAAAACAAAACAGAACAGAACAGGTTCCTAGTTAATACTTATTGACCAGGCACCAAAAAAATCGAATACCTTCATCAATATTTTATTCTCCTTAGGTACCTATTCTCATAATGTTTTGGAATAGGTGCACACCTCAATGATATTGACATCAATGGTAATTATTGCGAAGTAATAGGTAAAACTATTGACATTCTAGAACGCATTTCGACAGACTGGACTTTTTATATCACATTCAACCATCATATTATTGTCACCGAAAGATTTTTGGTGAATGAATTAAGAAGAAGCAACTTAGGAACGTTGAATCGAGAATTTTAATTTGAATAAATTTTCAAGTAATAAATATATGATGTGAAAAGGGAATTGCTGCATTTTCATTGAAACTAAAATTTCCATTCTTCAAGTTAAAATTCGAAAGGAATCAATAATAGTTGAAGCGTTTAAGTAGTGGTGGTAATCATTACTTCAACGCTCATACTTCATTTCAAAGTTGCGAACCTTATTCCGAACTTCTGTTGATGATATCTAGTGCCAGTGGTTTTCTAACCAAAAAGTTCAAATTTCGCGTCACTTCTGCACTTGAATGTGGGATTAGTGTAATACTTTCTTTCTCTTTGCCTAATATGGTATTCATTCACATCAAACCTGGCATGTATTTCTTGTTCTTCTTCATACGGAAGTACATCTCAAAATTGAAAATTCAAATAATAAAACTGAAGGACCCTTGATCTCAGGAATACCTTTTGAACCAATGCAATCTGGTATCCAAAGTACATGGCTGTATGTGAACGTAATCCTATTTCATAAGGGATTTTAAAACAAAAATATTTGATATGTGAACATGCAACCGTTCTTACATTCTACGCGTTTACAAAATAGTACACTCCAATAGGTATTCTAGACAGTGAACTGATTTATGACGGTGAGACTTCGACATTACGGTATATGTATACGAATGACTACACTGGACAGAATTGCCGATAAACATATAATATCGACACCAGTTTACAGTTGACATCTGATGTACATACAAGTCGCGTACAGCGAATACAGCTACGAGTTGCTGAGATCTACCGATTCGACTCTACAATGATTTATCAATGTCTAGTATACTAATTTCAGACGAGTTCGTTCACGTCTTTAATCTAAACATTCGGTTTGTTCTAATTGCTTATGTTACATTATCACTCGGTCACGTATGATGGCTCGTGGCGACTGGTGAGATACTCAAAAATATCGTCACATCATCATCATTCTATCATTTTCCAAATAACTTACATTATGTTTCAAATGGTACAGTATTAGCACAAAAATATGTTTGACAAGCCAGTCCGCTGGATTCCGAGTTTATATTGTGGAAAGAAGTGAGCACTGGTTTCTTGCCACCTTCCTCATGGCAAAGATAACCCAATTCAATACCTTGCACCTACCAATAATATAAAAATACGACGATGAATTAATATTGGTGAAAAATATTTGTATGGAAGTACGTGATAAGATTAGACACAGTGAAAATGAAAGACTCTCTGGATCATTTTTTCTTCTTCTTGTAAATAATCATTTTTTGGAAGATTCTCAACTCCTGTTGTGTCTGCTTGAAGATGTTACTCAACATTATTTTTCTTTCTAAATTCTGCGTTGGTATTCCTTAAACCCAAAACTCCATCTATCTTCTATTTTTCATAAATGTTTCTCGACATTTTTCACGATTTATTAGTAGCTGATAGGTACTTCACAAAAAAATTTATCGATCTGCATTCGATCAAACACGAGAGCATGCACGAGAGCATCACTTAAATTCTTCAAGCTGAATGGTCAATCGGTATACGTACATTTAGGCCAGTAAGTATCAAAATAGGAAAATATTTCAGGTTACCTATATCTATCTAAGAGGAATTGATGAATATCTCCTGATTGAAATCCAATTCGCCGAGAAATCCGTAAAAGTAAAGATCATCAGGATGAACAGGTGAAAATCTACACGCAAAAAAGCGTCTCGTCTGTTGTAGTTCAGTAACCTAATCGAGACTCGTGTACAGCAGCGTACCTACCTACTACATACAAATCTTCACTACGTGCACAATATTTTAGGTGTACAAACGGAGTATACGTACGTGTGTATCTTACCACGCTTACTGTGATGGGTGATTCTGGAGATTCGACGTGCTATTTCGAGTAATTTACCACCCCTTCTTTGTATACTCAAGGGTAAGTCTATGGTCTGTAGGGGTGGATTGAATAGCGGAAAAACTAATTTCTGTTTAGTTCTTATTCAGGCGTCGTACATTGTTAGTCACTATTCTGCGTAGATAAAGTGTTTTTCGTGAATTCCCGATTCAAAAATTTTTCGTGATTTTCTTCTGTTTCTTAAAAGGAAGTAAGTAGTTTAATATATAACTTGGAGGTAACTTGGATCCTAATAAATATGTACCCGTACATAACCGTGTTGCTGGTATCAGTCAGAATCCCCGTGTTGAACATCTCTAAATACATTTTGAGCCAAAAGAAGGAGCATTATCATTTATAATAGGCACCTCATCAGGACTGTAAGGTGGTATCTACAGCTCATTTACTGTCTTTTTTGTCAAACGTCCATGTTTTTTGGACAGCAAAAAATACAAATCAAATAGAAATGTGGAGTGAGAGATTTGCTATTTGTACATTTACTTGCTTGAGTTTTGTAGCACTAAGTAGTTAGAAACGTTTCCATTTTATATTGCTCTGGGTATGAACTATTATTGTACCTCTAAAATTAACGAGCAATAAGGTGACAATTAACGGCGTCTAAAATTTTACCTGTAGAACTTTGTTTTCAAGATTCTGAGATTGAAAATTTACCGGATTTAAATGCGCGCGCTCACATTTCAACGCGGTGTCCCTTTATCGTAGGCGATACGCTTAAGGGTGTGCTTCGCTTGTGAAATCGAGCATTGAAAACATGTTGTATTGAAAGGAGTTTTTTACTGCTCGAGTTTTCAATGGATCTTTCTAATTTTTTTATTTTATTTATCTTTCAAAGAGGTTTAATTAAAGGCGGTATCGAAGCAGAACTGAAAAATTTCATTCTATACACTTTTTACTTCACTTCGAAATCATCAAAAATTCGTCTATTTTCGGCGTTGTAAAATTTTTTTGGAGCAAAAATTTGGATTTCTGTTCCTATACCGTCTTCCATTAAATCTTTATGTATAACATTTTCGACGATTGAAAAAATTTGTCGGAAAATGGAGCCTAGAGAATTTTTCGCGAAGTTTGACGCTTGTCATTCGTTACAAAGACTACCCACGCACGCCCAACAAGCGTCGCGTGATGACCGCTGATATACCGAAGCTTGCAGGGTATTTGGTGGGGATATATAGGTATGCAACTTATTGTTTCTTCTTTCCATAATTTTCCATGATAGTTATATTTAATATGGGTTATGTCGGTGTAGGAAAGTGACCGGGTAAACGCCGCACACCTCGCATGCCCTAACGAGGCGCCACTGCAGAAGTATCATGCACTATATTATTGGTACTTGTTATTCATTTTTTTTTTTTAAAGGAGAAATTCCTATTTTTGTAGTGTTTGGCACACAAAGGTTTTGCTGAGGGAATCGGCACTTTGCGGGCTGTACCTAATTTTGGCCGCAAAAAGGTATTTAGTTTGCGGCCAACTTCGAAAAAATTATAAGCAGTTTATTTGGGCATTGACACATCAATTTACAAAAATTTTACTGTATTACGGTGGAAATTTTCTTGGAACTTGTTTCACATATCCATCCTCAAACTCGGACAAGCATTCCTGTACAAATGCTTCTTTCTTCTCCGTTCTTCTTCTCCAGGCTGAAAGATGGCATGACTATGTTTGGATCTCTAAGAAAGTATCAATGAGCAAACATACGTCTGGATACGTACAATAGAACGTACCATTGGAATGCGCATGCATTCCTTCGCACGCATTAGTCGTCCAATCGATTTACCATGAGTATTTTGTCCAGATGACGGATGAGAAATATGCATCAGAACGAACATGAGTGTTACACACGTATTCGGGAGATACTTTTATTTTTGGATTTGTAGGTTTATCGGCCGCTCATAAAGTCGTCTATGAAGAAGTCTTCCAAATTACCATTGTTAGTTCCAGCAAATGAGAGTTCAAAATATGAAATTGGTGGGGGCCACAACTTGCACAAAATATGGATCGCAAGCTGGTTATTGATAATTTTCATTATAGATACAATCTGCATATTTCTTGGGGATACCGCAGGCTTATTTACTTTCTAAAAATTAAGCCTACTTGGTGTTCGTAGGAGTTTCAAAAAATTTACAGCCAATGGATTTTTGCGAAGAATAAATTTAAAATATAAAATTTTAATGTTCCTACTAGTCTTCCACAAGGTTCATTGAGTTTCCTCTTTATGGTTAAACATATTTATTTGTCATAATTGTAACTAAAACAATAAAAACTGAAAAGTGAAAACTGCCTTTTCGCGTGTCTTACATCATTAAATAATGAAAACAATAACATCAGGTACCTACTTCACGAAGGCAAATTTTAAAACTCATTTCTTTACATTATTTCCATCAAAAACTCACTTACTTCGTACTTTATTGTCAATCTCGTTGATAAAATGGAAAGTTTCGAACTCAATCGAAAAAAGTTGAAAAAGACGAGAAAATAAAGAAGTAATCTGCACGAAGAGAAAAGAGAAGCCACTCTCTACAGTTCATTCGGCATTATGTTGCGAGAACAGTAGGAGTGTGTATATATTGGATGAAATGAAATCATCAAGGGTCGCAGAATGCAGCGCCCTTCTGTCTAGGCTTACGACAACCCCGCCATTATTATAAGTTTGTATGTATAAGAGGGGTTTGAAAAATATTCATTCTATCATTGCGTCTGTAGCCCGAATCTGTATACCAAAGGATAGTAGTAAATGCATACAGGCAAGTGACTTGCTTGAAAATTTGATCCTCACCCGACCTAATTTAAGATTGATCTTTTATCGACTTTTCCTATAAGAACAGTGCAGGGACTCTATTGGTGAGATAGTCATATTTTCGGCGTCAGGAAGCGTTTGAATATTGATATTTTAACAGATAAATTCTCTGCGGTCGAAGTAAAAAAAAGCATCGTTATCACAGGATGGAGAGTAGTTTTCAAGCCGGATTTTTTCAATATTAGAACTGCAGGACAGCGTCGGCGAGCAAGCGTGGGTAGAGACTACGGTACTCTTTTTCAGCTGCGGATTATTTTTTTTTAAACGAAGAAAAAGCGTTGCATTACATCATACAGAAATTCTTCCACATGCGTAACGCACTATGGAAATTCAACCGTGGATATGGACAGAGAATAATTCAGGAGCTGCTGATTTTTCTTTGAGCAAAAATAACCTCCGTTTGGCGTCGTATACAAATTCCTGCTCATAATGGAGATTTATATAAAATTAAACAGGAACAGAGGCTGACTTGTTACCTTTCTCAGCTGCTGATTTTTCTCTCTGAAAGAATTGCTATTTATGTCAGCTCCGAAAGATAGATAGATCAGATTCGCTATTGTACAAGAAAAATTTCTACTTTAGATTGTGGTCTCAGATTTGTATGTAACGTTAAGATATAGGGAGCAGATACGATTATACTACGTATGACACGGAAGATCGTCACGACTATACAGGGTCTGCCAAAAATATGTCAACACTTGAATGGGGATTTGGATAAAATTTGTTGTACCTCAAAAAGGTGAAACGTTAGATGTATCTAGTTCAAATGTACAAAATTAGTAGGTATCTCAATTTTGTTTTTTAATTTGCGCCAAATATGAAGTTTTTACGTCTTCTTTGAGCCGAATTGATTATGGATCAAAGTGTGCCCAAAATTGACCAATTTGCCAAGATTTCCGAAATGAAAATCTGAAAATTACCTTATTTTCGAGCTTAATATGGTTACGTAAGTATTATTTTCGGAATCAGCGTCGAATTTCACTTTCAAATCAAGTATATAATATGGAAGTTTGAACAATTTGGAATTTTTTGGAATTTTGGCAAATTGGTGAAGATAAAATTGAAATACATACAAATTTTGTAGATTCAAAGTTTATATCTAATGTTTCGTGTTTTTGCGCTAAAACAAATTTAGTCCAAGTTTCCAACATCTTTTTGGCGGACCCTACATAATACTTATACGCCGACGTGAACATCTTTGTGTGATTGTTAGCTTTGTATTGATTCGAAAGTCAATTTTGCATCATTTTATTACAATTGAAAGATTGTTTTTGATAAGCAGGTAGTTAAAGGTGGAATATATGACCCGAGATTAATTGGGAAAGACGAACTCCAGTCTTAGAAATCAATACAATCAGCAATTGTCAAGAATTACTGTCAGACTGTCTCTTGGTCTGGTGGTAGTAGAGCCCTACAACAATGAGTGAGGACATGGGCCTCCATGTTTAGTCGTTACATCATTATTCATCTTCAGACTTCCCTATTTCAATGACTGATGATTACAGTTTACCACAATTTGAAAATAATAAAAGAACTACAAGAATTTGTTTTAGAATACAGGTGTCAGTGCCAAGTAAAATGCTTTCAAATTATACAAAATTGTTCCACCAATTGTATCAATTTCTCACCCTATTAGGGAACTGCAAGGATTAATGATGACGTAACGACTAAATATGGTGATCCATGTCCTCAGTCATTATTATAGGGCTCTAGTGGTAGCCTCCTTCAAATGTTTATTCAAAATTAAGATGGAGCTAGAGCAGATGCATACAAAGGTGCTAAGACAATCGCAAAGAAAGATCTTTACATCCGTCCCTGTGTAATAAACCGATATGTACGGCAAAGAATTTCCGTTTATGCGACGATTGCTAATTTTGGGGTGATCAAAAGTTAATTCTGCATTGTACAAATTGAAAGATTGTCTTTGAAAAGGAGACTCAAAACTGGGATACACAAACTTCAGTCTTACGCAAGAAACTAAAAATGCCGTAGACGAGCTAGGAAAACCTTTCTTCCTTCTTTATTTAGGATTATTTCTCTTACGTTTTATTCTTTATTTCAATTTTTTCTGTTTCAGCTTGACGTTAGATGAATTTATTTTTTCCGCTGCCGTGTTACAATACCTCGTGTGATGAACTCGAAATTGACCACCGCAAAAATTGAATGTTTTCTTTTGTTTCTCGGTATGTATTTCAATTTTAAGTTTTTATCTTTCATTCCTGCTGATCATTGAGCAAAGGGTGTAGCCCATTAAGAGGGGTAATCTGCTTTCGCTAGCAAATCCCAATGAAACCTAGATACTGTTTGATACACCTCCCCGACCAACTTCTCCCCCGGAAGTTTCAGCCCCCCTCTCAACTTTTTGTCGTTCTGGAGCCATAATTGTGATTTTGCTGCGGAATTTTCTACACAAACGTATGTTGCAGTGAGATATCTATAATTTATGGTGTGTGTAGATGATCGTCGAGACTACCAACCAGAATTTTTTCGCCACATTAAGTCCTGTTCTCGGCATTTAAAAATTCAAACGTCAGTAATGTGACGAGAGAATTCTGAAAAAATTCTGGTTGGTAGTCTTAATGATCAACTACACACACCATAAAATATAGATATCTCACTGCAACATAATATGTTTGTGTAGAAAATTCCGAAGCAAAATCACAATTATGGCTCCAGAACGACAAAAAGTTGAGAGGAGGGCTGAAACTTCTGGGGGAGAAGTTAGTTGGGGAGGTCTATCGGACAGTATAAATTTTAACGGGACTGCCGCCGAAGGCAGATTACCCCTCTTAATGGGCTGCAATATACCCTTTCATTTTTCAAGATACTTCAGCTAAAGAATTTTAAATTTGCAAAACTTTTCTTAAAACATCGTTTTTGCAATTTTATTTTAAAGTAGCTTTGATTACTTGGAAAACACACTAGTGTAATTAAAATAATGTCTAGTATAGGAAACATGACCAGCATAATGCGTAATTTACTTCGTGAATACCATACCTTCAACTCACAAATTTTATTGTAGCTACGGGAGGGAATTCATTCCATCACGCCGCAATCTCGGTAACTGCGGTACTCGCAGAGAGGTTTGGCAGGCGTAGTTATATTAGTTAGTAGGACGGTTGATGTTATCATCTTCCGAGCTACAACATGTCCTTAGCACACAATCGGAACTGTGAACTTTTTGTTGATTCAGTGTTTATCACTGCAATCTCAGAAGTATTGTTGTATTTCGTGAGCTGTACCACAGTACAGTCTTACATTCATAGTTGCACGATTATATTACGAGTATGATAAAGATCAATTCGTTTTCACAAGAATGAGGGTTGAAATATGATATACTCGTATAATATGTTATAGGCATTTATCCTGAAAGCGTCAGTTCATTCAAGGCGCTTGATTTGTCAGTTTCACTACTACCATGCCTTGTTTACCCTGCATGAGGAAGTATGGTATTATCCCAATTAGACAAATAAATCTTCAGTTTTATTTATAAACCTATGTTTGCTATTACTAATATTTACATTTTTTGTTGGTGTGTAATTGTAATCGACTATTCCATTTTTTTTTTCATTTTTCCCAGTTCTTCTCTTCAAATTATTTGTAGCCATCGAAATACGTGTACCCATAAATTATACAGCATTAACAGGGGATCTAGAAGTTCATGTACAAAATTTGACGTTTCAAGATGAACCGTGTTTTCTACAACTTCTTGAGTGGTACACGCAGGGTGATTCGTTTACAATAATCAGCACGGCTGAGTTGCTACCAGACGATGCAAGTAGTGCCGATACGGAAAACATTTACAAGGCGATATTCCCATGTGGTCTGATTTCACAAGGTGGACGATATGGAATGCGAATTCAATTCAACCTGAACACCAGCATCAATGAAGTATTGCGTACAATCCCTGACAATGTGGAGAAGGATAATCAGAAGGTTTGTACTAAATACAAATAGTCTTTCTGCTTCATCTATTTTTTTAGATTAAGGATTAAGTAGGGAGAGGGATACTCCCAAGAGTAAACACGGAATATTTTTTGCACGTAAGCCTTGCCTTCCTACCAAAACTCTGAAGTCACATCTTGCCACTGTGTTCTATTTTCGACCTCATTTAGAGAAGATGCAAGGACGAACTGAAGTGGGACAATGACACATGCATACGTGACTCCTTCAAAGCACTGATCTATGTAGTCTTACTTTTATGCACTTATGAAGGGTACTAATTAAAACTTGGTCAAAAGGGATCTTGGTCTCATAAAAGAACAAAAAAACACTTGAGATGGTGACCTCAAAGAACTACCTAGTTGGTGATACTGTTATTTTAAAACTAGGTACCAAAAAAATGACGTTACATGAATAAGGCGGTCTGATTCAAGTCTCTTTAAAAAATATTTGTAAGATACCTACTGAAAACAGTAACAAAATAAACCAAGGAAAGATCTCAAGAGCATTGGTTAGTTTTTTACCTGACATAGGCTATGTCCAAATGTGTGTTACGTGCATGATTATTAATAAAAATAAATCAAAACCAAGATAGAAAAGGAGTGGAAGGGTTATTGACTTATAGAGGTAAAATATTGATCCAGATTTTTAGTTGTAAGAGATAATGTTTATGTATCTTCTACTGCGATTTTTTTTTCAGAACTATATTGTGAACTTGGATGTTCGATGGCCTCCTAGTATTCTGTCCATTGAGCCGTTAGAAATAGAGACGTACCCTAGATCATCGGTGCTTGCATCCGTTACTTATCCACAATCATATTGTAAACCAAGCATTAATTCTCTTGTTCCAGAGACTTGGATAAGTCTGATTTATTGTGGTTATTCAAAAATGGATTGCAAGTTGGAAAATGTATCTTACATAACTCAAGTAAACGAACTTCAGATATAAACTTTATCCAATAGAATAGAATAGAATAGACTGAATGTATTCCCCAGATCATTGAACCACGGCTCAATTTGGTCGGGCTCATAATATTTACAAAACTTATTTTACAATTTTTGTACAGTGAATTTTTACTATCACGTGTTACAACTTCAGAACATCCAAACGTCACTGCTAATTAAGAAGCTTGTAAATAGGCTATACTGGCAGTTGGCGGGTGAGTGTGCGAGTGAGCCGATGTCAAAGCAATAGGTACTTGAAAAAATTCATCGCGTTTCATTCATTGAGTGAATTATGTATCCTTATCCTAATCTTATTTCTTCCGAAACGATTCATCCTGTAATTCTTCTTCTCAACTTCAATCTGTCTGAATATTCCTTCTTCTTCTAAATTCTCACTCTTACTGTGTCTCTCTTTTAACCGACTTTTTGACTGAAAGTCAGTTAAATTGCTCCCGACACAGTTTTGGCTGATAAGCCCGGGAATGACAGAGCCGTTTCACATACGAATGCCGATCGACGGTAGAACACCGTACCGGACCAACGTAATTTCACAACGCTTTTACATGTATCCGACAAATCAGCCCAATGTCGTTCCACCGTCGGAGAATTGCTTTCACACCACGACGCCGACATTTATCCGACAATGTACAGACGGATCCTTTAACATCAATTTCTGACAGAAGTTCATAAGTTTGGTTTTGTGTCGACATCGATACCTCCGGCGAAGTGCGGCGCTGAATCGGGGAAAAATTATAGCCTTGTATTAAGTTATTTAAATCACATTTTGAAGAAATAAAAATGCTTATGCAGCCGCGTAAGCAACACACGACTTTTCACCTGTACCTACAATCAAGTTTTTTGTTGAAACGTTAACTGTAGTACTCCAATTTATTCAATGAATCGTTTTCTTGATAAGATACACCCATCCTCGTCATCTCTTGCCTCTCTAATTCATTCTTGATCATCTCCGATTCTCAAGCATCTCTTAATGTTGGTTATTGTAGACTCACACACACACACCCATTTTATCACTTATCTTATCCTTCTTTCATGCTCTCATTACGATTCTGATACCCCCATTCAACATATCTTTTCCTGTCCCAAATTAGTTTTACTCCCAAACTCCTGCGACTTATCTCTCACAATCACATAGAAGCACTATCAGATGACTCTCCATTTGTTGTCAACATCTTTCAATTCTTCCAACAATTAAATTCCTTTTTCCACATCTTCACTTTTCAAAACCACTGAGCTCATAGCTCTGTGACACTCTCTTGGTAACTCGTTAATTTAAAAGAAATCTAAATGAAAATAAAAAATGGATAATTTTTACCTCTGCCTACAAGTACTCATTTCGCTTAGATCCTTTCTTCATAACTCCAACTTATTCTATAAATCGTTCTCTCAATGAGGCTCACATATATCCTCACCATCTCTCGCCCCTCTACTCATAATTCATTCTTGATCATCTCCAATTCTCGAGCATCATTCTATGTTATTTCCAGCTGCTCTTCTCTTCATCCAATCGTAATTTGTATTCACGCTCTCATCGCAATCTATGAAAGAATAACCAAAAAAGTCGGTAAAAAGTTATCTTTAAGAAAATTAAAATCGCACACTTATGGATGAAAACTCAAAAGAGTTATGCAATAGCAACCGCCCTTCCCCATTTTGCAAGCATGGGAGCAAGAACAGCGCGTCATTATACGCCCCACCTTAAACCGGAGTATTTCAAAAGAATTTGATGTTGGAATTAAAGTCTTATTGAAAACTAAGTTGTGTATCGCGTAGTCTCATGTTGTTGCCACAGAGTGTGAATAAGGGTTAGCCACAGAATCAGTCACCCTAGACTCACACACATATACACTTCTCATCCCTCATCCTATGCTTTTCTCATGCTCTTATTCCCTCTCCCACATCTGAACTCAATAACAACACCAAGCTTATAACTCCCTAATGACAGGCTCTTATTAGCTCATTAATTGAAAAAAATTAAAAGAAAAGAAATGAAATGAAATGAAATATATGAAAGATTATACGCAGAAGATTGCTCACCAATACTATGGCATATCCTTACTTAACATTCATTCATGAGAAACTCAACACAAACGAGCAAATCTTTCACACATATAAAACCATTTCATCACTCAAAAAATGACAAGATTATACGCAAAGGATTGCTACTCTAATACTATACTAACACAACATTCATTCATGACAAACTCAACACGAACGAACATATCCTTAAAATTCATTCATAAAGAGCGTATCTTTACATGTGTGAACAGGTAACAAAAAATTGAATAAAACTACTATGCTACAACTACATTGACAATCTACGTAATCAAAGGTTACCCTCCGCTTTTGATGACGAAAGCAACTACCTGAAATGTAGTACTACAAAATATTAGTAGCAACAATATTTGCAAATTTCCTCATATTAGTTCACACTTCAATTTGAGATTTCTCACGAACCAGATATCATATCAACACCAAAAGTTCACAATTACATTTTTAGACATGTAAATTAAAATATATCAACATTCGAAAACAAATGAACGAAGCATATCAGAGTTATAGGAGTAGGGAATTTTTTTTTAAATTGGTATATCTAGAGAACTACAGATCCGATCGTCAAAAAAAATGCAGGTGCACAACTTCAGATATAACACTACAACGTGGCCAAGTTTCAAGAAAATCCACCCAGTAGTCTCGGAGGAGAAGCCCGGACAAATTTTGATCCATATATATCCCTCATATATATATAAGGAAACCTGAAATTTTTTTAATGACGTAGCGATGATCTATGACCTCTAAAACGTCGAGAAAGTTCATTTCCCCCTCTTTCTGCCACAACTGTGACGGGTGTAATACTCGCTTTTCTACGAAAAGTCAGTGAAAAACGAAAAACAATGTGACCAAAATAACCCTCATGAATTTCCTTTTTCAAACATCTATATTTGATCATGAAATTAGTCTCAAAAAAATGAGTATAGATCGCTATAAGTATAACCATGAGAGCTAATCAAGTGAAAATATTATGTGTTCTAAAGGAAAGTATGAGCAACATTTCTCCTCTGATTTCAGATTTTATATTCAGAGCAGATCAGAGGATACCCGTTGTTGAGATATATAACATTGAATTGCAGACTGTTTGGCAAAGCTGGTTACTATACTCTTTTTCTTACTAGTGGCAAGCATGGGACAGGAACTGTTATTGCCACCCTCCCGGCCTCTAATATTTTGTGGGTGAGTCAACTATATTGCGGAGTAAATACATTAGCTATTAATTCGGTCTCTGATCCAAGGACGAGCCATGGAGTACATATGACCCTTCCTCGCGGTTAATTTGTTTTCTAGTTATTGAAAAAAAAAAAAAACGTACTCATATTATTCTTTGTTCTTCCAAATACAGGTAAAACGGAATGACCGCTTCATATTAAACGTACATGCAAGAAGTATATTTCAGTGCGATGCACATGGGGGTGGAATAGCGGTATTTTTTCAGTACCCGGAATGCATACCCTCAAACGATAAAATAAGATTATACGGTAGTTTTCGAGCAGACGTTATGTCTCTGTTTTCGCCAGTAACTCTGCACTATATTACTGAACAGAAAGTGACCAAAGGAAAATACAGTTTACATTTTGACTGCGATTTATTTAGCGAAAAATTTGTCTCTTATTGTTTTGTCTACGTGAACCAAGCGATAACTGGGTCTGTCAGCAATGTTCAAATGGAGTGCATACCAACTTTTCCTATTTCGGGTTAGTAGGCGGAAAAGCTTATCACTTCTAACTGCATTGTACAAAGAAAATTGTTCAGCTATAGGAATTTATTAATAACTACAGAAAATGATGCTGGAAACTGGGGTAATTGGAGCGAGTGGAGCGCATGTTCCAGTACATGCAGGGGAGGCACTCGAACAAGGTATCGATTCTGTGATTCACCAATTCCCAGATATGGAGCTAAATATTGCGAGGTATGCTCAAACTAAATTTTTGAAGCTGTAGAGATAGTATTAGTATTTTTAAATTGTAAAGGAAATGGGGAGTAATCGCTCGCTGTTGAGAACTCCTCTAAGGAACTTTCTAAGGGGAAAGGTGTTGGGGAGTCCTTATCCTATTACTCAAATTACTCCATCTATTAATTTAGGATTTTATTTAGATATGCAGAGCCGAGAGCTTCAATTTTACGACTCATTTCAGGGTCATTCAGTTGAGACTGAACAATGTGGTAATAGTACATCGTGGGAGTGCACACTCCATGAGGTACAAATTAATTCAGATGTATTGGACAGTACTATTGGAGTGATGGCAGACATGGAAACCTGTCAATGTGGATGCAACATCAGTATGAACGCTAAAAACCCACAATACGCCTTAGTTGCTTCAGTGCGTAATTGCTCCCACAAGGTCTGGTGGAGGATTGAGGTTTGTTTCATCAAAATATCAAATAATCACCACTCTCGCGTTTGTCATAATTTCTAGTCTGATTATTTTAGGCTGAGCCGGACCACACTATCCAGTTACAAGTAAAGCATGCTAAATTTCCATGTACCACGCAGAAGCTTAAAATACACGATGGAGAATTTGTATCCGCAAACCTTTTGGCACAGTTGACGTCCAACAATAATAGTAAATTGAAGAACGTTTCTGTCATGTCCTCGACTCCAGTTATACTACTACAATATTCGTTGTCCAAAAACTTGAACAGTATTGCATGTGTGGGCGGATTTCTGTGCTATTTCAGACAAAAAGGTAAATTATAATATTGTACACATTTGTATTATCAACAAATACAAGTAACTTAACCTGCAGCAGGCTGGGAGGGGTTTATGCTAGGATTTTGTCATAATTTCTAATGAGAAAGGCTGAAGTCAATTCATTGGGCTAAGCTACTGGGTCCATAACCTGTCGTAGCAGCAGGTATAAAAATATCCGCAGTTTAGAAATCCAGTCAATAAAAGTTCACCAGAAGGAACTTAACACTACTTTATATGATGTTACGCTTTTAACAGTCAACGCAAAACTGTGACTAACTGTAGAATGAACTATGATTGAACTGAACATTACCAACAACTTGACGGTTGAGCTCCTCATAATACTATAATACCATTTCACCAGATAGTTGTAGCAGGTTCTCTTATCATAGAAGCAGAAAGATCTTTCCTTTAATATCCCAGAACAGAGCTGAGCACAGATCAGATCGCGGATTGTGGATCACGGTCCAAAAATTGGCGATTTGTGATCCATTATTTGGATCATTTTTTCCCGCGCGTTATGATCCGTGGTTGATTTGGATCCTTTTTTTCATTTATGTATAGTTGACTTGATCCAAATCATTCGCATTGATTCGCGCGGATTGCTGTTCTTTCTTGGTCCAGTGCAATTTGCCGCTCGGAAAATAATTGAGATACATATATCACGAATCTCAATTCGCAGAAATGAGCCTTTTGTACATGGAAGAGAGATATGCTCCTCCGAGTCGCAATTTGTGATCACAGCTCTTTAATTCAAGGATTTAGACATTAGAATTTAAAAATTTTAAGACACATTTTTTTCCGCCTTCGCGGATCGGGAATCACGGTTCAATATGATTTCCGGATCACGGATCAAATGTTCTGACCCGCATTCAAGGGTGGTGAGCTTGAGTTTTATTCAAGTTTTAAGCCGTAAATAAGCTAAAGCGAAACGATTTTTCATTCGCTTAATTAAGCGACTTATAAGCGAAACAATTTCGCAAGCGGATTACATTTTTGCGATCCGTGCTCAGCCCTGTTCTACTTACAGTGAACCCAACACTTCAACATGGTTGATTATTACGCTACCTATCTTCAACTTGAGCTCTGTGACTTATTAATATCAACGTTCTTGATTTTTTATCAGAACCAAGTTTTCATTTCATTTCTTCATCACAAAGATAGAGAGGTATGAAAAGGAAAAATATCATAAAGTTAAAAAATTTTATTTTTGAGAGCCACAATGCGGCCCACTTCTTTTAGTTTGTAGTAGTATTCTATTTTCATAGCTTTTGCCATAGTTCTCAATTCATCAGTTGGTTATGTTTCCCAAGAGGCATAATTTGGCAGATCACTATCAGGGAAATACCTAATCACCATTACACCAAAAAAAAAGAGAGAATGAGAGTGAGGGAGATCTGTTGGCAATAACGTTCGGCATTTTTTTTTTTTTTTTTGCAACTGTTAAATCATTGTCAACTCTTCCATCCCCGCCAAAAGATCTCATCCCAGATAAATCATTTTCTAAGAACCACTCCCTCACTAAGCCCAATTCCCGATTCAAACAACCCATCAACTACTTATAAATTTACAAACTTATACATTTAGTTTTGGTCTCAGTTCTAGAAAAGACCATGAGCAGGAATCCCCGTTAAGCTTAATTACTTTTATGTTGCACTCTCCTCTTTTCCTTTTGACAGCTTCAAAGGTTTCAAGTATTGGTCATACGCACGCAGAGTGTATGAGTGCAGAATTGCCTGTTGATGTAGTTCGCATAGCTGTTTTACTCATGATGATGATTGTGGTGTCATTGTCCCTCTGTATAATGATACAGTATTTGAATTGTTATTGTAAGTATAAGCGAACCTCCTCAAATGATGGTTTGGCTGATAACACATCCTTAGGTAAATAATAAAAATTCATTGTACCTAACTAAAAGTATTGTTCTACATTAATGAATCCGTTGTTATTTTTTTACCGGTGTAGAGAGTTTTTTCAAACAATATGATGGAACTATCACGAGACAGAAAACTTCACGGTCTACCTTAATATCCGAAGTAATTTCTTTACAAAACCTTGGAGATGATGATGGTCCAAGTATTGATGACAAATGGTCTGTACCAGTTGAAAAGAAGCGACCAGAACTTGATTCGAAAAAACTTTCTACCCCCTTGTGAGTAAATTCTTTTAATGACTTCAATCATTTGTCGTTCAAATTATTCAGAATAGGCTTCAACAAACACATCAGCTTTGTATTCTAGAAATTCGCCATTATTATGACTTTATGCTTAATAATCTCTCATTTTAAGTACCTGCTCTTGCTTTTATGTAAATAATTTGATGGTCTAGCATGCAAACTTGACCTAATTACAACATTTTTGTGAATTTTCAGGAGAGCATTTTGAAAATTCGGTCTAATTTTAATTTTTCCACGGTCGGGAGTGGAGAGGGGCTTTTGTTCTAAACCTTTAAAAAAAAGTAATAAAAATTAACCACTCTTTGAAAATGTTTTCCAAAAAGAAAAAACAAACAATTTTCCAACTTTTATATTCACGTGTTTTTCTCTAAGGAGGGTAGCAATTAAATCATTTGGCACAAGAGAAAAGGATGTGGGTCGATAAAGCCCTATTTCCGCCTACATGTGGCCAAAAAAATTATTTCAAATTTTCAGGTATTATAGTCCTAGATATGACCTTCAAAACGTGCTTACTTTTTAGGATCCCATCGAAAGTGAGCACATTTTAAAGGTCATATCTAGGACTACTACGCGTACAGAATTGAGATAAATTGGGCGAAAAAAAAATTTTCTGGCCTTTTACAGGCAGAAGCGTTATCGCCACTCATCCTTTGGCACATTACTTAGTATATTTGGCTTTTTAACTTGAAACAAAAACTCCAAATTCTTGAAAAGATGAATAAACTTGTTACGTCCACGCCTCCACGCTGAGCCTCTTGCTTAAATGAGGTGTGCATTCGGTCACATCCAGTCTTTGTCTGCAAATGTTTATTAATGCATGCTAATCTCCGTCAAATTTTCAATTGTGACCATGTACTGATGAACGATTGATAAATTTAACATCTTACTTGATTATTATGATATCCTAGGTAGTATCTTATTTATTTATATTTTTCACGCAGTTCATCATTAGACGGCAGTGTGACAAAGTCGGTATGTTCACCTATTACAGACTGTAAAATTGGGGGACCAAAAAGTCTCAGTATGTGTGCGAAGGGCAAATTATTGTCGAGCATATCAACAGATCTGTCTCTGAATACGAATGTAAGTATATAACAATTAGCGGTAAAGTAAGTATGAACATTGTCTGCATTCTTAAAAACTCACGTAATAATAGCAATTTTGTGAAGAGTTTTTATCAACTTTTTGTAGAGAAGCAAATAATTCTACACTCTTCACAATAGCAACGGAGGAAAAAGACAATAGATTTTTTTGACGTTCCAGAGATTGTAGATCATCGCTACAACATTAGAAAAATTTCAGTTTCCTCATATGTAACCGAAGTTGAACAGAGATTTTTCAGATACAACTACATACAAAATTATATAACTAAAAAATGTGCTTGCCTCAAAAATAAAGTCCTATGCCACTCAAAGTGCCATGACTCTTCGAAACGGGTTTTTTTCATTTCCTAAAAAATTCACCTTTTGGCACGTCGAAGGTCTCTTTGTGACAACGACAATATACAAAATTAATACAAAAAGAAATTTATTCTTACGTCAAAACCCCAGAATCCAAAATATCATTTTTAATTTTATTTCTCTCAAATTGCTAGTCTGGAATCTTGACCAGTCAGGTAAATCTTGAAAGAGCAATTACAAATTCTCATGTTTAATCTAGGAAAGTCTAACCAATTTTCAGTTTCCAGTAAGAAAATCTAAGAAATTGTTATTAACCTTTTTAAGTTGACTGTACGCATGCGTGTTGAATAATAGTCAAATTTATTGGAAAAACTTCACAGTTAAAGGATTTTCAGTAACCCATATTGACCATAAATGTGACATGTCACAAGAAAATCCCAAGCGTCTCAAAAATATTTTTTCGGATTTCGTTGATTCTTGTCAATTGACCAGCTCTTTTACTTGGCAATACAAAATTTTAGAAATTTAGACCCTCTTATGACAGGTTACAAATTGTGGAGATCGGAAATGCCGACTTATTAGAAAATAATTATCCAATCTCTGTCCAAATATTCACTTACACTCTAGTCTGACTGTTACAAGAGGATTGAAAACTGATTTTCTCCCTTTATATGTTGGATTTTTCGGAAATTTCAAGAACTAATATTTTCCTCATTAAAATTAGAATCTCTTCATCATCTCAATATTTCTTTAATTCTATTAGCAAAGTAATCTAATGAGGTTAGAAACCTCTTATTTATAATTCTCAGTAACTTATTTTGGGCGTTCTGCTGATCATGAAACCACAAGATAGGAAATTTCGACTTCTTAGAAACTTTTTTCCTAATTTTTTCGCTCATTACTCTACCCTGAAAGAGCCAGAACGTTGAAATCTTTACCCGAATAAAAAAAAATTTCGAAAAAAAATTCCAAGTCGGTAGGTAAAAGCCTTCAAAAGTTATGAATTAGATACAGACATACAAAGATACATACAGACAAACATCCTACTTTAAATAATAAAAGATTACCGCACTTTTGGTAATGTTAAGAAAATAACGGGGGCACATCTAACAAGTTGCAGTTTAGCAGGTATAACCCACATCCAGCTCTAGTGAATACAGGATGTCAGCAAGGAGAAAAAAACAATATATCCAGTTACGTTTTGGTACCTTTTTTTGATGAAACGCGTCAAGTAATTTATACAGCAAGGGCACAATTTTTAATAAGAACCACCTATAGACACAGCACCAAAATCTTGTTTGCAGGTTTGTCGCAGCGCATTAAAATTCGGTTACGTTTGTTGCAATCTAGGTCCAAGTTCCCCGCTGTCCACCAGCGCTGTTACATTACCATAGGTACCCTAGTACATGCGATTTTTTGGAAAATTGTAAAAATTAAAAAATTCATTTGAAGAGTGGTTCTTTTTGAATTGTGTAATAAATTGTTTATTCGAGCCGAGTTTCAGTTTTCTACAACGATTTGTTCTTTTCCTATGATTTTTTGAAAATCGCTAATTTGCCAAAAAACTCTCTGTTAAACCCAAAGTGTTCAACACCAAGCATACAGTGCGATCTGGGAATTTGTTAAGAAATGACCACATATTGAGGGACCACAGTTTGTACAGCGAAGATACGTTTGTGTCCATACCTCTATCATGTTCCGTGATAAGAACTTCTTTTCTAAGGGAGCTAGAATTTCATTTATGCGTTAAGTGGTATGTCTAAATAACACAAATATGTAACAACAATTTCAAGCCGATAGGTAAAGCGGTTCTTATGTTATTAGAGGACAGACAGACAGACAGACACTTTCTGCCTTATATATTTAGGTATATATACCTAATTAGATTTGAAAGTAAACCGGGCTATACAAGTATCAGTATTTCATAGTAAAATAAACCTTGTATGTTATTTTTATGTACCTTTGATTCAAAACCCAAACTGCAGAGCTTTAACTCAAAAAGAGTCAAAACCAATCCGAATTTGAATCATTTTTTGTTTGTTTAAAGATAAATTTCTTCTTATTTTAGGTAGTTAATTCGCCAAAGTCAAGTTTAAGAAGCTTTCCTTCAAAACGTACCAAAGATATCCAGAATCGAGAACAAGTTGTAGGATCTGATTTCAACCTGACAGTTCATGATATTGATCTAGAGATTGACTATTACGATTATAACGTGTTTAATACCAACGCAGTACCTGGTTCATATCTAGGTATGGACCCGGCTTATTGCTTATGGATACCACCATTTGCGTCTGGTCAATGGATGGATAATAGCAATGACAAAAAAGACATGCCCTCTATTGGCGACAACATCAAAATGAAAGTATTAGATGGTGATTGGTCCAGCAAAGAATCGTTATACAGTGAGAAATTTCAAACAGAATGTCTTTCGAAAGAGAAAGAAAAGTTCAAACGATATTCAGATATAAGCACTGCAACTTGTAGCAGTGATCATACAATCATTCCAGCTGACATAACACCTGACAATAATCTAATCAAGAAAGGTGCTCTATTACCAGGTTCTTGTTTGCCTATCCAGCAGTCTTATGTGATAAGAGATTTGGAACAGGGTATTCATACCCCGCTTTTAGAAAGGAGCGACATGAATTATGTCGATGATGATGATGATGATGATGATGTCGACTGAATAAAGATTACTTATATCAAGAACAATATGAAGGTATAATGTGATGTATACCTCACATTATTGTGGTGTATGAGTACCAACTATTTATAGCTACAATACCTACCTATTTATTTCTTTACCCTTTCTCGATTACTAAGTTTTTAGGTGCCCATTTCCACGTGTAGGTGTGTACAGTTTTTCTACAATATATGTCGCACTATACTCACTCCGTTTTGAGGGATTTGCAAGAAGTGATACTAATTAGTAATTACTTCCAGAAATTCTGTAAGACAAAGAGTTTCAGTTCTTCATATACCGGTAGTACCATTATTATAAATTAAAAACCATTCTTGGATATCAAGACTGATAATACATGTTGATCAACCGTGTATGATTTCTCTCTACAAGTTTTTGTATTTTGTTATTTATGAATTAGTATAGGTACTTATTTGTGAACTCTCGTCTTCTATCTTCTTTCCTTTTTTTTACAAAAATATATTTCACTTAGAGTAACTGTGCTCTGATATGTCAGCATTGGTAGAAACAAAGTCTCAAGCCTCATGAATATCTGTCTGATGTTATGAAAGATACAAAAAATAGGGCTTCTTCTAAAAGTTATTTGGAAAGATAGATTTGGATTTTTGAGGATACCCATAATTGTGCCCTAATCTTCTGTAAAAAGTTGAATCGATATCCAAATCAACAATCAGGCAAACTGTATCTTTTGGACAACTAGGAAAGAATGTTTCTTCTTGAAAATTGATTGGGATATTATGTCAAATAAACTTTGAACGGTAGAGATGTCATAATTGAAACGAGTTCTATAGATAAGCCGGTCAAGCGGATTCTGTTGAAAAATCCCCCCAAAAAAAACCGACAAATTTTTTCATCGAAATTTTGTACTCGACATCTATTTTTCCCGACGTTTTTTTGTCCGACAGGAACGTGTAGCAAGGACATGAAAAAAAAAAAAAAAAAAAAACATTTTAACGCAATTAATTTCATTCCCCGATAAAAAACTCCCTAGCAATTTCATTAAAGAAGGTTCACTGCGACGCGCGACAGTTGCATTTTTCACTTGCACGTCACACGTTCAAAATGGCAAAACTGGTAGGAACAAAATTGGCAATAGACGGTTTCATCATCATGCTGTGCGACCACGATATGCGCCGAAAGTTTGGAACCAGTACGAAACGGTTCTCGCCAACTCTCACCGCACCAACAATGTGAGTGAGTGAGGGTTGGCACAATCGCTTCCGTACTGTGGTTGGTAAAGTGCACCCTGATCTGTTTAGTTTAATCAGTGAATTACAGAAAGAATAAGCGAATATGGAGGTTTGCCTCTTAGAGTTGAGTATGGGGCGCCGCGTGAAGAACAGCCTCACACGTAAGTGGCTGCAGCGCAAAGACCGTATAAGGGGCATAACTTACCAGTACGAGCAGTACGTCGAGGAGAACGACGTGCAAACGTACCGGTACCTTCGGACTCTCGGCGACACTATCGAAATAGCGTGAAGCAATAATAATCACTAATAATAAATGTGAATCATTTTGGCTTGTCGGGTGTTGTCGCATCGGGAAATTGAATGTCGGGGAAAAAACTGTCGGGCTTTTTTTTCGGGAATTTTAAACAAAACGCATTTTGGAGGAAGATATTTTTTGTATTTGCACGATAGATCTTATTTTATAGATTGTTGTCATGTTGCTTGACTGGCTTTTACTTACAGAACTCGGTTCAATTTTCAATCACATCAGAACAGAACAGTCACTTGCAGATGTAAGTATTTTTATGAATGAAATAGATTTAGCTTGTTTTCCAAAATTATCTGGCTTTGGCTTTAGACTTTCAGTTTCCAGCTAGTTTTCCAACATTGCTTGATAATAGAGAAATACTATTTGAGTATATTTCTCTATGATGGATGACCGTAAAATTAAAAAACGCATTGATTCTATTGCTTGATAATATTAATTACACAGAGAAAGATGGCTTTATTTTAGAGATGAGTGGTTATTGGTTGTTAACCGATTAACCAGTCATTCTTAAACAAAATTAACCTAAATACGGGTTTATTTTTGATTAGGTATTGAGACTATGGCCGTATGTGGGAGAAAAATGAAGAAATTGAAATAACACTCAAATGAAGCAAACTTGGCTAAGGTTGTCCACAAACGCACGCTCTACAAATTAGATAGGATAACAAAACCTTCAATTTCGATTCATTGAAGAACTATCTCAAATTTTTTATTTTCCTCTCATATACGGCCATTGTTTTGGTACTTCTCACGATTTTGGCAGAAGTACCATTACTGTTGAACAAATCACGCGCGTTGTTGGCCACCCTGGTGGATGCCCAGTTTGAATATGCCCGTATGTCGTGAAAGGCTCCCAGTAGAAAATTGTATGCTTTCCTGTAACATATGTTTCATTGTGATTGAAATAGTTTGGAATGTAAATGAGCAACTCAACTCACTGCATATTTCAAGTTTTCAAAATTTTAATACAACTAAATCTAAGAACTTAAATTATTTGTGAAAGGTGTTATTATTTGTAAACCTCTATCTTTATTTTATTTTTTTTTGTTAGAATTAGGTTTTAAAGAAATTTCTTGGACCATACATCATCTTCTGGACTTCATTGGCACTATCCAGCACTTTTGAATAGATATCATAGTTTTGTCTCCAAGTCTTGAGTAACTTTGAAAAACTGTTCTTGGCCTAAAAAAAGAGTAATTAAAATTGAGTTTTGATGAAGACATGAATGTAACAATCAACAGTTTCACTTCCTGCCTTCACTGGTACTGTTCATTTTGGTTGAAAAAAAAGAGAGAGAAAAAAAATCAATCAATTTGTTCCTTGTTGGAAAAATTGTACGCATGAGTGGCTTGTGAGTAAATTAATACAAAAACTGGAAACTAATGGACGAAGTTAATTTTATGCATACTAGTTAGGAAGGTATACAGGCTAAAGCTTAATGTTTCTTTCTTTCTTTTCTAATTTTGCCAATTTCTAGAGGAAAAGGGAGGTAGGCCTATACTGTTCTCTCTCCTAGTTGCAGTTTGAGAGCAGATAAAAATTTTCTGGCATTTCAGAATTTACAGGTCTCACCGGTAATAATGGCTAGAAGTCAGTGATTTTCTTACACAGTATCTAAAAACTTATTCTTGAAGTTAATTAGAAATTAGCAAATATATTTTACTCTCCATTCTGATCCTCAGGTGATTCTACAAAAATAGCCAACTTTAGCTTAAATACCCTATATCTTTTGCTAAATTCAAGAAACTGTAAGAATCATTGAATTATCATCACAAGCCTTTATCTGAGGTTATGCAAGAAAAATGGATTTATAGAGGGCGTCTTTGTAAATTTATTTTTCCCATAAGAAAACAAATAACAACAAACACCTTTTAATCTTATTCTATCTAAGGTAATTTTTCAACATTTAAAACCTTCGACCATATACTGATGGACATGCCATACTGATGAGAACGTGAAGCCAAACAAATCGATTTTGAGAAGTGACGAAAAGTGGCCCTTGATCACGAGCTTATTTCGAGCAAGAAAATGATGTTTCCAGTTTTTTTTAACGGAAATTAACAAGTAGACAACAAATATGCATAAATCACGTAAAAATCTTGGTTGATTTTGGTAAAAATGTAAAATTGAAAAAAAAAAACACGAAGTGTTATTCTCATGATGATAACGAAGTGCCACTTTTCGGTGTTTCTCGTTTTCAATTTCTTATCAGTATGGCATGTCCATATATGGTCGAAGTTTAAAACCTCAAATCTAATACTTGTCCTTAGAAAAATACGAAGAACGTATGAAGTTCTCCAACGAGTCTCAAGTTTGTATTTCTATAGAGCTATTCAAGTTTACAATTTTTATCTTTATTTACACTTCGCTGCAAAGTTTCAAGAGGGAAATTACAGATATATGAGTGTAATATTTCCTCAAGTGTCTACTGGTGGCAATGGTTAGACATATTTGGTACAGGCACCTGCAGCCGAAAATGGAACAATTAACACTGGTAAATTCGCTCATCTCTCAAGACCGTCGTATTTGAAGATTTTTTTTTCACGTATGTGTTATCGGATAATTATGAGTATTATATTTGATAAATTTTTATAGCCACGTGTACAGAATTTCCATGCTATTTCCCTTGACGAGGCAAAAAAAATTTGTTCGTTGTTGACCCCCTTATGTATGTGTAGAGTGATGAATTGAACTAAATACTACTTTTGTAGAATTACATTTCAATTAGCTAGGTAGATATTAATTACTTTCAAAATAAGCCACTAAATCGGTATGATTGAGTTTTGATGCCAACATTTTTGGTGTGTCACCATTGGCGTCTGAAGATTGAATGGAGGCACCAGCTGCAACCAATAAACTGCATATTTGTCGATTGCCCACAGCAGCTGCTTTGTGTAATACTGACTGTTTTCTGTAGGACAGTATTAAATCAAACAAATTACATAGGTATTTCTAAAAGTTGATAAATCAAACCACTACAAAAAAAAATGTCAACAATTTTTCGAGAATATTTTATACTCTCGGAAAATAATTTTAAACTATTTGTTTCAAGACTTCAAGATCTTAATGTCAAGATATTGACATTAATCCCTTTATATATTGCCTATAATAATGAAGATCAACGAGTACTTCTTGACTTTCACGAGAATTTTTCCCTCATATGTGTAGACCTAAAATTAATTTTCAATATGTAGGTAGAAAAAGTAGATACAAGTGTAACGCACTGGTATTTACCTTTCATCTATTTCGTCTGCAATATTGCTCGTAGTTTGGAAGGATCTATACATTTTCAGTAGGTAACGTGCATGATCTCAATTTGAAATCACACTTCATTTGAATAGGCCCTGAAAATAGGTGGGTACACTAGGCTGATCATAATATCAGAGGTGAGTCTCTGCAAATTAATTCGTTCATTCATCTCACAAGTTTCACTCCAAATACCTATTATCAAAAAAAAGTTACGTCATTGTCTTGCTCACTTGTTACCTACATCATCTTTTGTATCATTTTGTATGATTTGTTTATTTACATAGTTACAAATATTATTGTGGCTTTCAGCCCATGATAACAGCAAAACAAGATAAATACGTTGAGCATGAAAGATGAAGAATCAAGAAAGGATGAGAAGATTAAGTTATGCGATTTGATCATTACCTATCAAAATGTTTGGGGAAATATCTGGAACAGTGTTTGCGCATATACCTATAAGCCCAGAAAATAGCCGGATTCACGATCTGTATTGAAGCAGTAGTAAATCAGTAGAGTGAATTTAGCAACTGTTGTGAATTCTGCATTTTCAAAAATCTATTTATTGAAGCAAATAACGAAAACAAACGTCCACTCAAAAATATGTCCACGAACACAAATTACCTATTATACTACAAACTGTCCCGTATAATTTTCGCTTTCTTCTCTCTCTTCTTTCTGTCTTCCTCTTTGTTTTTTCAAATTTTCTTTCGTATGTCTCTCGATAGTACAATTAATACAATTAATAAAGACACGAAAAAAGTCAAACTACACGTTTTTGATGCAAGAGTTAGATTTAACGTTCGGTGTCTGGAATGACATACATACTAAAAGTCGAGACCTCTCACTGCATAGCTCGCGGAGCTGTGGCACGTTCTTGTTCCCTAAAATCAATTTTTCATCAATATCTCGAGTTTTGTTAGGTCCTTTGGGGGTTAGGTCTAGAAAAAGAACTTTTCTCACAAAAAATGTTCCTTGTGAAATTTCCTACCAGATAGACTATAAAAATTTTGATTCTTTCAAACTGGACTCAGATTATTATTTTTAATTAAAGACTAGGTATTGTTTTATTTGAGTTTAAAAATTTAATGTTTGAGTGGATTTTATAATATTACTTATTTCGAAGTTTTGCAGCTTCTATGCGACAGCTTGAAACTTTGCTGCTCAACAAGTACCTATGAAAATATGACAAATTAAGAATTATTTTTGAAGGTAAAATTTGCATTTACTTGTTATCTTTTTCATTTACTGCAGAGATTGAAACCACGCTAGCGATAAATTTCACGATGTCATAATGACCTAAAACAGCAGCATGATGGAGAGGAGTTTGACCATATTCATCTGTTGTTTCCAGTATTTCACGATTTATATTATATAATTCCTTAATCTAGAAAATGTGATAAGCTGTTTTAAAAATCTTTTTGAAATTATGGACAAGCAAGCACGCCTACAAAACACATGATTGAGTACCTTTTTTAAATCACCCATTTTTGTGGCCTGAATAATCATATCACCATAGGTTTTCCTGCAAATAAGTTATTATTAGGTATACTGCGTTAAGTTTGTACATTTCTCGTCAAGTTGACATAAGGCCACCAGAATCTTGTCAGTTGTAGGTATCTTGTTCTAATGTAGATACCAGGTTACCACAAATAAAACGAACTAAAAATTTAGGGATACAAATTTGGTGGTATTGATAGGATTCAAACTAAAACAAGTAAAACAAAATAATATCTAACTCGTTAAATGAAAAAAAAAATGTATGAACAATTCATCTAAAATTGAATTAGTGACCGGGGCTAGACTGCGAAATAGAATAAGGGTGCAGAGCCTATGAGTTTTCAAGAGTCACAGAATGATATACGCGCAATTAAATAAAATTTTAAAGTTCAAAAGATCATATTTTTATAGAGCGCGTGTCAAATTTAGTTCCTAGGCAAGGGACTGATCCTTTTCTAGATGAATTATTCAGGCACTCAAGTAAATTGTCACTTCTTTCATGAAGTATAGCATTATGATTAAAATTTACTTTTGGCACTAGGCCTCAGAATTAAAGAAATTTATTGCCACGTTTTGATTGTACCCGGCAGTCTTTTTTGAGCAACTAAAATTAAGGGTGTGCTTTACTTGTGAAAATATGCTCATAAAACATGGTACCTACCGAAAATCACATTTAAATGCTCGAATTTTTAACGGATCTTTCTGAATAATTGAAATATTTTCCAAAAAGGTTCAACCAGGGGCGCTATCGAAGCAGAATTTTAAAATTTTTTCCTATAGTTTCTCAATTAAACGTTGAAATTGATAAAAATTCGTCTATTTTCTGACGAGAGTGAAATTCTTCTGGAGCCAAAATTTAGGATTCTGCTCCGATAACGCCTTTCATTGAACCCTATTGTACAACATTTTCAAAGGTCTTCGTCAGAAGATGGAGCCCTGAAATGTGACCTTGCAAAATCATTCCTCATCATTTGTTACAAGGACTACCCACGCACGCCCGACAAGCGTCGCGTAGTGACCGCTGGCTTCCCGAACCTTGCAGGGTTTTTAAGGATGTTTATGCAATTTATCGTACACCGTTTCGGAGTTTCCGAACAAGTAAAGCACACCCTTATATGTACTTGTAGGTACCTATGAGAATATAAGAAACGAGTGGCTATGAGACAAGTATTATGTAGATACACAGGTCGGTATGAGACAATGATATCTTACCATCACAAGAATTTTCAATAATAAACATTTATACAAAATAGAACTTCAACTGAGATTTTGTACCTTGGTTTTAAAATTTAAAGTACCTTACTGATACCATTGACCATACACGTACCAAAGAAATACACACATAGGCCGCGGCTTAACTTGGAGTTTCCAGTGTTGGTAGCCCTCTGTACAAAGATGATCATGGTTCAATTTGTATATCTCGAAACAGTTTTTCAATTCTGTTTTTCAATTCAAGTATGAGGTTTGGAAAAAATTGTTTAATACAAAAACTGTTCTTTTGAGAATTTTCTACAACTTTGATCCTCACACTGTTCTTGATTAAAAGTCAAATGACTTGAGAAAATGCGTTTGAACTAACGCATGTACAGTAAAACTCCGTTTATCCGCACTAATTGATGCACGAGCTTGTGCGGATAACGAAATTTGCGGTTAATCAAATGTCATTGATTTAAAGCGAAAATGCGTACACTGCATGCAATATGTTGATGATTTAATATGTAAAATGCACATACAAGTACATTTGATCAGTAATAGCAGAAGCTGGGTAAAAAACTACATCTTTGCATGCATGTACATACGGATATTGCATAGATTTTTAGCAAATTACATTGAAGAAGTCAGAATTTGGATTGTTCTGTCACTTTTTTGCGTTGTGCGGTTAATTGGAGTTGAGGATAACTGGAGTGCGGATAAACGGAGTTTTACTGTATTTGGTCCACAAGAAAAAAATCCATGATCACCTTTGTAACTAGCGCTACCTAGTGTAGGTTACGCCGCCTTTCAGTCTTTCATTTTGTTGGATATTACCACAAGAGTGCGCTATGAGCTAACTAGCAGATTAAATGATAGAGAACATTGTTCCAGCACCCACGTCTTAGAGCGCAGCAAACTCTTGTGGTAATACCCAACAAATAGATAACTTTTCAACAATGCGAGTGTAATTTGCCCGGTAAGATTAGAGTCCTATAAATATGAGTGAGGGCATGGGCCGCCATATTTAGTCCTTACGTCATCATTATTTTCACAGTCTCCTATTCTAATGACTGATAACAGTTTATCATGATTTGAAAATAATAAGAGAACAAACTAGACCAAGTGCCAAAGTAAAATGCAAGACTCAACACTATTGAGAAATGCAAAACAGCTTCACTAACCATAGGGTTTTTACAATGTTTACATTGTAAAAGCCCTATACAAATTTCTCATCTGAATAGGGAGCTATGGAATAAATGATGTTGTAACAACTACATACGGCGGACCATGTCCTCACTCGAACCATGTCCTCACTCGTATTTGTAGGGCTCTAGTGAGATGTGTACAGTCAATGCTAATTTTGATAATCTTGCCCAGCTTTCTTATCTTATTCTTATACTATTATTTGTTTCAAAAGTTGTTGCCACTTATAAATAATACTTAGCCCAGCAATAAGATCATCAACTGAGTAAGATTGTAGCCAGTTAGGCTATAATGTTAATGAAAAAATTGAGAAAGTGCACTGTACCGGCAGTCAAATGCCTTGAAAATAAGGCGCGGCACTTTCAAAAATGAAATAATGAAGAAAAAATAAATGAAAACATGTAATTAAAGATAGAGTTATTGCAAAACAATAGCCTTTCCCAGCTGTTGGCAATCAAAAATATTTGGTCCAATTCAACATAATTATTCATTATCAAAAATAAAATTCATTATCAAAAATGGTATTCATTATCAAAAATACTCAGCTGATTTTTAATTTTTTTTTCTTGTTCATTTACGTGATGGCTTTGTGCGATTTAAAAATACGCAATTTATTTTTATTTTGTATTGATATAATACAGTCTCACAAAGGCCCTATAATAATAATAATCTTGCAAATATCTAACACGTTTAATTGCATATCCAATCCATTATTTAAGAGTCGGGTACAAGGACTGACTTGTTTTGTGTAGGGGTTACAAAATAACAGTTATATAACAGTCATAACCGATAACCGAAACAAAAAATGTCCAAAAAATGTCCATTAACCGTTTGACAGCTTAGTACCATATAGGATATAGACCAACTATACTACAAAAATCATGACGCCTAGACGTGATAACGTTCAACATTGTATTTTTATCCCATTATCCCAATTTTCATAGTTGTGTCATAGTACTGGTATGTGTATGTGTGTATTTTTATTCCATTATGCCAATTTTCTTATCACATCTCTGCGTCAAATTGACAACATTGTTCTTATGGCCGATGGTTGGTCTATATCCTATATGGTTCCAAGTTTGACCTTTGACTATATAATGTATTTTTGCATTTCTCAATAGTGTTGAGTCTTGCATTTTGTTTTGGCACTTAGTCTAGTGTGTTCTCTCATTATATTCAAATCATGATAAACTGTTATCAATCATTAGAATAGGAGACTGTGAAAATAATGATGACGTAACGACTAAATATGCCGGTCCATGTCCTCGCTCGTATTTATAGGGCTCTAGTATTATTAGTGTTAAATTCATTGAATCAAAGAAACAGAAAGCTGATATACTGCCTCAAAATATATCTGCTGAAAGATTACAATAAGTTGTAGGCATATAAAACTTGTGTAATCTGTACCTATATTTTTTTTTTTCTTCCTATTTGTCAGTTACCTAGGTATGTGTCATTCATTATCTATTGTTGCTTTTTAGAGCGACCATAATGTAATCACTTTTTGTCTTCATCCTTTCATCGTTGTCTTCATTTAGACCATATAAGAGGTAGACCGAGCATCCGTCATATAAGTGTGTACAACACATTGAATGGAAGATAATTATGTTAAGAGAGTAAGGAGCGCTGGACCCGTACGCGAGTGACAGCGTGGAGCAGTAAAACACACCCTACACCCGCGCCACCCATAAAACTAGCAAACAAGGTCCAAGCCCCTTATTTTCCTACGTGTTTTTTTATCATGCCCTCCGTTCAAAGATTTATTACTATGCTCGATCGAACATACACACACATCAACTTATGAGGACATATCTGGCAAAAGGGCGTCCGCACAATGTACAACCCACCTCATATTATTATATGCGCAAAACGGAGAATACAAATATCTTTTTTGTCCCTTGTCCATGGTGAACCTGACCAATTTGTAATCACCTGAGGAAATGTCCAAGTGAACTTCGTTTTTTCATTGTTACGTGAGTCTTTGTACTCTTCACAATTTGGTGTGATCGAATCGATACGTTGTATGGTAGGGTGCCTGTGGAGAAACGCATCCACACTTGTCTATTGGTCCAGTGCGTTAGAATAGCCTTTCAACAATACTGCACCTAACAATCTTGACTCTGATCGTCTTTTCCTTCATCCCCTGATACAGTTCTCTCTTCTTTAGCCATCACATGTAGCAGTCAGCCACGTTATTGCTTTCAGGAGTCTGTTCAACACCAGAAGGTAAACTGTTTCTTTCTTTATTTTGCAGCTTTCGAGGTGTCCGCATAGGTTTTTCCTTCCCTATCATATTCATTTCATGTAACTCTTGAGACGCTATACATAAAGACGTGTAAAAGTGAAGAATATGTACCTACCTACAACAGGTGCGGATTTATGGGGGTGTCAAAAATTTCTGACTTCAATTCCTTTCCAGAGTTGGGGTTTTATCGTTGCGGTAATATTAGGCGGATGAACAAAATAAGGAAAATCCATAGCAATGAATAGTAAACTCATTTTCATTATCTCGCGCTAATGTCACTTTTTGTTTACATTTTTACAAATGTATATCTTCTACGCATACTACACACTTTTTTCATAAAAAAATATCTGAAACGAACTCACCAATCGACACAGTACATTTTAATCGAGGGAAGTATATAATAATTTTAAATGATCAATAATTTTTTATTACTCTGGTTTGACTCGTTAAGGATTTATACCACCCCAACCTCTTATTTATTCTTGTAAACTTTGATTCATTTCTCCAGCAAGCTTTCCACTGCAATTAAGCCACTCTAGTTGTCCCTCTCCTCATTTGTGAACAATGGGACGTTCCTTCCGTAAAATCTGAGACAAAAAGAGGGGAGAAGAAGTAAATTGAAGGGAAAAAGAGGAAGCCTTTCTCTTCAGAAATTTGTTTTTCTATTCTACAACTTATATTACTGTCGAAAAATTAACTTCGATCAAGTCAAATTATGTAAATAAATATCAATTGCAAATAATAAACAAGTTATGAAATAGTAAACCTAAATTGATCATACAGATATGATAAGTTGATTAACTATGTGATTGTAAACCTGGAAAATCACGGCATTGCGGATTCCTGTTTGGCTCCTTCCGCCTTACCCTGCGACATAATGCATTTCCGGACAAAGGGCTCAATTAGAAGAGAAAGTTTCTTTCGTCTGGACCACCCTTACATCAGATTTTTCTCAAACCTCAAATCAGATTTCTCTCGGTAGACAACTGTTGAGTTGAAACTCAAATTATTTGTTTATCCACTCGCGTTGAATCCGCATAGGTACTCAAATTTAAAGCATTGAGCTATCCTTATTTATTTAGATAGGTACGTTGATCGCATGGTCGAATTTAAGCGTTGAATTGTGATTGATTTACTCGCGTTGATTTGTATCTAATCAAAGTTGAGTATTGAACTTTGGTTTATTAATTACACTCGCATCGAGATATATAATTGAATTTGGTGAAATGTGCCGCAACATATCTTCTGCTTCAGAATATTATTCAGGTCACTGACCCAACAGCAGTAATATAAAAGTCAGTTAGCCACTTATTAATAACCTCAATGGTAATTTGATTAATTATCTCCATGGTTCAAGCGGTATTGGATCATTGGGGGAATACTCCCTTCCCATTCACCCCTCTGTCATAACATATCCTCGTTGGAGAATTTCTTTTCAAGGCGAAGTTCTCTGAGCTTTCACCGCTTCAATATTAAGAGGTACGGTTACCTATTTATCTGCATTATTGGTCGATCCAATCCTCATAGGAACAGCCGTCTCAACTCTCCATGTAGTCCCTTCGCATCAGAGTTTGAGAGTCATCATATTATATAAATTTTATTGGTTCTGATAGAGTCTGTCGGTATGATTTGTTCTTCCGTCAGCAGATTCAAAAGTAGAGGATTGATTCCTAGCCATTGGGAAACGGATTCTTCAAAAGCTTATTAGTTACACAGGAAAAAGACCTTGCTCATATATTGTAATGATTCGAAGAATATGTTTGTTGTGAATTCGCATAATTATTTATAGTACATGTTTTCGCATGCTGACCGTTTTGTCTGAAGGTTCCACTATACTATTGTTCTCGATGAATTTTCATACTCTGAGTTGTAATATTCATATTTATTACCTACGGTTAATATTTTTATGATTGATAGTACACGGATTAAAATTTGCATACGGCGACAGTTTTATTAATTAACGGTTTCGTTAATGGCAAAGAACATTTCATAATCCACAATTACTAGGTTGAAAGTTTATTTAGGATGCGGTGTTTGTATCCTAAATGAAGTAACAAGTCTTTCTTTCTTTTTTTTTTCTTCTTCTGCTTGTCAAATTCTGAATTTTTCCTGAAATCACCTTCTAAATCCGCACAATCATCTTCTAAATTCGTCCTTGGGTAAAACAGTAGCGTAGCTATGCAATTCTTATTTGTGGGGGGGGGGGGGGAGGTGGTGAGACTTTTTTCTCCAGTGGCATAAAAATGAATTGGAAATTTTATTAACATTTCAAAAATTATGGGGGACAACCCCAACCCCTCGCATAACTACGTTACTGGGTTAAAATGAAGAAAAAGAATGAATTAAAATCCGCACCTAAGTTCTTGTGATTGATCGAGAGAAGGATGTAATCCTTCTTCATCAGGAGTAGTGTTCAACACATATAGACATTCTTGTGCTATGTCTGTTAAATAGTGTAAATGCTCTTGCGCCCTCTCGATACGGAAAAACCTCTCTGCAGTACAGGCTGTAAACAAAAATAATAGCTGGAATCAATTGAATTGAGAGCTTTTAGTTTTACTGACTCAGAGCATAAAAGAGAAAATGCAGGTAGGAATCAAATTAAATTCTCAATAAACAATTTTTCTGTTTCGACCTACACTGCTGTATACTACTCTGTTAATCGCTATGAAGTGTGGAGAGGTAGACAAGTCTATTTGAGTTATGAAACTGGGATGTGAATAGCTATCGAAATTTTTAGAAAAATTGTCACTGTCACATATGTGAGACATAAAAATGTAATATTTGGGTTAAATACTGTAACAAATTCAACGGCATGCAATTTTGAAAATCAAGAATGCTAATCTTTGAAAATTGATACTCTTACACGGGACTTAAAGTCAAGTCGAACATATACTCAAGAATAGGGAGTTTGTTTTGTTTTATAAATTTTCAACTTGTTCCAATAGATAATATTTCATCGTCAAGCATCGTCCTTTTCTCTCTTTATACCTCCTCCTAAGTCGTACGACTATGAAAGACAAAGTATCGTACGTTTGATCCAAACTTCAGATACGAGAGGAAAAATTGAAAAATAACCTATTCGGATGCATCCTTGGTATTTCCTTCTAGTCCACGCAAATCATTGAAAAATGAAAAAAAGGTGAAAAGTTGAAATTCTGAGCATACATACATCAACAAACCAAGAGAAAAGCAACTCGCGCTTCAAACGCTCTGATTCTTCATTGCACGCTTCTCTAATACCATCTCACATTCAACTCTTATTCTTCCACTCGCACTGAAAGCAAACATCTTTTGCCTATATAACTCACACATCATCCCCTCTTGCCATGTACTGCATGTTCCTCTGACCATACCTGACCATCATCACACGGGATGCAAGAATCTTCCTCATTTTGCCCCCTCACCGCTGAACTCTATTCAAATATCCGCTTATAACAGCTAGCACGACAGTGCTTAACTCAACTCACACTCTTCCATTCACTCGTGTCGCATCGTTTCACACCGTCTGCTAATATGTGCACTTTTTTTCATAGCGCTTTGCATGTGGTGTCTTTCCTGGAATAATAATAGAGGCTGTAGACTCATAACATCAGCGCGCGTTCTACCAGCAATAGCAACCTAATTCTTTTCTCTCCCAGTCTTTCTTCACTACTGTGGCCTCGTAATTCTGCCTAGTGCTTCAAATTTTTGTAAGAACGCTATACCGTCCTCACAAATTTTCGTGTTGGTAGCGTCGCATCGGCACTTGCTGTCAAAGTTGCGAGTTGCAAGTGCGTACACAAGCTACCGAGCTGTATCACACTGGTGCTTATCGATCTTGGTGTAAAGTAGTCGGATAGTCAAGTGTCATGAATTTTGATTACAGTAAGACGATCTCTGAATCTTACAATTGTGTATATTTTTATTTGAAGGAAGGTTTTACTCTTTTATAAAAAGTCAAAAATGACATACATACATTCCAGACCAAGACAAGATCATTTATGAGAACAAGGAGCTGGGACCACATAACTTTTGGCAATTGTATTTAACCGCCATATCTTGTTTTTTGGTTGCCTACTTGATAGGCAAGGGGAGAATAATGCCATTTAGGAACAAAAGAAAATTAAAAGCACTGAATTTGGTCAAACAATTGTAAAAACCATTAAAATTGAGGTGGGAGAACAAAAGAAAATTCTTGAAAAAACAAACAATAAATTTGTTCAAACTGCATCAAAACAAAAGCAATAAATTTGATCCCGGACTAAGAGATAGAAGGGCGCGATAGATAGAGTGTGATCAAAAACCGTTAGAAGGGGAGAGAACAATAGACTATCCATAATCAGTCTATGGAAACAATAAACCAACAAACAATAAGCACCCCTCTACTATGCTAATGAGCAAAGAGCTGTCAATCAACCCTTTCAATATGCAAATTGTCCTCATTCTCTGGTTTTACATCCACTTATTTATTTAGTTTGTATATATTCAAAATTCCGGATTTCCATATTTTGTCCTTTTTTTGTATTGTTTTTTGAGTCATTTGCCGTGGACTAGAAATATTCATACTTTCTTAGCCGCAATTTTTGCAATAGATTGGTTTCAAATATTCATAATTTGTAAATGAGACAATTCAAGATAGTATCAAGATTTTCAAGGATGGAAACAGAGATCAACGGTGCGAATATTATCAACTTACAATCAACAAAACACCAATCACTCGCTAATTTGATTGCAGTTTCCGAATTTTCCTGTATTTTATTCACCATCTGACGTACATGCTCCAAATCAGTAGCCACCGATGTTGTGATAGTACCTATTTGAATAGCTGTGAAACAATCACTCAAAAATGATTTATATTCACAGAGAACGTAAACTCAAACAATGTATATTCATCCAAACTCAGAACCTGTCTTCTTGAGACGAGTCTTATCATAATGGTATTCTTCGTAATCAGTCATTCTAATTTTATAGATTGGAATATCTAATTCTTTGGGAATTTGTCTGCAATCATTCAAAAACGTGAGTATTGTATTAAATAATCATAATTATTTGATCAATGGACTAGAGAGAATTCTGCACATTACAGACAACCTCGATGTGCGCGTGAAAATAAAAGATACAAATGAATACTTAGAACATTAAAGAGACAAAGGGAGTGTGTGAGACAGAGAAGAGAGAAATGAAATGTGCGTGTTCACGTAATAAACAAATCAAATACTCACTCGGTATTAGCTTTGGCTCCTTTGAATTTGGAAAGCATTTGAGCTTGATTTAAAAATTTAAGCGTAATGATTGAAGGATTGAGTCTACACGCTTCACCGTCCACTTGCATTGGTATCGTTTTACTAGTTACAATCCGCGCAGTCTTACATTGACATAAACAGGTTCCGTGACCGCCAGCTTGTAGCAATGGCTAAAGGAATAGCGTACATGGTAATATGAATGTAATATTTGTTGATGATTAATGATTAATATCCTAATGCCGCTTGCACACGCTCCATTTTACCGACTTTTTTTAGAAAAGTGAGTACTACTCCCGTCACATTTGTGACAGAGGGAGGGGGAAATGAATTTCTCGACATTTCAGAGGTTGTAGATCATCGCTATGACATTGAAAAATTTCAGGTTTTCTTATAAGAAAATTTGTACCCGCTTCTCCCTTCAGACTACTAAATAGATTTTCTTGAAACTGGCCAAGTTATAGTATTATATCTGAAGTTTCTACCCGCAATTTTTTTGGCGATTGGATAAGCAGTTTTTGAGATATACTTAATTATTGAAGAATAAAAATCTCACACCTTTAACTCTGATTGGGTTTGTTACATTTTATTCAAATGTTGATGTATTGTAATTTACATATCTAAAAATTTAAATACTAATATGAAAAGGTGTTGGTACAATGCCTACTTTGTGAGAAATTTGGAAAAATTTGCAATTACTCAAGCCACCAATATTTTGTACGTAGTATATATGCCAAGTCACTTATGTCATGAAGAGCAAAGGGTATTCTTTAATTACGTACATTGTCAGTTTAGTTGTAGCATGGTAGCTTTATTCATATTTTTGGGTTACCTATTCATACACGTAAGGATATACTCGCTCATCTTGAGTTTGTCATGAATGAATGTTGGGTGTTAATGCAGTAGTGGAGCAATCCTTTTCTATTTTTTTCACTTTTATTATTATCATTTTTTTTATTAGCGAGCAATTAAGAGCCTGTCATCAGGGATAAGGTTAGCGGTGTTATTGAGCTTAGATGCGGGAAAGGGAATCTGATCATTGCAGGAATTGAAATATGTTGAGGGCAGATGGAAAGTCGTGATTGTGGAGATGAGTCCTTCTTTCTTAACAAGGCAGTTCTACGCAAGACAACGTAGAAGAAGAAATGCGCTCGCTCACTGTGCCGATATACTCCATAAGAAACATTGTGCTCATATACCGTTGTGCTCATACGCCGTCTTTACCACTACTATCAACCACCACTTTTCATCGAAGGTATTTCCAAAAATGACATAAAATGTGACTGTATCAAATAATTTTTTATCATTGATCGTTTTTGACTACAAACTATGTAGCTCAATATGTATTTTATACTTACAAGTTGATACGTTGTGAGCCCAACAACTTCTATCAGACCGTCATCAGTCATCTGTTCACTTATAGCCCTGTTCCATGGATGAGTACCTCCTCCGTAGCTAAAACAGAAAAATAGGTCAACTATGGAGACAAACGCTACCTCCAGATTATCATGAGAAGACATTTACCTTGGTATGTTAAGAAACACAACAGCATGAACCTTATGTTCTTTTAATTTGGGCGTCATATCTTTACCATCACATTCCAGTGTTACAACATCAGCAAGATTCTTCCATTTGCGTTTTATCAAATCTTTACCTCCTTTCTGACCGTAAAACATCTTATTCTTCAGTCTTGAATTGAATTTTTGAGGATTTGCCTCTGTTGAATATCAGAGAAAATGAGAAAATGACATTGGCCTATCTCATAAATTATTTTATTCTATTCTTCAAATGGTCAGTGATTCTAACTACAATACTATACCAATTCTCATCTTTGAAAACACTAAATTTACAGTCAATAGAAACAAGGTAAAATTCATCATCTTCTATATGGGACAACTATTGCGAGATTTTTTTTTTTTAAATTACCCTTAAGGAAAGTATATGTTCTCCAAGCTCCAGTTTTGGCTAGGTTTGAACAAAACTCATCCTTTATTGTACAGTTGCTGTCTCCTATAAATTCCAGTCTCATTTGCTTTTCCACTTTTTTTCTTCTAAACGCTCTTCAAGAAGTCATGTTGGAAAACAGCAACAGAAAAAATCAACTAAGAGTACATATTGCTACATACCAAACATTATCTAACTTTTTAAGATGAATCAAATGGAATTTTACTGCACATGAAAACAATAGTGACCTTGGTTTTGGTTTCTACTTGAATATTAGATAGGCGAATGATCAAGTTTCAATATCAACAAAATCACTGAAGTCTGTGAAATGCTTTAGGCCTATTTGTACTCAAAATTTTCAAGGTTACCATCAAAAAAATACAATAAAGATAGAACTGGTAGAACATGATGAACTTTTTCGAGTACTTACCTCTGGCTTCGTGAAATTCTAAAGCTATATGAGCATCGACGCCAAAAGAAAAATAATTATTGACGACGTTTAGTGGAAGGTTGTCTTTGCCGCATTCACTAGCCTGTGATTCTTTATTCTCCTCAACTTTCAATTCCCATCTATCCAGCTTTATTATCTCGCTGTGCGCAATATTATTCAGTATTTTCGATATGGGCTCGTCCTCGTAACCCTTTTGCAAAATATCAAATGCTTGAGTAATTTATCTGGTACAAATTATAAAAGGATTTTCTTTTATGGTTTCTCTCATTATTAGAAACAGGAATTTTCGGCATAAATAATGGTTTATTTGAGATAAGCGAAAAGACTGCATTCAGAATTTGCAAAAAATAGAAAAACTGAATGGAATAAAACCTCCTCCCCCACCAGGAAAGTGGTGGCGCAAATCAATATTTCGTTTCTATCTCGATTAATTTTGATTTCATAGAGGAAAGTTTCAAACAAATTCAATGGAGCACTAAGAATCTCATAAATAATGTCTTTACACATTCTTCTGTAGGATTCGAACTTTTTTTACTAAATCGACGTCAAACCGTCAGACCTCTACACCCCGTGTATATTATTCCCTGTTATAAGGGGGGGGGGTAGGATACGGCGCGCAGCCTTCGTCCGTCTACGTGTGAAGAAATTAATTTCATTGGTAAAAGATAAAAAATAAATGTGCCAATTACCTAACACCTCGACAAATTTCTTCAATAAATTCATTTCAGATTAAAGTTTGTCTCCATAATATAATATTTCGACGTTGTTTTCAAAGAACAGATAAATCAATGAGAATTTTGAAAAATACCCCGATGCGGCTTGTCGATGTCGTTTCTTACGTTTCCTCCCCCTCTTACTCTCGCCAAATATTTGGACTGGCGCTTCAAATCTCGCATTGAGTAGTACGAGTCTCCTTACTCCGATTCGCTTACCTTAGCTGATAAGCTCAAGGACGAAATACTTCCTTTGGGCACCACCGTAGTCGGCCTGTTCCCGAACATAACTAAAGCGGCAAGCGGCTACTATGCAACAATCGCCCCCCCCCCTCTTTAAAATGTATCCCCAAACTCGCACCATTAGTGAAATCAGTAGAGTTCTACTCCCATAGAAATTTGTACATATAAGAAAATTACTAAAACAGACAGAAACATAGTTTCATTTGTCTTTGTGTGCGCCATCTGGAAAATTTATTTAAATCTCTCCAATTTTCTTAATTTTGGAATTTCTATTCACTCAACAACAACCTTCTCATGTCTTAAGTGGTGCTCATTTCTCATCAGTGGTTATCCAATTGCATCCCAAACAAATTTATAAATGCCGAGTATTCCTGTTTCCATTCATAACTCACCCCACCCCAGCCCATGGCTCTGGCTAAATCATTCCCAGTACCCAAAGGTAAAATAGCAATAGGCGGCGTTGGATTAAATTCAATTTTATCCAAGATTGATAAGATCCAACCAACAGTACCGTCTCCACCACAAGCTAGAATTCTTAAATTTGGGACTTTGCGAAATAATTCAATACTAAGAGAATATTCGCAAAGTTGATACAAAATAGAAAAAAGTACGTCTGGATTTTGAAAACCAAACAATATTCAAAGCTTACCCGAAACTTGGTCCTCCAAGAGTAATATCAAAAACTTGTCTCGGATTCAACAGCCATTGAAATTTTTGTAGTAATTTTAATCCTTGATTACCGCCTGATTTAGGATTGATGAACACTATTGTAGGGGTTACGTTTGCTGTAGGTATTGGTTTGATCACAAAAGTTCTCTGAGATTCTTTATCAATCTACAACCAAAAATTTATATACGTATACAGATACATCACCTGGGCCATCACCAATAAAGGAAACAAATTTTGTCATCAAGTTTTTGAAGAATTTTGCTTACGGTAACACTGTTTTGACCTATATAAAGTAGACTAAAGTAATTAGATTCATTGATGGTGGAAGTAGAGATAGCTTTTTGTTTAAAATTAAATACAGATTTGATAGATTGCTCGGGGTATCCATTAGTAATCAATAAAGTATGAAGTTCTCTACCAATATCATTATGAAAAATAGGACCAGATAGTTTGAGCCAATTCTCGTTTAAATTCACGGCAGTGTTAAATTCATAATGGAAAGGTTTATTAGAGAAAAATAATGAATAATTCTGCCAGTGTAAGCTAATTTTACATTCTTGATAGAATTTTGGAGTTGTACAAAACCTTCTTCAAAAGAAGTCTTTTTTTTTCTTCTTTGTTTCTTCAAAGAAAGAAAGAAAAGTAAAGACCATAGCAATAATACGGCTCTATCTCAAAATGCTCCCAAAAATAATCATAAGTTTAATTTTGATCAAGTTAGTGCTTATTTAAGCTTATGAGAGAAATACTAGAAAAAGAAAAATTTGTGAATGAATTGAAGATACAATTCAAGAGTGACATTCAAAAGTTAGGTTCTATGTACGCCACTATTATTCTCCCTTGATGTGACTCATCACTTTGCTTTTTCATGCTTTTCATCTCTTTTTGCACTATTTCCCTTGTCATGTTCAGTTTATCTACGTGTTCATTCCAAAGAAGACGTCCAAGCACTTTGAAACATCAAATACTTATACTTGTTTTGCTTTTACCTCGGTGTAATTACTAACTACTGTGCAAGCAGAGCCAAAATCTTTTCCCTATTAAACAAACTTCTTACCTTTTCTTTACTTTTTCTTTTCGTGGAGATCTTTTTCTTTGGTGATTTCTTCAGACTTGATTTAAAACTTCCTTTACAAGGCAGTTTCACAATCCAAGATGGAGGAACTATTATACTACTATGTTTGCCTGTCACATTTGAAAAACAAGTCTGTTAGAAGAAGAATGATAAATTAAAAATTTTCAAACTATTATAATATTGTCAATGTAATATTATGAATCAATTTTTATAATTTTTGTGCAAAAAAAAGATTAAAAATCCCTGCTAAAATTTAGGCATCGTTACGCCACTGATAACAAGTTGTTCAAATTTTTATTGTAAATAAGTACACCTATTTTGTGCTATATTTTCTAGATTTTTGCGCTAGGAGGTTTTTTTTTTCTCTTTGTTTTTTTCCAAGTCTACAATTTTTCTAATGCATTTTTTTATTTATAATATTATGAAAATAAGAAAAATGTAACATAACTTGATATGTTCAAAATTCTACAATAGCAATAATAAGCGTTATTAGAATCAGCATTGTATTACTATATATCTAAGAAAATATGTAAACCAAAGAGTATTGTCCTACCTAGATTACATTCCTCCTCTATTTTATTAGCAGTGAAGCAGGACTCTTTATTGTGGTATGCGTCCTTGCACCATGAACAACTTGACGCTACAATTTCTTTGGAACTGAATGACAGTTTTGATTGAAACAACTGTAAAAAAAAATTCCAAAATTCAAAAATAGTTATAAGTGCACACTATCTAATTAAACAACAAAGCTTTACGGTCAATCTAAATTCTAAAAGAAATTTTACTGTCTTCTGGATACTAAGTATTTGAACATGCGCAACCTGATGATTTTTTCCTCTTTTTTAGTTGCATAAAAATGAATTGGAAATTTTATGGCTATTTCAAAACTTTTACCCCCCCATAACTACATCACTATCCTTCACACTGGCACCAGAGACTTGACATTCATGCAAGAAAGAGTCCAATGAATTAACAAACGAATTCTTGTTTTTAGAAAATTTGGAATTCAAGTATTCTAAAGGAGGATAATTTCAGGTGTATCAGGAGAAGATGCATCAGTATTTTCACTTTAATTTAAACAAGTAACTTGAATCAACTGATTTTACATTCTTGATAGAATTTCGAGTTGTACAAAACCTTCTGCAAAAGAAGTTTTTTTTTCTTCTTTGTTTCTTTAAAGAAAAAAAAATTACTCTATGAAAGGGTATTTAGCGGCCGGGTTCGAATTCACCATTTTTTACAAGGTATTTGACATTGATTCTGGAAATATGAATTGAACTTTTCTTTTCAAGAAGAACGTATCTCAAATGGGACGTTCATGCAAGTTACGCCCTTCTTTAGGGCTCAATTATATATTATGAAAATAATATCTTCCGAGAATAAAATATTAATCCTAGTGTTGCTTTGTTGCTTCAAAACCCTGTTTGGTAATCAGCAAACAAACCAGGAATTTTTTCCTCGTTTATCTCCCTTACAAATACCACAGTGACAAAAAAAAAAATATATGTATTATATACCTTCCCACATTGTTTACATTTTCCTTTTTGAGATCTGCGATGAACCCAATGATGATGTATGCATGTATGATAGCGGTACTGTCTTATGCCAACGTCTCGAAATGTTGGTTTACATGCGAATTTCATTTTATCCAAAATAAACGTTAAGCAATTAAGATGAGAGATGATTTTACACGAGGAACATTGTACTCGACCGCCGTGTTTCTGCAACATAACTCATAAAGTAAAAGTTATTTGATAAATTATGGTTTTCATTAGATGAAGCTGGGTTAAAACACTTCATATTCTAAGGTTTCTAAATACAAAAATAACACAATAAATTAATATTTCTGATATACCATTACTTTTCAGAATATTTGTCCATATTCAAATTGAGTACCGGTATTACAAGTATAATACACTCTTGTAAGCATTCTAGTAAGTGTTTTGTACTTTGCTGGGTACTGTTGTAAAAATTTTGGACGATTTGCTCAGCTTAAGATGGCAAATCTTTTCTGTACTTTTCAATAAGACTGGTGACAACAAGTTTGTACTATGAGTCTGCAGCAAAAATTATTGACTGATGACGAGAATGAATTGTCATTTCTCATGGTACTTTCTTGAATTTCGATTGGCTTATAGAAAAAAGACTCACTCACGCAATGTTGTAAGCAAGACATGACTTTCTTGTGTCATTTTTAGCGCAAAGTATTTTACTAAAAATAAAAACAAATGTCCTGTGGTCGATATCGGCACAGTCAAATAGAACAATGAGCCAAATCAACCATCATGAAGGTTGATAAATTCAGAAATATGAATCCCAACAGTGGCGTAGCCAGTGGGAGATAACAAAACTATCCCCAGGACATCAGCCAAAGTAGCAAAATATGCGTCAATTTTGAGTTTGCGCGGCATACTTCAGTGGATACATTTATAGACATGTAGGGAGTCAAAATTGGAACACTGAACGGAATAAGTTTATGAAAGAGTAAGGGTGCTTTTAGTACCAGTGAAAGGCCAGCACCCTATCCTAATTTATTTATAGCACCATACCTTTTAAATTAGTCCCAGAGTTTGTTATATTTTGCAAATGTGAATGTATTGGAAAATTTCTTTGAGATTAAGTTGGTCTGCATTGGACATACCTAGCCTAGAGTTGATCAGAAAGATACCCTTGTTCCTTATTCGCCTGAGCACTCCTTTTTTTTTTTTTATCACAGCGCAATATATAATCCATATTAGGCCGGCCTCATGAATAAAGAAAAATTGTACTACTAATTTGTGACCACAAGAGGTAAGTAAATATCCAATTATTTTCACCTTGGTACTTTAATTTCATTTTGAAGGAACAAAATTTTGTATCGCTTCAGCTTCCAAACAAGAAACAATTACTATCCAACAAATGAATGCAAGTCAACAAAACAAATCCTCTCACCTTGCTTGTACGCTTGTAACACCAACTAAGTGCAACACATAGTGCTGAGCAAAAACCGGTAGTTTGAAACTACCGGTAGTTTGGTAGTGCATCTCTAAAAACTACCTAGTTACTTGGTCGTAGTTTCAATAGAAAACTATCGGTACTACTGGTAGTGTTTGTCCGTTCAAAGCTTGAAGTGCTAATGAGCCAAAAAAAAATTCATAAAATCATGAGCGAATCTGAGTTAAGAATCAGCCTCATATTTCATTGTCATCACGTTTTATTTTCACTTTTAGTTTTAAACATTTAACACTACATTTTAATGATTTTAACGACCATCCTTCATCCATCAGACATCATCTAATGCGTTCTGTTGTTGTTTACTGCATTTTTGTTAAAAAAAAAAAAAAGCACGTATGCATCGTATGGGTGATAACAGGTCTCTCAGACTACCTACCGAATAGCGAATAGTTTTGTAGTACCCTTTGGTAGTCCCAATATCTTTACAAAATAGATACCATTACGCCAACTAAGTCACGCCAAGTCCTATCAAAAATGTTGCCTACTGAATAGCTACCCTCTTCTTTCAATTTATGACCTTTTGGTCTCTATTTTAAAGTCTAGTGTCTTTTATAGGACCTTTCAGTCGTTCTAATCAGCTTGTACTCGTAAGAACAGATCCTATTGAATAATATCTTGAATGTTATGAGAACAAAAAATCAATTTAAATGATACAAAATAAATGGTCCTGTCAATTGACTGTTGTTGAAAGATTTGATTTACTCATCAAAGTCTAACCAATATTGTTGGTGAGCACTTTGATATCTCCGAGTAGTATATTGCTACACCACAACTATGGTATTTTAAATATCAAATATCTCCAACATATAATATGAATATATGAGCTATGAAAATAACAATGATCTTACTCACAACACATTCTGTTTCACCAGCAAAGCATAAATCACCTGACATTGAAGTTGGCTTCCACAAATGGTCGCCATTGGTGGCTTTATGACTCCAGTCTGGTGTTGATTGAAATTGTTGGTCAATCCCCGGTGAACTAATTTCATGAGGGCCTTTTCTGTAAGTGAAACAAAACCAATTTAGAAGATTATTAATTGTCTGCTTTTTGAAGAAACTAGGTTTGGTTTAAGTTGGTGAATTCTAAAGGCTAAAAATATAGGCTAAGAACGTTCATCAATCAGTCTTTGATTATTTATTCTGTTGTAAATCCAGTTTCACTTGCTGTATATTTCATCTACTTTGCTGCAATAATAAATGGTAACCCCCTCAAAACGAATAAATAAATAAATAAAATTTTAATGATTTAATAGTATGGACGAATGGAGAACCAGTTAAATGGGGGAAGTGCCCCTTTATAGACGTTAAATTCCTCCATTTACTGCCAAGTATCCTATATTTAACTAAAAATTCACCCAACAAGGAGAAATTCTGGGAATTTTTGGGTAGTCACGTTCAACAGGAAAAGTCTAATAGACTGATTCCAATAAAACGCTTACCTATGAACTGTTACTGCAATAATTAATTATGTAAATCACACATACACAATTTGACTTATTTTTATTTTTTGATACCTCACAAGGCCTTGAAAGCCAATTATGGGCACTATTTAAAAAGAAGACCTTGAAGAGGAATTACAGCAGTGATATTATTACATCTCTCTGTACAATCAATTGATTCCAAGTAGATTTGTGTTACACTTACTTACATGAGTACTTTTTTTCAACATGTTACATGTCTCAGCTAACCCCACCCCTAATTTGAAATTTTCCGACTTCCTCTTCCGTTCCATACAGTATACTAATTTTATACTAGGCATATACATCTTAAGTCTGTGCTTAGCTAATCATAGATGTCAAGATTATCATTCAGTCGGGGCTCACTTATTCCGCTCGTTCGCTACCTCCATTCTAAGCTTAGTGTGAGTCTATAGTATGGCAGTATAATTATATGTAACGCTGTGTGATCAGACTATTTGGTTGAGTGGCTCTCAGACTTACTCCTACCGTTCGTCCACTCCCATTCTCAGGTTAGTATAGATCTAGAGTGCTGTATATTAGCTTTTTCTCTTCAGATGTATATAGTTACAATGTCATATGGTCCTCTGTAGTAATAGAGACATTGAACATGATCTTTATTCTTCGCTTGTTGGCAATCTTTATTGAAAACGCGTGTCAAAAGTAATTTAATATTTAAAGACAAACGATAATAAAAATCGGATTAAAACTCCACATTGAATAGTGACAGGTCGACGAATTCTTTTTTTGCTGTTCTGAATTTAATTTCACTCTGAATAAAGATTTGAGCTCGATTTCCAAAAAAACGAAACAAGGATTCAGGCATGAATATAAAGATTTATGTACCTATGATTGTATCTTCCCTACAAATAACTGATTTATACAATCTACCCTAATTTGACTCAACTATAGACGAGCCCATTTTCAGGCGTGAAATTACGGGGTAAGGAAATATTCCTCCCCTGAACTCTCAAAAATGGTTCAAATTATGCAAATTGATCATATTTTTTGAACGAAGCAAGGCGAAAAATTGTTGATCGATTCAACTTCCCTCCCCCCTCCCTTCAAAGTGTACCTCTAAATCTAAGCCTAAACTTTTCATGACACAAGTATTCAAGAGGGCATTAAAATTGGAATGAGTGTACACAAAAAGTGTGATAATGTAAGAAAGGAGCAACATTTGAGAAATGATAAGAAGCAAATTGTATGAGAAATCATATTTTTCACTTGTGTACGCGAGTATTGTTTTTGTATATATTTGCTTTGCATCACAAGTGCATGAAAAATGTAGCAAAATATAGTAAAAAGCTTCTCCACTCCAGAATGACCACAGTTGTCGTAAAAAGCCCGGTATAATTGTAACTAATACGTCATACTTACCTATCATTATTATCGGTCTTCGTTGTCCCAGCTGAGTCGCATGCACCTGCAGGGCTTGTTTGCGTTGACATAACCTGGAAGTTGCGCTTGATTAAGTACAAATCCTAAAATAATGTCCGATTAGAATCAAAAAATGATTGAACTTTATTAACACCATGGTGAAAACGATTTGTAAAATACATGAAATACGAACGCGAGTATCATACAAGCACTCTGCTAAACACGCATCAAAAAATTAGAAGAAACCTCAAAAGCGTCTACAAGCAGGCGATTTAAACGGATCAAAGCCATAGAAAAATGTTATATTTTATCAACGGCATAACCAAGATTGACCAGTTTGCTTACAATTCACCACCATGACAACTTAAAAGAAATAGGCTTGTTCATGAGGAGTATTTTCTGTTTTAGTCTTTTGTAATTTAAGTAGACCGCAAAATATATGTGACCACCTACACATTATCCGACATCATGTGTAAAATCTATTTTGATGTAAAATCGAAACTTCAGTTGGAGCTTTGAAACGTTTTACTCTTGATTGCCTACCGCACGATACCTCGTGCGAAAGGTAATAGTCTTGGAGTTGAGACACGCGGACAAAATGTGTTGTTCTATAGGAACAAGCCCACATGCTCAACACATACTGTCCTCGAGAAAAATAAATTGCGGATTTATAGTAATCTAGAATATACAAAATCTGTACTTTTCGGTCATGAATGTTCAAAACATCATTTCGAATCAGTTGGTGTACCTAAGTTAGCTGTTGTAATATAACAGATAGAGCTATAAAATATCATTCCTTAGATGATAATCTGAAATTATTTGATCTAAAAGAAACGGGAGGAGCAGATGAACTTCCTCTAACGTCATCAAAGATGGACTTCGAAATTGAATACCCAGATTCTCAAGTAATAGGTTCCGTTGTTGAAAGACAAAAAGCTCTGTTTGGTTCGAAAGAGGATAAAGTCCTGAAATATTTTTGTAAAATTGGTTCAAAGAAGGATGAATTCTTCAAATATTTTCGCGAGATCAGATAAGAAAATGTTCATCTTCTGTTAAATTAATGAGACTTGTTCCGCGATAGACAGTATCTTTTCAGTAAAAGCTGCAGACTACCTATACACTGACGTATAATATGAAGCATGCAGATGCTATCCTCGACTCCCCGAGAGAAGAGCTGCAGTGTTGGGCTTCGAGTTTATAGCTCTAGTAGTTCATAGGGGTAAGATGTGAGTGCGCTAGTGATGCGTAGAGGGAGCTGTGGTAGCTCCCGATGACACCCTCTCCCATACGAACACCAATCGAAAATTATGAGTGTAGTTTTCAAAGCTTGAAGTTCTTAGGGAGGTTGAATCATACACCGACGTTCTTCTCTCGGATCGTGCGTAGGTGCGAGACAGATAGAGAGAGTAGTCTTTCATCATTCAAAAACATTACTCGATCACAAGAGAAGTTCTCAGCCGGGGTTCATACACAAACGATCTGATCCGGCGAGAAAGGAAAAAATAATATAAGGATAGTGCGCTATGTTGAGGATACCTAGAATTTTATTAGCCGATTTTTTTTATTAGACTTGAGAGTCGGATTGTATGGTAGAGACACTACGGTACATCGGGATATACCTACTTAGAGTGAGTGGTTTAGTCCCATGGCTTTCAATATACATCACGAAGATATACATGTAAGCTTTTATCTTTTGTACGATAGCTTCATTGTTTATTTGGGGAAACAAAGAAAATAAAATTAACGTATATCTACTCATTTATCGATCAGGCTAATGAAGATGAAATTAATTTGATCCTCCTAGTTACGGCTATTCATAATTAAAATATACTCAAGAAATTACTCACGACAGTAAGAAAATTGCAAAAACCGCAGAAACAATTTTGAAAAACAAAGCGCTTTCGGTGAAAAACCATCTTCAGCAAGATTAAGAAATGTAACTGACCCAACGATGAAACGCAACAACGACACCAACTCGAGAAAAAAAGAAAAGAAACTAATCATCGAGTTGTGATTCATAAACAAGTTGCTTATCATCTACGTATCTGCGCTGGTAGAAGATATTATTCAATAAAGGATGGCTAGAGGAGGAGAGATCAGATTCAAATTTGGACATAAACACCTCAGAGATTAGGAAACCTAAAGGGGACCCAATAAGAATACTCACCTCATCAAAGAACTCGAAAAATTTACCATTGAATTTACAAAAATTAGGAGACCAATGAACATTCAACAAATAGAAAAATTCACTCAACTCTTCATACGGAGTGTTTAGGTTCAAGAGAAATTCACCTATCAGGGACTTTAGGGAATGGGCCTACGACATCAAAGGAACAAAGAGTCCGACAAGGAGACGTTCGTTTTTAAGGAGACTCAACCTCGACGCGGGATTTGAACGAACGATCTAAGTATTTGGCGAGGGAGTAAGTTGGAGGGGAGGAGACGAAAAAAACTACGGACCGCATCGGAATACTTTGCTTATGGACCTTAGGTAAGCCATAGAGGCAGGGGGGGTTTAGGGTTCAGATTTAGAAGGGCTCTCTTAACGGAGGTACTCTTGATAATGAACGTACTTCTATTGATGACACTACAAGCCTTTTTGATATGTTAAATGAAAGTCAATTCGCTTTTGTTGCCACCTTTTATTAATATTGTTATACAATACTCGACGTTTCGACGCACCTAGTCGTTGTTTGTCACGGAAAAATAAAACTTTCTCTTTGATATGGTTTAGAAAGTTGACGCTGTCATTCTCTTTTGCCCCAAACTGCACAAGTACGTCATACACTTTAGAATTATACGATGCTTTCTCCATAACCACTATCGCATTACTCTCATCGGCCTTAGTAATTATTAACTCCTCCTCCCGGAGTTTCCTCCTTAATTCCTTAATCACACCTCCCACAATGCTATTCATACGCGGAAGAGGATATCACGGACAATCTCGGCACACTTCTGTTGGATGTTACAACTGGGACCTATTTTTATGGTTAAATTTGTAACGGAGAAACTTTTTTGGCACGTTAAAATGTTTAGAAATAACGATAAAATATCAACGATATAGTAATGAGTATAAGCAGGAAAAAATGTATTTATTGCTCGTTACTTGATGCGCGATGGAACAATTTTTTGTAACGTTAAAATATATAGACATAACGATGATTCGATAAAGATAAAAAAATGAGTGTAAGCAGTAGTAAATACGTTACTGCATGAAGGCAATGGACGATAATATTATTAGCGAATGATGGTCGCGTTAAAACTTGCATTGATTACTTCCAGTCGCAGTGGCTGGCAAAAAACAGTGGCTATGGTACGAAGGTTACGCAATGGGTTTCCCGTCAACCAATAACGGGATTGAATCCACTAGCGGTTATCAAGCGGGAGCATACCATAAGGGAACGTGCTCCAGTCGGCCAGTCTTTAAATAGTCTCCTAGAGCTTGCGACTAAGTGGTCACTAGTAAGGGATCCGCTGTGCAATAATTATATTTCGTTTCACAAAACCCCTTCGGTATCCTTATTTCATTGGACTGCAGCGTACCAATGGGCCATGTTAAAAAAGAAAGTCTTGCAAGATGAACGCTTCGCCTCCTCCGATACTAGGGTTTTCTACGTCTGTTCTACATCAAGGGATGAAACCATGACACCTGATATCCTCAACGAACATCTGCAGAACACATGGAACACATTTTCTGATTTCGAGCGCCACCGCCACCGTGTTCACAAAATAGTTTTAGATGGAGTTGAGTCTACGTGCACGTGCCCCTATATTATGAAAGCTGCTCAATGCAAACGCACATTGGGAATGAGGATCCGGCTTCACCTTGTTACAGTTCCTACCGAAGCGAAGAAAGTGCCCCTTAAGCGAGGACACCCTACTTTAGCTAAGAAGGCTCTCATTATCCAATGAAGTTATTGTTCTTTTTTTTATTTAATTTTTTCCTCGTGTTTTGTTCATCGTGCATGTTAAATATTTTGACTATACATTTTATCGTTTATTTGTAATAATTTCATCGGTTTGAACTTACCGCCATTTACATTTTTGGAGGGTTGTATTGATTATTTTAACGTGCAATCCATTGTTTAACGTTCAATTACATTTCTTTTGACTGAACCCTTTTTCTTAACGTTCATACACTTATTTCATCCGGACTTCATTTTTCCATAGTTCAACCTATTTTTCGCATCGTTCCCTCCATCTATTTTAACGTGCCGATAAATAACACCCATTTGTAACTACGTTCGCGAGGGGTTTGCCAGGGGTTTGCCGTTATTGGAAGGTAACGCGAATTTTAGACCTTTCTGCAGGAGGTACAATTCTTCACAATTGAACTCGACCCGGAAGTGATTGAAGAGCTTAGGTTGGAAATTCTGCACCACGTTACCTTCACTGACATCTTCCCTACCGACTCTGTTCCTGCATTAGGGAAGAGAGCTTCCTCTCTTTCTTCACCTTCAAATCAGCTTCAAAATCAAGATACTTCTCATTAACACCTCGCAAAAACTGATCAAATTCCTCTGGGGGAGCATGCCAGCAAGTCTACAGTGGATCAAAAGGTTCAACCTGGTGGTGACATTATCCTTACTGTACCATTTCCATAGCTCCAATCTGATCCACTTGACGGTTTTGCTTAAGACGAATTTTGTAAAAATTTTGAAAATCAACATTTTTGATTTTGATTTTGAAAAATGAGAGAAATTGATCACTGCAAAAATTGATCCCTGTGCCTCTTGGATATCTAGTGAAAAGAATTTTTCGGATTTCTTTGAGATGGTTAGAAATGTTGAAAGAAACCTCTGACGCATTGAAAAAACATCAGTGTCGCACTACACATACACAACTGAAAAGAGCTTTGAAAACTAGAGATCTTGAGTAGATAAGCTTAATGTTGTGAGCTTACAAAGTTAATCAGAGAAGAAAAAAAAGAGCAAAACAGACTAAAATGATCCACATTTATTTTAAAAATAGCTTAATATTCAATATTGAAAACTAGAGGATTTTTAGGATTTTTCGAGTTGTAGGTTCTGCAACAGAGAAAAGTCAAGTGCGCCAGAACATACTTGCATACTCTACTGGGACTCGAAATTTCAGTATATTATTTTGGACCACTTATGAAACATCTAAACTAAAAATCAGCTTAATAGGAATTACTTCCACAAGTTGATCTTTTTTTTTTTGTCCGTACTATATAAGGAATGTTGTTTTCATAATTCACACAGTAAATCAACTCGCTACATTCAATTTTCTTCTACTGGAGTATGCCGTTTTATCCACTTTTTCGATACAACTGTTACAATAATTTTGACTCGCCAAAAGTTGAGTGCAAAGCACAAATGAGAACACCGAACAATTGGTTACCAAATTGTGTAAACAGAAAAAACTTTTCATCCTTCTTGGCAAAATCTAGAAGATCCCTTTTACCTAGGACTTGGGAGATAAATTGCAATTAAATAGAAAAGTTTGACTGTTTACTCTCAAAGCATAGCCAACACTTTCCCCTTACATGGGTGTGTTCAGAACTACGCACAACCTATCAATTTTTTCTATCCTGGTTAGACATTCTAGCCCTTCAAAAATGGGAAAACTTTCCTTCATATCAGCAGCGTCTAATCTGTTGAAAAAAGCTCACAAAAAGACTTTTGTTTCACCGGCAATTTCCCATAAGAAATAATAGTTTTTCACAAATTGATCAATCTTTCCAATATATAAATAGGTCATAAGTAAGGAACCGGAGGTTCATTTTCTTTGTTATGAAGGACCTTAATATGTAAAGACGAACCAACGGTTTCTTATTTGTGGCTCATTGTTTAAATATTGATTAATTTCTAGAATTCTAAATTTTCTTATGGGAAATTGTGTGTTAAACTAGAGTGAATAGAGAATGAAGGAAATTCAACAAGCAAATTGCATACATTTTTTGACGGATTTGATATTTATACCGGCACTTTTTTCAATTTTTTTGAAGTCATATTATTTTTAAAAATAATTCAGAAAGACGCAACGCGCTCCATTTGGACTTGACAGTTGACAGAGCAGTGGCGCGCTAGCGTCGCCATCTCACATGCATCCCACAGTTGGTAAGAATAACCAATAGCATTACTTAGAAATAACGTCCGCTAGATGTCAGCCACTCCGCTGTCAAGTCCAAATAGGGTACCAAACTCAGAAACTCCCAATAAGTTGAAAAGTTATCAACAATGTAACGTCAATTCTGAAGGGATCACCCATCAATTTGCATGACTCAGCATGAGGATGTAAAGTGGGCGAAGCGAGTGGCAAAATTTGGAAGCTACTCAAAAACGTGATCAATCTTTAGTTAATAGTTCTTAGTGATCATCATCAAATAGACCGATTCCCAGTGACGACATACTTGCGCAACTCATTCGCGTAAATTTGATTCATTGACGTCACCTGGGAATCGGTCTATAGCCATAAGAGAGCATAGTAATAAAAATCTTTCTACGCCCTTTATTTAAAACTAACTTTTAGCGACTAGTTTTAATAAATTTTTTTACTTATTTCAACAAGTATAAAAGAATTATAAGTTCAAAATCAACGCAGAAGAAAATTTTTTATAACGAATATTTTCTATTGTACATAAGTGTCCGAAAAGGTGCACAAATTAGCGCTCCTAGTGGAGCATCCTCATGTGAATGGCCTTTCCAAGTTTCGACTGCTTATTTTGACTGCTTATCTATATAGTTACATTTCTAACCACGTGCGCTACTATCGATCATCAGAAGTAAAATCCCTCCATGCATGATCTTCGGCTTTCTTTCTCTTATTAAATCTCGCGTAGTCGCTTTGATCAAGAATTCGAATAAATCTAATATAAATTGCTATCTATTCGTAGTTTTCAAGCTTCATATCTAAAAGTCTTCCTACCTATTTTCGTTGGTTGTTCTTTAATTGTATAAGTTAATTTTGACTTAAATTTATGATAAAGTCTATAGAAAGATGTTGATCAAAGTTAAAACGTTAACCGGTAAAGAAATTGAGATTGATATTGAGCCAACAGATAAAGTCGAACGCATCAAAGAAAGGGTTGAAGAAAAAGAAGGTATACCACCTCAGCAACAACGATTAATTTTTTCTGGCAAACAGATGAACGACGAGAAAACTGCCCAAGATTACAAAGTGCAAGGAGGATCTGTCTTACATTTGGTGTTGGCTCTACGGGGTGGTATATTTCATTAAATTTGTCGAACAATTCTCGTATTCGTGTCGTATTCATGGTACGAGCATTACCGTTCTTGTTTAATGACTTCTATAAATTTAGGTTACTGGACTCAACTTGTCGTCTTTTTATTTTCAGTTACTATCAACCATAATAGGATGTCTTCAGGAATGTCTAGCCATTTATCAAGTCAAATGCACGATCGGATTGATTTTTTCTTCTCGAAGAAATCCAATATAATGTCGATAGCCACCAATTACTGGATTTTTATCCGTTACTTTTACCGAAAATCAAAATTCGCGAGAACTAGATGGGCCAAATTGATACGGAAAAATACAATTTCAAGTCGTAATCATGTGACTCTTGAAATTCAGCTACATTCAATTACCCCCGAATGTTATCTTCGGTCAGTAAATGAGTTCGATTCTCCTTTCGAAGGTCCATTTCGGGCGTTTTATTGGCCCGGAGGTCAAGCTCTTGCGAGGTCTATAAATTTAGTTACTGCAAGTTTTAATCTTTAACATCGCTTGTTAAGATTGACGATTATAGTTCTTGTTCGTCCACGAAGATGCAGTAATTTCACTCTACATTCTATTGCTCATGTTTTCTGCAGGTACATTCTCGATAATTCATCAATCGTGAAGGATGAAACTGTGTTGGATTTTGAATGTAGAAATGAAACTTGTGCAATCGCTGCGACCATATCAGAAACTAATACAGTTGTGGCTAATGATATAAATAAGGGTAAGAAGATCAATTTCGATGAGCATTTAATAAGAAATTGTAACGTTTCGGTGTTGTAACTGTACTTCTTCGTTTGTGATTTAGTGGTATGTATTGCTACCGAACTGTACGCTGATATCTATAATGTACACGTGGAAACAAATTCGTCAAATTTGATGGGTCAGTTGATCCCTTGGGATTGTATTCTAGTTGGTGATATGTTTTATGACGAAGATCTCGCGTTTTAAATATTCGAATGGCTTAATCTAATTCACTACTCTAGTTAATTAATTTTGATTGGCGACGCTGGCAGATTGGCTTTGAAAAATATATGCGAACATGGAAATTTGAAATCACTAGCACCTGTCTAGTTTTCTCGTAATTTGGTTTTTGAAAATAGTTTTCCCTCAGCTAAAATTTGGAGCTGGTGATCATTAAGTATTTCAGATTTATGATGTATTCCCTTTGTACTGCATACAAAGATTGACGTTCGGCAATTGATTGAATGGCTTCTTTTTAATTTTGTTTTTTAATTTAAGTCTTGATTAACTTCGTACTCATAATATTCTTGAATTAAATTTTCTCCAAGAAAGCTGTTGTTAGCCCTTCCAGCGAAGCTCTGATCGTGGTCCTGAAAAACGTACTTGCGTTTTAATTGTCTTACTGAATCATTGTGTAGCTCCCAGTTCATAAGAAAAATTGGCATTCATGTCCTATCTACTGATATTTGAATGGAAAAGAAGAATTACTCGAATTTCGGTATCAATACTGTTGAACCAAATGAAAAAATTGAGTGTTTGAAATTTACTCCATTCGTTTCTTTCAGTTCGATATGTTTTTGAGATATCCATTGAAATATATATCACTAAACATGTCAGAGAAACAGAATGATGAGTTGACGTGTGAGAGAGCTGAAACATATTATCACGTATAAGCAAACAAGTTGTTGGAAGTTGTAAAAGATCCATGTCCATTACAACTTTAATGCTGCATGATCCAGATACGCAGGGTGAACTGTCTCTGAGCGGATGAGCTGATATCGCTAAATATCAAGTGGAGAGCAAATTCTACAAACAGTAGTCCAATCTCCGAAAAGACGTTTCAGGGGCGACTTCTTTCGCGCCGTTAGGTATCAAAAGGTCTAATTTAGGTAATGATGTCACTCTCCTTTTTTTGGAGAATGGACTACACTTTGAGCTCTTATAAATTGAAAAGTTGTACCATCTAATAGGTACTTGTCCAAAAATGTAGTTCTTTTCGTTCGAAATTCCTGTTTCGGGAGACAAAAATGACAAACTAAACACCTGCTTGTGAGAAATGAAGTGAATCTGTCCTCCAACGCATACACTATTGCATACAGAAGTATGTTGATAACTATGATTGGAATTGTTACATGACATTACCAAATCAGATTTTCTTAAGATAATACAAAAGACTAAACAAATACGATAAAACATAATTTCTTCCTGCTTTTCTCGCTACTACCTCTGACTATACATTTTCTAATAGTCAAAGGTTAGAGCTGGCTCAGAAGACAAGTACCAGGTGTGTAGATCCGGGTAAAGAGGGCTGGGGGTTGAAAACTCCCTGGAATGAAAAGAAAAGTGAGAAGTTAAAAGAAAGGTACCATATTTTTTGTCTCATCAACTCCCACCCCCTGCAAAAAATCTATCTACGCACGGTTTTGTGTTTTCTCTTCACCATACTTTGACCAGATGGGTTGAAAAATATTTGTAGCCATAATTGATAATAAAATTATTGAGGAATTTATTCGTGGTCCAAAGTGCCAATGGCCTATCGTACGTAAAACTAGGGCCTAAATCATTACAACTTCAATAATTGTAACATTTGTAAAAATTAATATCCAGCTCTATAATCGTCATAATCAGATGAGAAAATTCATTTCCAATGGTCGGGTGCTTCATAACCGTAACTGCTATATCCAAATGGAATTGTCTGCTTCAACTGTAACTATCATGACCAATAGACAAGAGGTTTACTGATGACCGTAACGGCAATAACCATTATAAATGCGTTTGGTTATAAGCCCTGCATATGAGACTACAATTTATGGTTTGCAAATGTAACTGTAAATAAACGAGCATTCGAGTTCTTGAGGACTGTAACATAAGGACCTATAAAATAGTCTAATGATAATGAAAATTTATCCACCAGTGTCGGACATTTTGATTGATGAATGAGTAAGAGCAGGTATCACTTCACCGTCACGCGATCGAAAATCACGTTCTGTATTCATAATTCGAATCACGATTCTATTCATGCAATCGATCAAGAACACATCAACTTACTTTTTATTCTTAACCTCTTTCTCCTGTTAACGAGTAATGATCCACATGGACTTGTTCGTCTTTTCAACCGATCAACTTCACTCACACATGAAAACGGAAAACCTGGGCGTTTATTTCGTATAGTCATTCTTACGAAATCCGAAGTTCAACTTTTCGCTAATCCTAATTCATTCCAAATTTCGTATTTTTCAAAAAACCAAAGCTAGATGTGCTCGAAAATCAATTCAACAATACCCACTAAGATATCTACATCTTCCGATATTATGGGACAATTTTCAAATGCGTTGCGTTATTTTGGATGAAAAATAAATCTCGTCATTTCTCAGTTCAGTTCTCTTTCAATTCCGGAATTTCGTACATTTGAGAATTAAAACAGCGGAGTGATAATAATGACAGACGACTTTGATGATAGATCACGTTCTGTATTCATAATTCAAACTTAGATTCTATTTATGCAATCGATCAAGAACATTTCGAACTACTTACTATTTTTAACCTCTTTCTCCTGTCAATGAGTAATAATCCTTTTGCGCTCGTTAGTCTTTTCATTCGTTCAGCTTCACTTACAAAACAAACCGGAAAACCAGGGCGTTTATTTCGTGTGGCTATTCTCAGGAAACCTTGAGATACAACTTTACGCTAATTGTACTTCCTTCCAAATTTCATAATTCACAAAAAAGCGAAGCTAGATGTGATGAAGAATCAAATCGATAATGGCCACTAAAAGAAGCCTACCTACGTCTTCCGATAATATTGAACAATTTTTAATTTCGTTTCGTTATTTTAGATGAGAAATGAATCTCATCGTTTTTCATAGTTCTACCTCTTTCAATTTCGCTCCAACACTTTTGAACTAGAACTACAGCCGAGTGATTGATAATTATGGGCGATTGTGATAAAAATTTGATCGTTTCAAAATTGATAACACATTTTTGTTTACTTTCGTTTTGGTAGGAGATATTACATGTAAAACACCTCTATTTTGAAAAATTCAAGGTGACCATTTCTAAAAGAACATTTCAACGGCTACAACTTTTGTTCTTGGCAATTTTTCATGAAACTCTTTCATTATTTTTGAGCAAAACTTGAAAACCACTTATTCCCCATATGCAAGTATAGAAAACACTTCCTACCAAAACGAAAGTAAACAAAAATGTGTTATCAATAGGATGCGTTGATCTTTACTCGCTTGATTATAGAGCTCTAAAAAAACACAAGATCACTAACTTCGATAGTTCCTTGGTTCTGCCACACGTACAAAAATCGCTGCAGTCGACCCTCAGCACTTTAACACAGGCTCTTATGGAGAGTTGACACTAAAACTCATTTTCCTCCACAAATATTCAGTTTTTCAAAAAACTGAAGAGACGTGAATTTATTCTGCATGAAATTTCCTTTCATATGCGCCGAATTTCGAGCGAATCCGTCAAATTTTTTTCTCCCATAAGAATACATTGAGTGCGACTTTGCGACATGTGGTGGGATAAACTATAGAAATGATTTCAGGGTACGAGAATTCAACACAGCGTAGATGGCGAGTTAGCGATCTTGTGTTTCTATGGGTCTGTACGCTTGATCAAGGATGACAAGCCGTTCGTCATTGGCTCAAACTTCGGCTTCAGCATGTAAGTTGGGCTGATATTGATTGGCTTTCGGAACGGCTTTTTGTCATTCCTTCAACTGCTTCGAGCTTTTCATGATTGGCTTTTGGCTTAATTTCCTAGTTGCATCTCAATTCAGTGTAGGATCAACCATAGAGTTCAAAAATGCCACTCTTTTTCATTGTAGATTGGAATAATACACAACAACCTAATCTTCAATTTTCCATCACGTTAAATTCAACTATCACACATGAGTGAACCTCAACAAAGAAGTTGAAATGAAGTGAAGAATACTGTTACTCTATTGCAATAAATGGTGCCACAGAAAAATCAGCTGTTTTGAGATCCCCTGTTGTGAAGGTTTTCAGCACCCTATCCAATTATTGTTTGAACACGGCCTACTCTATATAATATTTGGACAGTTTCCTCGTGGGTATGAGCCATGGTAGATAGTAAGATGAACACACAGATACGTAACACAATTTTACATGTCTGTGTGTTCATTTTACTATATACTATATACTTTATGTAAGGTCGAAATGTAGAAAATGATGAAGGCGCGCAGTGAAAACTTATCAGTGACGTTTTGGGGTGGTCTGTAAAGTCCATCACCCTGACGTCAAGTCAACTGATAACGGAGTAAAAATTGCAGTACTGCAGCTTTCAGCAAACATTGATTCCCATAAGCATAGCATTGATAACATTGGATCATGCGTCAGTATTCCAAAAACGTTTATATTTGTAATCCAGAAGCTACCCAGTACTTAAGAATCAACTTTTCATTCCTTATTTATTCTTCATTTTTAAATACTGATGTATGATTGAATGTTACCAATGCTATTCTTATGGGAATTGATGTATTCACTGGAAGAAATTAGCGTGATATTGTTGTCAAATATCGCATTGCGACGTCACCGGTGATGAACTTCATGTTCATCGGTGCGGTGTGACTGTACCTCACTTTGTCCCCTAACCGATTTTGATTTTTAATTTTCAAACGATGATAACTTTTCTTATCAATTTTACTAAATTTGGGCATAAAAAATAGAAAATTGTTTGCTCTTTAAATTATATTTCCTTCATTTTCTCCGAAAACTCCGTTTTATTTGCATACAAATCAAAATACTCGAATTTTTTTGTTTTTTCCCATAAGCGTCCATGTAAATCTGTATCTACTGATTTTGGAGTGCAATGTTATGACTTCGCTACGTTCTGGCCTTATATAAAGTAGGCCGTGGTTTGAAACTACCGACAACCACCCATCACCAAGTGGAATGAAAAAACCATTTTTTCCAAATCAACCTAACATAGGAAAGTGAACTTTTCGACGGTAAACTTCAATGAAGAAAGAGCGCTACATTCTTATCAATTTTGAAAACTTCTTTTTTTTTTCCATTAGTGTAGAACTGATCTTATTTCCACACTGTGACGTCATTGAATGGTGTAATTCCGTGGGAAAAATTCAAAAATTATCATTCCTCTTAAAAAAAGAAGAACAGAAGAAGAAACAATTTCCTATAATCAAGGCAGACCGAGATCATCAGTATGCAGGGGTGCCATACAAAGAAAAATAAAAAAAAGATTGGCAAATATCCAAACAACGATTTTGCAGAAAAATATTCATCTTTTGTGAAAAATATATTTTTCTTAAAATTGTTATATCTTTCTTTGAAACGACGGTGTAGCTTCCTATGCAGGAAGTTGATTGAAGAAGTCAATTGTTATTGACTCCCACTTCACAACTCTTCCAACTTCTCACATTGCGACTTCCAGCTTCCACTTCCTGAGCGTATTTATTGAATAACATCCACTTCCAACTTCCAAATAACTTCCCATCCTTGCCTAAAATGTTGATTTGGGAAAATCGAATACTAAACTCGTTGTCAAGATAGCGATGTACTTCTCGTGCGTAGCTTCACTCCGCTTCACCTCATTTTGCTAACGTCGCACATGTTCATAAATTGAAGGGCTCCAGGCCCTTATTCCAGAGAATGACGATTTGAATTCTACATATTTTGTAGTATCCAAGCCTTGGTAGTTCTGGGTCACTGGAGTGTTAACTAAAGGGATCTGAATCATGAATGAATGCATGTCATAGGCTTTGGTCGTAGATTTTCCCAATGCGCCATTTATAGGCCCTTATTCCAGAGAATGGCGATATGAAGGGCTCTCTGGAATAAGGCCCTCTCACCAGGAATCTCAAGCTGTATAATAAAGCTTAAGCTGACAGCTGAAGCCTAAATTTGATAAGCACACAGCTTGGCTTAAAGCTTACGGCTCACAAGAATATGGCTTGGGCTTTAAGCTTAAAGCTTAAATTCGATAAAATATGGCTTATACGGCTTAAAACTTGGAGCTTACAGCTGGCTTACCATCCCTGGTGATAATTAAGTAGATAGAGGTCTCTTCTGCAGAACTGGTCGCACTGTTGACCTGTTGTCTGTCAGTTTTTGGCTTTTTGCTAAACGCGGTTTTTTCAAAGTTCAATTGAAGGTAGGCTGTAAAAAAGATGGAAAAAATACAGCTTGGCTTAAAGCTTACGGCTTACAAGATTATAGCTTGGGCTTTAAGCTTGAAGCTTGAAGTTGATAAAATACGGCTTATCCGGCTTAAAACTTAAAGCTTACGACTGGCTTACCATCCCTGCCTCTCACAAGTTATCACAATTGTCATTTGAAAGTACGGTGCGAATATTCTCCATGAAAAGTCGCTCTAATAAGGATAACTTCTTCCCAATCGTCGATTTGGATATACATCAATCCAACTTTGTAGGGTGGTAATGACCATCCTTTTTTGTTTTTTCATCACAGGTTCTTTGGTACTCAGTGCCATTGACTATACATTAACCAGACGTACAGTCCTATTGTTATGAACTGTGTCGTTCTGCTGGATACGACAACGTGAGTGCGCTGCGTGTTGACCGGTAGAGTAAAAGAGAAAAAGCATCGCTGAACATCGTTCCCTCTCTGTTACACCCACGTCTTAACATCTGGCGCGTATCCAATGTAATCCAAGAAATCGACACCGTTTGTGGTTTATAACAATAGGACTGTACGTCCGGGTTACAAAGTAATATACAGTTAATGTCAGTACTCACCACGACTCACTTTGTTAACGACTGCTGCCGTACAAAGTTGAATTGACGTATATGTGAAAACAACAATCACGGAAAAGTATCAAAAAGAATATAAACATGTATTCGAAAGATATTACGATCGCATAAGTTGTTCACTCATACCAATTTTCAACGCAGAATTCGATGATTATAATAATTCTCTTCAATAAGTGCTCAATCTTCAGATACGGTACATTTTTCACTACGCGATGCATATACGTCCAAAAAAAAGGGACATATATGCACTGATATGCAATCGACTGTGATAGTAGTGGTGTGTGAATACCAAGCTTCGTTACCAACACACATACAGCCCATTGATCCGAACGCCTCGTCTCGGTGATCGTTGTTTTCGCATATCTCTTATAATCCTATATAATAAAGCACACTTTGTAAACATTGCGTATACGTCGGTCGGTCGGTGTAATCAGTAATCTTCAACGTGGGAACATAAGGGGTGCTATCAGACAGCCATCGCTGTAGTTGATGCTTTATTCTTATTGGTCTAGAAAAGTTTTATTATCATCATCATTCTGTCATTGGGATGTTAACCTATTCGCATAAGTGATCGAAAGAGTCGCTGCTATACGGAAGTTTTTGGAAGCTCGACGAAAACATGATACGTACCATTTAAAACGTACAGCGCGTACATTCATTTCTCGTTTTTCTCAAAAAAATTAAATGTAAGCGTGGTCAAAGAGTGTTTGAAATAGATGAAGCAAAGTACATTGCATCTTTTGTATATCTCATTTTTTTCAACCAATGAAAAAACAACGAAAACAAGTCGTTTAAAAATGAGCCCTGTGTTATTTAAATGGACCAAAACTTACGTATCATGTTTTCGTCCGTTCTTTTCCACGTGGAAACTGCCGCTCCTACTGGACGTCACTTATGCGAATGTTTGGTAGCGCTAGAATCGCCTTCCTCTCTCGCCGCACTCGCTTGAATTTCTGGGTGACGATTTTACGTTCAATGTATTCGGCCACGGCCTACTTTATATAAGGCCGGAATGCAGAAAATGACAACAGCGCGCAGTGGATTCTTATCAGTGATGTTTCGGGGCGGTTCATGTTCATCGGTGCGGTGTAACCACGGTGTACGTGTACCGCACTTCGTCTCCTATCTGATTTTTAATTTTCAAACGATGATAACTGCACTTGTACTGCACCAATTTTACTAAAATTGGGCTTAAAAAACAGAAAATCGTTTGCTCTTCAAGTTATATTCTCTTCGTTTTTTCCGAAAACCGCGTTTTATTAGCGTGCGAATCAAAATACTTGAATTTTTTCGTTTTTTCCCATAAGCGTCCATGTAAACCTGTATCCACTGATTTTAGAGTGCGACGTTGTGACTTCGCTACATTCCGGCCTTATATAAAGTAAGCCGTGATTCGGCCATAAGAAACGAGATTTTCAATTAGTCGTAGATGGCTCAATACTTCACTATTAGAATTACTTCTTTCATTTATCGATTCTCTTGAAGTGTTTAAACGATTTATAGGATATAATTTTTTGATATTACGAATTGTAAAAATTTAAATCGTATTTGAAAATTGCAAATTCCCCATCATGAAGCATGGTAGTGATGGGCGGTTATCGGTTATTAACCGATTAATCGGTTTATTCTTGGGTAAAATTAACCGAAAATCCGGTTTATTTGTAATTAACAGTTAACCTGAAAAACCGGTTAATAAGGACACATAAACCGATTAACCGCCAAAATTTAAAATTTTTCAACAATTTTGAATTTTAAATTGATAATTTGACAAATTTGAAGCACCAGGCGGAGGGAATACGAATTATCAATAAAGATATTTCTCAATCAATAACACATAAGCGATCTTGCTTCTCTATTTTTTCAATTTTTGCATTTTTGATAGCAAAAAAGTGGAAGCCCTTAGCGCTCCTAGCGGAATTTTTTGAGAACTAACAGCAATCCGCATAGGTGCCAGTTAACCGGTTAATCGGTTTATTCGGAGGTTTTCAACCGAATAACCGGTTACGATGATCTTCAATAAACCGTTTAACCGGTATATTGAAATAACCGATAACCGCCCATCACTAAAGCATGGTACGTTAAAATTATCCCCCACACGTTCGAGCACGGCTACCAACTTACGCAACTTGGGTTAACATCCCAATTATTATCACTCGGCGTTCGAAATCGGTAGTTGGGAGAGAACACGCGACTGAACTGAGAAACCAAACGATGAGATTTATTTCAGAAAAAATTAATAACGAAACGAAATTCCAAATTGTCCGATAATATCGGACGACGTAGATATTTTAGTGCGTATTATTTATTCATGATCGTATCTACCTTCGGCTTTTCGTGAATCATGAAATTCGGAACAAAGTAGAACTAGGTAGCGAAAAGTTCAACTCAAGATTTCCTGAGAATACCCATATATACGAAATAAATGCCCTGGTTTTCTGTTTCGTTTTGTGAGGAAAGTCGATCGGAGAAATAGAAAGTAGTTCGGTGTGTTTTTGATCGATTGCATAAATAGAATCGTGGTTCGAATTATGAATACAGAACGTGATCTATTATATCATCATCCTCTGTTTCGTATTATCACTCTGCTGTTTCAGTGCGATACTTTTCGAAATCGAAAGAGAACTGAATTAAGAAACGATGAGATTTATTTCAGAAGTAGGTAATAACGAAACGCAACTAAAAATTGTTCCATAATATCGGAAGACGTAGATATTTTATTGGGTATTATTGATTCGCTTGATGGCATCTAGCTTCGGTTTTTCGTGAATTATGAAATTTGGAACGAAGTAGAATTAGGCCTAGGTAGCCAAAAGTTGAACTCGAGATTTCATGAGAACACCAATACAAAATATTTCCCTGGTTTTCTGTTTTCTTCTGTGAGTGAAGTCGATCGTATGAAAAGACTGACAAGCGCGAGTGGACCATTACTCATTAACCGGAGAAAGAGTTTAAAAAGAGGTAGCGAGTAGTTCGATGTGTTTTTGATCCATTGCATTTATAAATAGAATTGTGGTTCGAATTATAAATGAGGAGTCATCTATCAAAAGGGCACCCATCAAAGGGGTGCCCTTTTTGTGGATATCCACATTTTTGAATTCACTGAACCGTTTCCTATCAATATACAAAATTTTGAAAAAACGAAAAATTACATGTACGCTTATGGTCACTCAACCCCATCTCCATAAAAAGGGCACCCGAGGTACACATCTTTATGGAATTGTCCCAGATTCATTTGTCGATCAATTTGAAAAATAATTAGTGATCTGTAAAAATGAAAACACGCAAAATATTTTCTGTCATTATAGATTTTTTGATAAAATGAATGTGGAATGAGTAATCTGAACATGAAAATTCAAAGACATATTTTGAAAATCAACTATCGCTCACGGGTGCCCTTTTGACAGATAACTCCTCAAATACAGAATGTGATCTTGGATCGCATGAAATGATATCTGGCTAGCCATGATATCTGATCTAATTTATTTATCAATTCGAATTATGCAATACTGATAGATGAAAAATAAATATAGCATCAATTCTCGACTTCACTGGATTCAAGATTTCAAGGAACACCCATGGCAAATATACGCAGTTAGATAGAATTGTGGTTTAAATTATGAATACAGAACCGCTTGAAATGATATCTGCTCTATTCTAGGCAGGGGTGGTAAGCCGTTCGGAAACGCTAACGGATTGGCTAAAAACTATAGTCTGTCCCAAATAAGACCAGCAAAAACCTTTGACGATGCGGTATCACAAGGGAAGAGGGAAGTCCGAAATTCACACCAAACGCTTAACGCAGGCGTCTGTGATTGGTTGTAAGAACGACGCGTGGAAGCATAGTGTACATTTTTCAGTGTGGTCTGCCCGGAGGTTTTTGCTGGTCTTATTTGGGACAGACTATAATGACCTTGAGTAGAAAAGCTAACGGAAAGTCTAACAGCTAACTGCGTGCGAAAAGCTAGCTAACGGCTAAAAACTAAAAGCTAACGAAAAATCAGAAATTTTTGATTTCTGGTATAAATTCTTGAAAATAGGCTTATCATCTGAACATTTTCAAGCGTTTTTTCGCCTAGAACGCAAATCTGCTTTTAGAATTGCGCTCTCTCTCCTGAAGCGAGGAGAACGTCATTAATTGAAATTATTTCCGACTGGATTGCAAGTTTTGGAGTTACAAATTTGTTTTGCAAGTTTGTCTAGAATTATTAATTTTTTTGTTGCGATTATTTGTTTCATAGACTAGACAACGCGTCCAGATTGAAAATGTAAAAAGTAAAAAATCAGCAAACTGCTGCAGTGCTGCAAGCTGAATGAAAAAAATCAGCAAAAAGCAAAACAGCGCACGGCCGCACGCTGTCTACCTAGTGGCTAGTAGTACCTACCACGTCACCATGACGCCATTAATAATTAATTTTGGGGAAATTGCATTATTTCCCGAGAGTAAAGAATACTATTTCTCCAAAACTCCTTCTAAGTTGCGCTCGGAATTGACCCTTTGAGTTTAATGCGGTCTCAATTTTTTTCTATTAGCTTTTCATTTTAGCAATTCAACAACAGCTAACGGATAAGCTAATGTTTACATCCTTCTTGAACAGCTAGCTAATTTTGGTCCAAAATTGCTGGGCTAACGGCTAAAAGCAAAGGCTAACGGATAAGCTTACCACTCCTGATTCTAGGTATTCATCAATCAAATTATTTGATACCGGTAGATATCTAATGAAGAAAATTTCATTGGTATTAAAATATGGCCATAATGAGATTTGGTCGGGTTTTAGAGAATTTCTGAAAAAGAATAATATATTATTGTTATTGCATAGGAGAAACCCAAGCTAGTCTTGCTGTTGACAGATTAAGGACTGAGACAGATGTAGGAGTAGGACAGAATGATATGCCAGCGCCTGGCGCTGTGATGGCTTAGTTCTGAACTGTGTGTGTGTATTGTGTATACGACCTTAGTACTGTGAAAACTATGAAAAGTGGGAATGAAAATTCGCTCTGTTATGTAGACCGTCGTCCCAAATCAGCGAGCGCAAAGCGCCAGTCTGTTACCACAAATCGGCGAGCCCATCACTATAAAACCGCGAGCGCGTAGAGCGAGGCTTTCAGGCGCGCCTTAAGTTTAGAATAACGAGCGCGAAGCGCGAGCCCGTCACTATGAGCGCGTAGCGTGAGTCAGCTCGCGCGAAGCGCGAGGCTGCCGGGCGCCGCAGGCCCAGTCGCCAGGCGCGCCGCAAGCGGCTAGTCTCTTAAATATAATAAAAGAATGCAGCTTTGTTTACCGTGGTCGACACAAACATGATTCGCACCGTCGACCGATCGTCAGCGCTCATTGGTTCATATGAAAGACGGCTAAGCTCCATCATTGGTAGAAGCAAGCACTTCGCAAACATTACTTTTGCGAATTTTAGTTAAGCGGGACTGTGCAGTAATTCCGTGTTGCCCGTTCCCGTTCTCTGAATTCTACGTCGGAAATTGGAAAAAGTGGTTCAGAAATTTAGTAAGTTTGTTGGGAATTGATTGTAATCAATCTACCACTGTTGGATTGGTGTTGAATGTTCTGGTGAAACGAAAGTTCTTGCTGATACTCGGATCACATTCACTCAATTGCTCTTCTGGATTCAAAATGTGAGTAATTTTTATGACTAAGTAGCCCACAGGTTCTGAGTATCAATCTGATACTATGTACTTAATTTATAGAATGAAGAATGGAATTGTTTGTTGAGAATTGATTGTAATCAATCCACTATTGTTGGATTGGTGTCGAAAGTTCTCGTCAATACTCCGGGAATTGATTGTAATCAATCTACCACTATTGGATTGGTGTTGAAAGTTCTGGTGAAACCAAAGTTCTTGCTGATACTCGGACCACATTTATGCTAATTTCTAAGGTAATTTTGATTATTTTTTGACGACTATTGTCAAAAAGCGTTTCTTGTGCCATTTAATGCTACGGCAGAATAGAGTGTCAGTATGATATAGAAATGTATCAAAGAAATGTACTTATCGTGCCATTTAATGCTACGGCAGAATAGAGTGTCAGTATGATATAGAAATGTATCAAAGAAATGTACTTATCGTTAATTAATGAACATTTAAAAAAAGTTACTGAATAAGTAGAGTCTGCTTCGCTAAAGCTGGCCTCCTTTTTTACGTTTTTGACCAAGTGGTATTATTTTTGCTTCTACGGGAGGTACCACCAATTTGAGACGGATATTCATTCCAGGTAGTGTTTGCACGTGTAGGACTTGCTGAACATGGGACAAGTGCACCCACTGGCCATGCTGATCTTCCATAACTTGCACTTGAAGCGAATAATTCATAAAAACAGAGGTCAACCTATAATTTGTTCACCTAATTTTGTTTGTAAATCAAGAATTACGGCTACTTAATAATCATTGATGTAGGTACTTACTGTTTCAGTTTTCATGAAAAACCTCTATAAAATTTTGATTCCAGATGGAGGAAGACGACGATGATCTCCTCCGGATCCAGGACAAAGACTAATAGTTTAGCGAATGCTTGCAAGATGCTTTTTGTTTGTTTTTTTTTATTGTAATATAAGTTATTATACATCATTTCGTTTCATATGATAATATAATCTCATATATATAATAATATAAAAAGTTTCATATTTTTTTTGTGTTAATTAACCAAAATTCAAGTTTAACTCAAAAAACCTTGATGCTTTAGTTTATAACACTCCATGAATTAATTTGCAACGTCGAAGCATCAGTTTGTAACGCCAATCTTTGAATCAGGAGAAATGGTTATAGTATTGCTTTAAATTAAATATCTATACTTGAAAAAACAAAATTTCATGAGAACAATACAAACGCTAGGTAGGTAGATCACCTACCTAATTACAAAAAAAATGAGAAATTGACTTAGGCTATAATTATAGTGTGATTGGTGACGTAATTAATTATTATTGTAAATCATTTTACAATAGTTATGGTTTTTAACAAATTAACCTAATGATATTCTATCTTACAATTCATTTTATCAAGTATTTCAAAAACGTACATGAAACTAAAAAATGCTGCCGTAAATGCCATAAGCAGCTTTATGTTGATAGTAAAACCATTTTTGGAACTAGATACCTACCCCTAAGAGCTAGTGAGTTCATGTAAGTTACAGAACCTGCAAAATCAATTCAATGGATGATAACCATGCACCTAAAGATAATTAGGTACTTGACTCTTTTTGTTTTTTTCATCATTGTTTACGATCATTAACGGTCACCTTTATCTGAAGCCCAGAAGGCATAGCAGTAATGATTCAATTGGCGGCGAGTCGACATTGCGCGAGTATTTCAATTTCCAAATGTAGATCTTTTGTTATGAGATATTGTAGGATGCGCGCGATAAACAAGCGTATATTGTTCTTTGTGAGCGGAAAAAATTTGGCGACTCAGAAAATTTACTGGAAAACTGATGTCAGGCTATGCTTATAATTTGATCATGCATGCAGAGACAACTTTCAGTGAAAGATGCAACCAAAGTAGACCCCATTTTGAAATAGGGTTTATTAAAGTCCAGCAACATGTTTTTTTTTTTCTTTAGAAATACAACCAAAGTAGAACATGTTTTAAAATAGGGTTTGGTTAAAGTTTAGCAATATGTTTTTTTTAGAAATACAACCAAAGTAGAACATGTTTTAGGGTTTGGTTAAAGTTTAGCAATATGTTTTTTTTAGAAATACAATCAACGTAGAACATGTTTTCAAATAGGGTTTGGTTAAGGTTTGTTTAGCAATATGTTTTTTTTTTTAAATACAACCAAAGTAGAACATGTTTTCAAATAGGGTTTGGTCAAGGTTTAGCAATATTTTTTTTTTTTTTTAAATACAACCAAAGTAGAACATATTTTCAAATAGGGTTTGGTGAAGGTTTAGTAATATCTTTTTTTAGAAATGCGAACAAAGTAGAACTTTTTTTAAAATAGGGTATGGTTAAAGTGGGTAATATATTTTTTTCAAAAAATGCCACCACATGGGCAAACTGGCCTGACATGCGGACCAAAGAATGTAATGGAGCTGAGCCTGTTTCAAAAATAGAGAAGTTTTTATAATTATTTTTCAGAAGAGAAGAAATTTAGTGTCCGCACAAAGAAAATACCTATATTGTGTGTTCATTGAAGGCTATTGGAGCAGTTTCTTTGGTCTTTTTGCTGGTGAATAGAAAGGTATCCTTTAGTATTAGTGAATTGCCGCGTCGATTTTGATCTTTTTTTTTTTTCAGAAAATTTTTGTGGAAAAAAATTATTTTCTTATTCCAAAATTGGTGTTCACATTGCTAGCGGCTGTCGTCGACGCGTAGCGACGACAACAGACGCTAGTACGTCAATAACTTTGTACGGCAGGGCTGTAGATACCTAAAAGAGACAAGATAGCCAACTTTATTAGTTCTAGTGTTCCACCGCACGCCAACACAGCGACACAGTATTCTTGGGCTAAATTAACATTGCGCTTATGGATGTTTTTCAGTTTTCATCAATTATCTCGGAAACCGTTCATTTTTATGAAAAAATGAAGAGAACAAAATTTATTCCCCTTGTAATTTCCTATCAAATGAGACCTACTTTGAATTTTTTTTTTTCAAAATATGAAATAGGTCTCATACGATAGGAAATTACAAGGGGAATAAATTTTGTTCTTTTCATTTTTTCGTAAAAATAAACGGTTTCCGAGATAATTGATGAATACTGAAAAACGTCCATAAGCGCAATGTTAACTTAGCCCTACAATACAGTGGCGCTATCTCTCGGCACATAAATTAGCTCGACAAAAATCGGGTACCAGATTTTAACACAGCGCATATGGAGAGTTAGCTATCTTGTCTCTTTTAGGTATCTATTCGCATGAGGACACAACTGTAGGTGCGCTAGAGTCGTGCCCGAAAAGGGGATTTGGCAAAAATTGCCATAAACCTGTATAAAACTAAAACGGGCTGTATCTTTGTCAATATTGAAAAATACAAAAAAGTAGTAAGAGCATTTTTTTATTATTTTCATTCATAGAATAACCTAAAAGAAGAAAGAATTAAGATTTCAACAATTTTCTGTAACATCCCCTTTTCAGGCAGCTTCCAAAAATGGCCACCACAGTTTTCATAGAGGGCGCCTACTTTGTGTCCTCATGCGAATAGGCAGGGCTTTCGTTGACGCGACGCTTAGCGGCGACGCAACAGACGCTAGTTACTATCATGTTTATCAAATAGTGGAGAGATAGACGTACACATTTGGAGTCGCTCAAGACACTGACGCTCATATGCACTTTGTCCTGACCGATCGATAGAACTTCCTTGTTACTCTGTACGTGACATAAATTCTCGACTAATGATGCTAATTACTAATAAATCTTATTCTGATTTGAAGGATTCTCTGATGAAAACAGTGAGTATTTGTCTTATTTGTGTTCTTTAGTAGCGTTGTGTACCTACCACAGTACCACATCTCCCAAGAAATAAGTCATTAAATTCAGTCTGTTGGTTACTGATTGAGAATCGTATTTTCAAAGTTCATGACCCCATCACCCTGTGTTACGAGTCAAATTATTACTTTCTACTTGCAGATGTGGAATTTGTACGAGTTTCATTGTATGGATGTATTTATGATGATGATCTCCGATACCTATGGTACATCTTTTCTTGGAACTGGAAAATTAAAACAGCTGATGTCACTAATGAGCTCTCTGGTTCGCAATCGTCTTCATGATGACGATTTCTTTTCTAATATTTCGGCTGACATTGTCTGCAACGAATTTCGTTATACTGATTTCGAAAAAGATGTTGATTTTATTGCGGAAACTGTGAGTACTAGTATCTTGAGCATGCATTGCTTTCGTATCGTCATATTCGTTGACATTAAAATTCGTATCTTCTTCCTTTCAGGCTAAAAGTATGATTTCATCAACGAACAGTCACGTCCTTGTCATTATTGCAAACCCTGAGGGTCGTAAATTCATATTTTCTACAGATCACGTAAAACCGTACATAACTTTTCCATTGACGGATAGTTCTATCGAGAAATGGATCGGAAATCCGTTGTATGAATCTGATTCCGACGTTGACAAATAGCATTCAATCCTTCAGCAGCTTTTACTGAAGGTGAGGAATGCTATAGCTTTATCGATAAAAATAATCGTATTCAACTGGTGCAACAATGTACCTACTTTTTTCGCACTTTTTCCAAATCGAAATGTTTTTTTCTTTGTTTCAGCTTTGCATCATATATTCGCATAAAAACTCATCTTTATGACAAAGGTAGGAATAGGTACTCTTTCATGTGATATGATGTCTAAGGATTTATTTTCTTTCGTTTTGTTTTGTTTTTTTCGTTTCTTATTTGCCTTCTTATTTTCATTTCTATTCATTTTGTATTCTCTCATTTATTTACCAATAATTTTCGAAGGTTACTACCAAATTCGTTTTTACAACCATGGTGAAAAGTTTTCACCATACTTTGCAGTACTTTTCGCGCATTTGTTGTGAAAAGCACTATACAAAACTCGTGCGAACAAATAAAAAATGACCTCTGTACAATTTGCTTTATTTGGCTTCGCCTCATTTCACAAACATTGCCTTCGGAAGTCATTTTTCATTTTTTTTTCGCACTAGTTGTGTAGTATACTATTTTATTTTATCACCTACTCTTCCTATTTTTATCGATGTCATCAGTTTGTTATGATTTTCTCTTCTTTCTTTTTTTCATGGAAATATCATTCTTACATTTTAAACCTTAAATCAATTTTTAAATTCATTGGTAGAAGAATCAATCCGTTTTTGAATTTCACGGTCCTTCATTGGCAGAAGCTAGTTTTCCCAAATTATTTCAGTCACCGCTAGATCTAACTAGTGAATTTTTGAATTTACTGATGATTTTAGTTTCTCAGTAAAGTGTAGCTTTAACTGAAATGAAGTTTAATGCTCTGAGTTGAACTGGAGAATTGATACTTGTAAAGAATGGTTGACAGTGGACGAAGTGTGAACATTCTTTTCCCCTTAATTCACACTACAATAAGTAGATCACGCAATAATACAACCTAATGGGCCTACATAAACGTACTTATAACAGAAGCAATTGACAAACGTCAATCGAGTGTAAACTAAACATATAAAAGATGAAGATACAATAGATCTGTGCTAGGAGAAATAATTCCCAGTTCAGTTTAGTGAACAAATATTTGCTGCGTCATTCATCAGTTTGAAATCGAATTTCAATTACAGTATGAACCTATGAAGTGTTTGTGGGCGGGTTTTCTATAAAATTAGAGGAGTTATTACAAAGTACAAATGACCATCAGAATTTGGTAAAAGCATATGTTGATTATGAAAAAATAATTTGAAAAAAAAACTGCAGATTGAAAATATAGATTTTGCCATGTTTTGCGCATTTGATCTACCCTTCTACTTTATATTACTCAAAACTAGTTCGGCCTGACAGCTACCACTACTAGTTTTAACCAAAATTATTTCAGTTAGAACTACTTCTAACATTGAAGGTCCCACTTTATTCTAGAATTCACTAGTTGAAACTAGTTACGACTGAAATCATTTGGGGAAACTAGTTTTGACCAATGAATTCTAAAATTCAATGATTGTGTATTCTAGCTGTAACATTATTACCATTCTTATTTCCCAGTCGCTTGTGTTTGTGTCAGTTGAATTCTTCTCTTGGCACCTTTTCAATTTTGTTTTATATTTTATCTTTTGTTTCTGATATTTTTGGGTGTGTAATGTAATCTCTATCAGTTTTCCGCTGAAATTCCATCTTCTAGCTACCCTCAAAACATTGAACTTGGTTTAAATTTGAATTCAATCTATTCTGGATGCCAAACGATTAATAATTATTATGAAAAAGTTGAAACGTTATTTTGATGAATCAAATTATCAACCAATGCTATACAGCTTTTATAATCTTGATTTTTCTAGTCATAATCTTATTTGAATTATCATTAATCATTTTCAACAAATTCAATTGTATTTGGAATGTTTAGTCTTAGAAATATTAATCACATCAGTAATTATAATCATACTATATTCCTCTAACAAAATGAAAACGCACTCCACAATTAAAAAAGAAAAAAATAACCAAAGAATACTGAAAGACTACACACAATTTGAGAATTTTCTCAGGCAAATAAATAATATGAGTAGTAAATTTTTGGGAAAAGTCTTTGAACCCCCAAAGTTTTGAAGATATTGTTTGTGTGTATCACAAATTCTGATCACGATAAAATGATTGAAAAACAGAATGATTGCCAAGTGTAATGTTGTGTACAAATTGATAATCATAGTTTCTCATCCACACATCATCAGTCCTCTATTCCAATTGCTGCATTAACGTTGATGTAAAAATGAAAAAAGAAAAGAAAAAGAATTAAAAAAAAAAATTGAATTTACTGAATTTACTCACTTTATTCCTTCCTGAATTGATTTCTTGTGTGTTTCCTTTGTTTGCTCGATCTTCACCGGAGAAATGAATATAATTATGGAATGTCCTCACCATTTTGATCTCACATGTGTTAATTATAGTGGGTCTGTCTTTTACTATTTACCTAGTTATGTATTATTATTTTTTTTTCTCTTATGTTTTCCATTTTTCTTTTGAATTCTAATTTTATTCATTATTTTTGCATCATATGTTTCCTTATCGCGTGGTGTACCTATTTCTCTGTACAGCGTGCTTCATTATTCTTAACTTTCCAAATTCAAAATTTCTTTTGGCCAATTTGAGTGTACTAGTGAATGACATGAATTGACTATGATTTGCAAGCCAATAATATTTAGTTTGTAATTATGTTAAAAATTAAACATGGTACATTGGGTTGCCAGAGACCACAATAAATGCTGCAAAATTCTGTTTAATGAGTGAATTTTATTTTTGATTCTCTACTATATTTCAGATGGATCGCATTCATATTTCAAAAAGAAAGGTATTTTGTTGAATATTTTCCCTCCTAGTCGTTGACTCCAATATTGACTGAGTGTTGACAAATGACTATATTTATCAAGACTATATTTGTCAACCGACAAAATAAGTTGACCTGACTTCTTGAAGTTTATAAGACAGTGACCAGTGACTGTGAACTCAGTTGAACCCTTACAGCCGGGATGGAATTGTTGGTAACCATGTATTTGCGAGTGTGCAGGGATAAAGATGAAGGCGTGGTACACGTTCTATCTCAATACCCCCTCCCACATGAGCAAATATATTCAAGTTTCTGACAAACTTGACCTGAACTTGGATAGCATTTCAGAAACCAAGTTTCTTCTATGCATTTACAATCTTAATAATTCAGAAACAAATTCCCTCAATTAAGTTGGCTTGAATTCAAGTAATACAGAAATTAATTTCTTCTATGCCTGAGAGGGGGAAAAGAGCTAATAATAAATTTAATAAAGCAGGAATAGGTTTATAGATGCCATTGTACAACAGTATTACCTGAAGAAAAAGAGAAATGAAATAATATAACAAATTGATTACCTGAAGGTACTGTACCAACGGTTTAAAGGTTATTTGAAGGGACTACATAAATTGAGTTGGTCGGTAAGTACATACCTATATAAGTACGCATAGTTAAATCATAGATGCTCCAATGTTCTATGACACAAAAAGTGCTAAATAGCTACAAAACACACGAATCAACAAAGTATTGAACCAAAAATACAGGTTTATACAGAGCAGTTTTGAAAGAGCGTGAAACAAGTACAGTAAATGAGAAGCCCCGTACTCCCGCTTCTAATTTTTCCAAAAATAGAGGTAAATTTTTAAGATCTTTGATTTTGACCGAAGCTGATGGTACAAGGGCGCTCAAAAGGCCCTCAGTGCAACTTTATTTGTTCAATTTGTTCAGAAAGAGTACTGCGGTTAGAGGGAGAACGGGAGAAAAACGTTCCTGTCGGGGAAAAAAAACGATGAGTGAGTGCAGCTGATCCAATGATTGTAAGGAAAAGAAAACACTTTCCAGCATCTGTATCCCATCACTACGGTGTTGTTGGTGCTTGCATGATCCAAGTTGGTGATAATGGAGTCACATTTCCCGGTTGCTGCTTAGTACTGTTCATACCAACTGCCTTACAGACATGGAACAGTGGCCCGACTGCAACGCATGAAAAGGTTATATTCTCAATTTTTTTTTCCTGTCCTTATTATTCTTGGAGCATAGTTCAGAACCTCTGGGACATTTGATCTACAAGAAAACAATGTTTGGATATTTGAAGACTTTGCTATGCAGAGGATCAGATGGACAAACAAAGTGTTTTCAGAAATGGGAATAGTTTGTTGTTTGGTGATTTCATTCCTTACAGGTTTCCATCAATTATTACAGCAAATCCTGTTGTTGATTGTCCATTATCTTTATTAGTTCCGAGTTTGAAGGCGTCAATTTCTGGATTGTGCGTATATGCTAAATCAAGGTTAATGTTATCCCAAACTTATTTGCCTGTAAGGGCTCTGCTAGGAGCGCCACTTTCAATGCCACACTCAGAGGTGATGGTGTGTAGTCGTCCCATTCCATATAAATAACACAGGAATGATTTTTAAAGATTCCTTTTCTACTCAATTGAGCAAATAGAAGTTGGAGCCGAATCTAAGAATTTTAAAATTCTTGTAGGTGGTTTTCCATTTGAATTTTACAAGAAAGAAAAGCAAAAAGAAAATACATTGTTTAGTCATCATCACTCATCATCACCTTTGTGTGCAAGCTTTGGAGAAATTCCGCATAGCAGCCTTTGATAGCAGCGCATACTCCGCCCTTTTTGGCAAGTTGGAGCACTCTTACCACTGCTTGTCAGTCAGTTTGTGTTGGCTTGATTGAAGTATCTCCTCTGTATAAACTATTGACGGAGTATGAGCGATCAGGTGTTGTTGAATAGCTTAATTATTACTACAGACCCCTGATCGCAAACTTGCCATCTACGTTATTTCAAATTCACAGCTGCTTAGCCAATTGTATTGGGTGAAAACTTAGCTAAAAGCTAACCCTTCAAATTGATTGGCTTCGGCTATCAGCTAACGGCTAACCCAGTCTCATTGAGTAGCTAACAGCTAGCTGATTTTGGGTCTAAATAGAATGTTTTGCGCAATGGGGAAAGGTGTGACGTGTGTATTTCAAGTACTTGTGGTTTTACCGACTATATTTGTCACACCTTATCACATCTGTGGACGCTTTTTTAGTTGTTTTATACACGCTAGCGCAGTCCACATAATATATAGTCAAAGGTGTTGCAGAGAGGGTACAATATTCTCTCTCTTTTACTCTGCTGTGCACCCTTGTGGTAGAATCCAACAAAACGTCTACTGTTTCAACAATGCGAATATTTGTCAGAAAGAAGTATAATCACTGTTTGTTGTAATTTTGATAGATTGATTAAATCAATAATAGGCTATACAAACAATACCGGAAACTTTGGTGTTGTTTTTGAACCTTGGCGACTTGCGGACAGGATTGGTACTACCATAGTAATCAAACAGGATTTTCGATTTGCGGCTAGGATTTGTGCTAATTTCCTTTGTGTTTCCTGGGTTAACAACGCTCAATGTATTTCTAATGGGAGTTTCCGGTATTGTTTGTACAGCGTATTTGATTAAATTCATCTTGACAACCCGTAATTGGCTGTCTTGCTCAGCAATATAAAGTGTTTTAGTGTTTTACCAGTTTTGGTATTGATTATGTGTTTCTTGTACCAGAGAATTATTAGTCTGTATAAATGATTGTCAAAGAGGATGTTAAAACAGGGAGTATGGGGTTTTCTGATAGTGGTCAACAGCGTTTGATTATTTTGTTTGGCAATACTGAATTAACTTTACCCACCAAAATCAGTGGGTAAAATTCTACTTTACCAACTGTTTTTAGCCAATCAAAATGAATATTGACAATCATGTATACAGAAAAAATATTATATTGTGCCTCAAATGTTGCTCTCATAGGAGATTTACGGGACAATTTTTATTGTATCAGACTTTAGTTATTTGTTATTTTACAGATTCTGCATTCTGACGTTTCCGGTACTTTTATTTTCATAATGGTATTCATTTGAAGGGGTCGATTACGTTGGATTTTGTTGGTAAGCAACGTGATTGAAATTACAAGAATTGTTTTGAACTTGCGTTTTGAACACAATTGCAACTTTTGTTCAGTTTCCATGCTAATTTCTTTTTCTTAGGTAGCTGGGGGGATGTATTAGAGTTAGATGAGGAGGCATTGGAGCTTGATGAGGACAAATTGGACAAACTGGATAATGAATACTTTTTCTGCTTCTTCCGACGGAACTCATTCTTTGCTTTGTTCGAGTTCCAAATTATTTTGGGCCTGCAAACAATCTTCACTACAGACAGTGCGGCAATTGGAGAGATGTAATCAACAAATCTTCTGCATACTGTAAATTAAAAATATTTATATTTCATTAGGTTTATTACAGTTAGGCCTACTTTTATTTAAATATTTTGTATATTCGGGCCGTGCATCCGTTAGAGAGCGCGACCATCGAGTCAAAGTTTTCATAACGGAAGGTGAACCATGGAATATTGAACACGGGAAAAAATCTTCAAATTGGAATTTTTCAAAAATGGCTTGTTGGAAATGATTGCTTTTTGTACTATATAATAATTAAAGGTTCACCTTCTGCCTTGCCGTGCGTGGTGCGTACATGAACTTGTGTGCGTGTGATAAGCTAGCGCGTAATTAGCGCTGACGGGGACAAATAGAATTGGATATGGGCCTATTTATTATAGTTGTTAACGTTTGTCTTATTTTACAAATGAGTTTCAGTTGGTATTTATAATATGGACCCTAATAAGCAAAACTCGACCAAGCGACAATCACGTAGTTTCGTGATATTTAGACTTAAAGGAAATCGGTTATTTAGAAATAGATGGAGGTCGATATTTTCAATTCATAATTATTCGACGAGTATTGCGTTTCCTGTTTTCTAATCAGCACCGTTGGAAAGTGCTCGTTGAGCTCTTTCCAACGGTGTATATAACTCCAAAATCTCAAAAATGTCGCTTGGTCGAGTTTTGCTTATTAGGGTCCATATTGAGTTATGAATGGATATGGTTGAGATGGACTAATATGACTTCATCAGTTTATTATCACTCAAAAGTTTTCAATTTTTAAAAACCCAAAACAGTGTCCAAATCAATTTTGCTCGAGTCTACAATTCAGTTGTTTCCACGCTTAACAACATGCATTCTAGAGCTACTCTAGTCCAATTTAGAAGGTATAAGCGCGACTAATAGATATTATGAACTTATCACCTTGTAGTTGGTCTCCCTTCACCTATTTGCGTCTACTCAATTCGTTTGACAGTGAGAGCGCTAGAAAAAAGGTTTGCTTGTACTATGTGACAGTGATAGAATTTCTGTCAGAGTCGTCACCCACAAGTGTGGTGACCAGACGTACTACTTTTGGTAGTACAGTACTTATTTTTAGCCTAATGTACTACCACAAAAACTGTACTACAACGCGTACTACTTTCGAAGAATATGAAGATTCGGTAATTATCAACTATTGCAGCTCGGAGGAGTCGGCGTTACAAGTGGAAAATTTAAAGGATAAATTTCGAGGATACCTGCCAAGAAATGCGGGAATTTCTGTTATCAAGGGAGGACCTTTTGAAGGAAATCCACAGCTCCGGAAAATGATATGTTTAATTTAATTTTTCAACTTTTTCATGCATCATTTTTTCTTCGGTTCCAAATGCACTACTTTCTCGAAAATAGAATCTGGTCACCGTACCCATAAGGTGCCAACTGAAATGTTGTTGTTAGACTAGAGCCCTATAAATACGAGGGAGGACATGGACCGCCATATTTAGTTGTTACGTCATCATCATTTTCACAGTCTCCTATTTTAATGGTTGATAACAGTTTATCATGATTTGAAAACAATAAGAGAACATACTAGACTAAGTGCCAAAGCAAAATGCAAGACTCAACACTATTGAGAAATGCATAATAACTTTACTAATCACATGCATTCCTGATCTGAATAGGGAGCTATCGAGATAAATTATGACGTAACGACTAAATATGGCGGACCATGTCCTCACTCGTATTTATAGGGCTCTAGTTAGACTATCCAAGTGAACGGTTCTAAACCAGAGATTTATTAGATAAATCTTAATACTAGCACAAAATGAGTTTTCCTTTTCAAGTAAGACGTTCAACAAACATACAAACAATATAAGAATGGGACAGTTTGCAAGGTCGAGTTAAAGCACAACATTACACAGAAAGGTACAAAGCAGTTTACCAAAGTCATATAGAAAGAGGAAGTTGTGTGACTAGTAAGTTACTTGTAACATCGCATACCGTGTTGCGCTCAAGAAAACCTCTTCAAACACTACTTTTCTATGAGAAATATAAGGCAAAGTTCAAAATTTTTGTTTTATCTCAGAAACAATGCATTTTCATGAAAAAGTGAAGAGAGCGAAAGTTGTTTGACTCCAAATTTCCTATCCACGGAAGGTGATTTCAGAAATTTTGGGAACAAAATTACAAAATTGATTTCATTTTCCTGTAAAAGTGTGAAGAAGGTTGCCACACGCGCACCTACCAGCATAACGTTGCTCAACATTTAGCTAACATTGCGGGTAAGTCAAACAATTTCCCCTTTCTATATGACTTTATGGTTGACAATCAGTATAAACAGCACTCAGAGCAAATGCAGCAGTCAGGCTTGACTCGGGGGGGGGGGGGGGGGGGGGTCTGGAGTATTGGGTCACATGACCTGAGGAGTATGGTGATGTGAAAGATCTGGTTGTTAGCTCCTACGCTGCAACAACTTAGTTACTGATAATGTTTCAGATTCCATTTTGGAAGTGGTTCTATTGCTTACATTGCTGTTATGTTGTTAGAAAGTGTTCCATGTGTCACTAACAGCCGTATTCCCAAACAAACAAAATAATTTTAAGTTTGCTTAAAGAACCGAAAAAACACTTAAGTAACCTCGCGAGGTTACTTAAGTGTTTTTTTTTGGACTTTCTGGGACTCTTAAGTGCACTTAAAATGATATTGTTTGTTTGGGAATATGGCTGTAAGACAATATAAAGGGAGATATGGACCCTAATAAGCAAAACTCGACCAAGCGACATTTTTGAGATTTTGGAGTTATATACACCGTTGGAAAGAGCTCAACGAGCACTTTCCAACGGTGCTGATTAAAAAACTGGAAACGCAATACTCGTCAAATAATTATGAATTGAAAATATCGAACTCCATCTATTTTTAAGTAACCGATTTCCTTTAAGTCTAAATATCACGAAACTACGTGATTGTCGCTTGGTCGAGTTTTGCTTATTAGGGTCCATATCATCCTGTATAGGAATAGGTGTGCAGTTGATGGCTGCGCTACCATTTGAATTCTGCGGGTTGTTCTAGTGTGAGTGTGTGCAGCTTATGTGGTTGTGTGTCATAATCCTATACAATATGGCCATCCATTATATCTCCCTTATAGTGTCTTACTGTCACGTGACTCATTACTCCAAATTAAGGACTTACTCCAAATCCCTCCCGCTTAAGCCATGAAGCAGAGAGTACTAACAAAGATAGCGCATTCACAATTCTGACACATAGTCTATAGACCCCTAGAATCACAAGATTGCTAACTTCAATAGTTTGTTGGTTTTGCCGCACGCACAAAATCACTGCGGTCAATCTAGGCTCTTATGGAGAGTTGTTACTCAGGATCTTCTTTCTTGTGAATATTCAGTTTTTCACAAAAATTAAGAGATGTGAATTTATTCTATAAAATTTCCTTTCAGATGCTTCTAACAATGAGGGAACCTGTGAATTTTTTTTTTCCTCTATAAAAGTACATTGTGTGCGACACTGCAACATCTGGTGGGATATATATTATTATCTCGATTCTCGACATTTTCAGAGTACCAAAGTTCAACATAGCGTAGATGGCGTGTTCACAATCTTGTGTTTCTATAGTCTGGTTGCAAATAGAATGAGTCACATAAACAAACCCGCATACCGCTTCCTTGTATCCTAATCAATTTTTTTGCATGGAAGCGGGTCGCGGGTTTGTTCACATGACCCATTTTGCGATCAGATTATAAGGCAATATCGCGAACGCTCACTGGGGGCTCCATCCAATGCATTTGTTTATGGATGATGATCAGAAAATATTTTCAATAAAGTAGACATTTGAGAGTGGTCTCAAATTAAAGAAATAATCTCTACCACTTTCATCCTTATGATTTTTTCGTAGAAATCTCCTTTAAGAAGTTATTTGAAAAAGAAAATTTCAAATTGTCATGTTGTGTGAATGCACCTGATAACACAGTGATTGTTCGTGTCGGTTCGCGACATCGCCTTATAGAGGTCGGTAGTAGCGATATCATTTCTCTCTCTCTCTCTCTCTCTCTCTCTCTCTCTCTCTCTCTCTCTCTCTCTCTCTCTCTCTCTCTCTCTCTCTCTCTCTCTCTCTCTCTCTCTCTCTCTCTCTCTCTCTCTTTCTTTTATTCTTTTTTTTTTAAAGGACCGTGTTTTTCCTAGCTAGATAATGATGTTAAAGAATAAAGAGAGAAGATATTAGTCTTGCAAAATTTTGAAGTTAATGTGGCATGTTTTTTTGACGTCATATTCTTAAAAATTTTTCAACCAAACCTTACCACACAAGATGAACTACAACACAATCTGTAGAAAGATATCGTTTATATGAGGCTCAGAGGTTCTTGCTATTTATTCAATCAACTGTGCCACAAATTTTGACGGTAAACGCTCGTAAGACAGAGAAAAGCTTCTAGTTTATGATTAAACACATCAAAGTCTACAGTTTTTCTTTGTTTTTGAAATACTTAAGGAATTCTTTTCTCTTATGGGAAAAACATGCAAAACCTTTTTGTTTAGAACCTAGTAGTAAGATGGGGTAATGCTGTTATCAGCAGCGATGGGGCAAAAAACACGCCCCATTTAGTGGGTTTGGGAGCTGCGTCTTTGAGGGTTATATTTTAATTTTTAACAATAGAAAACTACCTAACTTGACGGATGTCAATACAAGAACAATTTGAAGGCATTAATTTATTTAAATGAAACGAAAAAAAAAAAAAAATGTAGCCTGACGTTTTGGAATATACTGGGCGAGGATACTACTGAGAGTAATACATAATTCAAAAAGGTACAGTATCAAAACAAACAAGAAGTGACATAAAATAATTTTCAATTTTTTTTTTATTTTTTTATTTTGTTACATTTAAATTAATTAATGACGGCAGTGCCTTGAAATTGTTCTTGTGTTATATTTTTTGTTGAGAGCACGTTTCTCTATTTTCTAAATATTCAACTACATCCATTTTTTTACCTCCGTGGGAACGTTGCATTTGGGAATACAGTTACGACTGTGACAAGTAGCAAATATTTCAATTAATTTCACTTTGTGTTCATGACAGCTCCGTAGTTTGAAAATTGTGCGCATTAACTACTCACCTACTGCCGGTAGTCATTCAATATTATTGTGATTTTTCACCGGAAAAATGACACGTGATCTCACCTGGTCAGATGAATTGCTGCAACTTGTGTCGGAAAGTTCTTCCCAATCGTGGGATTTACACAAGTTGATGGAAACGGTTTGAGTATTCGACGTGTTTACGATTTTAAAAAAGAGAAGGAAGAAGAAATGAACACAAAACGAATAAATTAATTCTAAGAAGGAAATAGAGTTCGCAAACAGCAGACAGCCTCTTTCAGAAAGGGAGGATCTAAGTATACCGTAATAGGTGAAGTATACCTAATTTGGCATCAAGAACTTCTAAATACGGAATAGAGAGGGGGAACAACAGTCAGTTTATAGCAATGTTATTCCCTTTCGTTGGCCGTAACATTGTATATGATACTCGCAGCAACCGCACACTTTAATAACCATATTTTTATTTTTAAATCCAGAGATAAAAGAAAGAAATAAATTTCCAAAGAAAAAACAGAAAAACAGAAATCGAAATTACTAAATGTGATAATGTGAATAATGCTGATCGGTGTAATTAATGAGTAATTTTGGAAGCGATTTGCGTTCTCAGCGCTATGCGAAACTTCGATCTTGTTATCAGGTATCAACAGCTGTCGCGTATAACACTGTAACAGGAGGACAAATTTCCATCTTTCTGAGTACATGTAAACCATAGATTGCGCGCGTTAGATTATCTATGTGTTTTTTATCCATTCAATCATTCATCAGTTCGCGGTCTGTGTTCTTATTCGTATGAATCGTTAGTACACATTTTAATGAGTTGTAATGATTAATATTTGTAGATCGGTACAAAATCATGCGCGAATATTGATTACGTATAAATATTGTGAGCTCATCTCTATACAGTGCATGTTCTTGAAAGTAATGTGTTGGTGTCGTGCTTGTCGTGATTGTTGATCATGGATACTCCTTCCAATGGGGGAAGAGATTCCCGATTTTCGTTGAACAGCTACGAAATGCCTATTTTAAGCGGTGACAACGGCTCCGAAATCTATAATCCTAATATTCTGCTCAACAGACCTACCTCGATTATTTCGAATCTCTCTCGATCAGCTAATTTGACTAACTCTTGCGGTACCGGGTTGCAGCGCGGCCTTAAGAGAACCTCGTCCGAAATATGTTTTGACCCGAATCTTTCGAACAGGACCACCAATTTAATAAATAGCGATTGCGGTCCCGATATCATGGAGGACACCTACTCGAGTAACCATCAAAAAAATTCACCTCTTTCTAATGGAAAGAAAACGAAAGGTCGTGTTAAAATTAAAATGGAATATATCGATAATAAAATGAGAAGGTACACCACGTTTTCGAAACGTAAAACTGGAATTATGAAAAAGGTAAATGAAAATTGTTATTTTACAGTTATTTGTATTTTGATAAGGATACTATGACTTGAGAGGTGTTCGTGTACATATGTTGTAGTTATTTCTGAGTAATCTTGGGTAATGATTTCAAAAAACGATCTGAATTTTTCAGCAGGTGAATTCACCGCTCAGGTCTAGTATAGAGTTTTTGAGATTAGAGATGTATTGAACAGATACATGGAACCGATGGTTTTCAATGTTGTGTTTCACTTTGTCAGATGAAACTTGGCCTCATGACCTGACACCATCTGGTATTCTTTCGTCCAATTTTCGCAACGATAATTCGATTTTTTAGATTTAATTCTTCTTATTATTATTCATTTCGTCGCAATAATAATCGCAATCTACTTTTAAGCCTAGTCAATTCAATCAGATGTTTCACCGTCCAAGATTTAGATAAAATTATCTTTCAAAGAACGTAATACGTGCCTCTTCGTACTGTCGTGATTCTAGCGCTTATTCGTTCGCATGTTCGTTCTAATTTCATGCAGAATTTTACGTTCTGTAGCATGAACAAGGTGCACTGTGTCAATCATCTGGAACCTAGACAAGACGTCTGTCTGTGTAGAAAAATGAAAATTTATTCAATCATCAATGTTTTCTAAGTTAAAATCAATCAAATAATTGTAAAACGTTCTTTTTTAATTCTATCTAATTAAAGAGATGGCGTACTTGTTTTTTTGTAGTTTCTGATAAATATTCTTCGAAAACTGTCACCTGAATTCATAGATGATTGATTATTCGTTTGTTAATGTTATGAAAGTTGATATTAATATGATATTAATAGAAGTATAGATTTGGTTCAGAAACAGATGATACAAAATATTTCTTTGTCCTCAAATTATTGATATTATTTTATCAGCTGTATTTGAGAAGAAAGTGGAATAAAAAGTCGATATTTCTGTTCCCAATGAACTAAGAAACTAAGATGTCTTCAAGCAAAAGAATTTTGTTCCAAATTTTTTTCTCCATTTCTTCATTAGGTATGTTGTAAATGATTTGTTTTATTCTATTTCCGTGGAAACACCCTCTTTTCAGTTGCATTTCCAATTTTTTCCCCATCCTGGTGAATTTCTTGAACCAAATTTCAATTTTTAAACACCGAAATTTCGTAGCTCTAATAATAACTATTCATATTAATTACTATCATTATTCACACTATTTATCCGATTATATTACAGAACGATGTGAAAGAACTTTTTAAAAGTTGAATTACAGTTCAAGTCTACACAGTAAAAGCAAATGAACAATAAAATTTTAAAAATTTGGAAAAGTGACTTATAATGTAGGGTGGTCTTCCACGTCAAATAATGTTATTCCTTTTGTTTGCTGGCTCGTATCCAGGCTAGAGTGCAGTTCATTCAGAGCTGTTCACAGAAAAATTAAGCGTTGAGCACTCACATTATGCTACGCGCATGCGGGTGTACTCGATAGTGTCAACTTTTTCATTCGATACCGAATTTCCCATTTTTTTACAAAAATGTTGTGAGATATCATTTTTATGTAAAATTTAAATGAGAATAATTTTTCTTTCGAACTGTTGTCTTCAAAATTGTATAGTTCGTGAGATATCTTCAAAATACTAGTTTTCGGGGTGCTCTGACTCCTCCAAGGGAAAAAGCACCACCAGGATCGCTTTGGTTTCATTAGGATGTCAATATAGAGCCATTTGCGAAAAAATATTTTCATAACAAATAATATCTAATGGGTTCTTACCTCTTTTTTTTTTTTCGTTCAATTTTCCTGAAGTTGTCTGGAAGCTGAAATTTCAGATTTTCGTCGAATTTCGTTTTAAAATATTATTATCACTCCTTTGATAACCCAAACTTAGTGCATTTTTGATCATACTTGAAGTTATCTGCTTGACAAGGCGAACGAAACACCTACTTGAAGGCATTTTGTCAAGGAGAAGCAGGAAAGAATCATGAAAGTCAAGTTTTTGCCATCATTTATAGTATTGTAACTCCTTAGGACAGAGCGTCTTCTGGCATGGAAAGCATGCATCATCCCGGAGAGTATGCAAGCATCCAAAGGGTGTAAATTTCTGAAACTTTTCAAAATGGCATGCATATCTCCAAAAAATTCAATTGTCATTCTTATGACTACCGCTTAGCCGAAAATTGTGAACATAAACGTACTTTCGAAAGTTTAGTGTTTATGTCCGTACCGTAAGGAAGGCAAAATTGTTTGTAGACAAATACAAACAAACATTTCTGTGTACTTAAACAATCTTTTTCGCCACAGCTTCCCGTCTTTCTACACAATGAGAATTGTTAAATCGCGTATGAGGCATGTTTATAATAATATATTTTCATTGAGGGCATAAATACTTGGTTACGGGACTACAGATTAGTGAGAAGAACTCATGAGAATAGTTCATCGTTTGAGAAGTTTTGAATGTTGTATACTGGACAGTTGTAGAAGAGAACGAAAAAATTCAAGAAAGCAAATAAGTGTGAGTGAAGCAGCAATAGATCAGAAACAACTCGTGAAGCGAATGTGGTAAAATTTCGGTTGTTGATGAAGATTTCGGATTGATCAGAAGGGATGTTATAGGAACTCCAGAAAGAACTTGCGAGAATAGAAAGTCGATTGTGAATTTCTAGTGTAGCATACCCTGACGGGGGAGAGGGATTCGGGTGAGTAGGAAGGTGTGAAACGGCTGATGACAACATACTCACGGCATCGGACTGATTTGTTTTCTGTTTAAAGAAAGTCTGTGGCTACTCAGTTCAGTACAACATTCGCAATTGCGAATTGATATCTTTATACATTTTAATGTAATGTAAGTAGTTTCGTTGATTGATGATAATCATTGGGCTGTGTGCGTAGAAATTCTGGGCGGGAAGTAACAAAAATTTTTGTTTTCTTCCACAGACGATTTTCCTTCCTTACAGTACGGACACGTAAACACGAAATTTCATGTTCATAATTTTCGGCTACGCGATAGTCATGAAAATGAAATTTGTTTTTCAAATGAACTGACTTACGACACTTATGAATTCTTCCTCGAGAATCATTCAATATTTAATTTACTTGTCAGATGTCATACAAATTTATTCGTGAAAAAATTTTTCCAATTCGATAAAAACTTTTTGGCTGATTTCACGTTCTTTACAAATTTATTTCTCGACGTTTCGGTCTGATGACTGACCATTTTCAAGAGTTAATTAGTTCTGTTCAATTCTTGCAAATGGTCAGTAATCTGACCGAAACGCCGAGAAATGAATTTGTAAAGAACGTGAAATTAGCCAAAAAGTTCTTATCGGACTTACTTGTCAGAATTTATTGGTGGATTGGAACAATTTAAATTAAGAGAAAAGTTGACGTAAATTCATCGAGGAATGTTTTATTGATGACGATTCAAACGCGTGACCGTTTTTTATCACAATCAGATACGAAACGTCATCTACAGAACATTCCTCGGTAGATTTATGCCAACTTTTCTCTTAATCTAATTTACGTTTCCTCATAGAAATGAATAATAAGATCTTTGAATAATGATGAACCCAAAGCAGAAATCCCGTCACGAAAGGAAATGAACCAATTGAGGCACGCTGACCTATGAAAGGGAAAAGAAAATTGGAATATATGAAGCTTGCATGCCAACTAAACTTTGAAAAGGGAAAAAATTTGATGTTGTGAGCATTCTGGCTAGAATATCATTTTTTTGTATAAAACACACCCTAACACTGCGTCATGAAGAAGAAAAAACCGAAAAATTGTCTGTTCACCATACTTAAAATAGGGAGGCAAATTTTGTCCTGGAAGCATTTGGTTTTTGAACATTTATTTTCACATCAGAGTTAAATTTCCGAGTATGCGTATGATAATTCTCGGAATGAGCAACCAAGCTGCGGAATATTGGCTTGTAGTCAATATCTTTGATTATAAAGAATCTTAACAGTTCAAACTTTGATATGATATCATGTACGGTGGAAAAATATTGTAAATATTTCAAACTCTCTCTTTACAATAGTTGATGAAGAAACCAGATATTGCGTACTTTCTTTTCTCATTTTAAAAAAGAAAAAGCAAACCAACAAAAATGTTGGTTTGTCAAGTTAAATCACGTCAATTCATCAGAAAATACTTGCAAAATTCCTGAAATTGTACAAAGGAAGTTTTATAATTTTTTGATGGGGGGGGGGGGGGGGTGGTAGAGTATTCACTGTTTTTTTATTCTTCTTTACATGAGTTTTTGAATTTATTTTAAATTTTCAGGTGATGTACAAAAAAAATCACGGAGTATGATGAACCTCCAACATGCGAAGAGTGTATGTGTATATTTGGTATTATAATTTGAATTTATTTACCCCATCGAAACTGAGTGAATTAAATTTCTTAGTCTCAATGTTCGATGAAGATTGTAAAACTTGATCATTATAATAACAAATTTCTCTTCAACCCCTTGCCCTCTCCATACGTGTCGAGTATAAGAGCTAGCGACAGTCAATTTTTTCCATAATATGGACTGAATCTCGTGAAGACCAATAGAGGGAAAAGAGTTTAAAAATGCGGAGACTCAACATTAAGGAAATCGATTCTAGAATTTTTTAGCAGGGAACCACTGTCTCTTTTCTTGGGGGGTACTTTCAGGAAATTTCCGTTCGTGAGCGTGGGTGCGAGCGGTCTAAGGTTTATGACGTCATGGAGAGAGGGGGGGGGGGAGGACTTGGAGAAATTTCGACTCCTGAGCTACATATGATAGGAGAGAAACTTGGAATAATTTCGACCTCAAAGCTATTACGACAGGCGGGGGCTTTAGAAAAATTTCGACTCTCGAGCTATATACGAGAAGAGGGACTTGGAATAATTTTGACTCTTAAGCTATATATGATAGGATTTTTTATATGTTCTACTTTTTGAAAGACCTTCTGCAATGGAATACGGATCTTCCATTCTTTTTTTTTTCCTGGAGGATTTTTGGCCTTCCGACATTTTTTTGCTCTTGAATTCTATCAAAGACACGAAAAATTTTAACCGTCGAACCGTTTACCCATATTAGGAGGAGATTTGAAAAATTTTTAATCATTTGTTGGAGAAGGGAGACTTGGAAAAATTTTGACTTTCGAGCTGTACCTAAGAAAAATGAGATTCGAGAAATCAACTTTCAATGTCAAAAACTAGTTCGTCTCATACAACAAGTTCTCTGCATCCCTCGTTCAACTTTGTTAAGGAAACCTCCGGTTTTCCTCTGTACGTAGAATCAATCGGCTCATAACAATAGAGATTTTTATCGTTGAAATACTAATGTGTGGAAAATGACTGATGGTCTAAGGGCAGTTTTATCGTAATTTATAAAAATAAATAAATCTGCCATCTTGTTTTCTATCTGTGCTGTTGCCTTCTGATGTGCACCGCGTGTCGTATATCGCACATCGTGTATCGTATTTCAGTACTTTCATTAAAGTAGCAAAACATACGGTTTTTCGTTTATAATATAGTTCACTACGATTGAAACTTCCTTTCAATTTTATGTGATGCCGTAACAAACACCGAAGTACTGATATGATGGAATTAATTCGAAGTATATTTTCATACTGATATGATGTCTGTATTAGAGTGCAATTTGGATGTCTTTCTACTTTTCTTGTACCAAAAAGTTTGGTGATCTCGTGATGAATATCGACTGTCCCAAAATTTTCCCTATTTTCCTGGTTTTGGGCGTTCTTTTCAGCTGCACAAGTAGTGGCGCTTGGAAACATTTTGCTGATCGACTAAAAGAGTAAAGTGAAAAGAAAGATACAAAAGTTCTTTTGGTAAATATTGAATTTTCAAATGAAAAGTGAAAAACGTGCTGAATTTGATTCTAAAACGTGAAAACTAGTTGATTGTAACATTTCTGAAAAACGTTAGAATTTCCCAAATGTTGGATGGTAATCAAAATTGTATCAAAATCGACATGTATGCCTAAGTGTAGTTTACTGGGCCAACTAAATTTTGATATTTTTAATGTCTTTACTGACACCCTATCCTGGTATCAAAATCCGCGAGTGCTCCCCCCCCCCCTTTAATGGACTTCGAACATTTTCTGTGAATCCTCGATATTTTGTGGATATGTGCAGGTACAACCCGTGTTCGCATGTTTATGAGCGTGTGTACAAGTTCTTATCACCCGTACCAGAAACCTGCAAGTACACCCCCGCTCCCCCTTTTGTAATGTGCGCATGCGCGCAAATCTTCATTACATGATTTTGAAATTTGCGAGTACACCAACCCTCATAGTGACGTGAGCTCTGACACAGTATACCAGACTTCTACTAAACTAAGCGAGTAAGCCGCGAACTACTCAATTAAATAATTATAAATTATGGATGGTCCAAAACGATGTTGACAGTTGAATGGAGATTTGGACTGAATTTGTCGTAGCGCAAAAACGCGAAACGTTAGACATCAAGTTCATACTTACAAAATTAGTATTTCAATTTTATCTTCAATTCACGCCCCTACTCAACTTTCTACAACTTTTCTGAGCCGAGTTATGGACCAAAATGTGCTAGAAATTTCTTGATTTGAAAGTGAAATTTAACGCTGATTCCTAAAATAATACTCAAGTAACCATAATATGAAGCTTGAAAATGGGGGAATTTTCAATTTCTTATTTCGGAAATATTGGCAAATTGGTTAATTTTTGGTACATTGTGGTCCATAACGCGGCTCAGAAAAGTCGTAGAAAGATGGGTAGGGGCGCAAAGTGAAAATAAAATTCAGATACAAATGTTGTGGGTTTGAAGTTTACTTCTAACGTCTCGCACTTTCGCGCCACCTGTTAACACCTTTCTGAACCACCCAGTATACAAGCTAAATGCGGGGACAAACTGGGCAAACGAGCAAATCCCCGTGGGTGAATTTTCTTTAAATAACAGCCTCTTTTCGATACGGTAGTGGTCCAGAAAAGGTGCTGATTAACCAAAAAAATATGGATTATTATGAATTCTAAATGTAATCCTTTTCTTTTTTAGTTTCTGAACAACTATATAATATTCATTCAGTAATTTTTTCCTGTAGCGTACCACACATTTTGTGTTTTAATTACCGTTGAATATTCTTTATTTTTCGACGAAAAATAATCCCTTGAATCTACTTTTTAACAGAGGACGTGTCCTATGGCGTTTTTTTTTTTTTTTGAAAAATTTGCCGTACGCCGTGCACCGCTTGGCCAAAAACGTGGAAAAATTTCGCCTTCTCGAGCTATTATGACAGGAGGGAGACTTGAAAAAATTTCCACTCTCGAGCTATATAAGATATAAGGGGGACTCATGGTGTTTGAAGCTTTGCGTATATGGCTCATTGAAGGGGCTAAGCCAATTGGTGTACAAAGCATTGCATGCCTAAGCCTAATGCGGGTCCTATCATGTAATATTTTTCAACCCATCGAGCAGGTTCGCAGCATTCCTCGTTTAACATCGTTAAGGAAGCCGTCGTTTTTATTTTGTTCAATACTATATTTATCACGTTCTGTATATTTCAATTTTGTGCAGATTTTGATATCAAGTGAATACTCATTCTTTTTCCGTGTAATATTCTTTTTGATTGCGGACAAAAAAACCACTCATTGCTTGTGTACGTAGTGTCAATGTGGTGGCTTGCTTTTGAAACTACTTGTTTATGTTTTTTTTTTTTTTTTTTCCCATAGCCAAGTTAAGCTTATCAGCCCTCTTCGCCTTTACGCCTTGGAAGCAATTGCCATGCCGTTCCGTGGCAGATTTGGGTGCAGTATCCTGATTTTGGTTAGCATTATTCGGGTCTTATGTTCTAGGTCCTTCAGTTCAGTTTTTGTCCATCTGATAACGCCAAATGTGTAGGGGAATACTGGGGTTGCGTGGGTGGTAATTGATTTCATTAAGTGTCAATAGGAAACCTGTTCTATGGGTGGTCGAAAAATTTGCCGTGCGCTGTCCAACTAAAAACTTGAGAATATTTTGACTTTCGAGCTATAGATATATGATAGGGAGGGGACTTAGAAAGATTTTGACTCGAGCTATATATGATAGGAAGAAGACTTGGAAACATTCCGACTCTCGACCACAATAAGGAAATTTTGACTTTCAAGCCGTAATATATGATAGGAAGGACAGGAACTTCAAAAAACACCATGATACAAGGGACTCAGGACAACTTGAGAATTTTCAAGATTTCGATTCGAATTCTCAATACCAAAACCAACTCAACCTATAGAATAGGTTCCCTGCGTTCCTCCTTCAACTTCCTTAAAGAAGCCGTAATTTTTTTTACTGTTAGGACCGTCTTTGAGGGGGAATTTGATTTGTTCAGCGTTCTTATTTCTGAATTCTCCGTTCTGTCTTCATCATACGTATTATGATGTTCCGTCCTTCGGTGGTACAGTTGTCTTCCGGCGCCTATGCGGCACTTGTCTAGTCCGATGGACATTTGTATATCTTGCAAGAATATCGGGGTGAACTCAGGCGATTGGGTCAACTTTCTTTTTATTGCGGCATATAGCTTGATGTCAACCATGTATAATAGGTGGGATACGTTATACAACGTTCTTTTGTTATTTCTAATATTGAAACCTGTTGCCGCGTTTTGTATAACCTTGAGAGAGGGTTTAATGCCAAGCAAAACCATAGGGAACTAAAGCTATCACCCTGAATGATTTATCTCTTCATCTTGATTGCATAAGTGCATATTGTTGCTCTCAATATTCTCAAGTGGATTTTTGTTGTCCATTGAGTTATGCAGTTATTTTCTGGTCAATCTTATATGCAGCTCCGGGCGCTGGATAAGCCAGCCGTGTGGGACTGAATCAAAGGCTTTCTGGTAGTCTTAGTAGGCGATACAAAACCTCCTATTGGTCTTCCTTGCTTGCTCCAGTATTAATTGGTCTATTACCGGTTATTTCTTGTACCCATAAACGTTTTTCTCGCATCATTTTTGTTCTTCAACTATTGTTTGCATTGCGATGCTTTTGTACTTTTGTAGTTATACATGCTGTGAAGATCCTGTAGAGAGTTGGTAGACATGCAATTGGACAATACTTCAAAGGGTTTTTGTTGTCTCCCTTTTGGGGTAGGAGGTATATGATACCTTGCGTTAGTCTCGTAGGTATATTAGTGGATTTTGTTGGCATTTGTTTGATTTTTTTAAGAGCGAATTGTGTATTGCATTCAATCTCTTAATCTAGAAGTTCAGGATTTTCCAGACTTATTTTCTCTGAGCCCTACCCTAATTTCGAAATTTGCGTGCGCGTGCGTGCATGCGTGCAATACTAGCTTAGTACGAGCTTAGTATACTAGGCTTCATTATACTAGCCCTAATGTACATTATACTAGCCTAATATACTAGCTGAGCTATACTGTTTGACATTGTATACTGGGCTTGCTTCATACTAGACTAGCTTTATATACTAGCTCTAAACTAGACTTATACTGGACAAAGAAGGAGGCGAACGAGCGGACCCATCGAGAAGGGCTATGAAACCCAGACCTAATATACAGTATACTAGCTTATTCTGAATAGACTTATACTAGACGAAGAAGGGGGCGAACGAGCGAATACTAGCTTAGTATACTAGGCCTCATTCCTAATATACAGTATACAAGTTGACTAATGAAATGTAAAGACATGAAACATGATCTTCATTTATTTGGCTACGCCAGAAAATTGTTTTCGTTTCTTTCATTTCTTTCCTCTGCATTCTTAGATTGCATCTGCTGGTCGCTTTCCTGATCCTTGAATTCTGCATGATCCTTTGTTAGTGTGATCCCAAGAGCTGAATTTTCCTCCCGACTGTTTGCTGTTTCTGTTACTGACTTTTTTATGGCCTCGAGTTTCCTCTCTGTTAATAGTTCATTTTTTTTCTATTACCCATCTTTGGACCGCTGTTCTTTGTTCTATTTTACTCATTTAACCGCTCTTTGAATCTTTCATATATTTTTTGTCTATATGTTGTTTGGTTTTTTCCTAGTTCTATACACTCGTAATAAGAAGGGATAATGGTCTCATTCATATTTTTTCATCCATTTCATTGTTCCTTACTTCTGCGTTCCTTGTGATGATGATGAGGCCTCCCTGGAATCCGCTTCTTTCCGAAGTGGGCGGCTCTTCTATTAATTACTTCAATCTCTCCATCTCGAGAACCACCGCCTTTCTCCACATTTTGCTATGTGTCGGAAGCCCTCTGACATTGGAATTTTAATCAATGGCTCATCTTTTCATTGCTATTCTCCTAAATTTTCTGTTTTGTTCGCACTCATTCGCCGCTTCCTCGCCATTCCTCTCTCACCTTGCGACTTCAACAAGGAGAAAGCTCGCATTAACGAACTAGCGCGCCTCAATCACGTCTCTGTAGACATTATTAAGATCGTTTCTCGGAAATCCTTCCAACGCGCTATGCAGTCCACCTTCTCTTTTCAGCGAGCTCACTCTCCTTGTCGCAAAACTTGGCCATTATTCCTATAAAATAGCCCGCCTGTTCGAACTCTTCGGGTACTGCTGCGCTTTCCAATCTCTTCTAACCTCAGGCCATTCATCTTCCCTCAAGAATGAGCTCCCTTCTGAGAAGTGCCATGGCGTCTATCCTGCCACTTGTGCAGCTCCCAATTGCTTGGCTATTCATATCGGCCAGAACAGTCGTTCTCTTCAAGAACGCTCAGCCGAACACCATTGTTCTTTTTGTCGCTATCCCCTGAGAAATCCGCCATAATGAAGCGTTGTACCAATAATCTCTATAGTTTTGATCCTGTAAGATTTAAACTACTTCATAAGGCGACTGAAAGCCGACCCCTTGATAGGCTGGGGGAAGTTGAAATAATTACCGCACTTTCTTTCAGGCGACACTCTTTTCATCTTCTCAACGTACTCACTTCACTTCTTTAATCCGTTCATCGCTCATATTTACAACCTTGACTCCACTTCTGTGTCCATCTCAATAGTTTTCTATCTTCTCTTCTATTTTTTATTTTCTTTCTCACAATTTTGTTCGCCGTACACATTATTCACTCGTTCACCTGATGATACCTCCCTCAGTCGACATGAAACCGGCGGTTGTAAAATAATTTTAATCTTTGATTTTAATTATGTATTTTGTTACGTGACTATAAATTTATTTGTGTGTATCGCTGAACATATTATTCCAAGAGTTGATGGTATCGATGAAGAGCTGTCGGTTGAAGAATAAACGTTCATCCTCCCGTAGAACAGGGTCTTGAATGTATTGTAGTTTATGGAAGAGACTCCGCAAGCTGCGAGTTTTTCCTCTTTTCTGTCTGTATAATTATTGGATTCTAATGAATTGTAGAATTGTAAAATATCTCAGATTTGTACGTCTACTCAAGATTTTTAGTTAATCTACTACTTTTTTCTTTCATTTTCAGGCGTACGAATTATCAACTTTGACTGGTACGCAAGTGATGTTACTAGTCGCTTCAGAAACGGGCCACGTTTATACGTTTGCGACACGTAAACTTCAGCCGATGATCACTTCAGAGGCAGGCAAGGCTTTAATTCAAACGTGCCTAAATTCACCAGACCCGTGTCCGAGTGGCTCGGGCGACCAACGAATGTCAGCCACCGGTTTTGAGGAGACTGAACTATCTTACAATATTGCAGACGACGATAAAGTAAGGCAACTGGTGTATGGAGGCTCGCCTCATTCTCACTTATCTAATAGTCAGCAACTCGCACCGCACCAAAATCCTCATCACCAACTCCTTCATCCTCATCAACATCCGACGTCCTCGCCGCATATGTTGAGTATGTCGCATGCGCACGCTCAGTCACCTCCACATTTAATTCCCTGTTCTAGCCCTAGTCCAATGTTAGCTAGTACTAATACATACCATCAACATCCTTCCTGTTCATCCCCACTTCCGCATACTATGTACCCACCTCATATTTCCCATTCTCATCCTCAGCGGTGAATTATCCGATAGCTTTTTAGTTATTAGTACTCTGTTGGTTTTCAAGCTTTCGTTTTTTGTTTTCCTTCTCTCTTCTTCTGCTAGACAAGAAAGCAGCTGCTACAATAGCTTGTTTTGGCAACTGCTTTCTCTAAAGAATGTTTGATTATCTTTATGGCGTTTGAATATCCAACAAAACTTACGATACATTCCACTTCAAAAAGATGTTAGAAAAATTAGTTACAATTTAGATTGTGATCATCGTTTATAAATTACTCGGTCAATAAAAGTTAGAAGCGGACCTCGAATTCCTTGACGGAATAAGGTATGTCTGGTTCTGCGTTCATAAAGTGGAGTGTATAATTTGAGTCGTTGGAGTCATTTCGCGTTTGTTAATTCTTTTGAGCCATTTTTCAAGAATATGTGCCAACCATTCTTTCAAATCATTTCGCACTTTTCTTCAAATAAATTGTATTTTCGCACTTGCAATTTTTGATTTCTTCAATAAAATTATAACATAATTTGGATTGGCTCTCAGGTGTGAAAATGGCACGATTAACGTACAAGAATCTCTCATCTACAAATCATTATCATTTGTACGAATTTTTATTATGGATAATTATATTTTTCATGATACATTATCAGAAGTACGATTATTTGCGCTATGCTTGGCGGTTTAAAGGTTGTGTCAGCGTGTGGCTAATAATTGTTGCCCCGCCGTTTCACGTGAAAAGTACGTCAGGCAACTTGTTCAAAATGGTAAAAATAACTTTCAAAATTTGACAAATCTCACGAGGAATCCTTTTTTCCCGAATTTCCTAGTCTAAAGCCATAACATGAAAAATGCTTTCGAGTAAGCTATTATAACCGTACTTTGCCAAGAGCTGCGGTGTGAACTTCCGACCCTTGAGTTTGTATTTGTTGGCGTTACTGACACAATTTTTCGAAGAAAATACGACACATTCGGTTTTCTGATCATGCATCATAAAAAATACTCATGGTTCCAAGGTGGCTTAAAATAATTCGAGGATTGTTCATTTGCTGTTCTTGTGTCATCCTCGCATTTAGGCGCTGCCTTAGGAACCTTGATGTGTAATATACTATAGTGATCGACTTTATTTGATGTACGTCCGTTATAATACATCTTCACGACTGCATGTAGTATTTGGAAATTGTGTGCGTCAGTATAGAGTAAACCTGTTATATATTTCATTAAGTAAGTCAAGTGTTGAAATAGTTTTCAAAATTTTGGAAGAGGGAAGAGTAGTGCTTGCATACTTCCCTCAGTTGTGTGTAGTTCATGTTGAAAACGAAGGAAATGAAACAATAGATCAGTCAATCAGATTGTCTTTGTCAAAATTTTCCCATTTAAAAAGCATAGATTGTGAAGGTGATTATCGTCAGGGCTACTGACTACCCAACTTTTAGTTTAATCGCTTGTTATCAAGACGCAACGGATGGGAATCTAAGAATCGAGTGTTGGAGCATTTTCAGCTTGATTTTGTGGGCCACATTTGGCCTTCTTCCGCTGAAGAGTAACTTTCTTCGTTCTTTGACTCCTATCGCAAATTATATCCTCATCAAGTCGATATTTTTTTGTCCACGATGGAAGTAGACAAATCCGCATTTCCCACCTGATATATTGTCAGTAATAGCTTCCCCTTCAGGTGATTCTTCTGCGTCATCTTCTCGTTCAAAGATTTTCCGATACATCATTTCCTCCTTTATGTAGGTGTTCTTGACACCCTCACTTTGGATCTATCGATTTTGAGTACCTCTTCAAATTCCTCCTCCGTCGTAAGAACGTGTTCTGGAACTCATACTTTGAGAACGCGTCGTGGTTAATTTATTTCATTTATTGAAACCGCCCCAGAGCAAAGTGGAAATCTCTATTTTCAGAACGCGTTGTGTACGTTTTCATAAGTACTAAAAACTCACACGTGTTATGATTGTCTTGGAGATTCCATATCTCGTTGTGGTGGATTTTTTCGCTCATTGAACAAACCTAACACATAAAATCATGAAATAACGATGAAGAAATTTGTATTACTTTTTGATACGTTCATATCTCAGATTTTGAAAAGGTCTACCAGAGAATTTATTTAATGATGCTTGAAATTAGATAGTTCCCATGCTTACCAAATTTTTAAAGATGAAACTATGCATTCCATGTAATTTTTAAATGGCTAAGTATGAGAATGGTCCCTCTTATAATAATGATAAATAATAATAATAACGGCCTTTATTTGAATTTTAACCATGTACATTATGAGTAACAGATAATCGGCTCATTTATGGGCATAGGTCTGTCCGATCCTCCGTCAACGAGCTCTGTCCCACGTTATTCCTTTCCACATTTCACCAACCCTTTTACGTTTTTCGTCCCTTCATCTCATTTTATCAGTCATTCTTATTCCTAAAATTTTCCTTTGCATTGCGCTTCGAATTTTCTGTAATTTTGTGGTATGACTTTTTGTTAGAGAACAGGTGTGGGTACCATAACTGAGGACAGGTAGAACACAACTTTCTAATCTCAAGCTTAGATCCATTTTCTCGTTTTCAAATATTTCCCTCGAGAACTAGAGTTTTGCACAGATTTTGTTTATTCTTATTCTAAGTTCTTTCTCTGTTCTATCTTCAAATGCTACTGTTTGTCCCAAGCGGTTGAATTCTTCAACTTCTATTTCTGTATCTCCCAGTTTAGTATTAATCTGTGTTTCGACCTCCTTTGACTTCATGTATGTTGATTTCTTAATTAATTTCTGGACCTTCTCCCTGCAGGAAGCTAATAACTTGTCTTTCATTTGCATTAGTTCTTCTTTTGTTTGTACTCAGTAGGGTCAGGTCATCCGCAAATCTTAGGTTGTTTAGATATTCCCCATATATTTTTATACCTTTATTTTCCCACTTTAGTTCGCTTATCATGTTTTCTAGTGCTGCGTTGAATAAGTTTGGGGATAAGGGGTTCCTCATTTCACTCCTTTTTCAGTTTTGAATGTTTCCTCTTTTTTTTTTTTTTATCAATTTTAACATAGGCTTTTGGAGTCCTTGTACGTATTTCTTATTAGGTTTATTCTGTTTTTGTAGGGAATCCATAAATAATAATGTCTAACGGTATCAAATATTTTTTGAAAGTATTTAAATAGTAGAATCTTCAATTGGTCTTCAAGGGATTTTTCTATCATTTGGTTTAAGGTTTGGAAGTGGTCTACGATATTGTTGAATATCACTGCTTAACAAAGAAAAATAAAATATTTGTATCCTGAATTTCATTATATACATCTATAGTATTTTCCAACGCTCAACACGAATTTGAAGTTCGTTTTTCAATCCGAGCTAAAATGTGGAAATCAGCACGTATATTTGCCGCGTATCGTCGCGCGCTTAACAAACGTAGTATCATCGGATATCAAGAACTCGTGTTCCGTTCCGCGACGATACGCGGCAAATGAACGAGTTGATTTTCACGTCATTCCATAGAAGATTTAGCTCGGATTGAAAAATGAACTTCAAATTCGTGTTCAGCGTTGAAAAATACTCTAGATGTATAATAATATAATGAAATTGGAGATACAAGATAGCTGTTCAGTAGTGTAATTTTTTCAAAATCTGCCTACTCTGAAGTTTGATTTTGATCCAGTTGGTCGTAAATTCCAGATTTCATCATTTTCATGCAAATTTTGCTAATACAAGATGTCAAACTTATTAGTCTGTAGTTACTTATCTTTTCCTTGTTCCCCTTTTTGTACAATAAAATAATTTCTAAGGTTTTGCATTGGTCTAGAATTTCCTAATTTTCTATTATTTAACTAAACATTTTAGTGAGTGGCCTCATCAGAATATCTTTAAAGGACTTGAGAAAATTGTTTTCTATTTGGTCTGGTTCTGGAGATTTATTTGCCGTCAGATTTTCAAGCATATTGTATTAACGGTATATCTTAATCGTTCCTAATCTCATTTGTGTCAGTAAGCTGCTCTCCTCCGTTATCTTTAAATTATTCTTTGTGGAATTTAGTTGCCAATTCTAAAGTGTCATTCGTATTTGATCGTTATATTCCTCTTTAGTCTTTCATCTCTAATGTCAAATTTCTCCCTGTACTTATCTCCTTTCAAAGTATTTTTCACGCTGAATTCAATAGTAGTGTTCATTTTTTTCAATTGACTCTCATTTTCGAGTAATGTAGAAATATATTTTGACAAACGTGCGTTTTATAGTCATCAGGGAACATATTGGAAGGTTACCATCAAATTTCTTGTGAAAATTTACTTCTGAATTCAACTGACAAGTATCATAGAATGTAATCAGAAAGATTAACGTAATCGAAGGTTACCTTTCGCTCTTCATGACGAAAGCGACTACCTGAGGTAAAAAACTACAAAACAAACTCATGGGTTCTTTAATGGAGTTAAATGAGGGGAACTATTTTCTAGGGCACGTGGGATGTGAAAAAAAGAAAGCTTTTTATGATACAACCTCCAAGCTATATATTGTAGGGATAGGAGGGAGACGGGAAATTTTGTATAAGGGGTTGGGGAAATTTCGACCTCCGAGCTATATATGGTAAGAGGGGGACTTGGAAAAAGCATTGTATGTCTAGTTACTTGAAGGGGCTATTTTCCAGGCTATATACGCCGATGTCTCCAAGCTATATGTGATATGATCAGAGGGGAATTTAAAATACCTTAGAAGCATGTTCTGAGTCTTATGGTGTTTGGAGCGTTGCATATTTGGCTCATTGAAGGGAGAAATTCAATTGGTGTATGAAGCATTGCATATCTAGTTTCTCAAAGGGGCTATCTTTTAAGCGACATACACCGACCACCGAGCTATATATATAATAGAAGGAAGACTTGGAAAATTTTCGAGCTCCGAGCTTTGCCGGCCGGAAGGCGGACATTCTTTCTTAAAACCCTCCTGATAAAACGGATTTCCTGTTGATATCGGTAGCTATTTCCTCAAATTACTTCACGCTTCAATTTGAGATTTCTCACGAAGCGGGCATTGTACCAACACCAAATTTTCACATTTACATTTTCAGATATGTAAATCGAAAAAAATATAACAAACCATATTAGAGTTATAGGAGCAGGATTTTTCTGAGTATATCTCCCAAACTACTCATCCGAATAATGATTGGGCTTAAGCTGTGGAATGTACCTGCCCAAGCTAAAGGTGTACCGTATGGTCAAGAAGAAACTGGAGTCGTCCAACGGTAGCGATGAAAGCTCTCGTTTCCCAGTGATAAAGATATCAACATTTTTTTATGGCTGTTGTTCTCCACTGATTTGGGCGTTTATTTTTTCTTTTTTAATAAGGTCTGATGACCAATTTTGATGTTGAAATTTTTTTCTCACTCCGGAAATTGTTTTGTTATTGTGCTATGTTTGCTGCTGAACAAATTTTGTTTTATTGTTCATTTTTTTTTTTTCTTCCTTGATATGCCTAATTTGCTGCGCACTTCAGTTGTCAGCTGTGCCATCTATTTTATTGCTGTGAATTCCATTCTAATCCAGCCTTACATCTTATACGAAAAATTGAAGAGGAGGCTAATAAGAACAAGACTACAATACAAAATTGAATTTTATCAGTATTTACAAAAACATGCGACAACTCTGAAACTGCCTTCAACTACCTCGAATACTTACATTCCACCTTTATTTTTAACTGCTCTAATGATAAGTCATACATTCTGTCCTGTAATTGGTCGATCTGGCTGTGTTAGGCAGCACTCCAATATTCAATAAAGAAATAAGTGTTGTACAAACACGGAGCTGCATCACCTTTTTTGCACCATAAGTCAATTTTTCTCGCACCCTGTGGCACACAGCTTTCCCCCTTCGTGTACTCCCCACCGCCTTTTTGTCACTGACAGGTCGATATTTTTCTTATAAGTTGACATTATCTTCAGTGCATAGTTGGGTATTGTAATTTTATTCCAAAAAAGACGTAGGAATAAGTAATTGTTGTATTGCATACTGTCTGTGTATGAATAAGAGTTGTGTGATGAAAGTTTGCGCAAAATTTGAGGTTCAGTAGTGAAGCATAGTTTCAAAAAATATTATTTTCTCCAACACATTTCTTTTCCCTTTTTTTTGCTTTTGATTTTGTTTTGTTTTCATTTTTTTCCGTCTCCATAATTTCTTTTCTCGTTTTCACTTTTTTTTTTTCTTCAAACAAAATCTTGGGGCTTTTAAAATTTGCGCCTTAAGCTATAGCCTTGTTGGTCTACGTCTTAGTGTGGCCCTGTACCGACAAATTAATGCGAGCTGATGACCCGTTTTGAGCAGCCGGACAGCTCGCCTGCAGAAGTTGTAATCCCAGAATTTACTTAAAATTTTTGCAGCTTTTTAGCTATTAATAGATATTGAAGGAACCTGAATTTTTTTTGTCCATTATCAATACCCACACCACAGTATAATTATTCCATTCAAAGTTGTTGAAATCAATAACATGCAAAAATTGATGCCAACTGATTTAAAGTGTTGTTGCTTGACAGCTATACATGTTGGTTTATCAATTCTACCTGTGTACAGGATGACAGATCTAATTGATTTCTCTTTCATGATTTTTATATTTCGACCAGTTTTTTAAATTTTCATCAGTTTTTGAATCCTACTCAATTTTCTGTAAAACACCCACGCAACAGCTCAATCACCATCTTATAAAGCATTATGAATACTAAACTGGATAGTAATATTTTTCATGATCGTGTACCATTGACTTAAATAAGGTGCTAGAGGTATTCTCATGAATGCAAACAAATGTTGGAAGTGGTGTTGAGTTTTAAGGAAGGGGTGCAACTATAACAATATCGAGTTGGATTAAGTCGCACCACTTCCGAAAAACTAAACATCACTTCCCGTGTTTGTTTAGATTTGGCGAAAATACCTTTAGCGCCTTAACTTACTGGATGACAATATTATGACTCAGCTTTCGGAAAAACTGTGATATCAATGCAGAGGAGGGTATGGTGTGAGTTTACCAAATTGTGTATCTTGTTATCTCACATTGAAGGTTAAAAGTTAACTAGAAAATGAAAACAATTATGATAGAAATTGAAATTTATGTGTGTGTGTGACATTGAAAATAAGAATGAAGTTCAAAACTTGATTATGTTGTGAAATTTGCAGTTGTGAGAAATTTGGCGAGTATATTTTTTATTTCGCACATTTTGTAAATTTCCAAAGATATAATTTTCATCAGTCGTGAATTACAAAAGAACAGGTAAGTTTTTTGTCTTGGACTACATGAGAGTCGATCCTTCAATTTGAATACTCTTTGTTTTTTTTTGTTGTAAGAGCATGAAAACTTTCTATATTTTGTAGTAGAAATTGTTATTTGGTCTTGCATGCTTTTTATTTAACATAAATATTTTACGTAGTATGATATTTGTATGTTCTCTGTTTGTTGTACACAAAACTCTTTTCTATGCGTAAACTAATATGGAAGTTGACGTCCACGATGATCGTGGTAGCCGTAACGAATAATACAATGATATTTCAAAGTAATATCAATTTCCTTTATTAAATTGATCAGAAAAAGTGATGAAAATTCTCATCAGAAACCCAAACTTCGTTATTGACTATAAAAATTTTTTACAACCGACTCGCGCGCAGCGGTCTCATTTCGTATTAAATTTCAATATCGCCATTCCTCAAAATGTGTTGGTATGCTAACGCGTAAACCTGTTGTGATAAGACGTCGTATACGTTCGTTGCTACAATGTATCTAGAACGATCCTCCAAAATAATAATTATTTGGGTGAAAAAAAAGAGTGAGAGAAAAAGAGAAGTCGTAGGCTACTATACAAGCATCGTGAACGAAATTCCAAACGCCCAAAAGTTTGACCTACCTCGTTATGTACTTCGTTTTTTTCTTCTTTTTCTCCCCAAGCCCGTCGACGTTTTCTTCTACCCACAAATTTTTCAGTTCTTGCGGTATGAATTAATTTTATCATATTATATCCTCATTTCTCGATGAGCATAATATGATCTGAAGGTTATAAAATAATGTAGATATGCACAAAGGCTATACGCGAGATACTCCGATAAAATTCATTCATCGCCTTTTATAGTACACCATTTTTTACCGGATTACAAGAAAATCCATCATAAGTTTTTTTTTTCCTCATTTCTTGAATAATTTGTTATTTGTACATAAACATAACTTTCCTTCGTACCTGCACATAAAGAGTGAAAATAGGTAAAATCAAAATTTTTGCATAAGTGCATTATGATGGAGGACACGACATAATAAGAAATTCGATTAATTTTCAATCGATGCTTTGTGATATTGTATATATAATTATACATGATATATATTTCTTTCTTTTTCTTCTCCTGAAATTGTAATAAAATTTTTGGTGTACTTTGATGTATTCGTATATTCCGAACGCTACTTCCAACGAAGTGCAAAATCTTTCGATCGGATTAAGATGCGACCGCCAAGGTCGAAAAAGAGACGTGCAATCAATTAAATCAGGTCACAACTGAATATTGTGAACCAGCTGGTTCAAGAGCTAAAAATGTATTATATGTAAAGATGACCAGTATGTGAAATTGTATTTGTCCCCTACGACAGAACAGAAGATCTTCATAGTAATTGTCTCGAGTGCGAAAAGTCCAATATTTCTCTGTAGCAATTTTTCTATGACCCTCGTTCTTTTTTCAAGAATTTTCCTACCAAAACAACTTACAAATTTTCTCAATCAAAAAGTTCATTAATTTGGAATATTATTTCCCTCGCGATAAATCTGGCTTCTCATTAGTGCTGCTCGAATTCTCCCTGAATCGAGTAAGCTTGGTGATATTTAGAAGTCGAGTAGAGTTCTTAATCGTGCCCCTACCAATCAGGATGAATTCGCAGGTTGGCTGACTATTTTTGTTGCAGAGCGGATAGTTCACCGAGGATCAAGTTCACCGACTAAATATGGCGAGAATATTTAAAAAAAAGAAACACGAAATATCCAACCTCGTATTTACGTATGCAGAGTACGCAGTTGCGTAGGGCGGCAACTTTTTGAGGCGGAAATTTTTCGAAAAAAGAATTAGTGGGGGAGGGATGTAAACTTTTGATCTTGCAATAGCATTTTTAAGAGCGGCAAATTTTCATAGTGCGTATAGGCGGCAAAGTTCTAAATCCGGGGTTGAAATATTTGTCCTGAAGAAATTGGGATTTTGCGTTACAGGTGAAGCGTCTTGCTGCTTTGGTATTTGTTCCCAGAGAGGATATAGAGGAGGCATTTGATAAATTAGTGGATGCTGAAGTTTTCCCGCCTGAGGCTACAGGTGTCATAACGTACTTTCAGGAGACAAGGTTGGAGCGAGGAACTCGTAACGGTAGACAAGGCGCGAGTACTTCTTTTTCATTTAGTTCTTGGTTCTGTTTCAAGAGTGTCTTAGATGTCTTACCATACACTAATAACGGCGTTGAGGCGTGGTGCCGTGCATTTGAGGCATTAACAACGGCTGACCCTGAGAACATTTATCGTACAATTCAAAGTTTCAACCCTTCATTGAAAAAAGTTAGAACTTCATCGCCACCCAAGAAAAAAAGGAGGAAGTACCTATGAATTGGTGTGCGGCTTGAAAAAAAAGTGCGAGGGTACGCAAGAAGATACCCGGGTGATGTTGTGAAATACATGCCTGGCGTCGCACATAACTTGAATTGTCAAAATTTTTCACCTGTTTTTTTTTAATGTTACATTAATAATTTCCATTTTTATATATTTTTTTCAAGTCAGTGAAACTCGGTAAAAGTTTCGAAATATTTTTCCGTGAACTGTGAATTAGAACCGGTGAAGTTTTTTTAGGTGAACCAGTCCTTCAGTGATCTGAAATTGGTGAATAATTTTTGGTGAAAAGGACCCCTCCCCTTTTGTTGTATGTTGTACTAAGCCTCTCTATCGCAATTTTCAGCAAAATTCTCGCAATCTTTTGGTCTTATACAATAAGTCGTGTTTTTACAATATGATTTTCTGATGAAACGCCACGAATGTGAACTACAGCTGTTGGACGATGTAGCGAACGTCTATCTATCTCTCGATATTAAGTTATTGTCGACGAAGGAGATTACAAACATAAATCGTTAGTATACATGCACTGATACTGATGTACTTCAAAAACTCCCGTTCTAACTCGCAATCATGAGTTTCCGAAGCGCACTCTCTAAGTTTGACCATATGGTCGAACATTCTTTGAATATATCTCGGAGTTCTTCTCTTTGTCGTTCTTTTTGGAAAGACGAGGACGGAGAAAATTATAACATTATACTCGCTCTATACTGAAGGAAAAACCATGGAGAATAAAAAGAAAAAGAAAGGAAAGAAGAGAAAAAAAAACTTACTCGTGTACTACTCTTTGCGTTTACCTTTAGCTGTCAGTTACAGTTTGTTAATATCACACAACTCTCATCAGTGTGTTATTCTCATACATGATTCATTTTCACCTTCATTGTTCTCAACTATACGAGTCTTTCTAGTTTTTAATTTGCTCCGTTTTTCTTATATTATATTGTATTTTTTTTTTTTTTTTTTTTTTGCTGCTTTTGCTATAAGATTCGAATTCACGCTTTATATGGCTTGTCGAATTTTAAGAATCAAAACATAATCACGCAAGAGATCTAGAGGTGAAAAAAAGTTATTCGAAAGTTTCATGCAGAATGTTGTATATTCTGAAGCTTTCGTGAAAATTCAGTATTTCCTAGATGGGATTAAAATGTGTTTTTTCGTGTTGCTTTTGAATTCGTGAAGGTGAATGATTTGAAAATTTCTAGAGATCAGAGATCATCGTCACGTACTTAGAATTTTATTCTGAATCCTTCTAGAGAAATCTCCATACTTCGAGTTGAAAGACGAAGGGGAGAATGAACAGAATTTAATTTAATTAGGGGAACAAAAGGGCTTTGATCCGAAAATTTATTCTCTTTCTCGAGGGCAAACACAAGCATGGGAGGAAATTAAAATGTCATTGAAGTTCTTTGCAACAAAATGATTAGTCTTAAAAATTTCATATTGCCAGTTTGGTTGTTGATTGTTTTGCAATTATGAAAAAAAAATCTAAGGAAGTGATTATTGAGAAGTTGGAATTTGCAGTGTGTGAGACCAATTAAAATTGAAAAAGTATGAGTTTTGCCTCGAATAGATTTTGTATATCAGTTAGATTGCACCTATGTATTTATTTCCTAATTTCAAAGTGGGCACGTTTTTTTTTTTTTCAAACTGGGAGTCTTATAAAATTTCTTGAAAACATGTGATTCAAGTGACTTTGTGTTGGCGAAGGTAAAAGTTGTTTTTAAATCACGATAATACTGATATCGGATGTTATCTTCACAAGTAAAAAGACCGTTCTGTTACATTGCCCTTGTCCAGTCGTTCTTTATTCTTAGATTCAAATAATCAAGAACATAATAATTGATAAAGCAAACATCTGATGGAATGATGATTTCTCACTCTCTTGCCTTTGGCTCCTTTCTTTAATTATACTTTTCCACGTAATCATACAGAGAGCTGCGTATGGTGACATCATTTTCGATATGTAATCCGAGTTTCTCGAATAATATTCAGTTATTTGTAAGCTCAGGTTTCTCATGGATAAGAAGTTTAAATTCTGTCGGTGCAACTCTCGGGTATTGGATTCTGGCTAGCGCGCCGACGTAATTGTCAATATCTGCAGGTAAACCGCATGAAGTTTGCTCAGTTGATCTAGAAAAACGTTTGAATTACGCTACAAACTAGCATATCTTGACGCTAGTTGAATTTGTGATCGATCTGCAACTGCCAGTTAATCAATTCTTCTTCTCTGGAATACAAACTTGTATGTACACAATACGTATAGATTTTACGCGTAGGTATTTTTAACCTCCTAGTGTGCCATTAAGTACTTAAGCTATTTATCGGGATGATATCTAGTTGCAGCAATTATTAACTATTATTTAATCTTCCTAGAGTTCCTCGTCGCCATACTACCGCTATCTATTTTATATAATTACCACGCTATATGTATAAATTTTCATTATCCCTCTCAGTGGGACTCGCTTCTTTAATTCGCAGTAATTGTTCTGAGCCTTACTTACGGAGAGTCTATATATCTTGGTCGTATAATGCAATTGCAGCATACTTTCGTCCAATTGACGCTAAAAATCATCGTATCATAGTGTTCAATTAATTTGTGTTATTGTCGGAACTTCGTAGACGTCTTAATATTCTAGATAATTTATAGAGAGGAAATACAATGTTCACCATTTGTATTTAATGAGGTACGAAACGGAAGAGCCATCACAAAAATGCCGTTTTTTGTTTGGATAAAGGTCGTTCATTGAAATGATAGTAAGCGCATTGGTATTGAGTCAAGACTCTTCGCGGCATGTTTTCTAGTTCTGTCCAAGATTACTACAAGGGAGAAGTTAGCCCATCACAGCTCGAGTTATGACGTCAGTGGTATATGTTCGCCCTTGCTGGTAAAAGTAGAGAAGTGGAGTTATATTGCAAGCTCGTATATTTTTGTTGGGCTCGCTTGATGGCACACTATCTCTATCTTTTCACATTAATTCGAGCGGACCAATTTGCGGAAGAAATATTCACTTTTTAAAGCAAATGCTTCCCACCCAATTGGTCCAAGAAGCCATGATTTGTTGTCATTCAAAGTTCTCCCTCCCTATACAAGCATGGTAATTATAACAGTTCAGCGAGTGGAATATTAGGCGAGATATTATCACCAACTTGGTAAGAAGTAAAATGCCATTACCACCTATACAATAATTTTATTAGCCCGCACTCGCAAGCAAATAGCAAACCGAACTTATTGCGACGTCTTCTGAATCGATTTCCTCATCTCTATCTTTGGATCATTGTCCTCTGCGACCGCAATTGGTTTCACTTGCCGCACGAGGGAAGAATTCTAGCTTCGGTATAGGTAATGGGAAGTGCTTTTTTGTCATAAAGAAGTAATAAATAAAAATCAATTTCAAGATCTTGAATATAATATTTTCAATGAAAAGTTAGAAAGAACGAAAATGTCAGCTAATATAACGAACCTAATTTCAAGTTTTTTGCTGAACGTCTTTGTCACTAATGAAAGCAACATTTTATTAATCCGTTGGATGGTCGCTCTTTTGCGTCCACTTGCAAATGAAAATGGATAATGGGATAGTGGTTCTTTTTTGTAAATAACGGTAATGTACGACTCTTCAACTAAATTCAGTGTAGAAAAGTTCTGCGTTTGCTCCTCTCAGCTGTATCTAGAGTTATGATAAGATTTCCTCATTCAGCATACAAGTAGTCTTGAAAGAAAGATACATTTTTTACTTACGTATAATCCCTTTTCATGGAACGTATCATGTACAGTAGAAATCACTCACAACGAGCGTCAAGGGACCGGGAGATTTGCTCGTTCTAACACTATCTGAATTCAGTTACAACGAGGGCTCGCTCTATCTAGTTTTTTTTTTTTTCAGTTACAACGAGAACTCATACAAAGCAATTCAGTCAACAAAAAATTCAACTTTTTTTTCTCGTGAATAATTACAGTACATGTACAAGTAATGTTCGTTTTAAAAATAAGTACAGCGATACGCTTGCACATCGACTAACAAATTTCGAAAGATTGAGAATACAGTAGTCACAAATTCTTTTCTCTCTTCCGTCTATCAGTAAATATGTTCATACAAGCTCATCAATCCAGAAAAATAGTAGTCATCCTCGCTGTAAATGATTATTTGTCTTCCGTATGTACTGAAATCGGGTTGTTCTAACCGATATCTCGTTCTAAATGAACTCGTTGTAAGTAGTGAATTTTAACATTGTTTATATGGCGTTTACGCCGGGACCGTGCAATTTGGCCGTTCTAGTCGACCGTTCGTTCTATGCGGACTCGTTCTAAGTGATTTTATATATAAATTGATAAATCTAAATTGAAAACGGGATACATATAGCTAAGATTCAACCATGCAACATTGTATGGCATAGTCTCTAATCTTTGGGTTGGTCGATCTACCTGACGCGGGGGATTGTTTGTAGATGAGAATACTAATGGGACCATTCGGCAAAATACTTGGCTTGCTCTTGTACTCCCGCAATGTACGGGGATGTCCCACTCAATAGACATTGACTTTTTTTTTTTTGTCTCGGTGTGAGCTATTGGAATGTCAAACTATGAAATGAGAATTTTTTTTACATTACCTTCATTCTTATTACCTACAAATATATAAACTGTCACAATTGCAAAATGAAGAGAAATTACTTCAAAAAATAGAATAAAACGAAGTTCTTCAAAATTATTTTGTTTTGTGAGGAAACTTGAAAGAATTGGCAATTAGGAGTCTGGGTTTACTTCATCTTAAAAAATGTGTTTGGTTTTTGAAGGTAAAAAAGCAACACTGTTTCTTCATTGAAAAAATGATAAATAATGGTAAAGCCTAAGTGTGCAATCTCGACATTTTTCTATTTTGATTTGTAATGCAGTAATGCTTCACAGAGAGCTCCGCAATAGAATTAATAGGTAGAGTGCTGGTTGAAATGGAAAGTAGAATTTTTCTGAATAAGATAATTATTGTTGATAGTACGTAGTTTCTGCAGTTTCAATCGGAGTGGTAGTGTTCTTAATATTTTTCAGAGAGGTAGAATCTGTATTTTGACAACCAATTTTAGAGATCCGACTTTATTAGCATTCTGCTTTAGACACAGATTTTCTCATTCCAGGTTCTTTTTGAGATTTTTCTCATTTGTTGTCTTCTACAATCCTCAACACTGATATTTTCCTTTGAACAATATTTGCAATTTTTTTTATATGGTTGGCAGGATTTGGATTTTTTTTTTTCAAAAACCTCATGAAGGTGTCCCTTGAGGCGGAAAAATGAGTATTTGCTGAATGTGATTGTCGAAAAAATTTCCTTTTGTTAGGCGTTTTCACAATTGAAGAAGAGATATTTGGGGTTGAATAGAAGAGTTTTGATTCCTATTAGGTTCTTTTAGACTACTATTTCAAGTTACAGCAAGATATACCATGACCACGACAGGATTGTAAGAGTGTGTAACCGTAAAATGTAACCTTCAACTGAGAAAAAATGTGATCAACATGAAATAGTAATTGACAACAAGAAGTAGCAATTGAAGGCTGAAAAATTGTAAGACAGAGCTTTCTTTGCATTAGTGTTCCGCCCTTTCCTTCTCTTTTGAGCTAATGGTATTCGCTCAGCATTCGGCCTTGGCTCTACTTTTTTCAATATAATTAGCATCCCTAGATGATTCTCTAGTATAGAACAGAACCATCTTATTTGTAGGTTGCCTATAAATTACATTGGACTTGGAATAGTTCTTCTAGAACGTGATAAATGAACGCACGGGAAGCAAATTTTCACTTTAATCACTTGTATCAAGAGAAAAATTTTCTGAAAAAATAATAGCGTTGAAATTACCAGCTGTGGGTATAATCGCACTTCCCTTGTGTTGAGAAGAACAATTATTGCCTCTTACTATTCCTATTTTTATAGAGTAAGTTATTATTAGTGAAGGGGTGTGAAAAATTATTTGGATTAACCGAATATTATGACGCCAGAATAAAATTAATGGGCCAGTAACCAACATTTTATTGTCGTTCATATCACATTACCATTCATTTCCTGTCAATTATCTTTTGTTATTTGTCGTACTCTTCCTGCAAAGATGTTAGTTATACAATCTGTTTAGATCGGAAGAAGTTCTCGCGCTGAATATCTATTTTGCTATAAGAATGAAAATTCCCCTTTGTTTTATGCTGTCTGGGAGCACAATATCAGTTTGAAATTGCATTTTCTCACTTTCTTAAAATTTCAATTCTTCAGAAAAACTTTCTTGATGGCTGAGATATTCAGTACTACATGGAGGTACGGATGTGCCTATACCTTCCCCATATTTGCGCTTATTTAGAAATTTTGTGTCATAAAATGACGGTATTTGTGAGGTGGTGTTGCATCCTTTGAGTTCACAAAAATGAAAAAAATTCACGTTTCACCTCATTTTTTTATTTCAAGTATTATTTTTTGAAGAAACAAAATCTTTTCCAAATCGTATAAGCTTACTCGTATATTGTATTTTCTGTTCTTACTGCCTTTACTGACGCTCTGCTACATCTATTGGAAGAAGTTATTTGGTGACCATATTTGTAGTCACTATTTTTTTTCTTGTCCATACCTTTTTATTGCAACATACGTCCAGTGAAATGTTTAGTATTTGAGTGATGACCGCTTTTTTCAGTTCTAAATTATTCCACTTTTGTTCCTTGTAAATGCTAAATAGTAGAAGCGTATGTGAAGACATATTCATCTGATTTTTGAGTGATGCAATCAGATTCATTTTCTGATAGAGAAGTAAAGTTTGGTTCTATTTTGGGATCCACCGACAGTTTGATTGGCTTCTGAGTTGTAACTTCTTGAAGAGTTTTAAATTCTGAATCCGGGTTGCTCGGCTTTGGGTCTACTGGAGAATTTGTTAGAGTATTTGAGACTCTATAAGATTTCATGTAGGAGAAGTACACACTTGAGGAATTGTAGGGTTTGTAGCACTTTTTCTGACATGAGAGGAAGGAAGTACTATAAAAGTACCGATCAATGTGATTTGGTTCCCCTAGACTCGCACTGGATGCTCTCACTTTAATTTGACAATATTCCAGTGATCAGGTGGAAACAGAGGGAGATAACAGAATTAAATAAAACTGTGACTAACAGAGATTAAAAGTTGGTTTTACAGACTGCGCAATTTGTTAAAAGTAAATTACACAACTCAACAAAGTAAAATTTTTTGAAGAGGTCTAGAACGAGAACATCCAATTCTGAAAGTATTTTTCACGCTGAATTCGATGCCGTTATTTTTTTAGCGGGGAACCCGCTATCCCTCTTTCGTTGGAGGTATTTCCAGGAATTTTTCGTCCACGAGCGCGAGCGAGGTTGATGACCTCACGGAGAGGGAAGGGGGACTTGGAATTCCGACCTCCAAGCTATATATGATAAAGAGGGACTTGAAAATTCCTACCTCCGAGCTACATATGATAGAAGAGGGATTTGCAAAAATTCCTACCTCCAAGCCTGTATGATAGGAGGGGGACTTGGATCCAGTTTTTTTCGTGATTCCCTCGTTTTCTTCTGCAATCTTAATGTTTAGTTGGCACAGCTTGTTGCAAAGCGCATCAACTGAATGGTAGTATTACAGAGTCGCGCCTCCTAGCATCACAAAATGTTTACCTGGTGAACCAAGCGGACCGAGCCCAAAAGAGTAAACAAGAGGTGTTGATAGGGTCGGCTGATGTATTAATCACGCCCTTAGTTTCTTCATCAATTAATATTGAAATTATTATCATTGAACGCCTCGATACAAGCTTCAGTCAACTCTAAACCCAAGATTTCGTACATATTGAATCGCTAATAATGAAAAATTACAAATTGGTGATCCGTGATCTATTTCAACGACATTCAACAAATCAAAGAATCCATATAGAGCAATGACATTGTCAGGCATCCAGTTTTTAATTCCCTTCTAGGAAGTTCGTTTATTCTCTTTCTCAACCCGTGGTCTTTTATACATATTTTTGAATTGTCTTCTCTTTTTTTTCTTTGTTCTCGAGTTATTGTGATTTTATTGTCAAATTTTTTCAAATTTATTTATTCATTTTTTTGTTATTCCGTACGCACATCCTTGAGCGTCTTATCGATGCAATTGTAATTTGCATTTTATAATAGTGTACCTCTCTATCTAATACATAACTAGATCACGTTTTCTGCAGTTGGCAAATTGTCTTATTAATTAATTTTGATTCAAGAACAAAAAACTAACGGCTGATTAACTGCTGGTATTGGCTAAATAGTCCAGTCATATTACATTAAAAAATGGTGTAAGTACGGAATAAATAGGGGACAGCTGATTCGGCATTTATATGTCATTTACCATCTTATACAAAAAATTAAAACTCTCGCTCAATATAACGAGAGCATTGTCCCAAGTGGGCAAAAAAGTGTGGTCCAGATTGGTTTCTTGTAATTTTCAGAGTAAATATCGTTCTTTTGAAAAAAAGTTAAGAGACAAAAATTGTAAAACGTCAAAAGGTACATAAGTAATGTTCTATTAAAAATTTTCGTGCGATGCTCCATTTTTGAGTAAATGATGGATAAAAGTTGGGTAGTTGTGGAAGTAATGCATGATGTGTGCCTATCACCCACAAATGTTGCAAAGGATACTTTTTTTCTGTTGATGCCATAATTTTAAATAAATGAAAAAATTACAGATCGATAACTAACTGATAACAATGATTTAGTAATCAGAAAGAAAAGAATCTCAAGTTTGGTACCAGCAATGATTTCGCAATTTGGAAGAAAAGCATCACAAGTGTAGACGTAGCAAGCAATATGTACATCTTGATTAAGGGTATGCTCTACCTAGTCACTCACACACAGAAAACACACGTGTATTACACAAAATGGTGCGTTGCGGGTAGTGATTTTTGCCCACAGATAACATATCGAATAACGCACAAAATGATTGGGAAAGTGGTGTAATTCATTCTCGAAGTTGAGGAAAATACGGCTAATTAGTTAACAGATCGTGAGATATTCTGAATGATCTTCAGGAAACGTTTAAACTTACATCTGAAGGGGCCATCTTTGAATCGTTGAATTCCAATTAATGAACAAAATTAGTTCGTGTGGACCAATTAGCCGTATTTTCCCAAGTTTTGTCTACATAAATACGAAGTTTCAAGATATTTCATGCTTTATTTAAGCAGTTATCTCGAGGCAAAAATCGCAACATGTGATACATATTTTGTGTGTGTCTGCGTGTGAGTGACTAGGTAGAGCATGCCCTTAAGAGCGAGTGACACTCCCGTCGTGACAAGCATATCGTGCGTTACTTTTGCAACTATTCAACTTTCATGATTATTCGACTTTCATTCTCCATTTATTAAAACTTGGAGCATCGCGCAGAAATTCTCGATAGGACATCATTAATTATGTATTTTTTGGCGCTCTTAAATTTTTGTGTCTTAACTTTTTTTCAAAAAACTGATTATTCACCCTGAAAATCACAAAAAACTTATCTGGACCACACTCTTTTGCTCCCTGGGGACAATTGCAAGGCGCACGTCATATCAAATGGGCCTTTTAGTATGTTGTATAAGGTGACAAATGACATAATAAGCCAAAATTCAGCTGTTCCTCATTTATTCACATCAACTTTCCTAATATGACTGGACTAAAAGTTCCATAAAAAAGATTCCTAATAATAAGCTGAAAATAGCCATTTAGCAATTGCCTGAATACTTTTTTTGTCTAAATGCAATTTTATTGACTAGCTAATGAATCACTTCTCAGCCAATCAAACATTACCTAAAGTTGAAGCTAACGGTGGGGTAATCTAAAGCTACTTATCCCTGTTGAATTCGACGTTTTTATATTGTGTTTTCCCAATTTTTTTTTTTTTTTTCTCATTTTCCTATTTCTCTATTTTTCTATTTTTTTTTCTGTTTTCTAGTTTTTTTAAAACTCTTTTTGTTTTTCTTTGTTCCATACAAACCAAACTTGTTGACTGACTTGTACTCACCCAACTCCCCTCCTCAATTAACGGATTTGCGCGGATTAAAAAAAATAAATGAACAAATAAATTCGAAAAAATACAACTTGAAAACAGAAAAGAAAAAGTTCAAAAACACAGACCACGGGTTGAGAAAGAGAATAAAGAAACTTACAAACAAGGACCGCGTCGCATAAGGTCTCAGGAGGGTCGGCTAATCGTGTCTCTCTGAATCTTGATTACAATTTACAATCTCTCGTGAAAAAAATGAACGCCCTACAACAAATGTATTAAAGCATTAGTAGTTGATGTCATCATTCAACAGTAACACTCAGACAGGGTTCATATTCTAATGTTGATGAAAACTGTATCAAGCAATTGTGAAAAGTTAGAAATAGACAGGACAAAATCGCGTTACGATATTCCTCAAAACGGAGGTCCGGGATGGGTTAGTCAATGGGTGATGAATCATCTGTAGCTTTCATCGAAGAAAGAAAAAAAATGATAATAAGTTTGATCCTTTCAGTCAGTAGAATTTATACTGGTACAAACACTATGATATTGAACCTATTCATTTGGTAGATGTTTAGCTAGTTAATTAACAACTCCAAGCAAATAGCCCGTACATGTAGCTTTGAAGCTTGTAAAATAAAATAAAAAATCTCCAAATTGAAGCTCTTTACCTGTGTACTTGTATACCCCTTCTTAAAAGTAGAGGAATAGAAATTAAAAAAATTTTGCCCTTCGCCATCAATGACCCTTTTTAACAAAAGAAAAGGTATTCTCCATTCTGCGCACCTATGTATTTAAAAATCTTTCTCACAAATTTTTGCGTTGATAGCGTCGCATTGGCACCCACAGTCAAAGTTGCAAGTTGCTAATCCGTAAGCTACCGAGCTCTATTACACCAGTGCTTATCAATTTTGTTGTTTGGCAGTTGGATATTCAAGTGGCAGGATTTGTGGCGTGTTGCTTTAATAAGACCACCTCGGAATTATCGGCGTAGGAACAAGTTCGCTTGAATTTTATATGTATCTCCGGGTATCAACCATATAAGCCCAAGACACGAGAGTCGAGACTACGCAGACTCACCCGATCGTCACGTCAGTCTCTTAACTGATGTACATAAGAAGAAAGAAGAAAAAAAATGTTTGCTATGTGGTCGGCCTTTGATGCACGGGCCGACCCTATAAAGGAATTGAAAACCTAATGCCTCACAACGTCATTGACCTACACAAATTCTTCGATTTGTTGAATGTTGATAAAATAGATCACAGATTGTCAATCTTTAATTTGTGATAATTGACGAATCATCATGTAATTGGTCTTGGGTATAGAGTGGTTAATAGTCATTGAGAAATATATGTGACATGCGATGAGAAAGGATGCTCATTGCCCACTGACAGGAACATCATGTCTCTCTCATTAGATGTCCAATCAGAGAGAAATGGTGTTCCTGTCAATGGGCAATGAGAATCCTTTTCTCATTGCAGGTCAGATAATATTTGAAAGTACGATCATAGCTTCTTAACAAAAGTAGTAATAAATTTTAAATAATGCTGCTGCGAATATTCCAAAGTTAATCTTTGTACTCTATATTTTATCCTCAGACGTTAAAACTAATGACAAATAATATTAATAATTGAAGTCGCCGCAAAGAGTAACTAATGTTACACAAGTCAATTATATAATGAATGAATTATTTTATTATAAGCTCAGAAGATAGAAAAACAGAACCAAAGCCAACTGAAATAGCAATAAAATCCCCAAGTAATGAGAAAATTACATAAGCTGATAAACTTTCAAGATGCGCCTGACAACTGGTCATATATACTCAACACGACAATTGGAAATAGACTAGGTACCAGGAATGTTGGAAAATCACTCATAAACCAATATATTATATTTTTCAACAGATACATGATTTATCCTGAAAATGAACCTTGCTACCTGCTATTCATGACTCTTCTTATCAAAAGAAAAGGTATTTTCTATTGGGTGCATATGATAGCATGTTGATGTATGTATCTATGGGTATCAACTATAATGGGGAAGTTGACGACGACGAAAAGTGATTGCAATATGTTCGGCTAGGCGAAGCTGCCGACCCTAAAAAAAGGAAGCACATATTACTCATTCTATTCTTGTTGATGTAAGAGATCATAAATGAGATTTTTACAAGGTTTGAAAAAGTATGCATGGGTCTAATACAATGATTCAAAAGACACAATATTTACAAAATACTCGCAGAGTAAAAGTCAAGTACAATGTGTGTAATATAAACACGCATGATACATAGAAGAGTTAGATTTTATAAGTTGAATTGAAAAGATACAATATTTACAGTCAGTAAAAGTTCACGGTGTATAGTCTATGCACCTTGGTAAAAGATGGTTACAATGAGTGTAATAATAAAGATGAACAATTGAAATAACATAATGTGAAGTACTTCCCCCAAACGTATTAAAAATACAGCAAAAGTTGGAAAAATATTTTCTTTTACTCGAAATTTAGGAAATGCTCCTCGACCTCTACAATCAACTTTTGCCTGAGAACACAGTACAGTGTTACATATGTTTTTGTAACAGAAACTACATTTTTCCTGTCTTTTTTCAAATTCAATAAGTCTTTAAAATATCATCTCGCATATTTACACCTCAAAATTAAGAAACAATTTTTTATATCATGATCTTATTCTCTATGAAACTGCGAAACTTATCTTGGTTACAATTTGAATTTGAGTGGCTTTGTTTTGGTGTCTTGACAATTTCTTATCTCATTTCAATCAACCTAATACAAAATGACGTCATACTAATCCAAATCCACGCAATCTCCCGAGCGTTTGGCGACCCAGAACTCGACATCCATATAGCAAAACAAGGAGCAATGATCATTATAAAAATAAAGGATTTCTGAAGGACCAAAAATTTTTTACTGAATACTCGGAACATTTTAGGTTGTAATCATACTTGTTTGGATTTTAAATTAATTCTCCTTTTAATCATGTTTAACACAATGTGGGTGAGATGCGTTTTTACCTGCTGATGGCGCATTTTTAACCACCGTGTGTAAAAAAATTATGTACTAACCATGTGAATAAAAGTGATAATCTTGCAACTCGTGCGATTACTCATCGAGTCGAAGCACGTCTTAACAAGATTCTCCCTTTAATTCACTTGTCTAAATGAATGACTATTACCTAATGATCTTTGCTCCTGTGTATTCATGGGTGTAAATATTATTCGGGTTCCCAAACTTCGGGTAGTACCGAATTCATTCACACTCTCTGGAGATGGCACAGTGTGATGTCACCGATTTGCCTATAATCATTCATTCTTCCACAGCTCGCTTCAATGCTCGAAACCACGACCCTGCAAAAACTTGAGGTTCAGTTTCTTTGATGTTCCTGGCGTAGCTCATTTCTTGAAATATTCTGTCTCGTGTTCTTCGTCGAACGCCTTTGTAATCTGTAACAAAATAAAATTCATATTATTATGTTCGATCACTGAACCAACAATCCTACGTGATAACAACGTGCCTTTACTACTAATAATAATTAATCGTCAATCGCAAATGGTATTTTTTTCCCTGACTCAAACTTTCCTTCCGTCGTATTTTTTCATACCTTCCAACTAAAGTATCTCATTTTCTTAGTAAGTATGTTCGTTTATGGTTCGTGCTGCGCTCAGTGCTGTTTATATGGATTCCCTCTTCACGCGCCATTCTCGTTGGCCGTACCTTTCAGAATACCTCTCCAAATTGCAACAGTCACGTGCGAGCTACCTGTATCATAAAGGTCTTCGTGTCCAGTTATCGTTTTGCCGGCACGTTAGTTCTGTTTGAGATTCGTCAAAAGTACCGCGTGTTCATTGTCTTGTGCATCTGAGTTCCAACGTAAGGAAGAAAAAACGCGTGATACTTGCAGCCTGTCCTATTCTCTTTTTTTTTATCTACATATTTTTACGGACTCATCTATCCGTTTATGATTGCTCATACCTCAGGGCTAAACATTATTAGGATTTGATTTTTCGTTGCCCAAGAACAGCTTGTGTTAATTGTCGGCGTGGAAAATTCGTTTATGAGGGAATCCTTCCCGTGATTATAAAAGAATCAAAATGCAGTAATTCAATGATGAAAGTGGAAATAATTTCTAGGTCTGACTTCTTCTTCTGCGTGTGTTAACGAAAAGACGCAATAATTACGGAAAGGTTTTGGTCGTGTTCTGTATATTCTTATAATTGCACACGGAATATGTATTTTAATGGTGCAAAATTATATCATCTTTTCAATCATTTGCATAGTTCTTACAAAATATAATGAACATATGTTGCAAAATATTAAAATGTAATGAAACTCGATGTTTGGATAAACAATATGTGTGGCTTACCAAATTACCATAAGTCAAAAGATCTTTCAGTCGAGGCGGAGGCTTTAGCGTTTGATTGAATTACGAAAGAGAGAGAAAAAATGGTAGGTTTGAAAACGCCCGTGTGAAATTACTAAAATGAAATTCAAACTCAACGAACCATCTTGACGGTCAATTTGAGGCGCGACCGAAAGTCGACTTGATATAGGCTGCAAATCTACCTATTGGTCAAAATTGCTGATAAGAATAGTTGGAGAATAAAAGTGTGGGAAAAGCTAGGACTTTTCAAACTGCGGAAGAAGGTGAGCCGCAAAAAAAATGAGTTTCAAATCCTTTATAGAGGGAAAATTGCAAGAATTTTGCCGATGGTCTAAAAGTATTAGAAGTGGAGGAACCCCGAACAAAATTGAGATGTGAACCTCTTCAGAGAGAATTAGGAAAAATTTCGAATTCTGAGTCTCTATAGAGCGATACTAGATAGAATTCCGACCCCCGAATTTTTCATGCGCAGCGATCACTCACCGAAAGGACGGATTACGCGCGTGCATATGTGTATCACATGTGTGCAAAATACATCGTCAATTTAGAAGATAAAAATTTCACCGCGTGCAATCTACATTGCCTTCTTTGGGTACAAAATACATATGAATGCAGTGGGTTGAAAAATGCGTGCAGTTCACTTTCTCCCGAAAATTATTTTAAAATTAAAAAGTTTGTCAAAAATAGAGTCATGTTAATTAAAAAAGGCTGTCTTCGACATATTTTTTTCCAAATTTAATCATAATGCCGAATCTATTGTAGAAAGCCGATAAAAATATGGTTGAGAACTAAATCAGCCACTATGGAGGAGAATGAATTACCCATAGATACACCATCTGTCTGGACAGTGCCTTCAAGTTGACAATGACTATTATTAAGACGAAAAGAAAGAATCTCAAAGAACATTTCTTTATCAAGAATCGAGTGGATACCCTCAAGTTCAATCTAGCGTCCTTCAATGACCTTGATAAGCGGTTCAGATATCGAAAGAAACTAGGAGGTAACCAGGTTCGATATCAATACAAGATAATTCTTCTCTGGCAAGGGTGTAGAAGAGCAGATTTTGAAGTCTTAATTACGTAAATCATCGAAAGTACCAGTCACAAACCTCGACAGACGACATGTGGGGGAATCGACGCATGAGAACTATTGTGGATACTAAAGCCATTTCTTTCGATCGAATTATAGATACCAATTTCTACTAAATACATACACGGTACGCGTCCACTTACTTTCCTCTCGTTTCTCCTTTCAAACACCGCCTGAAAAATTGTGTACCCTGGCTGCAGTAGCTTGTCGGTAAACCCTCCATGGTGTTTGAGAAGTCGTCCTTAAGTATACATTGAATTTTTCCGAGTCCCATAGATCGAAAGTCAAAATTTTCATATTTTCTCACCTCTTTCCTAATACTTATATAATAACTCGAAGATTAACCCCGTATTTATAGCGTGAGAGTCTAAATTCTCCCGAGTTTCCTCTCCGATCATCGAAATTAGAAGAATAGAAAGGTTTTTTTTAGCTGGACGCGGATATGAATGCAGGAAGTTGTAAGGGTGAACTAACTATGTCCTAGACGAAAGAATTGTATTATTATTAAATATATCATTTTTATTGTTTACTTGGGAAAGTCGGCTTTACTTTTGCTGCTGCGAAAATTTTTCTCTTTGTATACGCGTGCAATATCTTATCGCGAATATGTGATGTTTTATTTTCCGATTTGGAGTGCTTGGTCGCGTCGAAGGAATGACGGTAAAATCTGTCAATTATCGTTGTTTTGACCAGAACCGGTATACGCGCGCCTAACCGTCAGCCATGAGTTTTGTAGATATTTGGATTTTAAAGGTCTCTGCTAGCTTTCTATATTTTTCGAAAATTTAGTACTGTTGACAATACTTCATTTTTCATCTTTACCAGTAACATTTACTGTGTAGGTTGAAGACAAGACGGAGTGTGGATACACGCAATATAAATTAGGATGTTGCGTGAAGAATAAAAACCAATAATTATAAAATCACAAGCCAATTTGCACTCAATACCAATTCACATAAGAACTAACTTGACACAGTGTAAAGGCTGTACTTAATTCATCTATATTGTGGACAGTAGGTAAAAAACTTACAGTTTGTTTCGTGAACTGCTCGGGGTTGCCTTCAATAACTGTGTCAATCGAGAAAGGGGGACCTGTTTTATGGGGGTTCCTTTGTAATACTTTTTCTAAATAAATATTAAACTTTCTTCCTCACTACCTAGAGAGTTTAAGCTCGAAAGTCCATTTTTCTCCAAGTTCCCCCCCCCCTTGTCAGCTACTGCTCAATATTCGAAATTTTTCCAAGACCCTCTCCCATCATATATGACATCAATTTTCGACACAATTTTTTCGGCTTTTATTCAACGTTTATCAATACAAGAAAAAACGACGTGTTTCGAACGTTGACTTCGCTTTCTAAAAAATTGTGTCGAAAATTGTTAGTATATTTTATTATTTCACGGAAAAGCTTTTTGGAAAAAACCGTGTATAACTTGAAAATAGAAATTTTCCAGTCCCACGTTTTGCCGGGTAGGCCAGCGCCCGTCATTTTTCTTCAATTTACCCTCCTTGCTGAAAACCAGTCGTACTCCGAACGCATTACATCTGTCTGTATCTAGACGCATGAGACGCACTCTGACGTTTTTTGTATGAGAAACAGATGTAATTTTCACACTTCTCTCTCAAATCCGAGGTACCTTTTTTTATGTGGTTTCAAAGTCTGGTGACGATATCTATCTGATGCATAGTTACTCGTATCACAAAAGAAGAGTAAATTTTCGAGACATTATTGTACAGAAACGTCTCCTTTTGAGATCTAAAATTGGATTCATTGCAAAGGAAATTACAGAGCTCGCGACTTTTATTCACCTCAATCTTTAAATAAAAATACGTTAAACTTAAATAGTCTCTATAGATTCATCCAAAGCAACCGATTTACATTCTCTTTCTGTGTGAACACAATGATGTTGAACTACAAAAAGTTCCCAAATTTTCTCCTGAAAATCTGAAATTAGACTTAATCAAAAGGAATTTACAGGGTTTACGAATTCTTGTTCTCTTCAATTTTTCATAAAATTGAGTAAAATCCGAGTTATCACATGATTGAATTTTTAGAACTGCGACGCTTAATGCGTTCAATAAACATTTCGAACAACGCGTACAGGGAGAAGCAGTTTTACTACGTCAAAAATCCTTTTTCTTTCCTACTTTTTTCGCTCATTTCTCCATCCAGAGAGAGCCAAAACCTTGAAATTTATCTGAACCTTGAGAAAAAAAAATCTCAAAAAATATTCTAAGTCGATAGGTGATAGCATTCAAATGTAACTGACAGACGAACATTTTACATACTTTATGTATTAGAAGATTATTCCGTACTTCCGGTAACATTAGGAAAATAAAAAGAACACCTCTACTGTGCTGCAATTTAGAAGGTATTGCCAAATTCTGTTCTCAAGAATACAGGATGTGAGCGTAGGAGAGAAATACAGTAGACAGTTGTGTACAGGTGCCTTTCTTTGGTGAATCAAATCGCGTCAAGTGATGTGTACAGGGAGGGCACAATTTTTGATAAGAACTTATTTTCTATGGGAGGTAAAATTTTCATTTATGGATTAAATGGTATGCGTGAATAACACGTAAGTGTTGCAAAAATTTCAAATCGATAGGTAAAACGGTTTTCGAGTCATAAAAGCGCAGGTAAACAAACATTCTACTTTATTATATTAGATGTGTGATTGTTTTATTCATGCCATTTTATGCTTCTCTCCATTCCCAAGAAACGAAACCAAGCCATGGCGTGGCGGCAAAATTTTTGGGGCGATATTTTTTGATGATGAAATAAAAATATATGATTTCAGGATTTTTTTTTTTTTTTTGAATATGATGCGCATAATGAAAATTAAATTTCCGAAGCCTTATGGGGGCCCATTAATTCTCGGCTTATAGGCGGCAAAAGCTTGAATACGCCGCTGTCCATCATATTTCTTATAGTAAATAAAAGTCTTCTTTTCCCGTGACAAACATTAATAATAATAGTAAATAATCAAAACATGCTTTTGTTGCTGCACCATTTTATTACAAGGAAGTTTTTAAACAAGTATTCGACGTTTCAACGGAATCTAGCCGTCAGCTTCAGGAAAACGTACTGTAAGAAGAACACAAAACCGTGGACCAGATTCGAACGTGAGAAAAGGAGACACGTGCAATCAAATTCACTGAAGCTGCAATTCTTAAATGAGTGACGTGTAAGTGTTGGTGAGATTAGCATTGTCGGTTTCAAAATTGACGGTGTTACGTGTTAAAATATGAAGTACTTATAACGGCTTCCTCTTCTTATCATTATTCTCGCGATCACCTATTTTAATCTTGTCAAAACTAAAACTGTGCCCTGTATCACAAGAGTGAGGAGTTGAAGAGGTGCAATTACTCGGATCTTTAACGTCATTCTTATGTGAGTCAACCATTTTCTTCAACATTTGAGAAGTCTCCTCCACATAGAATGAATCAGCAGGTAACTTTGTGTACAACACCAGAATTTTGCAAAGGGTGGGTTTTATCTTTGGTTTTCGGAAAGAATTTTTTTCAAGCTGTTCTAACTACCGAAAGATACATAAACTTGGTCATCCAATTTTTGAAGAATGTTACGAATAATCGCACTTCTTGGGCCTGTAAAGGGGATAGAAAAATATCTCTTTTTAGACGAAATATAGGATTGTTGTTTGCACGTGTCTCCCTTTCACTTATTCGGATCTATAGTCCACACTTCTGTGTTTTTATTTCAGTACGTTTTCCTGAAGCTGACGGCTAGATTCCGTTGAAATGTTAAATACTCGTTTCAAAACTTTCGTGTGATAAAATTGTGTGGTAACAGAAGCAAGTTTTAATTCTTTATTATCATACTTCTTGTTTACGATACGCAAGCACGCAGTCGAACATGTTTCCTGTGCATTGATCACCAGAATTGAGTGAATTCGGCACTCGCTTTCGAGGAGTTTTATATCGGGGTCACGAATGATGTCGTCATTACGTTATTTTTGCGTACACAATTCATAATATTGTCGTGTAAGTGTCCGTTGTAAGAAATGTTCATAAAATGACATCATTAATTTTCTTTCCGCTCGTTTATTTCGTGAGGCTTCATTGCTTTGTATGTTCCTGCGCTCCTCCAATCATTTGCCAAACAATATACCAAAAGTATCAAGATGCTGTCCAACCGAGTATATTGGTCGTTCTACTACAAGCATAATAATAAGACCCACTAATTCTATAACTATCGAAGTGGATCAATGATGAATAGCTTGGTAAAACGATAATAATGATAATTAGCTTTGTTTTCTAAATCTCATCTAATCGTCGAGAAATTACGTTCTTAGACGTTCAATAATATCATTATGCAATACGTAAAATCGGCTAAACATAAAAGATTCATCAGAACGATTCAGATTATAGAATATAGATAATCGAGGCACATACTTCAAGGGTCAAATTCTCTTGATGGAAATAAAATATTGGAGAATTTTGCGACAGTATCCACAAAATGATAATTGGTGCTGTTATGAATTATCGTCGTATTGTCACGATTTGTGACTCGGAAGATTTTCTAATTCTAGATGAACCGTAATAGCGTTGTACCACCCTCCTTTTGTGTTCGTAAACGCCGTTTTAACAGTGAGATATGTCGCATACTAGTATGAAACAAAAAGAAATCTGATGGAGCCAAATAGAAAAAGGTCATGTTTCATGTCTACTGTACTGTATGTGAGGTTTTCACTCGTTTACTTCCTTTATTAATCTGGTATACTCTTACTTAGTCCAGTATACTGTGTATTAGGCTTGTATAATGAACGCGAAATATTTGAGCTACGAGCTTTCGGGGCTCTCTCGCTCTACTCGTTCCCCCTCATTTTTGGATGACGTCTCCAGCTCAGGCTTAGTCTGAAGGGAAGCGTGTACCTAGTATAACCCTAATATACAATTAATTTACTGTACTCCTAATATAAAGCTAGTATCGTATAAACTGAACAAACCAAATAGTGTTCGAGGAAAGAGGCATGGGAATCCTAGACCTAGTAAAAAACTATGTTTCGAAACCCTTCTTAGCCTACTTCAAGTCTAGTATACTGTATATTGTATAGTTCTAGTATATGAGCCTAGTTTTAAGTTGATATACAAAAGAGAGATCATAGTTGTACGCCCGGATGTACGGACGCAAATTCAGGAATTAGGTTCGTAATTTTCTGACTTCCACCCTCTCTGCTTCATGCAGTATATTATACTAGGCGTATACTAGGTCCAAGGCTACTTTATACTAGCTTCATACTAGGTGCAGACTTCCTTTATACTATAGGCTTATTCGAAGAGGAGAGCTGTATCAGTTTATCTTCATACTAGGATTATACTAGCTCCAAACTTCCTTTATATTATAGGCTCTTTCCAAGAGGAGGCCTTATACTCTTCTCATTACGTGTATTTCCCCCCTACGACTTTGGTGAACAAAGTCAAATTTTTCTCTTGTATCCGGACTCGCTGAAAATAATTCGCTTACTTCTCTAGAATAATGGGCATTTCTCTTATAAGTTGTATTTAATAGTGTTGTTTCCTTGAATATGCACCTAACGTCACCCTTTAGTTTTGAGTAGATTTATGTCTAAATGCCCTGACCCTGCCTAGCTTTTAATCTTACCAAATCTATAAATTAAATCAGGGCCTTTTTTAACGTCACACCCTGACGACGTTTCACGCTCAAATTTCACTTTCTCCTCCAGCTCGTAATTTTTCCTGAGATCACACGTCATTTTTATGAGTTTCTTCTCTATTTGAACCAGGCATCCGCCAGGATCGCTAGCAACGTTCGTGGTTCGTTCAAGATTAATGGTACTTTTGCCGAGTACAAAAGAAGTATAAAAACTATGGCGGTATATGGGAGAAAAATAAAAAATGCTTACGCAGCCGCGTAAGCAATACACGACTTTTCACCTGTATCTACAATCAAGTTTTTTGCTTAAACTTTAACTCTAGTACTCCAATTTATTCAATGAATCGTTTTCTCAATAAGATACACACATCCTCAACATATCTCTTGCCACTCTAATTCATTCTTGATCATCTCCGATTCTCAAGCATCTTTTAATGTTGGTTGTTGTAGACTCACACATAACATTCATTCATGAGAAACTCAACACAAACGAGCAAATCTTTCACACATATAAAACTATTTCATCACTCAAAAAAATGACAAAATTATACGCAAAGGATTGTTGCACTAATACTATACTAACACAACATTCATTCATGACTGACTCAACACGAACGAACACATCTTTAAAAAGTCGGTAAAATTCATTCATAAAGAGCGTATCCTTACGTGTGTGAACAGGTAACCCAAAAAATGAATAAAACTAGCTACAACTACACTGACAATCTACGTAATCAAAGGTTACCCTTCGCTTTTGATGACGAAAGCGACTACCTGAAGTTTAGTACTACAAAATATTAGTAGCTCGAATATTTGCAAATTTCATCAAATTAGTTCACGCTTCAATTTGAGATTTCTCACGAACTAAACATCGTATCAACACCAAAAGTTCACAATTACATTTTTAGACATGTAAATTACAATATATCAACATTTGAAAAAAATTGAACAAACCATATCAGAGTTATAGGAGTAGGGAATTTTTTTTTAAATTGGGTATATCTGGAGAACTACTGATCCGATCGTCAAAAAAAATGCAGGTGCACAACTTCAGATATAACACTACAACTTGACTAAGTTTCAAGAAAATCCATCCAGTAGTCTCGGAGGAGAAGTCCGGACAAATTTTGATATATATATATATATATCCATATATCCATATATATATATATATAAGGAAACCTGAAATTTTTTTAATGACGTAGCGATGATCTATGACCTCTAAAACGTCGAGAAAGTTCATTTCCCCCCCTTTCTGCCACAACTGTGACGGGTGTAATACTCGCTTTTCTACGAAAAGTCGGTAAAATTCAAATAACTCTTGAAGGAAGCGGAATTGAAGGTCTTGTCATCCCATTTAATTTGTAGAATATGTGTTTGTGAACATCTTTTACGGGATGTCAAGAAGCCAAATCCGCTTCACTCAATTGTTATTTCAATTTTCACAAATTTCTCCCACCTACCGTCATAAGATCTGATACCTATTTCGATCTCTCCCCGCTCAGTAAAGAAGTGACGCGACACTAGCGCTGTCCGGTTCAAATAAGATTAATGGAGCCTTGTGACCATTCCTAGTTCCGAGTTTTTCTAAATTGGGTCAATTCATTCCTAACGTTACGCTATAATGACGGAGTATTTTGAAAAGGCCGTAGAAGTCCGCTTCCAACTATAACGGTCAGAGCCCATTTCATGTCCTCTTTAACAAGACAATAACACTTTCTATTCTTCATTAATCTTAAAGCTAAATGACGTCTTGTACGTGTAAATCCAATGTGAAAATTTTTGCAAGTCACTTGATGACGCCATGAATCCGCGTTTGTAATATTTCTTAGTTTCTGCTCTTTCTACAGAAGTTTGAGTCCCCTCTTCTGCAGGGTTTCAGAGGCTTGATGGATTAATGAAAGCAGATACTTTCACAGCAATACTAAATAAAGCGAGATTATTATGAAACAACAAAAAACGCACAATTTCTCGCGGCGATCGCGAAAACCATTCAGCCACTGTGGTGCAGCTCAGTGGAGGAATGATTTTGGTGACCGCCTCGTACGCGAGAAGGCCCGGGTTTTAACTCCTCTGGATAGGAACAAAAACTTGTGCGTTTTTCTTAATTTCATAACTGTTCCGATAAAAGTACGTTACGATCTAATTTCCTCGAAAAATTCCTAATATGGCAGTAAAAATATTAAGTAGACGCAAGTTCTAAGAAGTATTTTTGACAAATAATTTGATAATGAAGTCAGTTTTAGGATACCAATGTGTTTGTTTTTCAAAAAACTTCATGAATGTCAAATAGTTGGACGTATCTGCAAATCGTCTCTCGTAAATAGATGGCGTGATTGCCTTCACACACGCACACACTGATACTTTGATTATACTGAAGATCTCATTCTCCAGATCGTTGATATGCACTTACGTCAGTTCTATTTAGTACGGCATAATCTCATTTGTAGCACGTCATCATGCAAAAAAATGCTTACGCAGCCGCGTAAGCAACACACGACTTTTCTCATTTACCTACAATCAAGTTTTTTGCTTAAACGTTAACTCTAGTACTCCAATTCATTCAATGAATCGTTTTCTCTATAAGATACATACATCCTCACTATCTCTTGCCTCTCTAATTCATTCTTGATCATCTCCGATTCTCAAGCATCTTTTAATGTTGGTTATTGTAGACTCACACACACCCATCTCATTACTCATCTTATCCATCTTTCATGCTCTCATTGCGATTCTGATGCGCCCCCCCCCCCCTCTTTCAACATGTCTTTTCCTGTCCCAAATTAGTTTTACTCCCGAAATCCTCTTATCTCTCACAATCACGCAGAAGCACTATCAGATGACTTTCCATTGGTTGTCAACATCTTTCAATTCTTCCAACAATTAAATTCCTTTTTTCACATCTTCACTTTTCAAAACCACTGAGCTCATAGCTCAGTGAAACTCTCTCAGTACCGGTAACTCGTTAATTTAAAAGAAATCTTCATGAAAATGAAAAATGAAATAATTTTCACCTCTGCCTACAAGTAATCATTTCTTCATAACTCCAACTTATTCTATAAATCGTTCTCTCAATGAAGCTCACATATATCCTCACCATCTCTTGCCCCTCTACTCATAATTTATTCTTGACCATCTCCAATTCCCGAGCATCATTCTATGTTATTTCCAGCTGCTCTTCTCTTCATCCAATCATAATTTGTATTCACGCTCTCATCGCAATCTATGAAAGAATAACCAAAAAAGTCGGTAAAAAGTTATCTTTAAGAGAATTAAAAACGCACACTTATGGATGAAAACTCTAAAGAGTTATGCAATAGCAACCGCCCCGCATCATTTTGCAAGGATGGGAACGAGAACAACGCGTCATTATACACCCCACTTTAAACCGGAGTATTTTAAAGGAATTTGATGCTGGAATTAAAATCTTATTGAAAACTAATTTGTGTACCTCGCGTAGTCTCATGTTGTTGCCACAGAGCGTGAATAAGTGTTAGCCACAGAATCAGTCTCCCTAGACTCACACACATGTACACTTGTCATCCCTCATCTTATGCTTCTCTCATGCTCTCATTCCCTCTCCCACATCTGAACTCAATAACAACACCAAGGTTATTATAACTCCCTAATGACAGGCTCTCATTAGCTCATTAATTGAAAAAAAATTAAAAGAAAAGAAATAAAATGAAACATGAAAGATTATACGCAAAGGATTGCTCACCAAATACTATAGAATATCCTTACATGACATTCATTCATGAGAAACTCAACACAAACGAGCAAATCTTTCACACATATCACTCAAAAAAATGACAAGATTGTACGCAAAGGATTGCTGCACACTAATACTATACTAACACAACATTCCTTCACGACAAACTCAACACGAACGAACATATCCTTAAAATTCATTCATAAAGAGCGTATCCTTAGGTGTGTGAACAGGTGACCCAAAAAATGGATAAAACTACTATGCTACAGCTACACTGACAATCTACGTAATCAAAGGTTACCCTTCGCTTTTGATGACGAAAACAACTACCTAAATGTAGTACTACAAAATATTAGTAGCTGGAATATTTGCAAATTCCTCAAATTAGTTAACGCTTCAATTTGAGATTTCTCACGAACCAGACATCGTATCAACACCAAAAGTTCACAATTACATTCTTAGACTTGTAAATTACAATATATCAACATTCGAAAACAAATGAAATTTCGACTCTCGAACTATATTATACTAGGCTTATAGTAGGTCTAGGCCTTCTTTATACTAGCTTTATCTAGGTCTAGGCTTCCTTGAATTTTCAATACCGTATCCCATTTGACTCATAAAACAGGTTCCCAGCGTTCCTCGTTTAACTTCGTTAAGGAAGCCGTCGTTTTTTTTAATGACGTAGTGATAATCTATGACCTCTAAAACGTCGAGAAAGTTCATTTCCCCCTCTTTCTGCCACAACTGTGACGGGTGTAATACTCGCTTTTCTACAAAAAGTCGGTAAAATCCTATGTCAAAAAAATGGGTTTACAATCCTAGAGAAGTTTTTAGGAGCTTTCTGGGAGTTGAAAATGAATGTATGTATGTTTTGTCAAACATGCGCTGAAGAGATAGATTTGGCAATGTTCAGCTTTTTCATCGTCAGCTATCAATGGTAACTTAATGGGCTGGGGGTCAAACTTATTACAATTCAATATCTCAATTTTGATCTGTAAACTCAATAGAACATCTGTATTGAATCGAAGAGTAATAATAGTTCCTTTCAGTAGAATTACCATGGACATTACTTGTTTTTAGAAAATTATCGTTAACTAAATGTCTATGACGGAGGTAGTAGAGCTTTTGAAATGAGAGAAAGGTGCGGTGAAGTAGTCTCGATACTCATTTGAAAGGAAATTGAATTTTAAACACTCCCTGTAAGTATGTATTTTACTAGATGTTTGAAATTTCTCATTAAAAATGTAAAAAACGTGATCCTTCGTTTTTTTCATCATATTTTTTCAAATTTGAAGCGCAAGGGTTGCTCCAAATTAAAATTTTATGAGAAGTAAAGTTGTAGAGGAGACATAATAGAACAACTTTTGAATGAAAACTTTTTAAAATATTAAATATTTCTCGAGATCAACGAGCTTTTTATGTTCGGGGGTGGTACTTTGGAGAACGAGGAGGTAAAAATAGGCATACAGGCTAAATTTGTTTGTTTGAGCGCGTTGAACAGTAACCAATCATGAAATTGCTACTAACAGCCTCATCGAGTGGATTTACAATTAGGACCCTACTATTCAGCCATCATTACAGTCGCGATCCACTTATTCCAGAATGAAAAGAGAAATAATTTGAAAATTGTGGAGATTATAGAATCTTCTTTTTCTTCCAAAATTCGGTTAACAAAAGAAGATGGTATGTCCTTCTGTTTGAGAGTAGAACAGGGCGCATATGTGAGACGCTCGTCAGAGAGGAGTACGTCAAACAGAAGTCAATGTTATCAGGCCACGAACAACAGAAATAAAAAATTATTATTTAATAAGAAGAATCAAATAACAATCCAGCATTTCGTATTTTAAGAACTCAGTTTACTGTTAAAGCCCATTATCATTATTATTATTACTATCATTAGCATTATTTTTATTGTTCGGTTCCTCCCAATCCACATCAACGAAATTCGATTCCTTCAGGTTCGCCTTTCAGATTCTCGAGGATACTACTTGATGGCAGGTAGATACATGACGCAAATAAATCGATGGCCAGTAATTTATCACTCATCAACGATGAGAAATTTACGAACTGATTTAATAACACGCGCGAGAAAATAACGGTAAAGAAGTTGCAGAAATGGGCCATGAGGGTGAAGAGAGCGTAAGAAGAAAGGTGACGAATTAAAAAGAGCAAAATAGAAAAAAAAATGCAGTACATTCCTCCCTGAATGATACAGATGTTCGCGTTACTTGATATTACCGCGCGATGACCGAAAAGACCACGGTCGGAGTCGCGACTGCGGTGAAAACGTAATGGAAATCATACCGATAAACCAATTACACGATTTACTCGTACTTTCGACTCTTCTAACCACACGCACCTTCTGCCCACACACCTGTACACGTTTCGCTTTTTTTAGGGGTTTAGAATGACAGTTTTTTCTCATTTTTTTAAGCTCTACAATCAGTCATCGATTAGCGCGATCGTACGTCGTAATTTGGAAATGATTTTCCAATGGTCCGACCATTGATAGCGAATTTTATAAGTCATATGTCGCGCATTATCACAATAGACAGTCCGTGCTTCTCGTGGGTTCAGACGACTCGCATGCTTCTCGTAGGTTTCAAACGTGCTGAGGAAACAAAGATGGCGGCCTCGAGTCGTTGAAACGTTAATGTTTGGTATCAACTTCCGTCTCGCATCATGATGCTGTCAGCAGTGTTACGAATTATTGCTCAATTTTGTCTTTGGTCAAGTCTTTAGCCTCGATAACTTTGCTCCGATCTCTCTCTAGTTGTTCTCATACGTAAATTTTGCTGACCTTGTTTGTCGTAAACGTTATATCATGGAGGAAGAAAAAACGTAATTTTATTGTATTACATTATGTTAGGATGAAATATTTTACGATAAAAATTATCAAATTATCGGATATTATAATTCTGATAGTCGAAAACTTTCGCAGGATGGTGTGAAACTTTGAAAACTGGTATTCTGGAGAGGAATCCTTTTGTCACATTATAAGGCATAGAACGCAAACTGAGAAGCGGTTCAAACATGCTGCAGAAATTACTCGTATACTTTCGTTCATACATTTTTTATGTGTGTAGTGCGTAATAGCATACATGAAATTGATCACTATCAGAACTTGAAAGCGTCAACAGGTATTCATTAGAATGATCACGTGTAATTAATTTAATATTATCTCTCTCCATCACTACATCGCCTAGGCGCTAGAGGTATTCTCGCTCAATGTAAACAGATGTGCAGTCCAAAAAATCAAGTGGTGGCGGTGGTGTACGTTCTTTATGGACGCACCACCACTTGATTTTTCGGATTGCACATCTGTTTACAATGAGCGAGAATACCTCTAGCGCCCTATCCATTCAAGACATGTGACAAACAGTTTTGACGAAAATTGGTTGCGAGATGTTCTAGAATAGTACTAAAACCAAGAATAATTCCATATCCTTTGTGGTTTCTTGCAAGAACGAAAGTTGGCACCAAGCAACACGCTATCAGATTGCAACCACTTTTAATCTACGTGATGTGAAAGTGTTCTCTCAAGGATCGTGAAATTTCAGCAACGTTGATTAGAATAACACGTGACTCGACCGGGGTGACAGAAATAGAATTCTCTGTTTAGATTGCTCAAACGTTGCCCCCTGAGGGTTGCTCGTTGCCAATTTCATTCAGGATAAGAGACCCCTTAGGTACACCAGCGGATCAACCAATGAGAGATATTTTGAAAAATTTCATTCGATTATGTGGAGAAATATTTTGTCAGGGACGGAGTTTATTATATCATCTATGATGAAGCATTTCATGCTCAAGTTTTCAAAACATTCACGCAAACTTCAACTGGACCATGAGTCTTATAGCCTTTGGGTCCTTTTACAAAGTTATAATTTATATTGCGATATTATTCGCAGTTCCGAATGTCTATTACCTCCTTAAATGGATTTGCGGTTGGATTTTGTCACAAATTTTGTGACTCATTTGTTCTCTTCATTTTCAGATAATTCCTCAACTTTCAAGTAAGTAATTTCAATAATTACAGTCTCCAGAAGAGAGTACTCTTTGCCTATAAATTTATTGATAGTCCAACCCGTTTTTATCGAAAGGCTCATCATTTTAACAATATAAGAGGTGGGGGATATAGAAGTAATAGGGAACGTATGTATATGGTTCTTTTTGGAGGGTCCGATGTACTCCGGCTCTCTGAAAAATTGTCGTTTTCAAGGAAGTGGGGATTGTAGCCTTCTTTAGGGACTTGGAAAAATTATTGAAAGTGACCTTGGGTATTTGAGGACATAGAGAAAAAGAAGGAGAAACGAATGTGAGAGGAAATCAGAAAAAAACTTTCAAAGCTCAAGAAAATGAATATCCTTTCTCTTCTTTCAAAAGGGACATGACGACGTCATTGATATTGTAGGGAAATTTTTCCGAAATCGTGTACTCACGAGCATGTTTGACTTCGGTTTGTTAGTTAAGCCTACTCTGAGCGGATGATAAGCTAACGTGTGAAGTGGCTATTCGGACTTGACAGCGGAGTGGCTGACATCTAGCGGACGTTATTTCGAAGTAATGCTATTGGTTGTTCCTATCATCTGTAGGATACATGGTGAATCCTATTGATTGTTCTTATCGACTGTAGGATGTATGCGAGGTGGCGCTGCGAAGCTGGCGCGCCACTGCTCTGTCAATAGTGTATGTCGTTAAGCTCAGCTATAATAAATTAATAGACTAGTTCCACGATGAAAGTAGAGCTTTAAGGCCTCTCACTCTGAATCGAAGATCACGAAAATGTTTGCATATTGTGCGTAAGAGCGCACGCTGCGCCGTTCTCGTTGCACTAAAACTCGCAAGTAAAAATACAAGACGCGATTACGTAAGCAAGCAGACGAGGTGTCTATTGATTTAGTGGTTTTGTTGCCATATTCACAAGTTCCTAAATGGCACTTTGGAGGGACTGTAAAGTGGCGTGAGAGCAACTTCGCGTGACGGAGCACTGAGTCTTACAAATCAGTATACCAGCACTCCAAACAGAGTTTAGCTGTCGGGGGTACCTGAGTATGAAATGACTATCCTCAGTGTCAGAAGAGATTTAATAGCACTTTTAGTTTTTGGAGATACATAATGTGAACTTGAAAGTAAATTTAACTCCTTTACTCCTACAACAAATTGTAAGTGATATAACATCTTCCGACTCAGCCCAGCCGTACAGTGCATTTTTGTTGTCTTACCTCCGGAACGGGCTCAGAAGTTTTACGGCAAGGTTAAAAGTATGTACGGTCCGCCAAAAAGGTGTTAACAGTTGAATGGGAATTTGGACTAGATTTGTTGTAGCGCAAAACCGCAAAACGTTAGATATAAATGTACAAAATTTGTATCTCAATTTTATCTTCAATTTGCGCCCTTACCCAAGTTTCTACGACTTTTCTGAGCCGAGTTATGGACCACAGTGTGCCAAAGATTGACCAATTTGTCAAGATTTTCCAAATAAGAACATGAAAATTCCATTTTCGAGCTTCATATGGTTATTTACTTATTATTTTTGGAGTCAGCTTTAAATTTCACTCTCAAATGAAGTATAATACGGAAGTTTGAACAATTTTCAATTTTTGGCACATTTTGATCCATAACTCGGTTCAGAAGAGTTGGGTAGAGGCACAAATTGAAGGTGAAATTGCTAACGTTTTGCGTTTTTGCGCTACAACAAAATTCAGACCAAATTCCCAATTACCTTTCAACATCTTTGTGGCGGACTCTGTATAGATGACACAGTGGATACTTTTTCCAAGTTCAATACCAAAGTAGTGCGGGTACTAATGGAAATATACAACCAATGATATTGTTGGGGGGTTGGGAGAAATGGAGTGGTGGCTTGTGGTGAGGAAAAACAACGAGTTCATCATAATTATATTATTTTCACTTATGTCATGATTGTGATCACTATCATTATTATTATCTATAATATTTAAAATCAACTACAAACTCGTTCGACACTAGGATCTCTATTTATACTGAACCGCTTCTCTTACAATCTTTTTTTTTTTCAAATGAAAGGTATTCACTTCAATAATGAAATCCTTGAAATCTAGTTCCCTTCATCAATAGCCTTTAAAAAATCTCGAATCGCAATTTCCTCCCTGTACATTTCTTATGGGACATATTTCTCAAAACTTTCGACAGTAGGATGTCTACTTCTACCAAACCTATTCTCTATCTATCGTCTTATTTTTTTATTGGAAGCTATTCATTTTGACTGGTGCAATCCTTAAAATCAAATTTCTATCTTGAATAGCCTCTTGAGAAATTTCAAAAAGCAATTCTTAACGTTACAGGAGGAAAAAAAATTCAAATAACAAATTTACAATGTCTTTTTCAGATGGGAAAATTAAGGTACCTCTTGGTGAAATGCCCCACAAAATGAGTTATTTACAGGTGATACAGAATCAGTTAAGAATTTTAGAGGAAACATACGACAATATAATTATGTGTTGTCTTTTGTATCTTTTGGTACAAAAACCACTTCACTCCCAGGCTCTCGTTCTCACTGTTTCAAAACTCTGAGGGATTGTTCATCATAGGATTTCCTCATTATATGCTAATATAAACATGAAAACAGTTCATATGGACAATTGTACATCATGGCCTTTTCCGACTGCCAATGATACGAGTCCTATGAAGTTATATGAAAATGTGAATATAGAAAGTTGCAGCCAGATATCCCAAAAGCAAGCGCTGCGTAGCAGCGAGACCTCGCTAGTTATTATTAATACTTCTCGATGGTGCCCCCGTAATCGGTCTTGAAGGCTGTAAGGGACTCTCAAAAATGTATAAAATAAATAAAATGATTAATACATTTTTATGCAGAACTTCAACAATTATAGGAGTTCTAAACGACACATCTCATCATTGGAAGCAAGAGAATTGATTTCAGCTATGTTGTAAAGAATTATATTGACTCGTTCGAAGAAATCGATCGTTCCGTCAAAATATTTCATTTTTAAAACTTGAGCGTGAAGAAGTATTTTTGAACAGTGGTACGAGTTACCCCAAAAAGTAGGCTTCAAATATGTAGAATACAATGTACTCGTAGAAGGTAATCATGTTTTTCATTTCTAAACCGAAATTCCGTTGATAGAGTATCCTTAGATTTCTATAAATACAAAATTTTTCATCTTTCCATTTATAGCTCAGAAGTTGCTTCCCATATCTCCACCCTTCATGTATGTAGCAGGGGAGTCGAGATTTATTCAGATCCTCTTCCTTACCTCATAAACAGCTCCAAGGTTGAAAATGTCCGTTCTACTTAGGATCGTAATTCACTCCCTCCTCTCCATATTTGTATTGCTTGCTAGTTGAAATTTTCAATCCTTCCCTGATACATACGTATACTGCAAGGGGCCGGAATTTTCCTATATCCAAGCTTCTGCCTCCTGAAATCTTGATTTGAAATTTCACATTGATCTCAAGACGTGGTCTTTTCAATACATCTTTTTTAGATTGATGTTTTTGCAGATTACATCTTCGATACTTCTTTGAATTCTCACTAAGCAAAATACTTTCATATTTAGCATGACTATAGGCGTAAAAATATAATGCAGACTGTTCATCGATCCCCCAAAACGTTCGTGGTCCCCTCCCTCGAGCCATTTCCCGTTCATCGCCCAGATTTTCTAAACCTGAATTTATTGTGATGAAAAAATGACTATTGTTGTCAATCTGTCGTACACCATCAAAACGGCATGTAACTCTGCCAGAGACTTCGGTAGCGGACGTCTTCCACTTGCTCGAGCTGCATGAATGTTGTCCCTGATCTTATGTGCATTAGGATGTACAACTCTCTCAATTCGCTGCGAGAGTAACTCCCACCGAATGGATCTGCTCGGTTTCTCATTTCAATTCTCAACGGCTTTACGTCTTCGTGTGTTACTCAATTTTTCTTGTCGAGGAGTGTCGTTTGTACTCAGTAGGTGATTGTGGTTACTCGTACGCTCCTCAGCGATTATATTATCCGGATGAAATTTTATAAAGCATGGCTGCAAACCACTACGAGGACGTTTATGTAACCAATATTTATAATTATCAATCATTTGTAATGTGTGACCATTTTTACTCGACATTTTCGTATACGCTGACATTTTTGTATAGAAAAATAAATTGCAAAACTTTGATGCCCGTTGAAAAAGCAATATGGGTCACTTAAGTCATGTACGTGATTTAAAGTTCAGATCCTTCCGCGAACGCGGTCCTTTCATGCGAATGACTCACTCTTCACATCCTCAGATGAAAAACCTTCCGCCGTTGGCGTATATTGTATGTGCAATATTTGATTATAGAAGCAACTAAAATAGCATAACACTTACACCGCAGGCATCAAACTTGTCTCTGTAAATACGGGACGCAATTCCACCTCGACTCATTTAGTACTCCGCCAATTTAGGACGCAACTCCCGTATGCCTCTCTGTCCACACCTATCATTGAATCCCCCACTAGCAATTCTTTTTAGGCTACAAACAGACTCTATAATCTGCATAAAATCGGACTTATCCACCAAACTAATTCTCCCATAATTTTATACCTCTCGCATCCTTACTACTTGCATTAGAGCACAAAAATTTCATCCATTGACCATCTCTTCACTGTCCAACTAATCATCCTCAACTGAGTTTTAAGGCGTCAACCTGTTTGCCCTATATAAACAAAGGGACAGTCGTCACACTGGAGAATGCAAACACCACACTTTTTCTCGGAGAGGACAGGACTGTTAAATCGAGAAAAGTGATTCCTCAAGGTGTTGACGTTGTAAAAAGCTGAAGTATCTAGAGGAAGAAACTTCTTCAAAGAGTACAAAAATTTGAAAAATATCATGCAAAACTAAAACTCGCCAGGACTGCACCAAAGATAAATCCTCATATTTACCTTCAGTCGTGACGTCACAACGTATCGTTTGGTAGGAACAAATACACTATACAAGTAATACCGGAAACTCCCATTAGAAATACATTGAGCGCTGTTGACCCACGTAACAGAAAGGAGATTAGTAACAATCCTAGCCGCTAGTCAAAAATCTCGTTTGATTACTATAGTAGTACCAATTCCGTCCGCTAGTCGCCATGGTTCAAAAACGACACCAAAGTTTCCGGTATTTGGGAAACTTTATTTTTAGGGTCGGCCTGGGCACCAAAGGCGACTATTGTAATCACTTCTCTTTCTTTGGGTCAGTTTAGTTGCTCACATTACAGCATAGCAGTCTACAGTGCAGTAAGTTGTGGGTATTTTTATTTAGATGATGCATACTGAGTATGTTGACGATGCAGGTTTGTTTTGTGATGTTTCTTGTATCTTTGTGTGTTTGTCATCCCACATTCCCACATATTCATGTTATTGTTGTTGTAGTATTTACACGAACAAAACAATAGAACGGTAGGAACAAGGCCAAGAGCGTATCTGTCATCATAACAAATGTTTGCATTGTATGTTTGCAAAGATTAGCGTATCAATAAATTTGATTGTCCAAATTGTAAATATAGCATTTTCATTTAATAAATTCAAATGAAACAGAATTTTGTACTACAGGAAGTGTGAAAAAGTGATCCACGTGAGATAATTGAGGATTCAAATTGCGTCGCAAAATTGCCTAAGATTATTTTCCAAGTTTGAGCACTAATTCATGTTTTACAAATAATCAACAATCTTGACTTCTACTGTACAACTCAGCCTTAATTTCCATGTGTTACCTTGGAAAGAACTGAAGTAGTATATCACAAGAGAGACAATTCCACACTGTTTACTGGGTGGACAAGATGCGTGTTTGTGTGAGGTGAGCAGCCTGTGGTGCCCTTGGTAACACATTTATCGTTGGGTGTTTGTTTTTTTCATGAAAGAGCTTGTAAGTTGTGCTCACTAATCAAGATTCAAGAAAAACCATTAGCAAACCCTCCTACCAAATCCGAAATTTCAAAAAGTATTCCAAGGTCTTAAGACTGCAATTCTAGTCTTAACAAACCCATCACCTTCAAATTTTAATGGTTCCCTATTTCCACCACATACCTCATTTTTAGCTAGGTTGATGAAGTAGAAGGTTGTAAAGTGGTTAAAAACTGTCTCAAAATTATTTCTAAAGTAGTTGGAAGCCTTTTTATGACCTTCTACTCCATCAACCTAGCTAAAAATGAGGTATGTAGTGAAAATAGGGAACCATTAAGAGTGTACAAAATTTGAAGGTTATGGGTTTGTTAAGACTAGAATTGCAGTCTTAAGACCTTGGAGTACTTTTTGAAATTTCGGATTTTGTACAATTTGGGACATTTCACGTAACAGATACAAATAAAACAGAATATTGTAAAACAGGAAGTGTGAAAAAGTGATCCACATAATATAATTGAGGATTTCAAATCGCGTTGTAAAATTGGCCAAGATTATTCATCATTTTATTCATCAACAACGGATTATGATAGATAGAGAAATAGGATTTGACTTGTGATAATTAATCCTTTCTTGAGCAATCAAGGTGCGGTGTCTGTGAGTGGAATAAATTTCTAATAGCGATGTGATCAAGATGAGAAGGTGTATGATGGAAGAAGACTTGTGAATTATTAATAGAAGTGAACACTGAGAATATTGTTATTTGAGGTGTCTGTATTTTTGTTGTAAAATATTCATTTTGAGTTTCCTATTTAATTTTCTTTGAACGAGGAAAGTTTATAATTAATAATACAATATCCTTTCACTTGTATCAGACATAAATGGTTTGAAATTTGAAGATGGTGGTTACCCAAGATGTGTTAGAATGTTGTTGCTCAGTATCTATCTGAAAAGTTACCTAGGTATTGATATTGCTTTCAATTACACAACCCAACAATTTCAAACTTTTGAAAAATTGCTGGCACAAGACGGTCAATTCTAAATACATTTTCAACATTGAGTCCAATGCCGTTTTCCAATTTTTGATAGGACGTCAGGTTCTCAAGTAATCATGTGAAACATTCACAAATAGGGTTATTTAGGTAACATGAAATTTATATGAAAAACAATGGGTAATCAAATAAATGGCGGCATGAAAATGTAGATTAAATGTTTTCTATCACAACTGAAAAAAAAGTGAGAAGGTTGGTCAAATTATTTGCCAAGTAATTTGTGATGGTAATTTTCATCAATATTTACTCTATCAAAATATAATGTTCCACAAGATCAAAAATTACTCGGCAAATACTTGATCAATTTTCTTTTTTGCATGATAGAAGAATGTTCAATCTATATTTTCATGTTATCATTCATCTGATTACACATTGTTTTTAATATGAATTTCATATTCTCAAAATACCTCATTCTTGAATGTTTTTTATGAATACTTGAGAGTTGAGAATCTAACGCCCAATTGTAAAACGTGAATAGCATAAATGTGGCATTGAAAATAAATCTGGAATTAATTACTTTTATGCCAGCAATTTTTAGGCTGTTAGGTTTTGTTAGAATAAAAGTGGTAGCAGATGCTGGTTTATTAGTTTGTGGACTGATAATAGGTTGTGTGGTTTGAACAATTCAAATTGTGGAGCAAATTCCCATAGGAGAAGAGTACCTAGGTATAATTTAAATCGATATTTCTTAATATAGGCTATACAAAAACGACGGCTTCCTTAACGAAGTTGAACGAGGAACGCAGGGAACCTGTTTTATGAGTCAAATGGGATTGAACATTCAAGGAAGCCTATACCTAGATAAAGCTAGTATAAAGAAGGCCTAGACCTACTCTAAACCTAGTATAATGTAGTTTGAGAGACTAAATTTTCCTCGAATCTCGAGCTATATATGGTAGAAGGGGTACTTGAAAATAGTATATTACAAGACAAGGAGCGAAAATGAGGTTTTTCACGACGAGTTCAATATGTAGCGAAACGAGCGAAGCCGAGGTGAGCTAATTGAACGAGTCGTGAAATCCTCATTCGCTTCTTGCTTTGAAAGATATTTTTTACTACAAATGCATCGGAAATTGCGTTTTCGCTGCCACAGAGGTATTTGGACTAATGGTTGATAGCACGCGTTTGTTGTGAATCGTCCCGAATTACACGAAAAAAAAATTTTTCACTCCTAGTACAGAATAAAAATCGATATCAGTGTTGATCAGTAGAATCGCGAAAAATGGCCGTTTCGCTACAGGAAACTGTTACGCGAAAACGCGTTTTTCGATGCATGTGTAGTAAAAAATTTCTATCATATATACCTCAAGAGTCGAAAGTTTTGCAAATCCCAATCCTATCATAATGGCTCGAGAGTCTCAATTTTTTCGAAGTCCCCCCCCCTATCATATATGGCTCGAGAGTTGAAATTTTCTCCAAGTCACCCTCCTATCATATATAGCTCGGGGGTCGGAATTTTTCTAAGTCTTTCTCCTATTATATATAGCTCGAGAATCGAAATTTTTCCAAGTTTTTTGTTGGACGGCGCACGGCGAACGGCAAATTTCTCAAAAAGCCCCCCATAGAACAGGTTCCCTGTTGAATTATACTGGGCTTATAGTAGGTCTAGGCCTTCTTCATACTAGCTTTATCTAGGTCTAGGCTTCCTTGAATTCTCAACGCCAAATCTGATATGACTCATAAAACAGGTTCCCTGCGTTCCTCGTTTAACTTCGTTAAGGAAGCCGTAGTTTTTTCTTCGCGGATAATATTTAGGGGTTCTTGGCTTGCTGAGGCTGGAGCATCAAAAAAGCAGTCACATAATGCTAAAAAGACCCACTGGCTCTTCCTACCTCATATTTCATTTTTGTTAGGCTACAATATCGATAAGAAAACCGAGAGTATAGTGCCGTACAAAAGTCACGATATTTTTCCATGAAAATTAGTGAATCACCTACTCGATTCTTTGACCTACGTATCCGGTTGTTTATCAATAACACTACTGAACAAGAAAAAATGAGCATTCATTTGAATAGGTGTTTCTAAAGTAATTTTCAACGCTGAATTCAATGCCGTTTCCCGTTTTGCGATAGCACGTCCAGGTTTTTCGCAATGTTGTTATTTACTTACATCAATTCGCCGCGGAACTTCACGGTCGATACCGGTAGTAGCAGTATCCACACTCGAGAACGTACCTTACGTTTCGCGGCATTCCGCGGCAAATCGATACGAATGAACGAGAACATTATGAAAAATCTAGACGTGCTATCAAAAAAAGGGAAACGGCATTGAATTCAGCGTTGAAAATTACTCTAGAAACACTTATTCAAATGACTGCTACAAACGAAAAATTTTTTCTTGTTCAGCAGTGTAATTGATACTTATTATTCAGCCCATGAACCCGATAAAACGAAAATTTATTAGGTATCGCATCAAAAATATATACAGGAAGGCCGAAGCCAATATACGTTCAACTTTGTAACCTTATTGAACTTTCAGGGGAGGAATTTTTAATTTCAAAACACTCTATAACCATCTCCATACCCATACGTAGGTCTCTGGCAAATGTCGTGGAAATTAGTTTAGTAGGAAGCGAGTCTATTCCAAACACAATGACGGCTCTTCTTCTTGGGGTCGCTTTATAATATAGTGATACTTCGAGAAGAAAATCAGAACTTACGATTAACTTGAAAAGGGTTCCCATAAAACAAGCTCCCCTGTACTCCTCGTTTTATTTTGACATGTTCCATGTCTTTTCTCTCGCCGGACCCCGATTTTGAAACTCGCGAGTACCCCCCCCCCCCCCCCCCCCCCGTCAAGAGAAATCTCTACCCCGTGGGTGATTCAGAAATTCGCGAGTACACCCCGCGTAATAATAATAATTAATAATAAATAAATAAATAAATAAATAAATAAATAAATAATTAAATAAATAATTAAATAATTAAATAATATTATTTCATTAAATAATTAAATAAATAAATAATTAAATAATTATTATAATTAAATAATTAAATAAATAAATAAATAATTAATATAATTAATAATTAGAGGGGGCGAACGAGCGGAGCGAGTTCGCGCTACCTCATATTTCTCATAGAAGACTTATACGACGCCAAGATAGGTAAAGTTTTCCAAGTCCCTCTTCCTATCATATATGGCTGGATAATCGAAATTTTTCCAAGTCCCCTAGACTTGAATTGTCTCATACCATTCCAATACAACAGCGAGACAGGGGGCGAACGAGCGGAGCGAGTTCGCGCTACCTCATATTTCTCATAGAAGACTTATACGACGCCAAGATAGGTAAAGTTTTCCAAGTCCCTCTTCCTATCATATATGGCTGGATAGTCGAAATTTTTCCAAGTCCCCTAGACTTGAATTGTCTCATACCATTCCAATACAACAGCGAGACAGGGGGCGAACGAGCGGAGCGAGTTCGCGCTACCTCATATTTCTCATAGAAGACTTATACGACGCCAAGATAGGTAAAGTTTTCCAAGTCCCTCTTCCTATCATATATGGCTGGATAGTCGAAATTTTTCCAAGTCCCCTAGACTTGAATTGTCTCATACCATTCCAATACAACAGCGAGACAGGGGGCGAACGAGCGGAGCGAGTTCGCGCTACCTCATATTTCTCATAGAAGACTTATACGACGCCAAGATAGGTAAAGTTTTCCAAGTCCCTCTTCCTATCATATATGGCTGGATAGTCGAAATTTTTCCAAGTCCCCTAGACTTGAATTGTCTCATACCATTCCAATACAACAGCGAGACAGGGGGCGAACGAGCGGAGCGAGTTCGCGCTACCTCATATTTCTCATAGAAGACTTATACGACGCCAAGATAGGTAAAGTTTTCCAAGTCCCTCTTCCTATCATATATGGCTGGATAGTCGAAATTTTTCCAAGTCCCCTAGACTTGAATTGTCTCATACCATTCCAATACAACAGCGAGTTCGCGCTACCTCATATTTCTCATAGAAGACTTATACGACGCCAAGATGGGTAAAGTTTTCCAAGTCCCTCTTCCTATCATATATGGCTGGATAGTCGAAAATTTTCCAAGTCCCCTAGACTTGAATTGTCTCATACCATTCCAATACAACAGCGAGATCGCTCGTTCGCCCCACCGAAAGTTGATACCTCAAAATATAGAACACCCATAATTACCTCAAAATATTTCTCATACAAGACTTATACGACGCCAAGATAGGTAAAGGGGTAAACGAATAATATCTCACGAACACTTGACCTAGTACAAGAATTAATAATAAAATGCAATAATTAAATAATTAAATAATTAAATAATTGAATAATTAAATAATTAAATAAATAAAGGCTGGATAGTCGAAATTTTTCCAAGTCCCCTAGACTTGAAATGTCACATACCGTTCCAATACAACAGCGAGACGGGGGGCGAACGAGCGGAGCGAGTTCGCGCAACCTCGCATTTCTCATAGAAGACTTATACGAGTCCAAGATAGGTAAAGGGGTAAACGAATGATATCTCACGAACACTTGACCTAGTAGAAGCCTAGACTGACATATTTCATGATGACTGATAAAATATAAAAGACATGGAACATGATTTTCATTTATTTGGCTATGCCAGAAAATTTTTGTTAAAGGATCCGCGAGTGTTCGGATTATACTATCACGTCCCAGCTTAGGGTGTGAAAATTTCGAAAATTCGATTAAGTTATAGAGTTATTTCCCCAAATAGAAAACGTCCTTTCCTGAATATGGCTAGCGTACAACATTTCCCCGAAGAGACTACGTCTAGGACACTCTCCCGAGATGTTGACGCTATGCCAACAAATATTCAATTTGAACCGGGCATCCACCAGGATCGCTAACAGCGCGCGTGATTTGTTCAACAGTAATGGTACCTCTGCCAAAATCGTAAGCGGTACTAAAACTAAGGCCGTATATGAGAGAAAAATGAAAAATTTGGGGTGATTCTTCAATGAAGCGGAATTGAAGGTTTGGCCAACTTTTGTGGGATGTCAAGAAGCCAAATCTGCTTCATTCGAGTGTTATTTTAATTTCTTCATTTTTCTCCGATATAAGGCCATAGTTTTGATACCGCTTACGATCTTTCCCCGCTGCAGCGCAACCCTAGCGCTGCTGCCCGGTTTGAATACGTTGAAGGGTCGTCTTCTCGAATAAACCACGTCTAGGATATTTCCTGACTAGATAACCATACTACATTTCGGAAAAAAATCAGTGCAAAGACATGGAACATACATGTTACATATTCATTGTATTCGTAACGTAGTACAGAATTATTTTCGGTTGAAATTAAACTCTGATTGGACTAACCTTTAACAGTATACTTGTATTACGCTCTGCTTGTATAGACCTGACGTAAAGTAAACTGGGCTTGAACTACACTGCGCTGTATACTGTAAGAGCTTGTAATTTTTCAAAGACCGAATTGAAGAGGCCTTTCGACATTCCCCCAAATAGAACACGTTCGGACACTCCCGCTAGTAGATGATAACGCTATGCACATCTTCGTAAAAAGGTCGCCTCCCCAAAAGATCACACGTCTAGGCTACTTCTCCGACTAGATAGAGTACATGCATTGCGCAAATTTTGAAAACGAAAATAACGAGAAGGCATGAAACATAACAAAGAAGGTTTATAAGATGTTATAACCAAAAAGAACGACTAATCGTGCGAGAAACGGTTCTACAAAAAAAGTTCAGTAGGTACGTTCTCTTGCTTAAATGTTTCAATGCGTTATCAGCTCTTCATATTATAGTTCATATTTAAAATCGAGATTTCTCCAAAATTATACATTGTGTCACCATCGTTCTCTCACCCGGTCAAGTTGGTAAAACGATTATTCTATTTCACAGATTCTTAAAATAATTTTAATTGTTGTGCAGTGATGTTTACAATTCAACAGTCGCACAAATAATTATATTCTTAAACTATTCTAGTCCGGCAATCAACCCGAATTCGCATCAACGTTCTTTCTCGAGCTTGTTCTTATTGTGGTTAACTTAAATTCTTGGAACTGAAGCTGAAAGGGGATAAAACCGCAATAGTAATCTTCCCCATCTAGCATTGCCGTTCTTTCTCTTTTAACTAGACTTCGTCTCCAGAACACGAAAATATTCATACAATAATTTAGCTGTTGGAAACTCCATAATTATCATGATGGAAAGATTTTCATATTCGCGATACATGACTAGGATTTGATGACTACATAATCCGAAATTATCAACTTTCTACCTCAAATAAATAACAGGTCGAAAAATCAAAATTAGAATAAAAAAACCGGCTCAAAATTTTCTTAACAAAGAAATAATAAAATTTTACGTACTGTATTTGAAAATGTAAAATTCTTTACGGTCACCTGATTTGTTGGAAATTTCATTCGAGAAAACTAGGGTTTATAAATATCATTTTAATGTATAATACGTACTTTCTCTTTTTGAACAATTTTATCATCCTAAATTTTAGCTTATATTTTGTTTTTAGGAAAGGAGTTGTCACGGCCTCTAGACACGAAGGTTGCCAGTCTATTTTTGGTTAGACTGCCCTAATACAAATGGAGGGGTAAAAATTTCCATTCCCTCCTTATTTTTCTTCATGATTTTTTTTTTTTCTTCAAAGAAATTGTATCTTTAATGGTTTCTCAAACGTATAGAGTACGAAATTTTTCAGAATATAATATCAATATAAGCTAATATTATGACTCCTTTTACTCATAAACTTGAAAGCTAAAAATCAAGAAAAATTTTAAGCAATATAGAAATAACTTTACCGGTTGAATGGGAGCTTATGAACAGCTTTAAATCACCAATTTTAGTACACCCGCTATACTCTCTATAAAAACCTTAGATTACGTTTTGTCCATTTCTAAATGTAGTTATAATTTTTTTTCATAATATACAATCATCTACTACCAATTGAATCCTTATGGGAGGCACTGCGGTTTCTCATACTTGTGGGAGTCAGTTGCTCTCGAACATGAAAGGATTACGTAGTACAGATGCAATACACAGCTAATAACGATCACCATATGGTAAATTTTTCTATTCTATCTCTTACCATTAGAGGAAATGATGAAATTTTTTATCTAGAAGTCGATATGGAAACGATGAATTTCACGTCGATGCCGCTTGGTGGCGATTTTCGCGAGAAATTCCATCAAAAATACGACTAATTCACGTAGAAATCGCGTTTCATTACGATCATATTCGACTTGCACGCGTATTTTTTGTTGAATGTATACTGACTACAATCGACGAGGCTAATCGCGTACCGAGGCTTCACGCTAGTCGTTGAGGCAACCTGTTTTCGCTCACAATTCCTTCTATGGTCTTACGAATTGAATGGTGCGCGGTGCCTGGTTGCAGACTAGACCGTTGTACGGCGTCATGTTCTCTGCTGTCGTCTTCGTCGTTGTTATCATTTACTGAGGGTATGAGTATTCACTTTTTCCCACTTCGCGGGATTAAAGAGGCGGTCACCGTGGTGTAGTGACGGATCCCACTTTACCTTCTGTATAGGTGGTACTCACTAATTATTCGCTATGGTGTTTACGAATCGCACGGCGTTTGAACAAAGCGATGTATTCATTACGGGAGAAGAAAATTGCGTTTGAGAAATACGATCAAAAATTCATTTTGAAAGAATAGTTTTTGTAGAGACGACGAGCTATACCTTTCCACCCATAATGAGAAGTACTTGTTGGTAGCATTCGTGAAAGTCGCGCGACGCGAGTGAAACTACTCCTCGTAGTTCCGACTTGTATGTACTTCGCGACGTATACATTTTGACGCTACGTACTTCGTTTGTGGTTGAATATGCCAAGATTGATCCTTCTGTTGCGATATCGTCGCTGCTTCGACTGTTGGACCATTTCTTCAACCGGCAAGCTAGTCTTTTCACGTATCTGCTGGTTCTATGACGTACACATATATTGTCCAACTTCTGTATCTTGCAAAAAAAAATTATTACAAAGGCTTCTGCATGCTCATTTTCATGATCAAAATAGCATGCCTTCACTTCAGATGATAATTTAGTGCTACGATTTGAGTTGTAGGCTTACACTAATGCAGAGTGTCCGATTTTCCAGTCACGAAAATTGATACAAATAGATAGAAAAAGAAACAAATGCGGCGCAGTCAAACAAATCCAACCTTGAGTCGAAAAATTTTTTGATGGTTGTTAGCGAAATCTGTAGAAGAGATCAGCTATCGAACAAACGAAAATCAAGTCTCTACGACAAAAAATCGCTCTTGTACAACGGTGGTGTGAAGATGAACACAATCCTCCTCTGCAAAATTTGAGTTAGCTCGAGAAAAACGCATTAGTCAGTCACACACTATGCAACATTCAACTTTCGAAGGCCCGTTCGACTCGTTAGGAAAGTTTTTACGCTTCGAGAGTAAGCTCATTTGAAAGCTCGTTGAAAATACTATTAAAATCGCTAATAAAGAAAAAAACTTTTTTCTTCGATTTTCTACTTCTACACAATCAATTTACGGACTTGAGGTGGGATTTGTCTGACTACGACTCGAATAACATAGTTGCGCTCAGTTTTTCCAAGATGAATTCTGAGTTCTTGTTTTATGTGAACATACTCTGTTCTTTCCGAGAAAGGAAGAAAGAGAAGAAAGTTAGATAGGGTTTGAGTCAGCAGTAAATAAGGCACAGGCACGAATCAAATATGAAGAATTTTCAGTCGACCTATCAAAGTGAATCATATTGTTAGAATTGATCTTTGTACCATTTGCCCTGGTGTAACTGTTTCCAAAAAGAAGGTTTTTCTCAATTTTAATTTTTTCGGTAGGATGTAACTGCTTCTACTATTATTATTTGATCCTCAGCGGAATGTTTTTTTAGGAAGAGCTTTGACATCGTCTACAATTGAACAGGGAATATTTTGAGGTAAACGGGGAAAGCCAATGTCTACAGGACAGGTAAGCTACCATCCCAAGTATCTGATACTATCCCACAATACACCAATTCAAGATTCTGATTGGTTTGTGTTAGAGATTTCTGATTGGTCTAGAGAAGATTAGTTCCTCCAAAACTTTTTCTAAAGGTAAATTAACATTGAAGCGATCTTGATTGGCCGATAAATTAAAAATTGTACATATTTAGCGTACAAAAATTGTTGAAAGCTGCAATATTTTAGGTTATAAATATTTCAAATTCACTCGTAAAATATTTTTTAGTTTTTTGTTACGTTCTAATCAACGGGGACACCTTTTCGTCTTATGGCATCTTTTTACATATTAATTATTTACATGACTTCCTCTTAAGAACCGTGACGCGCTCACACTTACGCGACTTATTTAGGAGTGAAAATAGTAGTCAAAGTGCTTTTGTGCCCTTCCACGAGAATCTTCCGAACTTCAATTGTAGATTCAGAATAGAAGTTGGTCCTCAATATATTCGAAGTGCTAAAAATAATGAAAATTTCAATTATTATGTATAAAGAAATTATAATTTTTATTGATAATATTAAGAAAATTAAATGTCCTATGCTGTTATTAGCTTACTAATTTGATTTTTTTTCTCTATGTTGCAGGTAAGTTCTGATGATCGGTATTCGTAATCAGAATTCGGGAGTATGAAATGTCCTACCCGTCAGTTTATTTCACCTATTTTGCCCTAGTAGAGGTTGGTAATTTTATACGTTTTTGAGAGCCTTATTACTCATTAATTATTGAAATGATGGTGTGATATGTTTTGCAGTCAGTAAAATTGAATTTTCGGGGGCAAATTTTCAGATTAGCTCTTTTGTGGTCTTGCCACTGCCCCTCCCTTCCCCATAGCACATGTTCTCTGTTAAACCCTAATTTAAATTAGGTATAAAAAATGTAAAACATAAAATTTTTACATGAAGTTACGATTCACAAGTACAATGAACGTTTTCAACTGAAATTAGGTAGTTGAAAAGATTACAACCTGGAGGAGGATTTGACGTAATCAGGAACTAACAGAATCTATCTTATATAAGAACTTTTCTTTCCCCATCACGTCTATTAGAACGAAGATATAGCTGGTCAACACCTCAAATGAAAGTGTGTGTTTCTGAGTGTTTCTAGCGAAAAATATCGCGAGAATTTTCAGTCATATGTCTGTAATTAAGCTGTAGAGCTAACTACGCAATGAGCTGCGAATATATTTTCTGTGCCGCTCAGTAAACCGTCAAATATGGCGCGTGCGGCTAAATAAATCCTATGTAGTTTACACGGTATTAGGATCGAATATCCTTTACTTTTATTTTCTCTGCTCTTTTGCATCTTGAAAACCCTGTATTACTATCCCATATAAATGAGAATGAATTTTTAATTTACAATTGGTATAAATGATTTATTCTGTCCTTCTGAGAAGAATCAGAAATAATGAGCGATTTTACATATCCACGAAAATGGATCTAATTCTTTTGCATCGCACTTTGTGTACGAGTACTGAAGTAGTTTCGGCTATTATCAGAGATGAGAACCATAGTAGAAAAGAAACTCACGCAGTCACGTGAGTAGTACACGCCTTTTTTTCTCACAATTCAAAACTTAAAGAGACTGACTCTCACTTTTTAGATTAAATACCCATGACCTATCAAACAAGCCAGATATTTGTAGAATGAACAATAAAACTTAGTTCATGAAGTCTATCACCACGACGTCACACCAATTGATAACATAGTTAAAATACCCATAATTCAATACGGAAACCTGAACTTTATTTTCTTTTGTCGAAAATTCATTTCTCCCGCCTTCTTTCCCCGTTGTTACGGGACTATGAATACTCACGGGTTCTTCAACGGAGTTAAACGAGGGGTGGCAAAGAACCTGTTTTATGGGGTGCGTGGGATCTGAACAATGTAGATTGAAAGGTTGTCCTATGGCGCCAACAAATTGTGACGTCACAGGCCCGGACTTTCAAGCTACATACAATAGAAGGGGAACTTCAAAAACATCAATCTATGACATTATCAGATTGTGATGTCACTAGTCTGACCTATGATGTCATCAAACAGTGACGTCATAGGCCCCGCGTCCAACCTATATATGATTTGAAAAAACTGATCTATGACGTCGTCGCATTGTGATGTCACGAGGCTGACCTATGGCGTCATCAAATTGTGACGTCACATACCCGAGAGCTATATATGTGACCTCTCAACAGAAAAGGGACCTTAGGGTGAAAACATGAAAGCACCCTTTGGTAGATTGCGTTGTAAAGAAAGCAGGGAAGGAATCTTCAAATAAATTCTTAAAAAATGAGGCGCACGGCAAATTTCTCAAAAAGCCATCCATAAAACAGATTCCCTGTTAAAAAGGCGTAGACCTACTATAAGCCAAGTATAATATAGTTCGAGAGTCTCGAGCTATATATGATGGGACGGGGACTTGGAAAAAATTTTCTGTGAGAGTCAAATAAATAAAGATCATGTTCATGTCTATCATAATTTATGTCCATCTTTACCAGTTACTTTTGAATTCACTCTGCTCGTTTGCAGAGTCAAGTCTAGGATAATGGACATCAAGATAGCAATCAGAGCAAGCCCTGAAAGACGCTCTTGCCCAATTGTTGAACGCAGATAGATCTTTATTCAAAATCTTCACTTATATCAATCGTTGGTCCCTTAATAACTAGAATTACTCGCACAGTGTTGGAAATCACCTGTGGCCAAATAGCGATATCATATCAATATTTTTAATATTTTTGATGGTGAATTTGGTGCCCCTTTCAACGTGGCGCTCCAAGCAATAGCTTCCTTTGCTTCCCCCAAGCGCCGGGGCTGGATCAGGGTAAAGGTAGAGAAAAGACATGAACACGTCAGAACTTCCAAGTCCCAAGGTCATGCGCCCGGACGCCCAGACGCATATTTTGAGATTAGGGTAGAAGTAGAGAAAAGACATGAACATGTCAAAATTTCGACACTCGCACTATAGAATGATAGGAGGGGGACTTAAAAAAATTTCATCCTCCAAGCTATATACGATAGGAGTCGAAAGTTTTCTAAGTTTTTTGTCGGACGGCGCCCGGCAAATTTCTCAAAATAAAACCATAAAACAGGTTCCCTATTAAAAACCAATCTATGACGTCGTCAGATTGTGACGTCACTAGTCTGACTTATGGCGTCATCAGACTGTGACGTCACAGACCCAGCACTCCAAGCTAGTACACTGTATATGACAGGAGTGGGACTTGGAAAATTTTCTAGCTCCGAGCTTTGCCGGACGTCGGACATTTTTTAGACCCCCTCCCCTCCATTAAACGGGTTCATTGTTGAAAGTGTTTCTGCGGTCTTTATAAATTTATATTTTGATTACTTCTCTAGATATCCTCATTTAGATATGATCAACCGTAACCTATAGAATTATATTAATTCTTTTGGAAACGCATTGATGAATTACTATCAATCAGGCTTATTCGATGCAAGCTAGAAATACTAGTGGAGAGGAGCGTTACTATGACGTCATCATGATTCAATATAATTGATGTATTAAATCGTAGTGCAGTAAGCAAGCATATAAAACGCGACACTACGTGTCTTTGGATGAGCTATGTTAGCTCCCACCCGTTTAATTTTCATCTAATATGACTGGACTATGTCTTCAAGAAGCGAGTTTGGTATGCAAATTATTTCGAAAAGTGAACAAAAAATAGTAGAATATTTATTTGAGTAAATCTTAGGATGATTCAGAGCATTAAATACCATCTGTTTCCAACAAATAACACTTTTTTTTGCCCGATTTCAAGCTGTCGTATTTTCTAGCATTACGAGTACGATTTTTCAAATCCTTCTGTTCATCGATTCGACGCACACCAACTGAATACGAGTATATCAATTTGTTTTAAGATTTAAAAACTTACTCTCGCGTTTCTGCATTTGTATCTTTTACAAGTTTGATCTGATAAGTGGACTTACTCGTGGATGACGCCTATCAATCGTAAAATTTATTTATGATGATAGGCACGCGCCCACCATCGTAAAACCGAATAAATTATCAGAACGCGTACGTGGCGTGACTACCTCCGTGACACCAGAAACGGAAGCATTCGCAACAGGTGAGAAGTGACCACGATTCACAAATTGTCGCAAAATTACCTCGTGAATAATAATGAACCTCGGATGGAATATAATATTGATGCGAATCAGCTTATTCAAGTGACACGTGCCTCGAATGCCGCCAGAAATAAGTTTTTGGAGCGTACCACAGACTGCCGTGTGCTTAAAGCGCTGATTGACGCCACAAAAATGTACAATCTGATCAGTTTGTTCCGTTATCAAAGATGCGATAAAGAAGCACGAACTTGTATCATTTCGAATTCTGTATCTGTTACAAATGTTTCCTGTCAACTGGTAACCGGTCGCGGAAATTTCTATAATAGTGCATGTGTGAGGTACTTCCGGCATCGGATGTCTTCGGACACGGTGATGGTTTTAGAAATCGTCAACTTAGATTTTTAGCAAATTTGAACTAACAAACATAATTAGATCTCGTTTAGATAATGAACGTCGTTAGACTTTTTTACTCGCATCATTAGGTCACAAATCGCATTTCTTACAATGGGATTCGAACGAAGTTTCAGAGCATTAACATCAACGTGTAACTATTGAGATTTTTTCGATACAATCCAACGTTTGTAATACTGTAGATGAAAATCAGTCGTTGTATCAGTTTGGTTTTTACATCATGAAATGAAACGCACGTTTTTTCAAATTCTTAATTTCATAAATGAAGAGTACGTGTTATACGCGGGTGCGTCTTACGTTCAAAACTTCGCGAGACGATGATAATCGTAATTCTAGTGACGAGTTTTCGAAAATTCTCGCACAATTTCCCGCGGTAACTAATCCTCAACGCCACGCGTGTAAATTTCCTCACAACACACAACACGTAATAGAAACTACAGGTCAACCGGTCAGTGCGAAAGTTCGCCGCCTACCACCTGAAAAGCTAAAAGTACTACGTGAGACTTTTCAAGAATTACTTAAAAATCACGATATTCGACCCAGGAAGTCACCTTGGGTATCACCGATTACTATTCGACCCAAGAAGGGTTCTGATAAATTTCAAATATGCGGGGATTTTCGCGCACTAAATCTCATCACGAGACCAGATCGTTAACCCCGTACCTAATATTTTAGATTTTAATAATAGCCTCACAGGAGCGAAAATATTTTCTGTGTTAGATATTTTTCGCGCTTATCATCATATTCCAATGTCACCTAATGATATTGAGAAGACAGCTATGATCACACCTATAGGATTATTTGTTCAAAATAAAATCTTTCCAAAATCTGAAATGGAATAAAATCGAATGAAGTTGAGGAGACTAGAAACCTGACTATAACGGAGAAACAAAACATAATAATCATTGCACTAATTCTTTGCCTTTACCGGGCGTCCTCGTTTACGTTTCTGCCCTAGGGGCACATTTTTTGCCTGAGGAGGAACGTCACAAAGTTGGAGGCGGATGAGCATACCCAGAGAATGTTTGCACGTTAAATGTTTTAGAAAAAAGGGACATGAACAAAACAAATCTGAATTGTCGTTACGATTAATACGAATTTTCCAAACCCCATACTGATATTTTTTGAACTCATCAAAGTTTTTCCACCCTTTCTTTTTTGAGATCATTGTAGATAGAAGCTTCTTCGATATTGGCCGACCAAAACTGCTCGATATTGTATAAAATACCGATGTCATTCCTCCCTCTCCATCAAGTTGTAAGACTTTTGTGTTTTGGGCTGCCCACTGGTACGCCGCCGTCCAGTGCGGTAAGGAATGAGATCGCATCATCGCAAGACGTAGGTATTGCAAAAGGTATTGTGATTTGAACAGCAAACACATGAACACAAATACTAGAGTGAAGATTGATAAGACAAGTACAATTGAAGACAACACAATGTCAAGAAGAAGAGGATAAATTTCTTGCTATGAAGTGTACATGAATTATCTTTTCAAAGTTCAGAACCTAATCTTACTGTTCTTGAAGTTGCCTATCATGATGTTTCGGAAAGCGGGCATATTTGTGTCAATTTGAGGTGAGAAAAATTTAATTGCTGTTGAGCATCGACTGTTCATTTCAATATTATTTTGCTGCTGAAAAAAAAATCATTTTTAATGTTCCACCAATTCTATTTACTGTGTACCATTGCTGTTCATCTCATACATTTTTTAACTGTTCTCTCATCCCTTTCTGCTGCTCACAGATTTGCTCTTCAAACATTCTTTTTTGATGTGCGATTATAATTAACCCCACTATTTTCCGAGATTTACATTTTGTATATGTCTACTTGGATGACATCCTGATTGCGTCAGATTCTCGTAGTACTCATGAAAAATATGTCCGTATAGTCTTACGCCGCTTAGAAGAAGCCGATTTAGTCCTCAATGTGTCAAAATGTCAGTATTCCAGAGAGGAGATCACGTTTTTAGGCTATAAAGTCAACCAATATGGTATTAGTCCTAGTAGTGATCGAACTCAAGCAATTCAAACATACCCTAAACCTAAAAACGTAATTCCATTTGCGGCGGAAATCTAAAATCGTCTTCAGGTACTGATAAAAACTAACAAGAAGAATAATCTCACCCCTATCGTGTGGATGGACGATGCGGAAAAAGCTTTTGCGGAGTTCAAAACCGCAGTAGTAAATGCAGTAACACTTGCTCACCCCAACGACAAGTGTCAAATAGCCCTGTGTACTGATGCATCTGATAGCGCTATAGGAGGCGCCTTACATCAAGTGTACAAGGATGAAATAGAACCTCTCGCATTTTTTTCACGGAAACTTTCGGCTACAGAAAAGAACTATAGTACCTTTGATCGCGAACTTCTAGCAGTCTACGCTTCTATTAAATATTTTCGCGATATTATCGAAGGCCGGTTATTTCGAATCTATACAGATTACAAACCGCTAGTCTCCGCCATTCAGAAACGGAACAACGACGACCTTCCCCGCCGCCCTCGACAGATGGAATATATCACTCAATTGACAGCAGATATACGGCACATTGAAGGACGCGAGAATATTCCCGCCGACGTATTATCGCGCATCGAATCAATTACCACGCCTTCAACTGTACTTTATGATGAGTTAGCCAAGGCACAATCAGAGGACAGCGAACTGCAACACTTGCACTCATCTTTGTAAACAAACCTACAACTGCGCGATATTGAATTTGAAGTTGGAGGTAAACCAATATGAGTTTGTTGCGACACAACAAACGACCGCATTAAGCCTTCCTTCCGACAGACCGTTTTCCATTCAGGGCATGGATTGTCACATCCAGGTCCTAGAGTGACGTCAAAGCTGGTTGGTAGAAGGTTTGTGTGGCCGCAGATGAATGTCGCAAATGGGCCTAGGCATGTGTGGGTTGCCAGAAGGCAAAGGTTGGGCGACATACAGTCAGTCCCACAGGGGAATTTAAAGCCCGTGTACGCCAACATGGAGCAAAACCTGTGTACGTCCCGTCAACGCTGAAGAGCTGTACTCACGTGTTTCTACGAGTAGATGTACTTTGAAAGGCTTTACAACCATCTTACAATGGACCATACCGCGTCATTTCAAGAATGGACAAGACAGTCACAATTGAAGTTGGTGAAGAGGAAAAAACTCTCCATTGATCCATCGAGTGAAGCCCGCATTTATGCTCCGGTCTGAAAGAACGGAAGAACGACCCCCAGAACAACCTGAACGAACTGTACATTTTAATTTTTTTTGTGAGGGGGAAGTCTCTGTGGCGCATATATATACTGATACGTGATTACATATCTTATCTATACCGATACTGCTAGGCGAGTGTAGCATGGTGCAGCATTGTACAAATAAACGCGTGTGCACGTATACGTGTCTTCTTTCAATATACCTGCGCATGTACAACACCTATTCCATTCCTGGTCCATCTTCCTCTTCATGACGGTGGCTGCAAATGCAGACACCTGGTTTATGCTTCTTCAAAACCTAGCATGGTGGGTACCAGGCTACTTGGGTCAAGCGCTTCAACTACCCCAATCTCTTGAAGAGACGACTAAGCTTGTTTCGCTCACGCCTCCACGCCTCACACTCAAATAAGGTGTGTTGTGGTTCATTGGTTACAGTGCAAACACGTTACCTGCTCAACTTTCTTTAACTTCTCGCGCAGGTACTTGTTGAAGCAGCCATAGCTACTTGACACTGCGTTAGGTAAAAGCTCAGCTGACCATGGTATTGGTTCATCCACTCATCAAGGTTGCGTATTAGCACACGGGTTGTCCATGTACCCAGCTTACTCTGAGCAATTCTTGCTTGCCACTTCACAAGCAAGGAGCGCCTGGCCTTCTGCTTGAGCCGTAAAGCTTCTTGGTTGGTGGTGGTCGTCCTCTTTGCTTTGAACACCATCGCTCTCTCCTCAGCGAGGAGCTCAATTGGTGGTGAACGTGCTAATACAGAAGTAGCCCGTGCGGTAAGCACTAACACTCCTCAGCGCAGCTATTTGTTGAATCTTTACCATCTCTCTCCTTCTGTATGGTGTCTTCATGGAGTCGGCTCATACTGGCGCACCATATAGAAGGATTGAAAAGGCGGTGCTCATTATGATCCTTCTTCTTGCTTCTCTTGGTCCTCCTAGGTTCCTCACCAGGCGGCTTCGGTATCCAACTACCCACCCTGCCTTTCCGCTGTCATCAGGAAATGCTGCCTGAAGCTTAGCGTTGAGTCAAACATGAGCTTAACCCCGGTGGTAGCTTCACCTTAAATATCACGTTAAATGCAACGCATCACAAAAGCAGCTCAAGGACTGACCCCTGCGACACTCTACAAGTAATAGAGCGCTTCACTGTACCAGCAGACGTCTCTACTTGGATTGCACGACAGCTAAGAAAGCTGCTGATCATCCTGAGCAGGTATGCGGGCACTCCTGCATCCACAAGAGCTTCCATTCTCCTCTTCCATGGAATCAAATTGAATGCATTTCTCATGTTGAGGCTGACGGCTGCGCAAAACTGACGCATACCAATCACTGACTAGACTATTCTCTTCAGCCGGATCCCAGCATCTGATGTGCAGCGTCCAGTTTGAAAACCGTGCTGGGTACTAGGGGATACATCTCTTTTTTCAGATAGCTCTCCAGTCGATTGGCTATCACCCTTTCCAGGAGTTTCCCAACATTGTTCTGCAGATAAAGTGAACAATAAGAGGATGGTAGACTAGGTCCCTCAGCAATTGCCACATTGAATGTATCAACAAGCAGTGCTGGGTCAACTGAATTTATGGCGCTGCTCCAGACTGGATTTGGAATCTCATCCGGGCCCGGAGCCTTCCAATACTTACTCTGCAGTCTATTGACGGCTGCACCCACCTCCTCGGTACCTGGGAGGGATATACCATCTTTTACCATTGGTGGTGGCTGCTGTAAAACAAGCCATCCAACAACATCTGGCTCCGTTCGGTTCATTGCTGAGAGGCCCTTTAGCTTCTTCAGCACTATCTTATAAGGCTTTCCAAACGGGTCGTCGTCTGCTACCTCACACAGCTCTTTTCATGCAGCACTCTTGCTGTCCTTGATAGCCTTCTTCAGTCTTTTACAAGCCGGCTGATATTCAGGTGCAATCGCCCGCGCCCCTTCGCGGTCTGTATTATGCTGGTATACCCGGCCCTGACGGTTGCACTTTTTTCTTAACTCTGCAATCTTGTTGGTCTACCAGTAAACGGCTCTCCTCTTCTTTGGTGGACCTTGCCTGGGCATGGCTCATTGCATGCTTTGGTGACAGTTTTTATCATCTCTGCTGCCACCTCTGCATTACTTTCTTGCTCTTGATCCTATGTGAGAGCAAGGTAGCTAGCCTTCAAACGGTCGCTATCATTCCATTTTCTTACCAGCTTTTTTGGAGCAGCGACCTCAACTTCCCGGCGGATGGAAAAATTGATATACCAATGATCACTCCCAGACAGCTCCTTGTCCAGTACTGCCCAGCCTTCTATTCTTCGTGCTAGGCACTCTTAGGCAATGGTGACATCAACAATAGACCCGTATCCTTAATGCACTCGGGTAGGTGTGTTGCCCACATTGACTGTCTCTCCCAAGGCATACCCTCGGATGTCAGTTCGGTCAGAGTGCTATTCTTCTGAATTAGCGTTAAAATCGCCACTCATAATGAATTTTTCACCTTGACGTCTGGACAAGCTTTCTTCCATTTGTCCAAGAAGTCCTCAAACTCCAGGAAGGGGCGATTTGGGGAGAAGTAGCAACTGTAGACAACCATGTCGGCCATCTTCACAGCAACATACCCCTGCCCTCTTTCAACTCACTCTAGGCAAACACCAATGGCGGCCAAGTACGGTCTGTGTACTATCATTGTACTCCTGCCACGTTGTAGTACTTGCTGGCAATTACAACGTGCGTTCCCCTCTCGGCTACAAATTACCATGCGAGATCTTGCGCAAAAATACAATTCTCCAGGTTGACTTGCAGGAACTTGAGCATCCCTGTCATTCTGAGGCTGCCGGTCCTCCTCTGCTGCTTCTACGCCCTCGGACAGTGGGCTGAGCAGCTCCTATGCAGCCTTTACTCTCGACCACGTGCCCTGCATTGCGGCCATTTTCCCGGCTGCATAGTGGGCACTTTGGGTCCCTGTGGCAGTCCTTTAGCAGATGCCCTTCTCAACATCCATTGCCAACAGCTTTCCTTTGGCAAGCTGCGGCAATTTGGCCTCTCCGGAGGTGCCTGTCAAGTATACTGTAGATTAAGCTGAGAAGCTCACGGGCTCTCATAGCTCGCACTGCTCATTTGCCTGAACAACCCATTATAGGGTATGTCTAGTACAGGCCTGTGACGGCATACTACGCCGCGCCGCGCCTCGCCTTCTTTCTATCTGGCCCTAGCTTACAACATATCAGGAGTCTTAAATCAATGTGTTTTTGAATATTAGGTGCATATGTAGAGGTAGTATACTCAATAAGTACACTACCTCTTAAATATAAGGAGTATGTTGGGCTATGTAGCTGGGCCCAGTATCAGAAAAGTCTTTTTCCAGTGCTCTTTGACAGAAAGTCATCATTCAGAAACAAAATCAGTGGTGTTAAATAAATCTGCTTCGACTTTCTGGATAATTTTATCGCCATCAGGGAGATATTGTTGTGCAGAATGTTTAATTCATTGACTGTCCATTATTATCGCTGACCAAGCTATAATAGACAAATTTAAATGATCTGAAATGATATTATTTGAAGGAAATAGTTCACGTAATTTCTAAATTCTTCGTCCTGTCACTTGGCAGATATCCTCCATATTTTTTCGTTGCTGTATAGTAGATTGTTGGATACATTCTAAATTCAAATGCACTCGACTCGACTATTGGTATGTCTCAGACCTCAGTCCTTTCCAAAAATTCCTCTCAAAATAGGCCCAGCGAATTAGAATCATTTTATGTTGAATTAACTCATGCCAAAAATTGCAAGAGTAATTGTAAAAAAGATATTTTCTCAAATCTCAAAGAATTGCGGTACTACTTTCACTCAAACACTCGTATGGGGGTTCATTTTGTAAGAAATTTCATGTCAAATAATCTCGGAGTGATGCATTTTTGCTTTACGATAAAGTCCATAGTTTTTGAGAAAAATCGAAAAAAATGAAAATTGAGAGACGTTCCGGCTTCCCTGGTGGAAACGGCGTTGGTGAGGGAGTACAGTTTTTTGATTTTCATTGTGGACACCTCGATGAACACATTTGCTCGAACAAACATGAGGTAAGGGCTTTTTTTCATTTTGAAGCTTATTTGTCTGGGCTATGATATTAATTCAATCAACTTCGTCAGCAACTCTGGATTGTTATTTTCCAGCGCCAACTTCGTCTCAGTAAGACTTATCTTGTTTACACTATGAGATGATGTTTGTGAACGTTGTATGAGGTTTAAAAAAACTGGCGCATGAGCTTTTCTATTGGTCTGTGGCGTACATATCTCTACACCGAAAAATGAATCAAATGTGCCTGCATTATAATTACTGTTATTTCACAAACGGTCAACCATTTCACAAGCAACAAGTACCATCAATCGATGACGCCACTTATTTCGCAATCAATAAAACACGATGATTTAAACCGAAAATTACTTCTTTCTTACTTCTGCACTTTTGGTCGTTCTCTGCTTTCGCTGTGTGAATCTCGAGTCGACTCCTGTACAACTACAATTTTAATTCAAGTAAATACCATTTTTTCTTTGCGTCAAGATTGATGGGAAATAAACTTCCTTGTGTCGATATGTGCGGGCATTTCGGTTATACCTATACGTGCGATCGTTTACTTGAGAGTCAACTATATTAGGAGTATCTTCTCTCACACACACGTTTCCATTTCTTGATTTTCAATTGTACTTATATATCGACTATCGGCTTATTCCAGTAATCAGTATTACTTTCGCGTTTTCATGCTTCTTACCATAATGAACCTGGTTTTTATTCTTACGTTGTAGAAAGGAGGAAAGAAACCTGAAGAAACACATGTATTAATTTCTTTGTACACATAAAGTTGCCGCGTTCCGTACATTTTTTCATTTATTCCCTTTTTTTCTTCTCTCTTTTCAATCTTCGTATTCAACTTTACTCGCCCTTCTTCTTTTGTCTTTTTTTCTTATCATCAACTTCACGCCCACCCCTCCTTGTCTCCCCGGCCGTCTAGTTTTCTTCGATTTGTATATGATTCAGTTGATACTAGTATATCTATACGTACACTTTCGTTGGTCTAGAATCAAAACCTTGTGACTTGTATTCCTAGCAATAGCGCCTTGTCACAAATGCGTACGATCAGTACTGCTCTTACAAGAATTCAGTGTTTCCGTCAACCCCTTTTTGTGTTACCTGTGAGCTTGCAACATACATAGTTTGAATCCATGACGAGATACTACGAATTTTCTGAGGGTAGCAGTTACGATCAGCTTTTTCATTACAGGCTGGCGCTTGTAGAAAGACATATCAAACCTCGAGTAATTGTAACCAACGACAGAATGGAGCAGAAGACCACTGGATTTTACTTTATTAAAATATGTATTCAGAAAATATGTTTTGTTTTCTAGTAGAATCAGCAATTGACGAAGTTGAACGAAGAATGCAGGGAACCTGTTCTATGAGAAGAATTTGTTACCCTGATGTATACAGGTCGATAGCTGAAACCATTCTAAATCCACTCAATATCATGTATACTCGAAATTCAAAATTTTTCGTGTCCCCACCTAATGTATGTAGCTCAGAAATTGATATTCTTATTCTCCCTCCCGTTGTATGTAGCTCGAAATTTGAAATTTTTAAAAATCCCCCTTCCATCATATTTATTATATGTATATTATAGCTCGCGAATCGAAATTTCTTTATATCCCACCCCTATCATACATGACTTCATTTTTCCGGTGTTGCTCACAACCTGGTAGTGTTTGACCGCGGATCTTTTTTTCTGTCATATATTTTTAAGGCTCTTGTGTCTCGCTTCCTCACAGCACTTGCAGCAGTGTTTCTCAACCTTTCTTACATCAGGGCACATTTTTTCATAAGAAGATATTCCTGTAGCACAGCATTTCCAAAACTCCAAATTGAATCCAAAATTTTTCTGCGTTTTGACGGTTTTCATGTCTCTACTAATTTCTTTTCCCAAACTTTAACATCGTTCCAAATAATAATAATAATATAAATGTTGCGCTCAATTCACGTAATTGCTCATTACGCGTAATGAGCAGGTGGAATTGACCAATGAGGAGCTGATTTGATTGTAATTTTCATTTTACTTGGAATACTTCAAAATATCATTATAATGTAAATTACTTTCTATTATCACTCAAGGAAATCGTCATTACTTTCTAAATTCAAAATCTTATTCTATTATATATCGTGATTGTTACGTACAATTCTAGACTAGTGGACAAATCATGAAAATGGCTAATTTTTTCATTCTAGCATTATTTCTTGAGACATTTGTGCAACCATCGGTTATGAGGGTAAAGACACTCCCCAAACTCATTTCATTTCTGTTTCGAGGTGAAACCGAAAGTTGTAATTTTTTTTTTTTTTTGGGGGGGGGGAGGGGGGTTGCTGGTGTATAGAATTGGATCTTCAAACTCTACTTGAGATATTAGAAATTGGTCAGGTTAAAATCACAGAGCTTTCTCTCAACTGCATTATACACTATCAAAACAAAGCATATGTACCTCAAAATTAGTCCGTAGAAAGAAGGTGAACTGTAAAATAAGGAGGATTATTTAAAATTGTAGCTCAAATAACTTTATCAATAAAGAATCATATTTCTCGAAGGAAAAAAGGAAAAAGAACTAATAACAGACGCATGCTGGTGGGTCGTTTTTGATTTTCCCGGGTAGAAAAACCATAGAAACAATACCACACACTCTAGCATTATATTGCCAATGAAGGCACTAGCCGGCCGAGGGGGGAAAATGACCTTGGTCGAAAAATGTTTCAAATGTCCGTCAAATTGTTGTCCCAAATGAGGAAACTCGAAACCCAAAAAATTGGACCCATCCGCTCACCCGCATGGGCTGCAGAGTCATTTTTAGGCCTAAAATCCAAATGGCTGTGTCTTAAGCAATAATGATCGCACAGCAATGTAACTTGGGGACATTTTAGTATATATGGGTAGTAATATATTATGTTTCGAGTAATAGCTGCGATGTGATATCATGTGTATGTAGGAATGTAAAATATGGGGATGTTTCTTAAAATAATTGATAATAATTTGTATGCGATAAAATACAACACCAAAAATTATACTGCAAAGTGGTTGGATTATTATGATATAGTTTGCGTTCGCTTGGAATTTGCGGATAAAAGTCCTGCTAGGAGCGCTACTCGTGCTGCAAAAAAAAAGATCATGGTGTTTTCTACCATTACGCAACATACTAATAAAATTGTAATTTCACCATTTCAAATTGTTTTTCATGAATGACGGAGACGATTGTGGAGGTAACTTTGACGGTGGTTCATTTTCATGATGTATAGTACTAGAAATCTGAAGATTATTTGGACGGCATTGCTCTGACCATTCATTTGGTATTATATTTTCTTTATGATAAACAACGAGTGCTTCTTTTCTACGGAGCCACAACGCGGGCAATGGAACAATAATCATCTTGATTCAAAAATTGTTTATCTCATTGGAGTTTTAGTCTCGTCGTTGTTGCAAGAGCCGTGGGTGAGTAATACCTTGAAGGTTGTTATTAGTAGGTGCATGGGATTATCCTTCGTGTGACGAGGGGATTAATGATTTGAGATTCAATGGAGGAGAAGGTGGTGGAATAGGAATATTTTGACTAGTACGAGTGAGTAGGATGTAGTATAAAGCAAAAGTCGAGAAAAATATTATTGTGAAAAGTATCAGAAAGTTACATCGGTGTCCAAGTGAGAAGAAAACAGACGTTGTCTGGTTATTTGCAGAGTAATATTTTCAAAAAGCCCGCTGACATTCGGCTGTTGTTTCAATATTTAAGGACAGAGTAAGTTTTTTCCATTTGTTATTGGAGATAGGATAGGTATAGTCGAAAGCGATAGTATTCATCAAACCATATTCAATTTTATTTGGAGTGTAGAAAAACCATTGAGCGGGTAAAATACAGCATGATTTTGGGTGGAAATCAGCAGATTCTTGACAGCAAGGAATTTTTACGTCAACGAGTATTTTGTACGATGATCTTGTTCAACGAGCTGAGCGTTGCACAAAACGTTAACAAGAAACACGCCAGGGTTTTGCAATTCATGTTTTATTCTTATTTTTTTTAAACGTGTTATTCGAAAATCTATGTGACAATCAGATCGATCGCCACGTATTTGTATTCAGTAAACCTTCCCGTTACTATAAATCTACCGTACGTTTCACCTTCTCGGAAATCTATTCGAACTCTAAATTAAAACAGCTGATTTGCAACAAACAGTCGCGCACATCACGATCAACCCATTTCTCTTAACATTTCCTTTTTTGGTAATAAAAATATAATAATTAGTCACATTATGACATATTACAGTTACACTTGTAGTTTCCGATTGAGGATTATTATTGTTCTTTCACTTTTCGTGAAAACGTAATAAAAATGCTTACGCAGCAACGTAATCATTACCGACTTTTCATCTCTAAATTTAAACACCCATCTAAATCCAAGTATGTACTCGGAGTAATCAAAAGTATACGTAGCTATATTTTAGATCCATCAATCACTTTGAACTTGCATTTTAAAAATGAAAATTTGTCTATCCTCTGCAGTTGTTCATCAAAAATTCTTCTAGTCAGTAAATACTATGCGCGCGTACAAATAACAATTGAGAGGACTCAAATACATCAATGAGATCAATTTATCTTGAGAATTACTCGAAAATCATTCATCCGAATGAACCCAAAATTTCTCGTCAACAACGTTGAACACTCTGCAACATCATACAGTCGTTTAAAGACAGTTGGTTTGATAGTTTCAGAAGATAGGCATTATCATATTTGAGAGAACACTGATGAATGCTCAAGAAATCAACCAATCAACAAGAAAAAATCACATGCACAACTTCATATACATGAACAAGCAATCGAAGACGTGCAAAGGTTATACAATAAATTTGAGAAAGCCTTAAAAACAGTATTGTTGCGAGTGGGCTCCCGTAAAAAATTCATCGAAATTGACGATAAATTGAGTAAAGAGACGAAAGAATTGATAGATTCAAGAATGAAACCTAAGAAGGGAAAGTTCAATCTGGTCAGAAGAAACGTCGAACTAGTCGAAATTAATAAACTGATCAGGAAAAAGATTCGACAGGATATCAAAGAGTATGGAAACGAGACAATAGTCAATACTGAATGAGAATATGTTGACCAAGAAAGTTAAAAAGGCAATAAGTCGCCAGACACACAACTTTCCAAAAATGAAGAACCGAGACGGATCCAAGACCCAGAATCGCGACGAGATAATACAAAATAATAGCGACAGGATTTTACAAAAACCTGTATAAAGATGAGAGAGATGATGGAACGAGGGCAGATGAGTGCATGTGGAAGCGCCACGTACGTAATGCAGACGAGGTTCCAAAGATACTTGAGAAAGAAGTAGAGAACAAACTGAAGAAGTTGAAATCGGAAAAAGCAGTGGATCCAGAAGACTTCGAGATAGCCACCTCAAAGTCACTAGCCGGGGTGATCACAAAACCCCTTAAAAAAATTTTCAATGTAATTTTTAAGACAGCCACCAGCCCGGCTCAATGGCCAACTTCCGAAATAGTTCTACTCTTCAAATAAGGCGGATAGAGCTGATGTGAGTAACTATCGTCCAATTAGTCTCACCTCAACAATCTGTAAAATCTTCATGAAAATACTGAAAGACCGAATGTATAACATATTAGATTTCCAACAACCTAACGAGCAAGCAGGTTTCAGAAAAGATTTCTCCACGATTGACCCCATTCAAACAGTAGACCAGTTTATTGAAAAATGAAAGAATAGAATATCGAGGTACATTTTCTGTTCATCGACTTCAACAAAGCGTTCGACTCCCTGTGCCGCGACTTTTTTTGGAAGGTATTTAGCCGAACAAGGGGTCCCAGAAAAAGTCATAGAAATCCTATCTAATCAATACAACCTATCGAGGTCTTATGTTAAACTGGACAGGAAGGGCGACAAATTCAGGACCGAGAAAGGAATTAAACAGGACGACCCCTTATCCTCAAACATTTTCAACAGTGTATTAGAATTCACATTCCAAAAACTACAGTGGGACGATAAGGGGATTAAGATACTTGTAAATGGAAAAAATATAAATAATCTCAGGTTTGCGGATGACATCACATATTCTAATAGGGAAAAGCTTTGAAGAAATACAGATCATGGCCAAAGAACTAAGAGTAGAGTGTGAAAAAGTGGGATTAAAAATGAATCTGTCCAAAACCAAAATTCTGTCTAAAAAGCAAACTGAGGAGGTCGTAGTTATAGTAGAGCCCTATAATAACGAGTGAAGATATGGGCCGCCATATTTAGTCGTTACGTCATTATTTATCTTCAGACTTCCCTATCTCAGTGACTGATAACAGTTTACCACAATTTGAATAATAATAAAAGAACTACTAGAATTGGTTTTAGAATACAGGGACCAGTGCCAAAATAAAATGCAAAACATAGTGCTTTTAAATGATACAAAATAGTTCCACCAATTCAATTGTATTAATTTCTCACCCTATTAGGGAACTGCAAGGATTAATGATGACGTAACGACTAAGTATGGCAATCCGTGTCCTCACTCATTATTATAGGGCTCTAGTTAGTTTGAAGAAAATTGACGCATTAGTTTTGGAGGAGTTGAGCTGACAAAAAAAGCGTTATAAATTGTTTCAAAAATATGAGAAATAGGGCTAAGTTTTGGCTTCAGTTTTAATATTTGTATATTTTGCATTATTTCAACCTCATAGTGAACATTATTCAATGGTATTTTGAATTTAAACGCATCTGTTGAGACTCAATCAATGTCAATTACTGATTTCCAATCAGACATCAATAGGTTGTATAAAAAAATTTGGAAAAATGAAATATAGAAAATGAAAGGATGAATAATATTTTTCACCAACCCTTCTACTATAAAATTACTAGCTGTCTTACCCGCCTTTTGGGCGGGTGTATGTACAAACATTGCAAGTAGGCTACGGTTGTAAACTGTAATGCTGAAGGGCAATGGAATTACATCATATAGATTTGATGTACTTGAAATAAACAGTAAAATAGAATGAAACAATACATAATATAAATGATCTTTTAATGAAATACTTGTTTTTGTTTCATTACTTAAATACATAATATGAACAATATGTCAATGAAAACAACTTATGAAAAAAACAACCCAAAAATAAAGAATTACAAATAAGGAAAACAGTGATTTGTAGTAACAATATAAATCACAACCGAAAACTAACCATATGAAAAATGAGGATGACTGTTCATAATTTTAATTCATAGAAGCAAAGTTGATCCTGCAGACAAACTTTCTTTACATTTAACTCCTCTTGCTTAGCTCTTACTTTCTCTAACTCACGTTTTACTGCAGCAATTGGAGTAGGAAACTGTATTCACTTTAAACATCACCGACTTCACTCCTTTGCGATAAATTGAGAGGCTGAATCGGTGGTTATATTTTTCAACGTTTCTGCCATTTTGCATTCTGGATTAATGTGAACTGTTGATTCTTTATTGACATTGAGACTTATGGCCCCTTGATATACATTTATCTTAGCTTCTAGAATGAGAATTACAAATGGAGAATTATCATTCAAATTGATGTCTTGTATGATTTCTAAATGTTGAATCAATACATGCATGTTCATTGCTGAGTGTTAAGATGATAACTTTCTTAATATCCCCACTTTTTAGGATATGTTTGGATTGTGAAAATGAAACTATTTGACCGATAACATTCACATACTTGTTAGTTTTGAGTTTGTTTATATTGCTCAATACTGTGAACGATAGTTCCTTGTTCGCATTGTCAGAATTTACTTCTTCAATGTTTACAGTTATGTTCAATACAATTTGTAATTCACTGATGCCTTGGTACACATTTTGTGTTACGGCCACTTTAGAAAATTGATAGCTCTTACCATTGTGAATTATGGAATACCATTTCTCAGCTGCTTGTTTGAAAGCGACAACTCTCACCTTATATCGGCGTCAAACAAATAGAAATGAAAATATTTAGAATTTTTCTTTTCATTCAATTCGGATTTACGACGCACCACTCCTTCAACAATAACATTTATCATTTGATTCTTTAGATCACCAATTTTTGTCGACATTGTTAATATTATTATTCACAAATACAAAAGATAAACATTTACGCGATTTAGAAATATAAATGTATATCAAGGGGCCATAAGTCTCAACTTCAATAAAGAATCAACAGTTCACATTAATCCAGAATGCAAAATGGCAAAAATGTTGAAAAATATAACCACCAATTCAGCCTCTCAATTTATCGCAAAGGAGTGAAGTCGGTGATGTTCAAAGTGAATACAGTGTTCCTACTCTAATTGCCCTTTTTATATGTCCTAGATCATTGGGAGACTAATAAAAAAATTTATGTTATTACTTTCCAGATCCGACTGCAAGAAGTGCCCCAAATTACAAATCAAAAATCCCCCACATTTACCAATTTTTGTAAAAAAAAAAAAAAAAAAAAAAAAAAAAAAAAAAAAAAAAAAAAAAACGTAACAATGTGGTTTTCTGTCTGTAGTTTAGGATTAAATTTTTAATATAATATTTGAGTAGTATAGATCAAATATGAAATATGAAGACCTATTTGAGCTTTACATTACAGAAATTTATTCTTCAAAAGATCTCTAGAGCTTCTTTTCCTACTAAGCTCAAGAGATCTAGATTTTTTGTACATTAAGATCTGGAAACCAAGAGATCCGCATCTTTGCCAGGCAAAAAAAAAATCTCAAATCTTGAGTGACGCCACAACACATTTTTCCAGTGAGAACTTTTTTTGGGTTCTTGCCTCTGGTAAGGCTAAAGCCCCTATGCAACTGCGAAAGAAAAAAAAAAAATTCTAACCGCAAAAATGTGTTTAGACTTACTCAAGTTAAACATACATTCTCAACTATTTGAGATTTAATTTTTGCGTAGCAATTTCCCAATTTCCAAAGTTTTTTTTTTTTATATTGAATTGCCATATGTCATACACAAATAATTTAGACTTTTTAGAGAAATTGCAGTAATTGTGACCTCAACCAACGTCTAAGTCAACAGCAATAACATAGTATTATATAAGCTATAGCCTAATTACAATAGTTTATAGGGTTTTACCCTCTTTAGCCTCCTTGTGTCCAATGAGGTATCCAATAACTCAATGTTGGGATGCTGGTATAAACAATCTTTGTCTTTTTGCGTAGTTCTTAATTTCCTCATCTATTTTGAGGATATTGAGGTTGCAGTGAATAAGCGCATTGGGCACATACTAGGGCGCTTTTACAATCAGTTACAGTACCTTGTTCTAGTATTGCTTTATTACCACACAGTTAGATTTCTTTGCTGTGCCCCAAATCTGTAGACCATAACACCATATAGGTTTGAGGATTGATTTGTGTAATAGTAGCTTATTGGCTATGCTAATGGGTGAATAATATCCCATAAGCCAATATAATTTTTGTAGTTTCAGATTTAGCTCATTTCTTTTTGTTTTTACATGCACTTTCCAATTTAATTGTTTATCAAGGTGTATTCCTAGATATTTGGCTGTATTACTCCTGGGAATGAGCTTGTAATTTATAACCGTTGGTATGTGGCTATATGAACAGAGTGTGAAATCAACCCTAACCTATTTTTTTTAAATTAATTTTTATTTTCCAAGTCTGTGCCCAGTTGCAGAATTGGTCAGTTGTTTTTTGTAGCTCCAATACAGCTTCTTTGTAGTGGCGATTTACTGACATTAAGATGGTATTGGCCGCAAACATTGCCACTTCTGTTCTTGCTGGAGTTTCTGTTACTGATATGTCTGCGGATTAAATGATGTAGAGTATGGGCCCTAAGATGGTACCTTGTGGGACGCCTGCTCCAATTGTCATCTTGGTTAATAAGGTGTCACTGTACTGGACTCTAAAACTTCTATTGTTGAGGTACAACTTCAGTATTTTGAGGTAATTACCTGGAAGAAATCTACTCAATTTATGAAGTAGCCCTTTTTGCCATACATGGTCAAAAGCCTTTTCAATGTTTATGAACAGCATTGAACAGTAAGCCTTGTCCTTTAGGGCATTCTCAATCAGTCTGGTTACCTGATGGATCTGGTTGATAGTAGAATGCTTACTACAGAAACCATACTGCCAGTTGGAAATGACCTCTTCCCGTTCAACTATAGGTTTGATTTGCTTCAGCAATAATTCTTCAAACAACTTGCTAGGAGTTGTGAGTAGTGAAATTGGTCTGTAGGACTGAGGTTCCTCTGGTGCCTTATTGGGTTTAAGGATAAGAATGACTTTGTCCAAGAGTCAGGTACATATTTTATCCTTAGGACTGCATTGAAGATATACACAAGGAAGACTATTGCTTTCTCCTTGCTGTAATTTTATCAATTTCAGGAGCTTTTCTTGCACTTAATTTGTCAATTGCTGAGGCAACTTCCTTTGGCATAAATAATGGTATGTGTTTGTCATCATTGGTATTGATGGAGATTACTACCTGGGAGTCTATATCATTTGGTTGGAAAGTACCTGCAAAGTATCTTGCAAAGGCCTCGGCTTTCTCTGTATCACTTCTAATCAATTGTCCTTCTTCATCTTGGATAGGTGCTTGGCAACTCTGTGGTTGTTTTAGCCTTCTACTGGCTTTCCATAATGTATAGTTGTCCACTTTTTTAGTTGAGAGTGTAGTCAAGTAGTCATTTAGTGAACTCTGATTGAAATCTTATATCAGCTCGGAGATCTGCTTACTCGGCCAGTTAAAAATAGCTTTATCAGCTGGGTTTTGCGTGCGCTGCCATAGTTCACGTGCTGTGCGTCTTTTTTGAACCATTTCTCTTATATGTTGCAAATACAAGATTTCTCTATGAGCAACCATGTTCTGGGCCGGGGTAGCATTTGCTGCAGCTTCAACAACAATTGTGGTAAAGGTTTTGACTGCACAGTCAAGTTTGGCAGGCGTTTTTAATCTTATTTGGAGATTAATAGATTCATCTATAAGTTCACGCATTTTTTCCCAGTTGGTGTGGTTACTGGTGAGTCTCATTGTTTTTTTCTTGAACAGTATCTTCTCATTAAGGCGAGTGATTGGAGGACAGGTCAGCGTAGTCAGTTATTTCTAGATATCACTTTGAAACATTTTTGGAAATGAAGAAGTCGATGAGGTCGGGAGTTTTTTCTAAATCTGAGGGCCAGTAAGTCGGCTGATTTCCGGAGTGGAATAATCTGCCAATTTTGAGAACAGCTTTCAGCAGTTCTTGACCTCTTGGATTGATGAGTCAAGAACCTCATTGGACATTCTAGGCATTAGAGTCCCTACTGGCTATCCATTTGGGACCCAACGCAGCGAATAGATTTTCAAAGCTGGACTGTGATATTTTCTTATCTGGTGCACAATAGACCACAGCTATTACCGTTGTTGTGTGATATAATTGGATTGAGATACTGGTTGATTGTATGGATAGGGAGCTGAAGCTCTGCTCAATTGGATGTTGTATTCTGCTCTTTACAATGATTGCACTACCTCCCTGCGCCTTGCCACTTGGGTGATTGCAGGAATGGACAGTGTAACCTCTCATTTGTTTTAAATAAAAGCAACTTGTGAAATGAGTTTCTGTGACTAGAGCAATGTCAATATTTTCTTGATGCAGGAAGTTTTCTAATTCCATTTTTCTTGAGAGGAGGCCATTTGCATTCCAAAGAACCATATAAGTGGAATGGTTCATTTATGTTAGTTTTTGTGTTTAGGCGAGGGACTGGACAATGTTCTTTCCAGCAGCTCAACCCGTTCAGTCAGCTTATCTAACTTTTTCTCAAGATTTGAGTTGGATTTGATAAGGTCTTGTAGCGTCTTCATAATTTGCGAGAATTCACTTTCCTTTGGCAGATTTGTAGGCTTTGGCGCAGTTATTATTTGCCTATCTAAGGGCTTTGGCATTGAGGCAGTTTTGGTGGCAAATGAAGTGACAGCGTTAAAGTTACTTACGGGTATAAATGACCCACTAGCGAGTGGATTGGGCGTCTGGACCCTTGGTTCTATTAGTTTAATACGTTCTGCAGCAGTGATTTTCCTGGCTCCTTGCATTCTAATTTTAAAGGCAATACAGCCTTTATAATTAGTGGTATGGTTTTTGCCGCAATTTGCGTATTTACTTCTCACCAATTTAGGTTTTGTGTACTTGGCAGTCAAGTGTTTATTGCCACACTTGATATATCTCGGGGTTTTTGTGCAGTAATTCCTTCAGTGCCAGAAATCTTGACATTGCTTGCATTGAAGTACTTTAATGTTAGGTCTAGGGAGCTCACATTTTATTTTGTGTATAGAACATGCGTCATATCTAACGCTTCATTGTTGTTCTTCTTTGGTTTGGGCTCAATACAAAATAACGGTAGGTTAATTGTATTTTTATCATTAATTCTTTTATAATCTGCACATTTGTGATATGTCTTGCTACATGGCCGTGTTTCAATAACTCTTCCGCAATATCATTGGTATCAGTAGTAGGGTGTAAGTTGCAAATAAAGTAGATGAACGGTTTCTCCTTTTTAACTGGTAACGTTTTGTTGTCATTTGTTTGCTTTTCAAGTAGGGACTTGAACGTTCTATATTCATCAGCCATTTTTGGTTGTATTTTCACTTCTTGACTGGTGAGAGTTTTATGTTCACATTCTTGTAAGGAATTTTTTTCAGGAGCTTATCAAATGCGGTGATATTTTTGATACCAGCTACAAAAATATTTGGTGGTTTTGGCAGACCTGCAGGTGTAGCTTTTGATCCCTGGCTGGGGGTTGTGGCGTTTGGTTGGCAAACAGAGGTAGCAGCTAGGTTTGTTGACTGCGTCTTCAATTTTGTTACCTGTTGTTTCTGGCGGGGTTGGACATTTTCTTCTTTTAGTTGCTCAAGTTTCTTTGTGAGTATTTCAAGTTTTGCAGAGAGTTCCTCCACAGAGCTCATGGCTCCTTGCGGTAGCGGCTCACCAATATATGCGCATATGGGAAGGTTGAATATAGTACAACAGACTAATGTAGCATAGCAATTTCCAAATTTTGGGAAGTTTTTCTTTCTGGTATGTCAATAAATATTGATAATAATACTGCCTTTATTGTTGCATTTATTGCGTGATTAAGAAGGTATACAAGTCAACTAAGATTTTATTTTTGTATAGCATTTTTTCAATTTCTGTTCAACCTTGGCAAGTTTTATTTTTGCATGGTATTTTCTGAATTCTTATACAGTCTTTGAAAAAGTTTCTTCTTTTTGATACCTCATTATTGGGGCTCTTGCCTCTGGCAAGGCTAGAGCCCCTCTACAATCGCAAAAAGAAAAAAAAAAGTTCTTACTGCAAAAATGTATTGTGACTTAATCAAGTCATACATACATTCTCTGTTATTTAAGATTTTAACAGAGAACCTTGAGAAATTTGCTGTGCGCTGTGCGCTGTCTGCCATCCAGCAAAAAACTTGGAAAAATTTCACCTCTCGAGCTATATATGATGGGAGGGCTATATACGATGGGAAGGGGATGTGGAAAAATGTTGACTCTTGAGCTATATATGATAGGAAGGGGGCTTAGAAAAATTTTGACTCTCCGGCTATGTATGATTGGAGGGGGACTTGGAAAAATTTCAACTCCTAAGCTACATATGATAGGCAGGGGACTTGGAAAAATTTTGACTCTAAAGCTATATATGATCAGAGGGGGACTTGAAAAATTTCAACTCTCAAGCTATCATATATGGCTCAAATCTTAAAGTATATTATACTAGGCTTATAGTAGATGTAGGCCTTCTTTATACTAGCTTTATCTAGGTAGAAGGCCTCCTTAAATTTTCAATACCAAATCTCATTTGACTCATAAAACAGGTTCCCTGCGTTCCTTGTCTAACTGTGTTAAGTTATTTTTGGGTAGCAATTTCCTAATTTTGGAAGTTTTTCTTGAGATTTTATTTTTGCATAGCAATTTTCAAATTTGTAAGTTTTTCTTTTTGGCACGTCAATCAACAATATTGATCTTATCATTGCATTTATTTTGTGATTACTGATTAAGAAGGTATGCAAGTCACCTAAGATTTTATTTTTGCATAGCATTCTTCCAATCTCTGTTCAGTCTTGGCGAGTTTTATTTTTGCATAATATTTTCTGAATTCTTACAGTCTTCAAAAAAGTTTCTTCTTTTCAATACGTCATTGTTTTTCTTTTCTGGTATGCTTGTGATAACAATTTTACTCTGGACAATCTCTCTATTTTTGTTATAGTTGTTTTTCACAATAATAGTGTAATAAATAGATCTTTTCTGGATGTTGAGAAAAAAATACTAACAGTATTGCTTTCAGTTTTTGAAAAAAATAAGAAAATAAATTCTTATAAATTTAGGAAAATGAAAAGAGAGAGAGAGAGAGAGAGAAAAAAAAAAAAAAAAAAAAAAACTGCAAGAGACACATATACTAAGGTGCCTGGCAACTCAGTCTTGTTCTTTCTTTGCAATTGCGTAAGGGCTCTTGCCTGCTCTTGCCTTGCCAGAGGCAAGAGCCCCAAAAAGAATGGCCTCTACTGATGGACCTAACCTTGGTACTAGATCCTAATTCCAAATCAATTACCAGAAGACAATTGTTTTAGAAAATTCAAAAAGGAGAAAGTTTCACCCTTCTGCACGCATACCTCTTTTGCGCCTAAAAAAGGTAATGTAAATTGCACGCGGTGGTAATTTTACCTGCTAATTTGATGATGTATTTTGCACCTGTGTAATATGCACGCACATTTTCTGTCCTATCTATAAGTGATCTCAGCGCAAGAAAGTGGTGTTTATTCCCATAGTTGGGTGATATATGTCCTTTACCAAGTCCAAGCACCATCATTCTGGACTTTGAAACGGCTATTCTGTCAGCCTGGAATAGGTGTTGTGGATTGTAGGTGTCATTTACAACAATGTTGGTACTGGCACATTCAAAAGTCAGCCTGACAATAGATTATAGGGACAACACCGAGAAAGGCTGTTGTTTACAACATGTATTTAGTTTACCGTTTTCCACCCAAACAAGGTACACAACGCATTTGTGCAAGATTTACTAAGCATAAAGCCTACTTTTCCCAAGCTGGATAAATTTTGTAGTTACTTACTTGACACTTACCTTATGGATAGTTCTACTTTTGCATCACATTTGTGGGTGTACCATACTTCTTCACTTGAAAGAACTACAAATGCCTGCAAGTTTCCATTAAATGAGCTGTATTACCAGAAGCACTTTAACAAATATTCTTATTCTTTGATTTGATACACTCGCGTTAATTTAAAATCAAACATACGGTTTTATGCCACATTTTAATGCATTCTTTACATGCAAATTACACATCGCTTTTTTGGGTGCAAATTACTATGTGTGCAATTTACAGTACCTCTTAACCTCATACAATTCAGTCTGGGTGCAATTTACACATACTTCCAATCTTGTCCCCTTCAAGTGCGTGCAGTTTACATTCACCCATTTAAAAAAGTAATAGGTAATCATAAATAAATATAAAATAAATTAGGAAAGAATTAAAATCATGATTGCAAGATTGAAAAAGTAAAAAGATAGAAAAGGAAGGAAGAAAGGGTAGCAAATGATGCTTGGTAAATCTTGCCCATGCAATGTGTATTTGTGTGGACAGTATTGTCATTATTATTGTATCAGCGCTGAAAAATCTTATGAAATTGTATGTCATAATTTCATAGTACCTATAAACGTGCGTTTGAATTAAGAAATGAGAATTATAATATTGATATTAATATGAAGCGAGTATGTGCTTGCACCGCACCGTGCACTGGTTTAATGATCTTGTACAATATTGTACCCGTTCAATAATTATGAATGAAAAGAACAAACTACACCTTAACTGTTTGTGTTTTCCAACACAAGTAGTAAAAAAAACAACTGAACGAAAGAAGGGGAAAAATGTAAAACGCGCTTTCATTGTAGCTTGATGGTGGCCGCACTAACATTATGTTACATAATAATGGTTCATCATTGAAATTGCTGATAAACGCGCCGTGCTGGCCTACAACGGCCGCACACCAGAACCACAACGACGCAACGCAACGTTTAATTAAACGTCAAATTATTTTTTCAAATGCTGAGTCACTTACTTGAAAGGATTGGAGTACTCATTTCCCATTTTGCTGGCCACTCATCCCCATTGTTGTAATGTTTGCAATATTGAGCTCTTTTTTGTTGCACGCAACCTTTAAAAAATCATCGGAGGACCGAATAATTTTCAATTTTACGTTCAATCAGCTTGAAACATTTCAATTAATTAACCCGTTCATCTAGTGTAATCCAAATGAAAAATATACAAATTTCCCTCTGTTTCTGATACGTCATTAATGTAGCCACCAGTTCGCTCATATCTGCTCATTTTTATTCATTTTTCCTTCCTCTTCATTTAAAATCTTTTCGCAGGCTGGGTACGTACTATCTACCACTTGTATTTATGCTTAGGTGCACCGTCTTCTATATTTTTTTTCTCTTTCTCGTTGATATTTAATCGAGATAAATCTTTTGACGCAATGCCGCCGTTAAACTCATTATAGATTTCTTTTCTGTATTTTCCATTGTATTCGTTGAAATTTGAAAACAATGCTCTAGCATCTTTTTGTAGCATGCAGAAGCCAGCAGCTCGTATACACAAGATATTCATATGCTTACCCATAGCGTATGGAAAATCTAGCTTGTAGGGTAGGACCTTAAATGTGGATCGCGATAATTTCGCTGTTTAAAGTCTGTCGGCGGCTAGTCTTTTGTAAATTTCATTGGATTATAAATAAGCGTACACAAACATACATCATTACTTTGCTGTTACTGATTCAAGTCGTCAAAAATAAACGTATTAGTTCTACTTCTATGCTTTCACGCAGGAACAGGGTTTGAAAGTTGCAAAATATTGCTCTCTAATATTCAAAACACGCGAATCAATAGGTCACTATGACTAACATATGAATCTACGAGAGAGCTGCAGCAGTTGATTGCCCTTTTATAACCAATAGAAATCTTCATCCAATAGAAATTGTTATTAATTCACGTAAAGGCAGAAACAATTTTTTTGCTTGTTATGAATATTTTTTTTTGTATTTTATTTATTCGTTATTTTTTTCCTTCCGATGTACAGGTGGATACTTCCTTATGCTCACCATACAGATCAGAAAGTAGTGAGGGTTCGGATGGGGAATCAATATCTGGTTCTCCAATATCCTCACCGCCACCATTGATATCGCTACAGGATTTGCAATCATCTCCTTTTTCAGCGCCGACGGTAACGGCAATGACGACAGTAGCGAACACTGCTGCGATCACAAGTAAGACAAATTCCACAATTCCTAAGCATTAAATTTTGCTAATATGATTTTCGTATCGTTCTCTCTAGTGGCGTGATTTCAGTTCTTAAATGTTGTACGAGTATCATCTTATTAATACAAGATAGCGGTTTTAATTGATGTCAGGAATGCAAAGATTAATACGAAAAAAGCTTACGTAAATAACTGCCTATCAAAATAGAACGTATGAACTTCAGAATAGAAGGAAATACCGTCAGAAAAGAACATTCAGATATGTATTTTCACTTCAAAATGAAAGAAATGACGATATAATAGAACAATTGAACATCAAAAAAATACATCAAACTTACTGATAGTAAATGAGCGGTACAATAGAACAATTGAACGTCAAAGATATGTACATATCAAACTTCTTAGGATGCAGAAACTTACTTCTTTGAAATATGAGAAATAATTTTATTGAAAAGAAGGGTTCGTTTGGCCTTTGAAGGCCGACCCCTCTTCCGTTCCTGGCCGAGAGGGATGCATTTCGCCTCCGCATTCCCAATAGGTGCTTGCAGATTGTGCGTTTTGCAAAGTATGGGCACGTGCAGCTACATTCCGACAAGGTTGTTTAACGTAATCGAGATGACACACACTCCGTAATATTCCTCTCTAAATGCTTGAAAGGACTTTCATTTGTTTTCTCTCGATTTGAACCTTTTCAATTGTGCTGTTGTTATCGGCTAAGTGCCACTTGCACCAGTGGTGAAACGGTCATGTTGGCGTTGTAAGACCTTGGCGTTACTCATTACCCATTGGTATCCCTTTGTCCACTCGCTCAATTGCACCGACAGGCTTGTGGCAAACTTTTCACAATTGATACTGGATAGTCCCTTTCTTTGGACTACTTCCGAACAAATTCCTCTACTTTCACAGGGAATTTCCCCACAGGCAGTCGTTTCCGAAAAACGTGATCCCTTTTCAGGACTGAGTTTGTGGCTTCTAAGCCATTGTTGGTTAACGGACTTCTCTTCACAAGTTCAGTCATACTTTATTGCAGTGCTTCATTTGTAGCTAACTTCTACTAAAAAGCATGTTTATTCATTATTTTATGTAGTTCAAGATTTGTCGCTGAAATGTTCTATTTTGTACGAGCAATATAATTTCACCCGAGCGCAATCGTTACCGACTTTTTATCTCTGAATTTAACCATCCCTCTAAATTAAAATATGTATTTGTAGTAATCAAAATATACCTATGTGGCTATGTTTTAAATCCATCAATCACTTTGAACGTGCATTTTAAAAGTTATTTTTCTATCCTATATGGTTGTTCATAAGGACTTCTTTGCTTACATAATGATCTTTGTCACTTTTATATGATGTGATTGAGAGGACTGTTATTGATCCATTTATCTTGAGAATTACTCAAAAACCATCCATCCAAATGATCCCAAAATTTCTTGTTAACAACGTTCAATATGCTGTAATATCATACAGACATATAAAGACGATTGGTTGGATGATTTCCGAGAAATGACAATTACAAATTTGATCCGCAAGAAAAAATCACATACTCCACTTCAGACACATGGCTATAATTTGACCAAGTTTGAAGAAAAATCCACTCATCAATTTTGAAGTAGTTGAACTGACAAGAAAAGCGTTGTAAATAAACATATAAATTAAATAATGTGAATTGTATATTTATGTAAGAACGCTTTACCGTTCTCACAAATTTTCGTGTTGGTGTAGCGTTGCATCGATACTCGCAGCTAGGTTTGGTAATAATTGATGTTTTATAAGGTAGAAAATAGTAGTACATAGTTGTCAATTGATTTCACGTTTTGTGCGTGCGTTTAGATATCAGGAAAACGGAATGCCGGAAAGACTTAGAGCACCGGTAAACGATCAGCCGATATTTTTACATTTATAATGTATTTTATATGTATAAGAGTGAGTTCATTGAAACACTTCAAATAATTTGATTTATTACTCGATGCGCAGATATTATTTTCCACGAATCGACACAACGTTGCTACACACTCTTAATATCTTTAAAAAAAAATAATTGAACTAGACACATTATATTATGATAACAATGTAATTATGCTATCCTACCTGCGTTATTACATTTGGAACAAACCAGATAAGATTGATGAAATCTGAGTGACGTTTCAGTTGTAAATTACAAGTTGTAATTTTACATCCCTCCAACCCGAGAAGGAAGAAAGAGACGAACACTTTGCATGAGAATTATTCATATAGGGCTTTTCCAGTATTCCAAATTACATACGTATTCTCCTACGTGTTATCGAGTTAGTAGCACTGTATTTCTAACATTGCTCTTATGGGTGTTGCTGGATTGCATACTCATTTTCATTCTAGAGTAGTTCGCCACAAGAGCAATTTAGAAATACTGCCAACTCAATAACACGTAGGAGAATATGTATGTAATTTGGAATACTGGAAAAGCTCTATTACCAGATGGTGCGGTCCTGCTCTAAGGCCGTCGCTTTGTTTGTCGACTCAAAAGCCACTCCAGCGAGGCTTTTGCAAACCATTCCGTTCGGGGTGATTGCTTCCCCATTTCTTGTAAATCTTGTGTTGAATGATCACCTTAAGGGTAGTGACATAGAAAGGCTGAGGTGGATAGCCGACTACTTTTACGTCGATAATCTGGTGATAAGCCGTGGACAGTGCTGTAGAATCAATGGAGATTTTTGGCATGTATTTAATAGCACGCAAAAAAAAGAAAAATGTCCCTCAACAAAATTTTACAAAAAAATAAAAAAGTGAACGCAATCGTAATGAAGTGGCACACAAAAAATGAAAAAAATCTTCCGCAAAGTAAATCTCCAAAAAAAGGAAAAAGTGAACGCAAAAAAAAATGTAAAAAGAAGTAAAACTTGGATTGGTATGTTATCATTGACGTGTGACGCACGGTCATAATTATACCATATAACCTGTTGCAACCTGGCAATAGAGCACATGTCAAAATTAGTCATCCTTCTTCGCACTGATTGTACATGAGTCAGTTAAGTGCCTATATTTCTCATGTACGGTCGTCTTTTATACATCTCCTGCTTTGGTTTTTGCATTTTATCTTGTGCGATAGATGATACTTTATGCAATGACGATAGTTTGAATGAAACTGAAGATGAAGATGAACCGAGACCTAAACGATGACGAAAATATAGTGTTTGGAAACTAAAGCAAACTTATGAAACGTCGGAAGAAGCAGAACAAGCTGTGCATTCCAACGAGGTATGGAAGAAATGTTCATCCGTAAGTACAACTTCGGGTACTCGCGTCACATTCCGTTGTACTGCTGGCAAGTATAGAACTGAAGAATGTTCAGCAGGAATTTATTTGTTGTATCATTCAACTTCGACGACAGTCTCACTTTTTGAGACTGAATGCGGACATGATAATCATACTGCTCAACGTGATCATGGTTTATCTGCTGATATAAAGCAATTCGTTGAAGAAAAGTTTGAATACGGTGTTACAAAAGCGACCGCTATTCTGGACCTCATTCTCAGATACAATTTGGAAGAACCGAAGAAATCGCAACTCAATTCTTTCTTGCAGCAGCTTCGTAAAAAGAAATATGGAGAACCTCGTATGTCCGCTGATGAAATTCGTCAGTACTGCATGAGTAAGACACCCATTCCACAGAACGATGATACAGCTTTTGTTTTTGACTCGTACATATTTGCGGAATCCCACAAAGTGGAGAACCAGGACTTGAAAATTGTATTCTCTACCAAACGTTTGTTGTCTATTGCGAAGAAGTCGCCAATGCTTCAGTGTGACGGTACATTCAAGCTTGTGTGGCAAGGGTATCTTGTGATAGTGGCAGGAACGAGTGATGCTAATAAGAAGTTCCATCCATATGTACTTGGTGTCCTCAAAGGTGAAACAAAGGACGATTAAGTATGCGTTCGTTTTCCAAGCGTTGGTCACATTTATGCCAGACTGGAAACCAATCATACTTCTAGCCGATGGAAGCGATGCAATTACGGCTGCATTTCATTAAATCTTTGGTGCTCCAACAGTTCGAATAATGTGCTTTTATCATGTGGTTCAAAACAATGATAAGTACTTGAGAGGTCTAGCAGCGGGAGGAAAATGTGGTCATATTAAGACTGATATTGCAGTGCTTCAAATCTGTGAAAGTGAAGAGGAGTTTTTACAAGTCAGCGATCTATTTTTGGCGAAGTGGCGAAAAGACAAAGATCCATGAGTTAAAGATTTTCTGAGCTACTTTCAAATGCAATGGCTAACAAAATATCCTTATTGGTACGAAGGTGCTGCTCATCGTTTTCCGAGCACGAATAATGACCTCGAAGCTACAAACTCGTGAATGAAAAGGTCTCACACTTTACGTGAGCGACTCCCAGTTAACTGCGCATGTTTTGCAGAGGAACCATCGAGAACGCTACAAACATGGACAGTGGCATATCAGTGGGTATCAGTCGAAAGAGTAGTATTGGAAGAGAGCGACAGCAGAGATGACTGCATGCGCTATTACGTCACGTCATCCACATGTCCCAAGAAATTAACCAAGAAGCTGTTACAGCAGTATTTACAGAAGATAGGTCGATGGCGATCATTCGATGAATACAAGGAATATAGGTACAAAATTTGGAGAGTAGTTATCGACAAAATAAATATTTCAGAATCAAGTTGTTCATATCCCCCATTTCTGAAGAATCGCGAATGCAAACATCGTCTTGGGATGATGATTCGCCTACACTTGGTGAAGGTACCGCCCGCAGCAAAAGATGTACCACTGGGCTTAAAGAGGCGAAGAGGCCGACCGAAAAAAGCTACAAAAGCTCTGGTGACACAAGATAATTAAATTTATTTAATTATTTCTTTTTGTATTGTAATTTTAATTTTTTGAGAGTAAATTTTAATATTTTGCGTAACATAATTGTGTGAATTATTATTCTGTTTGCGTTGTAGCTCTTTCCTTTTTGTAAAAAATTTTTGCTTGCATAAATTTTATTTTTTTGCGTTCAATTATATACTTCCCGAGATTTTTGACTTGTCGACTGCTTCCCTGACAGCTGCTGGGTTCAATCTCAGGGATTGGGCCTCCAACTCTGAGGAGTTCATGAATAAGATTCCCACGGAGAAACGTAATAAAGACAAGAAAAACATCTCAATCCTGGGTTTAGACTGGGACCTCGGATCTTACCAGCTTTTGTATAGATTTGAGACCGAACATGCTGTGGGGGAGGTCACTCGCCAGGTGGCTCTTCAGACTCTAGCGAAGGTTTATGATCCGCTGGGACTAGTTTCACTTTGTCTGTTGGATTTAAAGGAATTCGTTCAGTCTTGCTGGAAGCTGAAAGGGTCTAGGGTTGACCCTTTACCTGAAGATATGTGCAAGAGATACAGGTAGTTGGTTGTTGAAAGACACGAGATAAAAACCATTTCTCTACCGCGTTTGCATGGCCGTCCGCGCCATCAGGGGCCGTGTATGAACACCATTTTTTCTGTGATGCTAGTGCGAAGGCATTTGGGTGTGCGCACTATCTGGTGCGCAAATCTTCTTCGGCACGGACAGTGTCGAGCTTAGTTTTCTCCAAGTGTAGGTTGGCTCCCCTTCAAGGAAGATCTATTCCTCAGTTGGAGCTATTGAGGGTGCTGATAGGTGTGCGTACAGCTCAGATGCTGAGACGGTTCCTCGATTTTCCCTCTTCTAGTGTGCACCTGGGGACTGATTCAACAACAGTTATTCAGTGGTTGAACTCAAATAAGGTACAGACCGCTTTTGTGCAAAACTGTCTGTCTGAGATCAGAAAGGTGGAGAATCTCTCAGTTCATTTTGTTCCGACAGAAGATAACCCAGCGGATATCATCTCTAGGGGGCAGAAAGTTTCCCTCCTAATAAAGAACTCGAAATGGTGGAAAGGACCGCAATGGTTGATAAAAGAGAAGTTGTGGCCATGCCCTCCCTCTGGAGTAGAATGTTATGTAGCGGCAAGGCAAGTTATAACCTTATTGACGACCCCCGAAATCGAGACTCACAGACTATCGGATGAGTTTGAGTCGCGATATTCGAGCTGGAGCAAATATGTGTCGATTATTTATTACCACCTCCGCTACATCCTTCGTACCCTTCCCGCGGGGAAGTGGCCCTTTAGCGACGTACAAACGCGAATTGTGGCTGAACGTATCTTGATACATAAACTCCAGAAGAAATACTACGGAAAGGAACTACACGATCTCACTCTAAAGGTTAGACACAAATCAAAATTGGAGATTTTCTTAGGTCCCGACGGATTAATCAGGTGTCGTACTAGAATGCAGAATGCGTACGCAGATTACGACACGGCCAATCCCATTTTGCTGCCACGAGACAGTAAAATCGTTTTGACTCTGCTCGCTTCCCTTCATAGAGATGGGGGACATCTAGGGGTCAATCATCTGATAGCAAAGTTGAGCTAAGGTTTCTTTGTACCCAGAGTCCGACCGCTGGCACAGAGTATTCGTAAAAAGTGTTGGGAGTGTAAGCGTTGGGCAGGAGGTGCTTACCAATTGCCAGTGATGCCTCCTTTACCGAAGATTCGGACGGATGTACAAAACATTCCCCCCTTTCAGCATGTAGGCGTTGACTACTGTGGTCCCTACGTAGTAGAAAGCGTGATTCCGTATACCGTTGAACATCATTGTAGGTTAGAACACTTCGATTGCGAGACCTGTAGGACGTTCAAAGCACCGCTCATCAAATGCTGGGTGGTGCTCTTCACGTATTTGATAACCCGGGCAGTACATCTGGGAGTCGTCAAAAGCCTTTCAGGTGAGGCTTTCTTACAAGCACTAACGTGCTTTTCATCACTTCGTGGTAAACCGACCGTACTAATGTCTGACAATGCGACCAATTTTACTTTCGTACAGCCGTTAATCGGTGTGAAAGCGCTGCTCAAGGATGCAGGTTTAGGTAGACATTTTGATGATGATCGAATTGAGTGGTGGTGCTTCATCCTCGTAAATTCGCCCTGGTATGTGGGAGTATACGAATCTATGATTAGCATTTCGAAAAGGGCGTTAGACAAGCTTTCGCAGGGAGAAATATTAAAGGTCGATGCGTTTCGGACGGTCCTTTACCGCGCCGCCGACATAATTAATGGTAGACACTTAACTCATATGGCATCGTCTTCGTCGCTGGAGGATGTAGAGTTATTGACGCCGAACCACTTCTTGCATCCAGGAACAGTTGTTTCGGCAGTGCATACCACTAGGATGTCATCCGCATAGCAGATAAGCTCAACCCCCGGTGGCAGCTTCACCTTAAATATCCCGTTAGATGTGGCCCGAGAACCGACCCCTGTGGCACCCTACCAGTAACAGGGCGCTTTACTGTACCAGCAGACGTCTCTGCTTGGATTTCACGACAGCTAAGATGGCTACTGATCATCGTGAGCAGGTATTCGGGCACTCCTGCATCCACAAGAGCTTCCAATATCCTCTTCCAGCAAGGAATCAAATTGAACGCATTTCTTATGTCGAGGCTGACGATGACGGCTGCGGAAAATTGACGCATAGCAATCGCTGACTCGACTATTCTTTTCAGAGGGATCCCAGCATCTGATGTGCAGCGTCCAGTTTGAAAACCGTACTGGCTACTAGGGGATATATCTCTTTTTTTCAGATAGCTCTTCAGTTGATTGGCTATCACCCTTTCCAGAAGTTTCCCAACATTGTCCAGCGGACAAAGTGGAGGATAAGAGAATGGTAGACCAGGTGGTTTATCCTTCTTATCAACCAACGCTACCCTGGCTTTCTTCCATCGCACAGGGAACAGTCCCCCAGCAATTGCCGCATTGAATGTATCAACAAGCAGTGCTGGGTCAACTGAATGTATGGCGTTCCAGACTGGATTTGGAATCTCATCTGGGCCCGGAGCCTTCTGTCAGTAAAATATGCTCTACCTCTTGCATTGACTCATTGATGGGGTTCAATTTCATATCTAGGAATTTTAAAATGAAGTCGTGCGTGAGTTTTCCTCCCGTGGTTCCCTTTTTTCTTTCGAAATTTGGTATTACTGGAGTATCACAATTGTCTGACGAATCTTCTCTCGTGCGACTACTCTTATTTTTACTAAGAGAAGGAATAGAATTTGAGATGATGATCGTGAGCATTCAATACACTGCCTCTTACTTTTAGCTTCCTCGAGGAATGATGCTCAAGTTCTAGCCAAGAATGACGAACACTGGAAATGAAGTATGGCTTCACATGAGCAGCAACGAGGAAATTTCTTGAGTTTTTGTGATGGTTCTGTAAAGGATTTTAAAAAACTTTTTTGTTTTTTTTATTATTGATTTAAAACTTGTTTTGTAAGCGGCACCCCAAGTCGTATACCGTGTTGAACTTTTTATTGGACTAGTGCCGTATACGCATATTGATTGTTCTTTTCATCTCGATGTACCCCGAGCAAATTATTTCTTTCAGAATTTCTTTTCTTCTTCATCACTGTAATTATCAGTTTTCATGTTTCTAGATAAATAACACATGAATCGATACTCTTTCTTATCAGCCAACGAAAGACAACGATAGGCTTTGAAACTCCAGTTTCCCAGGGTCAAAAGAAGGCAGAATACGAGTACATACAAATAACGTTGGATAATTATCTGAAAGCCATAAAAACAAAATATTCACGCAGCTCTAAAATATAAGTTCGTAATACAAATTCCTAAAATATCTTTTTGCATGGGGGCACGGACGTCAACTTGGACTTCCTTTAATTATTCTTTCAAATCCGATTTTACGCTGAAATTAATGTGGGCACATAAGTAACCTCAAATACATGATCCATACAGTCGCTGCTGGAGAGTAAGTGCTTTGCAGATAGGCAGGAACGCGCATCCAAATCAGCGTAGTTATTTTTATTCGGCTGCTCGATCGCACATTGCATCTTCGTCGCCTGTGTAGTAGAAGAACACCAAAGCCACATGAGGGAGAAGAGTGAAATGAAATTTTTCAGTTTTAACTCTCACAAGAGATTTGACTAATGTTTTCGTTCAATGAGAATAATAAAGTACTAAATCCGTTCATTTATCAACGTATGCAAATGTTATTACTATAGTTACCAATATGCACTCAACTCCTGTAGTTGTATACTCTATGGATGAAGTGTTTGCGGACATATAGTAGAGTGTGCTCATATATGCACCGCGTACTTCACATATGAAAGAAATGTAATATAATACAAGTGTATTTTCAGTGGTACACAGTACGAGAAGGTGTACCCGGTGTGGTAGCGGTTGCAACAATGCATCACATGCTGAAAATATTTATCGCAGTACGTCATATAGCCGCACTACTCTTCATAAAGAATATTCTCACGACTAGCCTCCCGCCAGGTTGTAGGACTGATCTTTGAAGTATTATACCTGGTCTCATTGTAGAGAAAATGCTTTGGTAAACTTTTCCTTTACGTCTCAGAGTGATTAGATTATATGTATACGACTCACTCAAACAAGGGTGGTGGACCTCATGCTAAAAATGTACATCACAATTTCAAGAAAAGTTAGTCACTGAGACTGAGAATAAAGTTTTGAGAAGAAAAGTAAGTATTGTTCCGCGGAAGACTGTATCTTTTTGGTAAAAGCTGCAGATTGTATACTATGTATGTATATTATACAAAGCATGCTATCCCCGAGAGAACAGCAGTGTCGGGCTTCCAGTCTACAGCTCGAGTGATTCATAGGAGTATGGTGTGACTGCGTTGGTGATGCATAGAGGGAGCTGTGGCTGCTCCCGATGACACCCCCTTCCGCATAAATACCATTCAATAATTATAAGTATAGTCTTGAAAGCCTAACGTCCCTAAGAGGTCATTATTAACAGTGGGCCTTTTGCGGACCACCTTGTCTCCAGTGGTCATAGTTTCAAGGAAGTTTCGGCTACCCTTCTCCACAAGGAGAATTCTTACTTCAAGCGCGTTGCGTTGGAAAATATCGAAATAGTGCGTCATCTGAACAGTGACGATGTTACCGTACTCAACAGGTATTTTCCCGACGAAGGTTTAGTTGAATTGGTCTACGAGTTTGAGTCACCTCGTGAGGACTCGCTCGTTCAATTCGGGCCCAACAGCGCTAGCTTCGCTGATAACGCAACCGGGTACATAATAGACATTGCGGGTATCGAGGTGAGCGGGTAGTAACTGTTTTCATAAAATTTCAATGTATTTCAAAACTGATAATTTCATTTGAAAGGAAATTTTATGATCAGCAAATTTAGTTCTTTCAATTTTTTCAAAAAATTGTTTTTTTCCAAAGATATTTCAAATTGAAATTACATTGAGACAAATGCAATTTTTTCCTTCACCCCGGTTCCATTTTCGCGACTACAGCGAACCTAGCGGTTGTAGGGCCCGAATCCTGATCTCGTCGGTATTCTGTTTTATGAGTCGTATCTGGGTCAAGGGCGTTTTAACTATACCCGATGATGGTTTGTTAAAGATCTCGCATCTTCCCCTTCATATCTGCGGTCTTTGTAATTAGTTTCTCGTTTACTCTACTCTTTGAGTATTCTGTCATTATGTCGAGCCGTAACGTTTCGGACTGTGTCAATTCAAAATAATCTACTTATTTATCGATCAGGGTTACAAATATGACTTGGCGTCGTTTTCTTGTTTAGCTCGACTTGATGAAAAATTAATAAGTAATCATAAATTAAAGGAATACATATACTTTATGTATAAAAAAGGAAAATTGTGAAATACAAGTGATATGGAAGTCGTTATTGACTAGTAAACTTATTGTCGGATGGTGCTTCACATAATAATAATGAATAAATAAATAGTTATCACATCTGAGTTGCTCGTACTTGACGAATAGAATAAAGAATAATAGACCGAGAGCTCGCTGCAAATTTTTTAATTGGAAAGATCTATAGCTGAAATTTGCGTCGAATTGTGATATAAGACGTACTCTTTAAGAATCGATCAGTCTGGCAGACCTGACAGGCCGGATTCATGATGCCAGACGAGGTCAAAGTGCGAAATTTGGCCTGAAAATCGCAATTTCAACCATAAACGTAAAGGAAATCTGAACACTATAAGGTTCCTTACTGAATATTATAGAAAATATGTTACTACATGCATGAATATACCAATCCCAACTTAAATATTTCTTATTCAACTGCGGATTTCACTCACTAGTGAAAAAAACAGGCCGTATTGAACTTACGGGTGAAGTAGCGTTCTAACTTGTTGTGTTTCCGTCATGAGCGGAACGCGAGTGACGGGAAACGTATCACTTTATATGAACCAACTCTTTACTCACTTGTAAAAAGATTTTTACTTCTTCCTTGGGACAGGAGGGCACTTCTTTTCATCTGCTCGGCCTCCAACTCGTATCATACATTTTTAAAAGAAGAAGCAGTATGAAAAATGTCTTCGTCCTTTAAAACATAATGATACTTTGTAGTAAGTATCTAATGAAGGAGAGCCAACAGGCAAAATAAAAAATAGTAGTCGCCAAAATATGATGATCCCTTATTAAGGGCGCGCTAAACGACCAATATTATGCGTCAATTATCAGGTTCAATTTTTCTGTTATCAAATAATTGAACGTGTGGTTGGTACGCGTGTCAAGAATTGATACTAGATCATCAATAAATTGATAAGGCGTCAAGAAATTTAAATCGATTTGAATTTCTTGAAGCAGCCATCAATTTGTCAGTGTTCTATTACTATCAGTTTTGTTCTATTGCGGTAGTTGATACTTAATTTGATCGTGGAAGAACCCACAAGAAAAATTTCTGTCATCATTAATTGATGCGAAAATTGACGCATAAATATTAATCGTTTAGCGCGCACTTTAGTGTCAAAAAATCACTTCAATTGTAAGAAGTAAAAGAAGAAAAGCAATTGAAATAATTGGAAAATGGAATTATGGCTGTATTCCGAAAATAAGAATGAATAAAATGAAGTGTAGTGGGAAACAAACGACAATAACGTGGGAATAGGGAAGATAATTGGAAGAAGAGAAGCAGTTGAGTCGGGTGGCGGTACTCAAATTTTAAGGTAGGAGAAAAAGAACGGATATGTACAAGTTGGAGTAATTGAGTAACATAGGTAGTTGCGGGCGTTGGAAACGGTGTTGGAAATGATTACATAGGACAGAGGATATGACTTAGGTTACATTGTAGGAAGTATGTTGATTTTGGAGAGTAGGACAGGAAAAAAGGTGTTAGATTGTCAGATTATCTGCATAATAAGATTTACATGAAGGTGGAGCGTGGAAACCCAGGAGGAGATGAGAATGGTCGAGTTGAGAGTGACCAATTCTAAGTCGAGCAAAGATAACTTCTTCATGGTGGGAATTTCTGTTCACTTTTAATGATTCCAAGTATGTTTCAGGTTTGTTATTGTTTACACGAAGCTAGGATTAAGAAATAATAACAGATTTTATGGTTGTATGTGTAAATAGTTACAAGGTGGGGTCGCGGTCGGTAATTTTGGGTAAGAGGGTGAAGTTTTTTGGCGCCCGATCAGTTTAATCATTTTGAGGGTAACTGATGTGAACCGAGATCCAAATGAAAGTTTCTGATGATTGGATGAATGATGGAGTATGAAGAATACAACATGTGGGTACGTTTTGTACAGATGGGCGTAGAAAAGTTTATGAGCTTAAACCTACTCAGAATCTTAACTGTAGACACATCATATGAGAAATTGAGGGGAACGTATTCAGGAAAAATAGGGGCTGCGATTCTACAGGGCCCTGGACTGAATGAAGATTGTAATGAAGCTTTTAATCAGATTTCTATTATTCAACCAAAGGAAGTTGAATTGAAGGTTGTAATAAAAACAATGGCGTCTTTGACAAAGTTAAACAAAGAATTTACACATTTTCTTCTGTGGGACGGATTGGTTTCAATATTGAGAATTGAATTCAAAATTGGAGTCCCAAAAAGAGGAGTTGGATTTGATGAAATTTCGAAAATTGAGCCAACTATAACAGGAAGAACTTGAAAAAATTGAACTAATAGAGGAGATGAAATTGAAAACATTTTATACATCGATCTTAAACAATTATGACAAGTGGATAATTTGGAAAAATTTCAACTTTCAAGCTATATAATATGATAAGAGAGGAAAATGGAAGAATTTCAACATCCAAGATACCTATACCTCTATGACAGGAGAAGGACTTGGAAAAATATCAACCATCGTTCTAGGCAAAAGTGAGACGCCAAAATTTTCAAACATCCCTCCCCTCCCCCTATGAAACAAGTTTCCTATTCAACCTTGATTTAGATTAGGTAGTTGTCATCATAAAAAACTGGAGAAGGACTTAACGTCATCAGGATTTAACAGAAGAATCTCTATAGAATAGTGAATTGCAAAAATCAGGACTCGACGTCAAGAATAACTGTTAGTTGGGGGTGGGTAGACCCGAGGAAATATATTGAGGGCCATGAAAAAGTTTGTTCTAATTGAGCTAGATGAAGGAAGGGATTTTCAAAATCTCAACACAATGAATTATAGAGAACAGGAGGAGTCGTTTTATTTGCATGTAAAAAAGAGAGATCGTAGAACTAATCATGCCTGAAGATTGGAATGACTGTAGTAGATGAATCAACTAATTTTGGTATCGAAACGTTCTTCTTCCATTAATTTGCAGATTGGAGGAGGACGACATGCAGAATCAATTATCACTATATGAATAATTAGAGGAGAAGGATGCAGAAGAGTGAAAAAGAAGGAGAGGAAGAGAGGGAAAATGGAAAAGTATGATACTGACAAAAAGAACAACTTGGAAGACTCAGGAAACGATAAAGAAAAGGAAAAAAAGGTCGTCTAAAGAATGAGAGTGTAAAATTGAACGAAATTGAGAAAGAAGAAAAGTTTGAAAAAGAAATCAAAATGAACAGATACAAAGAAAATAGAGTATCTATCTAAATAATTCCAAATAATATTAAACCCCAGAGTCATTCCCTTTGTTTCATGTACCTTACCCAAATTTGTAAATAACAATAAAAAGTAGAGTACTTTGTGTTCGAATAAAAATATTGAGTACAGGTCCACAGAAAAGCTATTTAGAAAATTTTTACTTTTTTTCCCCCTCTTTTTTTTTTTTTTTTTTTTTTTTTTTTTTTCAATATCCAGAGTAGAAATATCTATATAATTTTACTGAGAAAATTTATTCCTATTTCATGTTTTCTATAAAAATTTGCTTCACCAATAACTTATTTACAATTTTTTACTTCTTCTGTTTTGTAATTAGTGATAAGACAATATGAAAAAATAATTATTTGAAAATTAAGATAACACAAGTATAAAAAAATGCATAAGAATAAATGAAAAAATATATAATGTTCGGATTCCAAAAAAGGAGGAATGTCTAAAAATGAAAATACGTGATGGCGAGAAAGGCGCGCCGTCTTGCTAGCATTTTTATAAATTTCGTTTATGATATTGCCTTGAAACTTTAAAAAATTGATTTTTCTTTCAACAAAAAAAAAACTTCTCTATTATTTGCTTCTCGTAAATTGTACCCTCTTCTTCACAAAACACAGCTCCCAATGTATGCTCGCTTTTCAGATAGAAAATTGATGATGAAGTATACATGCATGCAATGGAAAAATCATGTGCCAAAAAATTCACTCTTTGTGCAGTGAATTTTTTGGCAAAAGAAGAGATATTCATTATTTGCGGATAAAGGTCCCGCTAGGAGCGCTACTTGTTCTGCAAAAAAAGTGATCATGGTGTTTTCCACCATAAGACGACATACTAATAAAATTGTAATTTCACAGTTTCAAATTGTTTTTCATGAAAAATGCAGAGAACAAAATTTGTTGCCCTTTCAATTTTCTTTCAGATGAATGTAATTTTAGATTTTTTAAATAACTTTTTTTATTTCACCACTTTTTTTGCAAGCTTCCTCAAGTTGCCGTCATGGTAAATCTAGAGGGCGCCTCCTTAGCCTTTATTTGCGAATTCTCTGCGTCTAATAGCATGTTGATGTATGTATGTATAGGTATCAACCATTATGAATAGCGTCGGCTAGCGAGAGCGCGCCGACCCTACAAACGCGAGAAAACGCTAAAGCATGTACTAGAGAGCGCTGCAAAATCACCTGAGCCATAATGAGAGGGTGAAAATTTAAGGACGGTTTTATATCCTGATGAAGGCAGTACCAATTCCTGTATCTGGGTAATTTTAACTAATTGTGCTGCTAGCTGTATTTAGTTTGACCAATTTCATGTAAATTTGTCAAGAATATATAATTCAACTTGTGTAGTTTTCTGAAAAGATGCAAACTGAGCTAAGTAAGCAAAAAAAATAATTGAATTGATTCCGTTTCACTAATTGGACCTTGGATCCCTGTTGTCGCTGTGTGTATTCACTTAACTCCTTTGCCGTCTCTTTGTTGTGAAGTCTTTGTCCTTATCCTCAAAACTAACCATTCTGGGACTTCTGTTTCAGCTACTTCACCTACTTTGGCCAATTTCAACGCACCTTCTGATACACTAACAACAAGCAGCGCCAACATAACAAATGGCTCAAACAATGGTGCCACCGGTGGTGTAATTTTCACATTGGAGCAATTGCAACGAGAATTTGGGCTTCATTTTAAGGGTGTTACAGATTCATCAGGCACCTACATTACAATACCCATGTTGAATAGAATGACAAAGGTGACTAATGCTAATCCTCCAGCAGCCCATCAAACACCAGCCGATCTTAGCAATATGTTGCAGAAATAGCGTTCTCGTCTTCATTGGTTTGCCCTTAGTCAGCGGTTTTCTTTCTTCTTTCAATGTATTTATTTATGTTTCTTTCCTTCTTCTTTTGTGCTCTTTTTTTTTCCTTCATAATTCTCCTTGTCGTTTCAATTTGTTTGATAATTGTTTTTGGTTGATGCAGTGTATAGAATACACATAATGAAAGTGATTATCTTTACAGTACCTTTTACAGAATTATGTAAACTTAATTAATAGACTAATTACTCAATATGAAGTTCTTTTTTGTTCTTTGTTGTATTGTTGACAAATAATTTTTTTCCTCTTGAAATTGCAATATTAAAATTTTTTCAACATAGGCATTTTTGTGAATTTTCCAATTTGTAATGATTTTATTCTTCAATGTGTAATAATAACATAGATGATAACAATAACGATAGTAATACTTATTACTGTGGATCAGATGGTACTTTTTTGAAATTGTAGCAACTAGCGATTGGTACCTTTTTGACGTCTATTTCCACATCCCTAAGAGAAGTGAGGCCTCAACATGTGGCCCAATCAGAAAGAAATGGTGTTCATGCGTCAATGGGCAATGAGCATCCTTTTTTCATCGCAGGTCATAAATGCAGCTCTATTTAACAACGCAAGTCTGTGGTACAAGGTACTGCACTTAACACGGCAATCCCAACGCGCGTTCCGTGTACTGTACGGGTGCAGTGTCATCTTATTGATGTGACGTCAGCGTGAAAGACTCTATTGACAGGAACGTATATTAGACGTGTTTGTGATTGCCGCTTGGGTTGTGTCAGTTGATATAATCTACGCTAGGAGCGTTGCAAGGTATAACTAAGCAGGAACACTACATGAATACTATGTGATGTAAATTCATCAAATTTTAAAAATTTGTAGAGGAATCATGTATTAACCTAAAAATCTAAAACTGGGTACAAGTAGACAACTTACTATGCTCTACTTATTTAAAAGAAAATTATCTTCTTAGGTGCATTTCTTCATCTTTTACAACCCTCGAAAATTTCGTCAATATGAGGGTACCTTCGGTAAGGTTCCGTCACAGGTGGGGTGTGGAAGGTATTTAAACGATTGCTGCAAGCGTAGCGAAATTCCGTATGAATTAACACAGTTTGTGCGACAGAAATTTTTCGTTGTGTTAATATGTACCTCTATGATGTACCCTGGTGGCAAGCAATAAGACAAGTATGTACCTACATCTTGATCAAGAGCGGGTGACGCTTGCGTCGACTTGCGTTGCATGTAAGAAGCATTTCATAAGTTACTTTTGCAACTATTCAAATTTCATCATCCATTGATTAAAAATTGGAAAATTGCAAGGAAATTCTTAATAGAGCAATATTCATCTATTTTTTGATGCTCCACAATTTTTGTCTCTCGACTTTTTTTTCCAAAAAACTGATATTCTATCTGAAAATCACAAAAAAACAATCTGGACCACACTTTTTTGCCTCCTGGGAACAGTGCGCACGTTCTTTTAGTATGTTGTATAAGGTGACAAATGACATAATATATGCCAAAATTCAGCTGTCTCCCATTCCCCCATTTATTCACACCAAATTTCCTAATAAACTACCTAGGCCAAAGATGTGTTCCAAGTCAAAAAAAAGAATGAGCTTGACAAAGATGTAACGAGTCATCATCAAGTCATCACCGCGTAAATCATTCTTGTGAATTAATTCAATGAACTCTTTGTCAATAATGAATCTGTTAAATAGAAGTTTCTTCATCACAACACAATTCATGTATTGATAAAAAAGGATGGGTTTGCTTCTTGTAACATAAGCAGCTACTTGTAATAGTAGAGCCCTATAATAATGAGTGAGGAGATGGATCGCCATATTTAGTCGTTACATCATCATTAATCTTTGCAGTTCCCTAATAGGGTAAGAAATTAATAAAATTGGTGGAACTATTTCGTATCATTTAAAAACGCTATGTTTTGCATTTTACTTTGGCACTGATACCTGTATTCTAAAACATATTCTAGTAGTTCTCTTATGATTTTCTAACTGTGGTAAACTGCTCAGTCATTGAAATAGGGAAGTCTGCAGATGAATAATGACGTAACGACTAAATATGGCGGCCCATGTCCCCACTCGTTATTATAGGGCTCTAGTACATCTGGAGCCCCAGTGAGGACATGGTCCGCCATATTTAGTCGTTACGTCATCAGTTTATCTCCATAGCTCCCTATTCAGATGAGGAATTTGTGTGATTAGTGAAGCTATTTCGTATTTCTCAATAGTGTTGAGTCTTGCATTTTGCTTTGGCACTTAGCCTAGTATGTTCTCATATCATTTTTAAATCATGATCAACTGTTATCAGTCATTAGAATCGGAGAGTGTGAAAATAATAATGACGTAACGACTAAATATGGCGGTCCGTGTCCTCACTCGTATTTTTAGGGCTCTAGTACATCTGCCTGTGTACACACAAACTTATAATCTACCCAGTCTCCAAAATTTCCAGTCTTTGATAAGCATTGGTCAAAGAATTCCCTTCCCACTTCCTTCCTCTATTTCACTTCCTCATTATTCTTTTTCTTTTACTTAAATTTCATTTTCTTCCTTCCTCGAGAGGGGTAGTTATGGTATGTACTCTGTTATCTTTCATTGAAATGATATGACTCATTCCTGTGGTTAAATTATTATACTTATAAAAATTTCTTGAAAATACTATAAAGGCTGTAGGCTGTATTACACAGCTTATTTTTGCGTTGATTTCTTTTTTTTTTCGCATACAATGATGAAATGCACTGTCCAGAAGATATGATTACGCACTTTCGCGTTCTTCGGCTTGTATTTTCAAAAATATCAATCAAGAAATAAAAGCATGACCTAATTTTGGTGCCTGTGCGCTGTGTTGTCAGTAAAGAATAAGTGGAAACGGAAAGTCTCCCTAGTCGATATATTACTTTTGTTGTGCAAGCACCTGCGTGAAAAGTAATACACACTTCCGTGAACGAATGATAGATCATACTTTTTGAATCAATTTCCGACGAACAGTCATTAATTTATTTAAACATAAGACTAAAAGCGACTTTTCGATAATGGTGAAGAGGTTAAAAACCTCCGCACCCCTATTTATTCCCTCGCTTCTTCCATTGTAAGCCGATTTTTAGCAACCACTGATGCTCTTTTTAGAAATTTCAAGAGCTTTCACTGGCCTGACCTAACACAAAAACTATTCAAATAATAATAATAATAATATTTATGAACGTTTTTATTATTTCATGAAAGTGCTGCCTATGCCATCACACGTAGAACATGATACACGCATGCGTTATTTTGCGAATATTTGCTTAGCTACTCGATAATTTCTTTGAATATTATTACCCGACTATTGCAATACAATTGTCAGCCAGATTATTTTTCATATTCTTCTATCATTCATAATACGCACATGTTATCTAGCTTCTGAGTGACGTACATCTTCCTAATTCAATTTTTCATTTTTGAAATTCGCGGCATTTGATTCTGCATTTGAATAGTGCTTAACATTTTTGTTTTCATTTATAAGTAATCTTTACGTTTATTGCGTTTTTGTTAGATTAAACTTAACTTACTTTACCTTAGTGCTGTGTGGTTATTCGCTCGGTTTTCTACTCAGTTTATAAAGCTGTCCAAAAGGTACTTATATCTTTCAACTAAGCACTCATACCATATTGGATTTTACAAGATACAAATATTATTCTCAAAACTTCACCTTTTTCTTAATTTTTCCATTTTGAACCTTGGAGGTTTCGGAATTTGGTGGTTTTGCACATAATGTACTTGTCCAGGCTTCAAGAAAATCCAGCCAGTAATTTTGAATAAGTTGCACGGACGGAAGCAACTTTTATAATGAATATGAACCTACAGCCCCCTGAAATTTTTTGGTGCCAGTCCAATAGGCGGTCTACCAAAATAAGCGGCCTACATGAGTGCTACCAAAATGATAGACGCGGTCTACCAAGGGATGAATGTACTTACGTAAGGATGTGAGAAAGAGAAGTATAAGAAATAACAAAATTGTTGTGTCCACAATGATGTGAGCTGGCGATGACTATGAAAACAAATAACAATGAATACTCAAATTGAATGAGTGAGAAGAACAGCGCTTGTTATTTTGTGCCCAACTTACGAGGTCAGAGTTAATGAATGAATTGAAAGATGGGGAAGAAACGGTGACCCTTCGTACGCGCAATCGTGGTGGTGAATCTGGGCTGTTTTTTGTTGTCAAAAAAAGGGTGCCAGATTACCCGGTTAAGAATTTTTTTCACTACACGGGTCAACTCCAAGCTCAGGCTCACAGACATTTGGAACTGGCTCTATTCTTTATGATGGACTTTCTAGCATCAACAGCACAGCCTATGATCGGTAAAGTTCACCAAACTACAGTGACGTAGCCAGAACATTTTCCTGGGGAAGGGGTTGAAGAAAAAGTTGGAGAAAATGAATGTTACAAAAAATTTTTGAAAAATTATTTAGAATCAAATGTGATGGGGGGCGGGGGGGTCCGACCCCTCTAACCCCGCCCCCTCTTATTACGTCACTACCAAACTATAATTGATTGCCATAATATGTGCCGGTAAATGTGCACGGCTATTGTGTGCACTCATCCTCCGATGGTTGATACACTTTTAGAGCCAATCAAAATTGATGAAACGCGCTTTGCGGGAAAGCGTAAGTACAATCAAGGTCGCATGTTAGTAGGGGATCAGATAAGTAAGGTGAGTCCGAAGATAACGACACGTGGTACAGAATATGCAGAATCAGTTGGAAGGGTAGATAGGTCGTTTACTTTTTGGTAGACCGCGTACTAGACTGCATTAACCCAGTAGACCGTGTACAAGACCGTAAAATTTCAGGTAGACCGCCTATTAGACCAGTGTGGGAGTGATTGTGGACCTCCAAAACTTCAAGAAACTGCATTTCCAAATATTTTACCATAATGAGTAATATCTCTCTTTCCATTAGCCAAGAAGTTGGCAAAATCTTGAGCAGCGATAGATTACGTTCAGGTTGTTCTTGATAATATAAGATGTACTCGCGAAGAGTAAAAGAACAGTTACAAAAAAAAAAACGCAATAAATTACACAGATCGAGCGCTTTCGGCTAAACAGCTATTCTCGAGGTATAGAGAAGAGGTCATGACTGAACCAGCGAGTCATCAAAATGCAAATCATTCTCATAGACTAATTCAATCAATCCCTCCTTAGGAATGTACCTGTTCAACACGGTAATATCTTTATTATTCCGGTGACGAAAGATTTTGATTTCCTCCGGAGTTAATCGTTTGAAATACGAATTTCCCCTGTGGAGAACTTTGAAACCCTCTTTGAGACCATGACCACTTTCAATTATTAAGTGGTCAGCAAAGGCCGACTCGCCTACTTTTCTTTTTTTCACGCTTTCCTGTATTCATCAACTCTAGTTTGGGGTTGACGGCTGGTCATACCTATGTAGACACTGGGCCAATCTCCACAAGCTACCCTATAAACACCCCCCTCTCGATCATTGCAATAGGGTCTTTTAATTTAACCAATAGGCTCTTGAAAATATTAGTACTGTAAAATGCCGACCGAAAACCAAGAGGACGGAGGACACGGCTCAACTCAGAAGAAAACTTACCCAGGAACGGCAGCCTGATCCACTGTTTCCTAACTATCAAAGTGCGTTTCTCGGGGGAGGGACGTTGTAGAATCGAGAAATTTCTTTGTAAGTCTCCTACGAACCATAAGATCGATATCCACCTTGACCTGATTCACTCTAGCCAGATGATTTATCGTCACGAGTTCTTTATGGAAAGCAACCTCACTCAGAGGGATGTGAGTGAGGCGATGGATTAAGCTATTAAATGTAGCTAGTTTTTGGGCGAAAGGTACGAAGGACGACCCGTCGATAGCAATGTCGGTCGAGGTACTTTTATGGTAAATACCAAATGCATGGACACCGTCTATGACAGAAATGGATTCGTATTTCAAACGATTAGCTCTGGAGGCAATCGAAATCTTTCGTCACCGGAATAATAAAGATATTAGGTACCGTGTTGAACAGGAATATTCCTGAGGAGGGATCTATTGTGCTTTTTTTGTATCTGTTCTTTTACTCTTCGCGAGTATATCTTATATCATAATGAACAACTGTAAAATCCAAAAACGTATTGATTCTATGTTCTTGATAACTTAATTTCGTTCATCACGTTAAGGCATTACGTGGCTCAACTTGGGCAGCGCCTATTGTATTTGAATGCCGTACTTTGGTGGAGAAAAGATCTATACAGTCTATGTAATCGATTTAACATACAGCAATCAGCAAACAAATACGAAGAATCGTCTTCATCAAATTACGTACTCAGCAGAAATCATTGGCGTACTGATTGCCCAATTAAATTAAGGAAGGGAAGCTTATGAAAAAAATAAATAAATAAACTCCTTAATTCCTGCTCCTTTCCAGTAAGTTCGAACCTGGGACCTCTTACATACAAAACGGTCGCTGAGGTATGGAAAAACTTGAGAGCATTTCTATGTTTCTTAACTACAAGAGTGGAGTACAAGAACCAGATAAATAAACTTCCGTGGCTACATGAAATAACCATTCATTCCAATTTATTAAATTATTGAAGTAAATTTTATTTTGCGAACTATAAATAGATAATAATAATAATACGAATAATAATAATAATAATAATAATAATAATAATAATAATAATAATAATAATAATAATAACAGCCTCACTTACGCCAATTTTGGCCAACGGCTTCGCACCACAATCTATGAATTTCTGTGGTGCGGTGTATTAGGACTACGCTTCCCACGGTGCCCTAGTCCGGCTTGGGAAGGTGACAAAATGCTGCGTTATTATGGTAGTACACGTTCGGTATCTTGTTATTGATTTACCTCGCATGTGCGTGAGATAGGGGTTGCTGGTTTAGCCGGTTAACCGCGTCTTCACGACGCTGAACCAGATCCACAGCTTCCCGTCTATCGCACAGGCCTGTTCGAGCGTTTAGATACCGCCGGTAATCCCCACTTGTAGATTATCCGACTCGTTGCTGATACAGGTTGATCGGCTCATTGACGTTAATATATAGCACGATGTTGGAAGTGATTTTTCGAGAAATAACCTGCTACTGTTAACGCTCGCTCGAAGCTGGTATCGAACCGCGGACCTTTAGGTTACAAGGCCGTGTTTGTACCGCTCCGCCACTGAGCCACTTTGCGAACTATAGATAATATAAATTGGTTCAATACAAAGACGTTTTTGATACAGATAGAACTACACTCATAGAAATATTTTAGTACTCATTCCTAAAATAAGAGTAAACTGAGGACAGTATAGATATTTTGTGAATCATTACTATAATTTTTACTTCTCATCACTATATTTTTAATCAATATTAATAATCTTTCGATTTATCATTACTACCATGGGAAAATTTGTATGATGTTACTCAAAACAAACGTTGTGAGTACTAAAATTTTAGGAATCAGTACTATGTCCGAAACAAAATTTCTATGAGTGTATCATTATTGAGCAAATAAAACAATAAAGTACCTATTACAAGAAATACGGGGGAAAATGAGTAAAGAAAACTAGTGTGAGCTGGAAGAACAGAATAAATCTTGAATTCAATATCCAGTTTTAGATCCTAATTTGTAGCCATTGAAGAAACATAATTTAAATTCACTGTAACTTTTCTCCATATTTTAGGTGAATACATAATAAAGCTATGAAATTATGAATATCGCGACTTAAGAAAAACTTTGACGGGTCTCCGTTGCGGGTGAATTAATTTAGAACCAAGAAAGAATAAAAATTGGGTTTTTGTCCAATCGACGTGAAAAAAATCATACATTTGCAATGGGTTGCACTGGGTCAACAAATGCAATGCCGCCGACAGGCAATTTAATGCCGCTGAGAATGGGTGATCCTAATGCAAACGAAGGAGACTTACCATCTCGTAAGTAAAATTTTCTTTTAGGAACGGTGTTACTTTAATTTACAATTCAAAGAATGTTCTTTGGTAATGTAAGATTTTTGGGAAATTTTTAATTACACGCCCTACAAAATAGATTCACAGTAAATGTGGATATCAACTTCGCATAAAATAAGTTAACAAGCTGTATGAGTGTATGAAATAAATGAAAAGAAGAAAAAAATGGCAACGCACGACTTCTTACCTCTGCCTGAAATTAAGCATTGCGCTCAAATCCTATCTTCGGCACTCGAACTCATTCTATAAACCGTTCTCTAAATAAGACTCACACATTCTCACCATCCCTCCCAATAATTCGTTCTTGATCATATCCGGATCCCTAGCATCATTTAATGTTATCTCCAGCCGCTCTTCTCTTCATCCAGTCATTAATTGTATTCACACTGTCATCGCTACCTACTATACCAACTGCATTTTAATACTCGTATTCTCCATCTGGGTATCTGGCTTCGGAGGCATCCGAAGGGATGAAAATCGACAAAGCCGCCAAACAGGTAACCAATCACCTAACAGTCAACCCCTCTTTCCTTCCCTCACGCTCTGACCTCACCAAACACGTTAACAAATACATCAACCAAGCCTGGTTCACTCATTAGTCTAGCCTCGAATCTCATTCCAACAAGTTAGTCTAAATTAAAAATATTCCCATCTCCTGAGACTGCTGAAAGCAGTGTACTCGCAGAGGAGAAATAATCATCGTCCGCCTCAAAATCAATCACCTTAGACTAACACACACACACATCCCGTGACTCATCTTACGCCTCTTTCATGCTCTCATTGCCAAACGAATACCCCTCTTCTTCCATCCAACATATATTTTTCTGCCCCAAATTAGCCTCATTCCGTGAATTCTCACTCATCTCTTACAATCACGTAAGAGCCCCATAAGACGAATCTCCGTCTGTCATCGACATCTTTTAATTTCCCCGACAATCAAATTTCCTTTCTCACATCGAAACTCAATAAAACCACCGAGCTCATAGTCCTGATGACAGGCTGTAAGGAGCTCGTTAATTGAAATAAATTTTAAATAAAAATGGAAAATGGGAAAAAATAGAAGATTATTCACAAAGAACTGCTGCACTAAAACTACACAAACACGCAACAATCATTCATAACAAACTCAACACAAACAAGCATGTTCTGAGGGTTCAAACAGGTAACCTAAAAAATAGTTAGAATTACTGCACCGTGCTACAACTACACTGACAATCTACGTAATCAAAGGCTAATAATACTACAATATAGATAACTTGAGTATTTTCTCCAATTCGTTCACGCTTCAATTTCAGATTTCTCGCGTAGCCCTCATTGTATGAGTACCGAATTTTCACATTTATATTTTTGGGTATGTAGTTGAAATATATCAAAATTCAAAAGAAGTACAACATACCCTATCAGAGTAAAATTATTATTTCTAACAGATAAATATTTAATTTTTTTATTTTAATATAAAATGAATAATTTATTATTAAAATTGTAATAATAAAAATTATTCAGGAGCTAGAAAATTTTCATAAATTGAGCATATATCAAAAACTATCCGATTGTCATAAAAATTGGTCCAGTTTTAAGAAAATCCATCCAGTAGTCTCGGAGGAGAAACGCGATCAAATTTTGATGAATATTTCATTATAAGAAAACCTGAAATCTTTTACTGACGTAGTGATGATTCATGACCTCTAACATGTTGAGGAAATTGATTACCCCTTCCTTTATTACTGTTGTGACGGGCGTGTAGAGTTTTACAATACGCTATTTCCTTTTTTAACCGCTTAATATATTGATACAGCATTCACCAAATGGTCCAGTCATATTGGATTAAAAAATTGTGTAAGTACGAAATAAATAGGGGACAGCAGAAATTTGTCGTGTATATGTCATTTAACATCTTATACAACATATTAAAGTTCCACTCGATATGCCGTGCGCATTGTCCTCAGGGGGCAAAAAAGTGTGGTCCAGGTTGGTTTTTTGTGATTTTCAGAGTGAATATCGGTTTCTTGAAAAAAAAGTCAAGAGACAAAAATTGTAAAACGTCAAAAGATACATAAATAATGTTCTATTAAAAATTTCCGTGCGATGCTCCATTTTTGAATGAATGAAGGATGAAAGTTGGATACTTGTAGTAGTAACGAATAATGTGCCTGTCACCCACAAAGCAAGTTGAAGCAAGCATCACCTACTCGTTATAATGTATAATGCTTCAGTTTCAAGTAAATTGATACAAATGTGAACCTATATGTATCTGTTGCAAAGGATACTTTTTTCTGTTGATGCCATAATTGAGTCACAATAAATAAATGAATAATGAATCTATTTAGTATGGCGTGCAATTAGAAATTTTCCTTAGTTCATTGGAATTGAGTACTTGTTCCAGCTGTTATGTTTGTTGTACCACTTGATGATCAGGGAGATAGTCTAATCAAGAAACATCCGCCCAAACGATTTCAGCGGTTGAACGAACAAGAAACGTCAACACCAGTACTAACTCATAAAATGCTGCAAAATAAATTAGCGGAAGCCGAACAGAGAAGATTACGAGTGAGTGCAGAAGTACCTTCAAGATTTGTGTGTAATATTGTTTATTAATAGTGATTTTTCTTCAGATCCTGAACGGAAGAATTGAATCCGCCAAAACGTTGATGAAACCAGGTGTCAAAAAAGATTTGATCAATTTGGTGAGTATGGGTGGGTAAAAACAAATATTAGGCCTGATAGAATGGATGTAAGACAGTTGCAAATCAAGATCAAAAAAGAAGAATACTCTAAACGTTGAATAAAAATTGACAACTATTGCAAATTTAGCAGAAGAACAATGTTCCAATCACTTATTTTAGTTGCTGTTTTCTGAAGCTGCTGTTCTATTTTCTTTGACTCCCACCTATCTAAGCGAGCAAAATGTAAACAAAGGATTCTATAAGGAAAGAAATGAATTCTGTTGAATAATAACAATAAGTCTTTACAGAAAACCACAAAATAAATGCAAAAAAAAACTGTAAGCGCTTTTAACCAATCGGTAATTGTTATTTATACAAGGTAAGGGAGCAAGTAGTTTACCATAAGTTGTGTATACCAAATTTGTTTTATTATACAAGCAAATTACTATAATAAAACCCATGACTTGAACCTGGCACTGAAACAGCCGGTTTATCTTCTGAAAATGGCTGATCGGACCTGAGAATTATTTTACAATATAGATAATATGTACCGTACGCTTTCAGAATAATATTCCTCGCGCAATTAATGTGGAAGGATAAACTTCATGTACTAGAATCAACAATGAAATGGAGAAAAAGCTACGCTGATATTTTTATCCAATGTGGGTAATTTAATGAACTTACTTTTCAAATCCTATGGTTAATTGGCTATATATTATAATATTTGTTGTAGGATAATTTTGGTATGCTTAGAAAGTGTTTTTATTTTTTTTTATTCTGTAATTTTATGCGTATTCTTTATAACAATGCATCATTTCTCACAACATACCAATATGTAAAAAGTAGACAAATTCAAATTTTTGACTACTATGTTCAATTTATTTATACCTAGGTACCTTTACGTATACTATTTCGAAAGAGGTGTTGAGTTCTGTGATATTGTATGATATTTTGGATTGAGCTTCTTTTCAGCAGACTAATATTAATAGCGTTAGATGAACTGTATTTGAACAAAAATGAAGCAAAATTCTTTTCACAATGAATGAGTTTGATTTATGGAGTAGATCTTATCGCAGACAAGGCTGTCAATTTCACCATGTGCTTGTTCATTGTTTAGAAAGCATTTATAAAAAAAAAAAAAATCTGCCAGGAAAAGGCAGCAAAGGGTTTATAGTCAATGTTACAACTTACAAGCTATTTCAAGAAAAAAACAAGCACCCAGCAATAAATTTGTTAGTTCTCCACCTTGATGCAAGTTCAAGTCACTGCTTAGTATGTAATGAATAATATGAAACTAAAGAGATGATAATTATTAGTTTCTTAATTCTGACTCTCAATACAGGTTCCAGTAAACTCTAAATCTAAGTATATTGAATTGCAGATGAACTGGATTTTACATTGTGAATCACAAATCAGGGATTGTAAATTGGTATTCTGTAATCCTTATTATTACGATCATTTATTTCCCTACTTTTTGATTTGCAATCATCTAAATCATTTTTCCAGGCGCAGAAAAATGCAATAATAACTTACATAGGTACTTTTTATGTTCATCATTAATGGCATGAGACATTCAATCATCCTCTAGTTTCACCGGTGTGTTATTGTTTGAAAAACCAAAAAGTCTTGATAAATTCAAAGCTTGAATCCAAAATTACAATGTAAACCATAAACATATTTTATTGTTTCAAGTACAAACAACGCTGATATATGTTACACCCTTCCAACATTGTCATTTTTGTCTTAATTATGATGAGGATAATCCAGCTGCAAAATTAATGGTTTGAAATCCTTGATTATACTTAAACTTGAATCATTTTTGCAATTTGTGCTGTTTCCTGTCACAGTTATTTGCAGGGTTTTTTCTGTCATATATATGTATGTTCTCATCCCTATCACATTGCAACCAACTAAAAATTTATTTTGCTTACAGGAGCTGCTCCTTGATTGCTCAAGAGTAATTATTATCACAAACTTAATTCTTCTGCTCAAAACCCAACAATACTACCTCTGTAGTCAAGACCAATTGAATTATGGATCACAAAGCTGGGAAATCACAATTGCAATTCATAATAAATTTCTGAATCACCGCCACTTCTTGATTTCCAATTGCTTATTTCATTTTTTCCATTGTAAGACATTCTGTTTCATTTGTATTCATCAAAAGAAAACACATTTACAATTTGAACATTTTATCTATCTATTCTATATCTTCTATAATTGTCAGGAAAACAGTATTGTACATCTGCTGGTACTCTGCAAAGTGTCTTGCTCTACCAATTCAGAACTATAGGTACCAACTTCTCATATTTACATCTGTTTACAACTATGAATTCTTTCTTGCATTATGATTGCGTTACGTCACAAAGTACATTGTTAAATAGAACTCTTCAAATAGGAGAATATATATGTGTGGTTTTATAGTTGCTGTTCTGACTACCTACTTTATTTTGGTCAGCTTTGCTGCAGCTTTTCAGCGGAACTTATAAACCAATTTTCTAAAGTGGTGGAGGCGCCAGGTATCGAATTTGGCCCGGATAACAAATACAGGTAAAAAAAAATCTAAATCGGTATTGAAAAATTGTGAATAATGGTAATATACCTACCGTATGTATTGTCTCTCAGGTTCCAGATCTGAGTGGAACAAAGATACGGATCTCTTGGTTTGCAGATCTTGACATAGAAAAAGTCTAGATCTCTTGAGCTACCTATACATCTTGGTAGGAAAAGAAGCTCCAGATCTTTTGAAAAAAATTAAAAATTCATTTCTGTCGCGTAACAGTTAACGAGAAAAAGAAACCATGAGATCGGATACTGAGACGCATGACGACTCAGTCTTGTTTGAAGTATACAAATATTTTTTGCGGTATCTATTTTTGGAAAACTTTGGTAAGTACCTATGTAAGATGTAAAATCTTGACAAATCTGGCGATGCTGTGTTTCCACAGAATCGAATCAAAAAGTCGAGTTCCCGAAGGAAAGGCAGGTCAGCTGACTGCACTCGGAAGGATAAACAGAACAAGAGAGGAATAGCGTTATATGGTCGGAGCTCCGAACTTTGTCCGTGAGTAGGAGAGTGACACGACTGACAGTGAAGAACGTTCACGTTCTTACCCCTATACATTGCTGTAAATTATTTATTATTTTAGTGGCCTCAGATTCAAAGTCGTAAGAGCCTTTATTTGAATAATCACGCGGTGAATAAATTTTTACAGTACGACTTGGAGTAGCAACGGAAAATAGCTCCAGCAATCGGCGAAAATGTCTTTTATGTCAAAAGGATTGGAACGAGAAGATCCGGAGAAGAATACAAATCGGCGAGCAGTTCTGGATGGGTATACATCACTTGCGCAAAATTTCGAATCTTTTGAGGCAGGTGGACAGTTACTTTTTAATATTGATCTGAGAGCTTTGAACGTTGAAGGGGTTGGTATTGCAAAGATCCACATTGCAAATCGCGCAGTGTGGCATAAAAATTGCTATTGAGAATGCACTGCAGATAGATTGTGTAATGCTCAAAAGAGAGCTTTGGAGCCCATGACATTTTCGCCAAGAAAAACGAGGAGGTCGAGTTACCCCTTTTCTAATCAAGTATGTGTTTTTTGCAATGAAACGGGAACCAACAAACGCCCTCTCTCATTAGTTTCAAACGACGAGTATGTTATTGGAAGTATTGCTCAAGATCTAGAAGACGTAAGAATATTCAGGGATAATATTCCTGATGCGATTTATTCTGATTTAAAAAGAGATTATGATGGTGAAAGATATCAGCTTGCATGTGTCGCTTGCCTTGTAAGAAAATATATATTTCATCATTCACAAACTGACTGGAAAAGTATGACGAGGGAATGTCAGCTACAGAGCGTGCCAGCCTCATTAAAAACCTTGGTAAATATGATTCTTTATGGGCCAGATTTCTCAAAAAACCAAAGCGATGAACTTGATTCCACAAAGGAATGCCAGCAGGCAGTACTGACAACGTCTCAACTTTTACACTTTCATGCATGCAAACAAACGCCCAAAAGTTCACTTCGCCGTCACAGCAAGAAGCAAGGGACCCCAGCCGCAGTTTATTTGGCTATGAAATTGTATAGCCTGGGTGACACACAAAAGAGGAGCTTGATTGATACAACTTACAATTTGGGTCTAAACATTTTGCATAAAAAACTTCGGGGTATATTATCAGAAAGTCAGCAAAGAAGTTGCGTTTTTTTTTCAGGAAGAATAGTTTGCCCTGAAGTGCTTTGCCATGGCATTTTCACTACAGCAGCTGTAGTCAATATTGACCACAACCCTTCATCAAAAACGTTGAAAGAATTGTTCCGTGGTACAGCTATATCATTGCATCAGCATTGTGAAAAAGCACACAAAGATAAAAATTGTTGAAAGAGACAAAATCTTTTTCAAGTCCCTTTCCTCAGTTTGCTCGTTGTCTTCGTTGAAAAAACACACAGTCTTCGCGTTAACTATGTGCGATAATTTTTTGTGAATTATATGCTTGCAATTTGCAAAACAAAAAACAATTGTAACTTTGACTCGATATTCGCGATTCATGATCGCGTGAAAAGCTGACGCAGCCTCTTTGCGGCGTATGTCGAATATAATTTGTAAATTTACTGGTAAAACTAGTGCGGGAAAAAAAAAACTGAAGGTGCCGTCGGAACAAATACCATCGTCGTCCAGCATGCGCGCTCGTGCAATAATGTAAACATGATGAACAATAACAACTTGCAAAGTACATAAGTGAACGCTTCGAAAGAAATTCACATAGTTACGGCAAATGGGAAAAATGAAATAATCAAGCCTGATGTAACAAACGGACTGATCGCAACTGAACTGACCGGGGACAAATCCAGCCTCCTACCCGAAAATGCCTCTAGTACTCCCGACGCAGCGAGTATGTCTCAATCAACCTCATCTAAAAGCATGTTGATGCAAACGTCAACAATGGACTACACAAAGGATGTGTAGCAAACCGTAAGTACAAAAAAATGTAAAATAAGCGACTCTCCGACCCCTACAAAAGGTAATGAAAATAAAAATAAAAACGCTATCCAACCCAGAAAAACAGGCAACAAATTTGCAGTCCTATCAGAACCGCTTCCGGCTACGAGCGAAGGTGCAGAAATGCAAACAACGATAAATCAATCAGATAATGTCAAAAAAATCACGCCTCCCCCCATCTTTGTAGAAGGGGTTGAAGACTTTAAGGGCATGATAGATCGAATTACAATGACCATACCGGTAGTACATGTAACTACAAAATCGTTGGCCAATAAGGCAGTTGAAATAATCATATCAAACGTAGACAGCTATTGGAAGCTTGTTGAGGAATTTCGCAACCGTGGAATAGCGTTCCATACATTTCAACTTAAATCTGAACGTTCTTTTCGCGTTGTCGTAGGAGGGATACATCCATCCTGCTCTACCGACAATACTAAAGCAGCAATAAACGATCTGGAATACTCGGTGAGAAACGTGGCTAACATACGTCACCATCAAACGAAAGACCCTTTACCATTATTCTTTGTTGACCTAGAACCGGCAGACAATAACGCCACCATCTATGATGTACGATCACTTATGAATCAAAGCATCAAAGTTGAATCGCCACGTCCACGGAAGGACGCCATCCAATGTCAAAGATGTCAACAATTCAATCATACACGTACGTACTGTACGCAACCCCCGGTATGCGTTAAGTGCGGACTGGGGTATGAGACGCGTGACTGTGAGAAACCGCGTGACACTAGCCCCAAGTGTGGTCTCTGTGAAGGGGAACACACGGCCAATACCGAGGTTGCCCTGAGTATTTGAAACTCAAACGGGGACATCTCAAATCCACAACTCGTACAAACAACGACCGTGCAAAATCATCACGTCATCAACTTTGGAAATAGTACAAAGACTACACAGTCCACAAATTCAGCAACATACGCACAAAAGGCTAGCTCGCGGCCATCTATTCAATCAAGTACAGACTCCACACAAACGGAGCAACTCCTAGTCAAAATTTGTGGTCAATTCGAAACAATGTGCCAGCAAATTCAAAATATGTTTGAACAAAATAAGCAGATACGTACTCTCGGTCCTGCTTAAATTAATTGAAAAAATTGTACCATGAATGTCCCAATACGAAATAAACTCAGTCAAATTACATGCATAATGACATGGAACGCTAATGGTTTATTAGCACATAAATTTGCACTCACAGAGTTTTTCAAAGCAGAGAAAGTTGATATCCTGTTAATTTCTGAGACTCACCTAACCTCCCAAAATAAAGCAGATATTCGGGGATACAACTTGTACCAGTGTAACCATCCAAGCGATTCCTCTCATGGAGAATCAGCAATCTACGTAAGAAATACGCTACGGCATCACGCTTGTCAACCCTTCTCCACAGACAAAATGTAAGCTACTATCATTACAGTCTGCTTACATAACGGGTCGGACGCAAAAATCACAGCCATTTACAGCCCACCAAAACATGGCATCACAACGTTAGAATACAATACCCTCTTTGACACACTAGGCACCAAATGGTTAGCCGGTGGTGATTTCAACGCAGAACACCAGCTCTGGGGATCACATCTACATACAACCAAAGGCAAACACTTTTACGACGACTTCAGTGCCACTCTAATGGGGAACCAACAAACTGGCCCACGGACCCTGCGAAAGAACCAGATTGTATCAATTTCTTAATTTCCAAAAATATCTCCAGCAACTACCTACAACTTACAAATGTAGCCGATTTAAGGTCTGATCACTCGCCAATACTTCTTATGCTCAGTGACACCGTCATTACAAAAGCCAAATGGCCACAAATAATCAATAAGTTTACAGATTGGGATCTCTTCCGCAAACTTGTCACTGATGAAATCAATCTTCGCGTTAAAATCAAAACCAAAACTGACGTAGATTGTACAATTGAACAGCTACCAACAATTTTTATTGACGCAGCCCGACAAGCTACGCCAACCAGCAAACCAGTACCAGTTGCACGCTCATATCCAAGGAAAATACTTGAGCTAATACGATTAAAACGGGCCGCACGCCATAGATGGCAACGTTCACGGGATCCGGCCGACAATTCCAAACTTAACGCTCTCAATTGTAAGGTCAAGGACCTTATCACGAAAATAAACAACGAAACGTTGAATGACTTCATCTCATCATTGGACACTACGGTAGACAAGAATTATTCGCTGTGGAGGGTAGCTAAGGCAGCCCGCGCGCCTAAAGCGTATAACCCCCCTCTACGGGTTAACGATACCACATTATGCACATAGTGATGCAGAGAAAGCTGAAGCGTTCGCTACACATCTGGAGAAAGTGTTCCAACCTAACGACATTCATTCCGATGTTAAACCAACTATCCATCATACTGATAGCCCTATGATTAAATTCGTCACACCCAAAGAAATTGCACGCACGGCCAATAAGATGAAGAAACGAAAGGCACCCGGTCATGATCTTATTACATACAATATCATTGCACAATGTCCAAAGAAGGTATATGTACTTTCAACGTATATCTATAACGCACCCATACGACTGTCGTATTTTCCGCGGACCTGGAAAAAAGCAAAAATCATCTTGGTACCAAAACCGGGCAAACCCGCCGACGAGCTAACATCCTACCGCCCAATCTCGCTAATTAGTACGTTATCAAAAATCTACGAGAAGCTTTTAGATCCGAGTCTACTAACAATCATTGATGACTTAGGCATAATTCCACCTCAACAATTTGGCTTTCGAGCCAAACACGGCACGGTTGAACAAATTCATCGAGTCACAACCAAAATACGGAATGCACTTGAGAGCAAGGAATACTGTCCTGCTGTATTCCTTTGATGTAAAACAGGCCTTTGACCAAGTATGGATTCAAGGGCTGTTACACAAGGTCAGTGAGTATAACTTCCACAAGACTACGTGAAGTTATCACAGTCATATCTCACGGATCGCACGTTTCAAGTACATTACGGTGAAGCAGCTTCTACCTCGAAATCAATCTCAGCGGGTGTCCCCCAGGGCGGGCAGTGTTCTGGGGCCTCTTTTATATGTTCTCTACACTGCTGACATGCCAACAACAAAATCGACGGACCTCGCTACGTTTGCTGACGACACTGCACTCATCAAGTCTCACACAAACTGCAGCACAGCTACCACCCAACTATAACATGCAGCTTCAGAAGCAGTAGAGTGGATGCGCGAATGGAAAATCCAAATAAGTACTGAAAAATCAGTCTCCGTAATGTTTACGTTACGTAACTGTCCACCAACAATCATCACTATTAACCACACAAATCTGCTACCGTCACCCCATGCAAAATATTTGGGGCTTACACTTGACAGCAAATTGAATTGGCGCACACACATCCTCAAGAAACAAGACGAATTAAAAATACGATTCAGAGCCTTATTCTGGATATTTCGGACCAACAATAAGCTCTTGCTATCCAACAAACGCTTACTCTACATCACCACTCTACGTCCGCTATGGTCCTACGGAGCACCCATCTGGGGAACTGCAGCTAAGGCCAACATTAACATCCTGCAGCGCCAGCAAAACTTGATATTGCGACGCATCACTGGTGCGCCACGGTACCTGACTAACCAATACCTACATCAGGACCTCAACAATCCAACGGTGAGGGAAACCATCCAGAAATTAACCATATCCTACGAGAAACGACTTCATAAGCACGTCAACACGCTAGCCATACTACTACTGGAGGAACCAGCCTTGCGGCGTCTCCAACGGCGCAGGGCCGTAGCTAGAAATTTTTCTAGGGGGGTCAAGATGGGGCAAGAATGAAATGACAAATATGGGGATAACGAATGATCACGAAACAGAAAACAAGTGATTTGATGACAATAGAGAAATAATGACAAATTTTTCAATGTGCACAAGTACGTGTATAATATGTATATATGAAAAAGACATTCGCGGAAATATTTGACATAAATTATTTAAAATTATTGTAAGTTTCTTTTTTTACTAGAGTTGAAAATTTGTAGGAATGCATCGTCCGTGATAGCTTTTAAGTAGTTCTTTTCGTGTGCTAAAACAGTTAAACTGGCTTCACGATTAAATAGCATACTTCGTTGGTAGGACAATCGATTTTCGAGGGTTGAGCACATTTTCATCATTTTTTATAGGGGGGGTCAAAATAAAATGTCAGGGGGGTCATTGACCCATTTGCCCCCCCCGTAGCTACGGCCCTGCAACGGCGCCACTTCTTAGATTTAAGCTGTCTAGTTTAGATCTATCCAAATCTTATTTACGCTCAACCCATAAGTTATGATACGCCACTTGTAACACCTAACCATAAGTAAACGCACAGTCACACTGGTAAGTCAATCTGTATTATTGACTAAGATAAACTACTCTGTACAATGATATCATAATTATTTATCGTGTCATCTATATATATTTAACCGTAAGCTGGAATGCCAACTAGCAGGTATAACATGTCATTAAGCTGTATCAACCCAACACGTAAATATCTCATAATAGTGCTTGAAATATATAATTGTTATATAAAAAAAAAGACCCTTTCCTCTTGCAATGTATTCAGCTCAAAAGTCAAAATTATTCTTGAGTCCCACTTCTCCGTTGACATGGCTCAAAATTCAAGTACTATACGCAATTTTGAAACAACTTCAATAACGATCTATTGGATCTTGTAAAACTGAATAAAAAACCACAAAACATCAAGTTTAAGAAAAAAGTAAAAATTTTATTTACCTTTGTTTTCAAGATAGGTATACATGTACATCATCTTGTAGGTAATTTTATTCTCTACAACTTCTGTTTGAAACATTTTCCGCCCAAATCAACGTGTGACGAGATATTGAAAAAAAACTGATTTTAGAGGTATGCAACCTGCGCCACACTCCAACCCACAAGTTGTCTAAGCTTGCCTCGCATTGCGGTATCATGAAATGAAAGGTTGAAATGTTAATACTATAAAGAAAACCCACAAATTATCCACACGGAATTGGAATGTACGTTATGAGTTCTTGAGAGTACCTAAGCTTCTCTTGGTCAGTAGTGGTAGTGAAATTTTAATAGGTACTTCGTTAATGGCCTATAGCCCTATACCTATGCGTCGCGTCGTTTGAGCGTGTTCATAAACTTCAAAAAATTCTTAAATTCAAATTTATGCTCTTCAATCAAGTTTTCTTCATTCATATTTCCCTTTGAATAGTAGTACCGCTAGAAGTACGTGAAGGCAGAATTGATCCAATTCTATGATCGTGGATTTGTAAACTGCGTGCTTTTCAAAAAATCGTTGAGTTGACTTCAGCGTTCATATTATCGCAAGATTTTTTATTGCCTACTATACAGTAAATATTGTTTCATTATTCATCAATATATTCATCGTCTGGCGGTTCATTCGACTCACGAGATAATTATTAATAACGAGAACTACAGGGCTGCCGCCGAATAATGTTCAAAATGACGGAAAAGTGACTGAAATAAAAATGAAACAAGTGACCAAAAAGTGACCATAAAAAAACTTCTTTCTCAAGTGATTGACAAAAAATTCACAGGCCTACTCTTACAATTCAGTCAATTTTGGAGAAAAAATGAATCAAATGAAAGACTAATTTTGTCACGGTATTATTTTTCAACACTTCAATAAGGAATTTTGGACGTGTTCACGATTCTAAACAGAACTAATCACAACTGAACTAGAAATGCATTATCTTATTATAATAATCAATTTTTGGTCATGAAGTAGCCTAACAAGTTTTTCTTTTGGTAAAAGAAAATGAAAAGTCATCCGTTTTTAATAAGAAATAGGTACAGATTTCATAATTGTTAGCATATAATTTCAGGACTTGCTTCTAACCCCAATCAATTATAATTGAAGTCTCACATTTACGTACTTACTTATTATAATACCTAAGGTTTTGGTCATGAAAGTAACACTTTTCTCTTTTGGTAAAGAATGCGAAGAGTCTCTAAAAGTAAGTTAATAGGAAATTAAAGTATCAGTACTAGTATCACATACCAAGAACAAGAATACAATGAATAGCACAAAAGTAAACAAAATTTAATTAGTAATAAAGTTTCACGAATTGAATAAAAGTATACCCAGCAAGTAACAGGCCAGTAATAGCCTATGATACTGAACTGAAACATTTCTGAGTAATCTATCTTTTGTTTCATCAATACATTTCTGCAAAGATTTCAAATCTTTTTCAAGACTCATTTCTTCATTCTTCAATATTTTGGCACCTGAAATAATTGCTTGAGCAGTCTGAACACTTGACATATCTTCAAATTGTAGCGCTTCTTTCAATCTTTTATTTCCAATTTTTATTGTTTCACAATAAGCCTTTCTCTTCTGAGTTAACTTCTTTATCTGCTAAGTTCAATTTCCATCACCGCCAACTTCTTTTGCCGTTCCTCAGTTTTCTTCTCTTGATCCTCTTTTCCTTTTTCTCTTCTCTTTTCTTCTCCAGTTTGCTTTGCAGCTTCTTTCTCTTTTCTATTCCTCTCCTCAAGCTCTGCTTTGTAAAGAGAACAAGAACTTCTACATTTTTGAAAAAGGTTGCGTGTGATTGACACATTTTCAGGTTTCATTTCATACTGCATCTTCAGTGAGCTTTGTACAGTTAACTTCGCGTTTAAAACTTCAACTGACATGCTTGATTGATGCTCAGTCAATAAATTTCGCGAATCGCAAATAAAGGCAAAGGAGGCGCCCTCGAGATTTACCATAGCGGCAATTCAAGGAAGCTTGCTAAACAAGTGATGAAGTGGAAAAAGTTATCCAAAAAATCTGAAATTACATTCATCTGAAAGAAAATTGAAAGGGCAACAAGTTTTGTTCCCTGCATTTTCTATGAAAAATATTTCAAAACGGTTAAATTAAGGATTTTATTAGTATGCTGTGTTATGGTATAAAACACCATGATCACTTTTTTTGCAGAACAAGTAGCGCACTTTTATCCTCGAAAACACAAGAAAGTTGGAACACCTTCCAGTAGTCTATTGCATCAATACCACTATGAATAATGGAATCTCTTTGAAGTTCTTTAAATTCATCAACTGCTTCTACACTGGGACAAAATATTAAGGATTTCTATCATATCTTGGAGACTGCCTTTTGGATCCTTCTTCATTTCATCTGGCTTCAAGAATCTAAAATGTTTCAGTTTGTTTTCTGGAAATGTCCCACTCAGTCCTGTTTTATTCATCAAATGCTTGCATGCTGCTTTATAATGTCCTTGAACATTTGATCTAAAAATAACATCTTTCTTATTAAAGTCTCTCAAAATCTTATCGAGTTCGCTGCAAAGGATAATACCATCAAGGGGAAGTAAATTTTCGGAGGAAGATACTTCACTCAGAGTTGATAAGCATTGATATAAGATATGTATAAGTGGTTCACTTCGAGTAATAAGAATTTCACAAAAACTTGTGACGACTCTAAAACAAAATATAACCGAGCCTTGTAGGTAGGATCTCTGAGATAAGTAACAATGTGCCCATACTTTTTGAGTTTTATCAAGTGAGCAGTCTCTGCAGGAATATAAGTTTAGATATTCCTTCAACGCAGGCAACTGCTTAATGGTACTTTTTACAGCACCTTCCATTGACAACCAGCACAAGGAAACATCTTGTATCAATTTGTGCTTGGGCACTTTCATTTTACTTTGACATATTGAAAATTCATATTCTCGAGCAAGAAAATCATGGATGAATGAGTGCATGGCAACGATTGAATCAAGAACATCAGACCCAAAAGAATCAAGTCCTTTACAAAATGCATTGTGAACTGTATGGAGGTTACAGCTACCCAAATTCAATAAACTCTTTTCTCGAACTGACTAAATCACTTTGGTAATTTTAGTTGATAAGAAATTGATTTTCAAACCTCATGAAAATATTCTACACTGTAATTACTTTATTGATATTGAAAATTTGTATTGCAATATTTTCTTTAGGTCATAGCAGTAACGATGACAAAAGTGACCAAGTCACTATATAGTGACCAAACAGCAGCCCTGATTAGAAGACGAGACTGAAGAACCTGCTCGATTCGTATCCAGAGTTTTATTCAACTCAACTTGAAGTCGAAAAATTCACCATCAGGGAAAATTGTTCTAACGGAAAAATTCACAACGAACGAAAAAACAATAAATGCAAAGGTACAATTATCAAGGTTACACATAGACGCTTGCTAGGCGACGTATATATTATTCAATTTGCTCGCAGAATTGCGTGCAATTGTTCAGTTTATACAGCATGGTACTGGTACATCATTACTAAAAACGAGTAAATACCTAACCGTAAAATCTCGCGTGATTTTCGAACGCGGTTAAATATGAGATGACACGAGCAGGACTACTTCTTTGAAATTATTTTACCTAATGATAAAAAAACGTATCTAGTACACGAAGGAAAAAGAAAATGCGCATTAAGCGTCACGAGTGCGATAGAAGCATCATCAGTTGGTGCATCATCAACGACCACGTTCCTGCGTTGAGTATCGTTGATCATTATTACGGTAGAATCCTGAAGGGCGACGATCACCCTAAACATAAGATTAAAACGCATAGATTGCATATCAATTGAATTCTGAAAAACAAGTCAACTTTTTAGTTACAATCCGATAGTATGACAATAACGAATACTAACAGTTCGTGAATGCGGATCAAATGGTTGATATCTATTGGCATTACGATGATCGTGAGAAGGCCTTATCATTCGTTGAGGACGATCTGTATTATTATGGTACTGTGAAGCGAACCTGAAACAACGAGTAATCAGATAATTTTCAAATCCTCAGAAAATACGATAATTATTACGAGAATTAGTCACCCATCATAATTTCGATCACTCGATCTTGGTGAAGTTTCACTTCTGTCAACGGTACTATAACCTTCAGACCTAGAAACATATCTGCCTCCCCTATCCGCCTGTCGCTGTTGAGAGAATAAACTTTGATGACGATTATTGTAATTCGGCTGTCTTGTATCGTATTCGGCGCGACGACTGTCTTGCTGAGGACGGTTATTGGTGTGATTATAGTACGTGTTCCTACCGCGATTGTTGTAACCAGTAGACCCTGCTTGAATGAAAATTACAGAAATGTTGATCTCGATTTTTACAATGGTCAAACTGATACAATAGTACAAACCATAAGACTGCATTAAAGGAGGAGCGACAGCACTGTACTGACCAGATGAATTTTGGGGAGTGTTTGTATAGTGACTAAGCGAAAATAAACAAACGAAACAAGTTAATCTTTCAAATACGTTTAGAATTACCGTAATTAAAGTGGAGAAACTTTATCATTCTGGCAAAGTGATGAATCAAATTTTTAAAGACAAAAAAGGATAAATGTTCGACATGTCAAACGGAATCATGACATCTCCTACTCGCCAATTAAGAGGGAATTATCGACAATTTTTGAGTATTTACGAAAGAGAATAGAATCACAGGCAGAAGCGTGATTCTTACATTAGATAATCGGTATAAAACGTATTTTCATCAGTTTGTGGACAACAGTTTTTCAGTGGGCGACGAGCTATCGCGTCATTTTAGAGGAAAATAACTTGTACCTTGTTGCCTCGAGACGTATAAAGGAGCTTCTTACCATGAAGTTCTTTCGCCAATTCATCAGTAAAAACTTTTGCAGCGCGAAAGTATAACCGACTTTTCCTTCTCTCGTTGTCCTTATTCGTTTAATACCTACAAAATAACTGTTATTCGCGCTCCGTAGAAACATTTTATTTTCTATAGCAACATTTCAACAGCAAAATGACTTACACATTTTCAAAGCTTGCTCAGCATTATTATCATTCAGTCTTCGGGGGTGTATATCAGTAACAGGAAGAAATACCCGTCCTTTGGACGAAACCCTTATACGCACCGGATTAAAGCGTGTAATTTCTCAAACTTATTTCTATTTTTCTCCACAACAAAATCTCTCAAGTTCTTTACATAGGAATTTAAAATATACTTTTGATGAAAGTGCAGATGGGCGAAATTGCACTCAAAAAATTAGAAATGCTAACGAACAAAATTGTGATTTTTTGATGAACAAATACATCTACGTATGTTCCTAAACCAACCATTCAACCTCAGTTGAAAAAAATTCCTATTTCAGAATTCGACAGAAATATCTTAAACTTCCAAAACTTCTGTGCTCTGTATGAAAATTTAGTTCATAAAAGTCATACCCTATTGAACACAGAAGCTGTACTATCTAAAGGAAGCAATGGTCGGCACTGCTAAGAACATCTTACGTGATTTTCCGCTCGCGGATTCCGCATATTTTGAAGCCGGCCGGGACCTTTGAGAAACCGTTGTTTATAAACACAAAGGTAATTTTTAGCACACAGAAAATTATTATTACGCACCCTCTTTTTCCACGCCTGCATTGATAGCAAATTTATAGTGCAAACGCATTAAACCCTTCGGCAAAAAAATCTTCAATGTATTTTGCTACCTCTGAGCTCTCCGGCCTATTACACGAGCCTCTTTGTTAATACATCGAAAATGGTCGAAATTTTGTTGGATCCAATAATTTTCACGTTCAATAATATATTCAAAAGGGAACGGGTAAAATTAGATCAAGAAACAGCTTCCAAAGAAATTTGTTGGAAACTTATAATTGCCGTCATTGAGGCTTCAGTTAAATCCGCGAAGTATCTACTCCTGAATGCTACCAAAATTGCAGTTTAGACTCTCGGCAAGTTATCTACTGTCTTATGTCTCGTCAAAGCAGTACTCAATTCCCTATCATGTTTTGGCTGACCAACCTATTGAAATCACGACTCCCCCTCATCTACTCATTGGTTCCAACCTATTAAATCAAGTAAAAATTATTGATTACAGCGACCTAAATCTAGGTAAAAAGTTTGCCAAAGTACGTGGTGCGATCCAAAATTTCTGGACTCTTTGGAGAAGTTCCTACTGAAATAATTTCCAACGCCATAATAAATGGCAATGTCAAGTTGCAAATTTGAATGTAGACGATGTTGTGTTGATTGAAGATAAGAATGTACCTGTTTCTTCTTGGCCATTCGGGCAAGTTATTTCCCTTTCGAGGCTGTATTCACAGGGGGAGACACATCGTAATCTAGATTCTCCGAAATGCGAAAGAAACATACCCCACACCTAAAATTCGACCACTCTCAAGAATACAATACCTCCTAAAGTTGGTAAAAGGAAGTCTTGATGAATGTTTAAAGATTAGCATTACGGCGTGTGGGTTATTCACCTAGATTCCGCAAATCTTCAGAACTCATCACGCACATGTCTATCCTTCCGGAAACCAGGGCTGCTTAGCCAATTGTATTGGCTGAAAACTTGGCTAAAAGCTAACCTTTCGAATTGATCGGCTTCAGCTATCAGCTAACGGCTAACCAAGTATCATTGGCTAGCTAATTTTTGGTCAAAATAGAATTGCTGATGGCTAAGAACTAAAAGCTAACGGCTGAAAGTAGGGGACGGGTCACTAACGTAGAGGGGTGAGGTGTGGGGAAGAGAAAATATTAGCGGTTAGCAATTCTAATTTGAATGACTAACGGTCAAGCTAATGGTAAACTAACGGCTACCTAATTTTGGATGAAAACTGCTCGTCTAATGGCTAACAGGTAATGACTTCGGCTTAGCTAAGCAGCCCTGCGGAAACATCAGTGTAAGCATTTATTAGTTGCAAATTCGTCTGAAACTTGTGCCTTTCTGCTAAGTCTGTCCCGCTTGGTCAAAAGAGGAAAAGAGGTCGTTCGGCCCTTGTCAAGAAGGCTCTTATGCGTCGGTAGTATTTTATTTTCAAACATGATGTGAATTCATAACTTTTTATGTTTGGAAGTTTGTCGCAAAAGATTATTTAATTGCCTGAAATTCAATTTATCAGAAAATATTATTTAATGCAGCAATTGATGACTTAATTTTGTTTTTACTTCTCATTTTTTGTTAGTCATTCATTAATTTGTCGTTGGTTATTTATCATGTCGAAAATTCAATTTTATTTGCCGTATTTTTTTTATCTACTTTGCCGTGACAATAAATGGTACCTTTTAGAAATTACTCACCCTAACATTCTATGACCCGCTCTACCCAAAGATGCCACTTGGGTTGCTGGTACCATACCAACCTGTGGTTTCCAATTGCGAAAAACATCATCCGGCAAATTGTGTGGTTTCAATATGGATGGTGGGTCACTGATACGTACAAAATAGAAATTAATACAGTATTTTTGTGTATTATTTTAAAACCATTCAACTACTTACGTAGCTTCAGGTAAACGTTTGCTGGGAAATATGTGGCCTTCTGCGTACCGAGCATCTCTAAATCGAACACTAAAACGGAACAAGATTAAAAGAATGAGAAATCAAATTCAATGACAAGTCAAATAATACGTTCATTCATTCATATTCAAAATTGATGTATTCATCATTTTTATTGACATAATAAACTACGTAATGGATACATTCAGGCTTTAATATTTTTGAATTAGATTCAGCAACTATTTATTGTTCTTCTTTTAGATACTTGGAAAAGTATTCCTTATGACTTGGAATTCCTGTCTCGTTTGGTAAAGAGAAATCCTTATATTATAGGCAGTTTCCCATTTATCCACGTTTAGAAGAAAGTAAACGTCAAATTTGGTTACTTTCTGGAAATTCAGCAATGTTGCAACAAAAACTATTGATACCGTTCAAATTTTTCTAGTCATTACATTATCAACCTAAATATCAACTTCAATTTTGTCTTCATCTAGGATAAGATGAAACAAGATTTAGTCGCTATGCGCCTCAGTATCCCGTTCTCTTAGTTTTTTTTATCCTCAACTGTACGGTAACAAAAATTTATCTTTCTATTTTTTTCAATAACTAATGTTTTTTTTTTTTTTTTTCTATTGAGATGTAGAGCTCAAGATATCCAAATTTTTTCTATTTAAAAATCTGGAAACCAAAAGATCTGCCTCGTTTTGTTTCATTCATATCTGAAACCTGAGAGATATGGTTCTTCAAGTATCCCCATAAATAATCGTAATAAGTATGAGAGACAAGATAGGTATTTACCTAAAATAAAGGAAAAAAAAATATTTTGACAGGCAAATTCTTGGCAAACCATTAACCCGAAAGACATTTCCTGACAATGTAATACCTGACAGACATTTACCTATAATCTACGCCCCTGACAAGAAACGTTCATTTTATTCATGTTCCTGACATGTATTTGTACATTGTAACTGATGGTTCTAAGGTAGGAGATATAATTTTTGTCGCACGTTTTGTATTGCGCAACGACCCCTTGTATTTGGTCTTGCACGTCAAATCATTTCCTTTGGGACCCTTATACGCGTTTCTACTTTTCTCTTCAATCTTTTGATTACCTCTTCAGCTGCGCACTTGTCACTGTCCGGTGGATGTTGATGTTACAAACTTTCAAGTAATGTAATTATTGTTGTTTAGTCGAGCGGATTGTCAATGACGGCCCTCGCACGATACGCACCACTTTCATTTGACAATCCAATATATCCACCCCTTGCACATGCGGCATTTTACATAGATGTGACCGTCTTTGCATGAACTGTTACCTACTTCCTCTAGATTCTGCAAGTTCACAACAGCATTTCAGCAAATGGCTACCTTGGAGCCCACTGCGATAAGATTTAAGCCGAAAAGAATCATCATTCCTATGTAGTCTACTAGAAAATTCACTCCTTTGTACAGGGTTTCATTGAGACACCAATTGCTTTCAGAGTGTTTTGTGGCAGAACCAACGAACTATCGAAGTTAGCGATCTTGTGTTTTTAGAGGTCTATAGTAGGTAACCAGTACATTTGGGTTTTCACCCGTTCATCGTGTTACAAGCGAGTTTTTTTCGGCTTGCCACCAAACAAGGGCAAGTTTGAAAATATTGTTTCCTCATTTCACGCTAACGCTACGGAGAAACCATAAAAAAATGATACACTGAATTGTTTTTCCTTTGATAAGCAAATTTACTCATTTATTAGACTAAGGAAGAAACCATGAAAAATTGATAAAATTAAAATTTGAATTAGACTTAGACTTAGGGAGGAACCATAAATAAATTAATAGAATCAGCAGGTCAATTCGACCAACAGAGAAAGCATAAATATATTGATAGAATCAATATTTGAGTTAGACCGAGGAAGAAACCATAAAAAGATTGATAGAAACAACATGTTTCAATTAGACTAAGAAAGAAACTATGAAAAATTGATAGAATCAAAATTTGAATTAGCCTCTAGGAGAAATTATAAATAAATTAATAGAATCATCATTTGAGTTAGACCAAGGAAGAAACCATAACAAAATTGATAGAATCAATATGTTTCAATTAGACTAAGAAAGAAACCATGAAAAATTGATAGGATCAAGATTTGAATTAGACTCAAGAAGAAATCATAAATAAATTAGTAGAATCAAGATTTGAGTTAGAGCAATATGTTATCCTCTTCGAAACGCTACAATTTTCATCAGGCAGTATTTGATGCAAAAGCGATACGCTTTGATTTCGTTTCGAATGTGGACAAACATCATCCGTGTTGAAATGCTACAATTTTTATCGGGCAGTATTCGGTTCATGTACGAAATATACTCAAACGTCTTTTATTGCGTGCGAATAAATTATTATCATTGTCACATGAAAGTGCAATAATAGAAGTACTGCCTATTGGTGACTGCATATTTATCTGTCGTAATGATTACAAAGACATTCATTGCCATATGTCGTCCTACCTATCTCGGAAATGATGGTCTTCTCTTTCAAGCGTGCTTCGTGGTCGAGCGGTCAGAGTCGCGGTAAGATGCCGTGCATTTCGCAGCCACGTGCATCTCGTCCATGTATATGACGCGACACAAAGCGCGACAGAATGAAAAATACGCTTCCTGCGAAACGCGTGAAGAAAAAGCGCGCAAAAAACCTAAATGTACTGGCGACGTAAATGTACTACAACATATACAACGCGAATTAGTGTACTTTTCCCTGGGCATCCAATAAAGTAATAGAGCGAGTTGTTATGATGATACAGACCACTTTGTTTCAACAATTTCTATTGAATTTTTTTCTTTTTTGTTGTTTTTTTGTTTTTGATCAATTCCTATGATTCCACTTCTATGTATGTACAGGAGAATTACAAGAGAAATTATCATAACATTCCCAAAAAGGCATGATTATTTTTCTATCAGGTAAAAAAAAAGACCATGACAACCGGACGTTAATTATAACTTACTATCTCTAGAAAATGTTGATAATAAAGCAATGCCTCCCTCTTTCTGATGTATTTTGTAATCAATTTTAAGATAGATAAGAGAAAAAGACCAGTATGTCTTGCATCCCTCTATTCAAGAGTGAAATGACAATGAGTAAACCCCAAACAAAATATCTGTATAACAAAGGAAACATTGATAACTGAGCAAAGAAGACCACTATCCCACAAAAATGAACAAGATACTGAGGCCCTGCGGTTAGGTGACTGAGCACACTACCTTCAAATTCCTTATATATTATATGTAAACGATTCTACTCCTCGAGAAGATTCTAAAAATATATACTTTCCCCCCTCCCCCCGACGATTTTTTCGCTAAGAAATCGTCGATCGAAGTTGCGCAAAATCGACAAAATCCGCGCAGAAATCAACAAAATTGGCGCGCTTCTTCTTGTAGGTAACAACCCGTTAAGCGCGCTTTAGGTAGTTTCGGTAGTTCGTTCGCGCGCTTTTCCCTTCTTTTATTCACGCACATGCAGGTGAGAAGTAACGTGAGTCCCTGCTGTGTTGGGTAGAGTTCAATGAACAAGGGTATTGCATTTGTGTACAAGTGATTGTGAACCATTCAATAGGGTTCAATGAACTGCATTTCTATAGGAAGCAAACGAACAGGATGAACAATGATGATCGGTTGCTTGAAGAGGGAAATGATGTGTTGTGGTTTATGGAATGATTAAAATTGGCGGGAGAAATGTTCGCGCCAAAATTTACACAGGCCAAAAGAATACGTAATTCGGCGGGAAGATAAATGTTGGCGCGAAAATCTATGTGATGTCATAAAATGCGTAATTTGGCACGAATAAAAAAAATACGAATATTGTACTTACTACATTAAATTCATAAATATATAATAGCGATGGCGACGCATGAAAATTTAAAAAGAATAGGTTTTACCCGTAAATAAAAAAAATTGAAATTTTTGACTAATTTTGCAGGAAGAAAAAAAGCAAATATTGTACTTATCACATTAAATTCATATACATGTAATAAAAAATGGCGATCTAAGAAAATTTAAAAAATAGGTATTACCTGTAAATATAATTTGAAATTTTTGACATGCGTACTCAATTACCCGAGATATCAATACAAAAATGAAATTGTTGGAGCTTGTATCATTTTAATCTTCACTCTTCCATATTAAGTTTGTGGCGACTGGCATATTCACCAAAGACGCCCGAATGATTGCTCTATAAAAATAATATTAAAAGCGCGCGAATGATTCATGCTGATTGTGATACAAAAAAAGGCGCCAACCAAAACTACCTGTGAAGTACGGAAATTTGTCTCGCGCCAAAATATTTTCCCGCCCTTCAAAACTCCCACGTTCCCACCTCGCCCGAACGATTGCCGTATAAAAATAATATTAAAAGCGCGCGAATGATTCATGCTGACTGCGGTACAAAAAAAGGCGCCCACCAAAATTACCCGAATGGGTTATATGAAGGTGAAGCGCGCGAAATGTTTGCCCGCTGATTACGGTACAAAAAAAGGCGCGAACGTGAATCACTCGAATGAGAGTTTCGCGCGGATTTTGTCGATTTCGCGCAACTTCGATCGACGATTTCTTAGCGAAAAAATCGTCGGGGGGGGGGGGGGGGAGAAAAAGTATATATTTTTAGAGGAATTTGAAGGTAGTGTGCTCAGTCACCGTAACCGGCCCTGCTGTATGGCCGTCATACTACTTAGAAATAGAGAATTCTTGATCTTCATATGAAATCATTTCACTGATATGGCAAAATAATATGTATATTATTATTGTTCTTCTCAAATCCCACATTAATTTTAAAGATACTGTTACAAATCTCAACGATAGGAAATGGTCCTATGCGTACTTCATCTAATTCTGTACAATTTAGTTTAATACCATTTTCTATGTACACTAAATCTCTTACCAGAAGCCATGCGTTTTCCTACTCATATCTATTCATTTTGGGGTCAAATGGAGGCAGTAATTTATATAGAAACTATTTGATCCATGTCTTTGCATGATTCCTAAGAGAATTTGTTGGAAAATTTCTGGTGCTGTTTGTAAGTCAGAAGACTTATTTTTTAATTGCCAATGACCATTTTTAGTCACAAACCCTAATTTATACGTACCTATTTTCCTTTCTTACTGGTATTGACCAAAAAGCCGATAGAATATCAAATGCAGAAAACCATTTACAGTTCCTGGCCTTCGAGGTAATATCATTGATAAAAGGAAATGGTTGGCTTTCTGGTATCAATAGTTTGTTTAAATCACGGAAAGCAACACACATTCTATTTTTTCTTTTAATCTTTTTGCAGGTCCAATGTAACTGAGCCTGCAAATGGTGACAAAGACTGCTCCTTTATTCCAGCTTTTAATAGAATTCACCTACTTGTTTTTTTATCTCTTTTTCATCATCAAAGCTTGATCTATAGTGTTTCTTCGCTGCAAATTTGTTTTTTTATTAATTTTATGTGCGCTTTGTAATCGCCTACAGTACCTACGTCATATTTATGTTTCTCAAATAGGTAATTGTATTTATCAATCAAGTCAAGCATTACTTTCTTGTTTTTTTAATTTAAATAATGTGTTTTGATAACAAAATCTTGGAACGGTACTAAAGATTTTTTCGTGCAAAGAATATCAATGATTAAGTAAAAACGGCTTTGCTCGCACTATTATTAATAATTACTCGTACATACAAGTAAAATTTGAGAGAGGTTTACGTTTCAACGTACAACGACGTCTTTTCCTTCACTAACTGGCACTCCCTTAATAATATTCTGTTTTCCAAAGCTAAAGATCCTACCCCATCTTCCAAAAAATCCGAACTCGTCTACAAAATTCCTTGCTCTGGTTGCCCTCTCTCTTATGTTGGTGAGACTCTCCAATACCTCTCTAGTAGAGTGTCCCAGCATAAAAGGGATGAAAGGGATCTTAATTATAACACTGCTTTGGCTTGTTATGCCTCTTATAATAATCATAAGGTTGATTTCGACAATACTCGCATCTTAGCCTATGAGAAAAACACCCAGAAACGAAGAATTCGGGAATGTATCGAAATCATCAAAAACCACACTGTCAATTTCAAACGCGATATGCAGAAACTTGGACCGACGTACTCTTCTATCATTAGTCATAACCCTTGAACTTTCGGATTTTGTTTTTTCATATCTTCTCTTTTATGATAAGCGCGTTGCTCTTTTTTATTACGAGTATTTGTATTTAGTTTTTTAGTGGGTTCTGATGAAGACGTCGTAGTACGTTGAAACGTAAACCTCTCTCAAATTTTACTTGTATGTACAAGTAATAATAATAATAATAGTGCGAGCAAAGCCGTTTTTACTTAATCAAAATCTTGGAATGCTTTTATTCCAATTAATCTGAATAGTATCATTATTTGTTATTATACCTATCAATTGTGGTCGTATTTATTTTGTTTGATTAATCAACTTCATTATTTTCTAAAGTTTGGGTTATGTTCAAGTTAGAATCTTGATTTAATCGAAACATTTTTATTGAATCGAGCCCGATTAATACATTGGACTTGAAATCCTCTGTACTATTTGAGTGGGTGTTGTAATTGTGCGTGACTTTAAACAAAAATCAAGAAGAGTTGAACATTGTCATATTGCCAAAACAATTTTGTCACTGAAGGGAGCATACCTCCATGGTAGAATTTACGCAAAAGATCTGAAGTTTAAACGCCGTAGGGCTTTTGTTTATTGTTCCATAACCTTCCCTTCCTTTAATTCATAATTACTGTAAGCGTGTAACTCCTATAAATTTAAAATGATTTAATTACTTACCAAAGAGCTTTGTTCTCACGAATAACTTCTAATCCCATGACAGGTGCTGGTAATGAACTATTGGAAAAAGAATAATTGTGATAAATTATTATATCGATACGTTCTCTCGAATAAGTGAATATGACTTGCAAAAAAAATATATATAGAATAATAATAATAATTATTAAAATGATAATAATAATAATAATGAGCAAACAAAATAATGGTCACGATATACTACTCACAAAACACAACTTAAGCGTTTTCAGGTCACATAAATGATTCCTCCCCATTCTGTGAATACGACATCGTGACCATTGGAATGTTCTTTATTTGTATTTTTTTCATTTTATCTGTTGGATGTTTTGTTGAAATATCGGTTCCAGTAAAATGTACGTACCCGCCAATATTTACAGAATCGACAGCCAAAAGAACGCGTCCACTAACACCCGATGATTGTAATATAACTTCCACGTCATAATTTCGATCGTTATCGTACAAGTCTTTTATGAATGAGAATGATGAATTTGATTCACTGATGTATAATCGATCATCCCCTCGAAGATTCCTTCGTACTGTATTTTGGACAATGCGAGGAATGAATGCAAACAAAATATAATAAGGACAATACGGATTCAGAAAAAGTAAATCATTGTCACCTTCTTCGTCAGTCAATTCTTCGTACTTTTTACTTAGTGCTTTGTGAAGACGTTTCTCATCGACGAACGGCAATAAAGCTACACCTTGCCAAGCAAACTTTTTACCATTTAAATCAATTTTGAAATCTTCCGGATAAAAATCGATAATTGGTGAAAACTGTAATAAGCAAATTCAATAAATGAGCTTTGTTCTTTCCTTCTTCTGCGATTAGGACAAAAACTGATCGATCAAATTATTACTCACAGGATCTATCATCAGTTTAGCCCACGATTCTGGCACGTGTTCTCTGCTAGCTGCAGGAAACACACTCATCAATTGTTCTAATGGTCGAAACTACGAAGGAATGATGAAAAAAATTAAAAAATAGCCAATAAAAAAGAAAGAAAATATTGAAAATAAATTGACGAAATTATTCTTCTGTCAAACAACATACCGGACCAGTACCCTGTTCCCAGACGACTTCCTCTCCAGCAATGTTCACAAAATCGGAAGCAAACGGAGCGTAATGATATGGGTAGTACCAATTCCATGAAGGGCAACCCTGAAGAAAAATGAAATAACAAAGTAAGAATATCATCTAATGACAAATATACTGTTTCATTCTGATCAGCCATGGATCAAGACATTGGCATATAATATGAACCATCTATGTAGTAGTGTTCTTGAAACTAGATGATCACAAGAATGATAATCACGGTCATGTTAGCTGATTCCAAATTTTGTTCCATTCATATTGTATGCTATGAAAGTAGTTTATGAACAAATCTAACTTACTTGATAATAATAGTGAAGAACCCAACAAAGTCCTCGCGCATATTCTAATGCAACTTTCCTTCTAAATGCCAAATTATTCGATAGAACGTCAAATTTAGACTCGTAATATCGGTCCTTGAATCCATTTTCCCAAAGACGTACTTCATCATTCGCGTGTGGATCTTCATCAGAGCTCTCTCCATCATCTCGCGATCGTTTGACCGCCCCTTGCTGTGGTTAGGAATAGGTCATTACGTTATTTTCGATACAGAAATTCGACCGACTCACACTATGATACTCACCACCGCACCCGCTTGCATACTTCGAACTCGTTCTTGGCTTGCGTTTTGTCTAGGATTGACTATAGGCAACGAACCACTGCCGAGAGCCTGTGAACGTGAGGACAAAAATTTTACGAATTAATTCTATACTTGGCTGCTACAGTAAGTTTTGTCTTCATCGCAGGCCGCATATAAAACCTACTAGCCCCTTCTCTTGGTCTTGTATACTGTATATAAGGCCTATATAATAAAGACTAAACCTACTATAGCAGCCTGGTTTAGACCTAAATCTCTCTTCTTATTTAGTATTGTAAAGTTGGTCTATATAATGAACGCGTAACACTTGAGCTACTAACTTTTGAGGCTCTCTCGCTCGATTTGTTTGCCCCCTTCTTCGTCCAGTACAAGTTTAGTATGAAATATTTTAGGCTATCATTTTTCGGGGGCTCACTTCTTGGTCTGGTATACTGAATATTAGGCCTACATAATAAAGGATGAATCTATTATAGAAACCTAGTTCGAACCCAGTTTAAAAGGGGGAACTCCTTTTTGGTATAGTACACTGTATATTGAGTCTATATAATGAAAACAAAACTCATTATAGCAGCCTAGTTTGGACCCAGTTTAATGAAAACTAGTATACTGTACAATGAAGGAATAACCAAAACACTGATGATGTTTTGTGACGGTTTTTCGTGACAGTTTTTCAAGAATAATCCCAATGCTAAAAAAACGTCTTCTAGCAACAAATCACGAACAGGGTACAATTCAGCTTACCGTTGGCGCATACTGGCCAGAAAGTATATGTGTTGGTCGATACTCCCTAGACTGTTGTAATCGGATACGTTTTCGTTTCGCTTTATCTCGAGCTCTAAACATCTCTTCAGTTCGTTGACGCTTTTTGAATATTTCATCTTCGACAATACCCAATTCGGACATAATGAGTTGAACTCGACTCAATTGAACTTTGCCACTCTCCGTTAAAAAACCCTACAGAATACAGAATTACGTTAATGACTCTAGGATTTCAATTGAATTAACAAATAGTGATGCATATGCCTACCCCTGTTTTATAGACAGCTTTCTTATAGAGATTGACCAATCGATCTATTGCACCCTCGCGAATTTCCAAAGACGGTAAATGCGGTAGAAAATCATTACCAACGAAGAAACACATAAAAACCCAATCATCGATGGCACGTTCGAAGTCATAAGTGAATGGTAAACTATGCATGTCGAGTTCACGTCTCAAGTACTCTCGCAATACAGACAAACGAACAAAAATGAATTGAACTTCCGGCGAAAATATTTTGACTACTGTTTCGTTTTTTTCCAAACCCGCGCAGTCTTTCAATTCGTGTCCTAGAAAACGAGCGATTACTTCATGCGACCTAAACAGGGCATCAAATGAATTCGCTCTTCTCTTCACCTGTCAAACCACATAATTCACAAGGTCTGTCCATATTCGGCTTGAATTCTTCTCTAATGATGTAAAAATGAGGCTCGTGAGTAGCCAAGCCTAACATAATCAAATCAGCATCCGCACCGCATAAACAATGGATTGTGTTCGGATCGTAGTTTGGTTGAGCTAAATTTATGATGCGCAAGTTTCGGAATGAGGATCGTCTCGTATCATAAGCGTAATAAGAAGTAGACAGTTGGCGCACCTCTTTGCTTTCTGATGAAATCCATCACTTTATGTTCTCCCTCGCCAGGAACGTTCGCATCGGAGAGTATAATTTTCACGTCTTTCCATGCCGGATTATTATTCAGCGTATTGTGAGCATAATAATGTAAACATTTTGACAGCCGATCCATGAACGGTGTACCCTAAAAGAATCTCTCATGACACTCAGGTTTTATGATTTCTGTAAAATATGATTATTATTTTCTCGAATTCTTACCGGAGTGATACAGTTACTGTCAAAATGAGGACCTTCTTTAGGTGGCGGCAGAATCGCTCCTTCTGTTTCTAATTTAGCACGAATTTTTCCGACTTCAATAACTTTTTCAGATGATTCCTTAGACGCTCTAAACCTACGTGATCGTTGCTGATTCATTTTGGCTCGCGGCGCCTACCGGAAAAACAGGTATAAGCAGAAAGATAGTATCATTTAGTAAAACTTATTCAGCAATATTGTACGTACTACACCGTCTATTGCCATATACAACAATTTTCGAGGTCTGACAATATTTAGTAATCGGTCGATAGCTTGGAAAATCGCCACCATCATCTCATCTTCATTTTTAGGAGCTGGTCTATAAAATACAACTTTCAGAGAATAAAAATATTCATGCATCGTTGAATCATGCAACGAAATGCAGACGCACTTATCCTCTGGATGAGTACAAGGATGAATAATACCATTCATATCTAGATAGAGATTATCAAATTCGATTCCATTGGGATTCGGTACACTAGGATCGATCTCTATTGCTTCGCCATTTGCATCTTGGGACTACGCAGAAGAAATTTACTAAATAAATTACGAACATTCCACAAGATACCAGTAGATATTATTAAGGAAATCCAAACAAGAACTCACCGTTGCCTCAATACAATTTACTATCACCGACGGGTATTTCCTAGTAAGCCATCGAAAGAATGCGGGGACACCCATCTTAATTTTAGAAAACTGTACGGTTTAGGTGGACTTGAGGGTCCCTAATATTTTTCAAAAGTTGTTATTTCGGAACGAAAATTCCGCAACGTTGTCATCTTCAAACATCCGGAATGAAGAGTGTTGGAAAATCAAACCAGTCGGTGTGCTATCGTTTACCGGGTAACCCTCTATAGTCAAAGGGTAAGGATCTCGAGAGCGGGTGAAATGGACAACCATTTTGGTTGTTAAATGAATGTAGCACCCCAGTGGTCAATATGGGAAAACAAGATGGCACCAAGATGGATGTCCGGCAGACATAAGCTCACGTGAACAAACCCGCAAACCGCTTCCTCGCATTGGAATCAATTTTTTTGTATGAAAGCGGGTCGCCGGTATGCTTACGTGACCCAATCTATTTTCGATTCGGACCGGGCAAATTGTAGGATCGCTAGCGTCGCATATGTAAAATGTCTAGAAAGTACTGATAAACGAACAGTGATCGTGACTTGAAAGCAGAGGTGATTTGCGTGTACTCGTAAGGAACGAAATTGAAGAGTGGAAAATTTTCTTTCAGATAATCATATTTTTGAGAGATTTTAAAAAATTCAAAAATTTTGCCCGATGCTAGCGCTGCCCGGTCCGAATCAGACTATATTAAGGCAATGTCGCGAACGCTCACTGGGGGCTCCGTCCAATGCATTTGTTTATGGATGATAATCAAATGATATTTTCAACAAAGTAGATATTTGAAAGTGGTCTCAAATAAAAGAGAATTTTAATCTCTACCACTTTCATCCTTATAATGTTTTCATTGAAATTCCTTTTAAGAAGTTATTTGAAAAAGAAAACTTCAAATTGTAATATTGCGAGAATGCACACTGATAACACAAGCCCCCAGTGAGTGTTCGCGTCGGTTTGTGACATTGCCTTATATAACTTAGAAAAGATAAGATAAGCGTCGTTCACACTAGCGCTATTTTCCGCGTTACAGTCGATAACACCGCGTTATTTTTATTTTCCTGGTCTGGGGTTGGACCGGTTCAACTTTAACGCGACGTTATGTGATATAACGCGGAAAATTACGCTAGTGTGAACGACGCTATAGCTAACTCACCATTCACGTAACCAAGCACTACCGGAAACTTTGGTGTCATTCTTGAACCATGGTGACTGCCGGACAGGATTGGCACTACCATAGTAATCAAACGGGATTTTTGACTAGCGGCTAGGATTGTTACTAAAATCCCTTGGTCTATTGTGGGTTAACAGCGCTCAATGTATTTCTAATGGGAGTTTCCGGTATTGCTCCTAGGTAACGTTGAAAACTGGTGCACGGCATTTTAGTTGTATATACAGCCATTGCCATGGCACAGCCATACGCAGCTCAGTAGACGGACTAGACGGCCTATTTTTCAACTATTTTAAGGCCACAGTTACATACCTCCGCAATATGCCGCAGCATCGCAACATTGCAATGCATCAAATGTGTTTGATACTTTGCCACGTTGTAAATCAATGGATACGGCTGCAAGCTGCTGTTTCAACGTTCCAAAAATTGTAATGTTGCGAATAGTGATGGGCAAAAACCAATAGTTTGAAACTACCTATTCGGACTCGACAGCGGAGTGGCTGATATCTAGCGGGCATTTCTTGTAATACACAAAACATACACCACTACAAACACACGCACTGGAGGTACTTTATCAACGTTAGGATAAAATACACACGTGTTAACGGAAGAAACGTTTTCAGTTTGTCACCATTTTACCAGAACTTCATTTACGAAGCAAATGAAAACGAAAATACGTAATTTTGAACCATCGTATTAATATCTAGGGAACACTTTTCCAATAAATTGAATTATAATTGAGTGAGAGCTCATTGAAAAATTTCCCATTTGAAAATATACGGAACGAGAATTGTATCCCAACATTGATAACAAGGTGCGGTAAGAGAGGAAGCCGCGATGCTGGCGCGCGTTCGCTCTGTCGAGTCCGAATAGTCCGATAATCTTCCTCCTGACACTATCTTTTTATTCCGTAGTTGTCCGGAAAACTATCGGTAGTATCGATATACCGATAGTGTTTCCATTTCATCCACCTGAGGCAGGGGGGCGCTAGTGTTCAGAAGAAAATCACTCATGCTTTTCCTCTGTCATATTTTCAATTTTTATACTCTACCCAATTTTCTCTTATTTCTTGGTTCATTTACAGTTTACATAATATTTTTCTTCTTTCATCAATTTTTCTCACTTCAAGAAGAAAAAAATAGTAACACATATGACAGAATTTTGTGAAAAATACCTACTACCGGTAGTGACGATAGCGGTGATATTCTATCGATAGTTTTCCAGTAACCAAGACTATTGGTAGTATCGATAGTACTACCGATAGTGCCCAACACTAGTTGCGAGCTCGGAGAGGTTACGTAGCCGCGGCCTGCCACATTGCAAATCAATGGATATGGCTGCAAGCTGCTGTTTTATAGTTGCAAAAATTGTGACGTTGTGGACTTGGAAAGGTTATGTAGCCGAGGCCTAACATTATGTCTTAAGCCTGTCTCAAGCGTGGTACACATGATGCTAATAAGCGAGCGTGCTACAATGCGTTGACCAATCAGAAGATACTAGCATGGTTAACGCAAGCAAAAAGTTGTAAATTTTCAACTTTTTCCATACTTGTAGTCTCTGATTGGTCAACGCTTTGTAACTCGCTTCCATGACTAGTACTGTGTGTACCAGGCTTTATGGGGTTGACCCCTGTTCTTTGTGATTTCCAGAAAAATAATGCCTAAAATGAAAAATTAATGAGAATGAAATTTATTCCTTTTGTAATTTCCTATATTATCAAACAAATTTAAAATTCTTTTTGAAAATATTTTCTGAATATTTTGTTGATAGAACCATTTGGAGCCAGTTTTACCAACTTTTCTATCGAGCAATTAATTCAATCGAAGATTATAAAATCTCCAATTTCCACATGTCTGGTTTTACCAAACCTAAAGCCTCGTCCACACGAGGAAAAAAAAACAGGTGAATACGATAGGGGAATATGCGCGCGCACGCTCATTTTCTCCTATGATACAAAAATCCATCCACACGTGTGATGAGAGAAAAGTAGGAAAGACTAGTGTTACGTACGCTGCTATCTGCGTGGCTGTCTGTAGGCATATGCCGATCACGTTGTTAGTAACGCACTCTTACCGTGCACACGCAACACTACTCACATTTCCCTTCGAATTCTCCCCAAGAAGTTGAACATGTTCAACTTCGTTTTCACCTCATATTCTCACCGAGCGTTCCAATTACGCTCCGCTCACTTCATATTCCCCAACGTATTCTCCTCAAAAACTCTCTCGTGTGGATGAGGCCTAAAAAAACTCAGTTTAAGCGGCGATTAATGGGTCTAATCGGAGATTAAATCAACTGACGAAATTCGGCCAGTAACTATCTTGTCTCTTCTAGGTATCTATACTCATTAAGGACTGCATACTTGCATACTACTGATCGAAAATTTTGTGTCGTTTGGTTTGATAGTGGAGTAAAAACCTGCACGAGATAGCGCTGCAAAATTACCTGCGCGAGTGAAATTGAGTGAGTGATTGTGGATAGTTTCAAACGGAAATACTGTTAACATTAAGAGGGCAAAAAATGGTGGAAGCTAGTTCAGCGTAGTTAAATTGATTATAATTCAATTTTTCAATGACAGTGCAATTGAATGTAGGATAGGTTTTCTTTTAAAATGAAGTTCTAGTTGATTAAAAAAGTAAAAGGTTTAAATTTTGCCGTAGTCCAACGGTGAAATCATTATGATCATTCACTCATATTGATAACACGCAGGGTGCCAACCTTTGAAACTCCAAGTTTGAATCCCAATAACTTTTAATTAGTGATGGGTAAAAACCAGTAGTTTGAACAACCGGTAGTCCTTCAAGCTCCACTACTGGTAGACCGGAGATAACCAGCAAAAACAATCGGTAGTACCGGTTGTATCTGAAATTTTCGCAATCCTCTTCGTTCACGCCTACGTCACAGCATCGGTGTATCCAAAATAATTTCGAGATTTGTGATCGATGGTGCTTAGGGAAAGTCAACAAACTTTTTTTACACGGACTTTTCCATAAGAAGAAAAATTGAATTCGATCATTTGCTCATATTTGAATAGAAGAATAAAGTGATAAACGAAAAATACATTCTCAAATACTTGAGATCTTCCAGATCTTAACTATCAACGTTGAATTCCTTATTTATTTCTCATTTTGAAATACTAACACATGATCGAAATGTTCCCTGTGAATTCTTATGGGAGTCAACCATTGCATGACACTATCGCAAAAATCTGCGATACTATCGCAGAATATCGCGCACTATCGATCAAAATTGCTCGATGTTAGCAGTTGGTGACGTCACGTGAACGAAGAGGATTTTGGCGCGGAATTTAAAAAACTATTTTTTTGCATTTAACTAAATCTTACAAAGATGAATCTGCAGTGCAGTGCAGAGTTCTCCACTTCTTAGACTAGATTTTTCATAGATAAGAGTGGCAGAGTTGGATGTATTATCTAATGCTTGAATCACACAATTAAGAGAAAAACATTTTCATTTCTTTAATAAAAGACCTTGTTTTGCAGATCCTTGATATTGATATGTAGTGACGTAGGCACCAATTCTCCAGATTTTATCAAAAATGCAGAACTACCAGTTTTTTTTTCAGTTGTCCTCAATAATACCGTTTTTTTCTTGACAATCGAATTACCGGTAGTTTGACTACCGGAGGAAGAAAACAACCGGTAGTACCGGTTGTACCTCCGGGGGTGACTCATCACCACTTTCAATGTTCAAAAGATGTATTAATCAATAATCACCAATATGAAATTCTGAGCCGTTTGCTGAATCTAGGAGAGATATACCTAGTTTATTTTTGAATTACCAACTGTTATTCTATAGAAATCATTCCACGTGTTCAAATTATTCAAATCTCGAAACCATTCTATGCAACCTCCTCACGCACTCTTTGTTACTTTGCTTAACTTTTAAGACGGGCATTCCTGCAGTCCTTACACTCACATCCCGGGCCTTTAATGAAGCCATCAGCTGTCAGTCAGTTACCAACAAAATGGATGTGCATCCGGACCATGGTTGCGATGTTTTAAAGAAACGATGTTTAAAACATGTTTAAAACATGTTTTAAACGGCGGAAATCTAGAAATTTACATTGGCTCTTATGAGAATGTTTTAAACGTTCTAAACAAATTTTTTGTTTTGAACGTGTTTTTTTAATAAAAAAACGTTTTTTTTTTTTTTTTTTTTGCAACCCTGATCCGGACTAGGCATATTGTAGGTGTCGCTTTAGTTTTCAATTTCTTCAATGTAATTAATGTGGGAAATGAAAAACTGCTCTGATTTAATTGAAAATCAAATGATATAATAAGAAATATTACGTTCTGTGAATTAGGTTCTGAGTGTTTTTGCTTCAAAATCGCTCTGTTTTGAGTAATTTGAAGAAAACTTGGAAATCCCCATATACCTATATGTTAGGGATATTGTTGCTCATCAATATTTTCTGCAATCGACGCTGGCGCATCTACAATATGCCCAGTTCATTGACTACACGTATCAGACAAATACTGGCATTGTTATAAAAGTTTTCACTTTGCTGGATACTACCACCCACGGTACAATAAAGAGGTATTGACACTTGAGGACCTATCTGTAAAAAGGGCGTCCGTGAAGAAAAATTCATTACAGAAAAATCAGTTTGAAGTTTCAGTTCAAAATATCTCCGCAACAACGAGTTTAATCAAAAAAATGGAAAGGATGAAAATTAAAGAGCAACTCTTTTTCTATAATCACATTTTGAATACATACAGAAAAGAACAAAGTAGAGATCATTGAAAATATGACAACGGACGCCCTTCTTGCTGAGATGGAAAAAATTGTGGGTTAAAAAAAAAAAAAAAAAAATTATAAAAGATAGTTTATGATCTGAAACGCACAAAAATCGAGGTCTCCGCAAAAAGGGCGTCCGTCCGACGGACGCCCTTTGTACAGATAGGTCCTCACTTGCCTATGTCCACCATTGCTAATACTGTAACGAGAAATTATGTACTTGAGTCTTTTGCCACTATGTAGCGCCAATGATCAGTTCCACGGTTATACATAGAGTCTTATGTAAATTCACTTTTTCTAAAAAAATTGTAGCAGAGTCAAAAATCGACCAGAAAACCTGAAACTGAGTACAAATACACTACTCATTATCCTCTGCATATTTCAAAAAAAATTATTCCGATGTGTAAGTTTCTTTTTATTTTTTATAACCCTTGGAAATTTGTCAATACTATGGTACCTTTGGTAAGGTGACAATGCTGGTGGGGTGCGGAAGGCATACACACCGGTGTAGCGAACACAGCGGAATTATGTATGAACTACTTGTTATTCCATCCACAAAGTAATAGTTTGTATGGTTGTGTGTTATCATGATTCACACACTTGCACCAATCGTCCAAAAGTTACAGTTTGCCTGATCGTCGATTTGGATGTACGTCAATTCAACTTTGTACGACAGATCTTATATAGTATGTTCCTTACCAAAATTGAAAACAGAAGCCAACTGTCAAACCATTGATTATAAATATACAATACACTTTGTAATCCATGGCTGGGGCCATGGCCGTCTCTAGTTACAGGCCGGTAGACTAAATCTGTCAACGCTGCAATCAGCCTCCTCACATAGACGATTTGGGTTGCGTGCGGTAAAGTGTTACAGTACCACACTTTGTCCGCTACCATGACTTTTCATTTTCAAATGATTGTTGTTTGATTACGAGTGAACGGATTTGAATGAGAGTACCCCCAAAAAATAGAAAAACGTTCGATCTTTAATTTGAGTTTCCTTCACTTTTTCTTTAAAATGCCCCGTATTCGAGAAAAAATCGATTATTTGGAATCTTTCTAGTATTTTCCATGAGAGTGTATGTAAACGGCGGCCTCCTGGCGTTGTTGTCATTTTTAGCCTACCGGCCTGTAACTAGAGACGGCCATGCTGGGACTCCACATTTCATGGGTATTTGCAGACGCCATTTTGTTAGCAAAAAGTATTTTTCTTCATAACAGTCAATGTTGAATTTGTATTTTTCAATGAAAGATGACTTAAGAACGGCTAAATGTATTTTCTGAAATGACCAATGTTGGAAAGGAAATTTTATGGATAATTGACGATCTTCTCTTCAATTTTTCTCTAAAAGCACTATTTTCCTACTTATCAATAATATAAATGGAACTTAGATGAAACGTGTCTCTTTGCACAAACACGTGCGTTTACCGCTTGTTACATTGGTTTATCAGCGCTCGAAAAAAAAACCATTCCATTTATTAATCGATAACTTGAAAAATAATGCTTTTAAAGAAAAATTGAAAAGGAAATTGTCAATGGTCCATAAAATTTCCTTACCAACGCGGCCCATTTCAAAAAAAATCCCTCGAGCCGTCCTTTAGTTATCCTTCATTGAAAAACATTAATTCAATATGGGCACTTATGAGGAAAAATCTTTCTGCACACAAAATGGCGTCTGCAAATACTCGTTCACTAGCGATACCAGCGCGCGATCTCTCTTTACTAGGAGTCTAGGACCTATATGGTACGTGTAGAGTCTTGATCCTTCGCAAATAACGGTTCCGGCGCTTTCAAAAATAATAATCCACATTTCAAGATTCAATATTCCTTTCGACCGCAAGCCCTTCTGAGTTCTGACTTATCAATAGTATTATTACTGCATTAGTGCTGTTACTTTCAATGATATTCTCTTTCGGATTTCGAGCACATTGCGCGAATGATTAATTTTGTTGGAAGCACTGGCGCGGAGATTATTTTGCGAATTGGTGAATTAATTGGATATTCACGATTATAAATCACGGAACTCAAGAGAGCGTAATACAAAATTTTGTTTCGTTCTACATCATCATTTTGGTATCGTGAGTACTATCTTCATAAATGATATTAAATGCAAGGAACTAATGATAGAAACTCTCCAATACCTGAGTTCGTGCCTGCGATTCTCGTGTATCTTGTGAGGAGATTGGTCCGTCAGTTCTCAAGAGAAACTTTAATTCATTTCAGAAACATGTCGCAATTTGCTTTTCTCAATAGTTTGAATACCGCTGTCAAAATGGATGAACCTATTACGAGAGGTCCTACTCCAAGATATGAGAAGAGGAAAATTTTTGAAAATAGGTACATGTCGATTATTTTAAAAAGTCTTGAAATAAATTGATAACACTTGACTTGTAAGTTTTTCCAATATTATTCCAGTAAATTAAATTCCTCAGCGAATGAAGCCAATTGTTCTAGGAAAACACCCAGTAAAACACCTAAGAAATCCCCAGGTAATTTTTTGCAAAAAAAAAATTGCTATTCTTCGTCTTGAATAATTTTTAAAACGTTTTTATCGTTACAGGACCAAATTGTAGTACGACACCTGGCAAAGCGAAAACACCGAATGGAGCTGATCGGTTCATATCAAACAGATCGGCTATAAATTTGGAGTTAGCCCAGTACAAAGTAAGTTGAGTTCCCACAGTTTCGGGAGATAGCTTTTCGTTATTACTGAAGTCTGTTTCTTAGTTAGCACAAGAAAACTTCCATAGTCAAGAATCGCAAGAACTTGACTCCACGCAAAGAGAAAGGCAACAGATCTTGACTGGTAACATGACCGGTATCGATCTGAAAAGAACGCGAATATTAGAATACCAGAAAAAAGTACCCGGACCACCAGAGGTGAGGTTACGAATTTATTGCCATCGTTTGAATCACAGTCATGAAAAAAATAATACGATCCTATCATAATCAGGGTTATGAAAATCCGTTGAAAGTAGTCTATAGTTCAACTAAGACACCGATGTCCTCGAAAACGTCGTCGCGATACATTCCGCATGCTCCAGAAAGAATTCTTGATGCGCCAGACATCATTGATGACTACTGTGCGTACCGATAATTTTAATTCTTGGAATTTAATGTCGTGTTCGCAAACCTATTCAAGATTCTACGTTTCCAGATTTGAATTTGGTTGATTGGAGTACAAACAATGTTTTGGCTGTGGCTCTCGGTAGTAGTGTGTATTTATGGAACGCCGATACTGGTAATATTGATCATTTGTTAGAGTTGGAAGGAGCAGATTACGTATGTTCGTTAAACTGGATTCAGGAAGGAAATTTGATCGCTGTTGGTACAAGTTTGGGTAACGTGCAAGTACGTTTTTCTGCGGCTGTTTCGTTTCTTAACGCTTTTCCCCCGGTTGCTTATTTCTTTTATCGGATTTAGCTATGGGATTTTACTCAAATGAAACGCCTTCGTATCATGGATGGCCATTCTGTGAGGGTAGGCTCCTTGTCGTGGAATTCCTACATCATCTCTTCGGGATCAAGATCAGGTCAGATAATTCACCATGATGTGAGACAGAGGGAACATTTAGTTGCTACTTTGAATTCACACTCGCACGAAGTGGGTGTATTATTTGGTTTTTCATAAATGTTCTTGATTCTTGTTTTTTTTTTTTTTTCATGAATATTATTTCATATTTCCTAGGTTTGTGGTTTAAAATGGTCACCTGATGGACGCTACCTAGCCAGCGGTGGGAACGATAATTTATTGAATATTTGGTCCGGTATACCGGGGCAAGCAACATTTCAAACTCAGCCAATTTATTCATTGAAGTTAGTATAATTATTTATTCGCAGAATAAGATTCTTCCGTGAGAGACAACTGAACTCCTGTTCCCTAGCTACTGATTGAATAGTCCAGTAAAATTAGCCATTTTAAAGGTCGAAAAAAACAATAAATGGTACAGAAGCGAAACTTGGAAAAGTTGTTGGGAACTTTCTCATGAGTCTTTTCCCAAGTTTCCCCAACATTCCGAGTGGAGCTTTTCTCCCAGGGGGATATAAAGAAGGAATTTTTTAGTTTTCTAGCTCTAATTCGCAAACAAACGATTTTGGAGAAAAAAAGTTCAAACAAAAATTGTTCCTCGTAAAATTTCCTATAAAAAAGCTCTCTACATATTTTTTCTGTAAATGCACTGTTACGCCGCTACAGCGCGTGACAAGTGAACACCTCTTACTACCCTGTATAATTGACATTGCTTTACGCAGCACATTGCGTTCTACCATATAAAAATGTGAGTTATTGTTTCTGCGCGTCGAGTGGCCTGGGAACAAATTAATGTGGTTGGGTATAGATTCTTCATCAACTATTTTAAGAGGACATAAACACTTCATAATCAATACCATAATTCATTTTCCATTTTCTAATCGTTTTCTTTTTCAATACTTACAAGTAAAAACAGTCAGTTACAAAAGCATGTAAAATTGAAAATTTTTGAGTTTATAAATGATTAAAATGAAATTAATCTTTTCTTACTTATCATTATTTATTTTTTTTACAATAATTCCTATCTACGACTTACTGGTACCAACGAAAACAACGTAATAGGTGACTCGCGTCGCGTGGTATACCTGATCTACATTCTCACATACGGAGTAGCAAGAGGTATTCACTTGTCACGCTCTGTAGCGGCGTAACACTGCATTTATAGAAAAAATATGTAGAGAGGAAATTTTACGAGGAACAATTTTTATTTGAACATTTTTCCTCTAAAATTATTTGTTCGCGAATTAGAGCTGGAAAACTAAAAAATTTCCCCTTTGTAGTCCCCTGGGGGGAAAAGCTCCACACGGAATGTTGGGGAAACTAGGGAAAAGACTCACGAGAAGGTTCCTAACAACTTTTTCAAATTTTGCTTGTGTACCATTTATTGTTTATTACAATGGCTAATTTTACTGGATTAGAATAGAATTGAAATTTTGACGAGAATCGAAAGAAAATTAGCTTCGGTTCCATGATTTTGAAAGCTCAATTTAATTGAGTGTTAGGTTTTTATATCTGAATACTATTTATATCTCGATAATGATACTCGAAGGAATGAGAGTATTCATTACGTGTGTTAAGCTTTCTTAACTTCATGAAATTTGACCCACCTTTTGCGTTTTTCAATGAGACGAGAGTTCAATCCCCTAAATTGGCTCTCCCTTCGACAGGTTAATTACCTTTATCTTGATTGTAACTACGCGAACTTGATTTCAACAGCAATCATCAAGCAGCAGTCAAAGCTTTGGCATGGTGTCCATGGCAGCCTAGTGTATTAGCTAGCGGTGGTGGAACAGCTGATCGCCGAATCCGATTCTGGAATTCCAGCAATGGACAATGTCTCCATGAAATCGATACAAAATCACAAGTAAATATATCTGAATTTACGATGAAGTGTAACATTTAGATAGTCTGTTCATTTTAATAATCATTCATTATTTTTAGGTGTGTTCTTTAGTATGGGCAAATGACTTCAAGGAGATTGTGTCTGGTCATGGTTTTGCTAACAATCAACTCGTAATTTGGAAATATCCAACCTTGACAAAAGTAATATGGCTTGTATATGTTTTTATCAAGACTTGAATTTTTCTATTTCATTTTTGGTGAATTCATCGCTATGAATTTATCTGCATAGATGGCTGAATTGACTGGTCATACTGCACGCGTATTGCATTTAGTATTGTCTCCTGATGGAACGACAGTCCTTTCAGCAGGAGCCGACGAAACTCTGAGAATTTGGCGTTGCTTCGTCCCTGATAAGAAGAAGAGCACTGTGAATAAAACTATCAAATCAAGTATCCTGAAACCCCATATTAGATGAGACGACTATCTCTATGTTTCAGCTTCCTCAATTGTTTCCCTCTTCTTTTCGCCTAATACTGGGAGTTGAATCTAGAACTTTTTTTGATGATTATATTTTGATCTGATTAGATGAAGTAAAGACTTCATATCGCAATTATAAATTTTTTATCTTTCTATTTTCAATTACTAATCACCTCATTTGATCTTCATGTAATACTAATGTATAATTTTGAGATTACTAATCACCCTGTTAGATTTTTATGTTGTTTCACTTCAAATTTGTTTCATTTTATATCACATTTATTTCATTAAAATAATTACATTCGCTCGAATTGACGTACCGTTAATGGCAAAATAGTCAACCGTTATGAATTGTACAAATAAAATATTAAAGAAACAAGTCATTGTCAGGTTCATTCGATTTCTTATTCATCGAAACAATCTTCAAAGAAAATCCATGTGAAAGATGATGGTTAGAAGTTGTTCATGTATCTATTGGTTTGTTGGGAATCATGACTCTACATACACATAATGGGTAGTTGTTCTCCAAGATACTAATAATATATTTTTGTTGTTCGACGCTAGCCGGACGGAGTTGATACCCTGTTAAAAATACCTCTCTAATAAGCCTCGTAGAATTTTTGTTTTACCGACTTGCTGCTATGCTCTGTCCGCAAATAGAATGGGTCGGGTAAACAAACCCGCGAACCGCTTCCTCGCATCGTAATCAATTTTTTTGGCATGAAAGCGGGTCGCGGATTTGTTGACGTGACCCATTCTATTTGCGGACAGAGTATAGTAAAAAGTGAAGTAATACACCCGACACTATAAGAACGAGTGAGGATATGGACCGCCATATTTAGTCGTTACGTCATTATTCATTTTAAGACTTCCCTATTTCAATGACTGATAACAGTTTACCACAATTAAAAAATTATAGGAGAACTACTAGAATTTGTTTTAGAATACAGGTATCAGTACAAAGTAAAAGCAAATCGTAGTGCATTTAAATGATACAAAATAGACTGAATTATCGTGACGCCAGTCATTGTAAACTCCCTACCAACAATGCGCGAACACACTTCAAAAACCCTTAAATGTGATCGATTGTATCGTTCTTGGTTCTATCACATTATCGATTCTCATGACATGAGAAATACACTGGAGCGTTTCGATCATACATTCAAATTGAAAAACCAGAAATAAATAAGCAATTACGTGTTTATATTCAGAAGTAGGAAGTTCTCAAGTATTTGAAAATGTACCTGCGGTTCTTTATTTATTTCTGGTTTTTAAATTTGATTGTAAGATCGAAACGTTCCTATATATTTCTTATGAAGCATTTCTTTTTGTTTACGCACCACAGCGGTGAAATAGAGGGTAAAAATACCAGCGTACAGCGTGATTGTGGGGTAAGCTATGTGGAGTTTGTGACGTCGCGATAATTCAGTCTTTCATACCCTATCAGGGAACTGCAAGGTAGTGATGGGAAAACCCATAGTTTGAAACTACCGATAGTCTTCCTCCTGACACCATCTATTTATTCGGTAGTTTTCCGGAAAACTATCGGTAGTATCGATATACCGATAGTGTTTCCATTTCATCCACTTAGGGCAGTGATGCGCTAGTGTTCAGAAGAAAATCAATCATGCTTTTCCTCTGTCATATTTTCAATTTTTATACTCTACACAATTTTCTCTTATTTCTTGGTTCATTTACAGTTTACATAATATTTTTCTTCTTTCATCAATTTTTCTCACTTCAAGAAGAAAAAAATAGTAACACATATGACAGAATTTCTTGAAAAATACGTACTACCGGTAGTGACGATAGCGGTGGTATTCTACCGATAGTTTTCCAGTTACCAATACTATCGGTAGTATCGATAGCTCAGCAGGAAAACTATCGGTAGTATCGATAGTACTACCGATAGTGCCCAACACTATGCAAGGATTAATGATGACATAGCGACTAAATATGGCGATCCATGTCCTCACTCATTATTATAAGGCTCTAATACAGGGAGAGTGATGTATGACCTAGTATGACACTGGCTGGAATGCGGGTCGAGTCGGACAGTGCTAGCGTCGCGCTGCATTTCTACCAAGTGGGGAGAAATTGAAACCGGGAACTAAACTAGGGCGATATATGGGGGAAAATAGAAAAATCATGATAACATTTGACTTGAATGAAGCAGATTTGGTTTCCAGACATCCCATAAAAGACGTTCACAAATAAAAATTCTACAAATTAGATCAGATGACAAAATCTTGAATAATCAATTTGGCTTCATTCAAGAGTCATTCAAACTTCAAAGTCATTCAATTTTTTCTCATGTGTATACCGCCATAGTTCAGCTCCCGTTTTCAATTTTGGTAAATATACCATCTTAGGTAAACCACGGACCACGGTACATTATAGAGGTATTCGCATGAGGATGCAAATGTAGGCAGCACTAGAGTCATGCCCGAAAAGGTGATGCGGCAAAAATGCCATAGCCCATGAGTACGTATGAAACTAAAATGGGCTATATCTATGTCAATATTGAAAAGTACAGAAAAGTAGTAGGTGCATTTTTTCATCATTTGTGGCCTGCGATGAAAAAAGGATCACCATTTCTCTCTCATGAGAGAAATGATGTTCTTGCGCCATTGGGCAATGAGCATCCTTTTCTCATCGCAGGTCACATTTTCATACATAGAATAACATGAGAGAAGAAAAAATTGAAATTTCAACAATAATTTTCTGAAACATCACCTTTTTGGGCAGCTTCCAAAAATTGCCACCGCAGTTTTGATAAGAGGGCGCCTACTTTGGGGCAACATTTTACACTGCGAGAATACGCTCGTGTCCATACCTCTATAATGTACCGAAACGAAGGCGCTATATGATGTAGGTATAATGGACCGCCATCTTGATTGCAGAAAACGTGAACACGAGAAAAACTCCCATAAGAGCCAATGTTAAATTTCAATAAATTCGTGATTTTCAATGAACGATAACTCGAGATCGGCTCGATAGATTTTTTTGATATTACCCTCGTTGGAAAGGAAATTTTATGGACAACAAACATCTCCCTTCGATTTTTCGCTAGAAGCATTTCTTTCGGAGTTATCGATTAATAATTGAAACACGTTTTTTCAGCGTTCTGGGTAATGAGTGGTAGTTGAACGTAACGGCTACTTACAAACTACACTTGAGGATACAAGAAAGAGGAATACTCCGACGTGGAGTAAAACATGAAAACCGCAGAAAAAATGAAAATACGACGAGCGCTTTCGGTTAAACAACCATCTTCAAGCCTGAAATGAAAGCAACTGACGAACAAAAGAGAAGAACGAGGTATTAAGATCGTCCAAACGAGAAATTACGGTGTGAGTCATAAACAAGTTCGATCAGGCCATCTTCCGGAATGTACGAATTGAGTACAGTGATACCGTCAGTGTTGAGATGACGAATTATTTCTATATTCTCGAGGGCGATACGCTTACGGTAGGAATTCTCCTTATGGAGGAGCTTTTCGGATCCCTCGCGGAAGCTGTGGCCACTGTTTATTAAGTGATCGGCGAAAGCTGACTCCCCCAAGTGTCCCTTCTTCCAAGACTTCAGGTGCTCAGCTACTCGAACTTTCATTTGGCGGCTGGTCTCACCAATATAAAAGCCTCCACAATCCTCACACTCCAACTTATACACACCACTCCTCTCATCGACAGGTATGGAGTCCTTCAGTCTCACAAACAACCTCTTGACTGTGGTAGGGTTGTAAAACGCGGGTCTGAAGCCAAACGGGCGAAGGGCCCGACCCAATTGCTGGGAGAACTTCCCCAAGAAAGGGAGACTGATCCAACGCAAACGGCGATCAAGGATCGTGTCTCGGGGGAGGGAGGTGGTGGAATCCAGGAGGCCCCTCGTAACTTTCCTGCGAACCATCACGTCAACATCGACATTGACCCCATTCACTCTGGCCAGGTGTTTTATTGTGATTAACTCTTTCTTGAAGGCAGACTGACTCAAAGGAATACGAGTCAGTCTGTGAACTAGGCTATGAAAAGCAGCCATCTTGTGAGCAACAGGACCAAACGAACCACCGTGGACTAAAACATCGGTCGTAGTATCTTTCCTGTAAATTCCAAACTTATGGATACCGTCTATTATAGAGATCGATAAATCCAAAAAGTTAATGGAAAATACCCCTATTTCCAACGTAAATTTGATGGAAGGGTACCAGGAATTGAGATACCTCAGAAACTCACCAAGGAGATCTGGGTGACCAGTCCAGGTACATAGAACGTCATCAACGTACCTGTGCCAATAATGAATATGATTAAGTAACACCTGGTTCGAGGAAAAGAGGTCAAGTTCAAACTTAGACATGAAGATTTCGGATATGAGAGAGCCTAGTGGTGATCCAATTGGGATCCCTACTTGTATATTATGGATAGCCGTAACTTGAAGGAACGGATTCGTTTACACTTGAGGACTTATCTGTACAAAGGGCGTCCGTCTTTTTGCGGAGACCTCGATTTTCGTGCGTTTCAGATCATAAACTATCTTTTATAATTTTTTTTTTTTTTTAACCCACAATTTTTTCCATCTCAGCAAGAAGGGCGTCCGTTGTCATATTTTCAATTATCTCTACTTTGTTTGTTTCTGGATGTATTCAAAACGTGATTATCGTTTCTTATAGAAGAAGAGCTGCTCTTCAATTTTCATCCTTACCATTTTTTTGATTAAACTCGTTGTTGCGGAGATATTTTGAACTGAAACTTCAAACTGATTTTTCTGTAATGAATTTTTTTTCACGGACGCCCTTTGTACGGATAGGTCCTCACTTGTGACACAGAACGGCTGAAAAAACGTGTTTCAATTATTAATCGATAACTCCGAAAAAAATGCTTCTAGAGAAAAATCAAAGAGAAGATAATTTGTTGTCCATAAAATTTCCTTTCCAACGAGGGTAATATCAAAAAAAATCTATCGAGCCGATCTCGAGTTATCGTTTATTGAAAATCACGAATTTATTGAAATTCAACATTGGCTCTTGTGGGAGTTTTTCTCGTATTTACGTTTTCTGCAATCAAGATGGTGGTCCATTATACGTACATCATATAGCGCCTTAGACAAACTAACCACGCGCGTAATTGGCGATCCTATATAGCGGATGGCCGGCGCGAATTGTGGTGTGTTGTAACTGACAATAAAATTAAGAATTTATTGAAAAAAATTATTACAACCTTTTATCGAGTTCTACAAGGGTTCTACATCAAAAACTGAATAGGGCCAGATTTTCGATGTTGTCGATAATTCGGACGGGGCATATTGTAGATTCACTAGCGTCGCCTGTGTAAAATACATAGAAAGTACTGATGAGCGAACGGTGACCGTGACTTGAAACTAAAGGTGATTTTTTAGTTTTTCTTAAATTTCTCCAGAAATAATGAATTTAGGCGTGTACTCGTAAGGGACAAAATTAAAGAGCGGAAAATTTTCGTTCAGATGAAAATATTTTTGGGGGATTTTAAAAAATTCAAAAATTTTGCGCGACGCTAGCGCTGCCCGGTCCGAATTGAGATTAGTGTTGGGCACTATCGGTAGAACTATCGATACTACCGATAGTTTTTCTGTTGAGCTATCGATACTACCGATAGTATTGGTAACTGGAAAACTATCGATAGAATATCACCGCTATCGTCTCTACCGATAGTATGTATACAAATTCTGTCATAATATGTTACTATTTTTTCCTTCTTAAAGTGAGAAAAATTGATGAAAGAAGAAAAATATTATGTAAACTTTGAATGGGACCAGGAAAAAAGAAAAAATTGTGTGGAATATAAAAATTGGAAATAACAGAGGAAAAGTATGATTGATTTTCTTCTGAACACTAGCGCACCACTGCCCTAAGTGGATGAAATGGAAACACTATCGGTATATCGTTACTACCGATAGTTTTCCGGAAAACTACCGAATAAATAGATAGTGTCAGGAGGAAGACTATCGGACTATCGATTGTTTCAAACTATCGGTTTTTGCCCATCACTAATTGAGATCAAGATTTCCAATTGCAAACTCACTCCCATGAGAAATACACGAGAAGCAAAGATCAGTATGGTATTAATCAGAAATGAGAAACAATTTAGGGGAAAAAAGTTTACATTTATGATGCGTGAGGTAATTGGCTTCTGAAAATAAACTTCTTTTCTCTTATTCTTTACTTATTTTCAATTAATATTATATGATCGGTTGCCTCCTGTATTTTTCTTATGGGAGCAAATTTGCGATAAGAAATATTTCAGGTACTTTTGCAGCTGTAACCGATATATTTATCGTAGTTATCGATATATTTCTAACATCGAAAATCCGCCCTATAGTGATGTAATTTTCTTCCTCACTAACTTTTTGATTTGTTTTGATACCTACTTTTCCCTGCTCGTTGTTTTGTATCGACGTCAATTTAACTTTGTTCCTGGCAGATCTTGCAACAATATCAACAGGCTCAGCGGCGACAAAAAAATAACCTGTTACAGCAAGGCACCTGTACCGCAACTGTGACCTGCTGTGAGAGAAGGGTACTTAGCATCAACCTTGTTAAGTACCCTTCTGGGACACATATATGAGTCGCGCTCAGCAAAACCATGTACTAAGTCGGAAAGAAAAAAAATTCTGATTTTTGGCGAAATTTTCAGAGGTGGTCTTCTGCATTCGAATAAAAAAAAAATCAGGTTCGCTAACATCAAAATTGACCGCTGTAGAAATTTTTAAAGATTCAAAGTACGAGGAAAACTACAAAACTACTTTTCGTTTTTTGGCTGTATCTCGAAATTTTGTTTTCCGACTTAGTACATGGTTTCGCTGAGCGCGACTCATATGTTACACCAAATTCGCGCTATTGAGGAATGTGCGCAGTAAGAAGAAATTTTGCCGAAAGCATACTCTCTGCAACCACTTAGCTGAATGCTGATTGCGCGCAATCGTGAGAAAATATTATATAGTCTGTTCATATTAAGAAAGGATGAAGAAGATAGTAGCGTGTCTGAACTCTGAAGGCCAGTCTGCACTGTAATTCCGCGTGTGAGAATCTTGAAAGTTGATTCACAATTTTTGATTTTTAGTTTTGACTCAAATAATCCTTCCCCATGATTCATCTATGTTTACTTTTAATCATGTTTGACTAATTCTACTGCGGATCAGCCCAGATTAAATAATATTGTTATTTTGAAAAAACAAGAAATTGTCACAGTAACTCCAGATGATTTTAAATTTTCTGAATTTAATGTTGAACATTATGATACTTGAACAAAATGAACAGCAACAAATCCATTGAACGCAACATATTGACTGCGTATGCTAACCTACTAACAAGAGTTCTACAGTCTAAAGTGCAATAGATTCCTGAAAAAGAAGAAGAAAAAAAAAAAGTGATGACATAATTAAACTAATTCAGAATTACAAGATTGAAGGTAATTAAAATCCACTGTAGGATAATCATTACATACCCAGTCGTACTTGGGCAAAAGATTTTCTCCCCTGCGGCCCTACCTAGGTACCTATCTTGAATTGCAAGCAAAATTTGTGCGCTCTCTTCACTCGCGCACGCTTGTTTGGCAAAACGCACACGCAGTTGTTGCGGTAATATACTACATATGAAGTTATGATTATGCACTTTATTTCTCGGAAAACAATATTTCTTTCCTTTCTGAAGCCCTGGGAAAAATGAACCACATCTTACTGGGCTACCTGAATCTACCATTCCTGGTTCAGGAGCTGCACTGCTGCCTACTTCTCCCACCAACTCGCAAATTTTGACACAGAAGTCAACTACAACTGTAAAACCCTCCAAAGGGGTTACCCTCCTACCCGTTTCAGCCATTCAAATCATTAGTTTTGTTTTTGTAAAAATTTTACAAATCATAGTATTATTTTTTTGTGAGGAAGAATTTTTAAATCTTATTCATCTTTGAAGTTAGTTTAAATACATCTATGTGTAAAACCCTAATCCTCATATTGTGTTGTCTTTTTTTCCTTTCCACCTATTTTACACTGCAACTGTACTATAAGAAGAAATCACTTGTTGAATAAGTGAGAACGCACAAAGTGTACTTGATATGACTTTCTGGATTTTCTCTTTCAGGTTTCTTTTCAGGCGGCTATCTTTGGAATAGATTGTAGTTATTGTATATTTCTCACTTGTTTTTCGTTCTTTTTTTTTCTTGGACGAGGATTTCTTAGGAAATATAACAATGGAGCATACAGCAAGCACAAAGCTGCAATTAACTGTAAAGACCAGTTAAAACCCAAAATATCAATCATGAATCCACTAAGAGCTGGTCCTAAAAAGAACAACAATAATGCCTATGTTGAGCAATGGAGTACTGTAGAATAACGGTCCATGTAGAAAACAATTGAGTGATAGCCTACCTATGCAATATGAAAGACAGAAAGACGTATCGGCAATGGCAAAAACATTTCCATAAGCTGCATCATGACGTAAATCAACTATGTTACCAAGAAATGGTAAAATTGAGCTTTCTATCATTGCGAGCGACAAGCCTAGTCCGGAGTTCGGTATAATTAATAGAGTCATTGTCTTACAAAATGGAATCTGAAACAAATAAAATTCCTGTTTGATCACATCAACGACAAGTACCAAGTATAATTGAAAAACCATATCTCTCATTTTTTTTTTCTTCAGTCAGAATAGTCAGCTACTCCCCATCCATTTTCAAACTTTTTATAACTTATCGAGAAGTAAAAAAACTTACTTGATAAATACTATGCTTGGTAAGTAGTATGATTTTTCCCCTGAAAATTATCCCAAGAACCAGCAGTTGAAGGAGATAATTGCTAGGGTTTGCGAAATAACAGTTATATAACTGTTATAACCGGTGACCAAAAGTAAAAAAAAATTTCATGCCCGATTGACTGATAACCTTACCATTTGAAAAAAACTACTACATTGACCATGACCGTTTGACCGATGGGAATATTGAGAGTTATATTTTCAATGTTTTTTAATTTAAAAACATGTTTTTTGTTCGAAAATAGGTTTTTTGTATAAAAACATGTTTTTTTCTTCAACAAAAATGTTGTAAAAATGTTTTTTTTCTATTTTGACCGTTAAGAATTGTTATGACCGAAGCCATGACCGGTATGACCCGTTGACCGTTTCAGAAAAATACTCTATGCAACCGATAACCATTGACTGTTTTAATTTTGAAAGCTGACGAAACCGATAACTGTTATTTACTTATAATTATTTAGGTCAAAAACACCCTAATTGCGCTTATAATGTTGTTCTCAATCTAGCTGAATTAGAGACTCTTTTTTTTTTCAAATGACAGACCGTCACTAAAAAGAATCAAAAGTTTTAACAAACCACTCGATCAAAACCAGATAAAATTAATAAATATTGATGATATACTAGTACATTTGTATTTTATCAAGTAGATGAATAAATTTCTTTCAAATGACGGTAGAGCCCTTCAATTCAAAAATTCCGTCAAACCAAAGCTTTCCTTTCTGTTTTAAAGAACAAACATACTTCCAAAAAGGGAATTAAACACTGGATGCTTTACAATGTCATTGCTGTATATGAATTCTTTGATTTGTGCTGATGATTATGTGGACTGTGCTAGCGTGTATGAAACGACCAAAAAAGGATGGCTTCCTTGATGAAGTTGAACAAAGAACACAGGGAATCTGTTCTATGAGTCAAATTGGTTTTGGGATTTAAACTAAGAGTTTCAAGGGTTGGCACCCTGTGTGTTATCGATTACTGAGTTAAGGATCTAGAGGTATTCCCATTCAATGTCAACAAATATGAAGCTGGATTTGGTAATCCGACTTGGTGTAAAAATGTGGTGGTGGTGGAGTTGTTATCAGCGCCACCACCACCATCACTTATTTTTACACCGAATCGGATTACCACACCCAGCGCCATGTTTGTTTACATCGAATGAGAATACCTCTAGCACATTACTGTTACTGAGTGATCATGATGATTTCACCGTTAGACTACGGCAAAATTTAAACCTTTTCCAATCAACTAGAACTTAATTTTAAAAGAAAAATTATCCTACATTTTATTGCACTGTCGTTAAAAAATCGAATTATAATCAATTTAACTATGCGGAACTATTTTCCATCATTTTTTGCCCTCCTGAAGGTGACAGTATTTCCGTTTGGAACTATTCACGATCACTCACTCAATTTCACCCGCGCAGGTAATTTTGCAGCGCCATCTAATGCTGGTTTAAGTCCCAATTGAGAATTCAAGGAAGCCCAGACCTCGTATAAAGCTAGTAAGTATAAAGGAGGCCTAGACCTACTATAAGCCTAGTATAAAATAGGACGTCCTCAGTGACTGGGTCCATTTTAGGGACTTCGAAATATATAGCTGGAGAGTCGAAATTTCTTAAAGTCCCTCTCCTATCATATATAGCTAGAGGGTCGAAATTTTTCCAAGTTTTTCCCAGAACGGCGAATTTCTCAAAAAAAAATTCATAGAACAGGTTCCCTGTTGAAAAGCGTTCACAGATGTGATGAGGTTTGCCGAAAACCACGTTCATTCAAAATACTCACGTTGAACCTTTCTTGCCTTCCACAAACGTGGTATTCGTCGACTATATTTTATACACAAACGCCGAAAGCATAACACGGTCGCATCACTCCTCCTCCTAGTAGATGTTGAACCGTATTTTTTACTGCTTAGCGCAGTCCACATAAATTTTATAGTCAAATCAGCACGACGACACCGACGACAAGAACAGGAGGCGAAGTACCGGTAGTCGACCTCAAAAAGAAAGTGACTGCGCATAAAATGGGATGAAAGTCAGTTGGGCAGTTTTCACATTGTAATATGGTCGCCAACAAGTGCAATATTTTTCAATTATAAGTTCTTCGGTTAGATGTCTCCAACTCCTGTTTTAGTTCTGCCTTGATTTTAATTCATGCAAATGCCTCATAACTGATATTTCTTTCATGAAAACTAGATATCATTTTGCCTACTTACAGCTGCCAAACAAATCGCTGATAATATTAATCCCAGCAATGCTGTTAAATATCTGTAGGAAAAAAGACTATTTAGAACACAAGTTATTTATTTTTCTAAATTATTATTTATGGGAAATGTAAACTGTAGGATAAAATTGGAATACTTATACCTAGGTATGATAAATATTCCCTGCGAAGGAAATTTAATTTTAGAGAAATATATTCATCCTATGTGCATTTCTAAGGGTCTTGCCGGTCTTGCCGGTCTGAATGTCAAAAATGATTCTACTTTTGTTTGAAAGTGGCATATTTTGAAACTCACAAGTTTCAATCAGGGATGTTTCACTATACTCACCTTCCGAGCGAGAATCCTACTCGAGCAACTAATGTGGTCGTTAACAAACGTGTCAAACTTATAGGTAAGAAAGCTAAACCTTGCTGAGTACTAGAGGCATTCATGACATTTTTCATGCGTGCTGGTAATGATGGTTCCAGGAATGCAACCCCAAAATGCATGAGAAATAAAGAACCTGCGCAAAAGATACCGATCATTTTTACAAAATAGAATTTTTGTCAATGTTTAGATTCTAAAAACAGAGCTTCAGCCTTGAAAATGTAACTTATTGTTGATTTAACTGAAGCATACAAATGGTAGGTACACGTGCCTATTTAATAATTTCTCCTCTGTTAAAGTAGACTCAGCAAATTAAAATTGTTTGAGTATAACTCATATGTACCTATTAAGTTACGCAGGATTTGTGAAATTGCTCTTTTTGTGAAATCATTAAAAAAATTTCCGATCTTGTAAAATAAGCAACGACAATTGTTCAGAATAAGCAGCATTACACAAATTCGGCAGCCAAATACGTAAAATCAGCAAATGCTTAGGTATAATTTTAGATACAGAATTTGCATACACTTCAAAACATGAAACTTCCACAAGTAAAAAAGTTTGACACCAATGTTACATAATATTCTTCAGTCAAAGAAATTGAATGAATATGCGCATAGGTCATGAAATATTTTTTCTATGGTTTGAAATATGTATATGATAGGAGGAGGACTTGGAAAAAATTTCGATTCTCGAGCTATATATGATAGGAGACGGACTTGGAAAAATTTCAACTCTCGAGCTATCATATACATATAGCTGAGATTCGAGAAAAATTTAGACTCTCAAACTATATTATACTAGGCTCACAGCAGGTCTAGGCCTTCTTTATACTAGTTTTATCTAGATCCCTCCTTGAATTTTCAATACCAAATCCCATTTGACTCATAAAACAGGTTCCCTGCGTTCCTCGTTTTATTCATTAGCAACGGTATGATTTTCGCAGCTTCTGCCGAGATGGCATGCCAAATTGCAAATCTTGTTTTCTTTTCTAAACTAAAAAATATGTTTGTAGTGTACATCGACCGGCAAGAGCATCGCCGATAACCCTGTCCCGTTCCAAAGGACCCCATGTGTGTGTACAAGTTCTCTAAGGAAATACTCTAGTTTGATTTTTACGTCTTTGGTTGACAAAGAAGGTTACATGATCCATATGCTGGAGTATGATTAAATTTCTAGATTCAATAACTCGAACGTTTTATCCTATATGAAAATGTAGACGGATGTAGTCACATTCTCTCTACTAAGAAGCTCCAGTATTGGAATAAAGTGTTGCCGAATTCATACAATCATAGCCTAATTCATGAAATGGATGGAAAAAGGGCGGTTTAATTTACGTAAATGGCATAAAAAGTTGACTGTATTTATGTAATCGGCAAATTTTACTTGAATTTCCATGAACTTTGCAACAGCGTTGCTTATTCCACGATTGAAATAGGCAATTTTTCTGTTGGTTTCACGAGAACAGCAATTTTCACAAATCCCGCGTAACATACTTATATAATATATTATAATATCAGGCGGACGTTTTTTAATATTATGACTTTATATGTTACCTACATATTATAAGGAGACGGATTTGGAAAAATTCTGATTTTCCAGCTACATACCTATAGTACCTAAGAATCAGATTTTTCATATACGTAAACTTGAATGACTTTGAAAAAAGGTTAATACTCTCGACGGTACTTTTAACAATAAAAAGAGATTTTTCGGCATTGCCGTCGGTATACAAAGGGTTTCAAAATAAATAAAATTTTTGTATATCGACGGCAGTGCCGAAAAATCTCTTTTTATTGTTAAACGACTTTATTATGCCTGAGTTTTGTGGGTGAAAGGTATTGTTCACCAGGTGCACCAGGTTCACCTACGTGCAATAAACATGTATTAAAACCAGGTGCATTTCAGTGCGCATACTTCTTTCGCTTTGCAGAAGCTCGCAATTGTCAATATCGCGCATCTAATGCACCTGCACTGAAAGAAAATTACAGGAGAGACTGTCGTGATTTCGGGAAAGACTACCAAAAAACGCAGTCGTTTGGTGACAGGACAAAATTACCAGAAACAAAATGTATAGTACTCACTCCCGAAGTCCCGATATGTCGAGACAGAATACCTAATTTTTATGCGTGATTTGCATACACTGGCGAAACAATTCGCCTGTAAGGGCTTTGCTAGGAGCGCCACTTTCCACGCTACACTTGAAGGTGGTAGTGCGTAATAGTCCCGTATAAATAACGCAGGAATGACTTTTAAAAGTTCCTCACTACTTGATTAATCAATCAATTTAAAAAACTGAGGTGAACAAAAGTTGGATTGGAGTCTACTCTAACAATTTCAAAACCCTTTTACATGGCTTTCCATTTGAATTTTATAAGAAAGAAGAGCGAGAAGAAACAAGAAAGTACGTTGTTTAGTCATTCCCACTCATCATCACCTTTGAATGCAAGCATTGGAGAAATTCCGCATAGCAGCGCATACTTCGCCCACATTGGCAAATTCATTTATTTTATGTAAATTTGTTATTGTTGTTCATTTTTTTAATAGACGTGACTTCGATGGATCAAATACGCGCAGATGAGTCGCGAACTAAACAGGTTACGTGCTGCAGCTGTCTCCTTTTGAAGATGTAAACAAACTTTTTGCGTGTTAATTCTCATAAGAATCACCAAGCGTGTGCAAAAAAACATCGATATTTCAAAAATAAGCAATATGTTAATGATGGATGATCTTAATGTACAAAGTGAAAGGTTTATATTTCATGAAACAAAACCACTTGTTTTAAACTAATTGTTTATTTATGAAATATTTATGTTTTAGTGAATGTTACATGATACTTATGTGAAATGAATTATTGCAAAAAGTTTGTTTATTTTTTGGAGGGAGACAGCTGCAGCAGGCAGGTCTGTTTTTAGTACAAATTGAACAAATTACTGTCATTTGTTTGCAAATATGTCGTCACAGAGAATTTGTCTATACTTTCAAGATACAAATCAATCGGCAATATTTCTTTGCATGTTTGTTTTAAGATGATGTTCTTTTAAAAAAAAATTTAAATTTCTTGTTATTGAAGCTTGTGCTGAGGGTACATGTTGAGAATGAGCACAATCTTTGGCCATTGTACCTTGGTCACGCTTCCTTTTATGTTACTTTGTTCTTCATTGGCTGTGTGCTAGAGTACCGATAAGATTTATATTATATTATAATTTTGCAATCAAATACCTTTGTTGTGTGTCGGCCATATTGAATTTATTTTGTCGTGTGTTAGCTCCATAAATTAGTTTTTCCTATTTATTGGTAATATTATTTTGATTATGTCAGAATATTCCAAATCCTTACAAACTGTTTTTTACTCAACAGAATACAGCGTTTGATGTAATTAAAACCTACCACAAATTGTTTTTCGCCTAGGACAATATGTATGGGAGTGAAGAGAGAGTAGTGCGTATCGCCTTCAGGGTAATACACCCTGAACCCCATCACTCGTGGTGGTAAGAGGGTCGGCTAATGAATCTCTTGATTACAACTTGAATCAACATTCAACAATTTCTTGAGAACGGTGCGACCAATTTTTTTACCGTTCTTACATATGGAAGGAGAAGAGCAACAAAACTTTGTTACGCTCAGCGAGTATGTATAAGAGGAATAGAATGGGAAGGAAAAGTAATTAATCAATTATCATTCCATCCTTCATCTTCTATCTGTGTGTTGCCCAACTTTTGTGGGTATTTAAACTGGACAAATACATAATTTTATTGATGTCTTGTAATCATCTAAGTGAACGCACCTGTGAGTTGTCTCTAATTACCTGTAGATATCATAATATATGGATCTTTAAACAAAGTTAAAAGCGATGGGTCTTTTGGTTTTTCTGTTTTCTCGTCAGATTTTGGATCCGCAACAAATAATCTTAGGCCTGCAATTCAAAAATTATTTTCATTTTTAAAAGCTACTAAATTCAAGAAGTTAATCTAAATTAATAGCAAGAAAAAAAAAAAAAGAAAAAAAGTTTACGCAGGACCATAATCATTACCAAGTTTTCATCTCCAATTGATAACAAAAAAAAAAAAACTTTTTCTATATTTGTGTTTTACTTACACCTCACTCATTCAATGTGAGTTCCAATAATTCATCTCCAAATTTAACCAATCATCTAAATTCAAGTATGTATTTTGTAGTAATCAAAAATATACATGGCTACGTTTTAGATCCATCAATCACTTTGAACGTGCATTATAAAAATTACAATTTTTTTATATTGCAGGGTTCTTCATAAGGAATTCTTCCAGCCAGTAAATTCTATGCATACGTCATAATCTTCATGACTTTATAATACATTAATTTGATCACTTGACTTTGAGGAATACTCAAAGACCATTAATCCAAATGACCCCAAAATTTCTTGTTATCAAGGTTGAATATAATTCTGCAACATTCTACGGTCATATAAAGACAATTGGTTGAATGGTTTTCAGGAATTGCCAATAACCAATTGAAGTGAAAAGTGAGCACCACACACAAAATTGATAAGTAAAAATGAAAGATTATAAACAAAGGTTTCTTCACTAATCCTACTTTAACACACAACATTCATGACAAACTCAACACAAACAAGCACATTCTTACGTCACCTAAAATAAGAATAAAACTACCATGCTAAAATTACATTGACAATCTATCTAATCAAAAGAAACACTTTGCTCTTCACAAAGTAACCCCGATGGGCCGAAGTACGCCAACATAGTGGAAGAGATCTTTAGCCAAAACTACTGCCGCTTTAATAACAGGTTCTACAGTCAGGAAAGAAAATTTGCGATGGGATCACCGCTGTCACCAATATTGGCGGAGGTATTCATGAATGATATGGAAAACAAGATATTGAAGGGCAGCAAGTTCAGAAATTCGATCAAACACTGGACCAGATGATATCTTAATTGTGTGGCCAGACACTGATAGACAGGTGGATCTATTGCTTTAAGAAATGAACGCGATGAATGAGAGTATCAAATTCACAGTGGAAAAAGGCAATGAGATCATCGACTATTTGGACCTTACACTCACACTGGAGATCAATAGGATAGAATACAAAATCTACAGGAAGCCGACGCATACTGACACCATCATCCCAAATGATTCATACCACCACCGCAGGCACAAGTTAGCGGCAATCCAGAATTACTGCATCGAGCAATTCCTGTTCTCAAGAACAAGAAAGAGAAGAGGAAAGAGATTGAAATAGTAAAACAGATCGCAGAAGCCAATGCCTACCGTAGAGGTGTAGTGGATGGAGTCTTTGGGAAAATGGAAACAAAGAAGGGAACCCACGATGGCATAGTAAGAAAGTACTCCGGATTGATACCATACATAGGAAAGTACACAAACAAGGTGATGAAGGCGTTCAATGGCTACAATGTAAATGTGGGTATTCAGAATAACCAACCCATTGTGAAGAGAATCAGCAATGACCAGACGGAACAAAATGACAAGGAAAGCTTGAGCGGAGTGTACAAGCTCAGTTGTGAACAGTGCAAGGACATCTACATCGGTGAGCCTGGGAGAACGTTTGAAATCGGGAAAAGGGAGCACAAAAAGTCGAGGGAGAAAGAAGATGGCAAGTCACTCTTTGGGAAACACTGTAATAAAGAACACCGTGATGGAGAGGGAATATTTGAAGTCATACATGTATAGAATCGCACAAAGAGAAGAAAACTCTGGGAACAAATGGAGATTGCAAAAGCCAAGAGGAAGAAAGACTGCCTCTTGAACAATGTAATCACGTTTGACAGCAAAAAATTATTCAGCCTGGTGATTGGACAAGAGAAGAACAGAACAAACCAATGAGACGGCAGGAAACCAGGTAGCCGATAGAAACGCAGCATTTAGAACGATAGACTGATTGAACCTTCGACCATATATTACATGGACATGCCATACTGATAAGAAGACAAAAGAAATCGAAAGTGAGAAATACCTATCGAAAAGTGGCACTTCAGCTGATTTCTCCTATGTTCTTCTTGAGAAAAAAGGGTCGCTTTTCGTCATTTCTCAAAATCGATTTGTTTGGCTTCACGTTATGGCATGTCCATGTAATATATGGTCGAAGGATTGAACCAATCACTAAGCATTATGTTTTAGCCAATAAGATCACAGTGTTATAGTATATAAACTCATGGTTAAGGTCTTGTTCTCCAATTGCGACACAACTGATGATGGGATAACACCCAAAAGTACTCTTGTAAAAGCAACTAATAAAGAAAACCCTTTTTCAATATTAGTGCTCTACTTACACCTTACTCACTCATTATGAGTTCCAATAGTTTTGTGGAGGAGTAGATAGGTAGATTACAAAGCCGCACATTGTGGAAACCAAACCAAATCAGCAGGTATGAAAGAGAGAATTTCTTACTTTACAAAAGTTTTCATGGAACATGGCCTTTTTTATTTCTGAATTCTCTAGCGCAATGCGTTTCTTTTCCGTGCCTTCCTCGCACAAAAGACGGATGCCTTGACTTTGTCGGAAGTATGTCCTGACGCCATGATATAAGTGCCAGAAGGGGGGATCTTTTTTCCAACTCAGAGGACTGTGAAGTTTATAAACACGCTTCTCGTTCTCTGTTGAGACATGATCCTTTGGCTTGAAAAAGATATTTTGAGAGGTGTTTACAGAATAAAATGCGGGGCAAAAATTGAAGGGTCTCAAATAACGAGTAATTTTTGAAGTGAGGCTGCCGAGGTGGGAAATCCGAATCCATTTTTCGGTTTTCTTTTTCTTGTTTCGAGAGGGGGGAGTATTTGGGTCGAGAGCACGAGACATGATTTTTTCGAGGAGTAATTTTTTTATTTCAATTTTAACGTGGCGTTGTTGGTCTTCGCTGGGTGGATGATAGTGTCTAATTCTTTCCTGAAGTTTGGGCGACATAGACGACACGTACACATACTCAACGATATGGATCATAGAATGAAAGGCACTGTGCTTACGGGAGGAAAGGTGAAATGAAGAACCATTTATCGCTAGACCACTGTAAGTTGGTTTTTTTTGATATATCAACCAGACGTATGATCATTTATAGATAGCAGTAATGCCAATTTTAGGTTTTCCTCCTCGTCAAGATACATCTTGAGACCTCTCTCCCGACTTCTAATTTGTTCTTTAAACGTTTGTACTGCCTTTGTGAAAAATATCCATGACATGTTGAGAATTCGGTGAGTAATCACTTCTTGACTTCGATTTTCATTTGAGGTCACAAATTATTGATATCGTGAACTTTGCATTTTCTCAACTTCACAGTAAAGAATTCAGTGAATTGACATAGATATTTGAGAAAATAAATAAATAAATAAGCGTAGTTTTACTTACATCCATCAATCAACGCAAAACCAGCGATAATCAAAAAGGGTGCTGGTTTCCCAAATTGCTCATAGGCAAATGCACCCAAGGTTGGAGCAATGAGGACTCCTAATCCTGTACCTCCAAAGGCAATTCCCATTGCATTTCCTCGCTCTTTATCATCTGGGTAGTAATATGATAACATAGCTAGTCCTAAAAATAATGTATATACATTTATGAATACTAGACTTTGATTTTGATGTGAGAAAAAATATTTTTAAAAATGAGCAGATATCATTCACTCTTCTATTACTGGTTTGAAGTTTTAAGGACCAAGAAATTATTTGTCTCCGCTTTATAAACTTCTGATTTCAATACGAGATATTGTTTCACTACCACATTATTCCCTGTATTTATAATATTCTTTCAAATTTGACTTTAAATATTTGTACGAACCACTACTGAACTTAAACAAATCAAGAAGGTTTTTCATAAAATGAATTTAAAGTCTCCCTCACCTGGTATAGTAGACAAAGCTGACGATACTCCCTGAATTGATCGAGCAATGAACAATAAAGAGTAAGAACTGGCGAAAGCAAAAGCTGAGGAATAATTCAAAGCCTATCAAAATTAGTCAAATTTTCTTAATGAAGGTCAATTTGTAAAAAAATTGTTTGTTCTCACTCAGAGTCGAAATGAACATAACAATGAACCCAGTGAACATTGGAATTGAAAATCCATATCTGAAAATTGAACCCGTTTTTATGTTAATTCTAAATAAAAATTATTTTTCAAAAATTGAATAGCAATATATCAGAGTTTGCTTGAATACATTTCTCGTGGCTGTCCAATGTATTGGCTATCAATTTGCTAGACATAATACAATTCTGTCACTTGGAAAGGAGGGATTTTGGCGGAGCTCGGGGATTATGTCTCTTCTTGCGCCGCCTCTCTTACTTTCTAAATCTAGGCTTGAATTTCACAATTTGAGTATTACCTGTCCGTCACGAACCCAACAAACGGTGCCACAATAATCTGGAAAAAAGATTTCGAGGCAAACAATAATCCCAACTCCACAGATCCCTCTTTGTTCTCGTCTAAGTACTTTGATATATTATTTTCTGAAGAGAAACAAAACAAAAACATACATTTTATTATTAGCACAAAAGCTCTCTTTTTGTCAATACATCACCTAGTCTCATAAACTAGCCTGAGAGACTTACCCACCTCTCTTCAGACTAAAAAGGCAAAAACAAAGAAAAATGTGATTCATCAAATTAGTCTAGGGGCAGAGCGTTCCCCTTAGGCTGCGATTGTGCACTAAGTGGTACGTGACGTCCCCTCTCGGCTGGTTGAGTCAATTTTCTTCCATATTTTTTGTCATAAGCCTAGAAAGCTCGACCACCCCCTTCAAGTTAGTTTGTTCGATTGTCTTCTTCTACCTCTTCTGGCAATACATTGCCTAATATAAACTAACCTACAAGTGGGCTTTAAGCTAATTAACATACAATTGTGTTCCGTTACACCATAGTATTTAGACGAACGCACGTCTGAACGCACAATTCGGAAAATTGGATAGAGTACGCGGTAGAGGGGCAGTCTATCGCAAAGGTTGGGATCATTCCGAGTCCCAAAATAGTGCTCGGTTGCTCGGACCCAAGGACGCAAATTCAGAAAAAAGGGTAAGGGTTCAAATTTAATACAAGTTCAATCAAATTGTAAACCTAGCTTTAAAATATGAAATATGTCAAAAAACCTTGGCCCTGATATGTACAACTTACATTGAAGTTCGATCCCATCCACTATTACAGTCGTCACAATCTACTCACTCTAAAACGCAAGAGAAAAGAAACTCACGCAGAAATGTAAGCATCACCCACTTTTTCAATATGAGTGGTATATGACCCAACATTCAGAACTCAATTTAAATTTATCTATAATCTTAAGTGATTACCTACGTTTTTTGTCTCTCAAACAAATATAGAAAAATCGCTAAAAAGAAGTGTAATACCTCGCTTCTCACAAGTAAAAAGTCAGTGGAAAAAAAAAGTACTTTAAGGTAATAAATGAATGTCAATCACGCAAGAATTGTAAAAGATACTCGACTAATTATTCAATCCATTGCTCACGCGTACCATCAACATACCCAATGGTTAGTAATAAATTCCTTCAGGCAATACAAGATGCATTACCTTTGGGCGAAAGAACTCAGATTGAACAAACCCTTACGGTTTTATCCACATACTTTGAGAATTACTCAAGAACCACTCGTCCAATCAACATCAAGATTACACAGTAATAATTTGGAATACACTTAAACGTATTGTAATGATTAATATGAAGATGATACCATTCCAGCTATCCGAGAAACAACACTGCGTACTATAAAAAATTCGAAAAAAGTTCAGGATTACTCAACTTGATGAAAAATTCACATTTCCAACTTCAGATAATCGACTACATTTCGGGCAAATTTTATGGGAATCCAATCAGTAGTTTTTGAAGAATTGCGTGGACAAAAAAAAACTTCTATATAGGGCTTTTCCATGTCGGCGCATTGCATACGTATTCTCCTACGTGTTATCGAAATGGTAGTATTTCTAACATTGCTCTTATGGCAAACTACTCCACAATGAAAATGAGTATGCAATCCAGCAACACCCATAACAGCAATGTTAGAAATACTACCATTTAACCATTTCGATAACACGTAGGAGAATACGTATGCAATGCGCCGATATGGAAAAGCCCTATATGTCGGCTGATTGTTTACCGGTTCTCAAACTCTTTCCGGCATTCCGTTTTCCCGACACCTGAACGCACGTACAATCGGGGTGCTGGTAGCGGTGGTACGCTACCGTCGACGCTCTATAGACGTAATCATGGGCAATTTCCCACTTGACTACGTTTCAACTAATCTCGAAATATCTCGAGAACAAAAGCTTTATTTGAAAAATTTAAAGGAATAAATTTAATTTGTCTTTAAATTACCTTCCAGATGAGACCATTTTCATTTTGGTCTGAACACGTTCGGAAAATGATTACTTCTATAGTAGTTGTTTTTTCCACACCATTGAAATTGTAGAGTGCGACTCTTTTGCGCTTCCACTCCAAATAGATATTCTGTCTATGTAAGAATGTGGTTGCATAATCTTTCTTGCACGATGGCGTTCACAGACAGAATAGGTAGTTATAGTTGTTTTACAATACAGCGAGGGCACACAATTTTTGAGAACTTTTTTTCTGTGGGAGCTAAAATTTTCATTTATGGCTTAGAATTTGCTCTGGAATAACACAAATATGTGGCGAAGATTTCAAGTCAATGGGTACAGCGGTTCTCGAGTTATAAAAGGACAGACAGACAGGCAGACAGACAGACAGACAGACAGACAGACAAACTTCCCGCTTTATATATTAGATTTGGTTATTCCTTACGTGTAGAGTTAATTTATCGCGGTAGGCATGCATGGTGCATAGATGTCCTGTTTTCACACAGTGCATATATGGACGATTTCCAAATTTATTGATTTACTAAAAAAATATTGATTTTTACGCAAAATTGAAGAGAAGTAAACTTATTCCTCTTGTAATTTTCTATCGATTGATGTGAAGAAAAAAATTTCATCACAAAAAAATCTGAAACTACTCATTAGAAATTAAAAGAGGAATAATTTTTGCTTTCTTCAATTTTTCATGAAAGTTGATTGTTTTGGAAATAACTGGAAAAATTAAACATCAGCCCATTTGTGTCAGGCCCCAAAAGAGTCGCCCTCTACATTTACTATAGCGGCCATTTGTGGAAAGTGGACGAAAATGTGATGTTTCAGATAATTGGTGAAATTTTTATTTGTATGAGTTTCATAAGTGGTACTTTTTTTTCAGTATTAACAGAGATACAGCTAGTTGAAATAACATACGCTCTTATGTACATTTTCATGTGATCACCTTTTCGTCCACAACACTAGCCCGTCTACAGTAGTGGCCTGATACGAATAATAAGAGCCTATAATCTTAGACCATACAACAGATAGACCGAGCATAGTAATGAATCTTTAAACGGAGGACATGATAAGAATACGCATAAGAAAATAAGGGGGACTGGACCTTGTTTACAAGTTTAATGAGCGGCGCGGGTGTACAGTGCGTTTCACTGCTCCGCGCGTTCACCCGCATTGCCTTCATTGAGGTCCAGTCCCCCTTATTTTCTTATCATGTCTTCCGTTCAACGCGTTGTACACGCTTATATGGCCGATGCTCGGTCTATCTGTTGTATGGTCTAAGCCTATAATAGTGAAGTAGGACATCTAGTATACGCTAACGCTGTTGTACAGCGGAAGACCGGTGAACGTAGTGCGTGAACTAACTTGGTTTTTCTATATGACTTTGGTGTAACTGCGGTATAACTGTACCTCACTTTGTTTCCTATCCAATTTTTAATTTTCAAACAAAGATAACTCCCCTTATACTGCATCAATTTGACTAAACTTGGGCTTAAAAAATAGACAATCGTTGGCTCTTTTTTCTCCGAAAACCCCGTTTTATTTGCGTACAAATCAAAATATTTGAATTTTTTCATTTTTTTCTCTTAAGCGTCCCGCTGATTTAGTTCCGGCCTCATATAAAGTAGGCCGTCGTTGACGGTACAAGTAGGTAAGCGTGTTTGCAGCCACGCTGTACAACGTGTATATGCATTGCTAAACACATAATAATTATGTTTTATCTAAAACGCTAAGTTTTGTCATTTGAACCCTGGTTCGAGCCCCGCTGAAACCTCTTTGTATAATTTGTTTTAACAGGGAACCTGTTTTATAGGAGGGTATTTTGGTGAAAGATGACGGGCGCCGGCCGCCGCGATAGAAATTAAAAAACACAGTAACGCAGTCAACTTTAAAACGGACGTCGAAAATCATCTGTGTAGCATGTACATGCCTGTTCTTAAGAGGAGTCGTCACTGAGACTGAATTTTTGTACTCATTTCTTGTATCAACTTATCTTACCATACTTTTCAGTATATTACTTGACCCCGAAGATGGTAGTTGTGACTACCGAAACGTCGGTCTTTTTTTTTTTTGATTTGTTTTATATCGACGGCGGTGCCGCATAATAAAAAATTTATAGTTTCCCGTCGTGCTCATTCATTTATTCTTTTATTTTCTAGGCTACTTCTCATAGGCCTAGTATAGTATATTAGGACTATTAATGAAGGCTAAAGTTCAAAATTTCGCCAAGTCCCTAGGCCTAGTATACTTTATATTAAGCGCAGTTAGTATAAGCCCAGTTATACTTTCAGGCTAGTCATTATAGGCCTAGTATAGTATATTAGGCCCAATATAATGAAGGCCAAAGTTTGAAATTTTTTTAGGCTACCTACTAATTATAGGCCTAGTATGGTATATTACGCTTAGTATAATGAAGGCTACCGGTAATGTTTGAAATTTTCCAGGCTATGGATTATAGGCCTAGAAGTATAGTATATTAGGCCCAGTGTAATGAAGGCTGAAGTTCAAAATTCCTTAGTATAACAAAGGCTCAAGCTATTTATAGGAATGAGAATACACAATAGTGAAGTCCATATCCATAAAACAGGTTCCCTGTTTGCCTCAATTGATGAGGTTAATGAAGGTAACCCCGAGCGGCTCACAAGTGGGCTGCGAGTTTTTTTTTCTCTCTAAAATTCTTCTTTTCTTTAAATAGACTGATTCCCTGGTGACGTCAATGAATCAAATACGCGCAGATGACTGGAGTCGCGATGTAAACAGGTTAGATGCTGCAGCTTTCTCCCTTTGAAGATGTAAACAAACTTTTTGCGTTTCAATTCTCATAAGAATCACCAAGCGTTAGCAAAAACGTCAATATTAAAAAAATAAACAATTATGGTAATGATGGATGATCTTAATATACAAAGTGAAAGGTTTGTATTTCATAAAACAAGACCACTTCTTTTGTTCTGTCCGGTCGGATACTGTATCCAATTGGACAGAAATGGTGTTCCTACCAAGAGATAATGAGCATACTTTTCTCATTGCAGGTCACATAATTATAAAAATTAAGGTAAACACACACGCATACCTATTGGAGTACAACAAGTCAAAATAATCAAGGGTAAACAAACACATTCTTGTAAGCAACCCTTTGTGGCCGAGCGGGCAAAGGAGCAGAGCTTGTACATTCAATGCATTTACTTGCCAAGAATGAACTTGCAGAATCACGCGCTACGCGGCAACCACGCAGCAACAAAGAACTCACATGTACCATCAACCCACTTGTACTGTAACATATATAACAAAATATAGGAGAGATACAATTTTTTCTGTATACATGATTGTCAAAGTTCATTTTGATTAGCTAAAAACAGTTGGTAAAGTTAATTCACTATTGCCAAACAAAAGAATCAAACGCTGTTGACCAGTATCAGAAAACCCCATTATCCCCGCTATAACATCCTCTTTGACAATCATTTATTCAGAAAAGCAACTTACAACACAAGATGGACTCTTTTTTAGCCAAACCCACCAGCGACATGATAACGATCTGGTGAAAAGGAGAATCTCCGCTCATAGTAAAAGAACATTTTCTTCATTTCTTTAGATTGTTGTCATGTTGCTTGGTTGGGTTTGGCTAAAAAGGGTCCAGACGGTACGTGAATTTTTACCGAATCGTGCAAACTCGCTCCACTCGCTTCGCTTGTATAGCAAGATACAACATCGCTCATCGGTAAAAATCCTTTTTAAATTACCTTCTTGTATAGTAATATATGTACTAATTTCCGGTGAAACGTGTGCATAGTGGGCACACGTGGTTTACAATGTCATGTCCGACGAGAATGAACGAGTTGGCAGGGCAGTGTTGTTTCTTTACAAGAAGAGAAAATCCCTTATCAGAACATTGAATAGGATGAGAGACACGGATGGCGAGGTTTGTTCATCACGTGCATATCACGTGCAACGATATATCGATGGTTTGGACTCCCTGAAGGAGTCAGAACGTCGAAATTTATTGAAAAAACTTACTCAAATGGAACGAAATTTTTCAAAAATAATTTCAAGTCGATAGGTAAAAGCGTTTGAAGGAATTACAGACATACATACAGACAAACACATATTAAATTCAAGGTGATATTATTATATTACTGAATTTCATTAGAGGAAGTTATTGGAGAGGCGTAGTCTTTTGGATTCAAAATGAAACAAAGGTAATTTAGACCCTAGGACCCTATGATAGTAACAATTGAACAGCAGATCTGGCAGCAAAACTTTTTAGAAAAGTTGGAAAAAAAAACAGAATGGAGTTAGAAGGCGAAGTATGTTTCAAAAATAATTCAAGAATTACCTAAGATGAAAAACAAGATTATTTGAACAAAATTATTCACATAATGCAAATTGAATCCTTTCAACAAAAGTACAATATTTTGAATTCCTATGTGTATAAATAATGTGAAAGATTTTGAGGCTTTGTCGTGGCCGAGATGAATAAAAATAAGTTAAGGAATAACATGCTTGTGTTCGGAATGTTCAAGGGTTCTGTCCAGAGGACGAGCATTTCTGTTTGTAGGTATTAGATAAATAAGGAGACCTAAAATTTTCTCATTAGATTAAAAATGATCTGAGACTTTCAAAACGTTGAGAAAATTCATTGTCACGTACCCTCCTCTGTACACTTTGTGTCAGGTTTTTAATACCTCACTTTTTACTAGTAAAAAGTCGGTAAAACTTGGTCCCCACCCATATAACCACTAATACATTCCTTTTCTTCGAACTGTCGGTAAGATATTCGATTGCATAAACAAAATCCGAAAAATATGTACCTATAATCGCCGCTGAATAATTAAATATATATAATCACGTTGACTTCTCGCTGTTCGTATCTTCTCACTCTCGGATGAAGGAAAACAAGGGTCAGAGTAAGATGAGGGCGTGTGCACGCGAGACAATTAATATTAATTACGGCACACAGCTGCTCGCATTCTTTCAATGAGGTATCCGCATTGGTACAAGTATAGAATATGCGCAGGAACTCGTTTCTTGTGTCCTCCAAAAATTTAGTTCGTAATTTTTATGAAATCGCGGCAGACTTTAGATCGTATACAATATTAATTTGTACATACAATTGCTTTGCACGGTCGATACTACGTTGATAACTCATTCACTTTACCGTCGCGAGTCTACAGTATTATCTACTTTTTCTTCTTTAGAACCAAGTCAGTGTAAAATCGAGTAAACATATCTAAGAATTTTAATTCATGCGGAAAGTATCATTGCAATGACGCATTTTGTTGATAAAATAGAGAGACGCACGCGATATGACTTACAAGCGAGAATTTGACCACATTATAAATTCAGATGAAACAAATTTATAAATCTCAGAAACGTTAAATTAGCTGTATGAAAAATTTTAAGCTAAAACCAATTTCGTCTAGTTTTGCATTTTACTTAGCTATGATAGAACGAAAATCAAAAAATTTAAGGGTGCCTAGTTTCTAAGGTCATGAACTGGACATCTGAATTGTCTAGTAATTTTTGTACTTAGCTTAGCCGTAAAGAATTTTTTAAAAACCACCGTAAAAATTAGGTTTTGATTTTTTTTTAATCAGCCAAGTAAAATGCTATTCCACAATATTACGCAACTTCTTTTTTTTCCTTTGCATCGCTAGTACTATTTACGGAGATCAAGATATATTTTACACTTAATGATAATTGAGGTACTTGTTTGTAGATTCTTTCCACATGTATCAGTACCAAAGTTGATTTTTTTACAGAAATTTAAATGAGACGGTGATGTACCTATTCGTACTTCACAATCCCAACACTTCTCATTATCACTCACAAGTTTTTTTTATTCTGTTTCATGATGCTTAATTTCCTCACACAATGAGGTCAAGATCGAAATGATGCAACTTGTATTGATGACGTCCATTCACAACAAGGTGTTGAAAGTTTACCCTTTACAAAAAGTTTTTGACGTCATGAACGTCTCAGTTTTTCAACGTGAAGAATTACATTTTTTGTCTAGGTATAACGATAACGTTAGAAACTACTTTGACCAGACAAGTAGAATGTTAAGAGCTTATATATTCCTTCGAGTAGGTTAACCTGTTATTATCATTACCTGTATGGCATTCATGTTGCTTTAATCAAAACACAAACACCTTTATATTATATATACAGAGCCCAGTTTATTCCTCACCGCCAAATTAATCCCGTATTCGGTTTATAGGAATGTAGTCCTTTGGTCTCTATATTCTCGTGAAAAGAACGGAAAGCTAATTTCATCTCCACTCAGATTACTTCCATATGGTTCATAAAATGTTGGTATACGTGAAGTCGTGATTCTTACTAGGCCAGCATCAAGTATAATTCTTACAAGTTGATCAAAAATTGCTTCCGTGGCAACAAGTCCTTCTGTCTAATGATTTGATTAGTCGAATAAACCTTCGTGAACATATTCTTTTGTCGGACTTTGTAGGAGTTCAAATTTATGTAAATAAAATGCCGAAATAGAATAACTTTTTCAACTTCAAGATGGTTTGGAGGGTGACATCATGATAATTTTATTCTCATCTAAATGAAAGAAAACTCTGCACTGTAGCGCACTCCTTCCACTATTAACTATACGCAACCACAAACTGATAAGGACTGAAACAGCTTGCGAGCCTCGACTCTGGCACAATCTCCTAAGCAAGAGGAGAAAGGGATAGCGGTATAGCTAGAAAATTTTCGAGGGAGTTTGAAAAAACTTTACAATACTTTACCCTCTTCTATAGTTTTCATGGTATTTTTAAGCAAATTCTTCAGTTCAGAGGAGTGGTTCGAACCCCTTTCCCTCTTTGCTACGCTATTGAGAGAAGAATTACAGAAATATTTCATCATCTCTATTTCTTCAAGAGCAGTGAGTTTTGACTCACTTTCTGCAAAGTGTTGAAGACAAATACCAATGTCGATAGAAAGAGTGTATGATTTTTGCGTGAAAGTGAGTTGAAACGCTCATCAGGAGTACGATTTTTAAAAGCCTCCTCATGCTCCAACGACTCGATCCTCAAGTTTCCGGCCAGTTTGACCAATGTAGACCGTGGTATAGCCTGAGCACAAGCGTATAAACACCCCTTTTTTCGAAAAAGGTACGAGTGACTCTACCGAAAAGAAGACCTAAGAAGCAGACCCAAATCCACTTTGGTTATGGGTGGTAATAATGCGATTAGAAAATAAAGTGGTCAATTTTTTCCAAATAAAATTCTCAACGTCCAAGTCTCATATGGTTGATCTCAGCGACGACATATTTACGGACATTAGTTTTCTCCTCAATCCATTTTTCCAGAAAAAGGGAAGGAGATCAAAAGGTGAACCATCAAGAGGATAGCTGTGTGTTTTCGCAGAGAGAAGGTGATAAGGAACAGATCGATATGAGTAGATCGTGAGACACTGGAGGCTCGGCAAAATGTAAGTTCGAGTGTAAAATTTGTGCACACAAACAAAATACCATGTTTGTAAATATCTTGACAAATACAGTAACGCCTCTGTTTGTCCACATACAAACCTGGAACTTGCAGTCTTTCCGGAGTCTCCAGTGTTTGATGAGCCAGAAATAGTTATTTACGCTATAAGGGTTAGAAATAAGCTATTTCTCGATAAGTCATACGAATCGAGAAATGACCGTTTCTAACCGTGTTGCGTATGAAATTTTTCTTCATTTACTATCAAAAAGTAGAAGACACGTGTATTTTTGGAGATCACAAGATAGTTGATAGCTTGTCAATATTCCCTAGGTGCAAAATGAAAAGCACGTTCGATACGACTCATGTTTTACCACTATTGAGAGGGCGCAATGAGACGCTTTTCGATCATAAATGAAGAAAACAAAATTTATATGTAAATCTTATCCATTTATGTATGTAGTCAAGAGCAAGAGGTCGCCAATTTCAATGGATGGAAATTATTTTATTTAAGAACATGGGAAATGATGCAGTTGTAGCGACACTGCAAAACGCTGCAATTCTTCTTGTAGATTGCCTATCACTAAAGCTTAGCATTACGAATATCATTTTTTGTATTCGAGGTCCCGGTCGATTTACCTTATGCACTACAACTGGCGACCGTGATAGGACCTCTCTGAGAAAGCGTCCGGTATCCAAACAACCGAACGGTAAGCCCAGACTCACGTAGCACTAGTAGTAAGGGTACCGGCAGCCAACAGTCCTAGAGTTTTTTTTTTCACTCTCGGATTACGTTTCCGTTCGAGCAACGCAGTTTTTCCTGTATCAAGTCCTTTTTTCATCCTATGTAATCTCGCTTTATTATCCGAGCAGTCAACTGTATAACACCTTACTTTCGATTTCCATACATGTATCATCTGGTCAACACTTTGCCCCAGTAATCTTTCCTCGACACGTCGCATTCAACTATGCATTCAACTATCGCTCCGCTTCTCAAAGAGGGACACTTGTAGCGACGCTGCAAAACGCTCAACTCTCCTCGTAGGTTACCTGTCACGTACCGATCACATACAGCAGTGCGAATTTCGAGCTCCCGGTTGAGCCGCCTTATGCACCACACAGTTGATCAGCAGCATTGGTCCATAAACATAAAATTAAGGCACTAGGTATACGTACAGTGCCCTAATAAAATGTCGATTACATGCTGGTGCCAGTATGTGACGCTAACGTATGGGGTGGGAGGATGCTCTGAAGAAAAAATATCGTCCTCAAGTACGCCTTCCCAGAAGAATCTCACGTGTTTTCAAAAAATTCAATCTACATATTGCCTTTTACTAGATCAACAGACTCTGCTTCTCGCCCAATTATGCATAAATAAAGAGCGAATTTTACATTAGCAAGTAGGTAGTTATTAAAAAAGGGTCACACACTTTGATATTTCTACTCAATGTGAGCGTGGATCCCAAGATCTAACTTTCTAAAATGATTAATGATTTTACGTGGGAGACTTTTTTGTTTCACGTCAATATTGTGTGACCAGAAATATTCTGATTGAAAAATATAAAAGTGTGAAGAAAATGTTTCAACTTGGAAATTCGAGGGTCTCCAAGAAAATAGAAGATATTTTTTATGATACATTATGAGCTTCAATACGAAAGCAAACTTCAGAAATAAGACTAGTCAGCTACATTGTAAAATTGTTGTCGAACCCAAAACCAACATCGTATCTTTTAGGCTAAAGAGTGACGGAGTTTGAAAAAATTTGCCTATGTAGGAAACTGAAATATAAATATCGTTGTTTTATATCTAAAATTCTTCCATATATCATGTGATGTGTTGAGTATGTATCCATCATTCTATCACATACGGATACAATGTCATTAATTTACAAATGTGGTTTTTAACTAACCTTCGGTTTAGTTTGTAATGTATCAAATTTTTATGAATAGTTAATATGAAATGTACTCAAGCACATAACTTAAACTAGGCTTTAAAAATATAAATATTCGACCACGAGTGAAAAATAAGTTCTATACCTACGGTATTGTATAAGATTTCGGTGGGCTGTAATAATTTATTTGCATTTTTTCATATTTACGTTGAACATATGAGCATACCTAATAATATCTGCTTACATAATTTGCCCTTCACAGATATGATTTTGTTTTTTCAATAATAAATGAAATATCTACGGACTATATTACCAAACTTTTTTAACCAACACTGAGAAAAAAAAAAATAGTTCAAATGACTATTGATCATAGTTCCCGGGCGCCGCTCTACAAAAGATGCGGTCAATTTTATTATAGAAAGTAAGTAGTAAAGATCACTAAATTTTGGTAATATTTACAACTTTTTATTGTGAGCTAAACTACTTTTTCAGTCAATTATACCATTACGGGGCGTTGGAACTATAATAGTCATCTAGACTATTCTTTTTATCAGTGAAATTCTGATTAATGAATTATACGAACAAGCAAACAAAGAAGCGATACAATGATACTTGTCAGGATATTTAAAAGATAGATGGTAGAAATCACTCAGTAAGGTAACATTTGCGAAGAGAGCATTTTAAACAAGTCCTATCAGAACCAATAATTGCCTAAATTTACTAAATTTTGATTAGGTTGTGCACAATGATACACGTACAGCTTGCCTTCCTCTATTGAACTTTGAGATGAAAATTGCTACATTTTTTCTGCGTTGTGCTCTTGTTTTCGCGTTTGTGCTGGTCTCCCTCCCCTTTAATCGCTAGAGCGCTGTTTGCATGCAAGCTATTCCATTTCGATTTTTGGTCTGAAAATGCGTTGAGTTATCTGTACATATTTCGGAAACTGAAATTTCCTCTCCCGTCATTTGTTGTTGTTCTTTTTCTTTTCCCAAGTCGTCAGATACTCATGCTCAACCTGCAGTAATTTTTCAAGTACCTGAAGCAGATCAGAACGATCGCTATTTATAAAATTTTCCAAATCCACATCACCTACTCTCGCCTAGAGATAATCCTCCACAGCTCGAAATATGACTTTTTCCAAGTCCCTCTCCTCATTGCTTCTTTCTTTCTCAAGTTTTTGGGTACCTGTGGTCAACCTTTGACAATTTTTTCAAGTTTTAAAGTGAGTCACAGCTTCCACCTTCTCGGAAACCACTATTTTCCAGAGCGACGCCGTTGGCGGATATTTATCTTAACCAGCCTCCAATAAAACTGATTAGTCAAAATCGAAAAAGAAGACCCACACGTCAACAGTAATGGTACACTTTTACGAACCTATATTTTATATTCTGTTCGTTGCTCTCCTCTCAGCAAGGCCTCCAACATCCTAATTTTTCAAATATCATACCCCAAAAATTTTCCATGAATAATATTTTCTTGAAGGATGTTATTGATTATTTTTTGTTTCAGCAACTCATTCTTTATTACTACTAGAGAATTTTACAGAGGAAGTATCCGACGGCTTCCTTAATGAAATTGGCTGAGGAGCGCAGGGAAACTAATCAATGGGGTGAATTGGTTCAAGAATTTATATGAGACGAAAGGAACTTGGTAGAATTTTGACTTTTGAGCTCAAAATTGAAAGTTTTTGAGTCCCCTCCTATCCTGAATAGCGCGGAAGTTTTCTCAAGCTCAACTTTCTCATTAGGGTAGGGCATCGGAGGAATTTTTCCAAGTACCTCTCCTATCCTATATTATTATGGCTCGGAGTTGAGATTTTTCTAAGTCCAAATCCATTAATTAAGATAGGCCAGTTTTGTCGGAGGGCGCACGGCAGAGGGCGAGACGTCAACATTTTCAAAAAGATCCCCCATAGGACAGGTTCCCTGTTTAAATAAATGCTCATGAATTTACTTACCGATACTTAAAGTTTTGTTTTCTGATATTTTTGAGGATACCTCAACGGTTGTATTCAACGATGGCTCGGCAGTTGTTTTTAACGGTGATTCCAGGGTTTTATTTAATGACAGGTCATCGAAATAATTCGGCAATATGGGAACTGAAAGAGAGAATGAAATAAGTGACAAATTTCATAATAGATATGGGATCTAAAACAAACACATTTTTTCGAGTATCCCTAATTATTTGTACATATAAAACCTATATGAAAATATGGCGTAGATATGCTCCATTATACTAGTGTCACCTGCCCCACAGCTAGAAGAAAATCATCACTTGTATAAGTATATATATCAAAAAGGAGAAGTACCGGTATTAAATCTTTCAGCTAGTAGCAAATATTTTCTAGTACAGTAAGACCCCGTTTATCCGCGGTAAGGTGGCGGTCGGTAGGCGCGGATAAGAAAAACCGCGGATAAGGCGGACTACTAAAAATTTATTTAATATCTACTGTATGTATGTACCGTACATATGTACCAGCTGTTTTCAGATACAAATGCACGTACATACACGTTCATACAATAGTTGTACAGTAGTATAGAATAGTATCGATCGTATACATACATACGTAACGTTATCAACTTGGAGAGAAGTCGGCGGCGATATTTTCTTTTCAGAGTTTCAAGGACCCCTTGGTCCATGGGTTGGCACAGGGATGTCACATTTGGCGGTAAGAAGAGCGTCTTGATAACGCCATCTCTTAGCTCATTAACTGGGGGGTGAGAAGGAGCGTTATCTAGCAGAAGGATGGCTTTCCTGGGTAACTTCTTCTCTTGTAAATATTTTTCAACTGAGGGGACAAATTCATTTTTAAACCATTGCCGAAAAATCTCACAATTCATCCACGCTTTGGTCTGGTTTGTATAGTGCTTGTATGAACATGTATGTGTACGTGCATTAAAAGATAAAAAGTGTTAGTCGAAACCTACCGCGGATAATGCGGACAGCGGATGATCCGGGCACGGATAAACGGGGTCTTACTGTAATTTAAAATATGTTCTTGTATTTTGGGATCACTTCTGACTGTATATCTGACTTCTTGATTTCCAGGAAACAAAAAATGGGACAATTTAAAGGCATTTCTCGTTAAATTCAATAATAATGTCTCACTCCAGCCTCTCGACCTAATTTTCAGGCCCTTTCGCAATAGCCTTACTTGGGGGGGGGGGAAGAGATATTCCATTGTCAAAATAATTATTTCCTCCCTTTGCTTAGAAAGTACAGTTCAACTGTATAATTTGAGTCTTGTTCAGAAGTTTGGAGGAGTATATAGCCCCCCCCCCCCCATTTTGTAAATTTGCGCCCGCTTATGTAGTTTTTGTATCATTTTTATAATTAAGGAGGGAATAAACAAAGAAACAAAACCGAGTTGCATTAAAAATAAAACGAAAAATACTTTTGAATTTTTTGAATTTTGCACTCCTTGAAAGTGGTGTTTTCTGCTCGCACACGAGTAAGCCTTTCTAAAAAAGAGTAGCAATTTATGCATTCTTTGTTGTTTCTTGATCCATTCCTCAGATGAATCAGAAGGAAACCTTACGCCTAATTTAATGCCGAGTTAGTGACCCTCTACCTACTTCGTTTATAAACCCGAAAAAGCCATTTGTTTACATCAAGTCAAGATACAGCAAGTAAGAAAAATGAACTCTACAGAACTTTAACCCTATAAAGCTTCCATGAAAACCATTAGTTTTTAAGAGTCTATTAAATGGGCAGTATATTGATACCTACCACGAAAGGAAAAACTGGCAGACGAATAATTATACTCGTATATTAAAATACCAACGTAGTGAAATGAGCCTTCCACAACTGAGGCAATGCACTCATTTAATAATTGATGATTTTTGTGTCAAACGACCAAGCAGCCAAGCAAATAAAATTAACCATGTTTCAAAAGTTACCATGTGGGTTTCAGACGGTAAACTTTGAGATCAACAGCAAAAATTTCAAATCGTATAATTTTTCTTTCATTGAAAACTCAAAGAGCCAACGGTGAACTAATCTCTCTTTTTCCAATCACAAATATGTAGAAATAGGCAAAAAATTATTATTTTTTAAAATAATGCCACGCTTTTGAATAAGAATTCTTTTCTTTTCCATTTTTATTCGCGTTCAAAAAATGACGTGGAGAAGCTAGTTGGTGATGGTAATTTTATTGATTTTATCCTCTTTACTCTTGCGTTAGCCTAATCGATCTACGCATTCCTAAGGATAAAAATTTTATTTCTCAACTCACCAATCACCGTCACCATGGTAGAATCCAATAGTAGAGCGGTTGTAACCACAACCAACACCAATGTTTTTGACCGACGCCATTCCGTTATTTTATTCATCATTTTGTGATTTAAAACTCATCCACTCCGACAAAACAGATTTTGGTCTGATTATAATGCATTGAGAAATTTTAAACAGATACAAACGAGTAATCGAATAGACAATAAATGGACAATAACACACGAACACACACACATACACAAGAGAGAGAAAGAGAAAAGAAAAAAAAAATTTTTCGACGGACTACACACGTTTTTCGAATCGAACATCGGAATGAATTATTTTCGTAGAAAAGTTAACACCGAGTAATGCTGCTGCTTCGGATCGGACATCAGAAATAAAAATATTCTAGATTGATAAGACATTACGATATTTTATCTCGCGACCGCTGTTCGATTAGTTTTACCGGTTTTTCCAAAGTGTTACGCACGTTACTTTATGTATTCCACGTTGTGATGCACACGGGTAGCTTCTAAAATTTGTGGATGAATCATTGAAAAAGTTTTTTATTTCCCCAATGCCTTACGGTAGATACTAGGAATTTAAATTATTACTACTGGTGAGAAAGTTATCGTTACTTCCGTGAGACGAGTTTCAAGAGAATCCCCATTTGAAAAACAATTCTGAATGTCAGGTATCACGTGCTCTTTCCCGCAGTCTAGGAATCTAAATATATAAAGCAGAGAGAAGCTCTGTTTGTTTGTCTGTCTGTCTGTCTGTCCTTTTAAAACTCGAGAACCGCTTTACCTATTGACTTGAAATTTTTACCTCATATTTGTGTTATTCAGGAATACCTTTTAAAGAATAAAATAAAAATTTTAGCTCCCATGAAATAAAAAGTTCTTATTAAAAATCGTACCCTCACTGTATACTATGCATCGCTTGACGCGAAGGAAGGTGAAGAGCTGTGGAGGAGAACAGGGTAGAGATTAGAGAATCATCTGCAGTGAACGCGATGATATTCATGTCCTTCTGTCCAGCGTACACGTAGAAAAAACTATAGTAAATTTGACTAAGAACATAGTAAAGTCGGTCCAGTCACGATTTTTTAGTAAAAACAACTGAGCAATTTCAGTAATATTTAGTTTTATTCACTACTTTTTCTCGTAAGTATAACTATATTTTTCAGTCGTTGTAACCATAATCTTCGACTGGACCGGCTTTACTATGTTTTTTAGTTGAAAGTACCACCAAAATTTTTCTCAGTGTATTAGTGACACAGAACAGTGTAGAGTCGACAGTCGTTCTTTCGATGCCATCTCTGGCCTAGAGACAATGTATGGGTATGGTATTTTCAGTCCATTACAGTCGTTGACTATGTGAAAGCAGTCATAGATTCGAACACACAGTGTGTGAGGTACAGATGAGAACTGATATACATATTTTTGCAGTGCAGGAGAGAAAGTGGTCTCTTACCATCTTAGTCGCCACAAATTCTGCCTCCCCCGAAGAGTGTAAATTTCTAGTTATAAAATATACAAGCATACATATGTAAGAATGCACGCATTCTTTTTGTCTTCTACTACTCGCAGGTTTCTTTCTGCATGCAGACTTTATTAGGTATTTCGATAGTTATCTGGTTATCTTCCAAGAGCAGTCAGCTGACCTGCATTTCCTACGGGACTCTCGACTTTTTGTTTCGATTCAGTGCAGTGTTTACACTGCATCGACATGATTTGTTAAGATTTCACGATCTTACACATAGTTAAACATACTTTTTCGATATGAAATTGAATTACGATGACAAAAAAATAAAAAGCATTGCTCTTAAGCCTTTACTTCAGCACTTCAACTTATTCTATAAATTGTTCTCTCAATAAGACACACACAAGCTCGCTATCTCTCGTCCCCCGTAATACATTCTTGATCATCTCCAATTATTATGTAGGATTATTTAATGTTATCGTTAGCCATTCCTCTCTTCACCCTTTCATAAATATTGTACTCACGCTCTCATCGCTACCTTGTACGCCAACTCTATTCTGATATTCTTCATTTCAGTACCTGGTCACAAGAGCACCCCAAAAAATAAGAGAACCGACCAAGCAGCCAAACAGGCAACCAATCACCCATCAGCATTCAGCGAGCTTTCTGAACACATTAACGAATACATCATCCATACCTCGTTCCCTGATTGTTCTAACTTCAAATCTCATTCAAATAAACATATCCAAATTAAAAATATTCCCATCCCCCAAGACTCCTCGAATCAACTCACTCGCAGAGAAGAAATCATCATCACTAGCCTCAGAATCAGTCATTCGAGACTCACATACCCTCCCTCCCAAACATTCAACATAATTATATTTTCCTCACAGAAACACGTTGGTTAACGTGGTTAACGTTCATTTTCATTTTACGGCACTTTAATACTGAATAATTTTTGAAAAATTTTTTCCAAAAATATTAGTTAATAAAATTAATAATAAAACTAAAACAATAATTTTTAATTTTATTTTTTATTTAAAACTACATTGACCGCAATACCAAAATGACGTCTTCTTCCAGTAAGATGTCCTTCAAATCCGAAATGAGATGTGTGGTATCACAGACATTGAGCGATTCATTGGAAATACACGAAAGAATCTGGGAGAGGAATTTGGATAGATTGTAAGTAGGAGAGTTAATGAAAGCTACTACGAGACGGGGGGGGGGGGGGAAGTCAAGCTTATGGATTTTAGGCAGTCCATAAAACCGAGGAGCAACACTAACATAAGTAGTAAGGAACGATTTAAGATGAGATATGTTGAAAAGATTGTAAGGCCGATCCTAACATTCGAATTTCTATTAGTAATCATAATCTTAATTGTAAATTTTTCTTTCATACCTAATTATAAAAGATCCTGTTCCTCCAGGTGATTGTTCAGGTTTGGTCTACAAAATCCCCTGTTCAAATTGTGATGGCCAATATATCGGTGAAACAGGTCAACTTTTGAAAAATCGACTCAAACAACATATGAACAACATTAAAAGTAAGATGAAGAAAACGGCCTTATGTGTCCATTTGGAGGAGGAGTGCCATTCGTCCAATTTCCAGAAAGCTTCCATCCTTGGCTTCGAGAAGAATATTGTCGAGAGAAAGATTAAGGAAGCAATTGAAATAAGGAAAGAAACGAACAGTGTTAATTTCAGATCGGACGTCAACAAGTTGAATGAAACTATTGAAACCTTCTCTCCTATATTAAATAGGATTACATCATCGATAACTGTAGTTCCTGTTTTTTCTCGTTTTGTTTCGCTGTACTGTATTCAGATTTTAATTGTACTCTCAGTAGTATTTTATCCCTCGTAAAAGGAGAATATTTTCCCCGAAACGTCGGGCTTCTGTTTTTTTAAAATAATAAACTTCATTCGACGGCAGTGCTAAACTGCTAAAAAGGTCTTTGTTTTTAATTGTAAGTCCAATTTTGGTCGAAGATGAGGTATTAGTGCTACCTGGTGGTAGAAGTGGTCCTCCATCGACTGAAACAGTCTCACAGCCAGCAGAATTATGAATTCTTATCAAAGTGATTTTCTTTTCCTAAAACGTAACTCCAAACAAGGTATTTTACAATGCGAAATTATCGTAAGTCCAGACTCCATAATAACAATACTCTTATCTATATTTTCTGCATCCACCGGCAATTCAGCATCGGCTTTGTAATTATGTAATTGTTTAATTAACACCTACCTGTACCAGTGCACTCAATATTTATGCACATGTCGGTCGAATTTATCGTATCTCCACTTGATAATTGGGAAAAAAAAAAGGTGGAAATATTGTGAGTCCCACTCGATAATTGGAAAAAAATTGAATGACGTGAAAATTCAGGTGGATAATGGTACGTCAGTGTTACCAGAAAGGAAAAAAAAAGAAATATATATGTTTACAACACTTCTACCCTCAGAAACAAAACAACACTGGGAAACGTTTTTTTGCTCTCCTGAAAAATTAGGTAAGATGGACTTACGATGATTTCTCAATAGGCCGTCGATATTCATGTCGTAATTATGAAATAATTTCTTATTCATAATTAATGTAGAATCAGTCAGCTGTCAAATCACTGTACCGCACCAAGTAGTAAAAGCGAAAAGTTCGTCTTTTCTTGTGATTGGTCAACTCCCACCAGTTCCGATCTCACATCTCGATTAAACTATTTGATCGATAGGTTTCTCTAGGGTAAGATAACTTTCTCTTCCCTTTTTGAACACAACTCTTTGGGTACCTATGTATGAATTTTTGTCGCTTTGTTTGTTTGAAAATCGTGCGTTGTAATTTGTTTGCCCTTCATGGATGGAGAAGAACATGCCAGATTTATTCTTTATTGTATAATTATTACAATTTGTATTATTAGCAAGGAAAATTCCTCTGTCGGTCGCTCGTCAGCTATAATGATATGCACTATCGTAAGGGTGAGGCCAATGCGTGCGTGTACAAGCTCGCCCAATATGCTCAGGGCTCAGCTGGGTTGCTATAGGCTTCTCATCGTCTGCTGATTGTTCGGACAATTTATTTTACAATTCTGAGCGTGAAATTCTTTCGTAACCACTGTACGCTCAAATTTAACCATAAATTTAGTATACTCGTTTTCGCCAACCGTTGAGCTGTGAGCTAACCTTTATCTCACTCTCTTGTTCTTGTGATAACATAGTAGTGTTACCAAGTCGTATAAATTGGAAGGTACTAACTTGGGGCAACCGTGATGACACCCAAGTACCTGCTAGGTTAGCCCTCTCTCTTTCCCTGCGCTGGAAAATAAAGCTTAGACTTTACTTTACGCACTGAAGCAGGTCTGACATCCTTAGACTGACGGTGTACATTTTTTATGTCCCGTTAGTAGAGCCGAAGAGATCGTTTACTTCAACTAATTTTTAGAAGAAATTTATGTTCACCATTTATGATTATAATATGTTCTTCGAACAGCTGTGCATTCTAGCTTATTTATCCCGATTATCACGTGACAGATGAGAGTGTGCTAAGTCGCCCGTTTACAAGTGAGTAGGCGAAGATTTGAATGGGCCCAGCGAATCTTCCACGGTCCGCTCCATCCTCGACCGTTTACAAAATTTCTCAGCGTGAATTATGGTAAATGAAAGAATAATAATCTCGTCATTTTGGTTTGTCATAACTCTTCGTGTATGAATATTGATTATTAATTTTGAAATTGTGGTCATAAGCTAAGATGTCGTACTCTGCTTTTTACAATTATTTTTTTATACGAAGAAAAACAAGTTTATGGTAGAGTGGAGCGTGGTTAAAAAAAGTTCTGGCGTAGCCAAATAAATGAAGATCATGTTTCATGTCTTTTATAAAATAGCATACTAGTTTGTCTTTGTCATACTTACTTTGCTTGATCTGGGAGTACAACCTTCTTGTTCTGCACACACGAGTGAGCCCCCTTCTTGGACCAGTATAAGTCTACTTTAGAATATTTCAAGTTGATAGCTTTTGGGGGCTCTCGAATACTAAACTTATCTGATGACGTCACGATCTAATGATGTCACAATCTGATGACGTCACGAATACTAGACCTGAACAGGCTTATACTAACAAAGCTCGTTCGTTTGCTCCCTTCTTAGTCTAGTATACTGCATACGAAGTCGAGGTTCAGTAAAGACATGAAACATGAGGGAAAGCCTAGACCTAGTATAGAGCTAAAAAAGTCTCGACTTTGGATACTATAAGTAGAGCCCTATAATTATGAGTGTGGACATGGATCGCCATATTTAGTCGTTTCGTCATCATTAATCCTTGCAGTTCCCTAATAGGGTGAAAAATTAATACAATTGAAAAAAAATTTGTTTTATACGTTGTAATTAACTAATAAAGGTGATGTAAAACGGCTTTATTACCACAAATATTAATACCGGTAATATAAAATAGCTACGTTTTGCTACCTCCTGGATAGCTTCATCAAGCACGATACCCTGTATTCTAAAACAAATTCCAGTAGTTCCCATTATTTTCAAATTGTGGTAAACTGTAATTATCAGTCATTGAAATATGGAAGTCTGAAGATGAATAATGATGTAACGACTAAATATGGCGGTCCATGTCCTCACTCATTATTATAGGGCTCTACTATAAGCCTAGTACAATGTTAGTATACTGCACTCTCAGTGTATAGATAGTATAAACAGCATAGAACAAACAGTGCAGTGTTCGAGGGGGGGAGGCATAGAAAGCCTAGACGTAGTTTAAAGCTAGGTTTTGAAGCCTTTTATTCAAGCATACTGTACAAAATTGTATCGATGTAGTATAAACCTAGCATAAAGCGACCCCTTCCTGTAACTATGATATGATTAAAAAGAGTCTCTCCGCAAATCTGGCAGTCGGTCTACGTCTCGACTCTCGCCTCAATCTACCCGAAGTCAAAACAGTAATACATAACCTCGCATCCAAAGTCTCAGCTCCTCTTCCTCCGCTCACTCGCGCACCTTCCTCAATCTCCGGCAGAGACTAAAAGACGAAAACTTAGTCTTAGTAAAAGCGGACAAGGGATAAGCGCTCATTCTTCTACAGAAATCTGAGTACGAAAAGAAAATCATTGACTTCCTGGAAAACGCCAACGCCAAACCTATTCGTTACAAATTCACGGAACATAATAAAAAAGTTCGAGCTGCCTTAGATAAACCGTCCCTGATCTTCGGCATTTCAGGTGAACAACTTAAACAGATGTGTGTTGCTACTCCACGCCTCTACGGCCAAATTAAAATGCACAAGGCAGATCATCCTATGCGTCCAGTTGTCGCCTACTACACAGCACCTTCCTTTCGTCTCGCCAAATTCCTCACTGGTTCAAAAAATGTTCCGGTTTCTCGCCTCGTTGGTCCGTTAAAAACTCCATTGAGCTGGCGCATAGGCTCGCAGCGGAATTCTTTCCTCCAAACTCTCGTCTACTCTCCTTCGATGCTATGAGCATGTTCACTAAGATCCCGGTGCTCTATACCATCAATGTCATGCTCGAACTGCTCCGTGGAATTGGTACCCCTAACGATATGTGCAAAGAATTTGAAAAACTTCTACTGTTGTGTCTAAAGGACAACATATGTTACTTTCGGGGTAAAACGTACTGTTTTCCAGACGGGCTGCCCATAGGAGGGCCCTTGTCGGCTTCAGTAGCTGATGTCTTCATATCACGTCTGGAAAAACGCATCCTTCCTGATGAGTTTGATGAGGGCCATCTCCTCCATTACTCCCGTTACGTGGACGACATTCTATGCGTGTGGAATGGCCCCGATGAGGCACTTCACCAGTTTCATAACAAGCTCAATGATTTTCATCCTTCCATGCAATTTACCATCGAAATTGGTCACGACTGTATAAACCATATGGACCTGACTATTCGGCTCGTGCCGGGTTCTTCAGGCCTCTCTACAGATTTTGCTATCCACAGGAAAAGTACCTTTACAGGCGTCTCTATTTCAAACCATTTCTTGCATCCAAGAGAACATAAGATGGCCGTTGTCAATTCTTCTATTCATCGTCTTCTCGCCCTCCCTCTTTCTGCCTCCGCACGTGACACCGAAATTAATATTATTCAATCAATCGCTTCACATAATGGTCTCCGCATCGACGTTTCAAAAATGGTACGAAAGAAAAGTCTTGGAATGTTACTATCATCTCCACAACATCGCCCTCAAAAATCTAGTCGATCTAAATGGATCAGTCTACCTTACTATGGGTCTTCTCCAATAGATTGGCTTCCATATTAGGAAAATATGACCATAAAGCTGCTTTTCGTCCAGTCACCACACTCAACGCTCTTTTGAATCTGAAGGATCCGATTCCGCTTGGTAAACGATCTGGTGTCTACCAATTATCTTGCACGGATTGTCAAATGGTGTACATTGGGCAAACGGGCAGAGCCTTCTCCCCTGCAAAAGACTTTTTCAAAATTTCTGACTAACTTAAAAAATTCTGAATTTGCAGTTGTACCGATATTTCTAATACAAGCCCTCGAATTCAAAGGGCTTCAGGGATTCAAAAGGGGAAACAGGGTTTTAAATGGGAACTGATTGGGTAGTTTTTACCAAATGAAGCCCGGAGATCCGAGGGGCTTCAGGTTTGTCCCCGTTGAAGCCCTTTCAGCCTGGGAATCCAAAGGGCTTCAATTGAGGAAAAACGGGGACAAGGGGATCAATAAGGCTTCAAGTAGGGGGGATCAGAGGGGTACTTTTTTCCATTTTCCCCCGGGTTTCAGAGGGGAAACAAATTGTTTACCGGGACATTTTCTAAATAAAGACTGTGATTTATGAACATATTTTCCTAATACTGTTACGCAAGATGTCTTTGTGAAATTTTTTCAAAAGGCTGTCCAGATGAAACTCTTTTTAAAAAAAGAAAAAGGAACATGTCAGTTGTACCTGTCAAATGGATTTTTACCATAAAAGATAATGGGACATATAGGGCTTGACTAGTTGCTGTTGGCTGCCGAGATAAGGAAGTGTACACACCAGAAGATAAAGCTTCTCCTACACTATCAGCAGCTACAATTCGTTGGTTATTAGTTATTGCTGTGAAATATGCTTGGGATATTATTCAAATTGACATTAAAAACGCGTTCTTGAATGCGAAAATTGACCGGTTAAAGTATGTTAGTGTGCCGCAAGGCATTGACTACGATTCTAAAAATGTTGTATGTAAACTCAACGAAGCTATGGTTTAATTTTGTTTTCGGACACAAGACCTCTATCTTCAGCACAGGTCACATATTGCCGAAAGTTTGGCAGAAGCTGAAAATAATGCAATTTGTGATGCAGCTCATGAAGTTTTATTTATAGCTCGTTTAAGTGACGAAATGTTAGGGAAATCATTTTATCCCATAACATTATACGAAGATAATAACGCAGCTACCAGTATCTGTACAAAATTGACTAAAAAGAGTCGGGTAAAACATATTGAGTTGAAATATCTAAAAGTTAAAGAATATGTTTACAAGAAATTACTCAAAATTGAAAAGATCGCGAAGGAAAATAATGTAGCTGATATTCTTACAAAGGGTTTAAGTACCTAATGATATTTTTCTGAAACAGAGAAGTGCTCTAGTTTATAATGCTGAGATTATTCCTAGAGAATAGTCAAAGAGCACAACTAAAATGTGGTTATGCAATTCTGCAGGTTATTGCTATATAAGTTTGGTTTGTATGGTTTGTATGTTTTTAGAGTAAAAGAAATGGTCGGAAAGTTTCGGAAGTACAAGTACGTTGGTGAAAAATACGAGAAATTTGTTTCTTTGTCCATTGTTTAAATTGTACTTATGTGAAGAAATCTTATATTTTGTTCTTGAATCTATGACGAGAAATTTGTTTCTTATGTCATTGATCCATTTAAAATTTTTGTTTCCTATGTTGATTATTAAAATATTCCACGCTCTTTAATTTTTATCGCTCACAAAATTTTCATTCAAGGCCTTAGTTTTTGAGGAAATTGCAAGGAACACTCAATTCTCCATAAGCGCTATGTTGTAATCCGCCCTCCAATTGACCAGTGGCGCGCTCAGACAAAACCATTCTTGCACAGACAACGTTTCAGTTTTCTGTGCTACAATATGCAAGCTCAAAGCATGCGAGTCCTTCTAGTTTCTACTTGTCCAAATATGTCACGATTTGTATTTATTCTATGGTATTTGTATTTATTCTATAGTACGTTCCGGCTAAGAGTGAACACTTTGATAACAGCAATGTGGGCAGAGCGGTGAAGAGAGGGCCCTCTCAGCCCGTGAATTGGGTCCCTCTTCACTCCTGCGCCAACATACACTGTTATCAAAGTGTTCACTCTTAGCCGGAATGTACTATAATATTTATTTTATTTCTTTCACCTATTATAATATTTATTTTACTTTTCACCGTGATTTGACTAATTTGATTTAAGAAACCAGCCGTCATTAAATTTCGTCAACCATGTCATTGACTATACACGTACTAGACAAATACTCGTATCAGACAAATACTTGCATTGTTGAAAAAGTTTCCACTTTGTTGGATACTACCACCAGAGAGTGCTGTTTGTTAAGACGTAGATGTAAGAGAGAGGGGAAAATGTTCTGTCTCTTCTACTCTGCTGGTTAACACACAGCTCTCGTGGTAGTATCCAGCAAAATTAAATCTTTTTTAAAAAAGAGTAGTTGTCTGGTACGTGCTGTGGGTACGTATGTGTGTAGTCAATGACCATGTCCAATTTGTTGCGGCATTGAGAAACTCGCTCGCAACCCAACCGAGGCTTTAGGACCGGGCAAATTATAGTAGCACTATAGTCTTATCGGAAATAGAATGGGTCATGTAAACAAACCTGCGACTCGCTTTCATGCAAAAATATTGATTGCGATGCGAGGAAGCGAACTGCGGGTTTGTTGACGTGACCCATTCTATATGCGATCAGACTACAGGGCTTTTCCATGTTGGTGCATTGCGTACGCACTCTCCTATGTATTCTCCTACCTATTCTCCTACGTCTTATCAAACTGGTAGTATTTCTGACATTGCTCTTATGGGTGTTGCTGGATTGCATACTCATTTCATTGTGGAGTAGTTTGCCATAAGGGCAATGTTAGAAATACTACCATTTTGATAACACGTAGGAGAATACGTATGCAATGCGCCGACATGGAATAGCCCTATAGCATCGTTTCGCATTTTTTGATAAGAAAAACCAGTGAACGCAATTTGTAGTATGAGACTAGCTCATTGACTATACATGTATCAGAAAAATAGGGCTTTTCCATGTCGGCGCATTGCATACATATTCTCCTACGTGTTATCGAAATGGTAGTATTTCTAACATTGCTCTTATGGTAAACTACTCCACAACACAGAGTAAACAGAGGTCGTCTTCGCTATGCTCATAACGTTAAAGAATACGGGCATCATCCAAATTCGTAGTTTAGGTTCGCCTAACGCGTTGAGTGCGCGTCAAGCTCTGCATACAGCTGTACACAACGCAAATTGTTGAGTGTTGCAGATTCACCGCTCGGTCAACTGCGTTAGGCGAACCCTAAACTACGAATTTGGATGATGCCCGTGTCTCGAGCGCGTTCAGACGACCTCTGTTTACTCTGTGCTCCACAATGAAAATGAGTATGCAATCCAGCAACGCCCATAAGAGCAATGTTAGAAATACTACCATTTCGATGACACGTAGGAGAATACATATGTAATGCGCCGACATGGAAAAGTCCTATACTTGCATTGTTAAAAAAGTTTTCACTTCGCTGGATACTACCACCAGAGCGTGTTGCGTGTTAAACAGCAAAGTAAAAAAGACAGAACATTTTTCCCTCTCTTTTACACCTACGTCTTAACACGCAGCACACTCTGGTGGTAGTATCCAAAGAAGTGAAAACTTTTTTAACAATGCGAGTATTCATCTGGTATGTGCGTAGTCAATAAACTAGCTGGAACTTGCGCTGAACGAAGAAAAAAGAGAGAAAGAAGATGTTCTGTTCAACTGGGCTCCGTTGTTTCATGCGCGCTCAACAAAAAAAGAGAGAGAAAAAAGATATTATTCTGTTATTTTGTTTCATATTTTTTGTTCAGCGCGCATTCCAGCTAGTCTCATTACAAATTGAGTTCACTGGAGGAAAACAGAGAATTTTGAATATCGACGGTGTGGAATAAAAACCACATAAGTCCAAAAATCCAAATTTTTCAGGAGAAGAAAAAAACGTTTTAAAAATTTGGTTTGTTCTTATGGGTAAGAAATTTTCGTTCTGTATTTTGTGGGTGGTACTCAACTAATTTACCCATTTAGCGGACCCTTAGGACAACATGGGGGTGTAATAACGGTTGAAATGAACTTCTTTCTTGGTGTAACTCGACTTACGTGGATTTCTTTCTCAATGTTACTCGATTTAAGAGTTTTTATAGGACTTACGTGTTTTTTGTTTTTTTTTTTTAATACGCTTTTTTTAATACGCGTATTTCTCAAACACGGTACATTATAGAGGTATTGACACAACGCAAAATTTCTGTCGCACAAACTGTGTTAATTCATACGGAATTCCGCTACGCTTGCAGCAATCGTTTGAATCACGGTAGATTATAGAGGTATTGACACAACAAAAAATTTCTGTCGCACGAATTGTGTTAATTCATACTGAATTCCGCTACGCTCGCAGCGATCGTTTGAATACCTTCCACACCCCACCTGTGTCGGAACCTTACTGGAGGTACCCTAATATTGACGAAATTTTCGAGGGTTGTAAAAGGCGAAGAAATTCATCTAAGAATATAATTTTTTTTAAATAAGTAGAGCATGGTGAGTTGTCTATTCGTACCCGGTTTCAGATTTTTAGGTTAATACCTGATTCCTCTACGAATTTTTAAAAATTGATGAATTTACATTACCTAGTATTCATGTAGTTTTCATGCTTAGTAATACCTTGCAACGCTCCTAGCGTAGATTATATCAACTGACACAACTCAGGCGACAGTAAAAAACACGGCTAATATACGTTCGTGTCAATACCTCTATAATATACCGTGTTTAGAACTCTTGTTATCAACCAAAGTCGTATAAGGCGATGTCGCGAACCGACGCAAACGCTCACTGAGGGTTTGTGTTATCAGTGTGCATTTACGCAACATTACAATTTGAAGTTTTCTTTTTTAAATATCTTCTTAAAAGGAATTTCTACGAAAAAAATCATAAGAATGAAAGTTCTCAAATATCTACTTTGTTGAAAATATTTTCTGATTTTCATCCATAAATCAAATACATTGGACGGAGCCGTTGTGTAACTCGCGCAGTTTCATGTTGTTGCCACAGAACATGAATGTTGAGCGCTGGCGTAGCATTGCTCAAGAGTTTTTTGGAAATAGCTGGCTACCGATGGAGAAAATGTGTTTTTCAAATTTTAATTTCTAAAATTCTAATGCACCGTTTATATTCATGTATGGCTTAAAAAAAAGTTGGAAGCCTCGTCTTCAATATTCATAAGATAATAGGTAGGTGTTGATCAAGTTTTGGAGATAACACGCAGTTTCTAAACATACTTTTTATCGATCAAAAAAGCACTACAAAAGATTTCATAACAATTGGTTCATTTTGTGGACAGTAATTATACTCTGTTCACGTTAAGAAAGGGCTACTCAAAAAAGGGTATAAGTTCGTACTGTTTTGTACTAATGGTACAAACCAATTCAGAATGTTTGAACCATTTTGTACAAACTTCTGAAGTAACATAACTTTCCACGTTCTTTTGGCCCTTTCTCAGCGGTGCCTCGGAACCTATATTTTCGTATATTTACGCGTTTTTTTTCCTGTGTAGAGCATCAGCATACCCTTAACGCATTTTTGATAAAAGGTGGACTTATAGTGGGTTTTTATTCCACACAGTCGATAATATTGTGTTCTACATAGAATCAATAACGTGTTAGTCAGTTAGTGTGTAGAATTAGTTCCTTCAAACGTGCGATTCTAGCGCTGCCCGGTCTCAAACTGGCGGATCGAAAAAGGCAAAAAGTAATTTTTTGTCAGTTGTTTAGTGATAAGCGGTTTAGGAGGCAAATTAGTAAGATCGCTTTAATAATATAGATTTTTTAATAATATAGATTAGTAATAGGTATAAGATTTTTGCAAGATCTAGGTAAAGATCTCTAGCAAATCGTTGACTTTCGATTACGGAAACGCAAAATATTTTAGAAATGGGTGTTAAAGACTTGTGGCATATACTTTCACCCATTTGTGAAAGAAAACCACTTTGGGAATTACGAGATCAAGTCGTAGCAATCGATCTAAGTGTTTGGATTTGCGAAAATCAAGCTATTGATCAGAGCAGTGTGAATTTATATTTGAGGTAAAGTAGAAATTTGGTGAAGACCGAAGGATTTAAATGCTTATTTCATAGCTTTCAATTTTTGAAAATTTGATTGCAGAAATTTATTTTTTCGTACTTCCTACATGTTATTACTCGGTGTTAAACCAATCTTCGTACTCGAGGGAACTGCTCCTGAACTCAAGTACAATGAAATAAAGCGCCGAAGAGATGTGCAGAACAAATCAAATCATAAGAACAATGAATCTAAAGTGAAAACCAATCGATCACGGTTAAAATTTCTTCAAGAGCAAGTCCGAAGCAGTATTTTCTTAACCGTCGAATATTGGCCCGTTCGGACATTAAATATTATTACAATGATTTACAGTGTGAAGAATTATTGAACTGCATGGGTGTTGATTGTATTTACAGTCAAGGTGAAGCTGAAGCTACTTGTGCTCTACTGAACATGAGAGGAGTAAGAAACGATTATATACAGTTACCCAAGGTGTGAAGAATAAACTTTGATCAATCCTTAATGTTTATAGATTGCAAATGGTGTTATTACAAAAGACGGCGACTGTTTTCTATATGGAGCTCGAACAGTATATCGTAATTTCAACATGAGTTCTCAAGGTGGTTCATTTGAAAAATACGATATGGATACGATTGAAACGAAATTGAACCTTGGTCGAAATAAGTTAATAGCGTTGTCCCTACTCTGTGGATGCGATTACAACAAGGAAGGAGTCAAAGGTGTGGGAAAGAAGACCGCTCTACAATTTTTAGCCACTGTTTCTGATGTGGAAGTTTTGGATCGGTTAACTAAGTGGAACGACGACTCCTATAGTACTGAAAAGTGAGTTTTTCATTGTATTAAATGATAATGTATCAGCAAGGTTAAATTATCCGAAACGGAACCTCTAACTCCGAAGCTTGTGCGAGTTCGAAAAGACTTTGAGACAAAGAGCGGTGGAAACTCGAGGGTTTCCATTTTACGAAATTCAAAATGAATTTATGAAGTACGACATTGAAGAATTGAATTTCAAATACGAGTGGAGACAACCAAATATTACAAAATTCGTGGTATATATATTTTTTAATCGCCTTATTCATTTCTGAATTAGAGAAAATTGTCCAATAGTAATCTTTACTGTACAGATGTTAGCCGGAAGCAAGTTGGCGTGGTCGGCAGATTACGCATTCAAAAAGTTCCTTTCTTTGCTATCACGTTGGCATTTGCTGTACGACAAAACTAGCAGCCTGCTTCGTCTCCAAAGCATTGTTAAGAAACGTACTCTACGTGGTGTTCAATCTTACGAAGTGAAGTGGACAGATTTTGATCATCATGTCATTGAACCTGCGTTTTATTTGAAATTGAAGTATCAGAAAGAAATTAATGAATTTGAATCAGCGAAGGCGAAGAATAAAGGTATGTTGTTGCAGTCGACTTATAATCGATTCTTCGTATGAATGTCTTGGAATGTAAATGAAAAAATCTTGGTGAGCTTGAATTTTGATGTGATTTCTGCACAGAAATTCATGAATAGAAAAAATTTACAAGTGATGAAGAATTCGTGTTGTGTGTAGTACCATGGGTAGCGGGATCGGGGGGCAGCGGATGCAGTTTGCCCCCTCACTGTTGAAAAGTCTCAACAGAGTGAAAAAATGAAAAGATGCTCGATTTAGCATTAGAATGAAGAATTTTTTGCTTCTCCTGAGAAAAATTTACTCCGTCACCCATGTGTACTTCTTGAAGATGATATCAAAAAGTTCTGCCAAGCTCTAGAAAATGAGGCCTTCCTTGACGAAGTTGAACGAAAAACACAAGGAACCAGTTCTATTGGTTGAATTGTTTTTGTTATTAGAAATTCAAATCAAAATTTTGAAGATTCTGGAGTTTTCTTGAGTCGCTTGTATCATTGTGTATGTAGCCTGAAAGTAAGAATTTTTCGAAGTCCCTTTCCTTTCTAACATACATTATGGTGAAGCTACAATTTCTTTCTAAATCCCCCCCTATCGTATATAGCTTGAGAGTCAACATTTTTCTTAGTTCTCCTATCACAATAGCTCTAGAGTCAAAATTGTTCTTAGTTCCCTTCCTATCATATAGCTCGAGAGTTCAAACTTTTCCGAATTTTTGGTTGGACGGCGCGGAGCAAATTTTTCGACCCCCTTCCCTTCCCCCATTGAACAGGTTCCTTGTCAAAAGTTCCTCCTCTACGTGTGCTCGAAAAGTACGCTTTCGTCGATGGATTTTGATGAAGAAAGAGTCTCTTTTTGTGGACTATCCTTAGTTTTCTCTTCTGTTTTTCACCTCTCTCCACCATTTTGTCTTGTTTTTTGTTATTTTTAGTTATTCTTCTTCAGGCCTATGTATAGAAAAGTATCTTCCAAGAAAAGTGACGACAGTGAGGTTTTCCACAACGAGTTCGATTAGATTGTCTCGCTTATTGCATCGCATCGAAACCGTCGTCAAAAACTTGACGCATACCGCTTATCTAGAAATATATAGAAAAATTTCTAAAAAAATATATCGGTTGTGGTTGATTACGATGATGCTCAAAAATTTTTCAAAGGTTTCCGTAAGATCCCTTCGGTACGGAAAATGCTTCAAATCCCCTTGTCTTATCGTTTCAACTTAATTTGTGTAGTCCTAAGTGTTATTGACAATAAATTTCAAGTTGACAAGAATTTCTCTGGAAGCATTGCAGATTCACTTTTCAGATCATTTCTTTTTGCGTAAAGACGGTTGATAACAAGCCAATGAGTGTTTCTTGTTGAATTTACTCAATGTGTATCTTGTGTGCAATTGAAGAGCTTTTTTTTTTTGTTTTGTTTTTTTCAAAATTTTTTGAAAGGCACGAAGAGGAAGTTGGAGAACGAAAAAGACACAATTGAAACAGTGCTGGACTCTCTGACGAAAAACATTCATAACTTAAGTATTGATCTCTCGGTTGACGTTCAGATACCTTCTTCTGCGCAACAAAATCTGAATGACGATGGAAGTGTGACGCCTAATGAGAGTATTACCATTTCCGATTTTGAATGCAGTGCTGCGGATCTAGAACTATCATCTATAATTGAATCAATTGTTGGCATTTGACGATAAAATTAAGCACATAGTATACTTGATATTTCCTCCCTTCTCGCTCATTTTGAAACTTGAAGTTTTTCTTTCTCTTTTTTCATTTAATAATTCCATCCATTTTTGAACCATATAGCACAATGGTGTAGATCTGCTGAGTCTGATGTTGTCGCGGTGAAGAATGTATATTATTGCTAACAAATTTACTGTATGATATGAACCGTTGTATACTTGTCACAAAATAATGACTGTTGTTTACTTCCGATTTAGATAATAAAAGAGAATTCTATGGAAATTTGTTCTTTAAGAAGACAATACCCTTTGGTTTTGAAGAGCAATGGACTAAATTATCGTGACGTCACTCATCGTAAACTCCCTACCAACAACCCGCAAACACACTTCAAAAACCCTCCAATGTGATCGATTGTATCGTTCTTGGTTGTATCACATTATCGATTCTAATACACTGGAACGTTCCGATTATACGTTCAAATTGAAAAATCGGAAATAAATAAACAATTACCTGTTTATATTCAGAAGTAGGAAGTTCTCAAGTATTTGATGACATATTTCATGTCTTTGCTCTGGCCTGAATTTCGAAATTTGCGTGCGCGTGCATGCGTGCGTGCGTGCAATACTAGCTTAGTACTAGCTTAGTATACTAGACTAGGCTTCATTATACTAGCCCTAATGTACATTATACTAGCCAGTAGCTGAGCTATACTATTTGACATTGTATACTGGGCTTGCTTCATACTAGACTAGCTCTAAACTAGACTTATTTTCTCTGAGCCCTACCCTAATTTCGAAATTTGCGTGCGCGTGCGTGCAATACTAGCTTAGTACGAGCTTAGTGTACTAGGCTTCATTATACTAGCCCTAATGTACATTAAACTAGCCTAATATACTAGCTGAGCTATACTATTTGACATTGTATACTGGGCTTGCTTCATACTAGACTAGTTTTATATACTAGCTCTAAACTAGACTTATACTGGACAAAGAAGGAGGCGAACGAGCGGACCCATCGAGAAGGGCTATGAAACCCAGACCTAATATACAGTATACTAGCTTATTCTGAATAGACTTATACTAGACGAAGAAGGGGGCGAACGAGCGAATACTAGCTTAGTATACTAGGCCTCATTCCTAATATACAGTATACAAGTTGACTAATGAAATATAAAGACATGAAACATGATCTTCATTTATTTGGCTACGCCAGAAAATTTTTTATTTCTGGTTTTCAAATCTGAACGTGAGATCGAAACGTTCCTGTGTATTTCTTATGGAGCATTTTTTTGTTTACAAACCAAGTTGGTAATCGAGGGTAAAATTGACAATTTTAACGGACTGTGGGTTACTTTGGGGTAAACGGATGCGGAGCTCATGACGTCACGATAATTCGGTCCATTGTAAAGTCTGTCCAAAATAAGAATGCCATAATTCTCACGGGGGCACCTGTAGACCCGTTTACACGATGCAAAGAAAACACTAAGCGCGTGATCGTATCAATTCCGTTAATACTGCGTTCTTGTACCGAAGTAACCCTTCCACCGCCCTCCTCAGCACCCGCGCACTCTAAAAACAGGCCGTGTATTGCGGGTTGCTTTCGGCATTCTTAATTTGGACAGACTTTACATTTTGTTAGATCAAGTTTTCAAATTAATGATGAAATCATTAATTTGAAGTATGTATTGTTATATCTATGGATGAAATACATAATTCCATGATAACTCGGAAAAATCAATAATATTATTATTCAATAATATTGTCAATTTTTCGGTAAAAAAGACTTTAAGTGAAATAATAATGAACCAGCTTTTATTTATGGCGGGGAAGGAGTGACTTGCATTTTATTTTATATGATTGTTTAAAATATATTTTATGTAGATAAAAAAGTACAGGTGACAAGAACCGTATTTACAAAAACGCTCAATAGGCGCGTTTCAGGCAAACAACAAGAATATGAGTTTAAATTATTTTTACATTCAACACCTTTCAATTTAAATTCTATATTGCAGCAAAACTTATCTCCAAAATATGTATTTACAATCGTTAAGATCAAAAATTCAGAAAAAAAACGAAACTATTCAGTATTCAACATATTATTACGGACAAATATGAATTTGGTTTCATCAACTAACCGTTTCGTAAATAGATTGGCAGGTTGACTTTCCGTCAGTAAATATTCGACTTGAATCTTCTCATCTTGAATAAGTTCGCGCAAGGAACTAGAACGTATATCGATATGCTTCGATCTCTTTATTTTTGACAGATTTAAACTTGTCAACAGTTTTATGACTCCTTGGTTGCCCTCCGTCATACTCAGAGATCTTTCCACTTGAACACCTATCTCGATTAATAGGTTCTCTATCCAAAATAAATACTCGTCGACGAAAGTAGAGCAAGAAACAAAAGCTCCGGCTTCATTTGAACTGAGTGTCGTTTTGTTGTTTCGAACTTTTCCAAAAAATAATACTTTCTACACAGTAACCATATGTCCAAATACAGACCGTCTATTGAAAGGACCCGACCCCCAATCGCCATCTACATACGACATGACTAGAGCCCGGATTCTCGGCAGCTAAAAAAATTATTTTCGGCATCAAAAAGAGGAAGAATCGGCATTTTTCGGCAAATATAAAAATAAAACACGTATTCTTGACCAAAATGTAATTTTTCGCGGAAAATGTAATCGTACAAATTAATTTCAATATGAGTTCAATACAATAAACGTATGACAGAAAAAAAATTTAAAAAATTTATAATTATGCCTTACTATCAAGTGCATTTCCACATTTTCTGTCTGGAAAGTTTGGCGCCTGTCACTCAACAGGTTCTTTAGATCCGAGAAAGTTCGTTCCAAATCGACGGAAGTTGATGGAGCGAACGTTTTCCTTCTTACGTGTCCATTAATTGATGACGTTGTCTCATGAAAGACGATAATTGTACAATTGACCTCACAAATTTGCATTCTCGACATTTTTTCGGCTTTTTCGACGAATTCGGCATTTATTACATTTTCGGCACTTTTCGGCAAAAAAATTTTTTTACTCCTGCTTCCTCTCACCATGATTCGTACTCATATTTCATCAGATTGCGTTCGCCCCTTCTACAAAAAAAGTGCCAAATGCCAAGAAATCCGGGCTCTAGACATGACATTAACACAGGTAACCTTCCGCCTGGTCAGTTTCATATTACGGTAGGACCTCGATTTTCCAAAACTCGGTTGCCCGGAACGCGGGAAAAAAATCCTACGTACAGGTTTTTTTCTGGATTATATGCTGGGTGCTACAACAGTATACGCTCTACCAAAAATAAGTGATCTACTGATCTATGGTGAGTAGCGTATTCTACCTCCACGCTACAGTAGGTGTTCCATCTGTCATTTCACTGCTACAGTATGCGTTCTACAAAAATTATCGCCGTAAAAATGAGAAATAGGCAATAGTAGCAGCTTCGGAGCTTACAAGACACTGCACAGCTATTCGTCTACGGTGACGCCAAGAACAAAGTGGGTTTCGATATTCGAATAAGAAATGTAAGAGCCAGTTTTACACACTACAGTAAAACTGTAATCGTCGATTAATTTTACTGGCCAATATTGGACAGTAAAATTAATAGACCTACGTATAACTTCACTGAAATCAAAGTTTACCCTGAGACTTTCTTTTTGTGGATAAGCAATTATTATTATCATCGCTACAAATATTTATTTGAGTATAGGTTACCTAAATATGATTGAAAATTACAACTTTATTATGATCAAAAAAAAAAAAAAGGTACCTTCCATGAATTTTTACCATTATCGATCTGAAATCAAAATTTAGAAGTTTTTCATAAGAACTAAAATTCGATAGTAAATGGAGTGTGGGTAAATCGACATTCGAATAGGTACTGAATCACTTCTGAATAATTTCCATATTAAATAACGTCTTTCTTCTATTATTCTCGAAATTCGCACGCTATGGCAACAAAAAAAGAGAGAAACAACACTGAATTTATCAATTTGAAGTAGGTACCATACCGTAATTGTTACGGTAAAAATAAAATTAACAATATATTTAAACGATTGAAGTACTTTGAACATAAATAGGCTTTATCTAATGGTGATGATAATAAAATCCAATAGCCGTATTTTTTTCAGTTTCTCATAATTTTCATATTGACTCAATTATAGCTGACATATCGACCTAGTAATGACAGTACCTAGCGATGATTATGGCATTCAGTTGCATTCTTTTTTTCTCAACACTTGACAATTGCAACATCCTTGAATTAATTTAGAGAGTAGTGAAAGTAGAAATGGAAAGTGCGCACGAGGAGAAAGAAGCAGGAAAGGAATCCAAAAAGGTGTTTCATTCAAAGTTTAAACTCAGCCCATGTAGGTATATTAAAGCGCGATCAGACGAGACCTTTGCTACTCTGGATACCACACCGTGTTAATAGGTGAACAATAAGAAACAAAAAAGAGAATCCGCACAAAAGTATAAGTATAAGGGTTGGCTCTAAAAACATAATTAAATAACACGCACGGCATACTGCTGCTTATGGTAATGTTATCTGGCTTCGCATTCTTTTTCCTCTGCGTTGTACATTGCGACCTTTTTTTTCTCACCGCTTTTTGTATATCTATCAAACAGGAAATTTTATTAAGTTTGGGGTGTTTGAAGAGAGATCTTTAATACGTCCCCCTTGATTTTTATCTAATCGCTTATCTTCGAACGCAGGGACGTTTGGACGACGCGTATAAAGTGGGGTGGTCGGCATTTGCCTTTGTCCCATCGATACGAAAAAGGGTGAGACGACGAAGAAAAGTTTTGTAACGAAGAAAAGTTTTGTTTGCCCTCATTTCGTTCGACAATACGTATAGGAAGGGATAAACTTATTCAGGCATATTTTTGATAAGGTCGCCAGAGTTCTTTGCGAGACAGAGTGATCCCAATATGGGATTTATTTCTGCTACCGGTACGACTCTCTTGGGATACATTGTACGTTCTATATTGTACAGGGTTTTGTCGTCGTATTTACTTTTCTTCTGGATCATCATACTTTTTGCCGCTACGATATCGTGATTTATGCACAAAAAAGAAGAGGGTTAGCGCGCTTCTTTCCTCTGGATCTTCATTTCATCTTCACGACTGTTTACAGCGCCTTGAAACTTTCTAAATATTTTATAATACGTGATTACACGTTTTTGAATAGTTGCCAAGTATGGCTCTAGAGTACGTGTATTGTTACAATGTATATCTCCATCAATCCAATTAGAGATCTATTGCTCAACAGAGACTTATGTATTAATTAATAGTATGGTGAATTATCGGTGTGGAATAACGTCCCGTTAAAATAAAATATGCATGAGCACTGAAGTAGAACTGTAATATGGTATTTGATTGTATGCAATATTTTACGCAATGAACGATTGATTTTGCTAAAAATGCTTTGAAAAAACATAGAATTGTAGGAAACATTGTTGCGCTGTACAGACTTGAAATCACGAGCAAATTTACTGCTCAGTAGGCTGAATTGTAGTAGCTCCTCATAAATGAGTTGAACTGTTTTTGGTTGCGGTCAAAGGTTTATAGTATGTATGATAGGGTTTCCCTGTATCCACAAGCTTAAACGTGGTATTGGCTGAAATCTTATCCAATTTCTTTATTGCGGTACATGCTGCAGTCTCCAAATTGAGAAAATAACTTCAAGTCCTGCATTTCAATGTTGGAAGAGTCTGTGAAAATACGGTAGGAGCGTCCTCCGAGTATTCCTTTACTCATACCATTGACTCGCATTTTCAGAAAGTTGTCACTCTTCTAGTTACACCTATCAGACGGCGCTGCTTGTTAACTGGCAGAGCAAAAGAGAGAGAATGTCGTTCCCTCGTTTGACTGTATATCATTTGGATTGCGTTAAGCGTATAAAAAAGTCTTAACATCTACGGTGAGGGGGAGAGGTGAGACTGTGTTACGCTTACGGCGTCGGTGTATTGAGAAAATTTTGGCGAGTATCACATTCACGATGGGGAGGGAAGGTATGACGTGTACATTTCAAATGCCTATGCTTTTTCGGAAAACACAACACAGCATTGTTATAGCCAATAAGATCACAGTGTTATACTATTAAACTCATGGTTAAGGCCTTGTTCTCCAGTTGCGACACAACTGATGATGGGATAACACCCGGAAGTAATCTTGAAAGAGCAACTAATAAAGTAGATTTGTACATTTGGAAAACCCTTTTTCTTTTTCGAAAGTTCATACACGCTAGCGCCGCCAGATAATATCAAACATGACGAACTAAAGAACGAGGCAAAAACGCCGTTTAATTTTCCATAGGAACGAACGTATAGCCGCTCGTTCTCCCATAAGACCTGTGTTAAAGACCGTTCTTAGTTCGTTATGTATAGAGCTAGGATTCCTCGGTTTTTGTCGAATGAGTTTGCTAACGGGCAGATCACTAGAAATGAAATAGGAGTACGTTTCATAGTGGTAGGGACCCATCAAAAAAATTTTATTTAACCGAAAAAAACCGAAAACCTTTTCAAGTACCGAAAACGGGCATAAAACCGAAAATGACCGAAATGGTGAAATTTATCAAAACAGTAGAAAAAAACAGTACATAGCGAACAATTTTGAGAAATGAAAGTACAGAAACGATGCAAAAGATGAAAAAAACTGTGTTACTCATTTACTCCAGTCGACGTAGAACGTTCCTTCTCCGATTGTAAATATATTCTTATGGACAGAAGACACTCTTTCACACAAAATAACCTCGAAAAGCACATTGTCGTGCTCTTCAATAAGCAGTTTTTGTAAAAATGTCAAAATTTCAGAAAAATTTGTATCATTTTTAATTTTTTTTCTATTTTACCGAATAAAACCGAAAATGAGATTTCTTAAACCGATTTTCAATGTTTTTACAACCGAAAAATCCGAGCTCTAGTTATGTATATGGATAATATAGTCAAAGGTTCCCTCTCTGTTCCACCTACGTCTCACCACACAGCACATTCTTATATTCGGACCGGGCAGCCACCCGCGCGCTGCAATCGAGTTGGTGGCGAAAGAGTGATCGCTGTACGTTTGTAAATGGACACGTGAAACGGGGTAATCTTCAAAAAATTATAGTAAATTCATTACTCGTTCAAAGAAGCCCGGTAAACATTGTTCCCACTCGAAGCCCTCAAATATAAAGGGCTTCAGGGATACAAAAAGGAAGCAGGGCTTCAAATGGGAATTAAAAGGGTAGTTTTTTCCAAATTAAGCCCTGTTTCCTTTTTGTGTCCCTGAAGCCCTTTATATTTGAGGGCTTCATGAGGGCTTCAATAGGGAAGTAAGAAGGGAACAGGGAATCAACAGGGCTTCAAATGAGGGCTTCAGAGGGTAGTTTTTCCCAGGGGCTTCAGAGGGCTTCAAATTGTTTACCGGGAGCTGGATACTTGCATGCTCGTTCTTATTACTCCAATAAAAATAATCAACTGAAAAGGATAATTCCACATTGGTTTTAGAATTAGGTAGTTGATAAGTCATCAAAAAAATTGTTTTCTCCATATAAACTCATGTATACGCGACACAGAGATCACTTTTTCACAATGAGTTAGTATGCGTGTAATAGTGTGTTTGCAAATGTAATTGATGGTTGGCGATTGCAGCGCGTCGGTGGCTGCCCGGTTCGAATAGTCCATTCGCCCGAAAAGGGAGTGACTTCACAACCTGGAACAGACCTTTTGATACCTCGCGACGCGAGAGAAATCACCCCGCGAATACCAAAACGTCTAATTTAGGACGTCACTCCTCTTTCTTGGTGAACAGACTGCAGTTATATCCAGTAAAGCGACAACTTTTCCACAATAAGAGCCAACGCTCATACCAAATGCACTAAACGACCAATACAGGAAACTCCACAAAAAATAAATTTAGCGCCGTCGCTCGTCGCTATTTCCCATTCACCGCAATTTCGGTACTGAAGCACCTATCCCGACCGCAGCGCCACGAGCGATCCGCATAACCTATATATTATGTAGTGAGCAAGGATATCAATACCTAGGAATAATGCCCGCCGCTCTGTTCACTGCTGCTGCTAGAGCATGACAATCCATTGGAGTTTTCGGTATCGGTCGTTCAGTGTATTTGCTCATACTCACTCCAACCTATAATGTAGGAACTTTTCCATTGAAAACAACAAAATTACATTGATGTCACTACCACAAGGACAACCGCAATACTATCCTTACAGAACATTCAAAACTACTCAAATTTCAATGAAAATGGACTAAGAAAATTTTGTGCCCTATGAACTACACGTATTCTCTTTTTGATTTTTCATTATATCCGTGTTCGTTTTCAAGTAACAAATACCTTGAAAGATCTTCAGAATTGCCACATACTGCTGTGTTACATTCCCTCATTTCCTTATCAGTAGTAGTTGTCTTTGTGGTAATGATTTGATCTCAGTGAACTTGATTCACAACGTGAATCGCGCATCGCGGTTTGGCGTTCCAGCTATATAGTATCTTACCGTCGCTGCCTCAAAGGAACGATCGTCACAAGACATACAAATGAAAAATTATGAAAAATAGGGAAATTCTTCCATCAAACGCTGTTGCACGTGAGTGTGGATTGACATAGTGTTGTTAGTATGAACTTACAGAGATAACAACCTTTTTCATCAATACCTACCAAATCTGCATGTTTCGGCTTTCCTTTCAAAAGATCATGGTTTTATTCATGAAATGAGATCACTGTCTGTTTTTGATTGTACAGTCCAAATACCCACCGCAATCCGAGCCGTTATGCTGTCAGAGCATACTTCCATCAGAACTCTACAATCATTAGAAGTAAGAAATATTTCTCCACTAACAATTTTCTCCCTTAAATACATTAATATGTATGTATATTCCGAAGACGTATTTGAAGATCCCAAAGTAAATAATCCAGAAAATGTGCTATCAAGTATATATGCTGTGAGCCACAACTGGCAAATATTTGACAACGTCGGTTTACTCAACGTCAAACAGAATATTATGTATCCGTGTCTGCAGCCTCAAAGCCACCGATCTTTTTTTTCTGGGTTCACTCCCAACTTCAAACTTCTTGCGTTGCAGCTTCCAACTTCGGAACTTCCAGTTTCCACTCCCTGAGCGTTTCTATCGAGTAACTTCCAACTTCCAACAAAATATGCAGTGGTGCCATACAAAAAAAAAAAAAAAAAAAAAAAATGACGGCTTCCTTAACGAAGTTAAACGAGGAACGCAGGGAACCTGTTTTATGATTCGAATGAGATTTGGTATTGAAAATTCAAGGAAGCCTAGATTTGGAGAAAGGTAGTAAAAAGAAGGCCTAGACCAACTCCAAATTTTCCTAAGTCCCTCTCCTATCATATATGGCACGAGGGTCGAAATTTTTCTAAGTCCCCCTCCTATCATATATAGCTCGAAGGTCGAAAATTTTCCAAGTCCCCCTCCTATCATATATAGCTCGAGAGTCGAAATTTTTTCAAGTCCCCCTTCTATCATATACAGTATAGCTCGAGGGTCGAAATTTTTCCAAGTCCCCCTTCTATCATATATGGCTCGAGAGTCAAAATTTTTCTAAGTCCCCCTCCTATCATATATAGCTCGAGAGTCGAAATTTTTCTAAGTCCTTCTCCTATCATATATGGCTCGAGGGTCGAAATTTTTCCAAGTTTTTCGCTGGACGGCGGACGGCGCACGGCAGATTTCTCAAATAGCCCCCCATAAAACAGGTTCCCTGTTAAAAAAAAATAGAAAAAAAGATTGAAGAATATCCAAAATATAATGATTTTGGAGAATAATATTCATCTTTGAGAGATATTTTTCTTCAAATTGTTATTTTGGATATTGTCCATCTTTCTTTAAAACTGTGATGTAGCCTCCTGTGCAGGAATTTGATTGAAGAGCAATTGACTTCCTCTTCTAACTTCCAAATGACTTCCCATCCTTGCTCAAAGCGCTTTGTACTTTGACGGAGATTTTGCTGATGTTCTGCCCGCCAATTGCTGCTTGTATCGCGCTTCTGTAAACATGTGATCTTTCATAAGGGATTTGAAGAGTTAGTAATCGAAGAGCCCGTCGACTTTGCCGCAGGCAAACTTCTCAAATTTCTAAAGAGATTGTGTGAACGGACCTCCTGATAATGTCTTGTAGGTAACAACTGGCTCAAAATTTTTCAATTCAGACGAATTTTCGCTCAGATCTGGCAAATTTTCGTCCGCCCAATTTCCCAGGAGAATTTTCCTGTCGCGTAAGATTAGATAAGCAAGTTGTGTCAACACTTGAAACAAGGTTCCTCGATTCTCGAGGTGCGAAAAGGGTCGGCTCTCGGATATTAATTTTCAGAGATGGAAACTTAATGAAAAGCGAAAAGTTTTTAGCGAAAAGCGCAGCTTTTTTTGGGAGCAAAAAGCGTAAGTGAATAGAGAAACCTGAATGTCCACAACTGTTTATCTCTCTTCTTGCACACAAAGAAGTCATGATTGAGAATGAGATAAATATAAATACTCTAATCCAATGCTAGACTTTCAGTCATTCTGCTGTCTGCTGCAACTGATTTCAATTGGGTATGCATTTATTACTTTTATCATACTATCGAGTAGTTCCTTTCTCTTAAAACAAAACATTGGTAGTTAAAGTAAAACAAATCCCGGACAATACATTCATTTTTCATCTTAACTGTAGTTTGAGTCCATTGCAAACCAAGACCAAATAGATCGAATAGCTTTGATTTTAGGCATCTCTGATAGTGTATCGACGATCCAAGGTTATTAGTTTCCTGGACCCAAACCAAAATCTATTTGTATACCTATCAGCGACAAATTTGCAATTTTTGGGAAAGAAAAAATGCTTTCAAGATGTAAAAGATTCTATCGCCCAGGTGAATGAAATTGAATACTCTGGTACAAGAGATTCATAAAGATTTCTTCTGTGGTTTTGGCAATATGGGTAACTGCACCTTCCCATTCAGACAACAAAAACCCTTACTTTCATTTTTCCATGTTTTTGCCGTACAATGAGGCTGAAAAATACAGTATTACAGAATACAGTGAAAATTAGTGAAAATAAATAGTTACCGGTAAATTGAAATGTCACATGTGACAAGTTATCAACGGCTGGTTATTCAATTCACTGAATGGAAACACTGATTATTTCAAAATGCAGTATTGCAGCGCTGACCCAAAACACTCACACACAGTCGCACACACAGATTCAACTTTAAAGCTGAATTAAAAATTGAAAAGCTTGAATCATAAACTGAGGAAATGCTTATCGGTAAAAAAACTCAAGAAAGTTACAAGCAATGATAAACGTCCTGTTTTTGCCTTGAACGCAGATGAAAATTATAAATTGTTGGCTTATATTGGCAATATTGGAATTTGATAAGTGTAGTCATTATGCCGCAAAAGTACGGAAAGATGAAAGTAAGGGTTTTTGTTGTCTGGATGGGAAGGTGCAGTTACCCACATTGCCAAAACCACAGAAGAAATCTTATGAATCTCTTATCTCAATTTAGGTAAACGAATGTGTTTGGATTAGTGTTGTGGATGTGGTGTCTCATTTCTTTACCGTTCTTGTATGTATTATAATTCTATAGCTTTTGAACACTTTCACCTATCGACTTGGAATTTTTTTTTAAATTTCTTTCAGTTCAGGTAAGGTTTTTACATGATCAGGGTGGATAGTGGGCGAAAAAATTGGGAAAAAAGCGAGGATTATTGACAAAATTAAACTGTTTCTCACTTTACGCCCTGTTCCAAACGTTTAAATGCGTTGAGCGTCGCAGTTCTAAAAATTAAATTATCGTGATAACTCAAGTTTTACTGATTTTTATGAAAAATTGAAGAGATCGAAAATTGTAGTCCTTATAATTTTCGTTCAGTTAAGTCCAATTTCAGATTTTTAGGAGGAAATTGAGTACCTAACCATTTGTATTTTGGTTGGTACGTATTCAACATTATTGTGTTCATACAGAGAGAGAATAGTTAAACTGTTGCTCTCTATGAATCTAGAAAGATTATTCAGGCTTCACGTGAGTGAAACACAATTACAATTTCTGTAATTCTCCTTGAATGATTTTGAAAATAGATGTTTATGTGAAATAACTTTTTGAAAATTCGCTCTTTAGCATTATTGACAAATTTTGAAACCACTTAAGAAAAAGTACCGTCAAGTTTGAGAGAAAAATGTGAAGATCACATTCGGGTTTTTATACATAAAAAAAGTGATTGTAACTGATGTAGTACGTTAAGGGTATGGCTGGTGTTTTATACCTATATTGTCTATCCACTTCCTTCATCATTGTGACAAGCAAAATATCGATAAATTGGTCTGATTTTTGCTGCAATACATTCTTTACTAATCAAGTAAGACTTATGTGAATTGGTATTCAGTGCAAATTGTTTTTTACTCATATTTAGATTTTAAAATATTATTGGTTTTTATTCTTTACGTGACTTGGTAATTTATACTACGTGTATGTATGTTACAGTTAAAACCCGAAATCAGTAAATTCTAAAATTCACTATAGTCAAAACTAGTTGCCACAAATGAGTTTAGTCAGAACTAGGTTTGACTAGTTAATTCTAGAATAAAAAAATTGTTTGAATTCATCAGTAAATTCCAGTTATAACGGAAATGAATTGAAATTGTTCAAGTTCAAAAGGTGATGGTATTTCCAGACATACTTCGGCCAAATTGATTGATATTTGGTAGTTCTGCTCAACTTTGAGGATAAGTAGCTCACACTGGAATAAAATATACGAAAAAGTTCTAAATTTTTCTTCCTTAATTCACACATTAAACCGTACATCATACGAATTCGTCGATCTATAAACGTTACAAGAGCAAATCTAACAGTGACTAATTGACGCACACCATTCAAGTACAAACAAGCTTTGTGAAAAATAAAAATTCAAGGGTGTTGGAGGCTGGAGGCATTTTGTCTCTGGAGGTACCTTGCTTCCACCTAGAGGCTTGGAGGTGCTTCCAAAGATCCTTTAGGAGGCACTTTTTTCAACAGTATTCTATTCCTCGAACCCTCATTCAGCCACTTTGATGCTAGCGCTGCTCGGTTCGAAGAAAAGCCAAAGTTTTAAATACACCTTGTGAGTATCATCTGTCATCTGGCAACACTGGTGGGCCAATATGCTACATCTGGTCACACTGATCAACGTTACAAGTGCCTTTGGAGGCGTCTCCAAAGACGTCTTCGGTTTCTTCGACAGTGCCTCCGGAGGTATTTTCTCCAATCTCAGTAATTGCGCTGGAGGCATTTTGAGGTACTTCCAGAGACATACTTTGGAGATCAGAAGACGCCTCCAAACGCCACTGGAGGCAACCGGAGTCGGAGAGTCATTTTCTGTATTCGTTCCGGAGGCCTCTAAAAAAAATATGCCTCCACCACCCTTGATAAAAATGCAATTACATTTGTACTAGGGAAGAAATTCATTTTACTGATTGGATTCACCCTTCTTGTTTTCACTAGTTGAAACTAGTTTTCCCTGACAATCATAATTTCTTCTCTATTTCACTTTTTACTAGTCAATTCTAGTTTTCGCTAGTAAAAACTAGTTTTACCTGAAATTATTTAAGTTAAAACTAGCTCCAACGCTGAGGGTCACGGTAAATTCTAGAGTTAACTAGTCGAAACTAGTTCTGACTAAAGTCATTTGTGGCAACTAGTTTTGACTAGTGAATTTTAGAATTTACTGATTTCGGGTTTCAACTGTAACATATACATTCTCTCTTTTGTCTTCAACCTACGCAATAAATGTTATTGGTAAAAATGAAGAATTGTCAGCAGTTCTAAATTGCTGAAAAATGTCAAAGTGACCAAAATGTCTACAAAACACAGATATCTACTCCACACTTGGGTCAGCGCCAACCGCTAGACTAGTTAGGTATGCTTTTGTTGGGTCGTCGCGCAGGAAATACACAATAATACGTATACTTGTTTATGCTCTCAAGTGCAATATACTCTATGGAAAGAAGTCAATTTTTTGTACGGTCAGCAAAGAGGGAAAGTGAATGATTTGAACCAGGGGACGAGAAGAAAAGTTGTCCTCAAGCGCAAAATATGAAAACGCCACGGCTTCCAACGATAAATTGAACTCAATTACATCGAACTTGAACTCATAAAATTTGAGGTTCGAGCCCTTTTCTTTCTCCCTTGTTTCTATTCTTTTCTATTTTTATCCTTGCGAGTGTACCGCTCACATCAACTTGAATCCTATCATGATAGGAACGGCGCGGTTGGTTTCAACGCTCTTACAAAATTAGACGAATCTCACGAAAAAGGAAGCTTTTGTTGGTTGCCTAGCTACTCCGTAGCAGAAACGTATCCCCTATTGGCGAGGCTGGAGACACGGATACAAAGCATCGATCTCCTTCCTTAGTTAAAGTTCGCATAAATTCGCTTTCAAACTTCAGCAACGAATAAAAAAATATAAAACGCATACCGTTACCTATGCCGATGCCGCCATCGCGCTCTCACCTCTTTGGACCAAAATATTGCGGAACGTTTTCTTGCTCTCGCTTACGTATGTATTTGGAACATAATCATTTTCAGTCATACATCTTCTTTTTTCTTCTCTCTTTTTCGCTGTATCTCGCACTCCAGTGCACTCTCTTTCCTATAGTCAAGTGTCAAGCCGTAAATTTATTTCCATCATCTCGTAAGTAGGTACTCGACTTCGGGTGGTATGATGCAGCTTGAGAGCTCCAACGGACAGTGACGGCCTATCACGACATAAGGCGCATGCCCGGTCTTTTTCATGTGTAATCCATATTTAATATAATTAAATCTAAATCATGGACAATAATAAAAGAGAAAAATTTGTTATACTGCAAAATGATGAAAAAATTTTCTAAAGAAGTACCCTAATGCTGGGAAAAGTTTCCGCGGTACGTGCGTTTCTTGAACTTGAAAATGCATTAATGCAACAGCTCTCATCAGGCAACATGCAGTAATGAATAGTGAATAGTGTCGTTATAAGGGGAACATATAATATATAGCGCAGGGCATGCAATTGTCTCAGCCCATTGTTCTCGACAGTGAACCGATAATGGGACACCTTTGAAATATGGACCTGCGCAATTAGATGCGGTAAACCTGTTCATATTTTATTCTTTAAATTGTTTCTTTTTTCTCCTCTTTTTTTTTTTTTTTTTTTTTTTGGAAATATGCCCAACCTTGAAACCCACGAGCCGCCACTGCTAACGGAATAGGAAAAAAATACAACTTATTTCTCTCAGATATAGATTCAATGTGAGAATAATATTAATCTTAGGCCAACAAAATTCTCACACAAACAAGATAATACGGTTGCAAAGAAAGCGTCATATCTTATTTTTCATGTGCCAACTGATTTGTTACTTTGGATAAATAGAGCTTACAGGCGTCTTTAGTCTCTCTCCACCACACCCACCAAATTTCACCATTATTGAAACAACTCTCGCCAATGACCTCCCATCCGTCCAAAACATTATATTATATCTCATCTAAAAGCAGCAAATTACTCTCGGGTGGCTCTCAGAGGGAACCAGGAGTGGGTCATTGACATCTGCCACTAAGACATAGGTTTTGGTGACTTTGTAGAGATTACTAGTCTTGCGGAATACCCAGTATTCCCAAGCTCATCCTCCTTCACCAAAAAGTACAGGTGGAATCAACGTATCGAGTACCATTTGGTAGTGACTTTCTTTCGACAGGCACCCAAATGTGATTTTGTTATATCACATTCAGTTCCTTCAAGATTGTCTTTCGTTAGTAAGTAGCGTCAGGCAATGTGCTGGCTTTCGCATATGAAGAGGGAGCGACAAAGTTATTGTAGGAGAATAACGCCCGGAATTGCAAATACAACAAATCCGGATCATCATACAATGACAAAAGAGGATCTGGATTGGCGTCAAAAAAGGTGTCCCCAATATGGGAGTCAATCGAGTTTGCGAAATAGTACCGAGCGACCAACAACTTGTATTTGGGAGATTGAAGAGGCAATGGGGAGGAGGGATCAAACCGTTGAGGCTTGTACAAATCCGAAGTCTTTTTTAACGCAGGGATCTGTGGTATACTCGGGTAATGCACCCAATTCATAGAAAACATGAAAACAAATGGGCTCCAACATCCACTTTATTTTTCAATATAAATCACGACGTTTCGACGACCTAGTCGTCATCCTCAGGTGAACCGAATACAAACAGGTTCACGTGACACTTGAAAAGAAAAAATATTATAAAGGAAGAATTAATTCTTCCTTCTAAATTACGGCACATACTGAAGAGGAAGGTGAAAAAATAAATTACCTAAAAAGAAATTTATTAATTCGGATAATTTAATTTACAACCGTATAAAACGAAACAAATACAGGCTGAGCCAGCTTTCGGCTAAAAAGCCATTTTCAAAGCTGTTCGAAACACGTACTGAAGTAACTACATACTCGTAGTAGAAACCGAACAGGAAAACGAAAACTCGAGAAGGAAGGAAGGAAGAAGATGACGGAATCATGGTGATTCATGACTAGAGCAATAAACCTTTTCGATAAACTCATCTTCTGGAATAAACTGGTTGAGAAGTTTAACTTGAATATCATATTTGTGGCGGACGATTTCAATATTTTCAAGGGCAATACGTTTTCTATAAGAATTCTTATTTGCCCAAATAGGGAAGGCAAATCCATTTGTTAGATTTATCAGCAGTACTGCGGGGGAGGGAGGTAGTCCCGTCTAGAAATTTTTTGATCAGTTTTTTCCTTATCAAACCATCGATATTGATATCTAAATGATTACGAATGGCTAAGTTTTTGATGACCAAAGCCTCTTTAGAGAACTCTGAGGAGTTCATAGGAATGTGGACAAGCCTGTGAACTAAAGAATTAAAAGCGGTATATTTATGCGAAGGGGGGGCAGAAAGAAGACTCATCTATGGTCATGTCGGTGCACTTCGCCTTCCTAAAAATGCCGAACTCATGACGGTTATTAATGACAGTAATGGAGAGGTCCAAGAAATTGATATAAGAGCCACAAACATCCATGGTGGATTTTATAGATGGGTATAAACTATCAATATATTCAAGGAACGCATCTCTTAGATGGTTACGACTGCTCCACAGGCACAGGACGTCATCGACATATCTGTACCAGTAACCGATGTGGTCTAGGGAGGCAGGGAGGCAGGAAGGCAGGAGAATAATTCGGTTTCAAGCCTAAACATAAACACCTCAGAAATGAGAGGGGCCAAAGGCGAACCTATAGGTATCCCCACCTCCGAGAGAAACTCATAAAATTTACCATCAAATAAACAAAAGTTAGGGTTCCAGCAGGTATTAAGCAATTCAAAAAATTCAGAAATCTCTTCGTGAGGAATTCGTTTTCCTCCCATATTTATGTTCTACGCAAACGCCTACAACATTGTCCGCAACCGAAATTTGTGAAATTCCGATATCACACAACAGTAATTACATTAACGGGAAAATGGAGAAGTTCATAACCGAGAAGAGGATTAGACTTGAAATCAAAAAATGGTATGGGAAGAATAATGTAACTACGCGCCTTAACCTCATGGTACACTCCAAACTTTCCAATGAGCTCGATCATCGTGAATTTGAGGCGTTCCTCCAGAAGGTGAACGAAGATTGTTGTGAATTTGCCCTAGAGCTGAAAGATAAGAAATGTAGGAAACTCCAGGTCCTCATGGACGAGGCCGACCGCAAAAAGACCCTAAATGCCGCCACAACCGAAGATCAACATCAGTTTTCACCCAAGAATCATCAACCTGTCTAGTACTTAACTAGATAAGAACGAAGAGGATCTGGTTTGTAAAGAGCTCAAGCAGAGTCTCCCTCCATTAGAGGTGGATAGTACTCTTACTAACCTGGTCGCAGATTTGGCCTCAAAGGTCCAGGATTCAATGTGCAGAACAAAAAGGCTGAAACGATCAAAACTGCCCAAATTTCGTCCGCCGATCAGAGAATCAAATTGTTGATCAAGGGGATAAGGAGGAAGATGAGGGATGATGATTTATTCATGACTAAAACCGATAAAGGTAACGCCGTTGTTATTCTTGAGAAGGCTACTTATGTTAGTAAAGTTAATGAAGCTCTTCGTGATATGAACGCCGTCGTTAATGAGAAGTTCAATTTTAACGCAAATGTGGCCGAAGTCAGGAGAGTCGTTAACCGGAATGAATCTCTCATAGGGAAGGTACCCTTGAGAAAGATGATTCTCGTTCCAAACCCTGTGCCGCCTAGGCCCTATGGCCTCCCTAAGGTCCATAAAGAAGGTACTCCTATGAGGCCAGTAGTTTCTTATGTCTCCTCCCCTGCTTACTACTTGGCTAAATTCCTTGACCGGTGGTTCACGTCTAGGGTTGATTTTATATCTAAACACTCTGTAAAAAATTCTATTAATCTTATTGAGAATATTGTTAATAGTACTCCTCCTCAGGGCTCCTCTTTGCTCTCGTTTGATGTAGTACGTCTCTTCCCTCATATTCCAGTGGCCCCTACGCTTCAATGTTTTGGTGAGCTCTTAGTTTCTGCTCAATTTCCTCACGAGGAGATTTCTTAATTTTTTGAATTGCTTAATACCTGCTGGAACCCTAACTTTTGTTTATTTGATGGTAAATTTTATGAGTTTCTCTCGGAGGTGGGGATACCTATAGGTTCGCCTTTGGCCCCTCTCATTTCTGAGGTGTTTATGTTTAGGCTTGAAACCGAATTATTCTCCTGCCTTCCTGCCTCCCTGCCTCCCTAGACCACATCGGTTACTGGTACAGATATGTCGATGACGTCCTGTGCCTGTGGAGCAGTCGTAACCATCTAAGAGATGCGTTCCTTGAATATATTGATAGTTTATACCCATCTATAAAATCCACCATGGATGTTTGTGGCTCTTATATCAATTTCTTGGACCTCTCCATTACTGTCATTAATAACCGTCATGAGTTCGGCATTTTTAGGAAGGCGAAGTGCACCGACATGACCATAGATGAGTCTTCTTTCTGCCCCCCCTTCGCATAAATATACCGCTTTTAATTCTTTAGTTCACAGGCTTGTCCACATTCCTATGAACTCCTCAGAGTTCTCTAAAGAGGCTTTGGTCATCAAAAACTTAGCCATTCGTAATCATTTAGATATCAATATCGATGGTTTGATAAGGACGTCAAGATTATATCATAGTCGTATGTCATTCATCGACTTTTCAAGAGAACGAATATTGTTATCTTCAAAATGATTTCAATATCGAATTCTTTATCGAAAATAGTTTCTGAATTCAGCCATAGATCCTAATTCTATTTATTTTAAACGAAATAAGATATCATAACACCTTTATCGTGATCCAAAATTCTGAAATTTTCGCGACATTTGTGACCTCGTCTACAGAAACCCGGCTTAGCGTTGAATATCGATCAGGAGAAAAGGATCTTTTACAGAGGAAGGAAGATTCCTTTTCTCGTGATTGTAATTACACTAAGCCGGGTTTCTGTAGACGGGGTCACATATGTCATTTATTTTTAGTACGGCAGCGCAATAACTTACCCCTATCAATAATGTGGTTGAACCCAAAACAATACTACCGATCACATTCAAGGGTTTTTGAGTGTCTTTGCGTCTTGTTGGTAGGGAGTTAGCAATAAATGACGTCAGGACAATTTGAATAAATTGAATCAAGTTCTGTAAAAGCCGGTCAAGCGTCAAGACAACAATCTATAAAATGAGGTCTATCGTACGAATACAAGAAATATCTTCCTCCAAAATGTCGTCATGTCGCTTGAACGGCTTATACAGAACTTGGTTCATTCAGTCTATTGAGAATCAACAAGTTCATTGTTGGGCGTTAGTGTTTTTCTGAGAAGAGGTGTGAGTAATTGAGTATTATCAAGTAGAGTTGGAGAGCTAGCCAAAAGCTTTCTCTAACCTTTCAATATAGGGCTTTTCCTTGTCGGCGCATTGCATACGTATTCTCCTACGTGTTATCGAAATGGTAGTATTTCTAACATTGCTCTTATGGTAAACTACTCCACAATGAAAATGAGTATGCAATCCAGCAACACCTATAAGAGCAATGTTAGAAATACTACCATTTCGATAACACGTAGGAGAATACGTATGCAATGCGCCGACATGGAAAAGCCCTATTATTGTTCAATGTTTAGCCGCAATCCTAATAGGGCTTTTCCATGTCGGCGCATTGCATAGTATTCTCCTACGTGTTATCGAAATGGTAGTATTTCTAACATTGCTCTTATGGCAAACTACTCCACAATGAAAATGAGTATGCAATCCAGCAACACCCATAAGAGCAATGTTAGAAATACTACCATTTCGATAACACGTAGGAGAATACGTATGCAATGCGCCGACATGGAAAAGCCCTATAGTTTAGAGTTTGTGATAGGTTTCCGTTCTACAAAATTGGTAGATTTCATCATAATACATTTTCATGAGATTACATCCTCAGAAAACGTCCGCGTCCGCGAAGTTAGTAACCTAAGGTTAGGTTAGGTTACGGGACTTGGAAGAATTTCAAGTCTCGAGCTATATATGATAGGAGGGGAGTAGAGAGGTCATGTATGTTCTAGCGCAGTCAAGCGCAGAGACTAATTTCTCTCATTTTTTCACTGTTTCTAACAAACCCCCCAAAAAATCCGGAAAATCCTCTAATTTCTGCACTGAATATTTTACTGTTTTTAAAGCAAATATGAATAATTTCACCCTATTTTTCTTCTCCACTGGTTTGAAAATTTTCGAACTATTGTATCATTTTGTATCATTTTTCTCTATTTTTAACCCTAAAAAAATTAGATCTGTGTATGTTCTAACGCACTGAACTTTTTCTACAGCGCAACCGGGTTTTTCATCGTTTTTTCGACGCTTCCAATAATCCTAAAAAAATCAATTTTAAGAGTTAATTTCTCTAATTTTTCATTCAATTTTAAAAATCTCGATTAGGGATCAATTTCTTTCATTTTTATGTGATTTTCAAAGTTTTTGATGGAGGTAATTTTTAAGAGGGTTTTTGAAATTGTGGAGATTTTGGTAAGTTTTTAAGTGATTTTTGAAGTTTTTGATGGATGTATTTTTTGGTAGATTTAAAAATTTGTATGGATTTTATTAAGTTTTGAGGTAGTAAATAAAAAAAGCAAGGTTAAGGGATGTAAGAATACCAAGGTACAGGGATTTGAGAATACCAAGCTGTTCTAACGCACCTCAAGCGCAACGGCTTTTTAACCGATATTTCAAGTGATTTTAATCCATTGTTTAACCAAACTTTTAAAAATAAAAATTGAATATTTCAGTTTATTTCTTCATTTTATGTGCTATTTTTATAACTTTTACGCATATGTTTTTCTAGCGCACTCAACTTTTTTCTACAGCGCAACCAAGTTTTTCATCGTTTTTGAACACTTCCAATAATCCTAAAAGTTAATTTATTTCATTCATTTCACTTGCTCAGAGCACATTTTTTCCATTTTTCAACCTCTTTGAAAATTCTAGAAATCTTCCAATTCGTGAATATTTAGCTGTTTTTAATACAAATATGAGAGGTATTCCTTCCGGCGCAGTCAAACGTAGTCACTAGTTTTTTACAATTTTCTAGATTTTTTGAAGTCAGTTTTAGAAATGAGAAAATTGAGAAAAAGTGGAGATTTTGTAGGATTTTATTAAAATTATTCCTTCTGACGCAGTCAAGCGTAGTCAATTTCTTTTATTTTGATTAAAATTTCCAGGGTGTATGGTCATACATCCTGATTTCCAAGCCCACATTTTCCTTCGACAAGCTCAATTCGTGCATTTTTGAGACTGCGATCTTATTATAATTACCTACTTTGCATTTATTACCAATCAATTGTACAGGTACTAGAGTGAAGGATTCGTCGCTCCATAAGACTAATGTGTATGAGAGAGAAAAAAATTTATCGTTGAAAAAACGCTTCATAATCAGTAACTATCTTACGCATGATACATAGTAGGTACTAGAGTGACGGATTCGTCGCTCCATGAGACTAATGTGTATGAGAGAGAAATGAATTCGAGTGAACGATTCGTCGGTTATACAGGAGTATAGATATCTAAATAGGGTGACTGATTCGTCGCTCCATAAGACCAATGTGTATGAGAGAGAACATTTTTAACAAGTCCAAAAAATCCTGAAAATTTGTCAATTTTGGTACTGTGTATATTTCCAGGCGGTATGACCATACCTCCTGCAATTCCATAAGGAATAAAGGAAACCAAACAAACATATTATAAGACTAATGTATATTATTATCTACTAATTGACTAAAAATGAACGTGAGACTACCTATAGAGTGAAGGATTCGTCGTCTCATAAGAGACCATGTGATAATCGGTATTCGTTACTAGTCGAGTGACGGATTCGTCGCTCCATAAGGCTTTTCCAGCGTTCCATATTGCATACTTATTCACCTCATTCTTATCGATACGGTGGGCTTTCTAACATTATTCTTATGGGTATTGCTAGGTTGCATACTCATTTTCATTCCGGTGTCAACCTGCCATAAGATCAATGTTAGGGAGCCCACCGTATTGATAAGAATCAGGGAGATAATTATGCAATATGGAACGCTGGAAAAGCCTTATAAGACCAATGTGTAGAGAATAAAGCTTTTTCAAACTGACGTGTGACGTCACACTTATTCTGAATGTTCGACCTTGTGTGTTGTGTCTGTGTATATTATTTGGTCGTTTTCATCTCACTCGCGAAGATGTTTGTTTACTTCGAAAGGAAGAATAATAAAATTAGTTATTTAATTATACAAGGTCCTAAACCGAGTGATATAGTCACGAGTCCGAGTTTTACGAAACGAGCTGAAAGCGAGTGAAGTAAAATTATTTCCTTGGACATAAAATGTAGATTGAAGCTGCGCAATTGATATTGGTTCTATTAACGAATTGTTCAATTTTCTCAATTAAGTTTGAAGTTACGCGAGTGATCAATTTCGAAACTAACAAAAACACAATTTGCGCAGTTTCAATGACAATAATATAGGTACCGAAAATTTATACTTAATTGTGTATAGGTTCACACATGTTATTGTATACCTACATTTGAAAGATCAAAGATATTTTTACTCTCTTTTCTTATATTATTAAACAACTAAAAAAGTCAAGTAGGTCCGCGATGTTTGCAGTGGAATTTACAATATTCCTAATCAAATGATAGAAGAAGCCATTATATACAGGTCAAATGCGCATAACATTACACTAAGCAAGCAACAGAACTATAAATACTTGGAGGAAGGAAAACGAGAGAAAAGAAGGAAAAAACAACGAAAAATAGGAGAACGTTTTGATTAAAATAGTGCTTTAATAATCGTTTGTGATAGTGGTTATTTGTAAGAAGAGTTGTACAGATTAGATCATAAAACGGAAAACGCTGATGAAATTCATCATGCAAAGGGCGTGACTGCTTACCGGTAGATTTGGCCTGCTGTAGTTAAATGAGAATCATTTCTTATACACAATTAATGTATATTTATGCGTATCAGAATAGACAGATAGTAGAAAGAAGAGGGAAAGAAAAATGAAGAAGGTTGAAAAAAGTATTTAACTAAACATTTGTGTGCGCGATTGAGAATAGAGAATGAAGATGGTAGCCATGCAGTAAGCTACACAAATACGAAGAAGAATGTGAAGAAAAAAAGGAAGGAAAATAAAGGAGAGAATACATGAACATGTAGAAAAGGATAGGTTGTGCTGACGGTTCCTCCCAACTACGCCCATTTTATGACGATTATCTGCACCAAAGATCCGTGAGAACGCATAGATAAAAGCAAGTAGTGTGAGTACGATAGCAGCATTACCCGTATAAAATATTTTAAACCAAACTGTGAGTGGATATTTTGTCATTCCATTAGTACGCCTGCCTTTACCTTCGGTCCTCTCATCATCAATGTTTTGAATGTATAGAAATTCTTTGTTGTTTTATTTCTGTATCGTATAAATAAGTTCTTGCCTTGGCCTACTGTTTCATTGATGTTCCTCTACCAAATACTAGTGCATCAGTAAATCGGTGAATTCCGTAACTTTTTAGTCCTCTTTGGTATCAAATGTCAATAGAACCTAGGTGTTACCTTTTTTTGATTGATCTAGTATTGGGGAAGGAGGCGGCAGACCTCTTACCCCTCACTCAACAAAAATACCCTTCTAACCCATGCGAAAGCTAATATTTGCTAAAAACAACTGGTATCAGGACAATTCATTTCCCTTAATTCATACCCCACAATTCATCTCTGAGGCAAGTTCACACAAAGGACAATTCATCACAATGATAATACATATCTCAGAAAATGAAAAAAAAATTTAATCTCAGAAAAATTTCAATCGGCATTTAGCTCAAAACATGTCGTAGTCGCACATATTGTGTCGTCGTGCGTTTCATAATATTTTTCTGCAATTCTTTTCAATCGTAATGTCGTCATAAGAAATTATAAAAAGCTGCTCCAGACCTGCAAATTGAAGCATCAGTAAACGGTTGCGCGAAGGTTTTCTAATTTGACAATGAACGTATGATAATTTTCCATAATCTTTTTCAAACCTAATGTTACGTCAGTAGATAAGACATATTCCTTCTGGCGCAGTCAAGCGCAGAGACTAATTTCTGTCAATTTCTGTCATTTTTCATTCAATTTTAAAAATCTTGAGAAGAAGCGCAGAGGGCTAACTTTCAACATTTTGAGGCTATTTTTTTTCGCATTTTTCATATAATTTTAAAAATCCTAAATAGAAGCGCAAGGACACCTGTTCCTCTCATTTTGAGGCAAATTTTTCTCATTTTTCACTGAATTTTAAAAATCTCAAAAAGCAGAGCAAAATTTACCCATTTTTCAACCTCTTCAAAAATCCTAGAAATTTCCTCATTTTTTCATCAGTATATTTGACTATTCTTGAGCTAAATTCATCCTATTTTTCTTCCTTGTTAGTTCAAAAATTTCGAAGTTTTTGTATCATTTCTACATCAATTTTCTATCATTTTACTAAAAATAAATTTCTCTCGTAAGAGCTACTTTCCAATACTCACAAAAATGTAAGAAATTCAAATTTTTTATTCTAGTGCACTTACTCATACAGAGCAAAATTTCCACATTTCCTCAATTTTTTCAACTATATATTCAGAGTCATGCACGGTTTTTCTATGCATGTTTTTTTCACAAGAGTTTATAATGAAATTTAGGCTAAGTGACTTTACTCTATTGTAATAGTTTGAAGATTTAAATAATTTTTCTTTCTTTTTTAACCCTAAAGAAATTATTGCAGATGAATTAGATTATATTTAAAAAAGGTTAATGAATATATTAGAAGTTATAAAAAATGAATTCAATCTCATAAATAATAGATTTTACTTTGTTCATCAAAGATATGAATTTTAATAAAAAATAACATAAAAATTAATTTAATAATATGTAAAGATGAAATATATTTAAGAGGTTATTATGATATAGGTTTTGGTAAGTAAATATCATCATTTAAGTTACAAATAAAATATTTATGAGAAGAATACTCTCAGAAGTTATATAAAATCTATGTTATACTTCTTTCAATTTAATAAATAATGTAAAATATTACTTTATTAGGTGTCCACATATTGTACACCAAAGAAGTGTTCCAAATTTACTCCTAGAATGTTGAGTTTCTGCTTTACATTTGTAACAATTAAGTTTAAGTTTCTCATCATGTTCCATACAACCTACAAATCTAATAAGAGTGGTTTCACATTGAGGACATGTACTCATTTCTTTTTTAAATAAGGTCTAACCTTCTCAATTGATTGGTTAGTCGATTTTAAACAAAGTTTACAATATCTTGTCAAAGTATTCATCATGTTTATTAGATGAATCATATTAGTATTTCTTATTATTATTTCAATATTTTCATCATTCAACTTTAGAAAATTTATTTTATCTAAATGGAAGTCTACAAAGATTCCTTAGTTGATGAACATGAATTTGATTTTGAGAATATAATACCATATTTTAAAGAGCCTATTGCTAGAACTAGATCAAATTATGAAACTTTAATGGATCCACTTTCTGATAAAACTCAACATTTATCTGAAGATAAAAGAATAAAATATACTAAATTTATGGTAAATATTATTGCTCATTTGAGTGCTTCATCAAGAATTATTGAAAGAGAAATTAAAGATCTAAATATTCCTATTAATGATTTTGAATCTGATGTTGAAATTAATTATGTACTGGTACATAACTAATCACTTTCTATTCCCTCATCAGCTTCAATTTCTGAGTTGATATTTGTTTCATCAGTATCAAATTCATTTCCAGATTCATATCCAAGATCTTTTTCAGTTTGAAATTCATCAAAAATAGCTTCAAAATTTCTTATGCTTTGTCTTATAATTTCTCTATAATTATATACTACCATAAAAATTTATTTCTTGAACGTTCTCCATTTTTTATAAATTTGATCTTTAATATTTTAAACAGAAATCCTATGGAGTATTTACTTACATTTTTTATACTTAATTTTCAATATTATTAAGAGTTTTCAAATGTTGAATAAATTTATCTCTCGGTATTATTATAATATCCCCAAGGTAATGTATCAGTTTGTCCATTAATTAAACATATTTTATCATCAAATGAACTTAATCCTCTTTTTTTCTGTTCAATGGTATAAACATCATATTTTGTACTCCTAATCATTTTTTGTTTAATAGTCTTAGTTATTTTCTTTTCTAAACACAACTTATAATCATTATGAGTTATCTGATTTTTAATAATATTTTTCTTTACTCCTTTAGCTTTTTTCATTTCATTATTTGAAGCAAAAACTTTATTAGAATATAATTTTGAAGCTAGTCCTATAAATTCCTCTAAAATTTTTCCATTCATCTCATCTTTAAATTTCCCTAATACCTTTTTATTCACTTGTGGTAAACCATAAATATTATCCTTCTTATAGTCTGATGTATCAAATTCCTCAATCATACCTCTCATATCTTCATAGAAGTCTTCTGTTTTTATAGAAATAATTAATGAATCTGTATCTGTATATAATAATATTTTATTCTATCTCCATATCTTTCTTTCAGTCTACAAAAGAAATCATACATCAATGTTTTTGAAATATCTAAAATAGCTACTCCTACATAAATTGGTTGATTGAATTTAATCATTGTTCTTTTCATTTGAACAGCTGCGAGATTTTCTCCAAAAAATGTGGATTTCTCAAAATTAGGTTTTGAAACATACTTAGTGTATTTTTTACCTTCTGAAATTAATTTTATATCCACATGCTTCCTAACATTCATCATTGTTCTACCAAAAACAGAATTATTCATTAGTTTGAAGAAATCTTTTTCAAAATCATTTTTAGCTTCTTGTCTTAGTTTTGTATTCTTTTCTATATATTGTTTCATCCATCAATCAGATTGATTGAATTTCATAACCCTATGTATTTTCTCTTAATTTCAATCCAGCTTTAAGAGCTTTCTCAAGATTTAAGTAATGAAGAACATACTTCTTTTTATCATATTATAATATCGTAAATAATTTTGGAAGTTGATTATCATCAATTGCATTTTCAGGACAATAAGGTAAATCAGAATGTTTGTCATATAACTCTTCAGGATATTTCAAATCCACTTCAAAAAGATATCCAAGCTTCTGACAGCTTTCATTTTTAGAATTCTTTCTTCATTAAAATATTCTGGATTTCTCCATTCAAATCCTTCATAAGGTAAATATTTACATATAGCCCATCCATATAAATTATTTGCATCTAAATATTGAATAAATATAGAATGCTTAGTTTTATCAAACTTCTTTCCCATATATTTATTATTAGCCTTTGCATATTTATTTGAACACTGAGAAATCCCTCCTTGTTTAGCCCTTTCAAACATTAATAACATATGTACATCAGTTAATAATTCCAACTTTTGTTTAGTTGTTTTCAACATACAATCCCAAGCAAATCCAGGAGTTGTGTAATACCAAACTGGATCTAATTTATAAATTTTAATCGATGTCTCTCGAAAATTTTCCATTATATCAGTCAATAAGAGTACATCTATTGTATTATATAACATAGTAAATTCTTTCATATTTTTTATATTAAAATACTTCCAAATTTCTTGCGCATAATGATATTCTCCATCATCAACATGTTCATCATTTAATAGATTATAAAAGTTTTCTTTTAAGGGTAATTTTGTCTCACTATACTTTTCTAAAGAATTCATATAATCATATAGATAAGCTAATTTTTTACTTAATAATTTGAATAAATACTTCCTTTCCATTTCAGATAAGTTTTTAGATACTTTTTCATTAAACCATGTGACAACTTTTTAAATTTTTAGCTAATTCAGATAATGAACTTGATAGAAATTTATATGAATCTAGAAATCTCAACTCAATATTATAGTTAACTGATTCACCTCTTTATTTTTAAAACCTGAATCACATTTTACAATTTTAGAAAATGATATATATTTTTCTTCATTATTTGGTATTAATTTGATGTTATCATAATCCTCTCCAAATTCTCTAACAAATAAATGTGCATCATATCCAGAGAAATTATGAAAATAAATAGGAATAAATCTAGGAACTCTATAATTAAGATTACAATTACTATGAGCTGCTCCTCTATATTCTCCAGTTAAATGATCGTGATCTGGAACTTTTATTTTATTTCCAAATTCATTACTATACTCAATTTTTATAAGTGTTTTACCAAGTCTGATAGTTCATTATAAAGTTCCTTTTTTCTATCTTGATTTTCTATCTTTAATGAAATACTACAAATAATATCAATTTTTTTATTTAATATTCTTATTCCTTTCTCGATCAAAAGAGAATTACTTATCTTGAAGTTTTCTTTCACAAATATGACACGTTTTTTCATTTTTAAATTCAATTTTTTGTGTCTCAGATAATTCTTTCATTTTTATTTTCTTATCCAAATATTCTCTTGCAATATGAAAATTGCGTCTTCTTTTAGTTTCTCATACAATTTCATTGGAGCATCTAAACCAAAATATTCAAATAGATTTTCTTGAATTTCTCTATTAGCGTACTTAATATCTAATTGGAAAATGTCTCTGAAGCTTTATTGTTTAAGATTCATACTTCTGAACTTCTTCTTTCGTCTTATTTAATTTTTTACTTAGTTCTTCTATCTTTTCATTCAATTGTTTCATTTTATTAAGCTTTCTTATAAGACTTTCAAAATTGGCATATAGCAAATGGAGCTTTCATTGAATGATTGTAATTTTTGAATTCAACAATATTATCAGCTTTATTAGGTAAAATAACTTCTGCAGGTTTATTTGATCCGCAATAGTTTTTATGATCTGATAATACTTTTTCACAAGGAAAACTATTCAAACACATTTTACAAAGATATCTCTTTTTATGATCTTTTGTCAATTGATAAGCAGTAATGAGTCTTTCCTTTATCATCTTTTAAAAATAATAAATGAATATGATTTTTCTTTTCATCTTTAGTTATTAATAGACCGATTCCCCGTGGCGTCAACATCTTCGATTTTGATTGAATGCTTGTTCTCTGCTGCTGGCTTTGGGGCAGCCATTTTAGAATCCCATAAGAATACACAGGGAACGTTTCGATCATGCACGAGTATTTAAGAACAAGAAATACGTTAGCAATGAAAGCTACCTATTTGAATTACAGAGAACTTCTAGATTCTAGATAGAGATCTCCAATACATTAGGAACATCTTGTTTGTGAATAGGTATCTGTATGTGATTGAATCGTTCCCTGTGTATTCTTATGGAAATCGATATCATGATTGGCCCAATAATCGTAATATCGATTACAAATATGGGTACTTTGACTCACTATCGCTCACTGTTATCAACATTGTGAAGTCACCGGGGAATCGGTCTATAGTGGATAAATATTATGATGATATATTAATTGATAATCCTCCTTCAACCATATCATTTTTATTTACTCTATTTACAAATTTATTACTATCATTAACTTTAACTGGAAATTCTATCCCTTTTAGAGCTTTATCAAACATATTTTCATATTTTTTATATTTAGCTAAGTAGGTACTCTTTGTGGATCTTTATCTACTGGAAATAGTCCGCTTAAAATAGACCATAAATAACATTATCATCATTCTCATTTTTAACATTGATGATAGCTTTCTTACTTGCTAGAATTTAGAAAGTTCAATATATGAACTAGCTAGGTATCATTGGATCGTATCTGTTTATATTAATTCTGAAAATATCAATTGATACTAAAGTCCATTGACTACTCTCTAAATTATCCTCTATGTCTTTCAATTATATAATCACTAATATTATCATACATTTCATCCATGTTGGTTTCACGAAGAAATATATATCAGTTTGTAAATGCATTTGAGCAGTCTCAAGAACTTCTGTATTACCTCTTCTTTCATAAGTAGCTGTAATACAGAAATTAGCTCTAATTCCATTATGTAAATTTATCCATTTTTTAAGAAGTCCAAAAGTAGATTTCTTCATAATATCTAAAAACTCTTCCAAATTTTGTATACCCCATTCATTTTGAATTTCAAATTGAGTATGTCTGCTTCCAAAATGTTCAACTACAAATCTAGGTATAATTTTAAAATCCTTCTCCTTATTTGGTCCAAATATATCTTCATTATTCCTTTCAAACTTGAATGGAGTTCCATCTGCCAAGTATTTATTTCTTCTTTTGTTAGTGTAAAAGTAATTTGTATTCTATTTGCTTGAGGTAATCTGGATTCAGTTAATTTTTGTAATAATATAAAATATAATTCATTCAATTTTTCTACTGCTTCTCTTCCTCTAAAAGATATATAAGTAAATTCTATACTTTCTTAAATAGTGTTCTATTTGTCTTGTAGTTTTATTTGCATAGAAATTATGTACTTTGAAAAACTGAATCCATTGACTAATCCAGACTCATTTTTTATAACACTTATCACAGCTAGATTTTTAGAATTCATTTTTTCTTGTTATATTTAACAGGAAAAAATTTTATAAAGATTTTTATTTTTTTCCAATGAGATGATAATTTGATTTTAAATGTGTTTTGTAGGATACAGAATATATAACTGCACCACAAGTACATGTCATTAGATGTTTTCTTTTCTCATAATCATTTTCCATAATTTCTTTTATTTTTTCTTCATTTCTTTTATAATATTGCTTAGATGAGGTATTCTTACGATCTTTACACCAGTTTGGTGTTCTACCAAATTCGTCTATATTCTTCATTTTTTTACATCTATTACAATATTTACCATTTTCATACAAATTCATTGTAAACATTACCTTTCTTAAAAATTCATCAACACTATATTCTTTAAAAGTTGACCCTATCACCAAAGATTCTGAATCTAACATATACTTGTCTTACAAGTATCATATGAAGTGTGTCTATCAAAAAACTTCCATGTTGGTCACTAGTATTTGACCAAATATTTATAGAGAAAAAATTTTAATAAGAATTTAATAAGGAAAAAATAGATATAAAACCTTCTCAAAACCTTCCCAAAATACATACATCCAAAATAGACATAAAGCCTTCCTAAAATCTTCCCAAAATACTTATATCCAAAATAGACATAAAACCTTACAAAAACCTTCAAAGACATAAAACATTCCTAAAACCAACATAAAACCTCACAAGACATAAAAGCAGACATAAAACCTTCCTAAAATACTCATTTTTTAGGAATTTCTGTAAGAGCAATTGCTTCAACATAATTCAATTGTTTGTTTTTTAATTCATTCATTTCTTTGAGTTCATCGTGAGAATAAATTTTCTTTTTTAAATCTCTTGTTTTAATTAATGATGATTCGAAAGTATTTCTCCATAAGGAGTTAATTTTTCATCATTTTTTGTTTTAACGATCATTCCTATCTTTTTCTGTAGTTCTTTTTGACTTTCTGAAACAAGTTTTTTACCCTCTTCAGTTTTGAATGCATGGTTTTTGAGTTTTTCAATTATTTTATCTTTTTGACTTCCTATTTCAATTTGTTTTTGAAGATCTTCTAATAAATCATTAGGTATTGATATATTTATATCCGTTTAATTCAATAAGTATGTTTGTGAAAATTAAAAAGACTTTCTTCATAATTTTCTTATCTTCAGATGAATAATTTGAACTTTTGTCCAGTAATGTTGAAATTTTTGCAAAGTCACTATTAAATTCCTTAGCTATATTTTTAATCTCAGGATAATCCTCAATAATATCATCTAAATCATCAAGATTTGTTACTTTTGCATTTGCATAAGTTTTCAGAAGATCCATTTCGCTTTATAATTTAATACAAAAAATTTTCATTATAAATTATAGTTCATTAATTTTCACTGACTCTCACTAACCTTCATAATCTTTCATTATAAATTATAGTTAACTTTCACTGACCTCTACTAACCCTTACTATCCTTCAGTTAAAGTTAGTGAATATGTCAAATAAAAGAACAATTGAAATAAAAGAAAGGATGTAGGTACCTACCTTTTAAAAAATATGAATGCAGAAAATGAGTTTAAAATTTGTAAATTAAAAAGTTGGGGTTCTTATAGAATGATTAGTTTGAATGAAATAAAAAATTCAAGTTATAGATTTAAACCAAATTCTAAATATAAACATCTTCTAGGTAATAAGTGGGATATAGTTTTTAGAGGAGAATTAGATGTCGAGTATATTGATATAAATAAAATAATTGATACATTTATTGAAAAAACCAAAACCTCTCCTAAGAATAGAAAGAATAAGAAAAAAGAAAGTAGGTAGCTATGTAAAATGTGAGAGTGAGACACAGAAAGAATTCATGAGTAGGATGTCAAATCAAATAGAACAAACCACTGAATATGAAACTGATTCAGATGATACAATAGGTAAGACTAAGACTAGAACTAATTCTACACCTGCGAGTCTCATTTATCAAAATTCTGGGGTAGTAAGATATGGTAAATAATGAAAACGTGACTACTTTTAGTAAGCATGATTTTAAAATATCATTATTGATCATATTTTACAATAGAATTTCTTTTGATAAATAACGTGCACGGAAATTCCGTGCATGATTTAAGATTTTATGAATATTTAAATTTTTCGTTCTAATTAAAGAAGAAAAAACGTGGCTACTTTTAGCGACCACGTTTTCAGAGACTCAAAAATATAGGTATCTTATTGACTTCTTAAATCATTGTAAAAATGCGAGAGGAAAAAGTAACATATTCTTTATTGTACAAACGCTCTCGATAGGAGCACCCATAAAACACCATTACTTAGAGAATTATTATATTTTGCTAGGTATTGGAAAGAGTGAAAATATGACGAAAACTACTGTATTCTACTGTGGACGCGTGCTCCCTTTAGGAGCACATTGACGTCAAAACTCGACAAAAATTTCACTATCATGTTGAATATACACGCTTCTGGTAGGAGCACTCATAAGACACCATTAGTGAGAGAGAAGAAGTTCTTGTGACGTACATGTATTTAATTCGAAGGTACCTATATGAAATTCATAATGTGTACGAGCGCTCTCGATAGCAGCACCCATAAGACAATAAGACATCATTAGTAAAACAGAGAAAGAATTATCCTATTTTGCTATGTGTTGAAACGTGTGAGGAAATCTCACACGTGTTGAAAACTGTTATACCTAATTTCTTCTCTCTAACTTAATATCTTACGAACTCTCCTAGTTCGACGTTATCGATTGATTTACTCTCCTGATCTACTGCTTCATTAATTAAAAAGTCTGGATTATGAAAGACACTCAACCGAGAATGTTATAATTGAAAAATGGAAGAAATTTTTATCTGACTACAGAATTATCACTGTCAGATAAGAATGTGAGAGGTTTGTGTACATATAGTCCAGCTGATAGATTTTGTGCCAAGCTTGAATACCATACTAAGTTATTTCAATCATAAAAATTTGGTCCTTGTATAGACGTACCTCGAGGGATTAGTTTGGAAATTAAGTTAGACTATTTCTTGCTCAGTTTATAATCAAGATGTCTCGATTTACATTGTTCACGTGCTCGTATTTACTTTTTATAAATGTGTGTTTCACTGCTCCTTGCAAACCTACAACATTGGGTCTCAAAGTCGAAGAAGTACGTTTAGTTTACAAGTATTGTAATTAAGAGGAATTTGCCTAAACATTGCTTTCCTGAAGGTAGTAACTCAAACTTTGTTAATATGTGAGAACGTTCGTGATGAGTTGAAACGTATCCCGAAGGAGGAGCGCGAGGAAGAATTGATCGAAAAGGTCACCAAGGAGCGCGTCGCAGCGGAGGAAAAAATTTCGGCGAAGGATAATGAATTGGGACAGTTACGAAGCTAGAAAGTAAGTCGTAATTTTTCTCTTATTTCGTCAATCTACGGTCTAAAAGGGTAAGGAAAACATTCGAGTCGAGTTGGATTTGAGATTTTTTCGTTAAAAAAAGACGATTAGGAAGATAATGCGTTTTGTCGACGAAGACGATTTTTGGGTGTGATTAGGCATTTCTTGAGCCTATTTTTGTTCGTCAAATTACAGTCTGAAAGGGTAAGACAGTCAAAATTTTTCTCATATTTCGTCAGACCGCAGTCTAAAGGGAAAACTTTGGGCGGTTAGAATCATTTCCTCGAGTAGAACAAGGAAAACACGAAACTGAGAGGTAAAGCACCAAAGTTAATTGGTGAGAAAGAGAAAAGAAAGTCGTAATTTTTGTGTATTTCGACAGACACTGCAATGTAAGAAGGAATAAAAGGGTCATCTATGGAGAGAATTTTTAGGTATACGAGTAATCAGGTGTTTCTTACGTGATATTAGCTGTGAGCCTATTTTTCTCGGATTTTTTGTCTTTTTCTATTCGTCAAAAAACGTTCAGTACCTTAAAATGGAGTGAGTAAATTAATCAAATTGCAGTAGATAAGTTATTCAAAATTCCTGATGAGTTGAAATTCGAGTTTTTTCCCTGCAAGAGAAAGCTATTTACGAGTGTATTACGTGTCTTTTCGATGAGTCGAGATAAATTTCATCTCAGTAGATAGGGTATTCGAAATCCTCGAGTAGAAAAAGGAAAACTTGAAACTGAGGGTATAAAGCACCATCATTTCTGTGTATCTGAGCAGACTAGTCTAGAAGACTAATAGGGTGAGAAACAGAAAAGAAAGTCGTAATTTTTGTGCATTTCGACAGACACTGTATGACTGTAATGTAAGAAGGAATAAATTTAGGAGGGTAGAATAATTTCAGTAGATAGGGTATGCAAAAGTACATCTTAGTCGGGTGTACCTAACGCTATGTAACACTGTGTTGAATGTTTTCAGGAAACAGCGGAAAGTACAAGATGATGCTGGGGATGAGGAACCGTGTGGATTTATTACTCAATCTTTTATGGCCAAAAAATATCCCACGCCCGAATGGTAGATATTATCAGATGATGTTCTACCTCGGCATTGGCTGTCAAAATTACTATACAGTGGGAACTCTTTATAACGAATTCCTCTATTTTACGAATTTTTCCTTGGTCCCTCCCCCTTTGATGAATTTTACATGTCAAAAAATCTTCTTGTAACGAACAATTTACTCTCTCTAACGAATTTTTTTATCGACTTTTCAAAGGAAAATCACGTATTTTTGACATTACCTGAGCCTAATACAAAATGGTTACGTGCTATTTTACCGATTTTTTTTCTTCCTTCTTTGATAATCGCGAGTTATAATACAGCACCGAATACACAGTACAATCATGTTCCTACAATGTACCTACCGTATTCGAATGAGTTCGGTACCACAATAATGTACCATGCTCTGCTTATCAATGAACAAGAGTGAACAAGCCAACATGAGAAAATCGTAGTCATACTGTACAAAAGATCGAAAGTGTACACTTGTTATTCATTCATTTAGAAATGTCGAAACGAATGAAAAAATAAAATTTCTGTATAACGAATTTTCTATATAACGAATTTTTTTGGCGGTCCCTTCAGGTTCGTTATACAGAGTTTCCACTGTATTCAACAAATAAGGGAACTCATTCATGAAAATGGAATGAATTTTATGCAGTTTTTAATGTACGTCTACAAAATATGTGCAGCGATGACGCGAATCATCCTATCCATATATTTAAAGCACCTGAATGTACAGTGTCTGAAATAGAAGTAGCGTTCAAAGCAGCAAAATTTGAATTGGGAGTCGACATAACTAAACCAATACTTCGTGTATTATTCCGCGCCTTGAACGAGACAAAATCATCCGGTGGCAAAATTTTGAGTAATATCTTATGTTTTGATAAGAACTTTTTTAGGCTAATTACCTATACGTGCGTAATCTATATGCGTTATAAGACTGCTACATGTTCATAATTAACCTTCTGTTTCAGTTCCAACGAATGTGGCAGACAATAGATATCAGTGTCTTGTGTTGGCGAACGTTCCATACGAATTTCGAGAAGAACGCAATGAAGATTACAAATTTCAAGCAGAATGCAATGAAGGTTCCGGCGAAATACCTAGCCCAGCAGAGGAAATATTGGATAACGATATTGAGAAAAAAATAAGAACTCAAGTAATATACCTAGCTACTCTTTTTTTCTTTTTTACTGATCAATGAGGAGAAAAACGAAGTAGGTATGACAATAATAAATTGAAATTCTATCATGTTATAGTTTTTTGAAAAATACGTCACGGAGAAGGGTCTCGTCGAGAATATAGAACGCCTAGATAAACCAATGAATAAAGAGGAGGCACGACCAAATAGGAGAAGTTTTTCGATCAAATTTTACAATGTGAAAGATGCTTTAGACGTATTCCTCAAAGTAGGACTATACTGACCAATTTCATGAAAGATCATTTTTTTTTAACAGAATTAATAAAAAATATTATATACCTATTCAATTTGTTTCAGCTCATGACAAAAAATTTTGCCGGTGAAAAAGAGGTCGGAGTATCCCTACGAAAGTGTGATAATTTATACACTGATGATCCTGACGAAGTGATTTGGCCAAGGCCGCGAATTCCTAAAACCTTGTCAGACCCGAGTGAAGACAATAGTGAAAACGCTGACGCAAATACGTAAACTTCTGAGTCGCTTAATTGTAGCTATAACTTACATAAAAAAGTAAAAAAGTATCTTAAAATTTGTGAAAAAATCTCTTTTCAGTTTCTCTAATACTCTTTTACAATAATTGATAATGGTAACGCGTGCCCAAAAAAGACACTCGTTAAAAGTGAGAAAAATTGGGGAAATTTGACGATTTTCTTAAAAATTTATTTCATAAGTTCTTCTTAAAAATCCAGTGGGGATGACCATCCATTACTAAAAGCGGCTAAATAATCAACCTCTTGCAAATTTATCATCAAAAATAACAAAATTTTTAGTTTTTACAAATAAGTATGTCATATTAGGACTTCAACTTGATTGCTTTCGTTGCTTTGATCAAAAAGATAGAAAATTGACGTAAAATTGATGAACTAGCAAGGAAGAAAAATGGGTGAAATGATTCATATTTGGTTCAAAAACAGTAAAACACACATTTTGAAATTGGATGATTTATAGGATTTTTGGAGAGAATGAGAAAATTATGCTCTGTGTTAGAGAAATGAGTAACTGCGCTACAACGAAATAGAGTGAAATGATTCATGTTAATTTGTTTTGAAAACTGCTAAATATTCATGAATTGGAGGAATTCAAAGATTTTTTGAGAGGTTGAAAAAATAGGGAAATTGTGCTCTGCGCTAGAGAAATAAGCAAGTGCGTTAGATTTGAATTCCTTACATTTTTATGAATAGTGGAAAGTAGCTGTTACGAGAGAGATATATTTATAGTAAAAAGATGGAAAATTGATATAAATTGATACAAATTGATACAAATTGATATAAAAATGTACGAAAATTCTTTGACTTCTTAAATTGATACAAATTGTATACAAAATGTATGAGAATTCTGAACTTCTTAAATTTCTTCTAGAAATGATACAAAACAAAATGTATGAAGATTTTTAATTCTCTGAATTTCTTTTAGGTTAAAAAAGATAAAATGATACAAAAAGTTGAAAATTTTTGTACTAGCAAAGAGTCAAATATATAGTTGAAAAATTGAAGAAATTTCTAGGAGGTTGAAAAATATGGAAATTTTGCTCTGTATGAGTAAGTGCGCTAGAATAAAAAATTTGAATTTCTTATATTTTTGTGAGTATTGGATAGTAGCTCTCACGAGAGAGATTTATTTTTAGTAAGATGATAGAAAATTGATGTAGAAGTGATACAAAAACTTTGAAATTTTTGAACTAACAAGGAAGAAAAATAGGATGAATTTAGCTCAAAAATAGTCAAATATACTGATGAAAAAATGAGGAAATTTCTAGGATTTTTGAAGAATTTTGCTCTGCGCTAGAGAAACAGATCCTTGTGCTTCTTTTTGAGATTTTTAAAATTCAATGAAAAATGAAAAAAATTTGCCTCAAAATGAGAGAAACAGGTCCTTGCGCTTCTGTTTAGGATTTTTAAAATTATATGAAAAATGCAAAAAAAATAGCCTCAAAATGTTGAAAGTTAGCCCTCTGCACTTCTTCTTAGGATTTTTAAAATTATATGAAAAATGCAAAAAAAATAGCCTCAAAATGTTGAAAGTTAGCCCTCTGCGCTTCTTCTTAGGATTTTTAAAATTGAATGAAAAATGACAGAAATTGACAGAAATTAGTCTCTGCTCTTGACTGCGCCAGAAGGAATATGTCTTATCTACTTACGTCATTATAATTATATTTTTCATTCGGGAGCTACGACAGAGCCTCTGATATTTTCTTCGTTATAAGACATCGTCACTTTTCAGGCGACGATAAGCTTAAAAACGCTAACGTGTGTGGCGGTAACTGTAGATGAGGAGTCGTCATGCTAGCCTTTGACATTTTTATTAGTTTGAGGAAGATCGGCAAGCACAGACGAGTACATATTCCACTCGCTGATTTTGCCGTTATGTGCATATGTTGGAGCCTCTCTTCTATAGGTGACAATGCACTAGCTTATAAGGGACCGTACGCGGTGTCGCGGTATACTCTCTGCGAGTATCGTAGCAACTTAAGCAGAACTAAGATTCGACAAAAATAATTGACAAATCAAATAATATTAGGAACTTCATTCTAATCAATTCAATTGTCGCTAAGAGGGATGAAGGTACAATGATATTATTATTATAAAAATATTCGTCACCACTCTGATATATACAAGAAATGTCTTTCTCTAACCACCTGATGCGGTGCTAACTGAGCTATGTGTTGTACACCCGTATCGGCGCCTTGCCGAAAGGCCTGTGGTGGCGCAGTCACATGCTCAAAACACCGAAAAATGTTGGTTTTTGAATGAGAACGGCTCAAAACATCTGCAAAAGTTACTGGTAGAATAAGGAAATTAATTTCTAACAATTTGAAATTTTTTTTTTCATCCATCACAATAATAAAATAGTTTCTCAAACCCGTGCTCCCGTGTCGACCTTGTTGCCTAAAGTAAGTGCAAAAGTGCAAAACAACGATGGCTTCCTTAACGAAGTTAAATGAGGAACGTAGGTAACATGTTCTATAAGTCAAATTGGTTTTGGTATTGAGAATTCAAGGAAGCCTAGACTCAGTATAAAAAATTAGTATACTACATAGAGAAGAAGAAGAAGGATACAAACGCTTGATGTCAGCATCAGGGACCTTGACCTATTTTAGGGACTTGGAAATTATTTTCAATTGACCCTTTGACGTCAAGGTCTTATGACGTCATAGGTCATTTTTGGCTGAACGGCGTAAGGCAAATTTTCAAAAAAAAAACACCCATAGAATAGGTTCCCTGTTAAAAGTTCTCTTTCAGACTTTGAAGTACATATACTCATAATACCATAGTATACACACAGATGGCTTGAAGTGAACCAATAAACAGGCCGTTGTTAGAACCTATCCTACTCTGTTAAGAGCAAATTTCTGGTTCCCAACTAGGTACACTAATTATTTTTAATATCTTCTGCAGAAGTGTTGGTCATTATATACTTTTGTCTACAGATCATCCTCAAATCGAGAGCTGTCTAATCACTTTCACCATTTCATGTGGCCGTCTTGTTATATTGATGGGATCTTTACCTGTGCTGTTCAATGCTATTCAAATGTGTTGCATTGAGGTTTTCCATTGGCTCTTAATACTTCAAAACTGCATTCATTTGACAAATTTTTTCCTCAACTTGAATTTTTCAATATTTTACAATAATTTGTGGGGCATACTTTTTCTTCCAATAAGATCAGACTTGATGAAATCGCTTTCAAAAATGGTTATTCTTGCGTCCAAAGCTTATTCAATTGTTCACACAGGACTACCTACTTATACAACTTCAGCAAAGATCAAACCAACGTTTTTACAAGTAATCCTACAACTCTCGAGCGGGGAACCCGCTATGTCTTTTGGTGGGGGGTACTTTCAGCGTCCGCGAGCGCGAGCGGTCTGAGGTTGATGACGTGCCCGGGGGGGGGGGGGGGACTGAGTAAAATGTTGACTCTCAAGCTATATATGATAGGTGAGGGACTTGGAATAATTTCGACTTTCGAGTTATATACGACAGGAGAGGGACTTGGAAAAACTACGCCTTCCTCGACGAAGTTAAACGAGGAACGCAGGGAACCTGTTTTATGAGTCAAATTGGAATTGGTGTTGAAAATTCAAGGGTGACTAGACCTAGGATAAAACTAGTATAAAGGAGGCTTAGACCTACTCTAAACCTAACGTCATCAGTAACCTTGATCTATTGTAGGGACTTCTATTGCTCGAACTCTCGAATAGACCTAATGCGTCCACTTATAAGATTAGCCGTTCCCCACGAAACTGCAAAGTTTGCGGGTTCCTTGCTGCCATTGCAGAGTTTGCAACGGCATTTAAATTTTCTGTTTTGTTTTCTTTCCTGGAATATTCATGTACATTAGAGTCCGAAAGAAAGAGGAATAGCAATGCCTATGCAAATAAATCGCCCTTTGGTAAAAAAAGTAATTATTGTTCAACGCACTTGCTATGCTCCCTAATAAATATTATAATAAATGCGTTCTATGTGCTGATAGTCATTATTTAAATCAATGTCCAAAATTGTCGTCAGAAAGTACAGCCAAACGATAAAAATATGCAAAATCAAATGGGCTATGTTTGAAATGTTTGAAATTATATCATACTGCTAAGGATTTTGAGGTCTCAAAATGGCAAAGATTGTTCTCAATCTCATCGTCACACATTGCTGCAACAAATGAAGGTAAATAAGGATGTTGTAGAAACAGCTGGTGATTGCATAAATAATAATGACAATGAGTGTAAAAGTGATTCTAGTACCAGCATGAAATCAGTTGAAAATGGAGCAGTCATAAGGAGTGGCTTGTTCTTTTTATGATGAAAGGCCTAGAATTTTCATTGTATGAATTTGACGATCAGATTCGCAAAAAACCTCAGTTTAAGTGTATTATTGCTTTTTTCTTCAATGTCTGAAATCTATAGTGTCAAAGTTTATAACATAATTACCCTATTAAACGAATACGTTCTTCTAAGTTACGGTTATCCATAATATTAGCGAAAGGAAGAATACTCCGAAGGGTGAGTAAACAATGCAAACCGCAGAAAAAATTAAACGACGGGCGCTTTCGGTTGATAAACCATCTTCAGGACTGAAATGAAAGCAACTGACAAACGGAGGAGAGAAACAAGGTATTAAGATTGGCCAAACGAGAAATTGCGGTGTGAATCATAAACCAGTTCAATCAGGCCATCTTCCGGAAAGTACGAGTTGAGTACAGTAATACCATCGGTGTTGAGATGACACATTATCTTTATATGCTCGAGGGCGATGCGTTTACGGTAGTTCTCCTTATGGAAGAGCTTTTCCGATCCCTCACGGAAGCTGTGGCCGCTGTTTATTAGATGATCAGCAAAAGCTGACCAAATTCCAGGACTTCAGGTGTTCAGCTACTCTAACCTTAATTTGGCGGCTGGACTCGCGTAATTGACTGTAAATCTTTTACAACGTGACGTGATTTAGCTATAAATCTTTATCCGCGAACATTATTCCTTCCTGTTTTTAAATGTAAATTAAACTTCTACTCCAATGCTTAACGTTTAGTTCATCAATTCTCATAGTCTGACAAGGATCCGGGCTGGTCATCATACTTTTGTACATAGTAAATCTTTGTGTAGGTACAGTGGGAAAAAAAAAGAAATAAATAACTGAGAACTGTTCTAATTTGTGTGATATTTTAGCGGAAGAAAACATCCTGTAGAGGGTAGGTTGCATTCTTACAAAGAATTGCGCAATATATTTTTGTGACTCAGGAACGCTTTGCTAACGTAGTCGTCGAGTCTCTAGACCGATTTGTGGAGAATACAAAATTTGAGAAAAATGGTAGCAGCGGAGAGAATAGAACGCTATGCATTTAGATAGCCTGATTGAGACTATTTTCGTCGAATCAAGTGTACCACTTCAAAGCGTACATATATCGTCCCAGTAAAGACAGACCTTTACAATGTACCTTCCAAAATAAAATGGGAATGATTTCAACCAAAGTTGCTCGTTGCTCGAGAATGGTAAGAGTCTATCTTCTGATACAACCTGCGAACAGCACTGATGGTATAATTTACGTTGTCATTTTGATGACTAGTTATGAAAGAATTTTTTGTTCCAGAAAGGAAAAATTTAAAACGAACTTGAAATACTCGTCTACGTTAGGTAACCCACTGTTAAGTAGGTATTTCAAAATGTCTCGTATTTCTCCCTAATAATGTTTTTCATCGCGGTACACGTACTTCTCTCTTCCGAACAAACTTGGAAGTGGGTAACTCTGCCTCCAAATGTCATACAATTTTCATTTCAGCTCGAATTTCAGCGACGTGTCATCCCTCTGGATTATCGTTTCATAGTTACCGTTCGCGCAATATAATCCGTAATTCTTAGGTTCAGTCATAGGTAATACTAATACGAAGAATAAAACCACAGAGTAAGGATTTGGCGAGAAAATAGGTTTTCCCATGTGAACGCACGAGCTCACAAATAAAACTATATTTATTAAAGAACACACAAGAAGAAAAACTAACGAAGAAAATGAAGTGTAAAGTAGAGAGGAAAATAAGTTGGGTATCGCTACAGTGACGATGATAATTCGATGATGATGGAGAAAAAGAAGAAAATTTTAAAAATAACTAGTTTGGACGCGTGTAAATTCTATAATTTTTTTTTCCTTTTCTCTCAAAATCTGTGTATTGTTATTGTGGAAACTTTAATTTCACGTTGAAATAGAGTGAATAAACGATGAGAACAAAACGATGAAATCTGGAGTCTGAACGTTAGAAATTGACTGCATCTCTATGACGTGTTGTCAAAGTTTAATTTTACCTACAGCTAAATTAGTGTGAAAGGAAAACAAATTAGCCAATCACGTTCGAGGATTAGCGTGAAAGAAGTAATAAAACTTGAAAGTGTGAAAGAAAAGTGAATCAGCCAATAACGTTTGAGTGTTTGTTGATTGAATTTCGTTTTAACATCATTTTGCAAAAAAGAAAAAAAAACGTATAATATACCTATGCAGGTATACATAGATATGTGGGTATTGTGAACGTTCACCAACTCGGCAAATTGTTCTACTCTCCTCCGGCTCAGATCGCAATTTTTGCCCCGTTGGGTAAGCGTTCACTTTACCCACATGTATAGTAATCAACCATTTCACTATAAACTTGAATTAAAAATAAATGGAGAAAGGTTTCTGATCCTATTTTCTCTGATGATCTTATTGTAGAATTTTGTTAGTTATTAAAAGATAACGGTAATCCAAAAAATGTCATAACGTATGTAATTAACAGTAGGTACGGATAGAACTAAGAATGTGACGAATGATGAGAGGAAAAAGGGGGAAATTTTTTTCTTCCTTTCATTGGCCAGAGAAGTGTGATTGTAAACAAATAATATTTGAAAAAATTGAACCCTAGTATTCGGATCGCGTTTGGTAATTACAACACCCTACAAAATCAAATTTTTTCAAGACTCAAGGACCCCCCCCCCCCCTTTAAAAAAATCAGGTGTTGTCTACTCTGTACCTTGTGGAGATGGCCACAGTTTTTATGTTGGTGAGACTCGTCAGCTTCTGTCTGAGAGAATTCACCAGCATGAAAGAGATGAGGAAAAGTAAAATGATCACACTGGTCTGGCTTGTCATTTGAAGGACTGTACGCATAAATTTAGGTTCGATGACGCCAAAATTCTTGCTTAGGAACATAATGATAAAACGAGAAGAACAAGAGAAGTGATTGAAACTATCAAGTCTAATAAAGGTACGGTAACGTTCATTTCAAATGAGATGACTGATATTTTATCCTCAATAAAATTACGGTTCATAGTATATTTATGGAAATTCAGATGAAATAAAAAAAAAAAAAAAAAAAAATTATTTCATCAGAATTTCCATAAATATCAAATGAGATGCCTACTGTACAGTAATCGGAGATGAGTGGGTAATCTTTACTAGCTTCAACTGGTATCTGCGATTTATCTCATTTTGTACCATTACATTTGATTTCAACTCCTCGTTTGATTTTTATTTCCTCTGCAGTTTTGTTTAATAAAGACTACGAGATAGAGTCGACACGTTACGTGTCAATAAATTTCTGTGCGGGAAAAGCTTTATTGTTCCATTTTCTGGTTATAAGAAATCCTTGCACGAATAAGAAATCGTTTTACTTAATACTGACAACGTGTTCTCGTGACAAAACGTTATCTTCAGTGAGACGATTTTGGACTCGAGAAGGAGCAAAATGATTCTATCCTGAAGCCAGGTGAGGGTTGACCAAAACAAAGAAGAGAGATACCAGTTTGTCTTCGAGATTATAATTTGCTCCAATCATTATCAGCAATATCTTTCAATGAAACATTTCCAACCCTAATTTGCAAAAATTGGATCAACTGAAGCAAGAAGAACTGAAAAATATGCGCGATTACCACATGAGGAATTTGGTTCTATGAACGGAAAATATCATGGGTTCTTAATGAGGAGCCAAATAAATTGAAAGCTTAGATCCTGTAGTATAAAATTCCCCTTGAATGACCAACTGTGACTTGCGATGAGAAAGGGATGCTCATCGCTCACTAACAGGAACACCATTTCTCTCTGATTAGATGTCTAACCACAGAAAAACGGTGTTCTTGCCAATGGGCAATGAGCATCCTTTTCTCATCGCATATCAACTTGTAAGTAGCGCTATAGTCAGTTGATGTTAAGAAAAGATAAAAAGTAGTACAAAGTACGTACCTCGAGAACGGAATGCTTCAGGTAATTTCAATCTACCGTTCCGACTTTCTATCCTTTCTTAAAGTGAACAGAGTATATCATATTTTATCTTTTATCAATCATCAGCTCTATAGATCATAATCAGCGTAACGTCATTTGTGGAAGGAAATAGGAAACGCCCTACAAAATCTTGGGAAAAGCAGACCGCAGAGATCAGTGATTTCAGCCGGTCTGATTTTTACATGTGATTTCCCATAAGAGAATTCCATCCAGGAGACTTTTGTTGTCAAATATATTGATAATTATTAATATCTTGAGAATGAAAGATTGTCAATCATAAAATAGATACTTCAACCTTTCTATTGAGCTATGTTTCATTCTTAAGATATTAATGATTATCGATATATACATATAAGTTACCTAATTACTAAAAACCAACAGCTCGGTAACTTTACTTGTAGTCGAATATATGTACCTAATTATATAGGTATGTATTTATATACGACTTCAACAAAAATTTTAATTAAACTAAAACAAATAGGTATCCTTTTGGCAGTGACAAAATAGTACGTCAAGTACCTATATATTTAAATTTAAATCAGTTAGGTACCTATCTAATGTTTATTAAGGGCGTGATTTACTAGTGAGAATATTCTCGCAAAACGTGGTACCGAAAATCACAATTTACTGCTCGAATTTTCAACGGATCTTTCTGAATAATTGAAATGTTTTCCAGAAAGATCCAACCAGGAGCGCTATCAAAGCAGAATCTTTAACATTTTTCGTATACTTTCTCGATTAAACGTTGAAATTGGTAAAAATTCGTCTATTTTCTGACGAGAGTGAAATTCTTCTGGAGCCAAAATTTAGGATTCTGCTCCGATAGCGCCTTTTGTTGAACCCTTCTGTAAAACATTTCCAAAGATCGGGAAAATTCGTCGGAAAATGGAGCCCTGAGTTGTGACCTTGCAAAATCATTCCTTACCCACGCAGGTCCGACAAGCGTCGCGTAGTGACCGCTGGCTTCCCAAACCTTGCAGGATTTTTGGGGATGTTTATGCAACTTATCGTGCACCGTTTCGGAGTTTCCGAACAAGTAAAGCAGACCCTTAATTATATTTAGGGTGCAATAGGTGGTGTAACCTACACTAGGTAGCGCTAGTTACAAAGGTGACCATGGATTTTGTTTTTATGGACCAAATACATGCATTAGTTCAAACGCATTTCCTAAAGTTATTTGACTTTTAATCAAGAACAGTGTGAGAATCAAAGTTGTAGAGAATTCTGAAACGAACATTTTTTGTGATAAACAATTTTTTCTAAAGCTCATATCTACTTGAATTGGAAAACAGAATTGAAAAACTGTTTGGAGATATACAAATTGGACCATGATCACCTTTGTACGCAGGGCTACCAACATTGCAAACTCCAAGTTACGCCGCCTATTGGATATATTAAAAATATACAACCACCGGTTGTGTATTTCATGGGTAATGTTTGGTGTATGGGCGTTGAATCTATGGGTACTACTTCTTGAATGATATATTGACCTCCATTCGGACCGGGTAGCGCTAGCGTCGCGCAAAATTTTTGAATTTTTAAAAATCTCTCAGAAATATTTTCATCTGAAAGAAAATTTTCCGCTCTTCAATTTTAATCCTTACAAGTACACGCCTAAATTCATCATTTTTGGAGAAATTGAAAAACAGCTAGAAAATCACCTTTAATTTCAAGTCACGATCACCGTTTGCTCATCAGTACTTTCTACCACAGAGTAAAGAGAGGTTGTCTTTGCTACACTAACTGTATAAGTATAACGTAACAAATTCGGGCATCAATTAAATTCGTAGTTTAGGTTCGCTTAACGCGTTTTCAAGCTGTGCATACAGCTGTACACGACGCGACACAAATTGTTGAGTGTTGCAGATTCACCGCTCGGTCAACCGTGTTAGGCGAACCCTAAACTACGAATTTGGATGATGCCCGTGTCTCGAGCTCTCTTGGACAAACCACTGACAAACTCCGTTTACTCTGTGCTTTCTACATATTTTACACAGGAGACGCTAGCGAGTCTACAATAATATTATGCCCGGTCCGAATTTTCCATTACAAAAGGAATTTCAGCTACAGCAGCAGTATCTACTTCTGTTAAAGAAGATTGTAAATTATTTGGAAATGGATCAGACTGAGGGATTGTAGTTTTTGCAGATGGAAATGACTTTTTCAATGCAGCGAGTGCAGCAAAATCATCATGAGCAAGAATTTGATTATTGATGTCTGTAAGCCATTGACAGTGAAGTACAAATAGTTTCATTCTGAAAGACATTTGGTTGATTTCAAAAGGATTCTTTCGAAGTAAGTTACATTTCAATTAGTTCAACAAGCAGAGCAGCGCGCGCAGATGAAGTTTGATTTTGAGGGGGTTCATTTGAAATATGTGGTTCAGCGAGCGGAGTAGGAGACATTCGAGACAAAGTTTGATTTCTAGTCGAATTATTTGAAGTAATTGAAGTTGTTGCGAATGAAGTGAGGAACGAAGTTCTTGAATCTTTCAAAGAATTTTTCAATACCGACGCAATAATATTACCTTTATTTTTTTTATATTCTATCGAATCTTCGATGTATCGTTCAGCAGAATGATGCTGTAGATGTCCACCCGCCGTGGCGTTTTATCATCATTAAATTTAATTTGCATTCGCATTCGCTGATAACGTTGCTGAGGTTCTTGTGTACAAATGGCACACATATACAATCACAATTTGAGATCAATACTTTCATTCAAAAATTGTGCCTCAGTGTTTTTGAAATTGCAGTCTAGAAACTTACCAGTGTAATTTTTCAAGTCAGGTAAATTTAGACACGTTGCCGTTTGATTTGGCAATTTTGCAAATTTATTTTTACCAACTACTTGCCTCGTACGTTTTCCTTTGGTAAATTAAGGAAAAAGCGATCAATGGGAGTGTCGGATGGCCTCAATAATATATATTGGTATATTATCGGAACTCATAATGAGTGAGGTGTAAGTAGAGCGCTAATATTGAAAAAGGATTTTTCAATACCATTGGTATACTCTCCAGGAATAACGAATGTATGCAGTTTCTTGTTTTTAGTTTTGGGGACATCAACTACTTACCAACAACAAACCCTGTGGTTTCATATGATGTATCCAAAAGTTGGTCAATTCATCACCACTTCTCATAGCACCTGTTATACCAAAAATCATAACTACCTAAGACAATATGGTTTACAATTGTAACGTTAATCAACTATACAGAGGTAATTCAATTGAAGGATAAGATCAAACCATAGGTACTTTGTGCAGCAACAAGTCTTGGTCGGGCGCTTCTTTGTAGAAACTTGGTAACATCAGTGAAGGTAAACACGTGAGCTTTCTTACTGACATAGCCGAGATTTTTTCTTTTGATGAATAATTTCAGTTTAGTGTAGTTCGATACGTTAATACCGTTGTAATGATCGATCGTCGCCCTCAACATGGAATAACGATTTCACAACGTAAGCGGAGCATACTTTTCCGATAGCTCTTGAAAATACGCAATGAGTACATTTTCTGAAAACGAAGTCGATGGAATTTTCTTTTAACGTTTCCAATCTGCAAATAGATCGTAAGCTTTCTTGTACAGAGTCTATGATTTCTCAGGGAGCGAAGAATATTCAATAGCTTCTTGCGCTTTAGTGGTCATTTCCTCCGATGTACAAATTGTATTCCTCTCTTCATCACTATTAATTTCTTCATTTTGATCAAAATCTATCATCATTAAGTAGGTATTAAAAAAGCAAATCGAAATTAATTAACAAGTATTTCCTGTGACGGATGATCGTCTTTACTGATTTTTATAAATTTGCAATGATTTGCAACGATTCGCACACGAACGGGCGAATGATTGATAACAGCTGACTGCAGTAGTTACGACACACTCTATCGGCATTCCAAGTCGGAGATCATTAATTTATTGCCCTTATCTCGCACAGAGGGTAATAATGTGATCATATTTCATCCCGCTTTCTTCGTCATCAGAACTCATTCTAAGAGTACTACCTACCTTTTCACCCGTTAATTTGACGCATAATGACATTCAAAGTTTATATTCACGTACGTATAATAAGAACCAAATAGTAACGTTGAGCAACACCGCTTTCTTTCGCGCGTACAGGGTAATAAAGAGTGTATAGGTGAATATGTGGCGGCTCTACGTAAATTTCTGCTTACCTGCGATCTTGACTGTTCTTTTGGAAAATCTGTTTCTAACCTATTTTTGCGCGCCCAATTTATTCGCGGTCTACGTGATTCAAGTATTTGAGAAAAACTCTTGAAAGAGGATATTTTTGGTTTGAGTGACGCTATAAAAAGAGCCCTCAGTTTAGAGGCATCACAATCTAATATTCATCAGAGATGATCAATGGTAGGCCTACCTACTAAAACTCCTAGTGCTTTAGAGTCAACTTGGGTAAATCGTATTTCTCGCTCAAGGAACCATCAGGATTCCCATAGTTTATACAGAAATAGTTCAAAATCGAGGTCATATTTTTCCCATGAAAATTCTTCACTTTTTCTACTCAACTCCGCGAGTGTCGAACATGACCAGCGCGACGCAAGTCCACGGGAAGCACAAATGTTGACCACTTATCAATGATCTGTTTTTCTTGGTATTTGACCAGTCAGATTATCAACTCAGTTGGATTCCTCTTGCTACGTCTCTTTTTCATTTTTCTCCTCCCTATCATTTAGATCATCTTCCCGTCCATCTCTTTCGAACGCATTACAAAAAGAAGAATCGATAACTCTAAAAAGATAGGACATGTCATGTTCTTTAAATTCACATTTTCGGGTACAAGTGCGCGATACACATCTTTCGTCAGTACAAAAAACCTTTGAATGAAAAGGAACAAGGAAAAAAAAAACAGTAGCAACGATTTCTTGGTAATGTGTCTTGCGGACACACAATTGTAAATCTGTTTTCAAAATACAAGCAGCCGGTTTAGCTTTCATCTCGTGAGTACCACCACCTCCATTCTTCTTCTTTCCGCTGAAGTTCTAAATTATCTAATAATAAAATCATTGACTAAATTAGTTGCAGACACCTATGAGATTTATATCTGCGACGTCGAACATTGAACGTACGTTGTATTGTATAGTGTTCAGCATAAAGGCGTGGCGTTTCTTTTGTCAACACAATAGAAAAGGAAACGATCAATGCTTCTTATTGCTAGCGGGTGATGAATAAATCGAATGGGGAAATACAATATTACGAAATGAAATTAATACACGGCACTACTTATTCTGTTGTATCTCGGCCACCGACTTCTTGCAGGGCCACAGTTCTTTTAAACGAACGGTAACTTTTGTTTTGATAAATTTAAGCGCATTCTTTCGAGTCAATTCTCATCAATCTTGAGAAAATTTCAATTTCAAGTTAGCCTAGTTTGAAAAGGTGCTGGCCTAAAAAAAAATTTGAATATACATAGGAAAACGGTGTCGAGACTTTGGGACCGACCAAACTGCTTTTTGGGCTGTCTCCAGTTTGCGGCCAAGAACATTGAAAAGTTTCAGTTTGCGTCCACAACAAATGTAGGTACAGGTTGCGTCCGTGTAATGAAAATTGTCAATTACCAACTTACGGTCCATGTTTTGTGCAGTTTGTGGGCCTTGCAAATTTCTTTTTTTGGACTCTCATTTGCTGGAACTGAAAATTTGAAAGACTTCTTTGTAGACAATTTTATGAGCGGAAAACCTACAAATCCAAAAATAGAAGACTTCTCCAAATGTATAACAAGGAATATACTCGCGAAGAGTAAGGAGAAAAATACAAGAACTGCAATAAAAATCAACCGACCGAACGCTTTCGGCTAAACAGTTTGTATTTTTCTCTTTAGATTTACCAACAACCCCCCTCCTTTAATATTACCCCCGCACGTAAGTATTGTGTCTTTCGCCACGAAAATAGTTACCATAACGCTCTATTTGCAATACCATATCTCTCAGCATCACAGAGGTCTTCAAAAATTGCAAAAACGCAAAATCACCACATCTGACATCTGAAAATACCATTTCTCAGTGAAAGTGAGAGTGAATTGCAACCAAAAATTTCAGCTTTAGTTTTTGGTTCAGACTTTTGACTGATAAAAACTCAACTTTTGAGTTTTAGTCTTCGGCTTTCAGATTTTCAGGGAAATTTGGTCACTTTCTGGCTTTCCTCTCTTTAGAAAAGTTTGCTTTAGTTTGGCTTCTGTTTTTCAGTTAGCTGCACTGCTACTAATGTATCATCTAGGCTAGACGTTCCATCATTCATCTCCTGCTGATGACTTTTCTTCTTGATAGCCGTTGTCTCATTACATTTATATAATAATTATGTTTGCATCACGGCATTGTAGTTTGTATTCACCTATTACCAAAGAAAACAAATTTTGGTTTCAAACTTCACAGGAACAAATTTATGCTCTTGCTAATAATAATATGTAATTCTAACCATTAGTTTGGGCTGTAAAGACATTTAATGAAAGGTTGTCGGAAAATCAGTGTTTCCACGCCAGTATCTCGCAAGGGAAGTCTCTCATTTCTAAAGATTTCTGTCAGGCGAGCGGAAAGTACTTCCGCGCATGTGAAAGCGAGCGGGAAATATTTTCCAACCACTTTACAAATTACTTGACGGCTTACTTTTCTCTTCTGTCCAGTAATATATTATTGAAAGAAAACATCGCGCGGGAACAAAGCGGTTTTTGGCGGAAAATGAAGATATCCCTCCTAGAAACAACATATCAAGATTCCCATCCCCATACCCCGGGCTGGTTTTTTTTGTGGAGCTGGAAGATCCAAAATTTCAGTTTGTCAAATTTTGATATAAATGAAAAATGTTTTTAATGCAAGATGGTCGGAAAGGCTGTGTTTCTGCGGAGGTTTTTGTAGTGGAAAGCGCGTCTTTTCTGCTTGATGAAAAAAAAAATTTGTTGCTGTGCTGGAACGTACTTTCCGCACCTGGATAGTAGTACTTTCCAGCTCAGTGCCGTGTATGTTCCCACTTCTACCAGTATCTGCCATTCCCTCTCCTGTGTGCGTCAGTCTGACTTCGTGTCGTTTGATCCGTTGTTGCTAGGATTTGAACTCGAGTCATCTGCGCGTGAAGCCACTACTCTAACCACTCGACCGCTGCAGCCTTAAATCCTAGTGCATGTAATTTGATTATAGTCATTATTATGCGCGCGACTACAGTCGTTGAATCTCGTGCTAGCGTGACAGTGCTGCCAATGCAAAGTGCACAGAACCTTTCCTCCCATCTTGCATTAAAACATCCTACCTATCAGTGTTGGAAGGGAACCAATTCCTTTCCGCCACTGATAGGTAATATACTATTAACAAAAATTGTACCTTGTAAAATTTCCTACAAAATGATTCGTAGAGATGCTGTTGCAGGTGAAAGTGAAATAGTGTATGAAATATCCTCAGTTCAAATTGGATACAATTTTCAAAATTAACAGTTTTCCATATTTTTGAATTAATTCCTGAGAAATACGAGTATTTTGTCAAGAGCATGAGTTTTTGAACAGAAGTCATTTCTGGTCCTATTTCTCGACATAATAGCTCAAGCTGGACAGAAGGCTTGTAAACTGGAGAGAAGGAACGCGTATAGTTGGAATAAACCTTGAAACTGCATTGTCTTGAAACTGACTTGCTATAAGTGTATAGGACAGGTAAAAAGTATATAGGTGAGACAGAGGGAAGAAATGAAGAAGAGACAATCTGTCATGAATTACAGACAAATGACTGAAATGCTACGAATGAACGATTGCACATTTAGGATCGTGGAAGAGTGATTTTTCTCATCATTTTCGAATATGCGGTCCTATCAAAGAACTGGTGCGTAATCTGTCCAATATGGACGCTCTCTCAGTACGAGAATGCATTGAGTTACATTACGACGCGACGGCATCTGCAAATATGATTTCACCAATGAAACACTGGAAGAGCTCTGGTGCAGAAGAACTCTGTCATATCCTAATTCATGACACTGCGTTCGAGCCCCTTATTCTCTTCTGCACTACTGACCCATGTGAGCAAGGATTTTCAACTGCTCTAAACTTTCGAACCCTGGATGCGACTTACTCGTACAAGTGGCAGTAGCAAAAAGCATTTGTCTCCGCGTCGAGAAATTGGCCGAGGACATGCAAGCGCAACCATTCGACTCGTTTTTTTTACCTTTTCGCCTAATTAGGATTTTTCATTAATGCATAGTAATAAAGCACAAATACGGGTAAAGTATGTCTCACTAACTTTCTTTGAATCACACAGTCCGCGGAAACGTTTGTTCCTTCATAACGGTCCACAACTCCAGAAAGGTCAAGAACCACGTTCACAAATCCAACTCTTGAAAGAAATTGAGTTGGAATTAAAAAGTCTCTCTAAGTAACTGATTAGATAGTAGTATCAACAAATTAAATTAGAAAGTCATGAATTCGCACAAATTTTCCCCAATCGTTAGAAATGATAGCTGTTTGCTAGCTGCATCATCTAACTCTAAGAACAATTGCACAATTAAAATACTCTTGAAAATATTAGAAAAAGAGTCAGGTTCATTAGAAAAGCTTTCAGCATTGCTTTTGCCAAAAAAGTAGCCAATTTCACAAATTCGGCAATTAAACGAATTTGACGTCACATAATATATTTATAGATGAGTATATGATACGAGAGCATGAAGTCAAAAACTGCATTCAAGTCATCATCAAAAAATTGGCTCTTCCCTTGTCACTTCGCCGCAAATTGTGACAAACTCTCCCTCATTGATTATTGCACATAACGACAATATATCAAAACGTTAGTCTGAGATTTACCAACCATAATTGAGAGAAAATAAGATTAGGAATTAATGAATTAATTTAGAAGGGTGAATGTTTGAATGGTAGTAAGTTGTTGCTATATGTTGGCGCAGCGGTGGACGCGACGTTTTCAGCAAACGCAGACAAACTTTCCAATTGTCGTCCTCGTTGTCGTTGCTCAGAGGCGCGGCGTATACACTGAGTAGTAATACAGTTTTTCGGACGATGACACAGTGACAGAGCGGCGGCGGTTTTATAGTGATATATAATTCATAGTCCGGTAATGAAGAGGAAACAGCTGTTATCGTAGTGGATGTTTATTGCAAAAACCAAAGAGGGAAGTAAACAAAACGATCCATCACATGTCTCTTGTTTTTCGTGTGTTTTGTGTCTCATCCATTCTTACTTCATATTGTGGAGAGGGACTGCACTGTGTACGTCGAAAATTTATCTCACTTACGTAGGAAGTGCTTACCAACTCACCGCGTGCCGGCAATACGCTATCATCAACACCTGTTCACTTTCTCATTTACGCCTAACTCAAACAAAGGCGTATTTTCGGAGCATTTCGCGCTTCGTGGTGGAAAAGTATGCTTAAGGCAGTTTGGTGTCTCAGTTCTACAACAGCCATGAGAGAGTACATTGATAGGCTTTCACGTGTATCGAAGAATAAAACTAGCGTACCACTATCTGAGAACTCGAAAAATAGATTTATACTTGTCGGAGAATGAGTGAATTGTGTCAGAAAAATTTGTTCAGTGTTGATGATATTGTAATGAAATGATAAATTATTTAATCAATTACAAGAAAATTCAGAAAAACTATAATCTTATATTATAAATAAACACGACGGGTTAGCTATAGAAGATCCACAGAGTATAAATCACTCCTTTATTATCTCTCTATTATATAAAGACGTAGCGCCATTTCAGGTAATCGATGTTCTCAGCTCCTACCGCCTCGACTCATCTGAAACTCCAAAAATAGCTTCATATGTCGTGTGGGAAAATTTAAGACTTCTCCCCTCCCCAAAAAAAAAAAAAAAAAAAAAAACAGGGGATGAATGATAGACACATTTCGTTCGTTTAGTCGTAAAGTAGTGTGTGTAATCGCTAAGGTTGTAGATGTTTCAGAGTTTAGTGGCCAGTTGATTTTTCAATGGCAATTTTGATATGCTTGTAAATAAAATAGTTTCAATTGATGTTCTTAAATCAAGGAAGGCGTTTGAAAACTACCCGCGTATGTGCCGTTTTGGGATAGTTACAAAGAGTAGGTCGAAAACTTGGAGAAACAGAATTTGAGGAGGGCGGGACACGAGAAGAGGTGACAAACAGATTTATTATCATACTAGCAAGTCCGGCGCGCCTATGGCGCGCCTCTTAGTTTTTTGTTTTTTCATTTTTACCTTATTCGAGAGTTTATAATTTATTAAATTTCTATTAGGTACTTTTTGTAGGTATTTCTAAAGTATAATTGAATCTCGTATTTTATATCTTTGCAGGTTACTATCCATAATTATAAATTCTTTTTAAAATTCTTTGAAATATTAATTTGTAAGCTGTGCTATTAAAATTTCTGAAATATAAACTATCTAGCGCTCCTATAATTGCGTCTTGTTACCTAACTTAAAACGCCATTTTCCATACATGGAGAAAAGGGATTCATCGCTCCACAGGGCCCGTGTATCATCGAACGTTTAATTATTTCAAATAATTTTGGTTCAGTTTGAATATCTGGTATTTCTGCTGAAACAATCCTATCAATATCTTCAGGAGTTCTAATCTTATCGTCATTTTCCACAATAAGTAATATGTGAGCATGGGGAAGAGATCTTTTTTGCCATTCTACGACATAAGTGTACCCTATTACTTTACCTAAAACAGCTTTCTTTGTTAAATCTTCAAGCAAAGATGATAATTTTTCATAAAATACTCGACTGACTAAATCTGGACGATCACTTGGTGTTTCATATGGTTTGAGATTTCTTTTAATTTCATCTCATTGTGGATTACATGTAAACGTTATAAATAAATCCGGTTTTCCAAATTTAGTAATTAAACACATTGCATCTTGATAATGCTGGGCCATGTTCCTTGGACTTCCATCGAATGAAGAAGGTAAAATTACAGTCTTACCAACATTAACATTTTCTTCTTGGGCTTTGTTTCTTAAATAATTGTGTAATCCTGAATAATATTCTACTCGTAATTTTTTCTTATTATCGCGAACCCATTGTATTCTATCAGCCTCCACTTTACAGTACGCATCCATAATGAACTGTTGTGTTAATTTTCCAGCATGAAGAAAAACCGAATTATTATTTCTAACGCTCAATAAAAGAGCATAATAATGCAACAAAGTTAACTCCATGACCCTTTATCCTTTTCGATCCACGAAACCAACCGCATCCTCCATAAGGGAAGAAAATAGGATACGTCATAGGATCCGTATGTCCTGAATTTATCGGTATTTGCTTACACTTACCATCCTTACTATGAATTTTTATATCTCTATTTGCGGGAGGACAACCATCATCATTATCATCAAAAATAGCCGCGATTTCATTACCGGTCGGCAAATTGCGTCTACCTTTATGAACTTGTTGATTATCAGTTCCTTGTTGTCCTTTAAGCAGCCGCAAAGAATAACTTTTTGGCTGTTCTCCATTTTGATATCGATTCTGTTCTTCTTTTTCAATTTTATGTAACATTTTAAAACTCGAAGCGTAGGTATCTATTGATATTTCTCAATATTTCATCAAGTTCAATTAGTAAGGTGGGATCACAATTCGGATTATTGTTTTATTCTTTGATCATTTGCTAAATTTGAGTCGATCAAATATAGCTGGGCATATTTCTTGTCTGTCTGGTTGCTTCCCAAATTAGAGCGTAAATGATAGATTATAGTCCTTGAACTCTAAAACAATATGGCCCTCGTCCTGGAACGCATCCTGCCTCCACGGATGCTCCAAAAGATGCAAAAGCTAACACGGAATTAAATGATCTTATATTTTTACGAAAATTAATGCTCTGAGACCCATATTTATTCGTCATAAAATCCGTTATACGATCATATACAGGAATTGTATCTGTAAGTTGTGATGAAGTATTTTCATTTTCGGAATCGTCAGTCATGGTAACAGGATCAAAACATGTATGACAGAAACCGTGAGAATCGATTGAATCATTTTCGAAATCTAAGGCCTCACAGTTTTCACAAATAAAAAAACGAAATAAATATTTTCCACTCATACAACATTTATGAAAAGTCTTATCCTTTTGAACTACTTCACTTTGGAAAAGTAAAGCCCCAGAGACCATCCATGGGACCTAAATTATTTTCTTCAATATTTCCTTCACGATAATCGCCACATCCAATACACATTTTCACTAATATGTAGGTATTTGATGTTCGGGAATACGAATGTTCATTTAGAGGAATATTAATACAACTGGAAGAATTGTTAGGGATATTAGATGGATTTAAACTTTCTTCACTTTCAGATAAATGTTCGTCTGTGGGATTATCAACAGAACTGGGATTGTTAGGATTATTTGTTGAATTTAAACTTTCTTCATTATTGGTTTCAAATAAAGGTTCATAATGTATACCGTTGACAAAATACAATAATTTCAATACAGGGCAGTTAGGAACATTACATTTAATTTGCTCGAATTTTTATCGAGTCTAACCCAGTTTCAGGTCCATAAACCCATAAATCTACTGAATACAAATGGGATAAACAAAATACTTCGATATGATCGCCAAAAGTTGTTCGCAAACGTAAATTTTTCACATAATCATCGATGCTTAATTGTCCAGTGAATCCTTCAAAAATATCCCTATTATTATTAACTTATTTATGAAATCGCAACATTGCATTCGCAGATTGTGAGCCTCATCGATACTTTTATTGAACAACAAAATAGACAACTTAGCTAATTTTCCAGCCATCGTCAAAAAGTACAACCTGAAATACCGATATCAACAAAATGATAAGCGTTCCTTTTTGTACGAAGAATTTAAAACCATTAATTTAGCTACTTTTCAGATCGCGGGCATCGGACTCGAAGAGCGGCGAAGAGAAAAGGTAATTTTTTAATAGCAATTTCGTATTATAAAACATCAAAAATAATCCCGGCGATGATTGATAAGAAGGCGTCATTTTTTATAACGAAAAAGGAAGACGATTTTTAAAACGAAAAAGGAAGACGAAAAATTTAGCTATCCAGTCATCGTCAAAAAGTACAACCTGAAATACCGATATCAACAAAATGATAAGCGTTCCTTTTTGAACCAAGAATTTAGCTATTAATTTAGCTGCTTTTCATATTGCGGGCATTGGACCCGAAGAGCGGCGAAGAGAAAACGTAATTTTTACATAGCAATTTCGTATTTTCGCGAATTGGGTAAAATCGGTATGAGTCGCGAGGGAGCGCGTAAACGGATGGTTTTTATTAGGATAGATTGGCCGTATTGAAAAGATGGGAGGATGAGAGAATAAACCTAAAAAACGATAGGAATGGGTAGGACGTGTGTGACCAATTCTGAGGAGAGAGAGAATGATTTCTTCATGATGGTTACTTTGATTGGAAGAAGTCCAGGGGACTGCTTTGCTTTCGATTATTTTTACAAAAGTCATGCCGGGAGTCAAATGTCAGGGATCGGTAATAGTTTCTAGGGTCAGAAGCAGCGGTAAATACAGGAACAGAAATTTTGTGGATAGAAAGGAATTTTCGCGAAGACAATTGCGTCATATTCCAAGAAGTTGATGTGACCCGGAATTCACAAGTAGGAGACAGATGTAGAAGTGAATGATAGTGGTTGCAGGATGAATGGGCTGATCTGAGAATTAGTTGAATGTGAGACCGGTATAGCCAGGAGAGATGAAAGTGAGTGAGTTAGCAGTAAAAATTTCAGCTGGGGGTGAGGAGATGGATATCTGTATACTATGGCGTTTTGTTTGGTAGTGAAAATGGAGGCAGAATTTTAACAGGGAACCTGTTATATGGGGGGCTTTTTCAGAAATTTGCCGTGCGCCGTCCGCCCTACGGCAAAAAACTTAGAAACATTTCAGCTCTCGAGCCATATATGATAAGAGGGGGACTTGAAAAAATGTCGACTCTCGAGCTATTATGACAGGAGGGGGACTTGGAAAAATGTCGACTCTCGAGCCATATAGTATAGGAGGGGGAGTTGGAAAAATGTCGACTCTCGAGCTATATAATTATGATAGGAGGGAGACTTAGAAAAATTTCAACTCTCGAGCTATCATATATCGCTCGAGATTCGAGAAAATTTAGAGTCTCAAACTATATTATACTAGGCTTATAGTAGGTCTAGGCCTTCTGTATACAAGCTTTATCTAGGTTTAGGCTTCCCTGAATTTTCAACACCAAATCCCATTTGACTCATAAAACAGGTTCCCTGCGTTCCTCGTTTAACTTCGTTAAGGAAGCCGTCGTTTTTTCAATCAACGACTGATTATGACTCCTTGGCTCGAGTTTGTGTATCTTGTTTTGGGTTCAGATTTAGATCCGTTCGGTACAGTAGGGCTGGTGGGTTGGAAAATTGGTATACAGATAATGTTCCTAATAAGTTGTCGGTATATTATAGTGTTGTGTATTCGGAAATTATCAGCTAGATCAAGTCGGATATCTGAGGAAGGGTGTGAGGCGAGTCTGAGCCTCGTGGAAGCGGTGTACGAATGGCTAAGCCGCGAATGTTAACATATAAAATAAAAGCGTGTGTTCTTCAATTACTTCTTATTATTTCTCGAAAGCAAGACACGAAAATATTATTTACATAAAATGACTAAGTTCATAAAACGGGTAAAGATTTAAAATATTATGAAAACGGATCTGGTTCTAGACAGTAGTTACTATTCGTATTCTTCTTCTTGACGGATCGATTTTCGAGTTGCATTTCACTCTCGAAGTCAATTTGTTCAAGGGCTGGTCTAAACTCTAGTTTTGGGGAGAATTCACATTATTGGATGATTTGATTGAAATTGGTAAACATTATAAAGAGAGGGTATTGTACATCAGGTAATTGGCTTAGCGCCATATGACGTTTTATACGTCATCTCCGATACGACTCGCGCTTCGTGAATTCGTGTGATTTACGTATGAACAATAACAATGCAGCCTAACGGTAATTTTTCCGTATGTACGAAATATATCTTCGATTAATATTTACATTATGAATTCAACTTAGTGAAACCTCGAGAATTTCTACGATCTTGTGGCGCCACGCAAATAAAGCCAAAAGTGGCGTCACAATATCCATCCCCTCACAAAAGAAAGAGCCTAGGGTACTTCATCGGAGCGCAAGCCGTGTCGAAAGATGGAAAGTTACATTATATACGTATACAAGTTATTTACAGTTGAAATCAAAGTAATGGA